>JAUKPH010000022.1:3955000-5257743 GCA_030549335.1 Pontederia crassipes | reverse complement strand
ATACTCACTTTAACTATTTTAGTGGGATTATCAATACCTAACTTTAACCAATTTGTTATGTTCTGTTACAGCCAGTGCACGTGCACGTATAATCCCATGTTACAACTTTTATCTTTGACCTGTCAATTTAACATAATCAATATAGGGGCAGAATGTTATTTTACAACAAAATAATTTAAATAATGATAAAACCAAAATAGTGATGTGCTCTTTAGTTAACTTTTCGAACAAATTTTTTTACGAAACCCGGGTCAGTCAAGGTGTTGAGGTCAAGTTTGCTAGGGTCATCCTTTAGATCTGTCAATGTGAAAACTCAAGCTGAATGTAAACCAACTTGGGGTAGGTTGTTGGAACTTGGGTTGGATTTTCGAGAGCAAAGACTGATTCGTGTTTGAACTCAGATCAGATTTAAACTCGGTCGCATCAGGTCGCACAATTTATCGAAGAAACTAGACTAAGTTCCTTTAGCATGGACAAAATTTCGCCTAGTGGAAACTTTGCTGTCATTTTTCCAAAAGTTCAATACCAAATTACAATCAATAAATATAAAACTTGATAGAATTATTCTTGAATCATAAGAGAGTCTAATATGTGGCTTAACAATTTTTATCTTAACTATCTTTAGGAGTAGTGAACCCAATGAACCAACCCAACCTAGATCATTATTTATCTTAACTATTCCTAGGAGTGGTGAACCCGATGACTCGACCCGACTAATCCGGGTCAGGTCGGATTGGTGGTCGGGTCGGACCTAATCCGATGGGGGTTTGGGTCGAGTACAGATTGAGATTTCCCAATCAGAGTCGACTTGATGACCCATCATTCCTAATTTGTAATCTTACATGCCTATGTTGTTATTACTACCTTAAGTTTGGGTGCATTTTCTAGTGAGCCTATTGGACTATTAGCCATGAGTCCAGCATCCCTTGAAAGAACTCTCAACCAAGAGTAGATTGCTAAATAGCCTAGACAATATTTTATCTTAACTATTCCTAGGAGTGGTGAATTCGATGATCCGGTCCGACCTAGTTTCGGTCGGTTCGAGTTGGCGATCGGATCAAATCCGACCCGATGGGAGTTTGAGTCAAGTACGAATTGACATTTTTCAATTTGAGTCGACCTGACGACCCGTCATTCCTAATTCATAATCTTACATACCTTTGTTGTTATTACTACCTTAAATCTGAAAGTTTGGGTGAATTTTCTAGTGAGCCTATTGGACTATTAGCCATGTCTCCAGTGTCCCTTGAAAGAACTCTTAACCATGAGTAGATTGCTAAATATTGCAGCCATGCACGTACATTGAGGAGGAAGAACGAGAGCTCGAAAGTTAGGACAATAATACAATTTTCTGAATGAGGGGTAGGCTGATGGGGGAAAGGGTTTAATTTAAACGGGGCAACTAAGTTCGATCAATTATTATATCGTCCAAATGTAGTTATAATCCAACTCAATTCAAAGTCTTAACTATTCCTAACCCACATTAGTTCTCTTTATTAAACCACTTATCTTTTTCTCTTATTTTCCTTCCTCTTCTCTAGTTCAAATTGTTATCCTTTCTCAAATCAACTTCATTTTGAAATAAATTATTATCTCATCCAACAATTCAAATTTGACCCTATTCCTAACCCACCTTAGTTATCTTGAATTAAATCACATTTTCTATTCTTTTCCTTTTTTTTCAATTCAAATTCTTATCATTTCTCAACTTCATTTATTATTATTTAAAAAGAAATTTTCAAAATTAAATAAATATTTTTTTATTTATCTATTGAAATAAATTAAAAAAATATTGGGTGTTACAAATACTGGGTAGAGTCACCACCCTCACATTTAACTAACTAAGATGTCAGTGGTCTACTTGCAATAAAATTGCACTCGTCCTCTCTCGTATCATGCATCGTTATCAATCCTGCCTGGCTCGAGGCCAACAGTTGCAGTATATAATTCAATGATATATATATAATATTGCTGAAATATATACGCATACCAATTTGGCAAACACTATTTTTTAAAATTAAAATTGTAGAGGTGAAAAAACACCAGACTGTATATTCTTTCTGAGGCATTAATTTCTTTAAAGAAAAAAAAATATCATGTCATAATTGTTGTGGTACGATGTTAGTTTATTTTTTCCATTCCCAAGGAAAAAATAGTGAGCTATTTTATTATGATTGATTTAGGCTCATTTATTGTGCTGGATTGGGCTATTCGGATTTTTTTTGGACCGTTACACTAGTTGAGGAACAGCTAGCTATATTGACTCAATTGATAGCAAGATCGAATTTTAAGTATTTATTGAGTACATGTAGTTTCAAATTTAAATTTTATCACATTAATTAGAAAATAAATTATTTATCTATCTTCCCGATTTCGAATTAATTAAATGCTAATAGCCACTGAGCGAGTCCATGTATAACTTAGGAGGACTTTGCCCCCTATTTTTCAAATTTAATTAGTTATATAAACTTCTACAGAAATTTTATAGTTAAAGATCTTTTATCCTCCCTTACAATTGTTTAGTATGTTGTTTGTCCATGAAATGATTTTTGATGTAGTGGTTTTGCCCCTTTGAGATTGGGATTGGGAGGTTGCAAGTTCAAAACTTGCCGCCCTTACTTTTACTTTTGGATTCTCTCATCAACCAAAAAAAAAAAAAGAAAAAAAAAGAATGAATATGAAATGCTTTAAGGGATTAATCGTTTTCTTCAATTCAAATTAGTTTGATATTAACTTTGTGAATTTTATTTGCCTTTGAGACATATCATTTAAAGCAATAATAGTATTAACATTTTTTATGAGAATAATCACATGTACAAGTTAGATAAGATAAACTAAATATATATAAGAATCTGATTTTAAATATTCAATATTCATCATGCATTTGTAAAAATGGTGGAGACATTTGTAAGAATCTTATCATATTTTTATGCCTATGATTTATGCCTTAGAAATGTTCTAGATGATCTATATGTTTTCTCCTTAATTTCACCTCAAAATGTTATATTTTTGAATTAGAAATCGAGACTCCGAGCCATCAGCATGGCAGTGCCAACCTTAGGAACGGTCGTAACCGAGGGGATGAAATCGAGGCATTAAAAAGGCTCTCGATCATGCCCGTGACACCTCTATCATAGCTGTGACAAGGCCAAGCACAATCACGATCGTGAGCGAGATCGACGAAGTTGAAATTTGGCTAAGGTTGAAAATAACTGTGAAAAGGTTGAGCGCGAGTATGACAACTTTGGACACGACCATGACAAGGGAGGTACGACCGTGACTCAGATGGGCACGACCGTTTAGGCATGATCTCGACATTTTTTGGCACGATTGTGACGCTGAAAAATGCCTTGTAAGATTTATTGAACATATTTTCTAATGTATATAGGTTATACATGTTGGAGCAAAGTATTAATGGCGTATAAAATATATTTTGGTGATACAAACCTCGAAAGATTAAAGTTAAATGCTGAAAAAGTTTAAATAAAAAGGGACAACTTTATGCACTAAACTTTAATTAAATAATTGACTATGGTCTTATTAAATTCTGGACGAATGATGAATATCAAAGTCGTAGAGAATCCTGTTAGCTATCTATAGAATCCAAGATTATCTAATTTGGATAACTGTGAAAAAGTTTATTAAGTCTCTCTCCTCCAAATAGCATATAAAGAGGATCGTGATCGAAGAAAAAGACTTGAACAAAATGAATTTTGATGATATAATTAGTTCACTCCTAACCTATGTGATCGGAATTTAGGAAGAAGAAGAAACAAATGCTCCAAAAAGAAGACATTGGCATTAAAAGCAAAAGAAAAGAAAGAAGACTCAAGCGAAGAGGAAGTGAACGAAAAGAAACTTGCACGCTACATAAGAAAACTAGATAAGTATTTCAAGTTGGTAAAAAAGAATGAGAAGAATGAGAAGCCAACCAGAAAATCATACAAACAACACAAAAAAGAGACACCTCAGAAAGGGAAAAAGAAAAAATATGAAGAGTCAAATGAAACAAGTGACCCATTAAGCTCTTCTAGTGAGGAAGCATACCTATGATTAATGGCACACAACGATGAGGTAATTTCTAGCCCTTCAATTTCAAATAATAACTCATTGAGCTCTTCCGAAGAAAACCTTTCTAAATGTGAATGAAGAATTTTTCTCTTTTATAAAAAGGTATTTTTCACTTAAAGAGGAAAATGAAAAATTACTACATGAGATTGAAAAAATTAAAAGAAGAAAATGATACATACTGTGTGGAAAATGAAAACTTGAAAAATGAAATTGATACTTTAAAAATTACACATGCATGTGAAATTGTAAAACTAGCATGCTCTTTAGAAAAAGTAAAGAAGAAAAACACTCTTTTGAAAAATTCACAAAATAAGACTATTCCTCACGTAATGAAAAATAATCGCAGGAAATACTTATTGAAAATCTAATCAATTCTATGATAGAAAATCACATTTCAAATGTTTTACATGTGGAATTTATGGTCATTGCGTGTATTAATGCAAAATAAAAAAAATCATCACAACATGGCATGATTTGGATTCCAAAAAGAACATTGTCTAACAAAATATGACTCAAAGAAATTTGGGTACCAAATGTTACATAATTGTTTTCCATATGTGCATCACATGTAAAGTAAAGGACAAGTAGAATTAAAAATGTGAAAACATGAATGTTACGGTAAAAGTCTCTCAACATTTCAAAATCATAATTTCTTTAAGAGAAAAAAGGAACATATAAAAAAAGGAGAAATTGATCATAGTGATAGGAGGAGCATGTTAAAGTCCTTCAACTTTATTTGTGACATATCATTAATATTATTGTTGTCTCAAAATTTTATGCAATATTTTGATTCTTAATACATTTTTTTGTGGCTGTCATAACCTCTAGATCAATTTGATTTTATTTTTAAAATATCCACAAATTTAGGGGGAGTTATTTTTTGCATATGTTATAACTCTTTATGAGGTAATATTTTACATATTTATGACAAAAGAGGAGAATAAAATTAAAGAGGGAATACATAATAGTTGTTTATGTCTTTCATGTGCAAACTACTTTGTGATGAAACAAAAGTGAGAGAAATATAGGAGAAATATGATACAAATATAAAGAGTACCTTACAATTAGTACTTTTGTGAATATCTATTATTGTAAGAAAGGCTAGGTTTTTAGAGGGATTAAAATTTATTTTACAAGATTTTACAATTTTTTCGCACTTTATATATTTTTCATATTTCTCAATTTATCTTCATAAAAAAGAAAGATAGTTGGAGCAATGTTTTAATGCCTTATAAAATTATATTTTGATGATACAAACCTCAAAAGATTAAAGTTAAATGCTGAAAAAATTTAAATAAAAAGGGACAACTTTATGCACTAAACTTTAATTAAATAATTGACTATGGTCTTATTAAATCTGGATGAATGATGAATATCAAAGTCGTAGAGAATCCTGTTAGCTATCCATAGAATCCAAGATTATCTAATTTGGATAATTGTGCAAAACGTTATGCTCAAAATAGTGCAAGTCAGTCCACCTACCGGTCGAATAAAAGAAGGCCGATCGAGGATATATCGGTCAACCGATCCGAGATAGGGTCGACAGATCTATGCATGCTCTGCCTAGATTCACGTCTAATCAATACCAGTCAACATCGAGACTATACCGATCAACGTCGAGACTATACTAGTCGACTGATCGGTTGATAGTCCGGTCGACCAATCAAGTGCAGAAGCTGAAGAAATCGCACAACGGTTACATAGACCGGTCCAGATGTGCGGTTGACTGGCCTCCGATTTAAATGAACAGTAACGATTATTTTTGAATGAGCAAAATGTGGAATAAATTCTGAACGAATTTTTCACATACTGAAACCTATAAAAGAAGTGCCAAAGTCGGAAGCAAAGGCATCCATCCATGCATTGAAGAAAAACTTTAAGTTATAAAAAATGAGATTCTTTTCTTGAAATTATCATTTTAATTTTCTCTTCTTTCTCTCTTCTATCTTTGTGAGCTTTCTATTGTAAAAGAGAGAAATAATTGTTCAAAAACAATTGAGAGAGCTCCTGTGTAAAAAAGATTTCATATCTTACATCTTGAGCAAGAGAAGTGATAAACTTCATATAAGGAGAGGTGTGTCTTACCTCTTAAAGCGGAGAAAAGGTGATTGTGTAAAGGGCTTTCTTCCTTGCCCCGTTTGGAACGAAGGAAGTATTTTAGTGGAATCTCCGACGGTCTCGAGGTTGAGAAGTCAGAGCGGGGAAGTAGGTCAAGATATGGTCGAACCTTGTCAACAATCATCATGTTCATCGTGTTTGATTGCTCTCTTCCTCTCTCCTTCTCATATTGTGTTTGATGTGATCTGTATTGCATTGATTTAAAAGGTTTAAAGAATCAATTTTTAGCTTCCGCGATGTGTTTTGTGAAATTGATACTTTTATTTTTGAACACCAATTCACCCCCCTATTGGTGCCCTTTGAGATCCTACAATGCATGAATGTGTATTGATGATTGCATATGACATGTAATGTATGCGCAACATAATTCGGCTAAAAGAGGAAAGATTGATTTGACTGTTTGATACATTGATGACAAATGAAGTATGAAATTGAAGGAAATGTCTCGGCACACAGTACATTAAAGAAGTAAATGTCATTCACCTTATGGTGATTGAAATTTCTCACGAAATAATGTTATCATCTAAAATGATGTTTGAGATTTCACAGGAGCGATTAACTTAGTTTTAATGATGTTGCCCTGAGCCTTCAATTAAGCAAAGATGAGGGCAAGAAGTAAATGCCTTTCACGTCACGGTGACTGAGACTTCTTTGAGAAATAATGCCATCATGCAAAAGGTGTTTGAGATTTTCTAGTTCCCTATGAACTAATGTAATGATGTTGTAAAGTAACTTTCTTTTACCTTTATGATAATTGAGACTTCTTTGGGAAATAAAGCCATCACTCAAGGTGTTTGAGATTTTCCAAAAGTAAATGCCTTTTACTTTATGGTGATTGAGACTTCACCAACAATGTGTTTAAGATTTTCAAGTGCTTTAATAACTAAGATAATGATGTCATGTACTAACTATTATGCAAAAGCATGTTATATGATGAACATAATGAAAGTAAGCAATGAATGTAAATATGAGAGGTAAATGTCTTTCACCTTATGATGATTGAGACTTCTTGAAAAACAATGTCATCACCTAAGAGGTGTTCGAGATTTTCCAATGTAAAGATGAAAGATATTATATGGTAAGGTAAGAAAGTAAGTGAAGTTTAATTTCAAAGTATTTTATAAGAAAGAAAATTAAGATGATGATAAAATAAAGTTCTACACTTATGTATGTATTTCAAGGGGATTTAAGCCTGAGAAGTAAAGTTTGCATCTGTGTATGTACTTTCTAAGGAACAGTGTCTCTCATCATGAAATGTGTGTATTCCTAAATATGACTAAGAATAAAGTCCCTCACTATTATGATGTGTGTGTTCCTCGACTCATGATATAGAATGAAAGTCAAAATGATATTTTGTGATAAAGACGAAGGATGAAGATGACACGTGAAGGAGATTTAAAGAGTTTTAAAAATGTAAAGTATGAAAGAAGTCAAGAAGTAAGTAAGGAACAAGGAGGGTTATAAAGGAACTCCTAGGAGGTTCATGACAATACAAGTGAAATAAAATAATGTCATGATTATGTATGAATGATATGAATGCATGTTTCCATTGTATAATACTTGTAGATGATGGATTTGAAGTAAGCATGTATGACATGATGTTTATATTTCATGAATGTTATATGAAGAATGAATGTAAGTATGATTTGATGTCATGTAAGGTTCATGATATAGTTCATGGCATGTATGTTCATATGTTATTGTTATTATTATAATGATGCATCATATGTAGTATCATGTGATAGGATATCATGGCATGCATGACCTTTACATATTCAAATTGAAAAATTTTACAGTCTGAATCCATGCAGATAACTAAGGTTAATTGATGGATGACAACTTAAGCTCTTGACGAAGTGTTGCGCATGCTTAGGTCTAATAAGTTCTAGTTGACCATTGATTTTATGTATTGAAGTCTTTAGCAATTTGATGTCTCATGACTTATTAGTTGAAAAACATTTTATATTGTTTAAAGAAAATTTTATTTATTATGACTTTTAGTATAATATTAAAGTCTTCCGCTGTTAAATGATGTATCACGAGCGAGTTAACGGAACAAAATTTCCCTAAATGACCAAAACTGTTTGGGTGGATTTCGGGTCATTATAATTGGTATCAGAGCATAGTTAGAACCTAAGTTTAAATAATGTAATTTTAAGAAGTCTAAGTCCATGTGCAATCATCATGAGTAGCCATTAAAGGTTAAGTGTACGTAATGTTTAAGACATTTTATATGTGTCTATAATTGACAAGCTAATGGGTGGTTAATTATTGTTATGTCAAGGATGGAAGTAGGAGCTCATCTAGAGGCCATATCTTGGAAGATCAAATGGAGCTGATCTAAAGCATGACTCCTATGGCTCGTGCTATGGAATGAAATGTAGACTCGAGACACTCTCGCCGCTCGAACTCAAGGATTGAAAATGTTCCTGAAGTTACAACCCCTAACCTTCAATGGGGATAGGGATCCAATCCTGAAGTTCCTGAAGTTACCTTGCTTGGATGTGATTACGAAGAAGTTCAGGGCAATGGACTGCTCAGAAAGACACAAAATCAACCTAGCTACCGACCAGCTAGTTGACCAAGCTCATCACTAGTGGAAGTCAGTGACTAGGACCCAATTACTTGAAGGGACTTCAAGAAGACATTCATGAGTCACTATCTCCCTACACATGTAAGGGGGAACAAACAAGTTGAATTCATGAATCGACAACAAGGCAGTATGACAATGGAGGAATACCTCAACAAGTTTCTTGAACTTGAGAGGTATAGTCCTCTAAAGGAGAATGAAGAATTAAAGGTTAACCACTTTGTCAAGGGGCTGAATCATCGCCTTAGGATGAACGTCAAGTGTGGTGATCCTGAAACCATGGCCAAGGTAATCTCTTTAGCATCCAAATTGGCCAAAGAGATTGACACTCATAAGAAATATGAACAAGACAAGGAGTCAAGGAAGGAATCCAAGAAGGAATAAAGGCAAGAAAGGAGGGCCTAAGATTCTAAGCTCTACAAGAATGGTGATGATGACAAGGGATCGCAACGCTACCCACACTATAAGAAATTTCACCTAGGTGAATGTCGAGTGAAAGCTGGGGTATGCATTCAGTGTAGTCCAACAGGACACTTTATTACAGATTGCCTTGAAAAGCAAGAAGATTATAAAGACAAAGGGAAGATCAAACAAAATGACGAACAAAAAAAACTATAGATAGATTCCATGCCATGGAGGTGGATGAGACTCAAAATATGAATAATGAAAACTAAGGTAACCCTATAAGCAATGACCATTATGTTAATGCTATAAATATTCATATGATTTCTCATGCACCAATAATTTTTTGCAATGATAACGATTAAGTAAAAGATAATGAAGAAAATTGTATGAGTGCATAAGTAAGATTAGAATTCGATGATGAATTTTTTTAAGGGGGCAATCCTAAAAAATAAGGGTATTTAAGTCATTTGGAGGAAACCCAAAGCTAGATTCTATAAAAAGCCCCAAATCTTCCATACTCTCTTTTCTTATTTCTCCCACATGACGGCTGCAACCATAGAGGAGGAAAAAAAATAGAAGAACAAATAGGAAGAGGACAAAGAGAAAGAGAACATGAACAAGGGAAAATGAGATCAACATTGAGTAAGAATACGACCATAGGTATGTAAAGGGGATCCAACCCTTTTCTCCTCTCTCAATTATTTGCATGTGATGGATTGAGAGTTTGAGGGTAACTTGTCGTCAAAATGGATTGTGATTAAGGGTTTCATGAACACATTGATTGGATCTAGATGTTTTAGATGATGATGATTATTTTATTATGTTTCATGACCTAGATCTATAGTTTCATATGATTTCAGGAAAAACCCTAAAAGATGTATTTTCATGATTAATATGATGTTCTTAACATGTTTTTATGCTTAGATTTATGCCATAGAAGTGTTCTAGATGATCGATATGTTTTGTCCTTGATTTCACCTCAAAAAGTGGTATTTTCGAGTTAGAAATTGAGACTCTAGACCGTCGGTACAGCTGTGCCAACCCTAAGAACGGTCGTGATCGAGTAGACGAAATCAAGGCATTAAAAAGCCTCTCGGTCATGCCCGTGACATCTCTGTCATGGCCGTGACAAGGCTAAGCATAGTCGTGACAAGATTGACCATGACTGATGCGTAAAATAATATAGCAAAATAAATTCGCTAGGAAGTGCACTACTCACTCAAGTAATATAGTAATAGGAGTAAAGAGTATCGAACCCACGAAGAATATTATTAATTCAATATCTGAATTTATAAATTAATAAGAGAAGAAAAACATAGATTTTGAAAATAAGTTTTATAATTATAAAATAAAATAGAGAAAATAAGATAATAATAAGATAAGATAATGGTGTTGAAGTTAGGCCTTAAGATGAAAATAGATCAGGATAAATATTTGAACGATAAAAGATAAATTCAATCTTTAAAGATGAATTAGAGTCTCGTTAAAGTAATCTAACATGATTAACTTGCGATCTCTACGACTGGCATCCTTCAACCTAAGCACGTAGAACAATCTTAATTTAATAAGAATTAAAGTTTTCACAACTGGCATCCTATCAAATCATATTAAAATTAAGATGCATTAAATTAAATTTCCTAGACTATTAATCACTCCACAAACTGGTATAGATTAACAGACTACACAAACTTGATCCTCCACACACTAGTTATCAAATTTATGTCAATTATTAATTTCACAATAGATTACTTAATTTAATTAATGAATTTTAAAATCAAATAATCCATAAACTGGTAATTACTTAACTCAGAAATCCAAATACTTAAATCAAAAGCATTAAGTACAAGTAATAATTGATCAGAAAAGATTAAAAACAATTAAAATAGGATTCAAATAATTTTCCTTCAATTAATAATCTCCTAACATATAAAATCTAAAAACATGGAGTTCATCCTATAAATTCTGAAGAGATAATAAAATACAAATGATAAAAATCGGAAGAATTACACCGAAGACAAAAGCAGAGATATCAAATCTGGGCAGAGAGCTGGCAGCCTCGCAGACTTCAACTGTCACACCTCTCTCCTCTTGGTCGTAGCCTGTAGAGCTCACGACTTAATCGTGAAAGTGATCACTAGCTGATCATAGTATGTTTTTAACCCATTTTCCATTCAAATCATACATATCGAGCCCCTATCTTGCATAACTTTTGGCCAATTATGTCTGAAATGCATGGATTGTGTTGATATTCCTCATTTTATACCTAATTCCATGTGCATAGAGGTTCTGAAATGCTAAAATTCATAAATAATTCAATTCTATGTCAAGTTATCATTTTTAGGACAAGTTATCACTCCAATATGTCAAGTTATCATTATTTTGAGTAAACTGATTTTCAATGATTTTCTTGCCCTAAATCCATTATTATCATGTATGAATCATATTTGGATAGTCATATCTCAACTTGTGCAAAGTTTCAAGTCCATTTGAATAAGTTATCATTTTTTCCATTGCCAAGTTATCGTTAAAGGGCAAAACTATCATTTCGACATGCAAAGCTATCAATTCTGCACCAAGGCATTAAGCAATCATTATATTATTGTCCTAACTCATTGTTGTTCAAATTTGACCACATTTGGATAACCACAATCAAAGTTATGATAAGTTATCATTTTTAAGGCATTTAAGTTATCGTTTTGGCACCCAAGTTA
Source organism: Pontederia crassipes (assembly GCA_030549335.1). NCBI lineage: Eukaryota > Viridiplantae > Streptophyta > Magnoliopsida > Commelinales > Pontederiaceae > Pontederia > Pontederia crassipes. The sequence goes on along the minus strand of JAUKPH010000022.1, from coordinate 5,245,848 downwards.
TCATTCTTATGAAATCTTATTCATATTTGATTTCTGATTTCACTCACTTGCTACCCTAATTCCTTTAATGCTTTTAATGCTTTGAACCACTCATATTTGGACATTTTCCATCAATTATGCAAAGTTATCATTCCGGGGGTTCAAGTCATTAGTCTTATGAAATGATATTCATGTTTGATAGTTGAGCTCATCCAACTGCTGTCCAATTCCAGACTTGACTCCATTCTTAATTGAATATTTAGATACTTGCTGTTCTGAATCACTCACATTTGGACAATTATGAAAAATTGATGCAAGTTATAAATTCGGGCATATAGTTATCACTTTTGCATATTAACTTTACTTGTGCATAACACCAATTTATATTTAACAGGAAAGTTGATTCTATCAGTCCTCTTATTCCCTATTTATCAAAATCTTATTTGTGCACCTTGATACTTGCTGTTTTGTGTCTTCTAGCAGGGAACACATGCTGCCAAAAGCTAGAAAAAATTGGGGGGGGGGGGGGGGGGGGGGGGGAGGGACCACTCCTAAAGCTGTCCAAAAACTGCTGCCCTGTTGATATTTTTCTGTTTTAGACACATTGCACAATCAAGGAGAAGGGAACATTCTAATCTGCATCCAAGGGTGTAGGAAGATCATATAAAAGCTGGAAAAACCCTGGAGGAAGAGGGTAGGTCGGCCATTGCAAACCAGGAGGGTTTTGGAGCAAGAGGAAGTAAAGAAGAGGAGCTGGCTTGCGGCTGGACTGCTAAAATCCTATGGAGAAGCTTAAAAAATCAGGATGATTTGTATCTGTTCTCCATTCTATTTTGTATATGAGTTTGTGATTATGAGGAGCTAAACTCCATGTCTCCTAGGATAGGGTAGTAGTCTAAGTTAATTTTGGATGGATATGGACAGAAATTAATCCTGCACTGTTATCACTTCTAATTTTCAGATTTCTGCATTGTTATGAATCTGTTCTTGCCATTGTTAGATCTCATTGTAATATATAACTGAGAGGTTATCATTTGATCTAACCTTTATTCAGAAATGAATTAGGAATCAATGGCAAGTTACTGGATTCCATTTGATTGAAAATCTAATTTTTGATTTTCTGAAATATGTTCTTTCTGGTTTCTGGTTTCTGATTTCTGTGAACTGTTTGAATCTGATTTGCCATTGGTGATTTGATTAATTGAGAAACTGAGAGGTTGATATTGGTCCAAGTCTTGTTCAGAATTGAATCAAGATACTTTGGCATTTTATGATTCAAACCTGTCCTCAAATTCTTATTTTTGAAATTATATTCCTGAAATATGTTTTCTGAAATTTATTGGAATCTCATTTGCTAATTGAATCTCCAATTTCATTTAATCACTGAAAGGTGAACCCTAAGGATTTCTTATTGTCCAGAGATGGATCAATAAGCACTTAGCAAATCCAGAATTCAATTGAGAAGCATTGCTGATTTCCTTGCTGTTTTCCAAATCTGATTTATGAAATTTATCTTGCTGAATTCTGACTTCTGACTTTTTGGGAATCTGATTGCCATTGTTAAGTCCTACTTTAATCCACCATTGAGAGATAGTTTTAAGGCCTTCCTTGAGATTCAGAGATGAGCCAAGGAGCAATGGCAACTTCTGATTTCCCAAACTTATGTTAGGTGCTGATTTCTATTCAATTCATTAATGGAAATGTGGATTTCATTTGAATTTGCATCTGAGAAGTTGATTTTAAATCCTCTTGTAGTTTAGAGATAAACCAAGGAGCATTTGCATGAATATTGGATTGATTTCATCCCTGTTTAGTTGCTTGAAGCATTCTTTTCATTTTCAAGGTGCAATCTAGAAGTTATCATTTCAGATTTTATTGAAATTGCCCAAAAATCAGCAAGTGCATTGAGTTGAATTTAATGATAATTTGGTTTTCAGTTAGGATCCTTTTCTAATTCAACTTGGCTAACAATCATATGACAATATATTTTTAGCTGTGATCTAATTGAGCTGTGAAAATAGCCATTTTAAAGGTTGAATTGGATTTGACTAAAAAATGATAACTTGTTTCATTTCATCCATAATTAAGTTAGATGAACCCCAACTTCTAGGAGAACCTTCCTCATTGATAGTTAAACCTTTCTAGACTTTAATCTAGCATTTATATCTCAGTTTTGATAAGTTTCCAAAATCCAAAAATTCAGTTATCATTTCACTTTCTATAAAAAAAATCTATTTTCACTTTCCTTTGAAAATCTGTTTTTGGCCATTAAAGTAGAACTAATCTAAATTGTTTCAGGGTATCTTAGACTTTAAATTCTTGTGGATACGACAACCTGAGTCTACTATAATTTACCTATGCACTTGCAGCTAGTGAGTTGGGAGACCAAAAATTAAAAAATTGACCCCTTTTTATTAATTTCAACAAGTTATCACTACTCAATCCCAAAGATCACTATCAAGTTTTTGGCACCGTTGCCGGGGATTTAAGGTCAATTAGGTTAACTTAGATAGTTTAGATTAGTTTTAGATTAGTTTTTAGTTTATTTGTTAGGCCAATTTTCAGTTTTTGCAAGTTATCATTTTTAACTTTTCACTTTTGTCTAGTTTTCATTTCTTTCTTGAATTTGATACTTCTGAATCTCTTTATGCTGGACTTGGACCATCAAGAAGAACATTACCAATCAGATCCTGAACCTGAAAGAAGATTTCTAAAAAGAAGGAGATTGCAAAGGCTTGAGGCAAGGAGAAGGATATTTGAAGAAGAAGAGGAAGAGGCATACAACCCTAAATTTGAAGAAGTTGTGAATCAAAATATGGCAACTCCTAGGACTCTTAGGGACTGTTATTCACCAAGTAATGCCAGGAATCAGCAAGGGGGAGGAGCCTTAGCAGCTGTGGCAAACTTTGAGATTAATCCAGCCTTGATTTCAATGATTAGGCAAAGTTAATTTTTTGGACTTGGGACTGAAGATCCAGCTTGTCATTTGGATAATTTCAAGGAGATGTGCAGCACTGTGAACTTCAACAACATCCCCATGAATGCAGTATATATGAGATTGTTTCCCTTCTCACTCAAGGACAAGGCCAAGACATGGTATAAAGGATTGAATCCTAAAGAGGTAGCCACTTGGGAATCAATTGTTCAATTATTCCTTTCAGAATTCTTTCATCCTTCAAAAACTAATAACTTCAGGGATCAAATAGTGAGGTTCTATTAGTTGGACCAAGAAAACATTTATGAGGCTTGGCAAAGGCTTCAAGGATTATTAAGGGCATGTCCCCACCATGGATTTGAAAAGTAGCAATTAGTCAACTATTTTCATAAGGGATTGAACCACCCTAGCAAGGTGGCCTTGGACACTGCAACATGAGGTATCTTTGCATCCAAGAATATAGATGAGGCCTACCAACTGATAGAGAACATTGCAAAGAACCATCACTTTCTCACACATGATAGGACCAGAAGGCCTCTTATGGATAATTCAGTGAACCAATTGTCATCCCAATTTGAAGAGGTGCTGTACAAGACTTTGGAGAGATTGAACTTGACTTCCAATGGCAATAGGGCTTCTAATCCTGAAAACAGGTGCTGTGTGTGTGGTAATCAAGGCCATGTGTCAGAAAATTGTAACTTAATTATACAACAAGTGGAGCAAACAGTGGATCAAATCAATCCTGTAGACAATTATGGAATTAAACCTCCTGCTGAGTTCTACACTCCAGAAAATAGGAATCATCCATACTTTTCTTACAAGACCAATCAATATCAAGGGGCTCCTATGCAGAATTCAAATTGGTAGCCCAAAATCCTGCCAAGAAATCAGCCACCACCTTATGGGAATCAAGGCCAAAATGCCCCAATTCAGAGGAATCCATATGAGCCACCATCTCAAGTCCAACCACCACAATTCCAAAATGAAATGAAGGAGATGCTTCAACAGATTCTGAAGAAACATGACAACCAAAGAGAGGAGATATTGAAAATTAATTCAAGATTGGATGCCATGAATACAAATCAGAAATTGTTGGAAAGCCAAATTGCTCAACAGGCTAGTACATCCACTATACCTCCCTTATTCTTTCCTGGACAGCCAGAAGTGAATCCAAAGGAGCAAGCAAAGGCAATTCAACTAAGGAGTGGAAGGCTAGTGGAAGAGCCAATGCAAAATGTAGAAGCCAATCCAACTCAAGAGAGTCCAAACTCCAAGAATGTGGAAGGCAATTCAGCTAAGGAAAGCTCCTGTCCAGAACCTAAAGAAAAGGGAATTGAAGAGGCTGCTGTGAGGAATCAGAAAAGGAACTCTCAAAATGAAGCCAATGGAAGGATTTTTGACAAAGTGCCTTTCCTCAAAGATCAGTAAAGGCCAAGTAAGATCAGCAATATGGAAGGTTTTTTGAGATCTTGAAGAAGGTATACATCAATGTGCCATTTGTTGAAGCCATTCAAGAGATGCCTTCATATGCAAAATTTTTTAAGGAAATCCTAACCAAGAAAAGGAGAATTGTGGAATGTGAGACCATTGCATTAACTGAGGAGGCTTCTACAATAATTCAAAACAAGCTACCTCCAAAGTTAAAGGATACAGGGAGTTTCTCCATTCCATGTGAGATAGGAAATAGAAAAATTCAAAGGGCCATGTGTGACTTGGGTGCTTCTGTAAGTGTTATACCCTTGTCTCTATGCAGGAAACTTGAAGTAGGAGATATAAAGCCCACCAACATGTCTCTACAGCTGGCTGATAGGTCCATCAAATATCCCCATAGAATCATTGAAGACATACCCCTAAAGGTTGGAAAATTCTATATACTAGTGGACTTTGTGGTTTTGGATATGGATGAGGATTTGAATACACCCATATTGCTTGGAAGACCCTTTCTTGCCACTGCTGGAGCTGCCATTGATGTTAAGGAGGGAAGATTGACCTTTCAAATTGGTGAAGACAAGATAGAGTTCAACCTTGCACAAGTTATCAGTAGGCCAACTTGTCAACAAAATGATTTTGGGGATGGACAGATTGATCAAATTGTGGAGCAAGCCTCAACAATAATACCCATTGAAGATCCATTGCAAAGGTACCTTATGTTTGATCATTTGAAGGAATTGGAGGATCTAGAGGCTGCAGCATACCAATCAGCATTGAATCTGTCCAAATCAGTGGAAAATTCAGAAAATCAGCAGCAAGTTCAGGAAGTTATCACTGTTGAACTCCAAGGAACTCAAGCCAATTCTTTCAAATTGGAACTCAAGCCTCTCCCCAACAACTTGAAGTATGAATTCTTGGGGGAGAATTCAACATTTCCAATTATCATCAATGCAAACTTACCCAAGAATCAAGTTGAAGAGCTACTGAAAAAACTAAGGCTGTACAAGAAGGTAATTGGCTATTCCATTGATGATATCAAGGGTATTAGTCCCTCAATTTGCATGCATAGGATCCCTATGGAGGATAACTACAAGCCCTCCATTGAATGTCAAAGGAGACTCAACCCAACCATAAAGGAAGTGGTAAAGAAAGAAGTATTGAAATTGCTAAATTCAGGAATCATATACTCCATTTCAGATAGTGAGTGGGTCAGCCCAGTGCAGATTGTGCCAAAGAAGGGAGGAATTACAGTGGTGAAGTCATATTCAAATGAATTGATATCCACAAGGACCATTACAGGTTGGAGGATGTGCAGTGACTTCAGGAAGTTAAACAAGGCCACAAGAAAGGACCATTTCCCATTGCCATTCATTGATCAGATGTTGGAGAGGTTGGCTAGACATTCACACTTCTGTTATCTAGATGGGTACTCATGTTTCTTGCAAATTCCAATTCACCCTCAAGATCAACTTGTCCATATGGGACTTTTGCCTATAGAAGAATGCCCTTTGGCTTATGCAATACACCTGCCACCTTCCAAAGGTGTATGATGTCTATCTTTTCAGACTTCATTGAAGAAATTATGGAGGTCTTCATGGATGACTTTTCAGTATATGGAGATTCATTTGATTCTTGCCTAGAAAATTTGACCAAGGTGTTGCAAAGATGTAGAGAGTCCAACTTGATCCTCAATTGGGAGAAATGCCATTTTATGGTCCAAGAAGGGGTTGTCTTAGGACATGTGGTCTCAAGTAAAGGAATTGAAGTGGATAAGGCCAAAATTGAAGTAATTGAGAAGTTGCCACCCCCTACAAATGTGAAGGCAATAAGAAGCTTCTTGGGGCATGCAGGATTCTACAGAAGGTTCATAAAAAACTTCTCAATGATAATCAGGCCTCTTACCAAGCTCCTAGCAAAAGATGCTGAGTTTAATTTTGATGAAGAGTGCATGAAGGCCTTCAAGCAGCTGAAAGAGGCACTTATTTCAGCTCCTATAGTCCAGCCACCTGATTGGTCTCTTCCCTTTGAAATAATGTGTGATGCCTCTGATCAAGTAGTAGGGGCAGTCTTGGGGCAAACCAGGGATAGAAAGCACTATGTCATATGCTATGTCAGCAAGACTTTAGATGAGGCTCAAGTCAACTATGCTACAACTGAGAAGGAGCTACTTGCTGTTGTGTATGCATTTGATAAATTCAGACCTTACTTGGTGGGATCCAAAGTAATTGTATTCACAGATCACCAAGCAGTGAGGCACTTGATCAACAAGAAGGAATCCAAGCCAAGGCTCATTAGATGGATCCTATTGTTGCAAGAGTTTGATCTTGAAATCAGGGACAAAAGAGGGAGTGAGAACCCAGTTGCTGACCACCTGTCAAGGATGGAAGGAATTCAAGAGTCCTCAACACTTTCTATCAATGATGCCTTCCTTGATGACATCCTGATGGTAATATTAACTAATCAAACTCCCCGGTATGCAGACATTGTGAATTACTTGGCATGTGGAATCATTCCTTCTGACTTCTCCTATCAACAGAAGAAAAAGTTCTTCCATGATTTGAAGGACTTCTATTGGGATGATCCACTCCTATTCAAGAAGTCCCCTGATGGAATTTTTAGGAGGTGTATACCAGAAGCTGAATTCCAATCAATTTTGTATGAATGTCACTCATCTCCGTATGGTGGACATGGAGGTATTCAGAAGACTGTTGTCAAGGTTCTACAATCTGGTTTTTATTGGCCTTCCTTGTTCAAAGATGCTTATTTGTATGTGAAGAGTTGTGATGAATGTCAAAGGGCAGGTTCTATTTCAAGGAGGAATGAAATGCCTCAGAATGGAATTTTAGAGGTTGAAATCTTTGATGTGTGGGGCATTGACTATATGGGTCCATTTCCTAGTTCATGTGGATTCAAATTTATATTATTGGCTGTGGATTATGTGTCTAAATGGATAGAAGCAATTTCAACCATTGTTGCTGATTCCAGGGCTGTAATCAAATTGTTCAAGGAGATAATCTTCCCAAGGTTTGGAATCCCAAGGGTAGTTATAAGTGATGGAGGGAGCCATTTCATTGAAAAGTGTTTTGAGAACCTCCTAAACAAGTATGGAGTTAAGCATAAGGTCTCCATTGCCTACCATCCTCAAACAAATGGGCAAGCAGAAATTTCAAATAGGGAAATCAAGGCCATATTGGAGAAAATAGTAACCTTGATAAGAAAAGATTGGAGTTTGAAGTTGAATGAGGCACTTTGGGCATAAGGATAGCCTATAAAACCCCTATAGGCACTTCTCCTTATAAATTGGTTTATGAAAAAACTTGCCACCTACCAATTGAGTTGAAGCATAAAGCATATTGGGCAGTGAAAGCACTCAATTTTGATATGCAAGCATGTGGACAGAAAAGACTTCTTCAAATTGATGAGTTGGATGAGATTAGGCTTAATGTCTATCATAATTCAGAATTCTACAAAGAGAGGACCAAGAGATGGCATGATGACAGGATTCTAAAGAAGGATTTCAAGGTTGGGGACCTTGTGTCGCTTTTCAATTCAAGGCTCAAAATTTTTCCTGGAAAGTTGAAATCAAGGTGGAGTGGACCCTTCAAAGTCCACAAATTTTATCCGTATGGTGCTGTAGACCTTCTGAATGATAAAGATGATATATTTAAGGTCAATGGACAGAGGTTGAAGTTGTACAACCCCATAACCATGGATTCAGCAAAGGAGGTGCTGAATTTGGAAGATTTGCCTAGCTGAATTCAAGGAGAAAGATATCCAACCTAAGACATTAAAGCAGGGCACTTCTTGGGAGGTAACTCAAGTCATTTTACACTTAACTTTTCTGTTTTGCAGGAATAAAGAAGGGAGGAATTAGATCCATCACAAATTGATAAGAAGGGAGTACCCCTACCCTCATTTTTCATTTTTCTCACTGAAATCCCAATGATAACTGATATAATCTTTTCTCTCATGCTGAAACCATCATATTACTATCTGAATCATAATGCATATCAGTTATCCCAATCCACCTTAGCTGAATTTCAGTGCAAATTTAGTGAACCCCATTACCTTGTTGAATTGAGCATCTAAAAATCTGATATTGCATGCCCAACTGATTTCTTTTGTTTCTCTGCAGGGATTAGATGAAATTCATGAAGAATGGAGATGCATGACCCATTAGAAGGGAGCAAATGCAAAATTCCTTATACCCTCCCAACCCTCTCCCTTGCCTTAAATTTCCAACACTAGGGACAATGTTGATAATAAGCTTGGGGGAGGAAACCTGGTGCTTTTCGAACCTTTACACCATGTTTTCAAATGATTTTAATATACATATATCATTTATCACTAGGTTATCAGTAGGTTTTGCAAGTTAACATTAGTTATCACTCGGTTATCAATTTTTAGGCTCAACTCAATTTTGAATTTATTTTAATTCTAAAATGGGATAAAATGGGTAAAATACTTCATTATGACAGTTGGTACATTCCAATACCAAGTGACCAATTTGGCCATTAGTCTTGTTGCTTTAATTGGCTATTCAATTCAAATGCATTTGAATCAATTTTCAGCTGAAAATTTTCCTTTTTGTGGGTCACATTAGCTGATACTTATGGATTGAATTAGTAATAACAGATATTTAGAAGGGAGTCAAGGCTCTTGCTGCTATGTTAAATAGGAAAACTTGACTTTTTGGACAAAGGGATCTAAACTATACTTGAGTTTGAACTATTGCTCACTTCATGAACATGATAGAAAAAATGAGAAAAAAGGAAAAGTAAAATGTTGCATGCATGCATAGAAAAAAGGAAGAGAGCAAAACTTCCAAAGGAATCTCTCTTCAATGCAAAAAGAAAAAAAAATTTAGGAGAGCAAAACTTCCAAAGGAATCTCTCCTAAAGAAAGCATTAATAAAAATTAGGTGCTAAACCTATTTATTTGCATTTCATGAATAAAGGTCAGGTGTTAAACCTGTTTAAGCAATGAAAATCTGTTCATGAAGGGATTTGTAGTTCAACCTTGTAGTAAAGTTGACAATTCCTAAGATTCAACCATGTTATTGCTAGTACTTCTTCCATGGTTTAAATTGGCTTTAGCCTCTGTGATTTCCTAGCTAGAAAATTGAGTTTTTGGAAAGAATAAAGTGTTGGCAAAGTGGGAAACTCATTGGATTTAATTCAGTTGACTTTTACTTTATTTGTGGACTTTTAATTCAAGTTTGTCCTTAATTTCTGAATGTTTTTCTTGAGGACAAGCAAAAGGCTAAGCTTGGAGAAATTTGATCACTAGCTGATCATAGTATGTTTTTAACCCATTTTCTATTCAAATCATACATATCGAGCCCCTATTTTGCATAACGTTTGGCCAATTATGTTTGAAATGCATGGATTGTGATAACTAGTTGATATTCCTCATTTTATACCTAATTCCATGTGCATAGAGGTTTTGAAATGCTAAAATTCATAAATAATTCAATTCTATGCCAAGTTATCATTTTTAGGACAAGTTATCACTCCAATATGTCAAGTTATTATTATTTTGAGTAAACTGATTTTCAATGATTTTCTTGCCCTAATTCCATTATTATCACATATGAATCATATTTGGATGGTCATATCTCAACTTGTGCAAAGTTTCAAGTCCATTTGAATAAGTTATCATTTTTTCCATTGCCAAGTTATCGTTAAAGGGCAAAACTGTCATTTCGACATGCAAAGCTGTCAATTCTGCACCAAGGCATTAAGCAATCATTATATTATTGTCCTAACTCATTGCTGTTCAAATTTGACCACATTTGGATAACTACAACCAAAGTTATGACAAGTTATCATTTTTAAGACATTTAAGTTATTATTTTGGCACCCGAGTTATCATTCTTATGAAATTTTATTCATATTTGATTTCTGATTTCACTCACTTGCCACCCTAATCCCTTTGATGCTTTCAATGCTTTGAACCACTCATATTTGGACATTTTTCATCAATTATGCAAAGTTATCATTCCGGGGGTTCAAGTCATTAGTCTTATGAAATGATATTCAACTTTGATAGTTGAGCTCATCCAACTGCTGTCCAATTCCATACTTGACTCCATTCTTAATTGAATATTTAGATACTTGCTGTTCTGAATCACTCACATTTGAACAATTATGAAAAATTGATGCAAGTTATAAATCCAGGCATATAGTTATCACTTTTGCATATTAACTTTACTTGTGCATAACACCAATTTATATTTAACAAGAAAGTTGATTCTATCAGTCCTCTTAATCCCTATTTGTCTAAATCTTATTTGTGGACCTTGATACTTGCTGTTTTGTGTCTTCTAGCAGGGAACACAGGCTGCCAAAAGCTAGAAAAAAATGGGGGGGGGGGGGGGACCACTCCTAAAGCTGTCCAAAAGCTGTTGCCCTGCAGATATTTTTTTTGGTTTAGACGCATGGCATAATCAAGGAGAAGGGAACATTCTAATCTGCATCCAAGGGTGTAGGAAGACCATATAAAAGCTAGAAAAATCCTGAAGGAAGAGGGTAGGTCGGCCATTGCACACCAGGAGGGTTTTGGAGCAAGAGGAAGTAAAGAAGAGGAGCTGGCTTGCTGCTGGACTGCTGAAATCCTGTGAAGAAGCTTTAAAAATCAGGATGATTTGTATCTGTTCTCCATTCTATTTTGTATCTGAGTTTGTGATTATGAGGAGCTAAACTCCATGTCTCCTAGGATAGAGTAGTAGTCTAAGTTAATTTTGGATGGATATGGACAGAAATTAATCTTGCACTGTTATCAATTCTAATTTTCAGATTTCTGCATTGTTATGAATCTGTTCTTGCCATTGTTAGATCTCATTGTAATCTATAACTGAGAAGTTATCATTTGATCTAAACTTTATTCAGAAATGAAATAGGAATCAATGCCAAGTTACTGGATTCCATTTGATTGAAAATCTAATTTTTTATTTTCTAAAATCTGTTCTTTCTGTTCTTTCTGCTTTTATTTTCTGAAATCTGTTCTTTCTGAAATCTGATCTTTCTGGTTTGAATCTGATTTGCCATGTGGATTTGATTAATTGAGAAACTGAGAGGTTGATATTGGTCCAAGTCTTGTTCAGAATTGAATCAAGATACTTTGGCATTTTATGATTCAAACCTGTCCTCAAATTCTTATTTTTGAAATTATATTCCTGAAATATGTTTTCTGAAATTTATTGGAATCTCATTTGCTAATTGAATCTCCAATTTCATTTAATCACTGAAAGGTGAACCCTAAGGATTTCTTATTGTCCAGAGATGGATCAATAAGCACTTAGCAAATCCAGAATTCAATTGAGAAGCATTGCTGATTTCCTTGCTGTTTTCCAAATCTGATTTATGAAATTTATCTTGCTGAATTCTGACTTCTGACTTTTTGGGAATCTGATTGCCATTGTTAAGTCCTACTTTAATCCACCATTGAGAGATAGTTTTAAGGCCTTCCTTGAGATTCAGAGATGAGCCAAGGAGCAATGGCAACTTCTGATTTCCCAAACTTATGTTAGGTGCTGATTTCTATTCAATTCATTAATGGAAATGTGGATTTCATTTGAATTTGCATCTGAGAAGTTGATTTTAAATCCTCTTGTAGTTTAGAGATAAACCAAGGAGCATTTGCATGAATATTGGATTGATTTCATCCCTGTTTAGTTGCTTGAAGCATTCTTTTCATTTTCAAGGTGCAATCTAGAAGTTATCATTTCAGATTTTATTGAAATTGCCCAAAAATCAGCAAGTGCATTGAGTTGAATTTAATGATAATTTGGTTTTCAGTTAGGATCCTTTTCTAATTCAACTTGGCTAACAATCATATGACAATATATTGTTTAGCTGTGATCTAATTGAGTTGTGAAAACAGCCATTTTAAAGGTTGAATTGGATTTGACTAAAAAATGATAACTTGTTTCATTTCATCCATAATTAAGTTAGATGAACCCCAACTTCTAGGAGAACCTTCCTCATTGATAGTTAAACCTTTCTAGACTTTAATCTAGCATTTATATCTTAGTTTTGATAAGTTTCCACAACTCAAAAATTCAGTTATCATTTCACTTTCTATAAAAAAACTATTTTCACTTTCCTTTGAAAATCTGTTTTTGGCCATTAAAGTAGAACTAATCTAGATTGTTTTAGGGTGTCTTAGACTTCAAATTCTTGTGGATATGACAACCTGAGTCTACTACAACTTACCTGTACACTTGCAGCTAGTGAGTTGGGAGATCAAAAATTGACCCCTTTTTATTAATTTCAGCAAGTTATCACTACTCAATCCCAAATATCACTATCAGAAAGAAACCAAACTTCAAGGCACGAATTGAGACGATAGGCTTCCTTCTCTATTTATAAGTGCGGACGGGTGATCACAGGCGTAAATCATATGACCGATTTTAATTTGATGAAGATAAACTTTAGGTCCTTCAAATCTCGACTGATAAACTTTGGTTAATGATAAAACTTTATCCGTTTTGCATTCGATGATGAACTTCTCTTTTGATTCTCGGCCACCAAACTTGGTTAATGATTATTTTTTGCACCCAATGATCGGGTGATCATGGTCGATAATATCCATCCTTGGTTAATGATAGAGTTCTGCACCCAAAGATATCGGCCGCAATAGATAAATATTGATTAAGGATGAAAACTTCTATCTTTGGCGTTGGAGTTCTCGGCCGATAATCTCCATCTCCCTTGGTTAAGGATTATGTGTTTGCGCCCAATGATAAAACTTTTTATTTGTATTTCGGCCGATAACAACTTTATCATGATATAATATCGGCTAATTATAACTAAGTGTGTTTTGCGCCTAACGATTTTGCATCATATGATAGAATTAAATGCTTTTTACGACTAATAATCTCTTTGTATTTGAATTGCGTCCGATAAACATAAGCTAACGACTTGCGACTAGTAGTTCAACTTGATAAATCAGTGTACTCGACTTTTCCTGCAAAATAGTTATCAAAATTTAATTAATCCATTCACTATTAAAATATTCAAAGAATCTAACTGAGAAACCTTGCACTCTAGATCCGTGCAGGTATATGGATGACAACTCAAGCTCCTGACAAAGTGTCGCACATGTCTAATAAGTTCTAGTTGATCATTGATTCTATGTACAAAAGTCTTTAGCCATTTGAGGTCCCATGACTTATTAGTTGAAAAAGATTTTATATGGTTTAAATAAAGTTTTATTTATTATGACTTTCAGTATAATATTAAAGTCTTCCACTGTTAATGATGTATGGTGAATGGGCTAATGATGCGAATTTGCTTTAAATGACCAAAACATTTAAGGTGAATTTCGGGTCGTTACAGCACAATAATCAATATATCTTGTACAACAGGCGAAATATTTTTTCTCCATCTAACTTATTTTAGGCAGCTGACATGAATGAACATGTTGATACTTGAATAAGGGATGGTGATTTCAAGTATTTCATATGAACTGATACAACCTGAATAGGAAACAAGAAAAAAAAATTGGCTCAAGGTTGATCCGGTTATAACATTAATATGATAAAAACATCATAATGGATTAAAGATTGTCTAGACCCAAAGTGAGTCCACATATATGAACTACCATTGATCTACATATTGAACTCCTAAATTCATTATATCTTTATCTTAATAAAAAATATCATAAATCAACTATGGATCCACATGCGATTTTGGATTCACACAATTCTTAATTTCTAACATAATTTTCACTATTGAAAGAGCTCAATATGTTCCTAATTAAAGATCTACTTCTAATTATACTTCTAAATAGACCCAAACTCCCTAAATAATGGACCAACCTCTCTCCCCCTCACAACTAAGATATGATTTCTCTCATTCTCCCCATGTGCTCTTCTCTTGATGGCACTAAAGCACAACTAGTAGTGACGAGGGAGAGGAGGTGGTTGCAAAATCGAATAAACTAATGAGAGAAGAAGGAAATTATTTGGCTTAATAAAAAGATAAATTTTGGTATATCCATGAACATATTGATCTTTGTATATTAAATTATGTTATTTCTTTGTTGATATATATCTTGAAAACTTTTAGCCATCATTTTGGTTATTAGATAAAATTTTTATGGGTATAGATTTGACTTCACATGCCAGAAAAAATGTAGAACCTGATTGGAGTTTCATACAATCCAATTTGAGTATAGGCAAGATTTGATGGTTCATAGTAGTGTGTCCTGAGTCCAAGTAGGTTATGGTTACCAAGACATAACCTGCCAAAGTTTTCTCAATCAAGCCCAAGTCAATTAGTTCCCTCCTTGTTATGTTGAAATCATATCATGGCTCCTATCACCTTTGACATGACCATGTAGGATCGAAAGCACCAAGGGGGGAGGGGGTTGTTGAATTGGTGTATAAAAATCTTTTGGTGAAACCAATTTCGGAAAGTCGATAACACCAATCACAAGCAAATAACGATAAAGAGTAAATGATAGACAAGGATCAAACAAAAAGAAACGCGATGTGTTGACGAGGTTCGACCCCAACTTTTTGGCCTACGTCCCCGATTTGACTTCTCATCCTCGAGACCGTCGGAGATTCACTAGCTTTCTCTTTTTTTTAGGGAGAGAATAACCCTCTTTACACCACATGCCTTCTTATCCGCTCAAGAGATAAGGAACACCTCTTCTTGCAAAGAGCTTTCAATTTCACTAGATCAGAATACAAAGATTCTCTCCAACTCTCTTCTTTTTACAAAATATGGTCACACTCAAAACTTAGAAGAGAAAGGGATGAATTTGCAACTTTGGGATTAAGAACTTGAAATGAGCTTTGGAATGATTTTGCTTGCTTGAATGATTTTCCTTTAGGCTTTGGCACTCTTTTTATAGGTTTCTACAAGTGTTTATTGCGCTCAAGAAATCTTGCATAATCTTCTCCTCAAAAAATAGTCGTTACTGTCCATTTCAGCCACTGACCGATGGTGATCGATCGGTCAATATGACATTGTTGCATTTTCCTCTATTGTATCGTCTGATCGATCGACCGTTCCTCGACCACCATGGTCTCGATATTTCTGGAGTTCATCTTTGCATTGAACGATCGATCGATCCCTCGACCGGTTACTCGACCATCATAGTTTTGTCATTTCTTGAACTGGTCTTTGAGTTGATCGGTCAACCGGTTCCACGACTGGACCATCAACCGTCATAGTCTCGACATTTCTTGAGCTCGTTCTTTTGTTGGTCGGTCGTTTAGTCTCACGATTGATCTATCGACCGTCATAGTGTCCACATTTTTGCCGCTTGATATCTATCGTCTGATCGGCATGGCTGATCAACCGGTCACTCGATTGATTGTGCACAATTTTTTTTATTTGTCGTTTAACTTGGCGATTTCTTCTATAAATGAAGTCATATCAATCTTACACCTGCATTGTCACCACTTGAGCATATATTAGTAATTTTTATGTCCAATTCAATATGTTATCATCAAAACATATGATTCAACAATCTCCCCTTTTTTGACGATGACAAACTAATTGGACGATAGAGAAAAAATTGAATTGTAAATATAGAGAGAGTAGTAAGCAAGCTCCTCATACATTTATGCATATTTCACATTTTCTTCCCCTCAATAAGTGGCCTTTATGTTGTCATAATAATATGAAGCAATAAAAACATATGGCATTAGATGCTATAGGCACAAATTGAATATGAAATGAAACAAAGATGAACTCTAGAAATGTCGAGAATATGATGGTCGAGTAACCTTTGTTCGTGATAATAATATGAAGCAATAGAAACATATGACAAAGGTTATCACAATACATCCATAGTCAACATATCCATCATGTATTCATGCACTAACGAATGTGACTATAGTCACTACAAAATGGTGCATGACACTAGAACAATCACATAGCAACTAAGGAACCTATCAAAGAAACTAAGAACATATAACATCGTCCCAAAACTTCTTTCCCTTTAGAAATCATCAAAGCGGGAGGCAACCCATTTACATCTCATCGGGACTATCATGATCACGAACTATAGGAGGAGTGAATCCCTAGGACACAGTAAGCTTGCAGCGAGCCAACAAGATATCGTGAGTCGCGCTCCATCCGTCGAATGCGATGATTCACATGAATCACCTAACGATCTATTGCATCCACCTGCTGTGAAAGAACAGTGAAGTCGTAGGCGCCATAGGAAGCCGAAGCTGCATGCTGGGAAGATCCAAGATGCTTAGTGGATGTCGAAGGCAGAGGGGGGCTAGGGCCTGCCTCCGGTACACCTTGAGTATCCATCGGTGATGGCTCTCCATCAGTGTCATCGTCTCCATCGTCAACATCCAATCTATGATCTTTTCGATACAATGTCGCGGAACCAATGACGTCTGTGGGGTGGGGTCGAATGTACTCCTCTCCCGTAGGATTGTCGACACCGAAATGAAGTAAAACCCTAGTTATCCGGGCGCCAAAACATAGGTGGTAACGACCATGGGCACCAGAGGAAATCTTCTGGAACATATAATCCATGTGATAAAAAATGTAGCGGCCAAAATGGAGAAATGAGGCATCAAAATTGATGACCAGTGTATAGTGTCCGGCTTGAGGAATAATCATACGACTTAGAATGTGGTGAGCCATTTTCATGGACGGATGAAGGTGCTTATGGGCCAAGTCGACGGTATAGTGGACATCCCATCTACCAAAAACCACACGAACACCATCCGCAATCGGGGAATAGTCGTCAGGCCAACCATGAGTGACAAATAAAATAGAGACCCGGTAATGGACAAGGAACACCAAAGATATGACATAGTAGGCCACGATCAAACCAAATGGGCACGCCAAGAACAAAGATGATAATGGCCTCCCTGGTGATTGTCATGTTCACATAGAAATGACAAACCAGATAGGGATACACATACTCTATGATCGATAATAGTGATAGACAACCGATGTTTGCGAACAACTCCTGAACATACAGAATGTTGAGACCATTTCAATCAATGGTGTCGGCACGCCGGACATCGCGATATGCATATAGAGCATCAAAACAAGTGGAGTCGACCCAAGTAAGGAATAGGTGACGACCAAAATCATCGGGTGAGGATGAGTCAGGCTCATGAGAGGTAGGTGGCCGACGAGCACATCCACAGGATCGGCCTCATCCATGTGGGATAGGTACGTTTTTGAATCCGAGTCAGGTTCGGGCTCATTTTTTACTATATCGAAAGGATCATGTCGATGTCAAAAGACTATCCTATGGGGCGAAATCCCTTCATCATCCATGGATTCAATAATCGATGGCCGGAAGGGACACACACGTCGGGTAGACATGTGTCGGATAGAAAGCCGACTGTTGTGCCGGTGGTCGAAAGGGACGTTGGAAGGGGAGAGAAGTTGGTTGCCAGCTGGACTTGGGCGTCAAGGATGATGAGGAACTACGGCAAATGACAGTCGTGAGGAGGGACAACAGAGATGGCGATAGTGGTGATGGGGAGAAAGGTCGGCGGCGACTAAAGAGGAGAGAGAGAGAGTGATGATGACGATGGCTATGGAGAAAGGTCAACGACGAATGGAGAGTTGGGGGACGATGTCGATGACAGGGAAGACGACAATGATGACCAGAGATATCGTCGACAAAGAAGGAGCAGAGAAAGGGCATCAGCGAGTGGAGAGAATGAGGCAAAAAAAATGGCGATGGTGGTCGATGAGAAGATGGCAGATCGTGAGCAGAGGGGATGACGTCGGCGGCCGGGAGGTCGACACCAGTGTCACAGATGATGGTGGTGAAGAGGGAGGGCGACGGCGATGGACGGACAGTCAGCAATGACATCACAGAGAGACGGAGGAGCGATGGCTAGGGCAACGGTGGATTGAAAATTGAAAGAGGGTCAACTGATCAAATATTATATATCTGTGATAATTTAATATACAGGTCGACCAGTCAGTCCAAGCGGTCGACTGACCATAGTTTGGTTTGCAATTTAAAAAGACATCCATACAATCGACCTGCTTGAATATTCTATCCTTGCTTTACTTTAGCTGATTTTTTTTCTTTCTTTCCTGCTTAAAGTAGATGTTAGCTTCTACATTTTTCTTTTCTTTACTTGTTTATAAAAGTCTTCACTTAGTTGTCATCATTAATATTCTATCCTTGCATTTCTGATTAGCATATTTCCAAGTTCATATTATGCATTTATGCTAAAAAGTGTCACTATGTTTTTATAGTGCAGAAATCTTACTGAACATTGTTGAACATATCTGGTTGAACATGCAAACATTTTCAAATTTCAAAATTTTCATTGCTCAAATTGCTGAACATTTATATTCTAAAATTTCTCATTGCTGAACATTTATATTATGAATTTGTTGATTGCGGAAATTGTTGAACATTTGTACTCTGAAATTGTTGACATTGATTCTTATACACATTGTTGAACTTGATAGTTTCTTATTTCCTGAACATTGCTGAACACTGATCTTTGGATGTTATCATTGGATTGTTAATTTTCAGTTTTAGATCTCTCATTTCTAATTTTTTTATCTCAAATTTCATATTTTTACACTGACTTCTGTGATCCTAATATCCTAATATCCTATTGTGCAAAAACATTGCTGAAATTGCTGAACATACTAGCCTCTTAATTATGGAATGTCACTTTGGATTTCTTATTCTCAAATTTCTGATTTCTGATTTATGATTCAAAATTTCTGTACTTACTAAATAATCCTGAACTTCTTTCTTGCTGTCATCATGACCTCCACATTAGGCTCCGGGTTGGATTTCTCCTTCTGGCATCATGGTTGGCTCCCCGGAGACTCACTTGTCGTGGCTTTCCCCCGCCTTTATGCCTTGACGGCACAGCCCGACGCGACAGTGGCAGAGTCCTGGTCTGAGGACGGGGGCCTTGGATCTTGGACGCCTCTCTTCATATCAGCCCTCTCGGAGCAGCGTTTTACCAACTTCCTGGCTCTTCACCAGCGGATTGCCTCTTACCGCCCAACAATGATAGATTCAAGAGGGACGGAAAACCGCCAAAGCCATGCTATATTTGCAAGGGTCCACATTGGACGAGCGATTGTCCGCAAAAGGCGACGGTCAACGCCATGTATTGCCCCGATGAGAAGGAGGAGGAGGCGTGTCTCAGTTCGATGCACGTCCTCAGCGCCATCAACGCCTCGAAGGGTCCTTCATCGGCCGCTCGACTTTATGCGGACATCGAGTTGAACGGGCAAGTCTTCAACGCCCTCATTGACACGGGAGCATCGGAGTTGTTCGTGTCGAAAGTGGTCGCCAAGAAGCTGAAGCTGCCACTACAAAAGACTAACGCCACGTTCAAGATGGTGAACGCGAAGTCTATCTCGACCACAGGAATTTCTCCTTGAGTGAAGATTCGCATCGGCAAGTGGTCGGGAAGCTTTGACGTGACGGTGGCACCAGTGGATGACTACGAAGTGGTGGCGGGCATCTCTTTTCTGCGACACATCGCTGCATGTGTCATCCCGCTCACCAACTCGATGGTCATCTTCGACCCCAAGGGACCTTACAACGTCCCTGTGAGGTCAGGCGGAGATCTCAAACAGAAGACCCTCTCCGCCATGCAAGTGGCGAAGGGGTTGCGCAAACAGGAGCACACCTTCTTGGCGACCGCCATCTTGGAAGATCCGGGGCCCTCCACTCCAACACCTCCCGAAGTCCTTAAAACCCTTGAGGACTTTGCGGACGTCATGCCCCCGGAACTCCCAAAGCAGCTGCCGCCGAAGCGTGAAGTGGACCATGTCATCGACTTGGTCCCAGGATCGAAAGCCCCACATGGAGTCCCCTATCGGCTCGTCCCTCCGGAACTCGCAGAACTCCGTAAGCAACTTACCGAACTATTGGATGCAGGATATGTTCGGCCCTCAAAATCTCCATACGGCGCCCCGATCCTCTTCGAGAAGAAGCATGACGGCTCCCTCCGGATGTGCATAGACTACCGGGCGCTCAACAAGCTCACGATGAAGAACAAGTACCCCATCCCCTTGGTGGCGGACTTGTTCGACCAACTTGGCGGTGCAAGATGGTTTACCAAGTTGGACATTCGTTCGGGCTATTGGCAAGTCCGGATCGCAGAGGAGGATGTGCAGAAGATGACGTGCGACACAAGATACGGCTCCTACGAGTTCCTCGTGATGCCGTTCGGCCTCACCAACGCCCCAGCGACCTTCTGTACTCTCATGAATAAGATATTGCAGCCATTCCTTGACAGGTTCGTGGTTGTGTACCTCGACGACATCATGATTTACAGCCGCACCTTGGAGGAGCATATCGAGCACATTCGGCAAGTGTTCGAGGTGTTGCGGCAGAACGAGCTCTACATCAAGCGGGAGAAGTGTGCCTTCGCTCAACCGGAAGTACACTTCTTGGGACATGTCGTCGGAAGTGGAAAGCTGAAGATGGATGGCGCAAAGATTCGAGCCATCGTGGAGTGGGAGCCGCCCAAGCGGGTTCCCGACATGCGTTCGTTCCTTGGCCTGACGAACTACTATAGGAGATTCGTCAAGGGGTATTTACATGTGACGACCCCTTTGACGAATCTTCTCCGGAAGAATGTGAAGTGGGAGTGGACGCCGACATGCCAGGAAGCGTTCGACACCCTCAAGAGGGCCATGATGGAGGAACCAATGCTCGTCCTACCAGACCACACCAAGTCCTACGAGGTACAGACAGATGCTTCTGACTATGCCATTGGAGGAGTTCTTATGCAGGAGGGGCATCCCGTGGTGTTCGAGAGTCGCAAACTCAACGACACGGAGCGGCGCTACGCCGTTCAGGAGAAGGAGATGACCGTGGTGATTCACTGCCTTGGAACATGGCGGCACTACCTTCTCGAGTCACGATTTCACATCAAGACGGACAACGTCGCGACAAGTTACTTCGAGACACAGAAGAAGCTCTCGCCGAAGCAAGCAAGATGGCAAGATTTCATGGCGGAATTCGACTATGTCCTGGAGTACAAGCCTGGCAAGACGAATGTCGTTGCCGACGCCCTCAGCTGATGCACGGAATTGGCGGCCATGAGCTCCTCTCAGGCCGACCTCATCGAGAGGATCAAGAAGGGATTGGAGTCAGATCCCATGGCAAAGAACTTGTTCGAGCAAGCGAAGGAGGGCAAGACACGCCGCTTTTGGGTGGAAGATGGGCTGATCTTCACCAAGGAACGTCGCATATACGTTCCACTCTTCGACAACTGGCGATGCACTATCATGCAAGAGTGCCATGACTCCAAGTGGGCGGGACATCCGGGCATCCGCCGCACTTTGGCACTCATCGAAGACAACTACTTCTGGCCAAGGATGGAGGACGACATTGAAGCTTTCGTGAAGACATGCCTTGTTTGCCAGCAAGACAAGAATCTCAATCAAGCGCCCGGTGGACTTCTGGAACCCCTGCCTATCCTAGAGCATTCATGGAAGGATGTCTCCATGGACTTCATCACGGGCCTGCCCAAGTTTGAAGGGGCAGGTACCATCATGGTGGTCGTCGATCGGTTCTCCAAGTATGCCATCTTCGCCGCCAGCTCCGCAAGTTGTCCTGCTACTGAAGCTGCGGAGTTATTCATGAAGCATGTAGTGAAGTATTGGGGCCTACCACAAAGTATCGTCAGCGATCGGGATGGGCGATTCGTTGGCAACTTCTGGAAGGAATTGTTCAAGATGATGGGCTCCAACCTGCATTTCTCGACATCACTTCATCCACAAACCGACGGCCAAACTGAGAGGGTGAATTGTATCCTGGAGATCTACTTGCGGCACTATGTGAGTGCCAATCAGAAGGATTGGGCAAAGCTACTCGACATCGCGCAATTCTCCTACAACCTGCAACGAAGCGAGTCGACCAGTCGGAGTCCCTTCGAGATAGTGACGGGGCAGCAACCTCTGACGCCCCAGGCCGTCGCCACTTCTTATGGTGGCAAAGTCCTCGCCGCTCACCGCATGGCGAGGGAATGGAATGAGCAGAACGACATGACGAGAGCATGTTTGCACAAGGCATCGAAGCGCATGAAGAAGTGGGCGGACACCGCCCGATGGGACGTCAACTTTGAAGTCGGAGACTTGGTCCTGGTGAAGCTGGTCCAACATCTTCGGCTAAGTGAGAAGAATCTGCACAAGGGCCTCGTTAGGCGTTACGAGGGCCCCTTCAAGATCCTGAAGAAGGTAGGCAAGGTCGCCTACAAGTTGGAGCTCCCGCCTCAGATGCAACAACACCCCATCTTCCATGTCAGCCTGCTCAAGCCTTTCGTTGAAGACACTGAAGATCCCGGGCGTGGGGTTTCAGACCACGCCCCGCCGGCCATCCGTCAGCAGTTTACTGATCAAGTTGAAGAAGTACTCGCCGTCCGCACGAAGAATCAGAAGAAAGAGTATCTTGTTCGATGGAGCGGAAGATCGGACGCCGACACAAGTTGGGAAACAGTCGAAGACTTGTGGCAGTTCAAGCAGAAGATTGAAGAATTCCAAGCTGCAGCTCCAGGGACGTCGCTGACTTGAGTGGGGGAGAATGTCCCGAGGGCTTCCCCACGGGGCACGTCGAGTTATCTTACCATGTATTTTCCTCTTCAACCCACTTTTGTACTTAGTTTATTTTCTAAGTGTGGTGGTGGCAGTTTTGTAATTTACACTCCAAAAAAGTGCACCCCCGGAGATGGTCCTCCACATCACACGTCACAATTCTACCACCCGAAACGGTGGTATAGTAGGGGAGACCCGCTAGTCCTCCCCCGAAACGTTGTAATCATTCCTATTTACTCAACAAAGTTTTCAAGCTTCCCTAAATCTAGCATCGTGCCTCAAGTGTGGGGTGGCAACCCACAAAAGAGCATCCCAAAGCATCCCAAGCGATCGAGCATTATGCCAAGGTGCCCGTTTGTTCACAAACGCCTCCACCGATGAAGCGTCCGCTCGGGACCGTGCGTCCCAAAAGTTGTGGCATACAAAAAGTGGCATAAGCAAGCTTCCGCAAAGCGCTCAAAATAGCTTGCCTAGACGTTGGGCACGTCTAGGCGCCGCACGGGTCGGTCGAGCGAAAAATGACCCCGTGACACTAGTACCATGCAGGATGTCAGTGCTCTCATTCTTTACCACTTGCCGGAAGGGGCAAGATCCTGGAAAGATGTCCCAATTCAAGTGCGAGATGACATCTTTCGAGCCTTTACGGTACGATCTTCTATTTGGATTACATAATTCGATTTATATTTATTTTAAAATTAGTAAGTTTTAATGTTCTATTTGTAGGAGGCAAATCAGTTTCATCCGGATCTTAGTTTAGGGATGATCCGGAGAACTTTTGAGGAGGTCGCTGCGAAACGCCTCCGAAATGGATTATACAAGTTTTGTAAAGTCATCACTTCCGCCAGCCTCAGTTTGGAGTAGGGCATACAAAGATGCCCAAGACATATTAGGCACTCGGTTTGGAAGTCCCTCTGTAGGAAGTGATAAGTATGTATACTTTTACATTATTTTTATGAAAATTATAGTTTTTTGAAAGTGTAAGTATTCGATGTTCACAAAGGACAGATGAACGATGACAAAGGAAGTCGAAAAAGGCAAGAGTTAATCGTCTTTCGAAGCCCAAGTCCCACATCCACACAGGGGGATCGATGCGATTTGACGAGCATCGACGGTGCATGGTAGTTTACATATAAATTTAATTTATCAAACTTTTGACTTATACTTGTGTTATCAAATTTGAAACTTTATTATAGGAGGAGAAAGAAGGCGGTCCCGTAGACTTTCGTGTGGTCTATGAGGTCACGCATAAGAGCCGGAAGACAAACGATCTAGTCATGCCCACTGCTCATATTCTTCTGGTAAGTCTCAAGATATGGTCATTTGGTTGTTGTCGTTAGTGCACTATTTTTTAAATACATAATGTTTAAATTTTATAGGATGAGTATAATGCGAAAATGACTGAAGAGTATGGAGATGATCCAAGTACTCAGCCACCAGGTAATGTTTTTTCATTGATTTAGTCATGTTTTTAATTTATGTGTTTCTTGATATATAATTTATATATTAGATGATTGTATAATTTTTCTATTCGTAGAGGACCCTGCTATTTGGGAGGAGGTGGTCGGCACGACACGAGGGGGATACTTGCGTGGCCTCGGCACAGCCGTTCAGATACCTAGGAGGATCGGAGGATATGCAGGAGGTGCATCTGCTCTGAGCTCATCCGCTGCACCTGATATGACGCAGTTATCACAGCAGCTATCGCAGTAGTTATCGGCGCAGATATCACAGTAGGTGTCGCAGCAGGTGTCGCAGTAATTGTCGCAGCAATTGGCTCCTCTATTGCAGGCGATTAAGGGATTGATCCCGACGCAGAATCCATCCCCGAGAGGCCATGGACCGAGCACGTCTGGGTCGAACGTCCGGAATGATAATAATAACTCCCAAGCCTAGGATAGAAAACAAACTATGCATTTGTTACTTATAGACTTAAACATACATATAGTTTGTTAGTTCGGTTTAGTAGTTTTTATATTCTTATGTTATATATTATGCCTGTGATAGTTTTATATTGTCTGTGATGGTTTTATATTGCATGTGATGCTTTTATATTGCCTGTGATGAATATCAATGCATTTTGAGATGCATTATAAATTGTATGGTGTGGGAAGGGAAAAAATGAGGCTGGGGTGGGTAAACAAAATGTGCAAGTAGCGACTTCATAGCATCTCATTGGCGTCACAACACATGTCGACGCTGATTTAAATATATCGCACTTAGCGCTATCTTAGCGTCTCATTGGCGACATGTGCACGATCATATTTGCGTCAATATAGCGCCTTCCTAGCGCCTACATTAGCGACACGTGGGCGTCGGAATAGCGCCTCATGTCTAGTGCCCCTTGCGCGCCGACTTAGCGACGCGATTCTGCTTCGCACAGCCGCAAACATCGCATCTTAATAATGTCGATATAGCATCACCAAGTGGCACTAGTTGCATCTCATTGTCTTTGACTCTAGTGCGACGACACTAGCCACCGATTTTCAGCGTCTCAATTTTGCGACGCTAGTTGGACGCTAAAGAGACGCTCTTCAAAACAGAGACGTAATAGTGTCTCCAACCTTGAGTCGCTAATCGCCAATTTTCTTGTAGTGCTCAAACACTACATGCACCGTACGCTTGCAGATCACATTTCGATATTTTAGAGAGATTATAAATTTTAAAATTTCATTCGACATCTTTTTTTGTGCTATGTCTTAGAGGCTCACGCCTCTTTAAACCCAGCATTCTTTATACACATTTTATGCGAGTCAAAGTTTTTGGCGCTGTTGTCGGGAAACTATAGTGTTCTTGCTCAATTATTTTCCATAGTTCTTTGCGTACACTCGGAAATATACATGTTGAAAACCTTGTTTTATATGTTTAAAATGTTCTTACACTTTTTGTACTTTGCTTTATTTTTCTTAATCTTGTATAGCCGTAATTTTCTACGCGATTTTTCTTTTGTTTTAGAGACTTACACTATAAGAAAATCGAGGAATAGTGACCCACGACTTGCGACGCTAGGGAGGCGCTATTGCGTCTCCATGATGAAGAGCGTCTCATTGGCGTCCAACTAGCGCCGCATTTATGGGACGCTGGAAATCGGTGGCTACTGGCATCGCAATAGAGTCAAAAAAAAATGAGACGCTACTAGCGCTACGTGTTGACGCTATCTCGATGTTATTAAGACGCATGGTGTCCGGCTGGGAGCAATAGAGATGCGTCGCTACTTCGACGCGCAAGTGGTGCTACGTCTGAGGCGCTATTCCGACCCCATGTGTCGCTAATGTCGGCATTATTTCGGCGCTGCAGTGACGCAAAGATGATGGCATCCGCGTCATCAATGAGACGTGAATATGGCGCTAAGAACGATATATTTAACTCAGCGTCGACTACATATGCGATGCTAATGTGACGCTATGGAGGCGCTACTTGCAATTTTTTTTACCCATATCAGCCTCATTTTTTCCCCTTCCCACACCATACAATTATATAATGCATATAAAAATGCATTGATATTCATCACAAACAATATAAAAGCATCACAAGCAATATAAAAGCATTACATGCATAATATTTAACATAAGAATATGAAAAGTAATAAATTGAACTAACAAACTATATGTATATCTAAGTTTATAAGTAACAAAAGCATAGTTTGTATTCATGATTTGTTTCTATCCTAGGTTTGGGAGTTATTATCATTCCGGACATTCGACCCAGACGTGCTCGGTCCATGGCCTCGCGGGAATGGATTTTGCATTGGGATCATTCCCTGAATCACCTGCAATAGCGGAGCCAACTACTGCGACAACTATTGTGACACCTGCCACGATATCTGCTCCGATAACTGTTGTGATAGCTGCTATGGCGTCATATCAGGTGCAGTGGATGAGCTCGGAGCAGATGGACCGCCTGCATATCCTCCGATCCTCCTAGGTATCTGAGCGGCTGTGTCGAGGCCACGCAAGTATCCCCTCGTGTCGTGCCGGCCACCTCCTCCCAAACAACAGGGGCCTCTACGAAACTAAAAAAAATTATACAATCATATAATATATAAATTATATATCAAGAAACACATAAATTAAAAACATGACAAAACCAACAAAGAAACATTACTTGGTGGCTGAGTACTCGGATCATCTTCATACTTTTCAGCCATTTTCATATTATTCTCATCCTAAAAAATTTAAACATTGTGTATTTCAAAAATAGTGCACTAACGTCAACAACCAAATGACCATGTCATGAGACTTACCAGAAGCCTACAAGCAATGGGCGTGACTAAGTCGTTTGTCTTTCGGCTCTTATGCGTGGCCTCATAGACCACACGAAAGTCTACGGGACCATCGTCTTTCTCCTCCTACAATAAAGTTTCAAATTAGATAACATAAATATAAGTCAAAAGTTTGATAAATTGAATTTATATGTAAATTACCATGCGCCGTCGATGCTCGTCAAATCGCATTGACCCCCCTGTGCGGATGTGGGCCTCGGGCTTCGAAAGACGGTTAACTTGCCTTTTCTGACTTCCTTTGCCATCGTTCATCCATCCTTTATGAACGTCAAATACTTAAACTTTCAAAAACTATAAATTTAATAAAAATAATTTAAAAGTAAATATACTTACCACTTCCTACATAAGGAGTCCCAAACCGAGTGCCTAATATGGCTTGGGCATCTTTGTATGCCCTGCTCCAAAGTGAGGCTGGCGGAGACGACCTTGCGAAACTTGTATAATCGATTTCGAAGGCGTTTCATAGAAACCTCCTCAAAAGCTCTCTAGATCATCCTTAAACAAAGATCCGGATGAAACTGATTTGTCTCCTACAAAATACGTTAAAACTTAGTAATTTTAAAATAATATAAATCAAATTATGTAACCCAAATAGAAGATCGTATCATAAAGGCTCGAAAGATGTCATCCCGCACTTGAATTAGGAGATCTTTCCCGGATCCTGTCCCTTCTGGCAAATGGAAAAGAATGAGAGCACTGACATCCCGCACGGTACTAGCGGATATAAAAGTGGTCCTGCCAATTACAAAGTGGAAGGCCGACGGAGGAGGAGGAGGCGGAGGTCGACGTGGTGGAGGAGGCAGAGATAGCGGTGGAGGGTGGCAGAAGGGCGTGGTGGAGGAGGCGGAGGGGCGTAGTGGAGGAGGCGGTGGAGTAGGCGGAGGGGCGCAGTGGAGGAGGCGTTGGCGGCAAAGGTTGAGGAGGCTGAAGGCGAAGGAGGCGGAGGGCGGCGGAGGCGGAGAAGGCAGAGGTGAATGGCGGCAGAGGAGGCAGAGGGCGGCGGAGGAGGCGAATGGCGGCGGAGGTCGGCGCAAGGCGGCAGAGGAGGTGGAGGTTGGCGTAGGGTGGCAGAGGAGGCGATCGTCGGTGTCGAGCATCGGGCGTCGGAGGGGTAGTAGTAAACAGTGAATAGTGAAAACGAAGAAGAGATATTAGGGTTTTAAGTAAATTCTTTAGCGTCTCATTCGATCGCGACGCTACGTAGATGCTATATAGGCGCCCCATTAAATAAGGAACTGTAGTGTCATCATAGCGTCGCAGTGGCGTCTATGTAGATTTAGCGTCTCAATAATGTGACGCCAGAGAGACGTTAATTGTTTTTCTATTTCTAATTTTCTATTATGTATGTACTTTTATTTATCAATATAGCGTCTCATCGCATTGTGCCCTGATCCAGTTGTTTTATTTCCTTCCCACAATCTATCATGTATGTATATAAAATTATAAGTCTACATGTATATGTGTCTATAACAAAATTGTGTGTGTGTATACGTATATATATATATATATATATATATATATATATGTAATATATGCGTATGTATATGTCTACGTGTGGGAGATTGTCACAACAATGTGTTTATCTATATATATTATAAGTATATATGTGTATGTATATGTCTATATATGTGCGAGTCATATATAGATAACGTGTATATGTATATGTATTCCAAGTGTATATATGTATGTATATGTTTATATGTGTGAGATTAAGTGATAGTAATATATATATGTACTTATTATATATAAGTATAAGTATATACGCGTATTTATATGTCTATATGTGCCCGATTAAGCGAGTGTGATAAAAAGTCGGCTACGGCGGTGCAATACAAACGCTATTGAGTCGCTAGAGTGGGTTAGCGACCCCGTAGCGCCGAACTAGTGTCTAAAGCTTATTCGCGTCTCAAGATGGTGACGCTATAGAGACGTCATTAGTGTCACCATGGCTTCGACAATGTCAGTGGCTCTAGTTGGACGCTAAGTAGACGCTATTGAGTCTCCACGGTGACGCTAAAATAGGATAATTTGTAGCAAATCACTCTCTTAATTCAACCATCATAATTTCATGATTAAGAATATAAAAATAATATATGCATAATTAAGATATGATATATATTGTATGTATAAATAACATATATAATATAGGTAACAAATTATATATTTAGGAACACTCTTATGATGTAGAAATACATATATATGTAATCATGTAGTACATATATATAATATAGGTAATCATGTAGGAATACATATATATGTTGAAGATACATATATAATATTTAATTTATTTATTCATTAATATATAGTATAGATAATATATAGGGTTTAGGGTTTAAATATAAAAAAATAGCGATATAAATATAGATAGCCTATATACAGTTATATATTTCCAAGTAATCACATTTGCGTCTACATAGAGTTGCAAGGTATGTGACGCGAGGTTAGCGTCGAGCGATTTCAACGCAAGAACGGCGCTAGGTTCTCCCGCGCACTTTTGCTTCATGGCGCGCAATAATAGCGTCTACCTGGCGTCTCCAAGACGCCTTCGTTAGTGCCTATTTCCTTAATAGCTAAGAACACGCTAATGAGACACTATTGAGAGGCAAATAGCGTCTCTTAGTTGGGACGCAACGTGGACGCCATGATGGTGCTAGTGGCGTCAATTTAGTATCACCATAATTTGCGACGCTAATGAGCGTCGCTAATCGCTAATTTTCTTGTAGTGTTAGTTTCTAAATTTATGCCTTACTAACCTACTAACTCAAATTTATGCCAAGTGTTGAACGATACTCTCTAGAAACTTTTGAAGGAGAAATCTCTCAACCAATCTTAGGACCAAACTTTGTCCCTGAGAATCTCAGGAATCAATAGAGAAGACATAGAGCTAGGAGACGTGCTGCTCAGCAAGGAGGAAGAAATTTAAATCAGAATATGGAAGCTGAAGACCCAACGCACTCCGCCCTCTACAGAAATTTTGTACACCGTCAGTAGTAGGAATTATGACTAGGATCACAAGGCGCCAGAGATCGTTGCGAATCATTATTAGATCCATCCAGCCATTATCTCACTACTATGACAGAATGCCTTCGGTGGAATGGCAAACGAAAATCCCACTCAACACTTGATCACTTTCTTGGAACTCTATGATACCTTTAGATGTACTGACATCACCACTGATGTTGTGAGACATCGAATGTTCCCATTTTCATTGAGATATAAGGCCAAAGTGTAGATACAATCTGTAGCACCCGACACAATTAGGACGTGGGATCAAATAGTGACAACCTTTCTCACTAGGTTCTTCCCACCAGGAAATATTGACGAAATGAGGAACATGATTACTTCTTTCTATCAATATGACAAGGAACCTCTGCATGAAGCCTGATAGCATTACACCAACATGATTAGGTCCTGTCCACATCATGGTTTTAAAAAAATGGACCATAGTACAAACATTCTACAATGGTTTAACTGTAGAATCGAAAGCTTGCCTGGACTCAGGCGCAAGAGGAACATTCATTGCAAAGAATGCAAATGAAGGGTATGAGCTGATAGAGAAAGTTGCACAAAACTTCAGAAATTGACTTCAACAACAAAAGCAAAATAGGACAAAGGTGGAGGAATCAACGACTTCATCAAATGGCGGTTGGGATACAATTACACTGCGAGTCCGATAAATCGTGAAAAAGGCCATGCAAAAAGTGAATCCATCAGATGACATTTCTGCTTTGTAATCAGGGGTTCCCAATCTTTATCTGATTCCTGAAATAACATGCACAATGTGTCAATCATCTGATCATATGCGTTCTGAATGCCCGAATTTGAGCTCGTGAATCGTCTTCATCTAGCACCCTCGATCGTAGGGATGTATTAGGCTCTACGCGATCGAACGTAGAGAAAATGAGCTCTGATGAAGACAATTCCCTACGTGAATTCTTTGATTTCCTCGCAACTATATGTTAGCGGTCGCCTTGCACCTCCAATCGTGTATCAGGCTCTACGCAATCGAACGTAGAGAAATGGAGCTTTGGCGACAATGGTTCATAGTTTGGATATTCTTGGAGTTAGCAATGGTAGTTTTCCATTGTTTGATTTAGACGTCGTACATCTACCAATCCAAGACCTAAGAGGGTTATGCGTATTTGGAGTCTCGGGCAATAAACGACTGCATTGAGTCGGGGACTCAAATCATCCTAGATGGATTCGAAGAGTGTTCGTGTGTTCTTTCCTTGCCATTGTTATTTTTTATTCCTTTATGATTCTGGGAAGTTCTGCCCAAGAGGGAACATCTTTGATCCTCATTTGAAATCGGTGACCTGAGTAGGACAGAAGACAAATGAGTTATTCCTGAAGAACTTTCAGTAATCCTTAACTATATGTTTTGAATCAACTTTCTTTTCTTTCCCTTCAATTTGTCTAAATAGTATCGGTGATACACTAGTATTTAGCATTCTACCTGGGAGGGTTGTCAGTATTCTACTAAGGCGAGCGTGAGTCGATCGTAGCCATCTCGCGTTAAGTGTATTTTTCTTGAATGCTTGGTACTCAATGGACACGAGACCTTAATTCAAATCCAAAATAACAAAAGCTCAATCTCTAACCTAGGACAACGTACGCGAGAGCGACGATTGCACCCATCTTATGAACCCCTTTCATGTATTCGACATAGGCTTTCCGCCAACATGAGAGTGTTGTAGTGGAGTTGAGTGTCTTCCCCATCAGGCTGACAATATACACACGTGAAGGAGCATTCGACTATTTTACCCATATCATTTTGAGCTAAAGAACCTTGTGTCCTGCAACAGAAGCACCTCCCATAAGTCTTTAGCACGCGTTTCCAATTTATTTTCCTACACTTTTCTAAATTCAATCATCATCTCCGTGCCATTTCCTTTTATATTCATAAAATAACAAAAACATTTAGTTTCTTCTACTTTACGTTGCTATCTTTCTTATTTTTGTTTTCAGCACTTCTTTCACTCATTGAGTCTGTTCCGAAGAGTCTTTCAAAAATTTTGCAGACACGATTCCCTGTGGATCGAACCTCAAACACTACAATGATGCATCATATGTTTGTGGATCGCATTTTGATAGTGTAGAGAGATAATAAATTTTAAAACTTCATTCGACATCTTTTTTTGTGTTCAAGAGTAACACGCCAGAGTAAAGGATAGGCCTATATTTTAGAGGATCACAACTCCCTTAAACGTGGCATTCTCTATACACACTTTACGCGAGTCAAGTTCTTATGGTTTGTGAAGTAATATTGGCAACTTTTGATGGTGAAAATCACAATTGTCCATTTCATATCATGTGTTGAATTTTTTTCTTTCATTGTTTTGATATGTGGGCTAACCCCTTTTCTTGTTACCTCAAAACACAACCTAAGCTGGTGTCATATGCGCCATTGTAGATGCATAACCTCATTGTCCTTTGTCTAAATAGACATCGTCATCAATATCTTCTCTTATTTTTTGAAAACTATTTTTGTATTTCCTAAGCCATTCAATTTTGACACCTTTTCTTAGTGAGGTTCATCAATGGTGACACTATCATGTAGCAATATGATGCAATTCTTCGATAGTATCCTGCAAGTCTAAGGAAGCTTTTTCTCTTCAACATGGTTGAGCCCATTTGGTTATAACTTCCATATTTGCAGGATCAACTATTATAATATTATGTTGATGATATACCCGAGAAACATTATCTCATCCTGCCAAAATTTATACTTGGAGACTTTGGCATATTCTTATTTCTCTTAATGTTTGCAGTGCGATCTGCAGGTGCTCTGCACGTTCCTCTATGCTTGACGAATATATTAGAATGTCATTCCCCTATACCATTATTGTACGCTCCATCACTTTTGCTACCGAGTTCAAGTGCTCGATATTTGTGTCAAATTATGACCATCAGCTAATCGATAACCTCCTTAGAAATATTGTTATATGGATGCTTCCATTAAACACTCCACTTTTCAGTGGGTGATCCTTCATTTTTATGGAAAGTAAACTATGAATCATATCTATTTCATATAACACATGCTATTTGAATACTATAAAATATCCAAAGTCTAATTGAAGCGAAATTACAATTTAGACTTGATTAAGCTTCAAGTCGTATGTGTCCTAACATATCAATCTACTTGAGTGATTCTTGCACCATTCTTGAAAGCCTATTATTCTGTTGTTGCAGAGGTCCGACACGCCTTGGTTCATCACAATGTTTTGCGAAGTGACCCATTTTGTGGCAGTGGTTGTATGATTCTCTAAGTGATGGAGACTCATTTCGTTCTGGATATGGCCTTCCTCGATTATAGTTTTCTTGACGCCGCTTCTCTCTTCTTTCGTGTCTTTTATCATTACTCCAAATATGATTTTGATCATTATCGATATGCGCCTGATTCGATTGAGTTGCATTTGTTGCATCATCATTTTCAAGCATGATAGCAAACTCTTTCACAACTTGAAGGGTCTGATAGTTACAACATTTTACCATTCCTTGGAGGCTCGGCTTAAGACCTTTCACCCATTTCTTAACGCAATTTCTCTCTGATTGTCGTCAAGTATCATACTTCTACAACTTTAAGAACTCAATCATGTAGTCCTTAATCGTCACGGTACCTTGCTATAGATCACGTTACTCCTTTTATTATTTTTGCTCTTTGGAAAATGGGCAAATAACGATCCTTAAACACCTTTTTAAATTTTCTCCAAGGAATTACGTTGTGCTTGGATAATGTGCCCGCTTTTGTTGCTTTACACCAACGCCTAGCATCACCTATCAAGCGCCTCATGGCACAAGTAGTCTTGCAGCTCTCATTGCAGCTTATTTTCACTAGGGTCTAGTTAATTTCCTCTAGCCATTTACAGGCTTCCTCAAAGTCATCCTTTTTGTCAAATTGAGGAGGCTAGTGGGAATACTCTTTATGTTGAGTCGGATCCATGAGATGGCGATCCCTACCTCAGCCGTTCTTCTTGGTGCCCATTAGTTTGGGTCCGATTGCTCTGGGGGCTTTGCGCCTGTTGTCTACTCATTCGTAGGCTCAAAACATGCCTTGGGTCTACTGACCGGCCCATTGTGACCTACTCCTAGGAGCCCGTGGTATTTGATTCTTGAAATACCATATTAGGTGGCATCTACTCTCACACCATAATAACAATAAAATTCATAAGTGTAAGCTCAATAATCAATGTCACAATTCAATACCTACTTGACCCTATTGGATTGTTGCAGTGATAGTCGCACATGGACTCTATTCTATCTATTAGAGACAACTAAGAAGTGTCTCTCCTTAGGCTCTCATACCTTCTGTAACACCCCGAGACCCATGTGATTTTCATGTGCCCGGAGTCGTCCTAGAGACACTACACAATCTTCTATAAAATATTTTTACGGAATATAAACCATAATGCGGAACACTTTTTCAATAATAATAAATAACATTTCATAATATTCAAAATAACTAAAATATTCATAAGTTCACGTTTCTAAAAAATGGAGAAATAATAAAACTAGATAACTCGATCTAGTGTCATGTGCAACATTTATCTGTCACTAAACATAGTCACCTGCAGAACCGCCCTCTATCTACGCTTTCTCATTTTCATGGATGCAATACAAGAAAATATCCATGAGTATAAAAATGTTTAGTACGTAGGGTTTACTAAATAATCAATATACTCAAGAAGGTATGATAAATGATAAGTCAATTGAGCAATGAATATGATAATCAATTAACCATAAAAACAATTTATCGATATAAGCAATATATCAGGTCAAAAAACAATATAAATTAATAACTATTTCCAATTTCCAATTATCAATTGTCTGATCAATGATCAATGTTCAATTCGATAATCAATGATCATTGGTCAATAACAATTCGATTCAATAGGGCATGATGCATGCAAAATGTAACATATTTTAGATTATTATTTTAGTTAATTTTTCTGTAATTTGATCATGGCATGCATCATTTTAGACCACTTTTAGTCGTAATTCCGGATTTATTAATTTTAATTATTAATTCTCTGGATATTTTAATTGTGGATGAATTAATTATATTTGGATAATTATTTTGCAGGAAAATTTGAACACGTGAATATCCGAGAACACCAACGTATCGGCCGAAATTCAAAGAATTTATTTCTTACGGCCGAGATTTGGCTTTACCCCCAAGACGTTTTGGCCGAGATTCAAAGGGGGTAACAATTAAATGATTTTATCTTTTGGGCGTAACAAGATTAAATTCTTTCCTTACGGCCCAGATTTGGAGGGGGTAATGATAAGGACTCTTCTTTATTACGGCCGAGATTCAAAGAGAGTAAAAGGGTTTATCTCTTTGGGCGTAAAGATAAAAGAATTTCATTTTGGCCGAGATCCATAGGGCGTAAAGATAAAATAATTTCGTTTTGGCCGAGATTCAAAGGGAGTAAAGATAAAAGGATTTATCTTTTGAAAGAATTATCGTTTTTGGCCGAGATTTATCCGTGAATTTAAATACGGCCGTACATCACGATCAACAAGACCCGTCCGCACCCTATAAATACGTGAAAAATCCGTAATTTCAATTCGTGCTCTGAAGTTCAGGTTTTCTTCCACGACGAGTCGTGAGTCTGCAGGCTATGACCAAGAGGAGAGAGGTGCGACAACTGGAAGTTGATCGCGACCCTGATCAAGTCCGAGAGACTGCCCGACTGTCTGCCCGTGATCCAAAGCTTCGACTTTTATCTATTTGGGTGTAATTCTTCCAATTATTATTATTTTATTATTATCTCTCCAGAATTTCTAAGATGAACTTCATATTTTTATTTATTTCATGTTAGGAGATTATTATTGAAGGGAAACTATTTGGACCCTATATTATTTGTTTTAATCTTTTCTGATCAATTATTTAATTGTGCTTAATGCTTTTAATTTAATTACTTGGATTTCTGAGTTGAGTAATTATCAGTTTGTGGACTATTTAATTTCAGAATTTATTAATTAAATTAATTGGTTTTATGTGAAATTAATAATTGACATAAATTTGATAACTAGTGTGTGGAGAATCAAGTTTATGTGGTCTGTTAATCTATACCAGTTTGTGGAGTGATTAATAGTCTAGGATTTTCATATTAATGCATCTTAATTTTAATCTTATCTGACGAATACCAGTTTGTGGGACTTTAGGTTTGATTAAATTTAAGATAGTTTGATTTACTGGATTAAATAGCAGAATTATCAGTTTGTGGACTATGTAATGTTAATCTTGTAAATTAATAACTTGGAAAAATTTCTAATCCATCTTTAAAGATTAAATTTATCTTTTACGGTTCAAATATTTATCCTGATCTATTTTCATCCTAAGGCCTAACTTCAACACCACTATCTTATCTTTATCTTATTTTCTTTATCTTTTAAAACTCATTTTCAAAATCCATGTTTTTTCTCTCTTATTAATTTATAAATTCAGATATTGAATTAATAATATTCCTCATGGGTTCGACACTCTTACTCCTATTACTATATTACTTGAGCGACTAGTGCACTTGCTAGCGATTTTATTTTGCTACATCATCTCATATGCATCAGGGCAATAACAATTGCTAACACAATGCTAATATATCCAAATAACTATGATCTATTCAATTCAGTTCAATTTGATTTGGTTTTAATCCAATTTAATTCAATTCGATTTCAATTTAATTCAATCTACAATGTTCAGAGTTATTCAATTCAATGAAGAGCGCTCGGCCAATTAAGAAAAACTTCATATCTCTATCATGTAGGTCAATGGAGGATCAACCCACGACAAGCCACCCAGCAATAATAATGCTAACAATAGTTCGTGAATGGAGGGGGACTTTGACCAAACACAATACAGTCATAGCTCTTTAAAAGATGATGACGTTTCAAATCTTTAGGTACACTATCTGCCCCATTCAATTCAATTCAATAATAATATGGCCCAAGTAGTTGGAAACAATCAGAGAACATGTGCTTGAAGACAATCAGAGAACATTGAGACCCAACAACTTTCAACTTTTATCTTATTTACCTAAGATGCATGTTTTTTAATAATTTAATTTAGGAGAAACAAAATCCAATCAATAAGACTACTGGATCAATATCATAATCAATGATAAGATTGAATGTGATAACAAAATATGATCATCTATTATGACAATATATATATGATTAAATATAATCAGGAATTATAACCATGTTATCAGGACAATCAATAATAATACAATCAATATATCATATTTAAAATATAATCAGGGCAAACAATAGCTATACAATCAATGAATTAACAACATAATTATAATAAAACCGATAATTAAAAATTGCTACATATTAAAATAAATGAGTCACTCTCGGTTCTCTCTCCATGTAATTTTTTTTCTTTATTTCCTATTTCTTTCTTGATTGGTCGAGAGGAATTTCCTTGTCGAAAAAATGCAAATAACAAAATAAAAGATATTTTCTCTCTCTAATTCTAACCTTCACTTGTAATCACCATGTTTTTGGCGCTTCAATTTCTTTCCCTTTTTTTCTTTCTTGGGCGCTTAACATCCAACAATTTTCTCTCTCTCTCAATTTTTTTTTCTTTCTTTTACTTTGGAATCAAATGCTATTCATCCCTTTTTTTCATTTCCTCTCAATTCTCTCTCCTATTCACATGGTGCCAAATCCAGCCGCAATTGACTGTATAGAAACATAATCATACCACACAATACACCTACGGATCCCCCTATGTACCTCATTTTATCTCTAGCCGTTCGAAGCCGAACCATGCCTTGCTATCACCGGAACTTCACGCCTCCCTTTCGTAGAAAGGTCACGCCCGCTATTGCCGAAATGTTGTGCACGCTAAAATTAAGAGAAGAAATAATTCCCGAGAGATAGTCAACCTATTGTCTCTATTTATAAGGTTTATAAATTTTTAATTACACTCTAACTATAATATCTAATCCCACTCAAATTTAATCATCTATTTAATCTCTTTTAATAAATTCTAATTTATTCCAATAATTAAATAATTTCGAATTTAATTAAATAATCCCTTAATATATCTTATCCTCAATTAAACTCCTCCCCTCTTTTCCTTTATTTTCGTAATTATTAATTATAATATCATTATGATCACATTTTCCAAAATAAAAAAATATTCTTTTCTCAACTCTAAAAAAATAGGGGTCGTTACAATATTTTATGTAATACTGAACAAAAAGAAAATGATCGTGAACATAACAAAAACTCTTATAATTTAAACCTATATTTTGAAAAAATTAGGATCTATTTGGTTGAAATAGTATTAAGGGAAAGAGAAAGTAATAGAAGAAAATATTTAAAACAAATATGTATTTAGATTTCAATTGGATATTGTCATAACAGAAAATATGTGCTGATTAGTTGTTTTTTCATCTTTTTCATTTTGTTTTGAAGTTTAAAAAAGATACGATGAAAGGGAACTAAAGGAAAAGAAAAAAATTTCCTCCTTCATTCTTCCAAAACTTAAATTCAAGTTAATAAAGGGAATAAATTTTATTATGTTCCATTTTCTCTCCTTAGTTTTCCTTACTCCCTGAACCAAATAGACACATACACTAGTAATAGATCACTCATGTTATACTATGTTTATATTCTAACGATTTATGTGGGGAATATTGTGACTTTGTTTTCCATAAGGAGTTGGTGGCAAAGTCTTTTGATATCATATTAATTTATTTCTTGAGACAGTAGAGATCGTCGAAAAAGCATATACCCATCGGAAGTTCCCACGGCCAGAGCCATGGAAAACTTTTGCCACGGCTCGAGCTGTGGAAAGTTACCACAGCCATAGCCGTGGAAAACTTTTGCCACGGCTCGAGTCGTGGGAAGTTACCACAGTCGGAGCCATGAGAAACTTTTGCCACGACTCTAGCCATGGGAAGTTCCAATGGGCTGAGCCATGGAAAAGTTTGCCACGGCTCTAGCCATGAGAACTTTTGACAGGCCAAGCCGTGGCAAACTTTCCCATGGGCTGACCCACAGCTCCAACTGTCAGAACTTCCAATGACTTTGTCTTAGCCATGGGAAAATATTTGCGACGAGACATTTTGCCACGGGTCTCTCCCGTCGCAAAATTCGTCGCAAATTTTATTTTTCGACAGATTTTTCACAATTTGTGATGGTTCGGGCCATCGCAAATATAAATTTTTCTTGTAATGGTTTTTGATAATCCATCTTGGCCCGAGTTTCGTGGGTACCCGGTCCGGGTTCAGGCGTCGTGTATAGGCCAGATTGGTCTCACAATTGGCTCGGTTCATGTGTGATATTGACCCGACCCAAGTTCTTGTACAAAATAGTGTAACATGGCATTTCTGCTTTGATTTCCGCATTCTTCGGTTCAATCAAAACCTTGATATCAAAATAAATTAAAGGAATTAGATCCATTATGAAGAAAGGAATTAGATCCCTTTTACATACTTAGGGTTTTGATATCCTTCTTCATTGATTCCTTTTCCCTTTTTCATGTCCTCTTCTTCTTTATCTTCTTCTTCCTTGTTCTTCTCTTTTGTCCTCAAGTTTTTAGAGTAGTACTCATCGTGAGGGAGAGAAATAAGAAAATAGAGAGGATGGTGATTTGTGGGCTTTTCATAAAGACTAGCCGAGGGTTTCTTAGGTTAAGGTTTCCTCCAAATTGTTGGAGCAAAGTTTTTATGCTCTATATAATTATATTTTGATGATACAAACTTGAAAGATTTAGAGTTTCATTTAAAATACCAAAAAAGTATAAATATAAATGAGTTGTATTCATGCACTAAACTTTTGATTAATATCTGTCTATGTTTCCACGATTTTTACATTAAGAGGTGAATATCAAAATTGTAGCAAATTCTGTTAGCTTTCCATAGAATAAAAAAATTATCTCATTTGGATAACCATGCAGAAAGTTGTGCTCAAAATAGTACAGGATGATCAATCTGATAGTCGAAGCACTGGTCGACACGGTCGACCGGTTAGTGTATAAATTGCCCATATCAATAAAACAAGATGATGAGAGTATGCCGATCGTTGGTCCAGTCATTATACGAGTCGACCAATCCAAAAGAAGAACGAATTCAATAATGTCAAAACCATGACGATCAAGGGACCAGTCGACCGATCAACCGATAAAATCACAAAAATTGCGCAATGGTCAAATTGACCGGTCGACCGGCCCATAAATGTAGTCGACCATTCGCATGAATAGTAATGACTATTTTTCAAAGGGAAGATTATGCAATATTTTTTGGATGTGATCAACACTTGAATAAACCTATAAAAAGGGTTCAAGGGGAGCATAATCATAAAGAATTTTAAGTGAAACATCAAGCATCAAAGGAAAATCATTTTCTAAATGCTCCACTTATGATGATATTTGGAAAGTTTTGTTAAATAGTTACGAAGGGAGTGATTTTGACAAAAAGAGCACATCGAATGTGGACAATAAAGAAAATGATAATTCTACATATCATGAAGTGTTATGCTTAATGGCAAAAGGTTAGGATGATGAGGCAACATCCACTTCATCTTATTCCTCTAGTGATAGTGATGCTGATTTAATATCGCTTTTTGATGTTTATAAAGAATTTGACTCTCTTATTCAAAAGCATCTCTCTTAAAAAAAAATAAAACTTTAATAAATGATTTTCATATCATGAAAGATAATTATGATTCTCTCAAAAAAGAAAATGATGCATCTTTAGTTTAAATACATACCTTAAAAAGGAAAAATGATTCTCTTTCATTATCTTATGCATCTTATGAATATTTAAGAATTGAGAATTCAAAATTAATTGTATTGCGTGATGAGTTACAACAGAAAAATATTTCTTTACAAAAATTCTTAAATAAAAAAATATTAGTTCTTGGAAAAACATTAAGAATGTTAAAAAGTCTACTCATGTTGTCAAAACTCTTATAAAGAATATTTCTTATGCACCACAAAAGAAAAAAGAAAAATGATTCAAACAAAAAATTTAAAAACACAAATGGATATTATTTTAAATATTCTTATTATTTGAAACCTAAGAATTCTCATGATTATCATTTGAAAAATAGACCCTCTTATGATAGTTCTCTCGGTGCTAAAAATTCTCATGTCTCCCATAATGATACTTTGAAGTTTGGATATCATCATAATAACTCATAGACCATCTACTATTTGTCATTATTGTAATGCTCATGATCACTATTCATTTGAATGTCAAATTAAAAAAATCTATCAATATGAGCATGAAATTGATGTGGGTTCCTAAAGTAACCAAAATTAATTTGGACCCAAATAAGTTTAGACACCAAAATGCAAATGATTTTTTGTTTGCTGGAGTGCTTCACACTTTTTTGTTGTGTCACATAAGAAAATGAAGTTGAAATGAAGTGGAGGCATAAAAGTTTGTGATAAAAGTATTTTGGTATATGAAAATAAAAATTTGAACTCATTTTGATATGATGCATATTTATGTCTTGGATTTGTCTATTTATTATCATAATATGTGCATAAAGATAGAAGATCATGATCTACGTGCATACTAAGATTAACTTGCTTACATAATCTTGAAAATGCCTATATTATTCATTTTGATTAAATATGCTTAATGAGAACATGACTATTGAATTATGTAGCATAATTACTAAATTGACATTTTTGGACTATCTTACTAATTCAATGTGAAAATCATATTTATGAAAAACAAAGGCACTCATATCAATACTAAAGTTTGCATGCATGATATTTGATTTTGATTTTGGCATTAGGCATGTATAATTGATTTGTTTGAATCTTGTGTACTATTTTGCATTTGATATTTGTGATTCAATATAATTATATGATGCCTATGGTTTTGAAGTATAAAAGAATCATATTTTATGAGTGAAAAATTATAAATGACCTTATTTGGTTGAAGTTTGATTATCATATACTTTTTTGTTGATGACACTTGATGTTTTAATATCTTGAATTAAGAATTGAATATCTTTTGAATATTTAGAAATGCAAACTTATGAAAATTTTGAAATTAACACATAATATCGTCATTATTGACTTGTGATAATATACTTGCAAAATCGATCTTGTTCTCAAAGAAAGAGAATTATATGTCTACTCTATTACCCTTGTCATGTTTATTATTATTCTTTGAAAGGAAAATACACATGATATTTATAAAGAAGACTTCATATTTATATGTCTTCTAATCTTGAATCATTCTTGTTTATCTATAAAGAAGACTTCATATTTATATGTTTGACATGATATTTATATGAGTCTTGTGTTATGAACTTTAGTGCATCAATTTATAATGAATTTTGGCTTCTTACACTATATCATTTGAGTATACATGCACATTATGATTTTTGACAAATTAACTTAGAATAAGATAATTGATCATATCAATATGCCACTTGAAAATTATTGCATAAGACATTTAATTGACAAACTTTATGCTTATGCACATGGTTGAAATGAAGCATGTTACTAAAGAAATCATTTTCAACT
Source organism: Pontederia crassipes (assembly GCA_030549335.1). Taxonomy (NCBI): domain Eukaryota; kingdom Viridiplantae; phylum Streptophyta; class Magnoliopsida; order Commelinales; family Pontederiaceae; genus Pontederia; species Pontederia crassipes. The sequence goes on along the minus strand of JAUKPH010000022.1, from coordinate 5,203,180 downwards.
TGCTATATACATCTTCTATCAAAATTGATTTCTATGCTGATCTTTGTGAAATATTTTGACATAAATATTATTCTTTCATATTTCAAATTATCATGGCATGTAATGAAAGTTATTTTCTTTATCCATAATTTGAAATAGCTATTATCATTTTAAGAAAGTGGGAGCATGTAAAAGGCTAAACTTTGAATACCTTTTTAGTTTCATTTCTTGTCACCAATCTTGATTATTATCTTGTGACAAATAAAGAAAAGGGAAAATGGATTTGAAGGACTGTAAAATTGTAAAAGTATTATTTTGAACATAGAAATGAAAAATTGGATATACTTGTGTGTTACAATTATTTGTGCTTTATACTTGCCTGCTAGTTATCATAATTTGTGTATAAACTTATGATTGTTCAAAAGTTCATTTTTGGACATATTTTGATATGTTAAACTTTGAAAACGGCTATGCTATCTATCATGCTTATTTCTTAAAAATTGTGAGTATGAATAATTATTTGGACTTTTATTACATATCACATTTGATGCTTTGTTAGTTTGCAATTGAAAGAAGACAAAAAAATTTGAATATTAACCAAAATTTTAAAAACATTTATTAATCATATATTTCATTTGTAGTTGTCTTTCCATATTAACTCTTGTGCTATAAGATTAATGTGCATAAATTTATATGGTCATAACTCGTTATCATTTGAGTATTCATATATCGTATGATATTTGACCATCAAATTCGAAATGATGCTTAAATGGTCTCTCTTGTACAAATGAAAATGTATATATGTATTTACATTATAGAGGTTTATGACATATTATGAAATATACTAATTATTTGACTTACATGTGCATGAATCTACATTCTCATGATTACAAAATTATTTTATTATATCTTGGCATGACCTTTATACTTTAGGCTTAAAATATTCATGTTATGAAAATCAAGTTTTGACTTCTCATTTATAATATTATCGTGATATTGGATTTTTGAAAGAAAAGAGAAACGTATAAAGAACTAAAGGAAGATAGAAAGAGGACGAAAATTGATCATAATGGTAGGAGAGCTTGTTCAAAAGTTCAAAATATTATTTCTTCCATTCACTTTGAATATGACTTGTTACCCTTATTGTCAAATCCTTGATTACTTGATATTATTCAATTTAAATTTGATATCATTGTTGTCTCAAAGTTTTATGCAATATTTTAATCCTTTATATAATTTTTTGAGACGTGTTATTCATTTGATTTCATGTTTTGCTATTATACATTAGTCATGACTTTAGAGGGAGTTACTTTTGCCTATCATATATATTATACATGGAACAATTCCTGTAACATCATACTTTACATGTTATGTCTTATATGACAAAATGGGAGAATGAAAAGGTTAAGAAGATGACATGATTAATGGGGAGTTAAATATTGTTTCTTATATGCGTCATGTACAAACTACTTTTTTATGAAATAAAAAAGGAAAAAATATGATAAGAACATAAGATAAACTTATATAGGAGAAATATATGTAACCCCTGTTTTATTATATGGACTTCATGAATATAACTCTTAATGAAAAGTACCTTACAATTAGTACTTATATGTATATCTATTAATATAAGGAAAACTTAGTTTTAGGGGGAGTAAAATTGACTTTAATATCTTTTCTTTTCCAACTTATATACTTTTCATATTTCTCAGGAAAAGGGGGAGATTGTTGGAGCAAAATTTTTATGATCCATATAATTATATTTTGATTATACAAACCTAAAAAAATTTAGAGTTACATTTAAAGTGCCTAAAAAATATAATATAAATGAGTTGTATTCATGCACTAAACTTTCAAAATTGTAGAGAATTTTGTTAGTTTTCTCTAGAATTAATAATCATCTTATTTGGATAATCGTACAGAAAGTGATGCTCAAAATAGTGCAGGGCGATCAATCTGACGATCGAAGCATTGGTCGATCGATTAAGCACACCGGTCGACTGATAAGTGTAAAAATCACCAGGATCAATCAAACAAGAGGAATAGAGTAATGTCGATTGTTGGTTCGATCGTCATATCGGTTGATCGGTTCAATAGAAGCACGAATTCAACAATGTCGAGACCATGACAGTCGAGGGACCGGTTGAAAGACCAATCGACGATCAACCGATAAAATCATAGAAATCGCGCAACGATCAAATTAATGGGTCGACCGGTCCATAAATGCGATTAACCGATCGCCGACTAAAATGAACAGAAATGGTTATCTTTCAAAGAGAAGATTATGCAATATTTTTTTTAATGTGATCAGCATTTGAAGAAACCTAAAAAAGGGATCCAAGGGGAGTAGAATTATAAAGCATTTTAAGCGAAACATCAAGTATCAAAGGAAAATCATTTTCTTAAAGTTATTGTTAAATATTCTTCTCTTTCTCTCTTCTTTTCTTGTGAGATTGATATTGTAAAAGACAGAAATATTTGCTCAGATATTTGGGTGTGAACTCATGTGTAGAAGAGATTTTATCTCTCAAGCTAGAGAAAAAATAAACTTCCTAGGAGGAGAGATGTATCTTACCTCTCGGAATGGAGAAAATGTGGTGTGTTGTAAAGGGTTTCTTCCTTTCCTCGTTTGGAATGAAGCAAGTTGTTTTAGTGGAATCTCAGGAGGTCTTGAAGTTTAGAAGTCAGAGCGGAGACATAGTCTAAAATATGGTCAAACCTCGTCAATAAACCATCGTGCACTTTGTGTTTATCTTTCTCTCTCACTCTCCTTTCTACTTTATTATGCATGCGATATAATCATTTTTTTATTTGTTTGAATATTAACAAATTGATTTTAAACTTCCGCGATAATTTTTCTAAAATCGATATTTTCGATTTAAACACAAATTCGATCCTCCCTCTTGGTGCCTTGTGATCCTACACAAATGACATAAATACCTTTATTTAAAATTTGGGGTTATTACAAGAATATTGCTTAAGGTGTGGCCACAAATATTAAGGATGTTTGTATTTAGAAGACAGTGAAAGCGTTAACTATATTGAGAGACAACGGAAACATATTGTATAGTAAAATGAGATTGTACTACTCTAGGGTTAGACACTCAAGAAGTGTGCGGAACTCAAGTGAGTCGAGATATGAGAGTAAAGTAAGGTTACACTTAGATTATTATGACATCTTTATACTGCAAAGTACAAAGTATAAAACTAACGAAGTTTGGCATAGAGTGGTAAGTATATCATTACAATTTAAGCAAATCTCGGGTTCGATTTCTGTTTAAGTTAGTGTACATAACCATCAGAAAAATGCTAAATTCTCCTAACTCATCCTCCTAATACTCACACAATTAAAATACTAAAAAAAGTTGATGAACTTACAATGCATGACATTATCTCTTGTTAGGAGGATTTTTAGATTGATTTTTAGAGGATACATTAGCACTCTAACCATTAATGTCACGTGAGACATGGGTTGTCAACGCCGCTTCTCAATTATTTGATGGCAATAAAAAAGTACAAAGTGTAAACATTTGGATTTATGACTGATATACCATCACATGGGTGGCAAGAGCCAATAATCATCGAAAAGAAATTTCATTGTTAATATGCTTCATCTTATTCAACATTTTATTATTCATCTTTGACTTATAGTAGGGTATATTTCAACTCACGGGGAGATCTGCCTCAATACATTCATCACATCATAATTGACAGAGCCAGCCCATAACTGACAGTAGTCAGTTCATAACTGACCGAAGTCAGCCCATACCTAATCGTCACTAGTCCATCATAATAAAATCTCTCCATTTAACATTTTTCATATTTTATCTTGCAGCTTTTAATTTGTCTTGATTAGGATTCAGAAAATGATTAGGACTCAGGTCATCTTATCAGGAATTCATAATCAAGGGTCCTAATCATCCTCATCATTATATAAGACTTCATGCTATGAGATAAGACCATGAAGAGAAATTAAAGGTGTATGAAGATCATAGTCATCATCAAAGAATAAATCAAAATTGTTGGTATGAATCAATATCGTCATCGATATGATTGGATCATATTAGACATCATCATTAGTAAAGGCATAAATAATATAATCATCATTATGACTTATATCAGGATTAAACACATGAATCAAGAATCAAAGGACCATAAAATCATCTTGATAGCATCAGAACCCGGGTCGAGTTCAATGGACATCATTAAGGAAAATTATGACATAACTCGAGCCGGGTCTTGATCATACCCAGGTCGGGTTCGACCTCGGCAGACTGGTCAACCGATTCAATATATCGGTCAATCGCTCGGCAATACCACAATCGAACTCCCTCGTGGAAACAACTCGGTCGGGTTATCATTAACTCGAGCTGGGTTCTTCTTCGTTGCAGAGCATGGCGACCTCGGGAAAAATAGGAATAAACCCAGGCCGAGTCATCATCGAGTTGGGGCAGCCGTTGTGCCATACTATTTCGTCATGCGTGGAACTCGGGCCGAATTATCTTCAACCCGGTTCGGGTTCGGTTGGTTGCAGCGGAAAGCGTCGACAATGGAAGATTTGGACTGATTTTTTATGAACTCGGTTCAGACACATATGTGGGTGAGGGTGGGGATTAAAAAGTTCAAAATCTTTAATAAAAAAGATTCAGATCATGATTATAAAAATGTACGTTCGTATAATAATTTCTCATGATTCTTTACATGATGATGATCTCATAATCATAATATTTTATACTTGTCATTTTATGATGATTAATTATGATCTATCCGGATCTTTGATCTTATGATATTTAGAAGAAGACATTATGAATCTCTTATGTTCATATTTTGTTTCATACATGATGATGTCATTATAATTCCTGCCTAATCTCATGATCTTATGATTGTCTTTATTTTACTTTCATAATGAGTTATAAAACTCATAGAGAGATTTCTCCCCTGTGTGATGAAGGTGGTCAATAATGACAGATCGAACTCATGGTGGCAGTACATGAGTTTCTATTTATGTCTTAGTTTCTCTTGTCTTATTATCAGAATGATAAATTAGATGAGTCTCTCTGGGCTCATAAGATGATTTAGTTTCCGCATATTTCATAATAATGTTATTCCTCCTTATATTCCTTCGTGATGTCTCTTCTTAGGCAGATCTCCCCGATTAGGTATGGGCATCTACGCAGTAGTTAAGCTGTTGGCGATATCAATGACGAATCTGTATCTGACATCAGCCTTGGAGAGCCGCTCCATGGCTGTGTTCAGATAGTCTATTTTGACTAGCTCGATGTCTGCAGTAACATTGTGCTTAGCAGCGAAGTCTATCATCTCCTGCGTATCCATGATTCCTCCAATGCAACTGCCTGCCAAGGACTTCCCACCTGTTCCAATTGACAGCCCAATGAATTGATCATCAGAATAAGATACTAATCAGAGACGACTTCATGGTTCAGTACTCGATTGATGCCATTGATGTATCCACTTACCAAAAATCAGCGAGAAGGAAGGTACTTCCAACGGCTTCTCGGGTGCACCCACCATTACCATCTTCCCATGGGCCTTCAGCAGAAACATCAATGGACCAACAGCATGAGTGGCAGAAACTGTGTTGATGATGCCATCCATGGTACCCATTGCAGCCTAATCAGCACAAGGACAATCGACTCAATAAGCGTGGTACTATACGACAATATGACCTGGTATATATCCAATAATTTTTACCTTCATTTGCTCAAGATTGCTGCTGACCACGAAAGAATCAGCTCCCAACCTTTCGATGGCCTCCCTTTCCTTGCTGGGGGATGAGCTGATCACCGTAACTTTCATTCCGAAGGCCTTGCCAAACTTAACAGCTACATGGCCGAGGCCTCCCAGACCGACGACCCCGAGATGCTTCCCTGCTTCATTCAGGCTGAAGTGCTTCATAGGGCTGTAGACAGTGATGCCAGCGCACAAGAGCGGGGCTCCCTTGTCCAGGGGCATGTTCTCCGGGAACCGGATAACGAAATGTTCATTGACCACAACCATGTCGGAGTATCCTCCGTAGGTCATTGTTCCATCAGTATCCAGAGAGTTATATGTATACACAACCCTGTGGCAATAGTTCTCCAGTTCCTGCTTGCAGCTTTCACAGGAGCGACATGAATTAACCATGCACCCCACGCCTACCTTGTCTCCAACCTTGAACTTGTGCACATTGGAGCCCACCTCCGTTATCACACCAACAATCTCGTGCCTGCACATAATATACAAAATTCCATATGGGAAGTTTAACAAATGAAGTAATCTACTCGTCTTATAAATGATAGCTTGTACTTAATGCAATTCGAGGAGACACGTGATATCAGTTGCAAAAACTGATCAAGAACAATAAAAACATGTAACTACGCCCATGCATGCATGCATGCGTGCGTGCGGTCAGAAATCGGATAAAAAATGTCGGGGTGTTATGATAATCCCGAACTGTACAGGATCTATTTCATTGTGAAAACTGCAATTACGTTATTCAAATTAACAGTTAAGAATGCATAATTAGAACGCCACCATTTGTACCTTATGAAAGCAGCAGTAAGTGGCAAGAAGCGTACGTACCCTGGAACAATCGGGTATACGGTGTTATGCCATTCGTTCTTAGCACAATGGAGGTCCGAGTGACATATCCCACAATACAAGATCTTTATAGTGACATCATCATCTCCATTGTTCCTGTATATCGATATAAATAATACTTCATTAGTACGCGTGGCATGCTGATATAATTATATTTCCACCTAATATTAGCAGGAGTGTTGGTCGGACTTGACCAAGTAATATTAAATTTCAATTCGATCCACCCCCTTTAAACTAGATCGGGGTATACGTGATTATAATTTGTATTTAAAAATTAACTGACAATCTATAAAAAAAGAAAGAACAATAAAAGTAAAATATATATCATTATAAATAGATGCTGAAAAAAATAAAAACATCAATATTTAAATAATAAATGGGTGTCACACAAACATTTTTATTAAATTTAATATATATATATATATATATATATATATATATATTTCAGTTACATAAGAAGGCATAATGCCTAATATAAGAAAAAGAAAGATAAACTTGACAATAAAGGGCACACAACTTTTCCGATGAAATTTGAACTCAAGATCTCTGCACCTCGCCCTCATTCCAGTTTGATGAAGTTTCGACTTTACATAATATAAGGTTTTGTATACGACTTAACAAATCAATTGCAAAGACTTTTTGGAAATGATATTTTCTATTTGATTTTATAACAAAGTCAAATTAAAACTACAAACAAAATACACTACTAGAAAAATGCGGATTACAGACCGTCGATAATCAGTCCGAAAATCGTCGGTAACGCAATTACCGACGGTTTTTCAATCGGAATCGATCTGTCGGAAAAACGCTCGTCGCAAATATCGACGGTTCTGGCCGTCGAAAAAGTACCCGGCGGTTCGACCCGTCGAAATTTTCCGACGGTTGCAACCGCCGGAAAAGTGCCCGACGGTTCGAACCGTCGATATTTCCGACGGTTGCAACCGCCGAAAAAGGCGACCGATCCGGCCGCTGGAGGCCGGAACCGACCGCTGGAGGCCGGATCGGCCGCCAGGCGGCCGGTTTCGGCCTGCCCGACGGTTCGAACCGTCGATATTTCCGACGGTTGCAACCGCCGAAAAAAGCGACCGATCCGGCCGCTGGAGGCCGGAACCGACCGCTGGAGGCCGAAACCGGCCGCCTGGCGGCCGATCCGGCCGCTGGAGGCCGGATCCGGCCGCCTGGCGGCCGATCCGGCCGTTGGAGGCCAGATTCGAACGGCCACAGCCGGATCCGGCCTCCGGCCAGCCGACAACAGAGAGAGAGAGAGACGCCGGCGCAGAGCGGGACAGAGAGAGATACGTCGGCGCGGGAGAGGGTCGCCGGCGTCCGGCGTGGGAGGGTCGCCGGCGTCCGGCGTGGGATGGTCGCCGGCGTCCGACGGGCGGGAGGGGTGCTCGCGGCCGGGAGAGAGAGAGAGGAGAGGAGAGGGAGAGAGAGGAGTGGAGGGAGGAGGGAGAGAGAGAAGAGGGAAGAGGGAGAGAGAAAAGATGGATGAGGAATATATATAAAAAGTGAAAAAAAAGCGGGAAAAAAGAAAAAAAAGCGGGATAACGAAATTTTAATTACCGACGGTTGCGGCCGTCGAAAACGTAAATATTAAATATTTTTATAATTATCGACGGTTGTGAACGTCAAAAATATATTTAGTTATATATAATATTTATTTTTTATTTTACCGACGGTTTTGACCGTCGGTAATTGCGACGGATTTTGTGACGGTTGGATATCCGTCGGAAATATCGACGGTCCTAATCGTCGAAAAATTAAATAATAATATAATAAATTATATAATTAATTTTTTTATTTTCGACGGTCTTGACCGTCGGAAAATCCGTCGAAAACATTTAATAATACAACAACAACAACAACAACAACAAAGCCTTATCCCACTAGGTGGGGTCGGCTACATGGATCATACGACGCCATTCCGCTCTATTAGTAACCAAACCTTTCGGTATAAGGCCATCGGATATCCATCCGTCGCAATTTCCGACGACTTTTCCGACGGTTACGGCCATCGGAAATAAAAAATTAAATTATGTATTTTTTATATTATTATTAAATGTTTTCGAAAAAACATTTAATAATAATATAAAAAATACATAATTTAATTTTTTATTTCTGATGGCCGTAACCGTCGGAAAAGTCGTCGGAAATTGCGACGGATGGATATCCGTCGAAAATATCGACGTTCCTAATCGTCGAAAAATTAAATAATAATATAATAAATTATATAATTAATTTTTTTATTTCTGACGGTTTTGACCATCGGAAAATCCGTCGAAAACATTTAATAATAATATAAAAAATACATAATTTAATTTTTTTGTTTTCGACGGTCATAACCGTCGGAAAAGCCGTCGGAAATTGCGACGGATGGATATCCGTCGAAAATATCGACGTTCCTAATCGTCGAAAAATCCGTCGTAAATTGCGACGGATTTAGAACCGTCGAAAATTATCCGTCGAAAAATCGCGATTTTCTTGTAGTGATACCTTTTTTTATAAATACTTTGGGTAACTTAGGTTATGTTTCATAAAAGGTTAATAAATTCTAAAACGTAGGAGAAACAGTGATGTTCCAAGAGGGGCAGAACAAATTTTCTCTATTATTTTTATTCAACAATTATTAATGTAAGACTCCCAATTGTGTAAAATTGATATTTGACAAGAAATGAGAACAAGCCTGTTGTTACAAGTTGCTCTTGTACCATTCAGAGAGGAAAATATTCTTCCTAAAAATAGCTTCTCGAGGAGCTATAAAACGGCCAAGAATTTTATTATTGTAAAAATACTAATTACTGAAAGGATAAACCTTAATGCAAACAGACATTTAGATATGATTTGTCTAAGTCAATTTCAACAAAAAAAAAACTATAACGATTTTTATTTCCAAAAATAATGTTTTCTAGATTTCCCAATAAGCACATCGTGCATAAGCAATCGCCTATATTAATTGCAAACTATAAGTTTGTAAGGGATCCATATGTACTTTCTGTTTCATGTACAAAAGCATTCAACTTTTATAGGGATAATGTCCGTTAAAGACCCACAATTACTGTCATGAAAAATATCAGGAGATTAATAAAATTTGAAACGCATAAAAACCATGTGATAAATTGAATGCAAGCAACCATTTGTCTTTGCCACAAACTATTGATAACATTACGCGTACAAAATGAAAACAAGAAGCATCATCGCCATCTAAAATGGTATTTGCTCGATCTCTTTCGTAAGATTCCTTCTGCTTCTTGTTTTCCGTGCCTTCCTTTAATGTAAAAAAGATAATTACCCAAAAAAATAAAAGGGAAGAAAACTTCCAAGGCATGATCCTCCTCCCACGTTGGAGCCATCATAAATTTTACTATCCTACGTCAAGTTCAATTTTTAACTATATATATATATATATATTTTTTTTTTTTTATTAACGCATGCAATTCGAAAAATTAAGTACGATAATATAAATCTTTCTAACTACTCCACAAAATAAGATAACTTTTAGACCCATAATATTGGACAATTGACTAATATTCTTTTTTTTTTTTGGATTGCATCTCAATATTATAAGCCAGTGATAAAACTTCAATAAATTTATCATAATGGGTGGTCATTTGGTTAAGAATCCAATTATGACGTCAATGTAATTAGTAACCTTCAAATGTAGTAAAATACCTTCTTTCCGTTTTATGTAAGAACAAAATAATTCTTGTGCACCTTTTTCATTTTCAACGTGCCAAAAAAAATCGCCGAAACCCTATTCTAACAATGATTGGTTCACATACCAAACGCCTTTCTAACAAAAATCTTATCTACAATCATTGTCCTTTTGTTTTTGTTTTTGTTTTTGTTTTTTTTTGTTTTTTGTAAAAAATGTGTTCGGTGATGAGCATTGCAATTAAACAAATGGTCCAACGCACCATATAGGAATCTTTCTTACAAAACATCTCCATTCTATAACAATTGTCCTTTATCGGTTTAATGCAAGTAATTATTTGTAAACATTTTGTCCGCTAATGACCAATGGAACTAAACATACGGTCTTCGCAATCACATGTGGTTGGTCTAAACTAAATTAAACCCCACTACCAGACACCGATGGCGCCCAATCTGAATGCAAAATGCTCCGAGTCATATAATTAGGACACTGAATTGACTCGGGGCAAATAATTGAAACATTATTATGAAAGTTATTTTGTTATCGTTAATAGGTACACATTTTTTCGGTCCTAAAAATTTCTGGAGTAATCATTACGTAAAAACTGAGTGGGGCAACTGCTCCAATTAGCTCAACCATAAATCAAACGGGATGAACGAGCTCAGATCTAAAATTTTGGGTTGAATTGGCGAATTGATTCAACCTGATTTCAGTTGACATATACTAAAAAAATGAAAGCAGAGAATAAAAAAAAAAGTATTATTGAGAAAAGTTGGAAGGGAAATGGTGAAAAGGAGGAATAGAGGAGATTATGAAGGTGCGTATGGCATGGTTTGAATTAGAGAAGGAAATTAATTGAAATAAAAGTGACCTGGGAATTGCTTAAGGGAAAGAAATATATGAACAAGGACAAAAAAACAATATATTTTAAATAAGAAAATATAAATATTGCTATTGAAGAATTGTAGAGTAATAAATTATTTAAATTGATTATTATTCCCATTATTTATTTTGCCTTTTAAACTTCCATTGATATTATATTTTTAATATTTGTTTATTGGTTCAATCAAGTCGAGTCTTATTAAATTGATCTAAACTTTAATCCAATTTGCTGATCGGTTCATGACAACCAGATTGTTAAAAGATTATCATAAAAAGCTATCGACTCCTGTTCCACCAAGTCACGATGAATACTTGAGTGTATTTGAATAGAGTGAAATTTAATGTGGAGGAATAAGAGAGTTGATGTGATATAAAAAAGTAGATGTGATGAATTAATTTTAGTGAGTATTTGAATAAAAAATATGTATAATAAATATAAATTATAAATTTATTAAAAAATAAATGTATATTAAAAAAATTATGTCAAAAAATTGTTGAAAAATATATTATTTAAAAATAAAAAAATAAATTTTTATTAATTTATAATTAATGAAATATTAATTTTTTTAATAAAATAATAAATAATATTATATTAATCCCTTTTATGACAAATATATTATATTTAATATACATTTATTTTAAGAGAAAACCGTAATGTAAAGAAAATAAGAAAAATGAAAAAATGAAAAAAAATTGGTGTCAAATAAAAAAAAATTAGAAAAGTAAATCTTTAATAGTGTCCTGGTTCCACCAAAAAGGTGGAACTAGACCACTAGAACAAACGCCACATGACCCCTTGTTCTAGTCGCCAGGCCATCTTGTTTGGCGGAATCAAGTAGAACTAAGCCCTAGTTTCACCTAGTTTCATTTGCCAAACAGAGTTATAAGCAATGTTGTAAGAACCGAATCGGGCATCGAATCGGAAAAGTCTCCTTTTCAGATCGAACCGATTGGACCGTTTAGTCGGACCGGATAAAAATAAAATACTATAATTATAAAAGTATGTTAAATCAAATCACATATTATCCATAATCATATAAAATAACATTGTAAGTTAAATTTAAAAATTATTACATACTAATTTAGTAGCTACTAAATTTATATTAATATTTAGTAATTTTTTAATGTAAAATTTTCATATAAAAAATAAAGTCATGATTACAATATTTGTTCAGTAAAATATATGTATTATATATTAAATTACAACAAAACAAGAATAAAAGAAAAATACATAGATACAATAGTTTAGAATTATAAATAAAAAGTAAGACAAATTAATGAATAAAAAGTTGTAAAAATAAATAATGATATCAAAAGAACAAAAGACAAAGTTAACTATTGAACGAGAAAAAGAAACAAAGAAAATACTCCCACGTTGAGGATACTAAGAAAGTGAAGACAAGACAATCAATATATAATAAGCCTAAGAGGTGATTCTGGTCAAAGTAATTAGATTGTTAAAAAAATAAATATTTTATTTGGTCAGTTCGTCCAAATCGGTTTTGGCCTGTTCATATCGGTTTTGACCCAGTTCAAAATGGTCCAATAGCACTCCTAGTTTTGGGGTGAGCCAGAGGCTATTTTTGTGATCGATCGACGGTTCGGTCCGGTCGTGACGACAATGATTATAAGGAAACAGTAATTTACAATTTTAGATTTTTTCACTTGGCATAAATGGTTAATTTATCTAATTTGATCCGGAGATTCTCACTCTAAATTTAGACGAAGTTTTTATTTAAAAAATGTCGTTAGCAATCCATGTGGTGCACAGACCTGAACAAAATAATCAATAATTCAAAAGGAAATGTTAATATTTATAAATATGAAGTCTGTTCTTTTTCTGAGTAAGTTAATAAGTTAACTTTTTGAGCCTGATAGTTAACTAATTAAATTTAATATAATACCAAATCACTGATATTTCAAGTTTGGAGAAAACACTTAAATTATATTCCTTTAAATTCATGTGATGAGTTGTGTTATGAAATTTTACATATATGAATATAATGATGAGACTTTTTTAAGAACTCGAACTTTCAGAAAAATGAACTCCACGTTTAATTATTAGATATTGACATCTAATACTAAGATTTCTTACTTTTCTTTATCCTAGTAATTACTTGCATTAAATCAAAAAATTAATATATCATTTTTTTTAAAAACATAATAACTAACGTTCAACACTAGGGGACAAAGAGACAATGTTTTGGTGACCATGACTACACACCAAGAACTTCACAATCTTGAAGTTTATTTTTTGTACAAAAATATTTCAATAAATAATTCGCTTAACCATTTAAATAACGAATATTAGTTTTTTTTTATTTTCCTGTATAGAGAAAACAATAAACTTTATTAGCAACATAAAACAGACATCAAGTACCATACTGTATCAGAAGGAAAATATTAATCCTCAGCTTAGAATGCCAAGAAAGCTATTAGTTGCACAAGATTATGAGGAGTTTAAATGACGGTAAACGATTTGCTGACGGAAGTAAAAAAGTATAATGGCGCGCATGACTCTGAGATATTTTACCCTTATTTATGTATTTTCACCGAGAAAAAAAAGGTTCAGACGGCTCCATTATCTAACAGGGTGATGCTTTTCAGAGGTGCCATCGGATAAGAGGTGGTGTCTTTATTTTTATGGTCGCTTTTTAATGGTGTCTCCACTCTCCATATAAGTGCAAAACTAAAATTATAAGCTTTACGGTACACAAATAGCTTTACATAAGTTGCACAATAATGTTGTAAATATAAACTAAATATAATTTTTTACATTGACAAAAGCATCACCGACACCAATTTTTAATTTGTTATAAGATTTGATGATTTAAAAATGATCAACTTCCATATTTTTTGTTATATTGCACTTCCTAATAATAATTAAAGAAAATGATCAATTTGATGAAAATAAATATGGAAAATTGAACATTATAAAAATAATATATTAATATAAAAAATATATAAAGATATAAATCAATATAAAATATATAACAAGAAAACTATGTTAACTCAGTTACGAAAATAATGCCATCACAAGCAATTATATATAAAAAATATAATTATTTTTTGGACAAATATAATTATTATTAACGAAATCTTAAACATACACAATTATATTTGTGTTCTAATTGAATATACAAATAAGAATATTATGACCCTATTTGGCTAAGCCAATAAATTAAGTATTTAAATATCAATTTTATAATGTCTAATAATAAAATATTAAATTTACGTATCAGTAAAAATATTAAGCAAAGTGCTTATTCTTTTAAGAAAACAATTTGTTTAGTTTGGTCGTAATTAACTAGTTATTAACATCAATCGTTTCATGCAATGCCATACCTGTTTATTTTGAAAATTATTTTCGATCAATAAATTATCTATTAATACTTAAACTTTAACTATTTTTTTATTAGCTAAATCAAACTGATAATGAATGTCATATCTTTAGTTGTTTTATATACAATCATCTTGGAATAGTTCGCCCATATGAAGTTTCCAAATCAAACTTAATCGTTAACATTTATCATGAGAATAAATATAGGAAAGAGATTTACCTTTTTAATAATAAAATGCTAGAAAAAAATTTAAGAGTTATACCTTTTTAATAATAATATATTTCTGACTTTTGGTCTATATCATGTATTATTAAACATTTCTTGTGCAATTTGAAAACGCCACCGAATACAAAGAATTAAATACAGACAGTAAAACAATAAATATCACTGACACATTTATTACTCCAACCGCCGTCAACTCGGAGTTGATCAATTGCTATGCCCATCGCAACGGATACTTGACCGTAAGTTGATAAATCACACCAAAAAAAAAAATGGTAACACATGAACGTGTGCAATGGATGTTTTCAGTTGATCGAGAAAACTAACGAATGAACGACATGGCAGAAAAAAAAATGAAAATGGCGCGAAATACAGGAAATATAAGACCTCTTACATATCGAGAGACGCGAAAAAAGCTAACGAAACGGCATTACACAAAGAGATCAAAACAATTATATATGCCCAAAGATAACGACGTCGATCGCTTCATCTCGAACGACTCAGTTTCCGGTGATTTGGAAGGCACGGATGACGGTTCGATCGAGGAAAAAAAATACCAAAGTTCTTATGTTCTAGGTCTATAAAAGCGACGGCGAAAAAAAAAACAAGTTAAATACTACTGCAATCACTGGAAAGAATCTAAACATTCTGGCCGAAGAAAAAACCTAATCGGCATGGATCGAATGATGACATCGAGATCTAGAGGGCGAAATATACCTCCTGGAGAAGGCGAAGGGGGAGAGCACGCCGGAGGTGTCCCTGGCCGCCCATCCGAACGCTTTGCGCGGGTGCTCCTCCTCCGGTGCCGCCGCCTTCTTCCCGTTCCCGTTCTCCACCGCCATTATGCACACACACTCGCTCGCTGAAGAAGAAGAAGAAGAGGAAGAAGAAGAAGCGGAAGCAATGGGAAGGAAATGGCGAGAGATGAAGCGGAGAGGAGGGTTTTGCGCTCCTTTTATGGACCCTGAGAGCACGAGATCGCTGAGGTAATCCATGACACTCCTTCCGCTTCAAACAAGCGAATTCGCGCTTCGCTCCCGTTTCCCTCCGGAATATTTGGGGACGAGCTTTAGATGGACAGTCGAACGCCACGTGTCAGATGACTGTGTCTAGTTTTTTCGTATTCAATCTACTTACGAATTATTTCAATGAGCCTATCAGGCTCACCATTGTGATGTGAATATTTTTTTACTTACGTTGAGATTAATGTAGGCATTTCAATTTAAAAGTTATTTCTTAATTCATTAATTAATTTAGTATTCCAAAAATAATTGATCAAATGAATAATCCAGTGATATTATATCTTTGTCTTCCATTTTGCGAGAAAAAGATCATAGCTGCACTTATTCTATAAAGATAAACGTATAGTATAGAATGTTATACTATTGTTTTCTTTAGCATATGCAAGTAGTATATGCGAAAACTAATCCTTTGATCAAACTTATAATTTAGAAAATCCTTAGTAAAGTCTTAAGAAACTCTTATTCCCATTGAAAGAAAGAGAGTTTTCGATTTAGTTTGCATGTTAGAAGGGTGTAAGAAAAATCCGACATACCCGAAAAACTTATCGGACTTGAAAAAATTGACTCGAAAAAAGTAAAAATTAGGAGTCCGAATATAATTTAGGATAATTTTTCATAAATTAAAAATCATCCGCTAAATTTAGAGCCTCTCCTCCTCCCCAACAAAAAAAAATCATAGGAATATATGGAGCCCATTTTTATTTATATTTTTTTATTTAAATAATTAATTCATAAGTTATCCATTTTTTTGTTATAGATATAATATTTTTTTATAATATCTCATACTCTTCTATCACATTATCGAACTTTAATTTGACAATTTCCAAATATTAGTAGTATATTTTATATGTAATATAAAATTAAATAATTTTTATGTTAACTCTAATTTATTATACATTTTTTAAATATAATTTTATAAAAGTAGATGCTCGAAAAATCATTCGAAAAAATCGACTCGCTAGAAGGTGGTTTTTATTTTTTTAAATGGTTTTTAGATGATTTTTTAAATTTAAAAAACTGACTCAAAAATAATGAACGATCTTTTTGAGATCCGAACTATTTTCACCACTAATTTGCGCAGCAGAGATTTATGAGTCCACAAGAAAAATGGTAATACATTCTCCAATTGGCAAAATATGAAGTTCCTTCAACTGAATATGTTGGTTCACTTGTTTTCTGCAGAGTAAATTAAAATATCATTTTTTTCTGTTTCTAGCTCAAAGCAAACTTCTTCTCAATTATGGAAAGTAATCTACAACTTTCGACATCTTTCTACCAAAGTGATTAATTAGATATGTATTATTAATGTTAAATATGGATTCTTCGAGCATCAAAAGCTTAATAATAGTGAAGACTTGTTATATATTATTTATTTTCACAATTAAATAAAATGGAATTACAAAATCACTTTCACGAACTAACTCAAGTACATCCACTCCCGCGGTTCGCCATGAATGTGAAGACTTGTGAGTTGTGTCAACTTTGGTCTTAAATGCTACGTGCTCACAAGTGTAAATCTCATTAATGATTTTTTTTTTATGTCTGGTCACTTCTCCGTAGGTGTCTGGCCGAGTAGAGGAGGAATAAAATGAAACCACCCTTAGTGAATAGTAATTTGATAACGAATAACCATTTAACTAACAAATACCATTTAAATATTTGACAAAATTTAACGATAGAATTAATTTATAAATATAAAATGATATAATAGGACATTTAAAAAATTATTTAATTCAAACGTTATACAAATTTTATTATAATGCAATAAATAAATTATTTATATCTCAATTTAATAAAATAAAATCTCACAATTAATTTTTTGTTAAAATATAGAAAAATTTATATTGACAATAAATTTTATATAGTGCATACATGATATAAAAATATTAAATTTATATTCCTTGTTAATAGATAAATAATTTGTAAATAATTAAGCATAAATATAAAAATAAATATAGTTATATAATGATAAAATAAAAATGAGAAGATCAAATGATAAGTTGAGAAAGAAATAATGTGTTTGAATAAGGGTAAAATTGAAAAAAATTTATAAACCGCTAACATCTAATTACTAAACACTAATAGAAATAGTCTTTCAATATTTTCATACGGAAAATGCTACTTAACTTCATCATTTATCAAACAAAAAAATTAGCACTTGAATAGCTAAATATTATTTGAAACACTAATTTTGATGTTGCTAAAGGAACCTTAGTTGAACTAGAGTTTAACACTTTTCTACATTTTTTACTATGATTGATCCAGCCCTTCTCATGCATGTATGATGTGTGGTGATCACATGCTCCCATTACATGTTACCACCATCTGTGGATATTATATAATGCTTCTTGAAGAATTCAAATTTACATTCGAATATTCAACCAAATTCAACGTTTAATCTTATTTTTTAAAAAAAATCAAAATATGATATGGTAAATATATTCATGCTTCATATACAACATTTATATTTTCATCTCAAGCAATTTAATTCCATAAAATTAATTATTACTAGTAGTGAAATGAGTATCACTAGAAATTCATCATCGAATGTAAAAATATGAATCATCTCTTATTGGCAACTGCTTTCGAACGATTCAAAAACCATCAAATACAAAATGGAACTTCCCCCATTTTTAAACAAAACTTTATTATTATAATGCAGACGTTAACTTTAGGTCGAGTCCTCCATGGAATGGGGGCCTGACCATTGTCACATTGAAAAAAGAAGTCAATTTAGTTTTTACTCCTTTATTCCACCCTGACCTTTGGGGATTTGGGTATCTCACATTCAAAGCCTTTGGAATTTATATGACACAAACTTCCATTTAGTGTGCCTTTCATAATCCATGTCTCTTCTTTGCCTTTCACCTCCTCATACTTATCCATCCACTGATATTTTGTGTTGCTTGCTTTATTGCTTGGCTCAACCAGAGGGCTTAGGAGGGGACCTAACAAGTGTTGGACCAATGGAGAACCAAGGAGGGAGGAGGAGGAATGATTAGATCTCAAAGGATTCAAAGAAATAATTGAAAAAAATAGCTAAAAAGATGTGTTAATAGGATCTAAGACTTAGGAGTTACTTTCAGATGGCAACACATGTTTCTAAGGACTATTTTAGTCTTGAGTTCATGTTAGAAATGTTGGTCCACAGACTATAACCCAAGTATTTTGGTGATAGCAAATAAGGAAGATAACGTACTATTGGTTAAAATGTTAAACTAAACTAGTAAATTATTTTTCAAAATGAAAGATGAATTTCAAAATTCTACAAAAGAAGTGGACGCTCGGTGAAGCCAGCGGACGTTCACTGTGATAATCTCAAAGAGTTGTCTAGGGGTATTCACTCGGAAACCGACCCGACCCGATGACCTAGTTTTTTTCTTTTTTTAAATTTTTTAATTTTTTTTAGTTAAATGTATAGTTGTATATCATTTAAAATATAAAAAATATGAAATAAACTATTTTAAATGTAGAAAAGTATGTAGATATATAAAACAATATTTTTTGTATTTAAAAATACTTTATTTTATATTAAAAAATAATAAATACTTTTATATTAAAAAAATAAATGAAAATTTTAAATAAAAAAAGAAAAAGGGTGGTCGAATTTGGAGAATCTTGGCTGGGCCGGGTCGGATTTGTTCACAGGTCGGATCAAACCCGACCCGTGAACACCCCTAATAATAATGATTGTTTGACTATATTCCTCTTTACTATAATAGCATATATGCTACTATTTAATCCTTATTTCACAAGGGCGGAAGAGATTTTGAGTTAATCCAATCAGCCTAGCACCTTGATCTTCAAAAGTCGTTAAAGAATTTTGAAACATATAAACTTTTAAGGTAGAGTTATTTGCTTAACGCTTAATTATCATTTGAATTATCTAAGTTTTTTTATATTTATTTTTTGGGTTATAACTTTTTTTTAAAAAAAAAAATCTTTCATTTGATTTTAATTGCACTGGAAAAGTAATAAAGTCCCAAATTTTTTTATCACTTTTTATTTTCCGGCCGAGATTATTTTCTTTTCCCTTACCCCTTACGTATCCCTCGATCATTTAAACACTCTAGATGATCGAGCGTTTGGTTGTAGAGTAACTCCGATAATACAATCATATTATGAGAATATAACCAAACATCCATCAGAATTAGAATATCTCGGTCAAACATTAAAAATCGTAAAATCACCTAGAAAAATGTAAAATCATCATATTTATCGTCAATACGAGAATATAGATATTTTTTTGAAAATATCTATATTCTCGTATTTTCAATTATATTATATTTTTAAACTGTAATAATATATTATTATATTAATATTTTTACTATTATTATAATATTGCACAACAACTCTCTATGATAAAATATTTTAATTAAAAAAATATTATATTTTTAAAATATAGTTTCGTCCAACCAAATAGTAGGTGGAATAAGGATAAATACACTTTTTTTATAATACGGTATTACATTATTTTTATTCCCGTTGATTTTATTCTATAACCACACGGCACCGTGGAATAAGGATAAAACACTTACCTGTCCAGAGTTATACGTACCCAGCTCAAGAAAAAACTGAATTCACTAGAGAGCCAAGAACTAAAAATAGAAGCCAACCAACCCATCATCTTCCTGTAAATAAACAAATTTAAAAATAATTCATTGTAGATGCAACATATATAAAGTAATTCAAGACCAATTTTATGACAAGTTGAGTATGTTATCTGCCACTCTCATTTCGCACAGACAAAATTGCAGGTTGATTCTTCTGCATGCGTTCTATTATTATTATTATTATTATTATTATTATTATTATTATTATTATTATTATTATTATTATTATTATTATTATTATTATTATTATTATTATTATTATTATTATTATTATTATTATTATTATACACTTAAGTAAAACGAGCGTTCATAATTAACTCTGATACAATATAGACGCAAATTAATTATAGGTTTCACGGCAAGGTTACAGACTGATTTAAACGTAAACAAGTATTACAAACATGACAATCAAGCTCATGCAGAGCCAATTATTCGAAGGGACCAGAATAATATTTGATTTGACGACGCCTGCAATAAGAATAGTATATGCTATGCATGAGGCAACATAAACCCTAAAAGACGACGACGGCATGCGCCAAGCTTTCTTCAGTTCTTCTAGTAATTAGGGCACTGGTAATTCGACGGTACGTGCTTGCCGCAGTCCGCCAGCGCGCTGAGTGCGACAGTGAGTACGAGGCCAACGCTCAGCGCTTTGGCCTTAATGGCGGTGCAGAGGCACAGCGCCGCGTCCGCGTCCGAGAGCCCGTACAGCACCGGGCAGCACTCGCTGTGCGTGCTCTTGCCGATGATGATGTGGACGAGGCCGCCCAGCAGGTCGACGCACGAGTCGAGCTTGACGATGTCGATGGGGCACGACGCTCCCGACGGCGTCGGCGGCGGGTACGGGACTGTGGGCGTGGGCGACGGCGGAGTTGGCGTGGGGTAAGGGGACGTGTTCGGAGGCGGTGGCGATGGAGTCGGATAGCCGCCTTGTGGCGGGGGCGGTGACGGCGTCGGAGGGGGAGGAGAGGGAGTCACCTTGGGAGGCGGCGGCGGCGAAGGTGTCGGGTAAGTTGGTGTCGGTGGCGGCGACGATGGTGTCGGGTAAGCTGGTGTTGGTGGCGGCGGCGATGGTGTCGGGTAAGTTGGTGTTGGTGGCGGCGGTGACGGGGTCGGCGGCGGAGGAGACGGAGTAACCTTGGGTGGCGGTGGCGGTGATGGAGTAGGATAAGATGGTGTTGGTGGCGGCGGTGACGGGGTCGGCGGCGGAGGTGATGGAATAACCTTGGGTGGCGGCGGTGGTGAGGGCATCGGGTAAGCCGGCGTTGGAGGTGGAGGCGACGGCGTAGGCGGAGGTGGCGACGGCGGAGGAGGAAGGACCTTAGGCGGGGGCGGAGATGGAGTTGGGTAAGTTGGCGGAGGCGGTGATGGTGTCGGAAGGAGCGGCGGCGACGGCGGCGGAGATTTTGTTGGTGGAGGCGGTGTTGGAGTCGGGTAGGATGGTGGGGGTGGTGATGGGGTGGGAGGTGGCGGCGGAGGAAGGACTACAATTGGCGGCGGTGGAGATGGAGAGGGGTAGATTGGTGTCGGCGGCGGCGGCGGTGAAGGAGTTGGGTAGGTTGGATTTGGCGGCGGGGGGGATTGAGGAGGAGGAGGTGATGGGGTGTAGGAATCAGCGAGGGAAGTAGGAAGGATGGAGGCAAGGTGCAGTGCCAACACGAGGAGTGCCAAAGTGTGCTTCCCCATGTCGCCCTCTCCGGTGGAGGAGAGGAGAGCTGAAGCTGCTTTGGTGTGCTGCTGTGTGCCTTCGAAATAGAGAGAGGGGTAGTTTATATAGACTGGATGGGTGCAATTAATTCACTAGGAGACAAAAATTATAAAAAGATATAATATGTATTAATTTTTTTCTTTTCTTTTCTTTTTGTTTTTGCGATTAATAAGGTTTTAGTTAGGTCTGTTATTGGAATATATATATATATTTTGGCAAATTAAATTGGTTGGTGGGTGCAGTGCAGGAGGAGCTAGCTCGACTCCTGTAAAGGCATGTATGCCAAATTATTGCAAGGAGGACATGTTCTAAGTTTAAGACATCTTTCTATGATTCTATCGAATCATTAATGTTAATGGATGTTTCTATTTTAAATCACTAAAAAAAATATTTATCAAGGATCACCATTGATTTATCAATCAAAGGTGAGTCCATTTATGTGGACCTATTTTGAATCCACATAATCCTTTTTTTTTCCATGTATATATAGTTGAATGAATAGTGTAGTGCAAGCACATACCAACGGTAACGGCTTGAACTTATCATGTAAGGGTAACGACCTTTTCCATATATAAATGGCTAGCCAATATTTAAAGAAATTATACTAAGTTGATAATAAAATCTTAATTGCTCAAAGTCATAACAAAGTCCATTTGTTCTTGATCATTCTTCCATCCATCTGCATGATGTGTGTATCACACTACTTGAGTACATGAGCAGCAAGAATAACTTCTTTTTGGAGCAGTCAAATAGCTCATTGATCAAATTCATTTTGTGATATAGGTTTGGTATTCATATCATATGTAATCATAAATTTAATCCAGTCATATAGTTTTTATTTTTCACTCCTGGACAGATAATTCAGAAAGAAGTAGAAGGCAGCTTGATTTTATTTTTATTATTATTATTATTATTTGGTGGATGAGTTCATGTACTATTATTAATTTCCTTCATATAGGAAGAAGGGAATCTGAAGCTGGGCACGCCGGATGGACTGTCATTTGGCATGTTTTGAAGGTGCATGATCCAAAATTTGGCCGGGCGTCTTCTTTGGCGAGCTCTCGTCTCTTCAATCAAATTGGACAGCGACGACGGTGGATAATTTATGTGAGCTTCCTCTCGGAGGTCCTTCAAAAGTTAAAGCATATATCTACACACGCGCGCACAGATCCTTAATTACGGCTGATTAAATTTTGCAACCTTGAAGAAGTAAAACCCTAAAGTCTCGTGTTTTGCATCTAATTAAATAGCCATGTCTTTACCTGTCCTATGCATCTTAATTATATTTGCATTTAAGATTTCCAATTAAGTGTGTGTATATATATATATATATATATATATATAATACATTGTTCGTTCATGAGAAAATAAAAGATCCAATAGAAACATCCATTAACATTAATGACCTTGAATATTATTAATTCCAAAAACTTAAATCGCTAAAAAGCAGTATATATCTTTATATTTAATTTTCGATTGGAGTTATCAATTCTAGTTCATGAATATCATGATCGAATTAGGGTGCATGATCTTTATCCACATCTGCTCATGCATATCCTAGCAAGCTCCACCCCCACGTCAAAGAAGTATTGGAAAACATGGACTTAGTTTATAACAGACAAATCGATCGGATGTGCCAACTCTTATAAGTTAAAGATGCAATTTGTTTGCATGCTTACAAACGATTTGATATTAATTGACCAATTTTTCTTGCCATAGCTAACTTAATTTAATCACATGCGCGTACCAGCCAAGATATTTAGGTCTTAGATCCATACATCAAAGTCATGAGTATATATATCGGATACATATATATATATATATATATATATATATGTATGTATATATATGTATATATACTGTTAATTAATTAAATCGTAAACCAGAAGCCCTACTACTCAACAAGTAATTGATCTGCAAGTATGGAATCCAACTGGTACTCACGAGATGTGGGTGCGACCAAATCTATTTTAGTATTTCTAGTGGTGCAAGTTGACTGCCGTATGCTGGTGAAGCCGACATACTTGGAACTATTAATGCACTTGACATTGAAGCATGCAACTCTATTTCATGATCAGATGAAACAAATTATGTGACTTTGCTTGTCAAGCATGTTCGAACAGTTACTATTCACTAATTAGCAGCATGATTATATATGATGTAGTTACACACACACACCTTTGTTTACAAATAAATGTTATTGAGTTGACGTGCTTCGATAAATATGGAAGCTTCTACATCTTATATATGGTTTCTTTTATCGTGCCATTGTGACCTAAAAAAATATCCACGACTCGATAATGAGATTAGACTTTGGAAATTATATATAAGTGATCTACACGGTTGCTAATAAAATCTTAATCAACTGCAAGGTGATCACCTTTCTTACTTAGTGACTTGAGAGGCAATCAATGAACAATATTGAGGATTCACACCATTGATGCCTAAATATTGACTAATTAATTGAAACATAGTTTCAATCAAAACTGCACGCTTCAATCAGACCGTGTGAACTTGTTTTCTTCAATACTCAAGAAAGAGCTTGCTGCCTAATTTATTAGATACTGAAGAAACAACGATTAGTTAAGTATTTATAGTAAAGACATATAAGCCGTAGCCAATGAACACAGTACGTATGTAGCTGTTGATGTTAATGCAAGTTGCATGATGAACACAAAGTCGTATTGTAAAGAAGCAAAAAATTCAAAGATATTGGAATCTTGTAAGAGAATACTGGCCCTCAATGCTGTGATCACCGTCCTGCATGGGTCCCTTTCTATGTATATAATGTATATATACATGTACAATAATGTGCCCATATATATATATATATATATTATTTACAAACATATATGAGTGCATATATACTTCATGCTGGTTGGATTTAATTAATTTTATGTGTCAACTTGTAAGGAGAAGTCCTAATCACCTGATCCCACCTCTCGTCCAATTTGGCCAGGTAAGACGCATCTTAGTCGCACTTTTTTCTCCAACATATTGCACGAGTTGATCCATCTCCACCGTTACCATCCATGGTCATATATATATATATATATATATATATATATATATATATGTGTGTGTGTGTGTGTGTGTGTAAGTAAATAATGCAATTATTTAGGTGTTACACGTAGAATCGGATGAGGGAGAGAGGGAATTTATCTAGACATACGTACAAAAATACCAACCCGGGACACAATAATACGAATGCTGTTTTTTTTTATCAAATGGATGCGTCGAATACCACCAAAATTGAGGCAATCAAAACCAAGAAAGATAGTTCGTAATATGTTCTTATGCAGAATAATTGTTATTTATTTTAATTGCTATTTGAGTTTAAGTAATTTATTTATGTATATCGTAACAAAACAGTCCTAGGACACTTGTATAATAATTCAAAGCATAGAATGATGAAATTGATTCAACAAAATGCAAGAGCCTCATTTTTTTAATAAAATGTTAATTAGTCGATATTTTGCATACACGATTCAATTGCAAAATATACACTATTACTTTAGTTTAATGTAATGGGATGTCATAATTTTGATATTCGCATGTTACCCCATCCCTGAAAATTGCTGATTTTTATTTTGGGAAATATTTTTTAAAAAAAACTTCAAAAATATTTATTATTACTTCCTATGATTCAGAATTGTTTAGCTTTCATTTTAACAAAAACAATTCCTCTCACTACACGTTAAAAAACAAGAATATATATTTTTAGTCATAAATGGAATACAATAAAATAATTTTTTATATTCCTTTGATATTTATTTTTAGTTAAATAAGTATAACCAGAGTTGCACAAAACAATTGAGACAATTTCTATTTTAATTGGCCCAATAAGCCCCATAAACACAGGCCTTTCATTTAACAACGAACCTCTTAGATGGGCCTAAAATTGAATGGTACGAAGCTAAGGACCAGCCTTATCATCCATTCTTTTTGGGTGCGTCTCCCGAGATTTTTTTCGATGTTTTCATAATTATTAACACCTAATTAATTAGCGATAAAAATACATTTTTTAGTCAAAATGATATTCTAAAAATCAAACTTAGGACTCCTAACGCCCAACGAACTAATTAGAGAGTTTGAGACACAATCAAACTTTGTTAATACAATTAGATTTTTTTTATTAAAAGGATTCTTCATTTTGTTTTTTTTATTTTGAACTTAATGTCCATCTTAGAGGAATATTATTGTTCCCCTTTTTATTTCATTAAATTAAAATTTTACAAATAAAACAAAAATATATTAATTTTTTTTAAAAAATAAAGGATTCATCACGTTAAGTTATTGTACAAAAATAGAGCAAAGGCAGGAGGTGGCTGTCCATAAAAAGTATATTTAAATGAAATGAGGTAAAATATGATGCATACATATTTAACTCTATAGTTAAAAAGGGACACAACGTTCTTCATTTGAAAATAGTTTCAAAGGACAACCTCTAGTTTATCCTTTTTGTTTCGTCTTAACAAGTTAATTTCACTTTTAAGTGAGAGGGGTTGGACAAGTTGACCCAACAAGTCTTTGTTATATATCTTTCAATCTTCTATTTTTTATAAAAAAAATAATTTTACTATTCTTTTAAACAAGTAATATTATTAGAAATGTCAGTCAATCTTATCGAATTAAAAAGAACACTCAATGATAATGTAATACTCCATATTTTTATTTAAGGGTAATTTGGACTTAGAACTTAATGTCTCCTCTATTTAAAAATCTAAATCCTTTTAGTAATCTCTTTTCTTTAATTGCTCACCTGACGGTTAGAACTTGAGGAAAGAAAATCAAAAGAATAAGGAAGAAGAAAAAAGAGGAAGAAAAAAAAAATAGAAGGAAAACTTAATATTAAGAAATGTAAAGTAGATTCAACCCATTTCACTTCTCTCAATAGTCTTCATGTATTTAGTTGAGAGTTTGAGGACTCGTTCTTCCATAATGAATTATGATTGTGGGTTGTAAGATTGTAACGGCTAAATATGCATGTTTTATGATTAGATCTATTGTCAATCCATGTTTCATACCTTAGATTTTATGATTCTAAACTTGGATACTTATTGTAACGCCCGAGAGTTATCAAGAATAAAAAGAAAAGAATAGAAAAACCAAAAAAGGGAAAAAAGATAAAATTTGAAACAAATCAGGGAGAAGTTTGTTTCCAATTGAAACTTTGATTCTCCCATAATAAATATGAGGCCAAATCAAACAAATCAAATCCTTTCCACCCTACAAGCCAACCCTAAGTTTCTTTTCATTGTTCGTGCGTCCCCTTCATCCTCTCACGCACTTGATGACTGCTGCCCACACAAGAGATCAATCGGAGAACGTGTGTACCGACGAGCATGTGTTTGGATAGAGAGGAGTGGTCGGGAGAAGCAGAAGAGGAAGAAGAAGACTGTAGAATTAGTTTCTTGGATAGAAACTTGCAAGGTATGGAATCAGGATAGATTCATCGTAGAATCTTGATTTTAGGCTTGAAACATGCTCTAGTTGATCTCTAGTCATAGTGCTGTGATTTATGATGATTATTGATACCGGCCATCATCGAAAAGTTGATCAAAAAATGTACTGCGCGACGTAATCTTTTCCCGTAGGACGAACCCAGCCCGAGTTTCGTATTACCTGGCCCGGATTATGATGTGCCTGAACCGAGTTCATCAAAAATCAGCCCGGATCTTCCATTGTCGACGCTCTCCGCTGCAACCAACCTAACCCGAACCGGGTTGAAGATGATCCGGCCCGAGTTCCACGCATGACGAAATAGTATGGCACAACGGCTGCCCCGACTCGACGATGACTCGGCCTGAGTTTATTCCTATTTTTCCCGAGGTCGCCATGCTCTGCAACGAAGAAGAACCCAGCTTGAGTTAATGATAACCCGACCGAGCTGTTTCCACGAGGGAGTTCGATCGCGGTATTGCCGAGCGATTGACCGATATATTGAATCGGTTGACCAGTCTGCCGAGGTCGAACCCGACCTGGGTATGATCAAGACCCGGCTCGAGTTATGTCATAATTTTCCCTAATGATGTCCATTGAACTCGGCCAGGGTTCTGATGCTATCAAGATGATTTTATGGTCCTTTGATTCTTGATTCATGTGCTTAATCCTGATATAAGTCATAATGATGATTATATTGTTTATGCCTTTACTAATGATGATGTCTAATATGACCCAATCATATCGATGACGATATTGATTCATACCAACAATTTTGATTTATTCTTTGATGATGACTATGATCTTCATACACCTTTAATTTCTCTTCATGGTCTTATCTCGTAGCATGAAATCTTATATAATGATGATGATTAGGACCCTTGATTATGAATTCCTGATAAGATGACCTGAGTCCTAATCATTTTCTAAATCCTAATCAAGACAAATTAAAAGCTGCAAGATAAAATATGAAAAATGTTAAATGGAGAGATTTTATTATGATGGACTAGTGACGATTAGGTATGGGCTGACTTCGGTCAGTTATGGACTGACTACTGTCAGTTATGGGCTGGCTCTGTCAATTATGATGATGATGAATGTATTGAGGCAGATCTCCCCGTGAGTTGAAATATACCCTACTATAAGTCAAAGATGAATAATAAAATATTGAATAAGATGAAGCATATTAACAATGAAATTTCTTTTCGATGATTATTGGCTCTTGCCACCCATGTGATGGTCTTTCTATGATCTCTTGATCTATTATTAATATGCTTTAATAAAAATGATTCAGATCATGATTATAAAAATGTATGTTCGTATAATAATTTCTCATGATTCTTTACATGATGATGATCTCATAATCATAATATTCTACACTTGTCATTTTATGATGATTAATTATGATCTATCCGGATCTTTGATCTTATGATATTTAGAAGAAGACATTATGAATCTCTTATGTTCATATTTTGTTTCATAGATGATGATGTTATTATGATTCCTGCCTAGTCTCATGATCTTATGATTGTCTTTACTTTACTTCCATAATGAGTTATAAAACTCATAGAGAGATTTCCCCCCTGCGTGATGAAGGTGGCCAATAATGACAGATCGAGCTCATGGTGGCAGTACTTGAGTTTCTATTTATGTCTTAATTTCTCTTGTCTTATTATCAGAATGATAAATTAGATGAGTTTCTCAGGACTCATAAGATGATTTAGTTTCCGCGTATTTCATAATAATGTTATTCCTCCTTATATTCCTTCATGATGTCTCTCTTCTGCATATGATGTTGTTCTTAGTTGATCAGTCAAAGTCTTCTTTTTGGCGTAGCGTCATCAAAGCATATTCTTCCATGTGGCGGATTGCGATTTGGGACGTTACAATAAGGTAACAGAGCTTAATGTTAGGGCATTCTCATGTCCTTTTGTCTTTATGATCCTATGATGTCATGGTTCATGTGCAAAGTGCCACGAGCAGTCACCGCGCCACCTAATGTAAATGCAAGTAAGTTACGTCTTCCACTCAGAAGCTAAATGATGATGATGGCGACTCTTAACTCATGATATTTCATGATGCTAATATAGGATCTTATTGATCCTTAGGATTATTTCCTAGATGATCCAAATTCATGATGATTAATGATGAAGTACTCTATGAATATAGAATGATCTGAGGATGTGACAATTGACATGTCTCATATGGCATCTTCATATCTTTTTTATATCACACTTACATTCTCCATCCTGCCAAGATGACGAAGTACTAATTCAATGATTTGATCAAATACTTATTCTTGATCTCATGTGTGATCCCCTTTTATATCATTGATATGATTATCAATCAAAGAAGTATTCTCTTTATGATGATGTTTAAGGAAGGGTCACATCAAACATAGGTCATAGTAAAAGTTATTAATCTAGATTGATTTTATAAAGGTGATGATTGACATGATTCTATTATATATCTTACTAACGGACAACACTCCTAGTGAGCCTTTTGATTCTTGCATGACATAAGCTACCTATGAGGATGATGACCCTATGGAAACAATTTCATACTATAAAGCACGTTCAAGGGTACCGATGACGGTTGAAGATAAGATCTTTTCTTCACATTGGTTAGAAATTTTTAGGAGGATTATGATGCAATTCTCAGTGATTTCCTCCCATGATGTATAAGTATTAGACAAGAACAAGAAGATAATTACCGGTACCAGGTGAACAAAAAACAATTATTATAGTTAGAAGTTGAGTGTCATACCGACCTCCTTCCAAGTATGATCCTAATTTCAAAGGCCCCTTAGATAATGGTATTAACAAAAACGCATGAACTCAAGAGACAAATTTAGTAACTTTAAGACAAGGGGTTTATGATACCGAATGCCTCATTTTTAGATGTTCCTCCTCTTTTGTAGAGAAGAAGAATGACTCTATGAATTTAGAAATAGATACAATATGCTAAACAAAACAACCATCAAGACACAAGTGTTTGTTACCATATATATTGACCTATAAGACTGGGATGTTTACAGCTCCGGGTTGTTGAAGAAGATATGATGAAGATAACTTTTTTTATGTCGAGGTATAATCGCTAAATTTAGTGATGCCACTAGACTAATGAACACCCCTCAAACTTATATGGACCTCATGAACGTGGTGTTCGAATTATCACCGAAGCAAATGTCTCAGATTTCTGCTTCATAATATACATCCAATTCATGCGGGAATAATCGTCAATAAATAATGCAAAATATTGACTTCCACTGAAGGACTTTGTTTCCATAGGTCCACATAAATATGCATGAATAATTTTAAGAGGATACTTTTCTCTGTAGAATTTTCCTGCAGGAAATGACTTTTTGCGTTGCTTTTCAAAAATGCATCCTTAATAAACTTCATCAAGAGAATTAATTTCTGAAAGACCAACAACCATATTTATTCTAGTCAATAATTTCAATCCATTAATGTTGTGATGACCATATCTCAAATGTCAGAGTTTAGCTTCAGAAACTGGATGAACTGAAAATGCACAAGAATATAATCCAGAGGAAACATGCTATTTTTTTCCATTGCCTAGATTTCTTATCTTTGACCAAACAAACATCTCCATCAAATAAAATAGAATAATCACTTGTCATCAACAATCCAATGTTTAAAAGATTGTTCTTCAAACTATGAACATAAAAAATAGTATGAAGAATTTTTACTTTACCATCGTTCTGCCGAATAGCAATTGTACCTTCTCTCTCAACTTGCACATTTTTATCGTCTCCAAATCTGAGCTATCTTTTCTTTGACTCATCAAGTATTTTAAACAATGATCTCATTTCAATCATATGATTAGAACAATCATTGTCTAGAAACTAAATTTCATTTGAGTAATTAGAATGAGAACTTCCCTCTTTTTTCTCTTCAACAAAATTTACTAATTACTTTTCATTGGTCCAACGATTTTCCTCAATATGCCCATACTTCTTGCAGTAGTAGCATTGAACTTTACTTTTGTACTCATTTAACAGTTGTTGTCTTTGCTCATTTTGTCCATCAAATCTTTCTCTACCATGACCTCTTCCTCGACCTCTTCCATGAAATTTGTCACTATCATGACCTATATTGCAATCAGATCGAGGTGTTTCTGCTTTGGCTTGAAAAGCTTTTTC
Organism: Pontederia crassipes; assembly: GCA_030549335.1. Lineage (NCBI taxonomy): Eukaryota > Viridiplantae > Streptophyta > Magnoliopsida > Commelinales > Pontederiaceae > Pontederia > Pontederia crassipes. The sequence continues at coordinate 5,171,551 of JAUKPH010000022.1, read as the reverse complement.
TCCAACTTTTTCTATACATCTGTTTATTCTTGCTTCATATGGTTGCAAAGAACCCATTAGTTCATCAAAAGAGAATATAGATAAATCTTTAAACTCTTCAATTGCAGCAGCTACATAATCAAATTTTGAGTTCAAACTCCTCAAAACTTTAGCAACAACAATTTTATCATTAATCTTTTCTCCATAATATCTCATTTGGCTAACCACAATAGTTACTCTTGACAGAAATTCTTGAACAGACTCATTTCATTTCATAAACATCTTAAAATCTCAATGAAGACTTTGTAGTTTAAATGTGATTACCTTTGATGTTCCTTGATACTCATTTTGTAATATACCCCATGCTTGCTTTCACTACAAGAAAATGACGAATTTGCGACGGACATTTTTCGAAGGAAATGAATCCTTCTCATTTATTAACGGCAATTTCGATGAATATGAAACTTCTTCCGAATTACTGAAGACAACCTTCGTTATTACGGACGGAAAACCCCCGTCGCTAAATTACCGAAGGGTATAGCCTTTGAAATTACCGAAGGATTTATATCCATCGATAATTTCCAAGGAAATACCCGTCGGTAATTGTATTTATAACAATATATATGTAATATAATATTATTTTATTTACCGAAGGATAGTGCCTTCAAAATTATCGAAGGATTTGAAATCCGTCGGTAATTTAGAAGGACATCACCCGTCGACAATTACCGTAGGAAAATGTCTTCGAAATTACCGAAGGATTTACATCCGTCGGTAATTTCGAAGGCATTATCCTTTGGTAATTAAAATAGTATAAGTTGTTATTAATATATATATATATAATTACAATCATTAGTAATATTATGTATATTATAAATATTTTATAAAAATGGAAAAGAGATATGTGATATATTATAAACATTAATAATATATTATTATTTTATTTACCGAAGGATGGTGCCTTCGAAATTACCGAAGGATTTGCATCCATCAGTAATTTCGAAGGCATTATCCTTCGATAATATATATAATAATATTATTATTAAACATTAATAATAGTATATGTATTGATATTAATTATATAAATCCTTCTATATAATTACAATCATTAATAATATTATGTGTTAAATATTTTATAAAAATGGAATAAAGAGATGTGTTATAAACATTAATAATATACTATTTTATTTACCAAAGGGTGGGGCCTTCGAAATTACTGAAGGATTTAATATCTGTCGGTAATTATAAAGGATATTACCCGTCGGTAATTATGAAGGATATTATCCGTCAGTAATTGTGAAGGATATTACCCGTCGATAATTGTGAAGGACATTATCCGTCGATAATTGTGAAGGACATTATCCGTCGGTAATTACTGATGAAAACGGCCTTCAAAATTACCGAAGGATTTACATCCATCGATAATTTCGAAGGCATTATCCTTTGGTAATTAAAATAATATAATTTATTATCAATATTTATATATATATAATATTATTCTTAAACAAACATTAGTAAATAATAGAATATTATATTTATATATATATATAATATTATATATATGTATATAATATTAACAATAATATAATTAAAATAATAGAATATGTATTGATATTAAGTATATGTATTAATATATATAATTACAATCATTAGTAATATTATGTATATTATAAACATGTATATATATAATTATAAAAATGGAAGAGAGATGTGTTATATTATAAACATAAATAATATATTTATTATTTTATTTACCGAAGGAGAGTGCCTTCAAAATTTCCGAAGGATTTAGCATCCGTCGGTAATTTTGAAGGACATTATCCGTCCGTAATTATCGAATAATATTATTTTAATTATCGACGAGTAAGAACCTTCAGAATTACATGGATTTCAAGTCCTTTGGTAATTCCAAAAGATATGTCACTATTTTAATATTTTTCCGCCCAATTTTTTCCCTCCACTTTCTCCAAACCGCGCCCCCTCTCTCCCTATATTTTCCTCCTCTCTCCTCGTTCTCCAAACTGCGCCCACCTTCTCCACCTTCTCCATACTCATTCTCCCCCTCTCCTCTCCCTCTCTCCAACTCATTCTCCCCCTCTCTCCTCTCTTACGGCGGCAAGGACGGCGGCGGCGACTCTCGACTTCGGCCATCTCATCCCCCTCCCCCTCTTCCTCTTCCTCACATCCAGTCGGATCCCAGATGACAGGATCCGGTCGCCAACGATCGGATCCGACCGTCCGCGTGCGGATCCGGCCGCTGGCGATCGTTTCTGCGTGTGGGCGGTCGGATCCGCGCACGGGCGGTCGGATCCGGTCGCTGCAGCCGGATCCACGCGCGGGCGGCCGGATCGGGTCGCTAGTGATCGGATCCTCACGCGGGCAGCCTAATATGATCATTGGTGGCCGGATACGTCGATGGCGGCCAGATCCGCACACGGGAGGCCGGATTCGATCGCGGGCGGCCGGATCTGGTCCCTGGCAGCGGGATTCGGACGTTGGCTAATAGATCCACGCGCTGGCGGCCGGATTCGGTCGTTGGTGGCCGGATCCACGCGCGGGCGGCTAGATCCTATTGCGGGCGACTGGATCCGGTTGTGGGCGGCAGGATCAGCGCGCGGGCGGCCGGTTCTACGCGAGCGGCCGGTTCTACACGAGCGGCCGGATTTGCACGCAGGCAGCCGGATTTGCACGTAGGCGGCTGGATTTGTCCGTGAGTGGTCGGCTCCGGCCGCCGATCCAACAACAGACAACCTATTTTTTTATATTTTAAAAAAATTTGATGGTCATATCCATCGCAATCCGCCGGTGCCTATGACGGGGCACGCCAGCCGAAGCCTTCGACGGGAGTACGCCCGTCGAAGCCTTCGACGGGAGTACGCCCGTCGAAGCCTTCGACGGGAGTACGCCCGTCGAAGCCTTCGACGGGAGTACGCCCGCCGAAGCCTTCGACGGGAGTACGCCCGCCGAAGCCTTCGACGGGAGTACGCCCGCCGAAGCCTTCAACGGGAGTACGCCCGCCGAAGCCTTCAACGGGTGTCACCCGTCGAAGCCTTCGACATGTGCAACCCATCGAAGGCTTCGATGGGAGTCTTCCCGTTGGAAATGTCGATGGGAAACCCGTCGAAATCCGTGGAAAGTTGCGAAGGGGCCAACACTCCTTCCTCTGGCGCCGGCCTGCTTCGGCAGCCGGATTAAGAGCTTTTGATGGCCAAATCCGTTGGAAGTTCCGAAGGCTAACCTCTTCTGGGAACTTTTGACGGATTTTAGCCTTCAAAAATTTTGTTTCTTCACAAACATCCGTCAAAAATTTTGAAGGGATGTTTTAGGACCGTTGAAAATATTTTGCGACGACAAAATTTCCAACTAACCCCTATCCGTCGAAAAATTGCGATAGATTTTGAAGGTTTTGCGATGGACCGTCGCAAATCGCAATATTGTTGTAATGTTTGAGGTACTATACTTGTAATTTTGTAAAAAATAATCTCATGCACAACTTGTTGAATAAGAAACAATGAGTTTGCATCTTTCTTTTTATTTTCCTTTAATTTTTCTTCTTCATATGGATCTTCATATCCATTCTCAACCAAATCCCAAAGGTTTTGTGACATAAACAAAGTCTTCATTTTGATATTCCAAAACTCATAATTATCACCTTTGAAAATAGGATGTGTTGTTTCTTTGGGAGTTCTCTCATTTCATGGGCCAGTAAGAAACCCATTTCCCTCTCTACTGCCAAGGTAGAATATATTATCGTAGGCAACTATTGTGCACAAATCTTATGGGTCAAACAACAGTTACTTGACTATGGGGTAGTCTGTACTAGTGTACCCAAAAAGTGCGATAATACAAGTGCCATAGAGATGACAAAAAATTCAATAAATCACTCAAAAACTAAGCATATTGACGTAAGATACCATTTTATTCAATATCATGTGAATCACAAAAATATTGCAATTGAATATGTACCCACTGAAATCCAATTATCTGACATCTTCACCAAACCCTTAATCGAAGATAGATTTTGCATGCTAATAGAATTAAGAATGATGGGACGTTAATAGGGATATCAATTCTAACTAAAGGTGATTTGCTTGTGCAAACCCATCTTTGATCTGAATTGAACATCAAAAGATGTTGCACAACATCTACATTACTCACTCAATTGAAAATTTCTTTTTTCTTCAATTAAGTTCGTATCATCGGTCGACCGACTATCCACGTTGGTCGACCGGTCATGTTAAAATTGGACGATCGCTAGGATATTGTGCGTTCAAAAATGGGTCTGTTCAAATCGGTCGACCGACTCCATATTCCGATCAACTGCCTGTGCGAAAACTTAGTCATTTAAAACCTAGGGCATTTTCGACCGGACAAATTTCTTAATTCAGCCGACCCTAGTATGTCTTGCAACCGACCTTAGTTACTTCTTGACCGTCGACCTCTTCCTCATCTCCGAACATCATCACCGACGAAGGCTTTTAACGATAATCTCACCCCTGACCGGTCACTTCATCGGTTTCATCTCTCAGCCAATTGATCTGGTAGAAATTCTCAGACACACTTTGTGTGACCGCATGATCATCAAGTATTCTGATTTTCATTTCTTTTCACAGATCGTGTCCTCTTTTCTGTCACCTTGAAATAGCTCCGCCCCGCACAAAAAATGCACATATTTGAGCATCACCCCCTCGTGGTCATGCCATCAGTCATTCATCTTCCCCCTCGTGGTCGTGTCAGCCGCATCCCCACCAGTCATTCATCTTCCCCTGACTCATCCTTAGGGTCTCCACCACCACCTTCTAGCTATAACAATCATCTTTTCCCCTCTCTCGTATTGAGCCTCTCCTACGACATCTTTTACAACTTTCGATAAGTCAAACATGCTATCATTGTTGATTGGGACTCTCTTGACATGCCTGATGTCCAAGAGATGTTCTTTGGCATTGGCTGATATCCTCTTATGTCCTTACGTGAATGCGTCTATCCTCGTTTGGTTCGCGTGTTTTATGCCAACCTTACTACTGCGAAAGATCATCTCATGACCTATATTCTTGGATGCCACATCACTGCTGACCCATCTACTCACCTCCACATCTTTGAGTTTCCTATAACGCCAACTCGTTGGGGCTTTGCCATTCATTCATGGCCTCTTGGTACCCCGACTATTCAAGCCGCATGTCACACCTCGCCTTTGCCACATCCCAGGACGGAAGCTGGGACGAAGCGGCCGCAAGCTGGAAGCGCAGGGACAACAAGTGATGCAACGTGCACCGGGACGCGCGTGGCGATCCAGGGCATGGAGCCAAAGCAGGAGGCTTTGGAGGACGAGCGTTGATGTCCAAGAATGCGAGGGAATCGAGGAGGAGCCTCCGAGCATGCTTGGGACATGGCGGGCGTGCGACGGGCGAGGAGGCACGGCACACTCCTACTCCTACTAGGAGTAGGATTCATAGTCCAAGTAGGAGTTGGACTAGGGTAACGGAGTGCGGAAGGCTGAGGATAGCTGCCAAGGAATCCAAGTCCGAGGAGGGACCATGTAGGCTAGAAGGATGGATGCGAGGAGGCGGCCATGCCCGGGACAAGTCCTAATGTGAGTAGGACTTGGACGGCCATGCAGATCGAGCGACAGGCGGAGTCTTCGGGCCGGAGCAGCTCCAAGATCTTGAAGGTCGACGAGGAGGGAGACTTCGAGAGATGCTTGGACGAGAAGTGCAAGGTCGGAAGGATTCCTACTCCTAGTAAGAATAGGAGTCGGTCAGTTTCTGATGTCGAGAAGGACATGACGGATTCATGGAAGGCCGAGCTTCCTTCAGGGACCGAGGAGCACTTGGAGTTGAAGTCCTAATCATAGGAGGACTGAAGAAGAGGAGAGGCCACAGGAAAACAGTCTGCCGGACATGGCAGGGCGCCAGGAGGGCGGCCTGACCAGTTTGACTTCAAGATGGACTTTGAAGGAGGTGCTGGCCGAATTCTACTTGGTCTTCAGGATATTGGATTTCTACTCCTAGTCCAAGGAGGTTTTTCTAGAGAAGGGGCTTGCATGCCTAGTAGGATTAGGTCCTTAAGTTAGAGTAGGAGTTATTTCTCCAAGACCCTATAAAAGGACTTGTAATGAAGGCTTGTAAGACCATCCTGGACAATCTGAGATTGCTCAATATATTCTCTAGTTTTCCTCTAATCTTGTGAAGTCTCTCTTCTCTCCGAGTGGGTGGGTGTTTAGTTGTGCATCCAGGTCATGTCCAGGACACGTCCAAACGAGGCTGATCGGTGATCGAGCAGGGTTTGGCCGAGCCGCACGCTTGAGTTCGAGTCAAGGAGCTTAAGGGTGTGACAACGTAGTATCAGAGCCAGAGTTCCGAGATGTCTGGAGACGGAGAAGGTCCTTCTACAAGAGGTCGTTCGTTGGAGACCGAGGATGGCATGCGAGGTGCTGCCCAAGGTGCAGACGTCGGGGAAAAGAGGAAGGGAATGCAAGCAAAGTCCAGAGATCCCATCAACCACATAGAGAAGTATGTGGAGACGGTGGGCAGAAGTTTTCCAGAGATGAACGAGAAGGTTCATATCTTGGAAGATGTGTCGGACGAGCATGGCTTGGCCCTAGGAGAAGGTGCAACCGCGCATCAGGACATGGTCGCCCAGGTCACGTCCCTTGGAGTAGCCATGGAGACGCGGATCAAGGCATTGGAGATGGACCTGTTGCTGCTTCTCTGCGATGCGAGTAGGCTTCAGACGAGTACCCCTATTCCGAAGTTCGTAGGCCCAGAACCGAAGAAGTACGATGTCATGCGGGAAGCAACGACCATCGATGACTTCAGCGATGAGACTGTCCAGAGAATCTGAGCAGGTGGCTTGATTCTGGAATAGCAAGATCTTCTCTGGACGAGGAGATGAGTAGGTCAAGGAGTGGAGCTCCTTGGGCTGACCCAGCGCCGGGTCATCCTTCCTGAAGGTCGCAAAGCAGAGCGAGACAGCCAAGGCCAACAGTGGTCGTCTCGAAGGTCGTTGGCGCGGGGAAGCAGCCATCGACGAGAGTTGGCGTCAAGGTGTCGCGGGTGATATCTTGAGTGGTGGGGGTAGTCCACCAAACCTCAGACTTTTGCGAGCAGGCCGGTGCGCGAAGGTACCGAAGTCCGAGGCGGGCATATGGCGAGGAGGTCATATCCCAAGGAAACGACGAGGAGGTCGCATCCCAAAGTCTTCGACGGAGTGGAGACTACTGCACAGTGCGCCTTTGGACAGCAAGGATGCACAAGTGGGCGGTGAGGCCCTACTTCGGGAAGTGATGCGCAGGTCACATTCCCGGGACAACAGCAAGGTAGCTACGTCCCACAATCTTCAACGGACCGAAGATTGGCGTCAGGGTGTCGCGGGTGACATCCTGAGTGGTGGTTGCAGTCCACCAAACCTCAGACTTTTGAGAGCAGGCCGGTGCGCGAAGGTACCGAAGTCCGAGGCGGGCATATGGCGAGGAGGTCATATCCCAGGGAAACGACGAGGAGGTCGCATCCCAAAGTCTTCAGCGGAGTGAAGACATTACAGAGTGCTCCTTAGGACAGCAAGGACGCACAAGTAGGCAGGGAGGCCCTACTTCGGGAGGTGGCACGCAGGTCACATCCCCGGGACAACGGCAAGGTGGCTACGTCCCACAATCTTCAACGGACCGAAGATTGACGCAGGGTGGAACCTTTGGACAGAAAGGTGACACCGAGGAGCGTATGGTCAAAATGACTCGAGGTAGAGTCATGGACAAGTTCAGAGACGTGGAGGTCTACTGGACAAACCGAGTTCGGAGACGCGGAGGTCTTCCGAATGACGCAAGTTTGGGGACGCGGAGGTCTTCCAGACGATGCAATCCAGGAGGCGAGTCGAAGGATTCCTTGGATGAAGTGTGTGGCAGCGAGAAAAGACATTGCCAGGGACGGCAATGGCTTGAGTGGGGGAGGATGTCACACCTCGCCTTTGCCACATCCCAGGACGAAGCGGCCGCAAGCTGGACGCGCAGGGACAGCGGGCGACGCAAAAGGTGCACCGGGACGCGCGTGGCAATCCGGGGCATGGAGCCAAAGCAGGAGGCTTTGGAGGACGAGCATCGATGTCCAAGAATGCGAGGGGATCGAGGAGGAGTCTCCGAGCATGCTTGGGACATGGCGGGCGGGCGACGGATGAGGAGGCACGGCACACTCCTACTCCTACTAGGAGTAGAATTCCTAGTCCAAGTAGGATTAGGGCAACGGAGTGCGGAAGGCTGAGGATAGATGCCAAGGAATTCAAGTCCGAGGAGGGACCATGCAGGCTAAAAGGATGGACGCGAGGAGGCGGCCATGCCCGGGACAAGTCCTAATGTGAGTAGGACTTGGACGGCCATGCGGATCGAGCGGCAAGTGGAGTCTTCGGGCTGGAGCAGCTCCAAGATCTCGAAGGTCGATGAGGAGGGAGACTTCGAGAGATGCTTGGACGAGAAGTACAGGGTCGAAAGGATTCCTACTCCTAGTAGGAATAGGAGTCGGCCGGTTTCTGATGTCGAGGACATGGCGGATTCGTGGAAGGCTGAGCTTCCTTCAGGGACCAAGGAGCACTTGGAGTTGAAGTCCTAATCATAGGAGGACTGAAGAAGGGGAGAGGCCACAGGAAAATAGTCCGAGTCCTAGTAGGACTCGGACTTGTCCCAGCGTGCGCGCCCCGGACATGGCAGGGCGCTAGGAGGGCGGCCTGACCAGTTTGACTTCAAGATGGACTTTGAGGAGGTGCTGGCCGAATTCTACTTGGTCTTCAGGATATTGGATTTCTACTCCTAGTCCAAGGAGGTTTTTTTAGAGAAGGGGCTTGCATGCCTAGTAGGATTAGGTCCTTAAGTTAAAGTAGGAGTTGTTTCTCCAAGGCCCTATAAAAGGACTTGTAATCAAGGCTTGTAAGTCCATCTTGGACAATCTGAGATTGCTCAATATATTCTCTAATTTTCCTCTAATCTTGTGAAGTCTCTCTTCTCTCCGAGTGGGTGGGTGTTTCGTTGTGCATCCAGGTCGTGTCCGGGACACATCCGAACGGGGCTGATCGGCGACCGAGCAAGGTTTGGCCGAGCCTTACGCTTGAGTTCGAGTCAAGGAGCTTAAGGGCGTGACACACAGTAGAGCTTGTCTTTTGTGGATGTGTTACCCAATACAAGACCGATGATGTCCAAATATATCTACCACCTACTCTTAAGATAGCCCACCTACTATGGCCATTTCAATGAAGTTCAGCACTTCGATCTCTTTTTTCTCTATTGTCTGAGTGTTCTTGATAGTTCATGTCTCAACTTCCCATACTATTTTCTCTATCATCTGAAATCCCTACAAAAGAAAATTCTAAATAGAGCGCCTGCAAGCCATCCTTTTTATTTTGGTTCCTGGATTGCTAAAATCCATATTTACTTTGGAGTCATCATTCCTCCTGATGAGGAATCCATTCTCAGTTGGATTTGGGATACTCTCACCTCTGACACCCTATGTAGAAAATGCATTCCACGGGGCCAGGGGGTGTTCGAGATCCTAAAAATGTCCCTTCTGATGCCATGGACATAGATCACACTCACAGGGAGGGACCCCACCCACAGCCTCCTCCCACTTTCAGTGCACCTTCTTCCTCTGGCACGATCAACTTGACAGATCTTACTCGTGCAATGCGTGCGCTATAGAGGGACGTGACTTGCATTACCTCACCTGAGTAACCCTTGTCTATATGCGGCTCAAGGTTTTGTCCTCACGAGGGTTCGCGAAGATGACAGTCCTGATGTGAATTAGTTTGTGTTTTTGTGTGCCCCTCTTTGATGATGTCAAAGGGGGAGTAGTATGCATTCAGGGAGAGAAATAGTATGTATGGAAAATTGTGTTATAGACTTTTATGACCTGCCTTTGCACTTTTTTATGTAACATTGTTACTATGAATTTTGGTAAAACCTATGCTCTTTAATATTGTTCATCATGTGATAACTGTAATACCTTGCTATGATAAAAATTATATGCATGTATTTCGGGGAAGTGTGAACTACCCATATAATAAATTTGTATTTACTCTCCATCGGCTAATATGTTTGTCATCATAAAAAATGGGGAGATTGTTGAATCACGTACTATTCCCATGTTTTGATGATAACAAATACAATTGACCGACAAATATTACTAATGAGTTTGTCAAGTGACCTATATACATGAATAAATTTAACAGAAAAAAATCGATGAAGAAATGATAAAGAAAGCAAGACCGGTTGAAGGAGTGGTCGACCGGACGAACGATCAAACACAACAGAACCAGGAAACCTATTAAAGTCATAAGACCGGCCGAAGGCTCGGTCGACTGGCTGAACGACCGAAGAAAATAGAAGCGTGGAAGACATTGAAGTCATAAGACCGACCGAAGACTCAATCGACTAGATGAACGACCAAAAAAAATAGTAGCGTGGAAGTCATAAGACCGGCCGAAGGCTCGATTGACTAGATGAACGACCGAAGAAAATAGTAGCATGAAAGACATTGTAGTCATAAGACTGGCCGAAGGATTGGTCGAACGAATGCAAGACCAAAATAAATAGAACACATTGGCGTTGAAGAATCAATGACCGATCGACCAGATGCATGTCCGAAATGAACAAAAAATTGAAACAAGTGAAAATAAGAAACTGATCATAGGACCGATCGAACTAATCGAGCGGCCAAAACTAACAGAAAGATGAAATGTAATGGAAAATCTACAAGCGGTTGACTGACTTTGTTAACCAATCGATCGACTTGGCACGATTTTATGAAATAAAAGCCATATTTTAAATCAAATATGTTGATTACTTTCTGGATATAGAAGATCTCGTCAAGAAGGATATAAAAGAAGTTCATAACACAAGAGAAATCAAGGATTTGAGAGCACAACCAAACAAGCAATCAAAGGAAGATCATTTCGTTTCTCTTCTGAAAAGCCATAGATCTAGTTCTTCTCACTACTCTCCACATTTTAATTGTTCTGGTTATCATTTGTGAAAAAAGAGAGAGATTGAGAGATCTGCAAACTCTATTCCTGAAAGCTCTTGTGTGAAAAGAGGATCGTCTTTCCTCTTGAGTGGAGAAGAGGGTGGTGTATGTGTAAAAGTGTTTCCTTCTCCCTTTTAGAAGGGAGGACGATAATGAATCTCTGACGGTCTCAAGGTCGAGGAGTCAGAGCAGGAACGTAGACCAAGGAGTTGGGCCGAAAAGGATTGAAATTTTAGGATAAAAAATGATTATACACAAATTCACCCCCCCCCCCCCCCTCTTGGTGTCCTACGATCCTACATGTTCACTTTGGGCTTTGGGCCCGCATGAATATAATTTACATGTGAAGGGGCAGTTACATATAAGCCCATGGCCACTTTTTCTCACGTGAGATTATTCAATCAAACCATCTTAATCCTTAGACCCAGGTCGTTACAAAAAAATATAGTGGTGGAGAGGTTTGAACCTACAATATTTAAGGCTTTCATATTCACACCTACCAATTGACCATATATGCTCTAATACCAACTATAACGACCCAAAATTCACTCTAAAAATTTTGATCATTTAAGGGAATTTCAAGTCGTTAGCCTATTCACCATGAAATCATAATAAATAAAAATTTTGTGCTAAATACATAACATCCTCTCATTGAATCATAGGACCTCAGATGCCTTAAGAATTCAGTACATAGCATCAATATTCAACTAGAACTTATTAGACCTAAGCAAGTGCAACATTTCATCATGAGCTTGAGTTTTCATCCATCAATTAATTTTGGTTATCGACACGAATCCAAAGTACAATTAGAGTATGTAAAGATTATGCATGCATGAGATCCTATCACACGATACTACATGTGATGCATTATCATCATAATATTAATAACATGCATGCCATGAACTATATCATGAACCTTATATGACACTACATCACGCTTACATTCATTCTTCATATAACATTCTTGCAACATATGCATCATGACATATCTGTTTAACTTCAGACTTATCATCTACAAATATCATTCAATAGAAATATACATTTATAAACAATCATAACATGTAACTTATCATTCTATTTTACTTTCATTGTCATGTACATTCTAGGAGTTTCTTTATTACTCCTTAATCCTTACTTATTACTAAACATCTTTCATACTTTACATTTTCTTAGGATTATTTTCTAACACTTTAGACCTTCTTTCCTTCTTCTTTCTTTATTATATAATACTTATGTGTCATCTGCATCTTTCATATTTATCACATAACATCATAGTGACTTTCATTTCATAGCATAAGTCATATTTTAGAAACATACATCATAACAGTGAGGGACTTTATTCTTAGTCATCTTTAGGAATGCACACATGAGGAACATTATGATTTGAAAAGTACATACATAAATGCAGGACTTTACTTTTCGAGTTTATGTCCCCTTGAAGTACATACATAAGTGTAAGACTTTATTTTCCATCTTTGCTTCATCATCATCTTAAATTTGTTTCTTATAAGATACTTTGAAGTTAAACTTCACTCTCAATCTTACTTTATCTTATAACATCTTTGATCTTAACAGAGTTGAAAGAATCATATCAACATTATCATATTGGCTAACTAGGTCACATCCTTAGGAACACACATTGTAATAGTGAGAGACTTTATTTCATGAAATACGCACACCATGATAGTGAGGGACTTTATTTCAAGGAATACACACACTTTCTGATGAGGAACTTTGTGCCCTGAGAAGCACATACACAAATGCAAAACTTTACTTTGTCGGCTTAGGTACCCTTGAACTACATACATAGGTGCAGGACTTTAATTCCAACCATTGATGAGTGACAAAGACTTTCTTCAACTTTAGGTGTATTATGTTTTGCAATACATCAATCATTCTTCACATTTTAACGTAATGATGATTGAACATACATTATGTTTATCAATCAATACACATTCATACATAATCTATATGCATTAAAATATGTTTTAAAACATCATAGGCCGTGACTAGGAGATCACGCCTGTGACCATGGCCCCGTAACAATCTTCCCCCTTGATCACAGTCGTGATTGGTGTGTCACGGCCGTGCCAAGCCATCATCACGGCCGTGCTCCCTTAGGAACGGCCATGATCACAGTTGGACTCGTCAAATTACCTCTTGCAACACCCTCAGTCCAATCAAGATATTGTTCATTTTGATTCTTTGGCCCGCATGAATTTAAAATGTGTTTTAAAAAGTAAAGGGAATAACTACATATAAATCCATGACTACCTTCGAGTTTTTGCCCATATTGAACTATTCAATCAAACCATCTTGGTTCTTAGACCTCAGGTTGTTACAATTCCCCCCAAGGGGCTCAACGTTCTTGTTGAGCGATCTGTGTTGTCCCATGGCCCGTATTTTCCACATTACTCTCAAGTGAGCACATGATGTTGGCTATAATACCATTTTATAACTCCCTAAGTTCAATCAAGATATTGTTTGGTTTGGGTTTTGAGCCCGCATGAATTTAAAATGCGTCTTGAAAGGTAAAGAGAATAGCTATATATAATTACATGATTACCTTCATATTTTTCCCATGTGAGACTATCCAATCAAATCATTTTCATCCTTAAATTTCAAGTCATTACAATTATTGGTCCATTTGAGATTATAAAGAATGTAGGAGGAGTATACAAATTAGCATTGCCTCCTTCATATGTCATGATCCACACTGTTTTCCATGTGCCAATGCTTCGGAAGTACACATATGATAGTTTCCATATGGTGGTGATTGAAGAGCCAACTATCAAAGAGGACACGGACAAGAGATAGAGATCAACATTGAGGAAGAACAAAATAGTGAAGATGGTGAATGTTGCATGAAAGAATCACAATGGAATTCAAGTAACATGGGAACTAGAAGAAAAAATGAAAAAAAAAAGTTTCCAAAACTATTTCATAAGTGTTTTATATCATAGTTAAAATTCGAGGATGAATTTTCTTTTAAAGGGGGAGGATGTAATACTCCAAGATTTTATTTAAGGGAAAATTGGGCTTTTAAGCTTAAACCTTAATTCTCTTCTATTTAAAGACAGTAAGTCCTCTTGTTAATATCTTTTCCCCAATTGCTCACTTGACTACTAGCGTTTGAGGAAGGAGAACTTGAGAAACAAAGAGGAAGACGAGGAAGAAGAGAAAAGAGAAGGAAATTCAATATTAAGATACGTAAAGGGGATCCAACATCTCTCTTCTCTCTCAATGGCCTTCATATATTAGATTTAGAGTTTGAGAACTCCTTGTCCTCATAATGAATTGTGATTGAGGGTTGCATAATTATAATTGCTAGATTTACAAGTTTTATTATTAGATCTATTGTTAATTTATGTTTTATGCGCTAGTTTTGATATTGATGATTCTAAAGGAAAACCCTACAACTTGGATGTTTATGTTTGATGTTGAATAAATTACTCTAAGAATAAGTTCTTATGCTTATAAATCATGCCTTAATTATGTGCATATTTCCCCCTTCGATTTGATGTCAAAATATAAATTTTCGAGTTAGATGTCGAGCCTTCAAGATGTCAACACGACCCTATCAACCTTCGGAATGACCGTGACCAGCTAAAAGCCGACAAAATGTCAAGGCATTGTTATGCCCGTTACAGATTCTATCACGACCATAACAAGGCCGAGCATGATCGTGATCACCCAAGTGAATGTGAGGCCTGAAGGAACAGTCTAAAATTGGACTCGCTCACTACCGTTTTCCCATGGAAGCACGATCGTGACATCCTAGTCACAACCGTGACATTCCAATCACAACTGTGACCAACACTTGGACGAAAAGGGGTTACAGGGCCTCGGTCACGAGCGTGACCACCCTGTCATGACTGTGATCGTCTGACAATGGCCCATATGTTATTATAGTTATTTTATCGTACTAATAATATGTAATAATGCTTGATTATTGTATATGAATTTAGATATATGCAGTGCATATTTCCTCGTAACTAGGTTAAAATTTGAAGATTGAGTGACGTAATATTTGATTATTGATTTAAAAGCATAATGCACCCAATTAGTAAGGATCGTTACATGTCATAACTCTAAACTATTGTAAGATCATATATTCTAGGGGACTGATTGAATTGATAGATTGATGCACACGAAAATGGAGTTCGAAAGGATTATAAAGCAACCCTGAGGAAGTTAATGAGACAATTACTAAGATAAGTCCAAATCACTTATATGCCTATTGAATTGAATGATGATTGTTATGATTGTTTCATATGTGATGGTTAATTATATGTCTTACCATGTAATTTTGATAAATAGATTGTTATGATTGATTGACATGTAGATCGCTAAGTACATGACATGCATATATTTTTTTCTATTATATAAAATTGAATATGGATATCATTTAGTATCATGTATAAAATCATTCATTGCATGTTCTTTACATACTCTAACAAGAAAATCATGCATTCTGGATCCGTGCAGGCTCAGTTCATGACAACAAACATGCACATGGTTTAGGCTTAAGTAGTGTGATGATGATACATTGAGTCTAGACTACTGATTTAGTGATTTTTGAATAAAAAATACTAGTTTATGTTTTCTACTCTATAATATTATATTATAGATGTTTTTTATGAAGGCTTCCAATGACAATTATGGTTTTATCTCATTTTATTTTATTGATTAAAGTTTTCATTGTATTAATGTTAAATCATTTTATTATGATTACATAATAATGAAAAGGCTAATATAGTTGAATTTCACTAATTGTCTTGAGTTTTTAGGATAAATTTTTCGAGGCATTAGAGAAAGACCCATTATTCAATAATCGAATAAATGTATTATTATCAAATTCGCTTTTAATAAAATAACTAATACACACTATATATATATATATATATATATATATATATCTAATACACACACATACATATATATATATATATTAGGCCTAATGAAAATCTCTCTGCATATATCTTTTTTACTAAAATGATGTTAATCAACCGATTAGTATTGACAATGAGAGAAGACCATCTATTAAAATTTGAATTTGCGATCATGAGTTATTATTTTAACTACTCATATATGGATAGTTTAAAATTGATATGCTGCGAGGGCAAAGGGATGACATGGTATGGTGGGACTCCGCCCTTTTATTTTTTTAATTTTTTTTTAGTATTCTAATATTTAATCGATGTATGTAAATGATGAGCTATATATTCACACTTAAATGTACAATTGTGGGCAACGTCCAGCAAAGCCACTACACAATGTGGAGTAAACTAAAAAGGTCCTTTTCTCTCAGTTGTTTTATTTCTTAATTTTAAGTTATTGTCTCCCTCTTCCTCACCAGCAAGGCGAGGGCATCAAAATTAATGGGCCATTTTTCATATTATTATAAATTGAGTGAAAACAAGTCTTTGTCGCTTTCATCATGTAACATTTTAACTACCATTTTTTTTTCTTCCACAACTTGACCACTCCGGTAGTACTTGCGTTTATACTATATGTTATATATATTAATGGCATAAAAATTTATTCAAAAGCGTCATCTAATAATAAAATATATCTAACTTTATCTTTATAATTTTTAATGTATATTTAATTGTCTGCTACCCTCTGGTTAATTTACTCTAATTTGTACCTAAAAATATAAAGGCTCTTTTAAAGACGGATCTGATATTTGGCATTAGTTGTAAGCCAGTGAGTCGTTCAATGAGAAATTTCCAAGTTATATATGCTATATATAATAACATGTCCAATATGTTTAATCTTCATGCAACTATATATGCAAAATGTACGTACCCCATGTGTAAGTTTCTTTCGGGTGATTTATTGTTCCACATCCAAAGAAGGAAAATAACAATTTATCTTTCTTTTTCTTTTTTTTTTAATATCATTGCTACCCGACATTTGAAACCGACGAGAATACTCTCCAACATCGATATAAATAATGGTCACAATTTCTTGGGGAAATGATAATTCAAATTGCTTGTCTAACACTTATCTTTTTTTTTCTTGGGTAATATTGGGGATGCACATTTATCTTTCTTTAATTATGTAAAAATGTTCCCTTACCTCATCGTCAACTCTTATATTTACTTTATCTTCTTCAACAATTTGTATGTACGTTTATCCTTCATTATCACATAAGAAGGAATAAAAGGAACAAGAAATATGTGGAGTACAACTGTTATCAAAATCAATGGTGGACATATAAAAGAAATATATTGCTTAAAATAGCCTATTTTCAGTATACTGTTAATAATATTTTAAATCTTAATCCTATTTACTGTTAATAATATATTGAATATCTTATTCTAACTAAAAATTCATCTAATCCTTCGCTCCGAAATAAAAGGTTCGCTCGCATTGCCATAGGACGGAGCCCTATATTCTATTTGTAGTTCAAAATTAATTTATTTTCTTATCTTGAAATAAGTGTCTTATTTTTTAAGGATTAATGCATCATATTCTATTGTAATTTTTGTCATTTATAAAGGGAGTTCGATAAGAGTATACAATATGATTTCTATACAATTGTTTTCGTCTTAAATTCTGGATGCATTCTTATATGTGATCATAATTTTTGTTCTAAAAAATATTATCTAAGATGATAAGAAAGAGTACAATCATAATTCTATATTTTTTTACAGGAAAAAGTAGAAAATTTGATGGTACATATGAAAAAGGTGAAACTATTTTGTTGTTGTTCAAAAAAGAACATTTTGCTATATCCTCAGAGTAGAAAACGTTAAAGAAAATCACAATTCAGGTAACTGGAAAGTCGAAATATATAACCTAAGTGTGACATCGGTATATTTTCCATGCAGCATGAATATGCATAAATAAAATGACTTGGCACAAAACATAGACAGTACTGTTTATTATCTTTTCAGAGCTTACATTACATACGTAAACTTACTAGTCCTTCGATCACAATATTACAACTAATTAAGGCCGGTCACGATGTCACAAGAGATATGTATAAAGGATTATTAATATATATTTAAGCTCGCACCTTGCAGGAAGTTTGCATCTAGTTAATATATATATATATATATATATATATATATATATATATATATATATATATATGCACGCTGATAAGAGGTAGCTAGTACGCAGGACACTGGTAATCAGAGGGCACGTGCTTGCCGCAGTTGACCAGCAGCTCGAGCGCAACGGGCAGGACAACGCTCAGGCTCAGGGCCTTGGCCCTGATGGTGGTGCAGAGGCAGAGCGCCGCGTCCAAGTCCGCCACCCCTTCCAGCAGCGGGCAGCACGCCGACTTGGCTTCCTGGCCGATGACGGCGTGCACGAGGCCGCCGAGCAGGTCGACGCAAGCGCTCAGCTTCAGCGTGTCGATGGGGCACGCTCCGCTCGGCGTCTTGGGGGTTGACGGCGGCGGAGGGCACGGCGTGGGGGTTGGCTTCGGCGGGGGCGGCGGCGGCGGCGGCGGAGGGCAGGCGACCGGCGGGGGTGGCGATGGCGGAGGCGGCGACGGAGGAGGCGGCGGAGGTATCTTCTTGGTTGGCGGAGTCGGAGTGGGGCAGTAGGGGCAGGCGAGGGTGGCCGGAAAGATGGTGGCAGCCAAGTTCAGGAACAGTACGAAGGTGGCAGTGATGTGCTTCCCCATTCTCAGTTTTGTATATAGTTGGAGCAGAGAGAGATGACGTGGTGCACACTGCAGTACGTACGTAGTAGTAAGCACCGCAGTGGTGGAAGGTGAGGTTTATGGTGGTGGCTTATATAGACAGCTGCAACCTGCAGTGCAGTGCCACCAATTAATTAATTGTTTGTTCGCCCTCAATTGTGTGATTTCATATATACGTACAATTTTGTGAAGTGCGTTCAGTAACTTGTCTTCGCTCGTGTGTGCGTGTGTGTGTTATTTTATGGACAGGACACAACAAATGCCAAAAACAATATCTGAAGAAGATTGCGCAAGGTGCGTGCATGCATTTGGTTATACAACATGCATGGTCCATGTTGACGCTTACGCTATACGAAATTACGATTCTTGGAAGTACTCTTTGCCTCGTAGGATGAGTCTCCAATATTGTTATTTCTTTTTCATTTTTCTTTCGAATGGAAAGAAGTTTCATGTATATATTAGCGTGCAACCAATTTTTCTATGATCAATATGCAATCAAGATAATGATTATATGATTGAGATGAAATTTTTATTGGATTTAATATTAGTTTGTTAGTTTTAATCTTATATATATATATATATATATATATAATCCCAACATTGCGTATTCTATGTTGGTTGTACAATTTTTTATTACATATTACTTAGACTATATATATATATAAAATTGTACAACCAACATAGAATATGTGTCTAGGAGTGCTTCAAAGAAATCAATATTGGAACTAATATTTTATACATGCTAATTATTATATAATGCGAATTAGCGATCTTGCAATTTGTATCCATCGAAATATAGTTGATGTCGAGACGCGGTTTCCAATGGGAATGCCTGGAGATGGATCTAAACGTACCCTTAGAACACGGTTTTGGATGCATGCGGGCTCCAAGTTGGATGATCCCCTTAGTTCAGATGGTGACAAGAACATTAAAGGCCTATCACTCTCCATGATTAATATAAGCAAACATTGGCCTCCTAAATATGTAATTTTAATTTCTTGCATAAATTGACTTCCTCATTGTCTACATTAATCAGAGGACCATTAGGCGATGCTTCGCCATGCAGTTTCAAGGGGCTTGCTTTACGGATACGTGGATATTACACCAACCTGTAGCAATTGCTCAATTACAGCATCATTCAGTAATAATATAAATATAAATATATATATATATATATATATATATATATATACACACACATTTCCTTTACTCCTTTTATTCTATGCTCAAAGGTTAATTGCACCAAATTGACCGCTAATTACAAATTTGATATGAACTACTACGGCCAGTTCAATTCTTAGTATTAGAAAAATATCATTCTGCATTATAATTCTACTGATATTACTAGCTTTGATACCGAGGACAAGCGAGTAGGTACCCCGAAAAGGATCAATTTTGCAACATGTATATTGCTCGTTTAGATATGATAATTTGCTTGTACGTTTACCTCTATACTATTCTATAGACAATTTTTCACTATAAGAAACAGTGAAAAAGTAGAAAAAAAAATAAAAATACAAGTTCCGATCTTCTTATGCATACAATTTCGGGTGACATTTATATTTTTCGATTGCCAATCCAAATATCCGAAAAGTTAAAAATCTCAATTCACTATCGAATTTGATTAATTTAATGTCATTCTGGATAGTACTATTATTAGGTAATATTGCACTAATTAAGTGGGTGACATTTATTAGTTAATACTATTTTGCAAATCATGTATTCGCTAATTTTAGTCGAAAGTATATGTGTATAATCTGTGAGGGATTGCATTGGTGCTGCACGCATTAAAACTTGGGGATCTATAGATGGATGGAGGAGTAACTTGGTGACTGATTTATGCCCAAAGGAACATAGTCCAAAATATACGGCGGACACGTGACCCGCGTGGAAAATTAGATGAGTGACAGCGAGATGTGCCACCCAGAAGGGGGTAATCAGATCGGCACCTCTCCTAATTTTTCTGTCCTCTCACTGTTAGAAAAACGTTGATTACCGACGATCTGGACCGTCGGTAATTAATCCGAAAATCGTCGGTAACGTAATTACCGACGGTTTTTTAGTCAGAATCATAATTAAATAATAATATAAAAAATATATAATTAAATTTTTTATTTCCGACGGTCGTAACCGTCGGAAAAGTCGTTAAAAATTGCGACGGATGGATATCCGTCGAAAATATCGATGTTCCTAATCATCGAAAAATTAAATAATAATATAAATTATTTCTGACGGTCATAACCGTCGAAAAATCCGTCGAAAACGAAACCATCAAAAAATTCGTCGCAAATTACGATGGATTTAGAACCGTCGGAAATAATCCGTCGAAAAATCGCGATCGACGGATTTAGAACTGTCATAAATTATCCGTAAAAAAATCACGATTTTCTTGTAGGATCTGCGGTCCGGAGACTTGACTTCTCATCGACGTCCCTAATCACTTTTTATATGTATGGATCTGTGGTGGAATGGAATTGGAAATGCTCGCCAACCACAATAATTGATTGATCACAATTCTTCTTCTTCTTCTTTATTATTATTTTATCCTATCAATCCATCTCCATCTCCATCCATCGGCCTCTCGAGGCAAAATTATCGTTTTGTTTGCCGACATCCTGAAAAAATTGTGATTGTTTAATTGTCATGATTCGCACTACTTAATTGGGATTACACGGGGAGAGAGAGAGAGTACCATTTCTTTCATTTGCATGATTGTATAGATACGCTGGGCACAGTTTCAACAAGTTATTTTGTCATCCTACATGGTTCCTTTTCAAACAAAACTTATCTCCAGCTCTATCGATCACATGTTATGTCTATGATGAATTGATGATCCTTTCCATAGTCTTAAGAAATCATGTTGGGAAGTGAAAAGATTCTAAACTAAGGGGACTATAGTGGATATTGTTGGAATTTGAAATTTTCAAATTTCAAATATATCTTTTGTGAATATTGAAAATGTGTTCATATTTATTAGTTAAGTATAAAATATAGCATCACATCTTTTTATTAATGGCGTGTTATAAAATTAAATTAAAAGATATCTTTACATGTGTTATAAGTGAAATTGTGCTATGAAGAATTATCTTATTAATGAAAGGATACTCTTAGATGAAGAATTATATTAGTTCATAAGTAAAAGGTATGTTCGCATTTGAATAATTTTGTTCATATTTGAAGAGTCAGTATTTCCACTTGAATAGATGCATTTTTTTCGTGATAAGTGTATCAATGTCTATACAGTAATAAATATGTATGTCCTTGCACTATAAGGTATGTCCTTATATAAAAAAGAACTAAGTGAACCATTTCATTAATAGATGTGCCTTTTGGATGAAAAAATGTTGACACATCCCTTCGTGAAGTGATCTTTCGAACATATAAATAGGTTTCTCCTTTGTGCATTTTCACACAATCGAAAATGACAAGAAGCATATCAAAAAACAATGAACATATAATGAATACTATGTGTATAACACATGAAAAATGCATTTAAGTCATTGCAAATTACTAGAATAAGGGACTAATTTCTTCAACGGTTGTTACGTTGATGAACTCAGCGACTTTATTATATCCTAAGAATATTATTGCACAACCCAATAGCAAACTTCGTGTGAGGACAAATAATTCTCTTCGCAATATGTCATGTTCTCAAATTTTCTATTTTTATTTCTTCTCTTTCTATGTACCCACTATTTCCAACAAGTTGAGATGGTTAAAGATATTCTTGCTACCTACAAGATGATAGATCAAGAGTACATAAAAATTCATTCAATTTGGTCATGTGAATTTCATCAATTGATGCATCTTTTTATGTTCATATTTACTCTTAAAGTATGATTTGGCATTCTATACTTTATAGTATTATAAACGTTATTATGATCGATATTTTGATTTTTATTCTTTGTTCAAAATCACAATTTTGTATTGTATTTTGAACTCATATGAGTTATATGATGAGAAAATAAATGATATGCCAATATGTTCGATTGGAATATATAATTTACACTTTGTCTGTGATTATGATATTTACTCGATTGTATTATTTTATGAATCTTTCGAACTTATGGTTTCTTGAAATTTGTTTACTTTGAATTTTAAGTGGTTATATCAATTAACATGTACTTCATGGTACATGCATATCTTTGAGACTAAAGTATACTTAACAGTGTCACTGGTAAACATCACGAGAAAGAGAAAAAAATAGAACATGCACCACTACATCACTACATGAAATTTTTCATTTAGCGACACAAGAAGGCATCACTAAAGCACCGCTAAATCGTGGCTAAAAAACATAGCCACATGTTAGCCTCGACATGACGTCACAAAATTGAGGCACCGACCTTCGGTAGCTATTAATGTCACCATAGAGCCAAGGACACGGACGACACTACAAGTGTCAACACTACTCCGACGTTATCATGGCACAAAATATCATGTTGTGAAACAATAAAATGAGTTGCTACGTCGACGCAAGTTTTGCGACGTTAGCTCGACGCCATGTTGACACTAAACTAGATGCTATTCAGACACCAATATGGCGCTAAGACAATCCCTAGCGCGATTCTTTGCCGTAGAGTGTGGCGCTACTCAGATGCTAACGCGTCGCTAAAGTTCAACGCTACGTAGATGCTCGTGACACTAAGTTGCGGCGCTACAATGACGTTAAATTAATGCTAACATGATGTTGTATGGAGTCTCTATGGTGACGCTAAATATGGCGATGCTAACTCGGCGCTAAGGTGATGTTAAGTAAGATATGTTTCATATAGCACCCAACCCTAGTGCCTTGCTATTGTGATGCTAAAGAGACTCTAATTACCAGTTACTTTGCCATATTTCACCCCTATTCTTCCCTTCCTTCCCCCATATAATTTACAATGCATATATATAATACATTCTTGACATTCATCACAATGATCTAAGCATTCATAACAATAATAATAAAGAGTAATGCATATAAAAAGATATAAATATCACAAAAGTGTTAATAACATAATAAAATAATATCAGACATCACAATAGGTATCAAAATTTTCTATCCTAAATTATTACATCATTGATGCCATTCTTGACATTCGACACTGACCTACTCGGTCATTGACCTCGTGAGGACTAGATCTACGATCGGAGCATGCTCTGAATCGTCTGCAACAAGATAAGGGCCAGATGTTGCGGAAGCTACTGAGAAAGATAAGTCCCCTGATGCTGTCCAATGTCAACTCAGGTGCGGAGGATGAAATCGAAGTAGATGGGCTGCTTGCATATCCTCTGATCCTCCTAGGAACCTAGACTGTTGTTCCCAAGCCTCTCAGTTATCCTCCTTGTGTCGTGCTGGTCATCTTCTCTCAAATAGCAATGTCCTTTGCAAAGTAAAAAAAATCATATAAATTATATATCATTAGAATCCACATAACCATATAAAGTAGTATATAACATTAAAAACATGAATCGTTATGAGATAATGATCATTTTCGTACCTTTTGACCATCTTCTCATTGTACACATCCTAGAAAATTTAAACATTGCACATTTGAAAAATTATTTACACTAATGTGAATAACTAAATGAACATGCCATTAGACTTACCAAAACTCTACATGTAATGGGTGTGATCAAGTCATTGATACTCGTATGTGTGGCCTCGTAGACCATGTGAAAATCGACATAACCACCTTCTTTTTCCTCCTGCAAAAGAGTTTCAAATTTCACAAATTAATTAAATATAAGATAAAAGTGTGATTATTCAATTTTGTATCTATATTACCATGCACCATCGATGCTCATCAAATCGAATCGACCTGTCTGTGTGGATTTGAGCTTCAGGCTTCGAAAGTCTATTAATTTTTGACTTTTTAGACTTCCTCTGTCATTCTTCATCCATCAAGTATCAACATCGAATA
Source organism: Pontederia crassipes (assembly GCA_030549335.1). Taxonomy (NCBI): domain Eukaryota; kingdom Viridiplantae; phylum Streptophyta; class Magnoliopsida; order Commelinales; family Pontederiaceae; genus Pontederia; species Pontederia crassipes. The sequence continues at coordinate 5,147,006 of JAUKPH010000022.1, read as the reverse complement.
CTTAGAATTTGTAAAATTATAAATTAAATAAATATAAACTTTAGTTATCACTTCATACATAACGACTCTCAAATTAGACGCCTAATATGTTTTGGACATTTTTGTATACCCTACTCCACACTGAGACCAGCGGACGTGACGGCCTTGCAAAACTTATATAGACAATTTCGAAAGCATCTCGCAGCCACCTCCTCGAAGCATCTCCGAATCATCCCCAAATTGAGCACAGGACGAAACTAATTTGCTTCCTAAAATATATTATAAAAGTTATTAATTTAAAATTATATAAAATAAATTATATAACAAAAAAAATCATATGGTAAATGCCCGAAAGATATCATCTCGCATTTGAATTGGGACATCTTTCCACGATCCGCCCTCTTCCAGCAAGTGGGTAAGGACGAGCATTGACATCCCGCATGGTAGAAGCGGGTATGAAAATGGTCTTGCAATTGACAAAAAAGAATTAATTATGTAATTATAAGCAAAACTATAATAAAATTTATATAACTTATGACCAAGCAATTAAAGTTGTTGACAGTGACCACCCCATTATCGTTGAAACCCTCTTATTCTACTGAAAAGGAATTATCATTCGCTGCAGCTAGGGTAGGCTGAGAAGGTTCAACATGACCGACATTTCATATGATAGAAAATCACTTATGGTCCACATCAATGTGGCTCTCATAATGAAATTTTTTCTTAAATTTGTCATAAGTAAGCACGTCATCCTCCCACAACATGTTGAATTCATCAATCAAAAGTCTTAAGTAAATATCTAAAGTTTTGTTTGGTAATAAAGAACCTTGGATCATACAGGTAAGGAATATGTTCTCTCATCTCATACACATGCTTAGAGACAAATTATAAGGTGTGACAAAAATTGGTCAACATGAATAAGCAATGCATGATGAGCCAAATGGATTGAACCAATTGGTGCAAAGTCTCAATCTAACATTGTATGATTTTGTTGAAAAAGTCAGATGAAGTACATCAAATAGTTTCCATGCACAGATGTGTAATGGAACTCAGATCATCATGTGCCCCTACTTTATGCCAAGAAATAATCGTTGCAATTTTGAAACTATGAGAAAGTATTTGAACACTGCATTTGCCATATTCTTTTTTAAAATTTAAGAATTCTTTCTCTGTTTGTATTTGGGCTTGCCACAAATAGAACGACTGATAAGTGAGTTATTTCTCTTATAATACAACATACAATGGTTGTGACATGCATCAATCTGCTGATATTTCGAACTTAAATCTCTCATCAATCTTTTACACTTACAAAATTTTTTTGATAATGGCAATCATTAGGTCAAAACAGCTTTCGCTCATATTAAATTCTGATTTTAAGTTCATTAGTTGTGCCACTGTAGAAAGTGTACTTTGTTTCACACATTCATCCCATAAAGGTTCGTCGGCTTTTCTTTGAAAATGTTATAAAACATAGAAGCCGAAGGATTCAGGTCTTCTTCAATAAATTTGTCAATATTTTTTGCTAGGATTGCATCTCGTATCATGTCCATATACAGATTGCTCGACTCGTCCACATTGGTATTTATGTTAGCATCAACTATTGTCTTTTTTATTACATCTTTCTTCACCATGAAGAACCAATTTGTATATTTTAGTAAGAAATCATTGTAATATAAATCTTTCTCAACATTATATCTTACTTTCCACTGATAACATTTGTATTTCCGACATGGGCATAATATTTTGCCATATGAAGAAGCAACACTTTCATTTTCATATACCACCTCAATAAATTCATCAATATCATTCTTATATTCTTCTATTATAATGCCACATTTATCCTTCCAACAATGAATTCAACTGCGATATGGCTTTGCCATTTCTGTAATGGACAATTAGTTAATCTTTTTGCATATTAATAGCACTAAGACATATGTCAATAAATTCTTACTGATCAATAAATTACTATATTATGGTCTCTTTTTTCAATATCCTTATTTTATTTACCAAGAATGTTGATCCACATTCTTAGTAACTAAAATGAGAACATGACCAAAAGAGACCAAAATGTGAAAAAAAGATCAGTATTTGATTTCAAGTTGAGTCTAACCTAAAATTTACTAGAATTTACCATTATTTTCTCCTAGGATTTTAGGCATAATTAAGAACAATATAGATTCAGATAGGATATAAGTGTCAACATTTGTCTAGTGAGCTCAACTTTGAAATGATGTCTAGAAATAAAATTTGATTAATATCGTTTGAAAAGTTTTAAACTTCTTGCTTCCAACTTTCTAAAGGCATGATAATGGAAAGATGTCACAAACATGAAAAAGATGATAATTAGGTATGATATTATAGAAATCATGCTAATTAGTTTCATCATGCTAACTAGGTATTATATTACAGAAATCATGTTAGTTGTAATTATAAAAAGAATATGGAAATGTTTAAATCATGTTAGTTGTAGTTTTAATTAAATATAAAAATAAATTCAATAAAAATAGGGACTTATTGTAACTGGCAAACGCCGGCACGGTGAGGATGTCGGAGCAGGTCGGAGAAGGGCGGCATCGGGGTAAAAGGAGGAGCAAGGCAATGTCGGGATCGAAAGAGGAGGAGGGTAGCATCGGGGTCGGGGCCAAAGGAGGAGAGGGGGACGTCGCGGTCGGAGGAGGGCGACGATTGAGGTACAAGGTCAAAGGAGGGCAATGTCGAGGTTGTTAGCGCGCACCTATAGTGTCGCTCTAGTGTCAAAAAAGAGTCAAGATGGCGTTGCATTTTTATAACGCGAAGGTGATGCTAAACCAAGGCAAACGTGACGCTATCTACGTCGCATTTCCTTCGATGCTGCGACGACATTGTTGCATTAACAATGGCGTCGACTTAGCGTCGCCGTCTTTGAGACGCTAGTTCCCATTGCTATTCAATAATTTTTTTGTAGTGCATGTTCATCAATTGTCAAAAAAGGTAGTGATGTTACTAGTAAAAATCACAAGAAAACAAAACATGTGCCCAACATGTTCGACAAATTATCTGAAAAGATGTGTTACAAATAATATCTTGATAGACTCTACACAGGTTGAAAGCATAAGATGCTATGCTTAAATGAACGTTTGGATGCAAAGTTCATCACAAGATGCTACTAACAAATATCTTGTATTCATATGAGAAATGATTATAAATGGATCCACAAGTGAAGAATGGAGGCAATGAGATATTGTTGAATCCATCTAAGCCTTAGAAGTTTTTGAGAAAGAGATGTTACTGATAAACATCTCAAGAGGCACAAATGATGAAAGAAAGTCTACTAAAGATTAGGCATGTGGGAGTGAACAGATAATAGGAGGATGGGAAAAACATCTAGGAGGACGTTCAACCAACTATGGGAAAACATCCATGAGACCCCAAGACATTGCGCGATCAAAACAATGATGTTTAAACAATGATGTTTAAACGGTATTATAATATATTGTTAGTGTAATTAAATTATGATAGATGGAATACCTAAAATTTTACTATTATAATTTATTATTAGATTTTTTTAATTTAATCATGGTGTAATTAAATTATAATGAATGAAATATTTGTGATATTTTAAAATTATAATTTATTAGTAGATTCTCAGATATTAAAATATAAATGTTGCCAAAATTGTGGGTATTAAATTTTTAAAATATATTTGCATTATATACTATGCGAGAGTAAGCAAAGAGGGATGTTGGCGAAGTGTATGAATTACTCATTTGCTTTCTTTCAACTGTAAGCATTCGAGGGAATTGACTAATGAATTGTCAAGAATTGATGGACGAAAAAATTCAAAAAAATCATCCATGTTATATGAATGCTTAGAGATACATATTCTTAAGAATCTTGAGTTGGATCCTATTATCGGAAGAGTTAGTAATGGTGGACTGGCCATTCACGTACAAACTAATTTTGAACATAAAAAAGCTTTCAATATGACATAAATATATGAGTTATCTGAGAAAATTGACCACCTTGATGGTCATAGAACAGAAGATGATTATATATCTAAAGTAATCAACTATGTGGGACATTTGATTGATGATTCAATCTCGATGTGATTTTGTTATTCCATATACGATCATAGAAACAAACTAATCAATTGTGATATGATGTTTGGAATGTGTATAGACTGAAGTGAAGTTTATGAAGAATGACAATTTGAATGGAAAAGATAAAGAAGTATCGTTAATTTCTTCATGCTCATTCCAAGCTCAATCCACTTTGGTATCTTGTTGGAGAAAATGGGGTTGACAGTTCCTTCCCCTTCTTTAAACTCAGTAGAGTCTTTCAGTGGCATGTTTCGATCCTCTTCCCCATTACTTAGAAAAAGTGAGCCACTAGTTCAGGTACAAAATATCAGATAAACGATCCTGTCGCATTTTCTTGACTTCTCCCCCATTTACGCGAGGAAGGTAATAAAAAAAGAAAGAAGATGAATTCTTCTTTCTTTTATCACTTAGGAGCCGAACTCTTCTTTGGTGTCAAGGTAATAGCAAATGCCATCAATCGAATCCCTTTTTGTATTGTTCAGTGAACAATTTCCATTTTTTTCTATATTTTTAGAGAGAGGGAATTCACATATGATCCACATCGGAGAGGAATAAATGAATTCAAAAATCTTTGGTACATTTCAGTGTCACAAACATTTTTCATTTGATTCATGTAACAGGAAAAAGATTTTCCATTCCTTAGCCATAAATATATGTGGCCATGAAAAAGAGATTAAATGGAACAGGATTGGCCGGGTGGTAGAGTCATGGAAACTCTTCTGTGGTTCGTAGCCACGTGCTATAATCAATTGATCGGTGTGAAAATTGATCATGTGAATAGATGACAAAAAGCAAAATAGACGACTATGAAAAGGTCTATTTGTTGATTTATTTATGTCTATTGAATATAAACTTAAATTATACTTGTGCCTATTGGCAAAAGAATATTTGAGAATAACATTCGGATTAGTACTTGAAAGTAAATTAACTAAATAAACCTTAATGGAGGAATTTATCATATATTAAAACTATGTAGACAAAAGAAAGTCTAGGCTAGAATGTGAAAAATTGTATTGGTGAAGTTCACATGATGACAAGAACTCCTAGTGACTAAATGGTATAAGAGTTTTTAAATTTCTCATTAAGACCATAGATGTAAATAAATTTCTCTTTTGACTAAAGAGAAATAAATTTGTGATTATCTTAAAATGTGAGGGTGCACCACCTCAAAAGTCAATGAAAATATATTTCCTTGTTGACTTTGTGTAATATCAACAATTGGAAAGAAGTGAAATGGTTTGAATAATTTTGATGTGGCCACGGCTAGTGACAATCATTCCTATCCTCTATTTAAAAGTATTTTACATTAACAAAAGTGTGCAATGTTGAGTACTTAAATTTCAATTTAAAATTATGATTATTAGTAATAAAAACTCTTCTTAATTATTCTAGTAAAAATATAGTCTGAGAGTTCAAAGAATAACAATAAGTTACTTAATAATTGTCGCACTAAGAAGAGAATTTAGTGCAAATAGTAATTAAGGATGAGTTAAAAAAGCTCTTAATGGAGGAATATGTGTTATTCTAAATCTATATTTACACCTATATGAATATAGAAGTGGTGTGGCTTCAATCAAGAGGTTTACTCTTATAAATATTCATGAAATTGGGATGAGCACATAACTATAATAATACTAGTTATTATAGTCTCTTATTCGAAATATTGAGCACAATTGTGTGTATGATGTTTTTTGTTTAAGGTTTCAGAGTAATAGTTCAAATCTAATAGTTACTATTTACTTATTTGAACTTTGAAATATTTACACCAACGGAAAATTTAAATCTAACAATATCTTTTATTATGCATGATTGTACAACTTAATATTTTAAATTTGCAACTTTGTGGAGAATTGTTGGAATTTGAAGTTCAAATTTCAAATATATTACTTTGTGAATATTGAAAATGTGTTCATACTAATTAGTTAAGTGTTATGTTCATCTTTTCAACAATAAAGTGTAATAATATTGAATGCAAAGAATGTTCCAATGTGTTATAAGTGAAATGGTGCTATGAAGAGTATCTTATTAATGAAAGGATGTTCTTAGATGAAGGATTGAATCAATTCATAAGTGAAAAGGTATATTCACATTTGAATAGTTGTGTTCATATTTAAAGAGTTGTATTCACACTTGAATAAATGCATTGTTTCATAATATGATGTGGCCATTGAAATGTGTTTACATAGGAATAGATGTCCTTTCACCATAAGGTGTGTCCTTATATGAAAAGGAACTAAGTGAACCCTTTCATTAATAGATGTGTCTTTTGAATGAAAAGCCATTAGATGCATCCCTTTGTGAAGCAACTTTTCAAACCTATAAATATGTTTTTCCTTCATGCATTTTCAAACAATTGAAAATGATGAGAAGTGCATTGAAAAATAATAAACATGCGATGAGTATTATGCATACAACACATGAAACTGTATTCAAGTCATTGCATATTAACAGAATAAGAGATTAAGTTCTTCAATAATTGCTAGTTGACAAACTCAATGACTTTTTGCATATTGAGAGTATTATTATTGTAAACTCAATAGAAAACTTCGTGTGGAGATAAATAATTCTCTAAAGATAGGGATCTTGATGTTTATTTCTTCTCTTTCTATCTAGACACTATTTCCACTCTTTCCATATTCAATATTATGTGATGTGAATGTATATAACACATTTTGGATATGATGAAATTAAGCATGCATGTATTATGTGAAGTTAATACTTATTTAGCATGTTTTGTTAGATAGATTCCTGAGTTATTTTTAGCATGCAAGATACTCCTCTTTTAAAAAAGTAAATATTTTGTCACAAGACTCCATGGTAAACTATTCTTCAAGAACAAAACCCAAAAATTTGCTATTATTCATGAATCAACATAAATTTGTAAATACCACATGAGCAAATTGCGCAATTTATTGGGATGCTTCTGCTATGGGGAGATCACAAAATTTAATATTATACTTTTTAAATTAATTGCTTCATAATGTTACTAACACCTAATTATTTCGATAGCTACTGTAGAGCATTAAAACTTAATTTTTCTCATAATTCACAATATCATATTAGTAAATTATATTCTATTATCATTGATTGGACTCACGAACAGTAGTACAAAAATCAAATCACTAAATTCTATTTAGTACCTGGCCTATCATGATGCTAGATATGAAAAAAAATTAGAGCTAGTAAGCACCTGAGATGGTGTTCCCATGTGGTCTGCTTGTTGGCCAGCATTTATTAATAGTCAAATATTCGACTTAGAGGCACAGTGGTGTATTAGATATTGAGCACATTTTTTTTCCAATTTCAACTTTATTAATAGCTAGAAGCCTACTAATTACACTAAATACTAAAGCATGTGTTACAAATAAACAACCCCTAACTCTCAACACAGTCCAAGTTAGTTAACAATTAATTTTAAAAATCGTGGGTGAGCACTATAAATTGAGGTCGAGAACGACCATCATAAACTCCTGTCGGAAGTCCCTAATCTCCATCATTGTCTTCTTCTACTTGCTTCATTGGTATTTGGTGAAGATGGAGCGTCTGAATGGCATTAATTATGACATGTGGAGCAGAAAGATTAGGTATGAGTTGATGCATCATAATTTGGAACCAATAATTGACTCCCCTGCCTTAGTGCTTCCTGCAGAAGCTAATGTTGAGCACATAATGGCTCATAAATAGTGGGAGGGCAAATACAAAATAACCAGGTCTTTCTTACTGATGCATATAGAAGAACATCTTATTAGGGTCTTTGAAACTCATAAGAATGCTCATGACTTATGGAATGCTATTAAAGAAAAGTATGATTCGAAAATAGAACCAAACATACAAGTACTCCTTCATAAATATAATACTTGTAAAATGGAGGGCAAAAATGTCATAGAGCATGTAAATAAAATGATTTTCATGGCTAAAGACTTAGCCACTGTAGGAACTATCCTACCTAAATCATTGCAGGTCTCCACAGTGTTTAGTGATCTCTCATCGTCTTTCGATATGGTTGTCACTACACTACAGCTTAACGGAACTCTTAAGTCAGTGACTGACCTACTAGACCAGCTAGTCATAGAATAAGATATGACTAAGAGCAGGAAGAAATGAAAAGTCTTTGAAGCAAAGGACGTTAGAGATCTTATTGAAGAAGTTCATTTGGTGCACCACTGCAAGAACATTAGACCTAGGAAGAAACAATTCAAGGGAAAGCACAGACGAAAGTATGGCCATTTCAGATCCAAGTGTCCTACTATCAGTAGGCTCAAGTAGGGCCTTGTCTAGGTAAAGCCAAAATAAGTCTAAATATGTCATAGTCATCGAATGTAATGTTGCAACGACAAATATTAAAGGCTGGTGGATTGATTCTGATACCACTCTTCACATCTCCAAAACTATGGAAGGCCTTGTTGACTTCAAGGAAATGAAGGAAGGTGAACAGAGAATCTTCATGGAGAATAACACCTATCTGGACGTTAAGGGTATTGGAACTTACAAATTGGTTCTAGAAGAAAGCGTCGTGGTGCTTCATGATGTGTTGTATGCTTCAGGGTTTCGTAGGAATCTCATCTCTATACTTGTCCTTCTGAAGAAGAATTTTGAAGTCAAATATTATAATGGTCATGTATCCATACGAAAGAACCAAAAGATCGTAGCTATGTGAAAGTTTGTTCTCGAGCACGATCCGTTCTATCTTCCTACCATTAATGATGAATCAATGAACGTAACTTTAGAGTACTTTGTGTGTGCATCTAATTATGATTTATGGCATGAAAGGCTTGGGCACCTAGGAAAATCTAAAATGGAATAAATAAAGAAAATGAACTTAGTGTCCAACATAACAATTGCAAGTATAAACCTATGAACATTGTTTGACCAAAAAACTAATTCGAAAGCCTTTCCCAACCGGAATTGGGTCAACGAAACAATCGGGAGTAATTTTATTCAAATATTTGTAATCCACTGAGTGTTGCTACACACAATAAAGAAGAGTACTTCATAGCATTCATAGATGATTACTCCAAATTCTCCTACATTTATTTCTTGAGAAAAAAAGCTAAAGCTTTTAAAATATTTAAGAGATATATGATCGAAATGGAGAAAAAAAATAGAAAAACCAATTAAGATATTAAGAACGGATAGAGGAGGTGAATATACCTCTCAAAAATTTAAAGACTTGCATTCAAGCAGGCATATGTAGACATACTACAATGCCCTACACATCACAACAAAATATTGTGGCGAAAAAAAGAATAGATCCCTTATAAATGCAATAAGGTGTATATTGTCACACTCAGGACTCGTAAAGAGTTTTTGGGGTGAGACAGTGGTGACTGCTAATTACATACAAAATAAAATTTCTACCAAGCCAGTTGAATTCATGCCCTGCGAAAGATGGAATGGCAGAAAACCCAATTTATGCCATCTTCGAATATGGGGATTTAAAGCACATGTATTGATTCCTAATCAATTTAAGGCAAGCTAGATTCTAGGACGATAATATGCAGATTCATAGGATACAATGAAAAATCCAAAGGATATAATTCTTCCACAATGATAAAGGTCCTTATTAAGAGTCGAGATGTAATTTTTCTTGAGAAAGAAAAGAAAGTATTGGAAGAGAAGGACGATGAGCATCTTTATTATCCTTGGGGATAATAAAAGTGATAGATATTACAAATGAAAAAAATATATAGGATCAGGGACTTTGTCACGCCCGTGAACATGGGGTCCACGATCGTGATTAGGCATACGGACGAAACCAATATGTCAAGGTTGTGACCAATGCAGGATGCCTCGTATGATGTTTTAAATCTATTTTTAAGATATATAGGTTATGTATTGATGAATGTTGAGTGTATATAACACCTAGATACATGAAATGCATGCTCAGCCATAATTATGCATGCTCAGTCATAATAAGGCTAAAACATGAAGAATAATTGATGTGAATGTTTGATGTATCGATGACTAATAAAGTATCAAATTGAAGAAAATGTGTCAGTACTCATTAAAGTTAAGAAGTAAATATCTTTCATCTCATGGTGATTGAGGCTTCTCAAAAAATAATGTCATCATCTAAAAGGTGTTTGAAATTTCCTAAGAGCCCCATGACCTGATTGTAATGATATTGTTCTGAGCCTTCAATAAGTAAAGATGAAAGATATTATAAAAAAAGTTAATGAATGTACTTAATAGAAATAAAAAGTAAATGCATTTCAATTTATAGTGATTGAGACTCCTTTGAGAACTAATGTCATCATCTAAAAACCTAAAAGTGTGTTTGAGATTTCCAAGGGCACATGGCACAATCAATTAATGTAATGATGTTATCATGTACTTTCAATTAAGTAAAGATGAAACATGTGATAAATTAAGAAATTACATATTATTTATTTAATTATATTTTTCTATTACCTTTTAATAAAGGAAGATTATTTATTTTAATCATAATCAATTGATGAAAGGAAATATTAATCTTAATTTGACCCAAATTTAAACCATAAAAAGTATTTTAAGTCATTTTTATCAAATAATAATAAATTATCTTTTGAAAAAATGAATTATTATTTACTTGCACATTATCTTTTAGAAAGAAAATATAATTTATTCTAATCATACTCAATTTTATAAAAAGGAAAGTTTATTCTTAATTTGAACCAAATTGAATTATTTATTTTAGTTTATCTTTTAATTTCGAAAAGAAAAATTAACCTTTAAAAAGGAATTATTATTTCCTTGCACATTATCTTTTAATTTGAGTCAAATGGAATTATTTATTTTAAATTATTTTTTTAATTAGGAAAAAGACGAATTATATTTTGAAAAGGAATTATTATTTACTTGCACAATATCATTTATAAATATTATTTATTTTCTTCATATTCAAATTGCTAATAAAGGAAATATTGAATTTAATTTGACTCAAATTGAATTATTTATTTTAAATTATTTTTAATTCCTGAAATAAAAAATTATTTATTTTAGAAATTACATATTATTCATTTTATTATATTTTGTGCATTACCTTTTATAAAGGGAACATTATTTGTTTTAATAATACTCAAATTGGTGGAAAAATGATTAATTTTTTATTTGACTGAAATGAATTATATATTTTAACTTATTTTTTAATTCCAAAGCAACACATTATTTTTAAAAAATTAATTATTATTTACTTTCACATTATCTTTTAGAAGAAAAAATATTATTGATTTTAATCATACTCAAATTGAAAAAAAGGAAAAAAAGGAAAGATTAATCTTAATTTAATTCAAATTGAATTATTTATTTCAAGTTATTTTATTTCAAAAATAACAAATTATTTTTAAAGGTAATTATTTTTATACTTGCACATTATCTTTTAGAAAGAAAATATTATTTATTTTCATCATACTCAATGTATAAACACGAAAGATTTATTTTAATTTGGCCCAAATCGAAATATTTATTTTAAATTATTTGTTAATTAAGAAATTAACAAACACATTATCTTTTAACAAAGATATTATTTGTTTTAATCATAGGAAAATAGGTTTAATCTTAATTTGGGTCAAATTGATTTCCCTATTTTAACTTATTTTGTAATTCCGAAAATAACAAATGATTTTTAAAAAGTAATTATTATTTGCTTGCACATTATCTTTTACAAAGAAAATATTATTTATTTTCATCATACTCAAATTGATAAATATGAAAGATTAATTTAATTTGACTCAAATTAAATTAATTATTTTTAATTGCGAAAACAACAAATTATTTATTTTAAAAATTATGCATTTTTCATTTTATTATATTTTGTGCATCACGTTTTAGAAAGGACAAATGACTTTGGTGAGGAATAGTGGGGATTGAAAAACCAGTCCGGAAGATCTATGAGATGGCATTGGAGATGTGACCCCACAGGAAACACTGCACATCGGCGACAGCATGCGCAAGGATTACCTATCGGCGAGGAGCGTGGTAATGTATGCCTTGCTGCTTGACAAGATTTAGAACAGTAGATGCAGAAAGCTGGAGAAAGCCTGGTGCGCCTGTTCTGCCTGATCCTACTGCCGTGCAGGATGGGCTAATTTAGGAAGAAGCAATTGCAGGCGAAGCATAGATAGGATCCAAGGTTAAGGGAAAATACATCTTGTTTCTTTCACATCTACTTTTTTTGCATCATTGGGGATCAGGATTTTAATCTGAATTAATGGTTATGGAACTGACATGTTCGGGGTCTTTTTATACCATTCAGGCTAGAAATGAACATTTTCATGCTACATGACATGCTTAGAATGGCAAAAAAATCAGATTCAGATTGGGATGAGAATAAGGGGTTTACAATAAATCATCTCCCCCAAATTATATAAATTTCCAAAATTTGATCCTTCCAAAAATTTTGATGGTTTAATGTGCCAAGATTTGGGTTTCATAATCTTATGAATGAAATGGAAAATGCAGATAAGGCATGGCAAATCTTCCCAGTCACTTTCTTTTCAATGTATAATGTTGTATAGCAGAAACGAAATGAATGGGCGAAAAACTATTCCCTGTAATTTCAATAAAAAGATCTTGGATAGTGTTTTTATGGGTGTTTCTATCATCAAATTCATTCTTTCTTTCTCTCACATAAGAAATAACGAGAAAAAAAATCATTTTTGCGTTATGGTCGAAAAAAAAAAGAAAATGTATCATTTTTACCACGGAATGTAGGTTATGCCATCAAATTTTCCTCTCTTTTCATTATGGTTTTCAGCGCGGAGGCCGGAATTCTGAGTGGTTCATGGATCACTGCATGCACAGCACCTGCCATTTCTCTTGGTGATGTGAAGCCATCGTTCTTCATATAGAACATATGCACTATTCTGCTCATCTTCCAGAAGAGGTCCTTGCAAGGCCTTGGCACCACGCTTCCATTACTAAGCAAGACCAGTTTCAGGAGTTCGGTCCTACTGGAGTCGATCATGTTTTGGATCTTTGTCTTTGCCTCTTCTTCGGTGATAGAACCACCACTGTGAAGAATCTGAAGCGGCACGCTGTTCAATTTAGCTTCCTTTTGTTCTCTCTGCATTGGGCGAAACCAAAACCTCAAGTGTTTTAGCTACAGCTCAAACATAATTATTATTGCTTGCCAAGTATCTTGACATGCAACAAGTGTATGATTGATTAAAAGAACGGTGAAAGGAAGATCTTAACTTGAAAAGTTTGCAAGTCATTTAGGAGACGGCCACACATGCTCACAAGTCTGAATAGGGTCTGATACTCAGGATGTCTGATGACATCCTCTGTGAGTTTCGGGCCGACAAAATATAGAGCTGGGAGAATAATTGGCCCCAACGCCATGGATACACATCCGTTTGTAATATAATCAGACATGGTAGGCATTACATTGCTTCTCTGCCATTCTGCCTCGTTCATCATGGACTTAATCAAACTAAGCCACTGAAAGTTCATAAAAGATGTATGAAAACAATTGCTTTAAAATAATTACTTACATAAATATGCAAATTATCTTATATCTTACTATCTCAACTAGATGGTTGGTGATGTTTCGCTTTTGCAGTTCAGATGCCTTGGATCCAAGGTCACTAGTTGTACTGTGCAAAGCAGAAAAGATAATCTTCACTTGATCAGAGCAGTAGTCCTGATGATCATCATCATCCCATCTATTTGTCATGCAATAAAAAAAATGTCATTTACTTCACTAGTTTACAGAAAAGTCATGAATGAAAGACAAACACCAAGGAAACTAACCTTTCAACCAGTGAGATAAGACATTCTAGTTCTTCTCTTGATCCTCCAACATCAAAGAAGTCATCAATCACAGTAGTTAGAACACCATTTTTGGCCCAGGACATGCGAGCGTCCGATAGCTCCAGGGAGAACAACGTCGCAGCAGCAGAGAGATAGCAATATGTCTGCTTCTGTCGAGCAAATCCGAGTTGATCCAGCTTATTTTCCTTCACCCAGCTGCCAAGTAAGGTCTTAAACATGAAACAAGTTGCAAAGAGACACAAAACATAAATTTCACAGTGCAAGAAACATAATACAAACTTCTCCAGATTTTCAACTTCTTCTTGGTACATAGTCTGACATCTATTGAAATCTTCCACAGCCAACTTCAAGAGATCATTGTCATCTATGGCACAACATCTGGTTAACAGTGATGTAAAAAATCATTGATTTTAACAGAAAAAAATTGAAACCAAGATTTCTTCAAGATATCAATTAATTTTGCCTGTATGAAGATTTCAGGATGCGAAGATTTTCAGTGTTGAAGTGCTCAATGTATCTTTTGTGCTCTAATCGATCCAGATTTGAATAAGATGGAAACCTCAAGGCATACTCCACCTGCAATGAAGAAATCCATCTCAAGGAATTCATTCTGTCACAGAAGGCATCGTAATTTTGGAAGGAATAAAATAACACATTTACCTCCTCCTGTAGAGCAACCCGATATCCATGCTTTGGCTTGATGGACAATGCACATTTGAGAGAGTCCTTTGACCATAAGCCTAATTTGTCCAGAATATGTTCATCCTCTTGGATCTTGATTTGGGATGCCTTGTACAGCTCTAATATTGTCTTCAGATCTTTCAAATGTCCTTGAATTGAATTGTTCAAGAAATTATCTTCAAGCTTAGCTAAGGCATCTGCACCATAATAGTAGTTTCACTAATAAGTGTTAAATACTAAAACAAATAGTCCACTTTAGCTTAGAAACTATTTTTGAAATGTCACCTGGAGAGATGTCATATCCTTCATTTCGTAAAAGACGAAATGCCATGGAACATGTGCCCATATCTGAACCGATTTCTTCATCATGCATCAACCAAGATCTGGATGTCAGCTGAAAATTAAGTTCCTGATACAGTGTAACATGTTTATACTTTCTGAGTTTGTTTCTAGTTGCTAGCCTATATATTCTGTCTAAAATGCTTCTTATCTCGCTAGAGTAATGTCGATCAATTCCCAACATTTGAAGTTTGTCAACCATGTCTAGATGGGAATATATATCCAATGGGTATGTAGAGGGAACTGGAGAAACAAAGAAAAAAGCAGTCAGTAAATAATTGTTTATTTTTCTTCTTTAGTTTTCAATAACACAAAAGTAGTCATGTTAACCTGAACTGCCAAACTTTTCTAGAAGAGAATACAAGTACTGAAAGGCTTTTACATCATAAAAATGTGCCAGTGCGGCAGCAGTAGTGGAAGGTGAATTGAAAAGTGATCCATTCTTCTTCTGATATTTCATGAGCTCCTTCCAGTCTTGTCGTTCTCCTAAACCTTCGGCGATATATGCCTTATAGGCTTTTGCTCCCTCTGAGTTCCCACACTCACTGAACAATCACTTGCAACTGGTTCATGATAGAAACTATAATACAAACAATCTTATATAATGCATAAATATATAAGCCTAATGTTCACTTCATATTATTATGGGTTCATATTGAAATGAAAAAGTTGTTCTCACAGACTGTATCTTAATTTCAACTTTGATTCTTGGAGTCGCCATATTCCATCAGGATAATATTATTAGTTCTGCACTGTTAAAGATTAAACTAGAACAACAGGATTTATTAATTAATGAGTCGAGCTTATCACCTATTAAATAATATTCTTGTGGTAGTCTGTCAATGTATGGTTCTGTACAAACGAAACTACCCAACTAAATGAGCAGTGTATATAAGAAAAACATGAACATGTGCAACTCCACACCTCTGTAATTCGGCATCTCGCTTTTGCAGCATACTAGCAATGTCTCCTTGCTTAACAGGAAGTTGTATGCCCAAGTTGATGGCATATTCAAGCATACCCGGGAATATAATATTAAATCCAATAGGGGAAGGTAGGTGATCATCCATACTACTGGAGAAGTTGTCTCCAATAAACTTGAGCCCTGAAAAAGAATTACAAACTCTGGACTCAGTGACCCAATGAAAAGTTGAGGTTTTTGAAACCAAGAGATGTTTTGTGATACCCCTGCTAACATGTTCTTGTCCAAGTTTCCAATGGCTGAGGGCAAGTATACATGCCAATGTTGAGGACAGAGAATCCTTGATCAGAGAAGGATTGCAGTGAGAAAAACCCCATGAGCCATCAGCATGTTGATTGTCTAATATCCACTCTACGCATTGCGGGAAGCATGGCGCCTGAGGAGATTCTGGAGAAGGCACCATGGCCACCCATGCAGTGTCATAAGAAGAAGATGAAAGTTCAATCTTATCGAGATGTTCTCTGATTCTCTCCTTCAGTCCATCGGTGCACTGCAATGTATTTGAAAAGTTTGATTCATGCATCATGAACCATGATGGACAGAGGAGAAAAGGAACAGATTGGTAACATGCCAGGAGCGCAGCATTGGTGCTTTTATTCACATCATATCCACTATCCTGAACTGGTTTTAACGTGCAAAAGACGGAAAGCACTTCCAGAATCAGATTACTCACAGGAATTCAGAAACTATACAAGATGATATGGTAATTGCCACAGAGAGTAGCACAAGAAAACATGAAGCAGCAAATCTATGTGCTCAGATTAAGAAAAATAACTAGAAAGAGCAAAAGAATGCATTCAGGAAGTTGACCAATAGAGTGGTTGAGATGCTAAACGTCAGGTGTTGCAAGTTACACTGCAGATATCGTCGGAGGGAGACAACATGATTCCAAAGCGTATCGAATGACAGCAACCCCTCAAACTACGGTGGATCAGGTTTGAATCGTTCAATGGTTCAGTAATGCGACCAAGTTCTATTACGCAGAAAAAAATCCAATCCAATACCGCCGGCAAGACGATTCCACCAAACACACAAATGAAATACTCCGTTTAATCTTTCACATCGCGCACAAACTTTTAAAAGATCATGTATAGAGCGAATTCAGCTAGAACGATGCTTATAAGCACAAGAACGGCATCTAGTAAACATCTTATGAAGCGCAGTAGATTCTGACCACTACCACCACGCGACAGAGCAGTGGCTTCGACCATGACCAGCGTTGACCGGCTCGTTCGGCGACTCCAATGCCGGGTGTTGCAGAGAGATGCACACGGCGGTTGCAGGGACGGCCAGAGAACGGCGACGGTCACCATTCCAAAACCTTGAGACACGATCAGAAGATGGGGCGAGGACGGGGCGCGAGAAGGTGCGAGTGGGTGGGGGCGAGGGAAAAGATTCTTTGGCCCCGACCTTCCCTTTTGAGGTGTTTTGTCTGCAGGCTCAAACTTGATAATGAAATGTTTTTAAGATCGATTACTATTCATCTATATATTAATCATATATATATATAATTTTAAGGATCAAGCACTTCTTTTGTTTTTTCCATTCTTATTTTTTAAAGGTATATTAGTATTTCTTAAAACTTTCATAAATTTATTTAATGATAAACTATGATAATTTAAGTATACTAATGACTTTTAGTTAACAAGTTAACAGTGACAAATCATAATAGTTTAAAATTTAAAAGGACGCATATCTTATATCTATAATACTAGTATGTACCCCTTCTGTGGATGGTACAAAATAAAATTCATCCTATAATTATATTTCCTTTTTAACAAATAATTATATATATATTACAATTATAATTAAAATATAACTTTTTAGACTCTCTAATAATCTCCCTCCTTATAAACTTATATTAATAAACATATCATAAGAAATTAAATCTATTTGAAATCATTTTTTTTAAAAAAAAACTATTGCATTTTGTTTCATTTTCTAATTATCCTTTGCTCTATCTTGGCTCCTTTACCTTAATTATTTTTTAACATCTATTGCTTGAATATTTTTATTTCATTGATGCTAATTTACATATGATGATATAGGACACGATATGTGATTTCTCATTTTCAACTGTAATATTTTGATATAATATAGATAAAAATGGTATTTTATATCTACTTTATTTTTTAACAATATAATATCTTATAATTAAGTAAATACCATTTATTTTGATTTTTTTAGAAAAAATTAAATTTTATTTTTCTATGTGACAACATAAAAAATGTCACATTCAGCATTTTTTACCTTTCATAATATAGACATAAATTTTTATATAAATAATTAGACAAGTCTTTTATTTTATTTGATTATAATAGGCGATTTTATCAAAATTGACATGCTAGAAGTAAATATATGTAACATATATAAAATAAAGTAATATATTATATATCATACTTAAACAAATAATAAAAAAATAAAATATTTTAAGAAGTAGAGTCATATGCCAACTTGTACCTTTCCATTTAATTATGTGTATATATATATATATATATATATATATATATTAAAATTTAAAAGGACACATATCTTATATTTTCTTAACTCTATTCCTTGCTTTTAGTCAACATGAAGAGGTATAAATATTTTTTTTATTTAAGATTAACCATAGCACCTTTAATTATTATTTGGAGTAGGATTTGAAAAATCAATATCATTTTCCTATAAATATATGATATTATTTTAGATAAAATCTATATTATATTTAAAGGAGGATAGTAGACAAGGAGAGAGCACCATTTGGAGTGACACATGTCCTACTATTAACATGTTATAATAAATTAAAAATTTGAAAATCAGTTATAATCAATTATATAATAATAATGAAATAACTTGATAAGATATTAGTGAAGATTATATAATAATTATATAATTCTATAATGTATCATTATCGCATGATATCTCAAAAAAGTATTTCATAATAAATTCCTTATTTGATATATTTTACTAGTCCATGCGATGCACGACTCTTACCCATTACATTACATTATCATTTAGTATAAATGTGTATTAAAAAATAACGTTCATTATACATTTATATTAAATTTTGAAACACTACTTTATAAACTACATTCTTTAGTTCATTTGTTACAATGACATCATCATCATCATGAACTAAAATTTTGAGGTCTTATCTACTTGTTACACGTGAAAGAGCCACATAAAATTATTCATGTGAAAATATTAATTCCTTAAAAAATAATTCCACATGAAATAATGATTGATCTTGACTTTTATTAATGATCATTACAAAAAATATTATGATTGAAGAAAAAAAGGAATATGTGGACCTAGACCCAAAATAGATCCACATATATGAACTCACCCTTGATTGATAAATCAATGGTGATTCTTGATAAATATTTTTTTAAGTGAATTTAAAATAGATTTAAGTCCGTCATTGATTTGTAAATTAATGGTAGTCCATATATGTGAATCCATTTTGAGTCCACACAATCCTCAATTTCATTAACAAATCGTTGTGGTTTCAATTGTCCTAATTTTTTTTGGATTTAAGTAGACTTTCCACTTTTCACTAAATAGTTTGAGGCATTTGAATTTGTGCTGACTTCATATAAAGTGAAATCATAAGTTAGGCTTTACAAAATAATTTACTAACAATATACCTATCCAATATTTTAAATAGTTATTATTTAAAGAATATTTGTTTATATATTTAAAAATACAATATTCTGCATGACACAGGCATATGTGATTAGCAACTGATGGATAAACTTTAATTGACCCAATTACTTTTTACCATGCTTTGGCATATAGTTATATGCCTAAACTTCCAACGTTACAAATCCACACACCTTTCCATCGAAACTTAGTTTCGTGTTTTGGATTCATGTGTTTTGTTGGTTATACTAAGAATTCTCCTTTTTTTTCATTTGTTTTCAGAATTGGCTGATGTGGAAAGCATAAAACTATAAACAAATAATGCACGTCTTAAGTCCCCTAGTGGTACTATTTTGAAGCTTTATTATAATGAGAGTAATAAAAGTAGTATTTATGTACTATCTCTCGGTCAAAAAATATGTAATGTGATCAACGCCCATAATAGGTGTAATCTTTATTCTCATTGGTATTACGAAGGCCAACTACCTTCATGATCGGTTCTAAAAGTTTTTGCTTCATCATAAAAAAATAGGTTTCTCTCCATAAAATAATAGGTTTTGCCTCACAATTATATAAATATGCTCAAAACTCACTAAAAATTAAAAACCTAAAGAATATTTAATGAGTATATATTTTTTATTTAACTAGTTAATAACTAATCATTAAATTTTTTTCATCATCCACACATCGTGCGGAGTGAATATTTATTTCAATATATAAATAAAAATAAATATTACTTATTAAATTTTATTTAAATAATTTAATTTCTTTAAATATTGGATAGGTATAAATTTTATAACTACAATATTTATTAAATAAAGTAGAAATATTGTTTAAAGAAACATCTTTAAATAAAAATATTGTTTTTTCTACAATCAATTCTTTGTATATATGATCTTTTTTGTCAAATTTTAAAGCTAAATTAATTGAATATTAACAATTGGCAATGAAAAATTGAAAATTCAATTGATGATATTAAAAATGTTCAAATACCAAAATGTATTCTAATAAATTATTATGAAGACCTAATATCTGCAATTATAGAAAGCACTTAACCAAATTTTGATATTGGATACATACAAAAAAAAACAACAATCCTTGCCCCTGCATATGACATGGTGAAATCAATAAATAACCATATAGTTTCACTTAATTACAATTAGAACATATTTGATGACTCTTTTGGAGATTTGACTAATGTATATACGCTAGGACTTTCAAATAGCATTAAAATTTTAGGTCTTCCAAAACTTTGGAAGTTGGTATACTTATAATGTTATTGAGAAATGTAGATCAATCAATAAAATTATGTAATGAGACAAGATTGATCATAAAATTTTATTATGAATTTAAGTTAGAGAAAATGTATTCATCTCAAGAATGACATTGATTCTATTTGATATAAAGGTACCATTCAAATTTCAATATTGACAATTTTCAATCATGGGTCCACATATTCCTTTTTTCCTTTGTTAATATACTATGAATTATATATAATATATATTATATTAATTTATAAGAGTAGAAAATTATCTTGATTCGTTTTGGTTTGATATTTATAAAAAATATGTTGATTCTTTTTTTTCTAAGATTATTGTAATATAAAGATAAATATGCTCTCCTTCTAGTGATAAGTTTTTAAAAATTGTTGATAACAAAATTAATTAAACACGATATCATAACAGAATATGGAGAAGTGTTAATGTTATTACATATATATACGGAACGAGATATAAAAATCATAACATATATTTTTCTATTATGTTTATGATTACGTTTTTTTCTATTATGTTATATTTTTTCAATTATTTTTCCCCAAAAATTATGGACATGTCATGTGGCATTCCACTATTTATTTTACATATATATACTAGTATAATGCCCATACAATGCACGATGACTCAACTCTTATCATTTTTAAAATATATAATTATTTATTTCAAATATTCTTTTATAAACTTTTGGCATATTCTTTATCTGCTCATGTTTAGGTATATCTAAAATCGATAATATTTTTTTAGTGTCTCCCTTTTATAATTTTCTCTATCTTTTAAAATATGGTCAATGTAAAATTTGAAACTAAATAATTAATAAATTTTTATATCATATAATAATTATAATAGATTGATTCACGAGGGAGTGCTATGTAGCATATTTTACCCTAAACTTCAAAGCACATCTTGAGACGATGGCTTTCTCCTCTATTTATATGGTGCGGATGGTTGATCACAGGCGTAAATCGAACGGTCAACTTCAAATTTGCGAGATAAACTCCACGTCATCGATAAAATTTTGGTTAATGATAAAAGATTATCCATTTTGCGCCTATTAAACCTCTGTTCGTTCTCGGCCAATAAACTTAGTTGATGATGATGTTTTTGCACAATAGTTGATGATCATGACACATCCTTGATTAATGATAAAGTTTTGCACCCAAAGATATTGGTAAGGATAAAACTCTTGGATTTTTGCGGCCGATAAACTTGATAATATGGTGTTTTACCCAACTTGAAGTTCTCGGTCGATACACCTTCGTTAAGGATAGATCTTTAGTGTTGGAATTCTCGGCCGATAATATCCTTGTATTCGAATTGCGGTCGATAAATCACATTACATCTAAATTACGACCGATATGTTAATAATTTATTTAATATAATCCCTCGAATAATCGTGAATTCGGCTTTTCCTACAAAATAGTTATTAAAATTTAATTAATCCATCCACAATCAAAATATTTAGAGAATTCATAACTAAAATCGATAAATCCGAAATTACGACTAAAAGTGATATAAAATGATGCATATCATGATTAAATTATAGAAAATTAACTAAAATAATAATATAAAATATGTTATATTTTGCATGCATCAAGTGTGCATACTTTTTGAGTAAAGAATCAACGGGTAAAAGCTTCCTAGGAGGAGAGGTTGTCTTGTCTCTCGAAGTGTAGAAGAATGTGGTATAAAGGGTTTTTCCTTACCCCTATTTAGAACGAAGGAAAGTG
The DNA here is from genome assembly GCA_030549335.1 of Pontederia crassipes. Lineage (NCBI taxonomy): Eukaryota > Viridiplantae > Streptophyta > Magnoliopsida > Commelinales > Pontederiaceae > Pontederia > Pontederia crassipes. Next base: position 5,124,565 of record JAUKPH010000022.1, on the reverse strand, counting down.
TTAGTACAATCTCCGACGATCTCGAGGTTGAAAAGTCAGAGCGGTAACGTAGGCCAAGGTGTGACCGAACCTTATCAACAAATCCCTCAACTTCTTTGTGTTTGCTTTCTCTCTGTCTCTTCTTCCTATTTTATTATGCGTGTGATTTAATTGTTATTGCATTGATTTAAAGTTTAATAAATCGATTTTAAGTTTCCGTGACATATTTTGTGAAATCGATTTTTTCAATAAACACCAATTCAACCCCCCCCCCCCCCTACATTCTTATTTCTTTTAAAGATTTAACCAAATTTTAGAGCATGACATCATTTTTTGAAAAAGATTCTTTCATTTTCGACCCACCGAGTTTTAATGACTATTTCTTTATTTCTTGGAAATTTAGAATGAAGGCATATTTGTGTTCAACTGATTTTGATACGTGGGAAATTATAGATGTCCAAACATTAGATCAGATGTCCAAAAACTCACGCAGAGAAGATGTACTGTTTAACATATGAACCGAAATCGAATCGATATTTTTTTGTCGCATATGAAATAATTAAACTTTCGAAGTGACTCTTGATCATGTTAATGATTTACATCGTTGATTGGATGATACAGAATGGATGTTCAATCATTTTATATTCTTATTGATCATTGATCTTCTTATGGACATATGTTATTAACTTAAGCCACCCTTGCTCTCTCATAATTTGATTTGACCCTTGTAGCCCAAAGATAAAATTAATATTAAAAAAGATAAAACATGTAAGCTGAGAGTTGCCTTTGTCTATACCTATAAATCGGGAAGAACTAAGAATGATATTGTTAATGGAGGGACACATAGTGTAATTGAAAGAAAAATAGTGAAGTTACGTGACCCGTGAAGGCAAATATCATGTGCCATTGTTCCTATTATGGGGGACTGCTCCACCATAAACAACAAAGAGAATTCCACCACAATAGTGATGCATCCTTCCTAAATATAGGTTGTATTACTTTGTAAGTCATACCCTTAAAAATGGAGAGCTGAAGAAGAAGATCATGACTAATGTAATGATCATGATGATACTAAAGATGGAGAAACTAAATTCCTAATGTTATATGATGTTATGATAATGATGCTAACAGATGGAGGAATTAAGTTCCTAATTCTATATGATGATGATGTTAAGGATGAAAGAATTATGTTCCTAATGTTATGATTTATAATGCTACAATCCTCTTAATATTCGAGATGAATGAGTCTTTAATATAAGGAAAGATGTGGCCTTTAAATTAGTCTAATGATGAGTCCATGAATTATAATCATTTCCACTATAATGATGCTCAAGTGTTCTATGATGCTTCTATAGGATCCATGACATTATTCTGTTCAAATTTTACTCTTCTTGGAACTCCTTATCATCTTCATTTCATGATTATTTCTTTCATTATAGGGACATGCATGATACATATACATAACGATCAAATGCTACCGATTAAAGACTATTATTTTTCGAGCATTGATATCAAATAACGAACACTGATCCATTGACTCTTGCTCTCAAAACAATAAATTATCATGATTATTTTCATCGATGACGTTGAATTATCGTGATTCTAAGTCACGGATCATGATACCATTGAACACGATGGTTTATCATTTTCCATTATTTTTTATTGATGTATTTGGCTAAGTCTCATAATTTATCTCTATATCCATAGAATACCCTATGATCATAAGACTAACGGGTGAACTGACTTATGTTGATTACAAAGATGATGTTAAAGGATTTGTTACTTATTTGACTTGATCAATGATGATGAAAATCGTAAATTATTAAGTCTTGATTAATGAATTATTGTTTTAGATGTTCATATTGTGATAATGATAATTGAAGATTTATGGTGATTTAAATGCTTATACTTAAAAGGAACTATTACATGACTTATTCTGTTATTACATTAAGCAATTTTCTTTCGCGATAGTTATTTTCTCTTGTATTGATCCCCACATATACATGATAGTCATGAATATCTAATTGTAGTTACGCGACAATAGTGTTCGGGTGGTGAGTGCACATGTATAAGATCCTTATTTGGTGTAATATTATATTACAATTTTGGATCTTGAAAGTTAAGTGATTTCCTACTATGTAACTTGTGTTATATGACTACGCATCAATGTATTCTGAATTATTTCAGCTTCCGCCTTATGATAAATATTTGTGCTTTATTTTTTTTTAAATAAATTAAGTCTTCCATTGTGTATCATCTTTTCAGACCTCTTTTGGTCAAGTAAAGAGTAAAAAATGCAAGTCTTCTTAGAGTAGACTTTTACGACACGGAGATACTCGATTTTAAGACCTTACATGCTATCTATTTATTAATTTTAAAAATATTTTTTAATAATATATTTCAATCATTTTTCTTATAATGTTGTAAGATTGAATGAGAACCCCTTGACCTATTTGGTTTGGCAATATCGAACTAAAGTTGTATTCTTAATTTTTCAGTCAAAGAATTTTATATTTTAAATCTGACTGGTGAAACTCATATGCAATTATTACATTACAAGAAGAAAAAGTACACTGACTTATTCAATCTCTCTCCAAAATCATATTATTCCAAGTGAGTTAGGGAGGTAAAATAATATTCTATCTAAATGGGCCTACATGTTACTTGATGTCTCGTATCATTGCATGCCATCTGCATTGACCATTATTATTATTTATATAATAATTTAACTTAAAAAGGTGATTAATATTTTGATGTTAAGTAATTACTAATTTTTTTTAGAAGTCACTTGGTACAAATATCAAGATCAGATAAAATTATTGGAGAAAACTAGCGCATAGTCGAAAGAACTATCCGTGTTATTTTTCGTTTTGTGGTGTAATGAAAAAAATGATAAAACTATTGGAGATAACCAAATTAAGTTAAATAAATAATAATGATGGCAACTGGGCACGCAATCAGATAGTTCCAAAAATTATTGACGTCCGCACCCACATCCTTACTGCTGGAATGCATCTGAGACCCATTGGATCGATCAGAAGGAAACAAGTGAAGTGTCCCTTCGTTTCATTTCATCTCCCTTTCGTCCAAGTCCATAAGTGATGGCGATGCATCGCGCGACCGCCGCCGCGGCGCTCCTCGCTCGCCGCTGCCTCCTCCCCGCTTCTCCTCGCGTTCTCTGCCGTCAGGCACGCCCCGAAGAAGAATCTCTGTGTGTTTCTTCGGATGATGGCCGATAACGCCTCTTCTAATTAACCCAAGAAGCCGTGTTTTTTTCGTGATGACGTGCAGATGAGCCTGGAGCCGCAGGCGGCCGTCTCGCGGATAAAGGAAGCGGGACTGCTGAAGACGCAGGGACTCATTGGCGGGAAGTGGGTCGACTCTTATGACAGGAAGAGCATCGAGGTATAACGTCTCTTATAGAACGCTATATGTTTCTCCACATTTTCGTACTGTCAAATGCCGATTTTTGAGGGTTTTTTTTCGGTAGTTTGAGGGTTTTGTTGGATATTTAGTGAAGTAATCAAATCTTTTTGCCAATATTTTTATTCATGGAAGAAATCATTCTCTTGAATTTTCTTATCCCTATCATGTAGGTTGCCAGTGGTTGAGTAGGTGAATTTCATAATGGAGTGGCGTTGCAGTAGGGAAGTAGAATTTGTGTGTCCCATCAATCATGAGAAAGGCCCAAATTGGAATTTAAGTCATTGATCATAAGCTTGTTTGGAGTTTGACACAGGTTCAACATTGTCAAGTATACACACACATTCTCACCAACTTTGCACAAGCAAAGAACAATAAAGAATTATTGTATGTTGATATATTCTTTAAAATGACTATAAGCCTTGAGGACTTCCATCATCAAACTGCATGTCCAGAATATAGGTCACCATAAGTAGCTAAACTTTTGCATGCAATATGCTTCTTAAGTCTGATAAGTGATGGAAAACTTGTTGAAATCTCAGCGAAACTAAATTTCTCAGGTGGTGTTATATTTCAATTTTCTTTGCATTTTCTTAAAAAGAAATCTCTCTGTTTTCTTATCGTTTTTGCATCACTGTAGAAATTCAAGAAATAATGCAAAATAGTGGTTTCAGTTCTAGCCTTTAATTCCTTTTGTACATGTGTTCGACAGGTTCATAACCCAGCTACTGGTGATGTTATAGCGAAAATTCCATGCATGGGCCAGAAAGAAACAGCTGATGCAATATCATCTGCATATAGCACATTCTCCTGTATGAGATAATATGAGTGTTCTATTTATCCTAATAGTTTGGAGAAGCATTCTCGTTCTCAGTTATTTAGGAATCCTCTAGCCCTTTCTCATATCCATATCAACCTCAAACATGGAGGCTTATGGTGGGTGGTTTCTGTTCTGTAAAGTTTTGCTGTTCAGACTTCGGACTATTATATATTTAAGTTGACATAATGCTCAAGAAGTAGTAGCTATTGAAAATGAGAAGAAAAGGTGGAGTATTCCATTAGCTTTTCATGAATTTTCTCGGAGTACCATTTTCTGCTTTCATATTTGGGGTAATTCTAATAATTCAATGATTAATATATTTTGAGAGACAATTCAATAACTAATATTCAGTGTTTACACTTTGTCTTTGACTACAATTACCAGTCAAGGAAATGGAATAATCCACAGAAGATATATCTTCTGGTGTATACAGTCTACCATATCTTTTCTTTTTAAACATGGGAGGATCCCTACCAAGTTGCAGGCATCCAATTTTATTAAGAGGGTAGTTTAAAAATTACAGATAGTAGAAATTATATACAAAAGAAGCACCGATACCAACACCAGATGTGCATCAATCATCTGTCCACAACTTTGTCATGCTCAAAACATGTGATGTAATATTATCTATCCATATATCAACGTTCACCCCTAAAGTCAGGTATTTCTTTGTAACCAAATTGTCTAGATGACAATCATTCGTAACAGTTTTTTTACGTCTCAGACCATATGTTATGATCACCTAATGTTTTCCTCCCTGACTGAATGATTTGAGATCCGGTGCCCTGGTTAATTCCTTTCATATCGCAATAATTTACCGATCTGCAATATCTTCTTAATTGTCACAGATTTTTGCTTTTGCACATATGGTTGTCCTTCTTTTCTATTGTATATTCAGCATAGGTTATACCTATTCTTTTATATATTTGCAGCTTGGAGTAAGCTCACAGCAAATGAAAGAAGCAAGTGCTTAAGGAAATGGTATTAAATGGCATGTCTTCTATTAAATGTTTATTTTAGAGGACTTCTATTAAATGTTATGCTTTGTTATCAACTTAACATGTCTTCTGTTGTATGTTGTTAATGCAAAACTCATTTTTTCTTTGACATAGCACCCTGGTATTACCAAAATTATTCTTATCCTTGAATCCGAACAGAAAAAAACCTCTAAAAATAGTATATTTAGATATTAATTGATGAGTGTAGGGGTATAGGGGTGTGAGTGGATCAAGTGAAATGTAAGGAATATGAAAATGGTTTTAAACAAGTTTTATAAACCCTTAGCCTTCACAAACCTACAAGTGTGAAGACCGTGTAGTGCCTTGGGCTTGGGGTATCGTATCCTCAAAGATTTGAAAGTTTGGAATTGACCTTACAAACTAGCTAATAGTTCATATAAAATTAGAATGCAGCATAACAGAATTTGATATAACTAAGATGATTTTCATAATATCTTCAATGAACCCTGAAAAAAAATTAACATCATGCACCTTTGAAAGATGGCTGGTGCATTATAGAGCCAAAATGTCATTCTTCTATAGGCAAATGCCTCATATGGAGATGTAATTGTAGTTTTCTCCTGATGATTTATGGGAATATGCAGAAGTCTAGAAAATCCATCCAAATAGCAGAAACAAGAGTGATGTGCTAATCTCTCCTCATCTGGTCAATAAATGGAAGGGGAAAGTGATCCTTCCTTCTTCAGCTTCCTAAAATCAATGCACATTCTTCATCTAGTTACTGAGAAATCAGCTCAATTGCTGTCTGAAACTAAATAAATGATTCCAGCTTCACGAAGTTTCAAAACTCTCTTCACTACTTATTCATCAGGGGTTCAGGGTTCAGTCTTCTTTGACTGGTTGTAATTTATTATTCTCCATAGGAATTTTGTGCATGCAAATTGAATGATGAAATCCAATGAGTAACCAATGACTTGTCTGTATTCTCTCAATTTGTTCAGCAGCTTTTGAATCTGATTTTCAGCCAAGTTAACATTTATAATCACTAGATAAGTAGAGTTCTCTTCCAAAAATTCATATTTTAGGTTGGGTGGAAGTAGCTTCATTTCAGCCTTTGGTGGTTCTTTTTTCATTCTGGCTTTTGTTGAACTTTTTAGAAACTTGAAGAGTTTGTTCGACTTCAGCTTTCTCTTTCTTGGACCGAGCTGTTTTGACCTATCAAAATAATTTTTGTACCCAACAATTTCCTGATTTGATAGAATTCCTTTCTCCCTGGCTGTTAGACATATTTGTAAGGAATTTTCCTTGTGAATTATAGAGGCCACTTGTTCAGCCTGTTGATCAACTTCTCCTTTCTCAAAAATCTGTTGCTTCATTGTCAGGAGAGTTCATAGCTTGAGCAAGATGGAATTCTACTGAGTCTTCTCCAATCTGAAATGTTAATCTTTCATTTTTCACATCAATAATTACTCCAGCAGTAGCAAGAAAAGGTCTTCCAGATATCATTGGAGTATGAATATCTTCAATGATATTTAATACCACAAAATCAGCTAATATTTAAAACTTTCCCACTTTAATAGGATCTTCAAAGATACCATGTGGATATGTAATAGATCTGTCTGCAAGTTGAAGAGACTAATATATAAAACTTTCCCACTTTAATAGGAATATCTTAAAAAATACTGTGGATATGTCGTAGATCTATCAAACTCCGCCTATATTTTATAGCCGGTCCCAAGCCCGGATAAAGGAGGAGGGTTGTGTTAAGCCCAGATAGCCAACGTAAAACCCTGTCGAATCTCATGAACATGGATCAATGAATGCGGAATGACGTTGTATGATCCATGTAGCCGACCCCACCTAGTGGGATAAGGCTTTGTTGTTGTTGTTGTTGTTGTATGTCGCAGATCTATCAGCAAATTGAAGAGACATATTTGCAGGTTGCATGTCTCCTGCCTCTAATTTTTTGCATAAAGACAAAGGAATGAGGTTAACAGAATCTCCCAAATCACACTGGGCTCTTTTGATTTTTCTATGTCAAGTGCACAGACTGTCTAGTGCCTTGGGGTATCGTGTCCTCAAAGATTTGAAAGTTTAGAATTGACCTTACAAACTAGCTAATTAGTTCCTATAAAACTAAGATGCAGCATAATAGAATCTGATTTAACTAGACAAATGATTGTGAACAAAACCAAAAAAATGAATAGGCAGCAGAAAGATGACTAATTTCTAACAAAAAATATAAATGCAAATGTTTTTGGTATTTTAATGTGGTAGCCGACCCCACCTAGTGGGATAAGGCTTTGTTGTTGTTTGTTGTTGTTTGTTTTTGGTATTTTAACTTAAGGATAAGAAAAGAGCTATGCAGAAAGTAAAGATTTCAAAGCAGTTAGAAAAGAATTTCCTAGGTTCTTTAGAGTCCTTGTATGAGATGATTGCTGAAACGTATAAAAGATTCAATTCCTAGGTTCTATTAATGTTGAAAATGGCATAATCTCATATGAACCAGTTGAAGGCTTTGGACACAACCTCTCAGTTACTGTCCTAAGCAAATGTAGCTTCTCAACATTCACTCTAATTCACTGTTCATAAGACTTCAACTCTTAGAATTTATGCTCACTCTTGAATCCTTAATAATCCAAAAATTTAGAGAATAAAAGCTAATTGCTACTTCTTGAGTCACAACTCAGCATTAAAGAAACCTCGCGCTTCCACAATATAACACATTTGCTATCATTTATCTATTAAAACAACCTTAGATGAGGTTTGATTCTGGAATCACAAAAATGAGGTGAGACCATCTTTCCTCAAAGTATGATCATTAAGGGAAGAAGACAAGGCTAGCAGTTTGGTAGAAACAACCCTAGACTCAATCATCATTTCAGCATTTACCGTTCAAAGTTCATCAGAGTCAAATAATTTTTTTTTTTTGAGAAGAGTAAAAAAAAATTGGCAAAGAGAACTGATATTGCATTAGAAAGAAGGTTCCAGCATCATCTCAAAACAAATATCTAATTCACAACCATTCCCAAGAAACAAAAGAAATTAGCTAAAAATGAATGGATACAATGTTACACACAAATGGAGAAGATAGTTCTCCATAACCGTTACAAGATTCGAATTAAAGATAAGACAAGGACGGAATCAGTTTTTACACGTAATAAAGAGATAAAAGAGGAAAGAAAACTATACAAGCAAAACTTAGCCTAATGATACTTTAGCTAGTAAAATTAATCTAAATATATAAATGCACGAAGATTAAAGGAAACATAGTATAAATTTTCCATATGCAAAAATCAATGATCATTAATGTACATCATGTGACATTTGTACATTAACTCCGCCTATATTTTATAGCCGGTCCCAAGCCCGGATAAAGGAGGAGGGTTGTGTTAGGCCCCGACAGCCAGCATAAAATCCTGTCGAATCTTATGAACATGAATCAACGAATAGAGCGGAATGGCGTCGTATGATCCATGTAGCCGACCCCACCTAGTGGGATAAGGTTTTGTTGTTGTTTGTTTGTTTGTTTGTTATGTGACATTTGTACATTGCTAGTAGTATCACCGTTGAAGATGCACCAATATGATGCAATTTCACATGAGATTGAGTTTTCAAATTATTTGTGGCAATTACTGTTATTAGTTTATGAAATGACTCGTGTTCCTAGTTTGTCGTTCTTTTGTTTTTTATTCCTCACTTGACTACTTTATTTTAGTTTATATGGGTATGAATGTTCGTAAGTAGTGAAGCCTCCATTACAAGGGTTTATTTTATGATGTTATGTTAATCGATCTTTGGTTTTACCATTGGGTGTTTCTGCTCTTTAGACATCTTTTTTTCCTTTTTATTCTGATGATAATTTCGTAATTTCCATAATCTCGTTGATTTTTTTTTGGTATTGAGGGATGCCTTTGTACCATCAGAAATGTGGAAGTCTAAATATGATGGTAAACAAATCCATAAGCTACACAATGGAAAATTCACATGCGCGCATTTCAATTTGACGTCTTAACATACTACTGGACTTAAATAGTTACATGGCCTTAACCTGCCATTTCTATGTGTAATTTATAGGTCCTTGAATTTGGGAAAAAGAAATATAGTATCACTTTATGTTACTTTTCAGAGTCAAGAGTATGTATATAATGCTCAATGTGATGTTTCCTTTATGAAGTTGTCTTAGATCTAGGATAAAAAAAAAAGCTTTCTTACTGATGTCACTGTCATTGTGAAGGTATGATTTAATTATTTCCCACAAAGAGGAGCTTGCATTGCTTATAACTCTGGAGCAAGGAAAACCTCTGAAGGAGGCGCTTGGTGAGGTATTTAGCTTCTTTGTTTGTGTTTCCTGTATTGGCTGCTTGTAGTTATCCGTGATGAAATTTGTTTGTTGTTAATTTGCATCTACAGGTTAGTTATGGTGCCGCATTTCTTGAGTTCTTTGCTGAGGAGGCAAAACGTATATATGGTGATATTATTCCTCCTACACTGCCTGATCGTCGATTATTTGTTTTAAAACAGGTAACCATCTATTCCTATATCGACATTTTCGCTGCATATTGCAGTTTCTTAACATTAGCATCCATAACATTGTGTAATGACTACTTGAGAATGAAAAATCCTAGGTCATGATATCTTTTCATAGTAGTATTTATTTACTTATTTTAAGAGCAAATGTATTATGTTTCCTCAGATTCTTTGTAATTGTTACAGATTCTCTGTTTGTTAAATGAAGTAATTTATATAATCTGCTTCTTGATTTGTTTATTATCCTGTGCATGCTAGTAATAATAAAATAATATTGTTTTATTATTTATTAATACAAATAATAAATACAATTATATTCATCAAAGTTTAATCATAAGATATAAAACATATCATTCATATGATTTCATCATTTTTACTTCACACGCTACCCAACATATAACACTACAAATACTATGTAACGTCTCTGAAATTCGGCCCCAATTTAGGGGTCGAACCCTAAGCGGCGCTACATTTACATTATTCTTCATAGCCTAATTACATCTAACATTGCAGCGGAAACATAATATAATAGACACAATTAACATAATAAAACAGAGATAGATTTCTTAAGCATATATGTCCCAACATACATCACTAGCCCATGAGCCACATAGACTAAATCCAACATAAGGTTAGTAATACATAAATGAGTTCACATAAAAGTTCATGACTCAAGGCTCTTAGGCCATACATGACTCACTTAGGAGTTCGACATCAACATAAAACTAATATAAGAGAACTTGGGTCGTGGGTCCGACCAACTCATGTGCAATCTCTACGTCATGAGGCGGCGAAGGCCACATCTTGATAAAGATAACTGGCCCATTCTCTCATCTCTTTTTGTCCAAGTCACTTTCCTTTTTGTCCAAGTCACTCCCCTTTTCTTTGTGCCTCATGACGTAGAGATTGCACATGAGTTGGTCGGACCCACGACCCAAGTTCTCTTATATTAGTTTTATGTTGATGTCGAACTCCTAAGTGAGTCATGTATGGCCTAAGAGCCTTGAGTCATGAACTTTTATGTGAACTCATTTATGTATTACTACCTATGCCTCATATGCATCTGCACGGATTCATGGGGTATATGAGATTTATCCCGTTAGAGTATGTTGAGGCCCATGCATGATGCTATGAACCTATAACATGATTTCTATATGTCATGACATATGCATGCTATGGGCTATATAAGCACTCTATATGGCATGCGAACAATCGTCATCGCAAGATAAGATCATGTAATATCATTAAACATTATGCTAAAGCATATCATAAACTCATCTTGCTTAACTTTAACATCTTTCTTCAGCGTCATAATGACAAGAGGACATACATTGGCATCTCTTTAGGTGCATACATTATTATCATCTTCATATTTATGTCCCAAGTCAATTATCTTAGTCACCTTATATGATTTTCATCTTTTCATCTTATATCTTTAATTAGATAACTTCTTATCTTGGTGATTAGGAAAATCATATTGATTTACTGGACTTTGGCTAGATAGGTCGGGATCTCTTTGTCCCAATCGGAAATACCACCACTACGGGGTGGAATTCAATTCCCCGGGAACTCGACACTGAGGCTAGCGAGTGAAGACTTAGTTCCCCTCAACGATTACAAAAGACACCTTCATCCAATCCATCTTTTAATTACATTCATCAATGCATACAATCTTCAATACATGTGACATGTTTTAATCCTATTTAAGGTTATCCAGGTATCAAATTTTCTAAGTGTAAACAATCAACATAACTTAGGTTTTCTGAGCATTGTTCACGGTTGTGCCACCATGTGTCATGGCCATGCAAGACACTTGGGCACGCCCTGGAGGCATCCGTTCACGGCCGTGTGCGAGATTGTTTTTCCCCAGCCTTGCAAATTATTCTAAGGCATATTGTGGTTACCGTCGTACTTGGAAATGCCACAGTCGTACTGCCACTTGGGCACGCCCGTGAAGGCATCCGTTCACGGCCGTGTGGAAGACTAGTTTTCCTCGGCCTTGGAAAATATTTCAAGGCATACTGGGTCACGACCATGCCTGGAAACATCACATCCGTGCCTGCACTTGGGCACGCCCGTGCCGTTCACGGCCGTGTGCGAGATTGGTTTTCTCGCCGACGGGCCATTTTACATCCAAGGCAAACGGGCGTGGCCACACTAGGAAGGTCACGGCCGTGCTCTTGGGCGTCAAGTCCGTGCCCGAGGAAGCAGTCGAGCTTCCCTTGTTTTTATCCCATTTTTTTCCATTTACACCCATACAAAAGCTACTCTACATTATACATTCATTTAACATACGCATTTGTATTAGTAATCATAAGATCCATATCACAATGTTTCAGCACATTAAACCATGGCAATAAGTGGAAAGATGAGAAAGAATCATCATGCCTAATCATCATATTCGAGCTCAATAAAATAGTAATCTCAACATGAACTAAGCATAAAGGACATGAAGCATCATGGTTCTAATTAGGATTATCAATGAAACAGTGACCATGAAAGCATCATAGTGTAACAATGAGCAATCATGCACTTTCCCTAATCATGCATCAAGAAGACCTAATTGGCCTTCAAACCCTTAATCCAAACATACAAACAACATCAAGGGTTGATTAGGGCTTTGGAAATTAGCAAGTCCTAAACCCTAGCTTCTTCCTCTCTTCTCTTTCCTCCCTCTTTCTTCCCTAGTTACAGCAACTTGGTTTTCTAGTAGCTCCCCTCCTTGTCCAGCTGCAACAATGGAAGAGATAGGGCCCTTGAGATGTGCTGCTGGCAGGGAAATGGAGAGAGAGAAACTACTGTAGCTGCAGTGAGATGGCTGAATGGGGAGGAAGTGAGTGGAGTGGTGATTACTATAGCACAAGGGTGGTTTAGGAATTGTCAGCTGGGTAGGAGAAAAGCAAAAGTGGGATTGGTTTAGCTTGTAGTTAGGTGGGCTTCCTTTGGTGGGCCGAGCAGAACTTGCATTCTTTTTTTATTAACCTCTCGGATGTTACATACAAATTGTCATATCGCCTCACAAATTATTTTTACCATGGCTTCAGAAATAATTTCTACATGGCGTCGCACCGGGAAAAGAGGGTTTCTTTGGAAAGTGGACTTCTCTAAGGCATATGATGCCTTGGACTGGACCTTCTTGTGGAACTCCTTGTATAAGAGAGGCTTTTCGTAAACAGTGTGTGTATGGTTTCTTTCTCAACTCTCATATATGGTTCCCCAGCTGGTGGTTGGATTCAACCTCAACGTGGAGTCCGCCAAGGTTGCCCCCTTGCCCCAATGTTATTCGTACTTGCAGTTGATGTGCTGGCCCATTGGACATTTTCCTTGTGTAATGCCGGTCTTATATCCGGGTTCACAGGCAATATAGGTCAGGGCTCAATCATTCCACTTATACAATATGCCGACGATACTACATTCTTCATCGAAGGCAGTAGGGTGGCAGCAAGGATGACTTCTATCCTTGTGAAGGTTTTTGGAGATTTTTCTAGTTTAAACATTAACCATTAAAATTTTCATTTATACCTTTTGGGATGGATGACCAAGAGGCAGGTAGTTGCTCTATGATCTAGAAACAGCTATAGGCAACCTCCCATTAACATATTTGGGCCTGCCTCTAACGGATAAGAGGGCCCGAGTCAAAGTGTGGACACGAGAGGGTGGAGCAGTGACTCGAGGGCTGGAGTGTAAAGCTACTATCCAAAGGAGTGTGACTTACTCTTGTGCAGACAGTTCTATCAGCAATACTAGTGTATTTCATATCTGTATTACCTCTACCAAAATCAGTTGAAGTTTGCTTTGACTCGATCAGGAGCAAATTTTTTTGGACACATTCTGAAAGGAATAATCATGGTGTTCATTTGGTGGCATGGAAGGATATTTGCGGGCCTCATTCTGAAGGAGGTTTGGATGTACGTGTACTTGGAAGAGCAAATAAAGCATTGCTATCAAAATGCGCATACAAAATCTTGAGCAATACAAATGACATGGTCATCTGTTATCTTCGCATATCATCTTTTTGGAAGGGGGTGATGACTACATTACCTAAGATCAGACCATGTATTTCGTTGACGCTAGGTAATAGAAGAGAGCTTCGCCTTTGAAAAGATCCCAGGGCTGGACTTGATTCACTAGCACAACTATTCCCTAGGCTATATGCCATGGCAGTGGACAAAGACATTAAGGCGGTAGAATGTTGGTCTACATCGGGAGGTCGCAATGGGGCCTGGCTGCCATCTTTCACAAGTAATTTGTCAGATCGAGACGAATAGATGATTTTGTTGACTTACTTGATAAATTGGATAGATATGCTCCTGAAGATAATATAAGGGACAACTGGGTATGGTCGGTTGGTGTTTTTCAGCCCGAAAAGTATATGAAATGTTAAGTGCAGCTAATGTAGTTAATAATGTTATCGAATACGATCCCAAAGACTTTTATCGAATACTCGATCAGTCGGACTGCGGCATTATATGGAGGTGCTCAATACCGCTAAGAATCAAAATTTTCGCTTGGCTTCTTCTACGTGGGGTCTCCTCACCAAATCCTATCGATCCCGATGGCAGCCTGAGGATGATATCACCTGTGTTTTGTGCAATAATGCTATCGAGGATATTAAACACTTATTTTTTGAGTGTGAGGTGGCAAGAGAAGTATGGGCAATCACCAGAAGTCAATGGCTTAATGTATCATCGGTAGAAGCATTTTGGAGCTCCTTTCGAAGTGGCAATGTGATGGGGAACCAGCGGAGATGTCTCAGGCGGAGTAGGGTACTAACCTTATCTACTCTATGGGCAATTTGGTCACAAAGGAATGCAGTCATCTTCAGGAACGGGCGACGCTACACAGATAATATTACCACGCAGACTGTAGAGTTATGTAACGTATGGTCGTGCGAGTAGCGGTGGAGGGAGAAATTCAGCATTCAATTACGTTTGTTGTAATTATGATGTAACCTCTTTTTATTATTAATAAATTTGGATGTCTACTAAAATGGTAGTCATCCTTTCTGCTCTAAGAAAATACATAAGTTATCATATTATATGAACTTTCACATAAATAAAAGTAACTCAAGATATCATCACATTCACAATTAAACCCCATACATGTGTAATTGCACATACTCAACATGGTTAATATGTATTCCTCCATGATCAGCAGAGCTAATACGTATCTCCATACTTAATTGTATTCCTTCATAATCATGAGTCTCGAATACGCATAGTATGTCATGAGTTAATACGTATCTCCCCTGACCATGTGTCATACAATTAAGTAAAGTTTCACAATCATGACTTGGATACGTAAAGCTTGTCATATGTAAATACGTATCCCTCCATGATTATATGTCATACAATTAAGCAGAGCTTCACAATACGCAAACCACTTAAGTCAATATGTGCACGCAGAGCAACCCCAAAAGGGCAAAGATGCCCTATATACGTCCCAAAGACATCATGTATATCGAATACGATCCCAAAGACTTTTTTCAACTAACATGACCAATGAACACATGGAGTTTCATAATATCAAAGTAACATGTCATAATCACATACCAAATATCAAGTAAACTTTATTTTAACTTCACAAGTTCTGTTAGGATTTCTGCACGAGAGAAATTATGCACCGCGAGAAAACCCGAGAAATTTAAGGCAACGCAGAATTGTATTAGATGGAAGAAACAGAAAAGGATTACAAGATCAGATGATCCAGGATTGTCCAGGATGGTCTTACAAGCCTTGATTACAAGTCCTTTTATAGGGCCTTGGAGAAACAACTCCTACTCTAACTTAAGGACCTAATCCTACTAGGCATGCAAGCCCCTTCTCTAGAAAAACCTCCTTGGAGTAGGAGTAGAAATCTGACTTTCTGACGTCCCTGAAGAATCCAGCCCCCTTCAAAGTCCATCCTGAAGTTCAATTCGGCCAGGCCTCTTGCTTGGCACCCTGCCAAGCCCAGACGCGCCCGGAGCGTGCCCGCCAGGGCAGTCCTAGTCCCACTCGGACTAGGACAAGTCCTGGATGGCCCCTTCACATCTTCAGCCCTTCTAGGAGTAGATCTTCGACTCCAAGTGCCCCTTGGTCCAGGAAGGAAGCTCGGCCCTCCAAGAATCCGCCATGTCCTTCTCGACATCGGAAACCGGCCGACTCCTATTCCTATTAGGAGTAGGAATCCTTCCGACCCTGCACTTCTCATCCAAGCATCTCTCGAAGTCTCCCTATTACTTCTTTGGATCCAAACAGATTTCCAGTTAAAGTAGGATTCAAGGCATTATTTAACAAGTTCCCTCAAAACATTTTCATGTAAGAGTTTACCTCATCACATATGAAGTTCTTGAAATATATCATAAATACTTTTCATAACTCAATATATATTTCAATAATAATGATAATAATCTTTGCGTGAAATATTACTATAAATAATTGTACGTTGTAAATTTACCCACTCACCTTGTACTTTATCTTTTCAAGGAGGTTTACTAGGTTTTCCTTCTTTCACTTGTATCTTGATGGTTTCCTACATGCAATAACAATCACTAATAATAATAATATGCAATACATGCTCATGATACCTGAATACTTGTTCACCTTAAAATGCATATAATTCCTTCTAAATATTGTCTATTTCAAGTATTTATATTCATATGCGATTTCACATTTGGAACAACTTAATCTTCCAAAGCTTAACTAGGTGTTGTCTCCGAATTCGAGGCTGAGTGTCAATAGATAATTCAACTTATAAATATTATCACCCAATTCCTAATGAGTAATTCATAAGAGTTTAGACAATTTTTTTTTAGGAGAGAGTTTAGGCAATTGGATCTAGGGTTTATGCCAGATTGACATTGAAAGAAAATTTCTTTCCTTCTCAATACTTGTACATTTGACGAGATCGTAATTTTCCTAAAAACTAGACTTCAGTAGTATTTAGGAATAAAAATTGTAGAAATTAACTTCTTGTATTCCCTTTTAGCAAAAATAGTCAATTTGCCAATGTTCTGAAACCTGACAGAAGAAGTCATACGAAATGAAATATTCATTTCTCCATATATACAAATCCAAATTGGATGATTACATTTCTCACCGAATCATTTTGAAGTCTAATTAAGCATATCTAAATTTCAAACTCTAATTTAGACTATACTAATCATGCCCTAATTTACAAAGTGGACCTGTACTTGACTCGGGACAGAACAAGAAGATGGATTCATAACTTTCTATGTAAAACTCCTTTTTAAATGATTCCATGGGCCATAGAAACCTAACTTCGAAAGGATGAATCATGTAAAACTTATGGAAAACGACCCATGAAGAGATGATCATATGAAGTTGTTTGTCAATTTCGAATCAGGGAACCTACCTTAACCAAGTGACCTTGCCGAATTTCTTCCGGACATTTTACTAGTGTTTTGGTTAAAGTGAAGGTCCAATATTTTTTTCTTAAAAATCAGTATTTAACGTCTAATTAACCTTCATTAATCATAGTTAAACATATGTATTATAATATTTATAAAGTTTAAATTTTATTCCTAATAATCTTATATAATTTCTTTATAGCGACTATTGATAATTTAATTATCTTTTATCCAAATGTTACTACATGCAAACATGACTATATAACATCTAAACTAACTTAATATGCCAATTAAAATTATGATTATGTAAAAATGATATTTTTGGAGCACGTCCATAGCATCTAGGTTAGAAATACTTAGTTCTTTGAATCAAGCATCTACTGTAGCTTATGAATGTGGTTTTTCCACTTAGAACATACAGATGAAAGTGAGTAGTTTCTTAGAAAATGTTTTGATAAGGTGTGAATAATCCATAGTTTGTCAGAGCATCTAAAAGACTAAGACTTTATAATCAATAGCTGATAAATAGACTACCATGCAGATATCATGTCATCTGTGATTGCCCACTTTATATAAAATGTGTTGACTTAAGGAAATTTGCAAATTCATGCCGTTTTTTCACTTGGAAAAGGATCAAAACTAGTGTGCAATGTGCTCTCTAAATAAACTTATCCAACTTGACATCATTCATGTATATAACTAAAATGCAAATTATCTTAATAAAAAAACTTCCAATCCGAAAAAGGAAGATTCCCATATATTCATGGGTTCCAAAGTAGAACTAACAAAGGGATTCATTCTCAAAAAAATATTTAGAGGGGGATTCTGTTTCAATTAGAGAAGGTTTGTCTCTTTTTCAAGTGACAAAAGCTGCTATTTAACATCTACAGTTACTAGTTCATTTTCCTGCCATTGATTTTCAATTTTTATTCTTCACTACTGGCATGATTTTAACTTTCCGTAGAGGGAAAATTTGTATTATCCTTATGACACCCTGATTGTTTGGTGTGCCTTGTAGCCTGTTGGAGTAGTTGGTGCTATTACACCGTGGAATTTCCCTTTAGCAATGATTACCCGAAAGGTATGTGTTAGTTGTTATAGCCTTCACAACTTCTTCATGAAACTAATGACAGAAAAGATCTCTCGTGCTTCTTCTCCTAAATATAAAATTCTTGTTTTTGTGATGCAGGTAGGACC
Source organism: Pontederia crassipes (assembly GCA_030549335.1). Classification (NCBI taxonomy): domain Eukaryota; kingdom Viridiplantae; phylum Streptophyta; class Magnoliopsida; order Commelinales; family Pontederiaceae; genus Pontederia; species Pontederia crassipes. The sequence continues at coordinate 5,106,306 of JAUKPH010000022.1, read as the reverse complement.
TGCATTAGCTTGTGGATGCACAGCTGTTGTTAAACCATCAGAATATACCCCATTGACTGCACTAGCTGCAGCTGAGCTTGCTCTGCAAGCTGGGATTCTGCCAGTAAATTCTGAACTTCTGAATTTTATTTCCATTAACTTATAGCAGATATTTGATTTATATCAAAGTCAATTTCTGAGAATGTGAATGTGCACTGGCTTGCTAATACAACATGGGTTTCTATCAACCTTGATGCTAATTGACCAAGTTGACACTTTTTAATGAAATGCATGGCTCAATATGTTGAACAAGAAAGAAAGTTCCGAAGAGCTTAGTGGATTGTTGCACTTCCTACTCATATTGATTAAAGATTCAGATTTTCCGTCTGATATTTCCAACAAACATCATTAAGAGCTTTTAAAGTTGACTGAAAGCCTTGGGGTAGGGTAGACTCCTATATTATAGTCAGCCAGAAGCTTGTGCCAAATATTCATGTGTCCAAAATAAACTTTGTAAAGTCGTTGTTGTTAGGATTTTATAATTCATTGTGGGGATCAGTTAATTGATAGTTGTACTGTTACCATGTCGGTGTAATTGTTGGTTCCGTTTTCTTATTAAATTGATCTAGCCATGTCTTGCAAATTTCATTAAATGCATGTGTACAGTTCATGGTTTGGTACATTAGTTATATGAATGGGAGAGTGTTTAATATTGTTATTTCTTATTCTTTTGATAAACTTGGGATCACTGTTTGTTTACCAGTGCAAGATAATCTTGAGCTTGTGACCAAGTTTTCACTCGACATAATGTAATGATCATTCTCATATTAACTTTTCTAAATTGTATGTTTCCAATATTATATTTTTAACTCCGTTCTTAGTAATTTCTTGGTTGGTAATATTTCCATTCTGGTATCCTTGGCTAGATAAACTTCTTTCGGGAATTTGATGGATCAAACCGCCACCAGAGTATAACTGTTGCATCCACTTTTCTCTGAGAACTGGAAAATCTTAACATTTTAATCCTCTTGTATCTTCCTATGAATAGAGTTTTATCTTTCGTGTTCATTATGAATGAAATTAATTATCTTCCCTCAAAAAGAAGAAATTAGTTATCTGTTACCTTTTGTTGCCTCTGGCATTGTACATCTTACAGAGCTTATTTTCTGACTATAAGTGCTTCTTACTTTTTCATGTTATTAGGGTGCATTGAATGTGGTCATGGGCAATGCATCTGATATTGGTGATACTCTACTTGAAAGTTCACAGGTTGTCTTAAATTTATGCTAGCTGGCTTTGTAGAAGCATATAGCTAAACTTTGATCTCGTTTTTATTTCAAATTTGAATTCTTTTCGACAGGTGAGGAAGATTACTTTCACTGGGTCAACGGCTGTTGGAAAGAAACTTATGGCTGGATCAGCAAATACTGTTAAGAAGGTATATGTCCCTTTGGTTCATTTATTTTATTTCTGTATTTTCTGTATTAAAACATTTGACAATCAAGGTTCTATTTATTTCACAAAACTACAGTTTCCTCCAGGTATCCTTGGAACTTGGTGGTAATGCTCCATGCATTGTCTTTGATGATGCAGATTTGGATGTTGCTGTGAAAGGCAGCGTAAGTCTCACTAATATTTTTATTGGACTAAATAAGATACTTGCAAATTTACTTGGGTTGTAATTGTGGTGGTTTTGGATTTCAATATCTCATTATCCATGATATGTTCATATGTTTGATTGTATAGCTTGATTCCAATGAGCCAAATCATTGCCTGCTGTACGGTTTTAGTTCCCTTTTATCATCTCATTTCACACTCTCTGCATCTTCTTGCAATATGTTTTTTTTAATAACCACAGTATTCTCTTTTTCCATTTGGGGTTAACAATTCTAGCAAAATATAAGAATCGCTTATCTCACAGTTTTCCCTGTTGAAGAGAACTTTTTTCAATCCCAGCTTTGCTCCTCAATGAAGGGCAAAGGCTGATCCGCTGGTGTTTGGTGGGATTATGCAAAAAAGGCCCATTCTTGGCCTTATTCTGCTCACCAAACAGCACCTTAAATATTGTATTTGTCACGCTGGATGAGGGAGGGACATTTGCACATGATCTCCCACATTGGATTAGTGGACCTTTTGGACACCAGGATTTATGCTGATAAATTTATTTTGATTATTAACCATTTGATATTGTCAATAATGTCTTGAATCGTACACCAACCGAAAACGCATTTGGTCCTCAAGACACTCCACAATAAAAGACCCCCTCGCACTATGAAGACATTTTAAGGTGTATTTTATTTGTGATTCGAAATTGATTTAATTCTATATATTGTGATAGGTGACCTATTTTTGAGGGATTAGTGTAGAAAATTTCTATCATCTGCAAATGGGTGCCTATATAAACTCCCTAGGGTTAGGATTAGATGATTAGATAATTAATTTTGTTGTAATTTTCTTCTATTTTCCATCTAATAATATTACGTCGTCACCTTAAAATTCTCGTTGTGTTCTTCGCTGCATAATTTCTCTCGTGAGGAATTCCTAACAAACTGGTATCGAAGCATTGTTTCATCGTCGATCCTCCTTTAGGCGTAGAGATGGCATTGCATAGTGTGACAATCGAAAAAGATTCACAGGGCAGAATAATTTTAAACTCTAGCAGATCAAGATGCGGACACTTCTAAAACAACAAGGAGTTCGAGCCCACTCATGAGCGTGTCGAAGAACAAATCAAAGGAAGAAGATTCAAAGTGCAAATCAAAAGACAGACCTCGACGGTTTGACGACAAAAGAGGACAAGGTGCACTATGTGTGCCTATTGTATCCGGCGGATGAGGTGATAATTGAAATCGCTAATGAAGGAATGACATTTTATGTGGTCGAAATTTGAGTATCTTTACATGACAATCTTTTATCAACAAGTTGTTGAAACGTCTATGCGCCCTCCACATACAAGAAGGTACCCTTCTGAGTCTTGATCATATGAATACTATATTAATGGAGTTAAGAAACATAGATGTGAAAATTGAGAATGAAGATGCTACCTTACTTCTATTGGTGTCTCGTCCTCTATGATACGAAAACTTTGTTCAGTTTGTCATTATTGAAAGAGACAATAACTCTGGAAGAAGTAAGATTGTGTTTACACTCGTGAACTTCGACATATGGCATCTAGTAAACCTGTGGAGATTCAGGCTGCAAGGTTGGTGATAACCGCCGAAGGGGCATTATCCGAACCGTAAGGGCATGCCGAAGAACATCAATCAGAAGGACATGCAATTATTTTAAAGAACTTGATCGCTAGAAGAAATATTGCCTCAGAAGAAAGTCATGGCTGTTGTTGTAGCCAGGGTAATGAGTCTGAAGATGATGTTTTGATTCTCACAATGTCCGATCAGAGATGTTTGGAGGAGAGTTGGGTTCTCGATTCATGATGCTCTTATCATGACTCCACACAAATAGTGCTCTCAACTTATGAGAATTTTATGATGGAAATGTCACCACGGGCAATGATGTAGTTTGCAAAATAATTGAAATCGGCTCAATTCATATTAGAATTCATGACAATCTGGTGAGAAAATTGACAGAGGTTCGTCATGCTTAACAATTTAGAAAAGTTTGATATCCTTAGGAGTTCTCGAGTGCAAAGGATGTCGGATTCATCTTGCAGGAGGTGTTCTCATTGTCACCAGGGTGATGATGAAGTCATGAAAGGGGTGTTCTTGTACATACTACAAGGGATAATAATTTCTGGCATGGCTGCATTAATTAGTTCATCCAAATAAGAATCATAAGCATTCAAATAATGGTACATGAGACTTGGACATATGAATCAAAATGGGATGGACATCCTTAGCAAACAAAATCTTTTCGGTGGTTAAAGGATATCCGAAATTGGGTGCTGCAAGCATTGCTTCTTCGGAAAGCAAAGATGACTTCAATTCAGCAAAGGAGTGCACAAGACGAAGACGACACTGAACTATATCCATGATGACTTCTTGGCCCGTCTCATGTTGCATCTTGAGGAGGTTTTAGGTACTTCATATGTGTGATAGATGATTACTCAAGGATGACATGGATATTCATGATGTAGCACAAGAACAAGATATTTGAAACCTTCAAGCAGTGGAAGACTCCGGTGGAGAATAAGACATCCAGGAAAGTGAAACATTTTCGTACTAATAAGGTTCGAAGTTTTGTTCATATGAATTTGATTCATTTTGTAAAGATGAAGGCATTGCCCGACATCGCACTATCAAAGATACGCCACAACAAAATGGTGTAGCATAACGTGTGAACAAGTCATTCTGGAATGAGACTATTATCATAGCATGCTACTTGGTGAATCAAAGGCTGATGACTGCATTGATCTCAAGACTCCTATTGAAGTATGGTTAAAAAGTTCCACTGATTATACTATACTAAAAGTTTTTTTGTTATTCAACATAATATCATACTAGCGGAGGAAAGTTGGAACCAAGAGCCAAAGGAGTGTTCGTGGGATATGGTGCAGTAGTGAAAGGTAGTGGGATCTCGTCCACTTCAAAACATAAATCATCCATTGACACAACAGAAGATAGTCCCAACAAACAAGTGAAGATTGAAGTAACTCCATTTCAAGGTGATGCAAAAAGACCACATCAAGAAGTACAAACAGAACATGAAGAGCCTAACGAGCACTTACAAGAGGAGTCAATTGTTTTTGGACGTCCTCGCAGAGTGATGTGGCTTTGAGAACATGGTTGCATATGCATTCCAAGTGACTAAGGTGGTGGAGTTGCCAAAGCCGTTTAGCTATAGGCATGCCATTACATGTGCAGAATCAGAACAATGACCATGGGTGAAGAGATGGAGACTCTTCATAAGAGTCAGACTTGGGAGCTAGTTAAGTTAACAAAAGGTAGGAAGGTCGTGGGATGAAAATTGATTCAAGAAGAAGCTTTGAAGTGCAAAAGTTGAAGGCATCAGATACAAAGCACATTTAGTTGCTAAAGGCTATAGTCATAAAGAGGGAGTATAGTATAACGAGGTTTTTTCTCCAATTGTCAAATATCCGGCTGCTACTTGTCCTTATATCACATCAAAATGTGGAGCTTGAGCACTTAGATGTGAAGACAACATTTCTATATGTGAAACTTGATGTAGACATCCTCATGTGTAAGTCAGAGGGGTTCTCTATCCCAAGCAAGGAGGATCAAGTTTGCGAATTGAAGAAGTCATTATATGTGGCTAGAAGCAGTCTCTTAGACAATGAGGTTTGATACTTTTATGATCAATAAAGGGTTCACCAAGTGTTCCTATGATTGTTGTGTATATCCTAAGAAGGTGGATGATGACTCCACTATTTCTTTGCTCTTGTATGTTGATGACATGCTTATTGTTGCTAGGAACATGGCAGCTATCCAAAATTTTAAGATATTCATTAGCGAGAATTCGATACGAAGGATCTTTGTTAAAGATGAAGATTTACAAATATCGTATAAAGGATAAATTCTTTCTCAAAAAAGTTACATTCAAAAGATTTTGTCCAGATTCTTCGAGGACCAATTAAAATATCTTATGTAGACAAATTTGGAGTAGAGGAGGTTGGCATCGATGGAGGTGGTATTTTTAAGGATTTCATGGAAAACAGTATTCAAGCAGCTTTTGATGTGCAATATGGATTATTCAAGGTCATTATTACTTTCTCACAAGTGTTCCAACGACTTCTGCTATTTTAGTTTTTTTTTGTTTTTTGTGATAGTCTTCTCAAAAAACTGTTTTTTTAGAAGGTGCTATTTTAGATATTCACCTGCAAAGTTGTTTGTATAATATAATTAAAAAATTGTTAATTCACGGATGCTAGCACCGCCTATGTTTTATAGCCGGTCCCAAGCCCGGATAAAGGAGGAGGACTGTGTTAGTCCCCGACAGCCAGCGTAAAACCCTGTCGAATCTCATGAACATGGATCAACGAGGCGTCGTATGATCCATGTAGCCGACCCCACCTAGTGGGATAAGGCTTTGTTGTTGTTGTTGTTGTTAGTATGCCTATGGCGAAGACCTTAATACTCTATGAGCTTCAAATGTGCATCTTTCCATAATTACACTTATGTCTGATGAAGAAAACTACATGTCTCGAGTTTCATATGTTGAAGCGTGATGAGCAGGGAAGGAGCATTGGCAAGCAGTAAAACATATCTTTCGATATATGAGAGGAACATCCAATATTGATCTCATCTACGGAAGTGGTAAAGAGTGATTAGTTGCAGGTTATTCATACTCTGATTATGTTGCAAATGTTGATGGGAGAAAATCAACCTATGTTTTCACTCTTGGCAGTTTCGTCATTAGTTGAAAAGCTACACTACAACCACTGGTTACAGAGGCAAGTTACGTAGCACTGACATAAGCCGCTGAGGAAGGCATTTGGTTAAAAAGCCTTGTTGGAGATCTTAGGCTACAACAAAATCAGGTTATAGTATACTATGACAATTTAAGTGCAATATGTTTATCCAAAGATTAAGTGCATCACGAAAGAACCAAACACATCGCTGATAGGGCAGGTATTACTTCATCCGTACTAAGATGAGGTTCAAGGTGAAGGTCCAAACAAATGTTAGTCCAGCTGACATGTTCATCATGTCGATTCCTACTAGCAAGTTCCGACATTATTTGAACTTGCTAAACATTGACGGTTGGCAATAGTCCCAATGTTGGGGCTGGCGGCAGAGATTGTCAGACATTTGATTGGAGGTTCAGGTGGAGATTTGTTAATAATGTTCTGAATCTTACCCCAACTAAAATTCATCCGGTCTCCAAGAAATCCGCAATAAAAAGTGTGTTCGCACTACAAAGGCATTTTAGGGTCTATCATTTGTAAAGTGAGTGCCTAAACTCCCTAGGGGTCAAGATTAGATAATTAATCTTGTTGTAATCCTCTTTTGTTTTCCATCTAATAATATTTTGTCGTCACCTTAAAATTATCGGTGCGTTCTTTGGTGCATAATTTCTATGAGAAATTCCTAACATATATGATGGATTGGGTCCTAGATGTCAAGAAATAAATTGATTGCATTCTTGCTTTTCTTGAAATGACCGAGTACTTGCTTCTTTGTTCATGGTAACATGCCCTTAATTTTTCTTAGGTTTTCTACGTTCCATTTCTTGACACCCTTCAAAAGGTATTCCTATAGCTATACACCGCTTATATAACCTTTGAAATTAATATTGCGTCTAGATGAGATACTTCTCCACTTTTTTGCTGTTGCTGTCTCGTTGAGTTCTCATTTCCTAGTGATACACTTGGATGACAACCACATAACATGGTGATCATCCTTTTTCCTCTCAAAAAAAGAAAAGAAAATTAATATTGTGTGTTTCAAACCTGACCAGATGTTCATAGCATGGCTTTGATGTAAATATTTACTTGTAGAGAAGTTTCAAACCTGACCATAGTAGAGAAGTTCCAGAACCTTTTTGCATTTTGTATGTAGACTTTGGACTTCTAGTTCATATCGAAGTTATGTGCATGCAAATATTTACTTGTTATTCTATAGATCTATTCATTGTGAGATACTAAGATCAGGTGGTGCCTTATTTAGTGTTGAAATGTCATCTATTTTGGGATATTTTTTGGCTTGCACCAAATTGGCAACATTGAGTTCAGTATGTAGTCTCATATAATGCTAATGTGCACCAAAGAGAAAGCTTGATTCTATTTTTAGATCTGTTTCATTGAGTTCAATATGTGGTCCCATATAATGATTTCAGCTTCCATTCTGGAATTATTTCAGCTTGCAGCAAAGTTCCGCAATAGTGGTCAGACATGTGTTTGTGCAAACCGAATTCTGGTGCAAGAAGGTTTGTAATGTTAAAATTATTAGAAGCTTGAAGTGATTGTCAGAAATGTGAAATCAGACGGTATTTCTAATGGATCATAAATATTCTGTTGTATACATGCTTGTCTCTAGCATTGAATGTATGTTATGTGTCATTTTGGATTCAGATAATATTTTTCTTGTGTTATGACTTCTGTAGTACTATGGTGTACACAGAATTTACTTATTTTCATGACTGTTTTAAAGGTTTTCTACTGGATAATCTTGGTAGGATAGCATGCATTGACTTTCTCATATGAGATCCAACATGTGATAGTTAACGTATGTTTTTTCATGTGAATAATCTTTTATCCTTTTCTTGGTTTTGATTTTTAAAGAAAAAATGTTAATTGTAGTTTTATAAATTGTCATTTCATTACTTGCAGGTATATATAAAGAATTTGCAAGTGCTTTCCAAAAGGCTGTTCAAGCATTACAAGTTGGTAATGGACTTGAAGAAGGCACTGTTCAGGTATATTCTTTCTTCTATTTGCTCTTCTCTTGATCCTCTTTTTCCAAAATTATTAACGTTCACTTAGTTTTTTTGTCTCTGTTGTTGAATTTGAGTTGTATCAAGATTTTCATCAACTTTATAATTCTCAATGATATGTGTTGAGATATGATTTGCTTATCTTTTTATATCTTTGCATATCTTTGTAATATTATTCAGGATTAGTATTCCAGATTTTCTAGGATAATATCCTAGATATATTTGGAGTAATATTCTAGCATATTCTTCTTTCTTGTATTGCCTACCTTTATTATGAAGGAGGCACCAGTGTTTGGTGAATAATAAGTGAAAACATGTTTCTCAACATGGCATCAAAGCAGTAATAATCTGATCACCATTCTTCCCCCCTTCCTCCTCATCCTTCTTCTCTCCTCCTTTCTGCCCCTTTTTCCTACTTATCTGCCCTATGTTTGTCAATCACCACTAACAAGAGGTTGACTTCAATCTAGATGGATGATAGGTCTATTCCGACCTAGATCCATAGTTATCAAGATCATAGCTTGACTTTTTTTCTCTATGGAACCAGTCGTGCTTAACCATGGTCAACCAGAAAGCTGAATCTAGCAACTCTAGTGTTAAATCCACTAGGGTCCCATGGGAAGAAGCATATCCTCACCAAATTTAAAGAACATACACAAGACTGGGATGCTGACAATGATTGACTTGCCTTTACCATGCTCAATAGCATGACCGGGCAAGACTACGTGGGAGGTACTTCAAAAATTTCACTCTCATAAAAGCAATATATCTCGCTTTTACAAGGTCCTCGAAGAAACCCAATCATGCAAGAAATCGCAGAACGGGTACTCGTGTGGAACCTTGGATTTCTTAAATGATCAGTCGTTAGTAAATAATTTTGGGACATTGACTAACCTCTGGAATAAGCAGAATATCTATCAACCTCTTTCTGTTGATATCAAAGTGTTGGCAGAGCAACGTGATCAAATTAGATCCGTTCAATTTCTCTCCAGTATAAATTAGTCAAGGATGATGACACGGGAAACTATTTCAACCTGAAAGAAATCTATGCTCTGTTCTCTCGTATTGATGATTTTTCTCCTCATATGGATGCATCAACACTTGCTACACGTGGAAGAGGAAGAGGAATTTTTCTGACAAAGGCAGAGGCCGTGGACGTGGACGAGGAAATGACTCTGGAGGATATGGCAAATTCTTTTTTGACCAATGTCATCGATCCAACCATCCCTCTGACCGTTGCTGGGAAAAGTTTGGATATCCTGCTCGCACAAAGGTTCATGCTGCTGGTACTAATGAGTCGGATATTCTAATATGAAAAGAAGAATATGATCACCTTCATTCTCTTTCTATCACTGAGCCTGTGTCTCCATCAATTGGTGCTGCTATAATGCATCATCCAGTTACTCTTGCTCTCTCCACTAATTCTCAATCTGATTGGCAGATTCTGGTGCCTCCTTATACATAACAGCCTCTTTTTTCTCATCCCTAAAATCTCTATCTAATCCTCTTAATGTTAAAGTTGCAGATTGTTCTCTCTCTTTGATCACTGACCTTGGCAGTTTTGTTTATTGTGACCTCCCCCTTGTTAATGTTATGTATGCTTTAAAGCTTGCTCTAAGCCTTCTTCCGATCAGTCAACTGATTGTCCAGCACTTTTTTATGACTCTTTCTTCATTCTGCAGGATCTTCAAACGATGAGTCAAAGTGGTGGAGGATTTGAACGTGATGGACTCTATTATCTCCAACCATTTACCCAAAATCCCACGGCCTACGCTACCAGCATTTTCCTACAGCTCCATCATCCGCCTAGGTCATCCCAGTTTGACTATTCTTCGTCGACAATTTCCCAACATTTCAAGTATTGAGGTTCTCAAAGTGTGAGGCTTGTTAAGTAGGAAAGCATCATCGTACTCTTTTTCACATCGCCATGACAAACGAGAGAAAAACCCATTTTCATTTTTGCATGTTGATTTGTGGGGTCTTGTCGAGTTTCCAATATTAGGCATTTCAAATATTTTTTAGTTTTAGTAGATGACTTTTTTACAATCACTTGGGTTTATATGTTGCAGAATAAGACAAAAACACCTCATATTATTCGAGAATTTCTTGCAAAAATAAAAATCCAGTTCTCTACCTCAATTAAAGTCTTTCGCAGCGACAATGGGCTTGAGTTTGCAAATTCTGATGTTTCATTATTTTTTTGATCTGTTGGTGTAATTCATCAAACTTCATGTGTAAAAACATCTCAACAAAATAGTATTGCTGAAAGAAAACTTCGCCACTTGCTGAATGTTGCTTTAACCTTTTTCCATGTGAAAGTACCCTCCACCTATTGGCTAGATGTCGTTCTCACCGTTAATTATCTCATTAACTGAGTTTCATCATCGGTTCTAAATGGACATTCCATTCAATCTACTATTCCCAGGAAAGTCTATGTTTCCTGTCCCACCTTGTGTTTTTGGATGTCAATTCTTTGTTCACCTCTTTCAAACTGATAAGTTAGCTCCTAGAGCAATCGAGTGCATCTTTTTGGGGTACTCATGAACTAAAAAAAGTTTCAAGTGCTATGATCCTACTTCTCGCAGGTCCTATATTAGTGTTGATGTTGCCTTCTTCGAAGACAAACCTTACTTTCAGAACCGAGAGTCATCTAATTCCAATTCCTAACTCATCAGTCTCCTCCTTCTCCATCGCCACAAGAACCACAGTCTTCTCCTCCTCCATCGACTACACAGGGTTTACACAATTGAAGAGTCATCACCTAGAACTTATCTGTCACGTTCTCATGATATTTGGGCGTTCTAGACGTTGAGTATCTAGATGGGGATGCCCCCAATTCCGAACTTAGAGAATTCACAAATCATAAACTGAGAATTCTCAAATCATAAATTGAGAATTCTCAAATCATGTACTGAGGTTCGGTAATGTGATGCTTCCTCTCTGGTAGAATCACCTAAGTCGGATCGAATGAAAATGTCAAGTGACCCAAAAATACTAAAAGATTGCCTCCTGGCCATACATGGCACCGATTCTCAATAACCTTACGCAACCCAATTGCCACCCAGCCTCTCAACTCACATGCGACAATTGGGGAATGAACTACCATCTCGGACGAAGGTTACATAAATTGTCACACCCCTCTTTGACTAAGTTCCAATTCCAACTATTACCTTCCTTAATTATGTTTAGCAATTCTATAAATAAAATCAACAAAACCTCCTCCCTTATTTATCTTATGTCATTCGCCAATACATACAAAGGATTTCATCAAAGTTTAAATAAACAGTTATAAAATATATCATTCACATATAACACACTCACAAAAGTTTTTTTTTCCACTAACCCCCTCTCATATAATACCCACAGGATCAAGTTTTATACAACCTTACAAAAAGTTTTTCACAAACTTAATTACAACATCTAAGACTACCTATTACATGCATGTTTCAAAAACAAAAGTGAAGGGGAAAATAAAAGTGAAAGAAAAATAGCAATGCTCCGACGGTTCGACCTCTTCTATATGCCTCAAATCAAGCTTCGAATCAACTCAACTCGAGAACTTACGAGTATTTGAAAATTTTAAAATAGGTACTGTGAGCAATAATCATTTGCTCAGTGAGTGGAATAAAAGTACAACATAGAGGAACAATACGAGTGCATATAACATTTAAATAATCATATTTCTTTCATACGAGAAAACATTTAAAGCATAACTCATCACATAACTTTCCAAATCATATGAACTTTTACATAAATATCAATTATTCAAGATATCATCATATTCACAATTAAACTTCACATATGTGTCATTGCACATACTCATCATGGGTCAATACGCATCCTTCTATGATCATGTGTCATACAGCTAAGCAGAGCTTCATAATTAAGAGTATCAGATACGCAGAGCAAATCATGGGTCAATATGTATCCCAACCATGATTGTGTCACCCAACCATGATTCTCAGATACGCAGAACGATCATGGGTCAATACGTATCCCTCTATGATTATGTGTCATACAGCTAAGCAGAACTTCACAATCAAGAGTCTCAGATACGCAAAGCAAATCATGGGTCAATATGTATCCCAACCATGATTGTGTATCACCCAATCATGATTCTCAGATACGCAGAGCGATCATGGGTCAATACGTGCACGCAGAGCAGCCCCCAAAGGGCAAAGACACCCGATATACGCCCCAAAGGCTTCATGTATATCGAATGCGGTCCCAAAGACCTTTTTCAAACAGCATGGCTAATGAACACATGGAGTTTAAAAATATCAAAATACACATGTCATAATCTCATATCATTATCAAGTAAAACTTATTTTCGCTTCACAAGCATTGTTCCCTGAAAACATTTTTGTATAAGGTGTTACTCCATCTTATATGAAATCTTTGAAACATATCATAAATAATTTTCATAACTCAAGATATGTTTCAATAATAACAATAATAATTTTTGCTTGAGGTAATACTATAAATAAAAGAATTAACATATAACATTTTGCTATGTTGTAAATTTACCCACTCTCCTTGTGCTTTATGTTTTCAAAGAGGTTTACTAGATTTTTCTCCTTTCACTTGTAGCTTGTTGTTTTCCTACAAGCAATGATGCTATTTTATTTTTCAATTACTAATAATAACAATATGCAATGCATGCTCATGCATGAACACTTATTCACCTTAAAATGCATATAATCCTTTCTAATACTAATATGTAATTTCAGGTGTTTATGTTCATATACTACTTCACACTCCCAACTATTCAATTTTCCAAAGTTTAACTAGGTGTTGTCTTAGGATTTCAGACTGAGTGTTTGTCAATGAATAATTCATAACTTCTTAACCACAAAGACAAATATCATGATTCTGGATAAATTAGAAACTACACTTACTAAGGTTTTCATCCCCCAAATATCATTAACTAAGTCCAAGTGAGTAATTCAAAACATCCCAGGAAATCTGACCTAGGGTTTGTGTCCTGACAGACTGTGTCACTGAATGATTAATTTATATCTTTAACAATATTTATTCATTTGACGAGATCCTAATTTTCCTAGAATCTAGACTTCAGTAGTGTTTAGGCATAAAAATTGTAGAATTTAACTCCTTGTATGACCTTATGACAAAAATAATTAATTAGGGTCGTGATCTGTCCATGTCCTGAAATCTCACAGAAGCATCACTATGAAATGAAAAATTCATTTCTCCCAAAATACAAGTCCAAATAGGATGATTCCACTTCTCACTGAACTCTTAGAATGTCTAATTAATCATATCCAAATTCCAAACCCTAATTCAATATATTCGAACTGTGCCATAATTCACAAGTTGAACCTGTATCAGGACTCGGGACAGGATGAGTGACCAACGAAGTTAAGTACATAACTTTCTCTATAAAACTCCTTTTTAGATGATTCCAGAGGCCATGGAAAGCTAACTTCGAATACATTAACCATACAAAATTTCATAATTTATGGTGCGGTAATCATGAAGGAAAGATCCTCTCAATCAGAAGAACAATTTTCGGATCGAAACCTCACCTTGAACAGCCTATCTTGTCGATTTCCCCAGGTCGTTTCGCTCGAGTTCTTCCTCTGGAAATTTTTGATCCGTCAAAGGATAGAGTTCAGCGGTTTATATATTTTTTTCAGAATTTTCGAACGTCATATGTCGGTTTAAAAAAATATCCATCTAAGCAGTTGTTCATCTGTCTGTTTTAGTTGCTTAGAACTTAAGTGATGGTCAATCATATTTTTTTGTCATAACTAAGTGTTTTAATCCTAATTAAGCTTAATCTTATTTAAACATATATATTATAATATTTAGAAATTTTACAATTTATTTCTAATAAACTTATGTAATTACTTTTGTAAAATTTATCGACAGGTAAGTAGTCATTATGCTCTAATCGAAATATTAATTACTATATACAAATATCACTAAATGAACATCCAAACTAACTTAATATGTTAATTAAATGCATAATTATGCAGAAATGACGTTTGTAGAGCACGTCCGTGACAGAAATAGTGGTTGTTTGGACAGAAAAGAACACCGACAATGGGAACAAAGAATACTCCGAGTTTGCCTCTCGTCCTTACTCATCAGCGGTTCTTAGTCGTAACTCCTCTATCAACCAGCCTCTCGGCTCGCATGTCGCAGCTATAGAATAGATTACCCTCTCTGGCAGGAATTCCCGATGTCTGAAAAATGCAGGAAGTTCGAACAAGAAGGAATGTCATCGACGAAATAGAGAAATCCGAAAGTGAGATGTGATCTCAATGCATCTTCCTGATTAAACTCAGCACAAATCCTACCTCTTGGTGCTGAAACTTGTACAGAGGAAGAGATTACCTACTACTAGATCTAAGACGCATGAGATCAGCAAACAAATAAGGTTAGAAATAGAAATCCATCAACAAGCTCACAACCCTAGCTGGTTGATTAGGTATACATAGAAAGAGACGACGCAAGGTCCATGTCCATGGCACTTAAAACAGAAAAGCGGAAAAGAAAAAAATTAAAGTGCTCGGGCAGCTTCCTCCTCCATCTGTGTCCGCCGCCTGGTATGTCGAATCTCCAATCTGGAATCCAAACCCCCCCACCCCCGCCCCCCAAGTCTTGGCCGCCTCTCTTCTCTCTTTGTACTAGGGTTTTGTGCGTCACCTTGTCGTGATTTGCCCAAAAAGTGCTAGAGGAAGCTTTCTTTCCTTGGCAAAAAGGGAATCTGCAGGTCTCACGTTGCAGAAATTTTTGTCCTCTAGCGGCTGCTTTTTCACCAGGGAAAGAAGTGGCGGCATCACCCCAAGTCCCCCCCCCCCCCCCCCCAACCACTGCGTTCTCTTCAAACTACGTCCTCATTTCTACCCAATCCATTCTTCATCTCCAAGGTTAGCTGGGATGTCTACATCTACAGAGAAAAAAAAGAAAACCAGCAGCATCCTATCCCAGAAATGACAAATTACCATTTTTATGAAAAATAGATGTAGAGAAATCATAAAAGCTGGAAACCGACTATAGAACATGTGTTCATACATGGAAGCATGACAAAATATAACAGAAAATGCATTCTGTACATAAGGAAAAAATCTATAATTTTCCCACATCAGGCGCCCCACACCAACACATCCTGCCCCTTATGCACTAAGGCGGAGGAGGACGTCGCCCACTAATTCTTCGAGTGTCTAGTATCCCGGGAGGTTTGGTGATAGACGAGCATCATAGTTATTGATTTAGTGACACCTTTTCGTCAGCTGCAGGGCTTTCTGGCAACCACTTCACGGTTCTGCCAGACGGACAGAGTCGGAGAGTCTTGTTGCAACTTTTACTTGTGGGGAGCGATGCTAGGTTGAGAGTGTTGTAGACCATCTCTCTTTTCTTTTTCGGGAGTGGGATTTTGGTTAGGCGACTTCTCCTTTTTGCCGCTTTCCTCCAGAGAGCTCATACTTGTACATGTTGACATTTTCATAGATATATATATATATATATACATGGATGACAACCGCAATCTCGGTGGCCATCTTTTCCCCCCTCAAAAAAAACGGTCCTTTTGTGAAAAATATTGCAGAAACATGTTTGTTCAGTCCTTTTTCTTCTGCTTTGAATTTTTGCAAAGACTTCTGTTAAATTTGCAGGTTTTTGATTGATTGTTTATGAATTCCTATAATACTTTTGCAGGGTCCACTAATTAATGAAGCTGCTGTAGAAAAGGTATGAAAATTCTTCTAATTAGTGTTTCTCCTAGAGACGATATTATTCTTGGGCTTCAACTGACCATTTTGTAGGTTGAAAGGCTGATCAAGGATGCCACAGCAAAGGTAATTTTCTATCATGTGTTACATTCTATGCATGATGCAATATTACAATATAGGCCTCTTAATGCTAAAAAACAGAAAATTGTTTTGATTTGCCTTCCCACGAGAGAAAATTTCTTAGTTTCATCACTTTATTGTTAGTATGTATTTATTACAGGGAGGCAACATTATTATTTTTCAGCATGTATTACATTCCAAGGATTGTTTATACTTTAGGCACAGATGCTAAAAACTTCAACATGTTCTAGCCAATGAACCACCTGCTTTAGATTAACAGGATTTGCATTATCATTTTATAGGGAGCAGATGTTATTCAAGGGGGCAGGAGGCATAATCTTGGAATGACATTTTATGAGCCAACCATACTTGGTAATGTCAATAATCAGATGCTTATAGCCAGGTATGTTCTCTTCTTGTTGTCTTAACATTGTTGATATTCCATGCTTTTGTCTTCTGAAACGATTTGATTTTATCTCAAAAAACCTTCACATTTGAAATGCTATAATCGCCTGATTATTTGGGGCTTCATAATTGTCTTGAACTGTTACTGTCAAGACAACCATCTTGTGTTGTATTGAAGTGACCGAGTTGAACTTTTATGTGTTCTATGGTGGATCATTTTTAGATGACACGGAACTGATGTGCTGTACAGGGAAGAAGTGTTTGGGCCAGTTGCTCCACTTTTGCCTTTTAAAACAGAAGAAGAAGCTATTCGGATGGCTAATGACACAAACGCAGGTTTCTCACTGTATTTGACATAAGTTATCCTTGTCCTGTCCTTTAACCTGTTTTTTTTCTCCCTCTAGCATTCAGAGAGATGATTAGTTTTGAAGATTATCTAAGCCTAGTCTAACTAATATGTGCAAAAATTCATTGTGTGTGTCATTGACAATCATTGTTGATCTCAAAATTAATGTCAGTCCAAACCATTTGTTTTCCATAGCCTGAGAGAGTAACTCTTGGTAACCCTTATTTATTTAGGCGGTTAATACAGATAATTTAGTGTAATGGGGTTTTAAAAATCTTGGGTAGAATAACTTAAGGTCAAACTGAGTAGCCATTTATCTTGATCAGTTTTTAAGGTCAATTGCAATCTTAGGCCTGCGATTACTTGTGAGGGTTCATCCATAAAAAGAAACCACGATTCCACTTACATGGTAACCATTTATGTGGAGGCTGATTCCAGGCTTAGTGATGTTCTTTTTGCTACTGCCACTGTCTCTGGTTGTATGCATATCGCGTCCACCTCATACTTATTTTTTATCTTGCATTAAGAATCCATTGCGTTTAAAATTTGAACTTATGCCATGTGACATCAAAGAACAAGCTAGCCAAAACTAATGGATAAGAAGCTTCATGGCTGTTGGTCTCACCATAATGAATCGAACTGTGCTAATAGTAAACGCATATACGGATTACTCACTGCTAAATTCACAGGGCTAGCTGCATATATATTCACCAAAAGTATACCTAGTTCATGGCGTGTATCTGAAGCTCTTGAGTACGGGCTCGTTGGTGTCAATGAAGGGATTATATCTACTGAGGTGAGCAACCATAGAATTTGGTCGATTTTGTATGAAAGTATATTCAACCTTTTAATCTGCATATAGGTTGCTCCATTTGGAGGGTTTAAACAATCTGGACTTGGGAGAGAAGGGTCGAAGTACGGGGTGGATGAGTATCTGGAAGTAAGTTTTGCATTCAGTCCCCGAAACTTGTAAATGCCAAACTGATTAGTTTTCTACCTCTGCAGCTCAAATATGTGTGTTTGGGTGACATGAGAGCTTCTTAACACAAGTTCTCAGGAAATGGCATCAATAATGTCCCCAGTCAGGGGCTTAATAAAGGTTAAGATTTCTCAGCTCATCCCGACCTTAATATTGCAAAATCTGAATATGTGCTGTGATGGATATTAAGAAAACCGTACATCCTTGACTATTTTATCTGCCAGGATATTAATTTCATTGTCACGTTTGGCAGATCAATAGTAGCGTATCATGCTTTGAGGTTGTCATGTACATTTGAGGTTCAATAAATCTATGCTCGACCGTGTTCAAATCGATCTGGTTATTAATATGTGACCTCAATGATGTCCTATCAATGCTTCTACGCACACACTTTCGTATTTAGATCGATTATTATTAGGAAGTCATGTTGTATCCGTAGTACTTCCAAATCAATTTTAGATGAAGAGGGATTGATGGTTCACACACACGTGTGGATTACTGTTGATTTACTTATATATGGCAGTTCTAAATTTATTATAAAGTCATCTTAATAAATTCATCCTAAGAAATGTTTATCAAGAATCTGAGCCACAACGTCACGACATATGATTACAGGAAGTAAACAAATAAATCACCGAAAATGTGAATTAATCCTTCCAACACGATTTGACTTATTTTTATTACGTCTATTTCTTAAAATTGTGATTTAGCTTCTTACCCTATTTCGAAAGAAAGAAGGGTCGAAGTTTAGGGGCCGAGTTCTCCAAGGAAGATGAATGTCATGAAAGGCCTCACTAATGGAATCAACCTCGTGCTTTCAAGGCTTAATAAACTGCTGTCATAAATTTTGTATTGAAAAATCCCCCCGAAAAGACCTAATTAATGTTATGTATTTAATTTAAATATTAAAAAATATTGGGGTTCGCCAAGAGAAGATGAGAATAATGAGATAGCGGGTTTGCTTTATTATTGGTTATTTTTAATTTATACATTAAATTAAATAAAGTAAAAAAAATAAATGCATAATTTTGAATAGATTTACGAAGCTATTAATGTTTAACATTTTAAAAATTGAATGGAAGTGGTTAGATAGGGATGGAAGTGCGTGGTGGTTTTTTAATCACTAATAAATTAAAATTTTCTGATGGTTTTTTAAAGCATAAGTACTCAACATAAAATTATTCAAAGATATTAATTATTCAAGTTCCAAGCTAATTTTATAGTCAATCAAAATAAGTTTAGACTAATAATAATCAATTCAACAAAATAATTTTAGACTAATAATAATCAACTCAACTATACCAAAAGATTAAAATCCAACTTTAAAATTTGCACACGCAATTACGCCATAACAGTTTAAGGGTTTAAGTGATTAATAGTAATTCAAAGTTTGAGAGGGACTAGAAAATGAAAAAATTTACATGAAAAATGACAGCAATTAATTATAATAAACAATTTAAGAAAAAGTTGATTTGATTTTTCTTTCCTGCACCTTTTTTTGTTAGTGATCATAATTTAAATGGATAATATTATTTGTTTTGAAACATCGGCATAAATTTTAGCCATGATCCTGCATATCGTTTTTCCAGTTTGCAGATTTTTTGTTACACTACTATAGGTGGGTACTATTCAAGTTTAGGGATGAAATAGTATGCTATAGCTTAAGATGTGACTGGATTGAGATAAAAAGGAGGATAATGGCGAAAATATCAAAATTAATATATTTTCTATAGTTTTTTTTTCGAAAGGGAATCTAGTCGGAGTTTGGCTAAATGGACTCCCATGAGGATGCTGAAATTTCTACTAATTAACGAACTATTAGCCAATATAACTTCCATCTATACAATTATTAGCCAATATAAAAATATATTTTTTTATAAAACTAATAAACATAATGATCTTACTTAAGATAAACTAATATATACTGATAATTTATATGGTTTACATTGTTACACGTTTTAGATCTTTTTAGCATCCTTATATAAATTATAACTCAACTCTGATTAAAAATTTTATTAGTAATAAACTTATACATACATATTAGTAAATTCTAAATGTTTATCATATTCAGACCTTATAGTGTAAACTTTTCAATGATGTACAAAACAAAAAAATTAAGAAATAACCTAATTTTATTCATGAAACTGAAGACAAGAATAAAGAAGGGCAAAGATTCATCAACATCTCAAATCCCTTCAGCATTAATCACTATTTTACACTTTAGTTTATTAACTAAACCAAATAAATGATGCTCTGGTCAAATTAAAATCCTACTCATGCTAACCTAGAAGAATTTTGGGAAAGCTGAGGTGAGAGGTTTGGTCCAAGCCAATCAAATTGTTCGCTTTTCTTCTCCCTCACAAAAGGTTAAGAGCTACTATAATATCTCCATATCAGGGCTTTAACAATTAAAGACGAACATAAGTGGCAATCAACCCAATCTAAATAAAAGCTTCTCAGTTACACTGCAAAAAGCTTAGCAGGGGAATTTGAGGTTAAGAACAGAAAACATGCACCAAATTATTTGTTGCGCTTAGCAGTACGTTTTCCTTGTCCCTTTTTGGGGGGACCCTTCCCACGACGCTTCAACATTTCCAATTTAGCTAACCGCCTGTTTCAGATACGATGGAGCAAATCACGCATAAGTTTTGAGGAAGAAAATCATGCATACAATGACCAAAAGAAGTTTGACAATGTAGAACAGCCAAGGAAAAATACTAACAGTAGAAGGCAGAAACATAAAACTTCCATCACAAGATAAATGGTTTAACAATGTTCTAAATGTGCACTTAAAAAACGCCGAAAGAGTACAGAACACTTCTAAGTACGCACTCCTAGACAGAGCATGAAAGAAATCAGAAAATTGAATGCAAGACTTGAACATTGCGGACAGAATTGGCTACATACAGTGACACACATCTCGCTAATGATTTGGCCTAACAAAATGAAGCTACATACAACTGCATGTGCTGACTTCAGGAAGCAACAAATATGTTCTACTGAAGTAAACATCAGCATGTTATCGAGGAAAATAGACGAGCATCTGAACCTCAATTATGCATGTCATCGTCATACCTTTTACAAAACCTATTGAACTTTAAGGTATCACAGAGGAGTTGCAAGTTTGTACAGCAGGCCTAAGTGGAATTGGGTCGCTCACAAGTCACAAAGTATGTAGCTACTCGGACTTGTGACGAATCAATCCAATAACGGACAGAACAGCAACCACTCCAGAGGCAGAAGGCACGCAAATCAGATGTTGTCCGCTAACACCATGAGAAGCAAATGCGACGATCAAGGATCGTGCTTTGGTATGCCCGACCCACTTAATTGCGAGTAATTAACACGTGTGGGATTGCGACACTACGACGACTTATTTCCCTTTTTCTACTGCTAAAAGCACACTAGCGTAGAGACAATAGAACAAACACTTGGCATGCATCTTGCAAGGAAAACAGAAATGTCATAAACGGGGATCAGGAAAACAAAGGGTAGAGATAAAGAGGATGGCGAGGATATCGTACTCCTTCTCCTCTCGCGCCATGACGAGGGGATCCTCGTTCTTAATGTCATAAGGGTACCACTGAGCGACCTGCTCGCCGATCAGCTTCTTGCGGAGGACCTTGTGCGCCGAGCACTTTCCGGCCGGGTTGAGGATGTGCCCGAAGACTCCCGCGCGCGCCTCCTCTACTCCCTGCAACGCCTCCGCCGTCAGCAGCCTCTTCAACCCGCCCAAACTCATGGCCACCTCTCTCTCTCTTCCCCCCCTCCCCCCGGCAGAATTATAATAAGATGGGCCTTAAAGTTACTATTGGTCTGGGCCTTAAAGTTCACTGCAAAATGGGTTGTATAGAAATAAGATAGGCCAGAATTCTTAAGCCCATTTCATTTCCTTTCAGTAATTCACAACCATTTCATCTGAAAACTCCACCATGCCATCTACGAGGTTTCAACAAATTCGTGGCCACTGCCCCCGATCGTCCCACTTTCGCGGCTTCCATTCTGGAAGGAGAAGGTATGATAATTGTAGCGCACCCCAAAATTAGGCCTCAATTTAAAGGTATAATCGGTATTATGTTTGCCTCTTCTTAACCTATTACATATAGCATCGTAACTGAAATATAATAATATATAAAAATAATAATATAAAACACAGTGGAAGATTTCATAGACATATAAATTCAAAATACATTACTAATTCATGGGCCACATGGGCTCTAATATAAGAATCCAACGTATAGTTCATAGTACATAATTGAGTTCATATCAAAGTTTGTGACTCAAGGTCCATAAGTCATATATACTTGACTCTATATATGAGTTCGACATCATACTAACAAACCATAAAGAATAACTTGGGTCATCGGCCCGACTGTCATATGTATAATCTCCTCGTCTTCATCTATGATGTGCAGGAGATTTCTTCTGATAGAATATGTTAAGACTCATACATGCTATGATTAATAATATAATTTCTACATGTCATGACATATGCATTGCATCATAATAAAAACATAAAACATATGCATGTTATGAGCTACATATGCATATTATATGACATGTGAATAATCATCATAGCAAGATAAGATAATTATATATCATCATTAATATATTATGCTTAGTTATATTATGCATTTATCTTTCTTAATATTTATCATCTTCATTCATAACATCATATGATAATGGAATATTCATTTGCATCCCTTTAAGTGCATACATCATTATCTTCATCTTTATGTTCTAAATCATTTGATCTTAGTCACTTGATGTGACTTTCATCTTTTCGTCATTTATCTTTAATTAGATAGTTTATTATTAGGAAGACTATGTTGATTCGTCGGACTTTGTTTAGATAGGTCTGGATCTCTTTGTCCATTTTGAAACGTCATCACTAAGGGGTGGACTTGTTTCATTTTGAAATGCCACCACTAGGGGGTGAGGGGACTCATTTACAAAGACCCCTTCATCAATTTCATCTTCTAATTACATTCATTAATACATACAAATATTCAATACATGTGACATGTTTTAATCCTATTTAAGGTTGTCTATGCATGGAAGAGTCATGACCGTTCCAGTACTTGGAACGCCCGTGAAGGCATCCGTTAAAGATTTGTTGGCCACTGCCATGCTAGTCCCATGGAACGATCGTGACCTTAACCGACTATAGGACCAGATGTCCCATCCGATCGACCGATCCATAGACCATATTAAACAGTGGACACAGGCGCGGCCTCACTAAAGGTTACAACCGTACCGTGCCCACCTATGAGGTCATTTTACGCCAAAGGCAACTGGCATGCCCATAAGATCACGGGGGACTATGGGTCACGATCGTGCCCCTGCCATAAGGTCATTTCATGCCCAAGATAGTGGGCATAATCTCTCAGGATCACGACCATGCCTAGGGAGAGCAGTTGAGCTTCCCCTGATTTTACCCCATTTTTCCCATTTACACTCATACATAAGCAACTATAAAGCATACATTCATCTAGCATAAGAAATATGCATTTGCACTTTCGACCTAAGGTTAACATCACAAAAAGAATAGACATTTAGAGAAGAGATGAAATTTCATGCTTAGCAATTTCAATCTTGTTGAATTAAACATTAATTACAACATGAAAATCACTACTAATGTCATGAAACACTATGATTCTAGTTGCAATATCCAATAAACAGTAACTTAATGTCATCATTAGCACAAAAGGAATAGATCACGCACATCCCCTCACTCTTACATTCCAAGAATAATTTGTTTATTCTTCCATACCTTAATCTAAGTACACAAACATCATTAGGAATTAGATTAAAGGGTTGGATCCCTTAAACATGCAAACCCTAAAACCTAGATTCTTCCACTTTTCTCTCTCTTTCCTCTTCCTTTCTTGGCTGCAGTCACTTCTTCCTCTTGCTCCAGCTTCTTTCTTCCTGTTACAGCCGCAACAAAAGTGGGGAATAGCTCTTGAGGTGTGCTGCCGGCAGCAAGAGAGCAATGGGGTGAGAGGGAGTGGGGAAAGGTAATTAGGGAGGCAAAAAGAGGGAGGGTGGCCGCATTGGGGAGGGGATGCTCGGCTGGTGCTTGGGAAAGAGAGTGAGAGGGTTTGGGTGAGAGAGAGGGGAGGGTTTTAAGAGGTTGTTATTTTGTGTTATTTCAAATAAATCAATTACTCCTCTAACCACCACCACACTTGTAAAGGCTTTTTCTTCCATTTCTAGCCTCCTTCGCCAGAAGACAAAAATAGATCATTCTTGTCCATTCCCACAAATTTTTTTCAAAAATCTAATTATCTATATAGGAATTAGGAACCCAACAACTTTTATCTCAATATGTTTTTGCTTTTGAGGTCAATTTGGTTATTTATTAATTAAATCTTTTTTTAGAATATTACAATTAAAAGGCGTAAGGTCGAGCGGGGGAGATCGGATGATGCAGATGTCAATCTCAAGATTTAGTCACTGTTTCCTTTTGAGATAGCACTTGATGAATCTTTTGAGATAGCACTTGTAACACACCTGTGCAGAGAGATAAAAAAAGGAAAAAGAGAGAAAGCAGAAGAGTCTCGGCCAAGCTTCTTTTCCTCCTTTTCTTTTTGTCTTTTCCTATTGTCTTTCCTTCCTCTTCTCTTTCTCCTTGTCTTTTTCATTTTGTCTCTTTTTTGTCCATCCTTCTCTCTCCTTGTCATTTGGGTTTCCAAAGGCAGCAGCTCCAAAGCAAGATTTACCTTATTCTCTAAGACAGAAAGCCAAGGATCGGACCTCCTCTACAGAGGTCTCGACTCCTCCATCTCCTCTTTCATTTTTCTCCTCTCCACTCTCTCTCACCCTGTTTCCCTTCCTCTCTGGCGCATGGACAGCAAGGGATGGAGGGCGCCACCGGCAACACCTCAGGTGCGGGTAACATTGGAGGGCAGTGGCAGATGAACTGGGGCACGACCACCGCAAGGACGCACCGACGAACCATGAAATCGTAGGCTTTAAAGTGTGTTGTTCGGGATCTTCTTCATAGGTCGCGTTCTAGACAAACTACGCATGATTGATACTTCTTGAACTGATCCATTGCTGATGTCGAACCTTTGCATGCTCTACTTGAATGTTCATTATGCTTGTCGAACGGAATACATGCTAAAACCATTCATTTTCATGTTAGAAATTTCTCGTCCTCGTGATAATGCCTAGATCTACTCAAACATGTTACAGTTCGTAGACATTCTGTTGACTCACACTCGTAACATGATGATCTTTACGCGTTGCACCGGCTACCACCGGAGAAAAATGAAATGAAAATGAACTCAGCATGAACGAACCCGACCCGGTTCAATGAAACTCGGCCCGGGTCGTGCCTAGCTAGACCGAGTTTTAACGAACTCGACCCGAGCCCTCCATTAACGCCAATCTCGAGCTCGGCGTGAACTAGGGACCCGACCTGGGTCATCTAAACCCAGCCCGAGTTCGTCACGGAGAAGGCGAACGGGAGAGTCGACACTCCTAACCTGATCGCTCTCCCAACCCGGCCCAGTTATGAACCACACCCGGCCCGGGTTCCCACTCTGATTTTTGTCAAAACTCGGCCCAGGTTTCACCTACGCTCGGTTCGGATTCTGACCACATGAATGATGATTTGATGATTTTCAACATTTGATTTATGTATTTGATATCAAATCTGATTGAAAGGTTAATCTTGATTCTTATAACAGTATTTACTCTGGTATCCTCAAGCCAAATTAGTTGATTGTTATGCTAAAAGGATCATGTTCCTTCATCGAAGCATGAATAAAGAATATGAATGACCAAAGGTTGAATGAAATGACCTTGTTCTTACGAATGTGAAAAGGAAACGAAATTAATGAAGACGAACCATTATCCCTTTATTAACTCTTCATATTGATCCATTCCACGATATGATGCCTCATGTGATGAATGAAAGGATTTTGTCCTCAAGAAAATGATCCATGCATACAAAGAAATGATAGAAACATGAATGTGTAAAAGAAATGGACAATGATCATGATCTCCATATTGATCCTTATGAACTTTCACGAAGAATGAAATGAACGACACTCGACCCTAACCCAACCCGGGTATGAATTAGACCCGGCCCGACTTTCTGCTCGATTGTTTCGAGATTAATTTTGTCAGAACTCAGCTCGGTTCTACTCATACTCGGCCCGATTTTGACAAACAGAACCATGACTTCTATGACTTAGACCTCTGATTTATATGCTTGGTCCCTAATCTGTTGAAATGTCAATTGTGCTCAATAGATCGATAGTTACCTTCACGACTGAACCGTGGTGAATCTCTACGACTATGAACATGAATGAGGATTATGAATACGAATGATGAACAAGACAACGAATAGAAAGAAGGAGGTTGATGTCTTAAAATCAACGAACATGAATGAGGACTTAAAGTTGATGCTATACTAATATATAAACGCTTACATGTTATCAAATGATGCATATATTAAATTGATTTCTAAGTTGGAGAATTGATGATTTATAGATTGCTTAGTCCTTTATATTGGGGAGCTTCTCTCTCATGATGATACATGTTGAAGGTTGTAGAAGTCAAGCTATGATTTGGTGCTTTGATGATATGTGGAAGTTCTTGTTATTAATTGGTCAAAATATATGTCTAAGAATGATGAGGATGGACATATGTGAAGTCATGATTTTTGTTAAAGGCTTAATGATAAATTATGTATTGATGTTAAGTAAAAAGATGGACAATTGTATGAAAAGGAACTAATGCATGACATGAAAATGAACTAAAGTATGATGTGGAAATGGATTATAGTAGGAACATAGCTACGAATGAAGCAAAGGAGATGCGATGCATGAAATGGATATAAATTGTGTTTGTTTGCTCTCTGGATGATAGATAATTGGAATTGTTTATAGAATGTAGTATTTTCATAAACTAATTGAAACATAAAGACAGCAAACGACATGTGGTTCTGCCTAGTAGAAACGGTCGACCGATCCTAAATCGAGCGTCTGATTATCGTAACGGTAGAATATAGTGGACGGTCGGCCAACCGAATCTTTCGACCGAAAGCCCGCGGTTGATCCCATGTTATGACGGATGAACACACTCTTCCGGCGATCGGTGGATACTGATAAATGGACATCCGAACCTCTTTTAGATGACCACCGGTGAATCTCAAACGGACGACCACTGACTTTTCAATCTTCCGATTATGGGCAGAGGGAAGCATGACCTTAAATTTACCCTCATAATTTGATAAGCCCCTGCCCACGGTACTGAATAGCATGATGTTAAAAATGATTCAAAGCCACTCCTACTCCCTACTAGCTTGATTGATCTAAGTGATCGAAAGAATATGATCTTGAAAAGATTAAAGAATGAACAAAAAATGATCGACAACTTCCTTTTCGGTCGACCGATGAATGATGATGAACGAGCGTCCACTTCTCCTTCAGACGACCCGAAGTTTGATTGTTTCTCGAGATTGATCCTTGTCGAAAACTCGGCCTGGGTTCCGCCTATAAGCGGTTCGGATTCTGACCACCAGAACTATGTGTTTGACTGTTTAGATTCTTGATATACCTATTTGATCCCAAATTATTTCTTAATGTTAATCATGCTCATTACATCACTGTTTTGCCTTCATGATTTACTGAACCATTGAGTTGTATGATGACATGATGATGTTTCCTTATCAAAGTACGAGTAAAGAACGATTATGATCTTATGAACTTTCATGGTGAATGATTTCAAATGATGATGAACCCTTATGAAATGAAGAAGAACGAAAAGAACCGACGACCGCTCCCCTCTTCGGTCGACCGATGAATGATGATGAACGGGCGTCCGCCTCCTCCTCGGACTACCCCAAATGAACCTAAAGCGAATGGCCCTTGATATGTGGGCATCCGTTATGTGGATCGAAAGATGTGACCTTCGTCCCAACCCTGATTTAATGAGCTTCCGTCCACCTGATTTAAAGTAAAGGAAACGAACTTAAAAATGATTTGGAGTTATGCTCCCTACGATCTTGATCAATCTACGGATTGAAACACGAGTCCATTTATGATGGGGAAACTTGTGACAGTCTCGTAATATGCACTTCCTCACGAGTTATAATTTGCTCTATCTAGATGAGAGTTTCTCCCCTATGGATATTTCCGCCTAGTGCGATGACATCTCCTTCGAAGGATGTTTCCGGCTAATGCGAGGTCATCCACACTTTTTTCCGATGGGGCTAGCCGTGGCACTGATCATCCACTGTCCTACAATGGTCACCTCACAGTGCTTGCAATGGTATACCCTCAATGAATAAAGAGCTCTTCCAAAGTATGAAAGTATGAAAAGTATGAAAGTATGAAAGAACGAAAGTACGAAGAATGAACGATGAACTCGTAAAAAAATTAGAGAAAGAAAAGAAATGAGAAGGCAAGTACGGAAGTACGAAAGATAAACACGAAACGAACATATAAAAGAATCAAAAGAAGAAAAGAAAAGGAAAAAAAAAATGGAAAGTCATGAATCAAGATCTCTTCATCTATTTTCACTCTACCATGTTTCACCTTACAATGCTTCACTCTTATATTGACTACATGTTTTTCCTTCATGCTATATTTATCTATCACACTTAGCTTTATGCTAACGGTTTGAGCGTGCTCCCTGTGTAATCTCCATAAGTACTTGATGATGATCGTGAGTTGTTGATGTATGTGCAACGACCACAGCTTAGTGATGTATGCACATAATTACCTAGAATTTAGAAAAGACCTCTAGAGTTGTATTATACATGCCTTGTGGATGTACCATTATTGATTTAGCTTCCGCATTTTTCTTTCATTGTCATGTTTATTTAGTCTACCTCTTACGTGTCACATTCTTCGACCATTTGGATCAATGAAAGACCGAAAAAAGTAATGATCGAAAGAAGATTTCGTCACGTGACATGGCCGAATCTTGAGGCATTACAACCTGTGCATTATAATCAGTATATTGCCAGTTTAACCACGTGAATGATGTTACTTGAAATGCAGAGCAACCCTTTGGCTGGGGATTCGACAAGAAATGCCAGTTCATGGACAAACTTGTTTGGGAGGTACCACGGCAGTATAAATAGTGATTCCCATAGCATCGGGCTCAAGTCAGTCTCCACGAAGACTTTCTGGTTGGCTGATGGCTGACGTAGTGCCCCCTTGCCGTCATACAGTTGACATTTGGCATGTTTGCTGTTGAAGTAATGTTACTTCTGACGAATAAAATTTGTAACAGAATTTTGTAGTGTAATATGCCGCCCTCTTCTTACATTACATTAATGAAAATAGTGGTATACGATATCAGTTCTCTTTTCCTCGTCATGTCTTGGCTGCCCTTTCAGTTTCAGGTCTATTTATTTAATTTTAGCCCCGAACTCAACACACGGAAATGAACAAATCTTCTACGATTGGGCCCCATAACTCGACGTGCATTATTTGATGTCGTGTGTTTGGGATGACTCGGTCGATCAGTCCCGGAGGCCTACGAGCCATTATAACATCCCGCCTGCTGCTAGATAACGTTCTCAAAAACAGGCGCCTGCTAAAACCCTCCCCTCCGCAATGGCTTCCTCTATCCCCCTCCCGCTCTTGTTCATCTCCAGCAATTCCGTGAGTCTACAAGCAAATCGAGCAGTCACCCCATCAAATTTATCACGCCTCTGTGTTGTTCAGGCGAGGAACGAAGATAATGCTTCTTTTCCACCGGCTGCCGTCGCCGCTGCCTCGACCACAAACTTCGCCGGCGGAAGGAGAACAAGAGTTGCTCCCGTTAGCGTTTCCTCCGCCGCCTCCCTGCCTCCGTTTAATATATTCGAGCAGCCGCCAGCTGAGGCGTTGTCTTCGGAGGTGATTCTTTATCTTCTTCTTCTCGTTGTTCTCCATATTAGTTTAATGACGGATTCTTGGGTCGACATTGAGATGGTGTATGACTGCTGCAGATGGAGCCGGCAGATCCCGACTTTTATAGGATTGGGTATGTGCGTAGTATGCGGGCTTATGGGATTGAGTTCATGGAGGGGCCTAATGGCTTTGGTGTCTATGCTTCTCGAGACGTTGAGCCACTGAAGAGGGCCAGGGTGAGTACTAAATTATAGGTTCCAGTTATATGCGGTTCCATTTCTCAATCAGTGGCTTATAGTTCAAATGTTCAATTTAAATAGCTTGTTCAGCTCAATGAACGAGGAATAAGTTCATGAATGAAACTTAAGCGGTCTGCAAAAGCATGACTGTATGAATATTGTTAGTTCATTGCTTTTATCTTAGTTTTATGAAGGATTTATTTGCTTTGGGCTTGCAATTTACTTTTGCGTGTAGGTGATTATGGAGATTCCACTTGAGTTGATGTTGACTATCAGCCAGAAGCTTCCCTGGATGTTCTTCCCGGACATCGTACCTGTGGGGCATCCAATATTTGACATTATTAATTCCACAAAACCTGAGGTTGAAGTCAGAAATTTTCTTTTTGACATCTTGATTTTTTTATTGACTTTCCTTGTAACCTTCAGACTCTCGGTATTCTCTGATTCTGCTTTTTCTCACAATTTAATTATGCTATTGCTTAGTTAAAACAATAATGATGAAGCAAATGTGTATACCTGCACTGAAAGTTAGATGCATTGCTATCATTTTAAGTAGGTGAAGGCTATTCCTCAAATTTCTATGGGATCTTTTTCAACGGAGGCTTGTATGTTTAATTCTCAAATGATTTTTCTAAGGATTTTTTTGAAAGAATTTGCAAATGATTCTTTTACTCTAAAGTTTCAATTTTCATAGGCAACCATTCGAATGTGAAAAATAAGCTATGTCTATTACTCTAGAGCCACATGGTAGTATAGCTTATTTAAAAATGATCTTTCTGGCATAATTGCTTGTTACTTATTGGGCTTGGTTTTTTGTTGCAGACAGACTGGGATCTAAGATTAGCCTGTCTTCTTCTTTATGCTTTTGATGTAGAAGATAACTTTTGGCAGCTGTATGGTGATTTCTTACCAAGTGCAGATGAATGCACTAGCTTTCTTTTGGCCAAAAAGGTTAGTCTAAGCCACAAGTGATAATTTATTATTATAGTTATGCTTTCACCATATTGAAATTTATTTTTCCCTTTTTTTTCTTTTGCATCATGCCTTGATCATATCTTCTGTAAGTATAATTTCCTGGATTAAATGATTTGGGGCTCATTAATTGGTACAATACATATGCAGATCACTTTATTGTGGGGAAGTGATTTACTAAATTTTTCGGATATGATATTTCCTGTTTTTAAGCACGTGATAGAAGCTAAACAAAGGGCAAAATTTTGAAACTATCTATTTTATGGTCATATTTTATCTTTGAGTTCCTTTGCTACTTTTCTTTTGAAAGAGAAAAAAATAGGCATGTGCATTTGGTTACTTTGTGATGCAGGATAGAATCCTATTGGATCAGGAGTTGTAATGATCGTTAATTGTTTACTCTCTCATTTATCTTAGTTTGATTATTTCGTTCCTTGTATGAGTCAAATTCTATGAAGAGTCCTATGGGTATCATCAAAGTTATATTTAATATTTTTCAATCAGTTAAACTCCGTGCTATTTTATCATATGTATTCATGATACATTTGATAGATTTCGGTGAATTCTAGTCAATTCAAACTAATTATTTTTCTCAAAAATCAAATTGGATGACTTGCAAATGAATGTTGTTGGTGGATTCTTGGATTATTTTCTCATCTTTTTTTCTTCATCATCACGATAGTCAGCTGCCTACATGAATCTTTGACAATTTTGTTGCGTCAAGCGGTATCAGCGCAGATTCTTAGTTGTCTCTGAGTTATCTTTGAAAAAAGAAGATGACCATCGTGCATTTGCATCTCATCTGCCAAACCAATGACCATCCTCGATTTGCATCTCATCTGTCAAGGCGTCAAGCTTCGCATCTTTGTTGGGTTATGTTGTCTTATACCATCCAAATTCTTTCATGTGGGACAGTTTAATGTATGATAGAGTTCAACTAAATTAGCTTTCTAATGGTCATAGGAATTTACAGTTATTTTATTTATCTTTTATCTTAGTCTGACTTATTTTGCTCCCTATGAGGTAAACTCCAGTTGTAAAACTCTATGCATTCTTGTATCATGCGGATCAATAATATCTTCGCTGAATTTTGAATAACTCTAGCGGATTTCTTATTAACTATTTTTTTTTCTTTTTTTATACAACTTGCAAATTGACATTGTTTTTAGATTTTAAAGTTCCTGATTAATTTTGAAATTAATTGTTGCTATTATGTGTTACCTACCTAATTGCTGTCTTTGCTTTGTCTACGTCCATTTTCTAAAACTCTGCCATGTTACTCTGAGGCATAAATTTGTTTATTCAAAGTACTGTCTGAACTTTTCTTCATATATTGTGAACCATCATTTACCCTAAAAAAATCCTATTTCAACAGGTATTGTTTAATTAATCATATTTTCCTACATGATCTTAACTTTCTCACACTCAATATGTTAATTGACCACGGTCTTAATTTTCAATGAGATTAGTCTTTCCCATTTTTGTTGTCCTTTGACTCAACCATTGCAGTTTATGTTTGATTTTATGTGTTGAATGCTCACTTGTATTAGCTAAATCAAGATTGTCAAGATCGTTTTCCGAAATAGATCCATAAGGGTTTGAGGATCTACCATATGAATAAAATAGTAATATAAAATACTTATATTTATTCATAAATATCATATATATGAGTTAATTAACCTTTAAACATTACTATTTATTCATAATTTTTCAAATCTAATATATATTTTCTAGTACGGAACACAATATAATATTCTTTTAATACAAATAGCAATAATATTAAGTATATAAAGTGGACCTTAAAAAGGTAGAATATTGTTAACATAAATATAATATTAGTTTACGTGCAAAAATGGAACTCAACAACAACAACAAAGCCTTGTCCCACTAGATGGGGTCGGCTACATGGATCATATGACGCCATATTCGTTGATCCATGTTCATGAGATTCGACAGGGTTTTATACTGGCTGTCGGAGCCTAACACAACCCTCCTCCTTTATCCGGGCTTGGGACCGGCTATAAAACATAGGCGGAGTTAAAAAGATGGAACTCCTTTTTATTCAAAAATGGAACTCAATTTGAATAAAAAGATATTGTTAAATTTGATGTGTTGATCAGTTTTCCTAAAAGCTTAAGCCGTTAGGAAGAGCAACATTTATGATTTTATATTCTTAACACTCTCTCTCATGTGTGAGTCGTTGACAACTTTGGTCTAGCCCAATCCACCATGTGGACAATAAAGGGAGGAAATTTTTTTTTAATAAGAGCTTGACGAGGTTCGAACTCTTGACCTGACTGTGATACCGTGTTAAATTTAATGTGCTGACCAATTTTCCTAAAAGCTTAAGCCGTTAGGAAGAGCGACATCTATGATTTTATATTCTTAACAGATATCATTGTGAACTCTCAAGATAACATTGAACTATTTGATTATATTAGATTGGATGCAAGTGAGAATAACATATAAAAGATAAAGATAATAGAATCAAAATGAATCTAATTGAGGCCTTTTACATTTGCTTTTAATTTTTTATCCTAATAAAAAAATTTGTATGGTCTCCTCAAAAAAAAAAATTGTATGATTATCGTAGGATTGGTAGGATGGATCGTAATCTCCTATTGATCCTAAGATTTGGTATAGATTCTACGTTTTAAAATCTTCTAATATTGAGATCGTTTTCTCTCTAAAGAATCATAAAATTTCTATGAGCCGGATTTGGATCTTGGCAACCTTGAGCTGAATTCTTCTCTAAGTTTGCGATCTAATTGTTAACATTGCTTTAGGAAGACCTGTTGGAATTGCAAGACCCAGTTTTGGCTTCAAAAATTGAAGAGCAGCATAAGCGGGCAGTTGAATTTTGGGAAAGACATTGGGTAATTCTGAGATCGTTTTTTTTTCTTTTTTTGTCCAGATCTATTGTTTGCTCTGAGTAATTTTGCTAATGTCATTCATCCTTAATTTAATCAGCACTCAGCAGCCCCACTAAAGATAAAACGTCTAGCTCGTGATCCTGAAAGATTTCTTTGGGCATTAAGTATTGTTCAATCACGTGCTGTTAGCATGAAAATAAGACTTGGAGCTCTAGTACAAGACGCAAACATGCTCGTTCCATATGCTGGTAAATCTCTGCCAATAGATTGATGGAAAAAATCTTTTAGGCTGTAATAACTGGGAACATTTGAGGATCCCTTTGTATGCAGTTTTATTATATTGTGAGTGATGGTTCAACTGCACAGCATTCTATGAAAACCAATTAAATCTGTTGTGCAAATGAAACTTTGTCGACTTGACTTTGAACATGGAAGGTCACTCACAACTAGAACTTTTGGATTACCTTTTTACGGATTTAACTTATATAAGTCATCCTGAATTTTTTTAATCTATTCCAAACTTTAATCTTTCCTGTTCTCTTTTCTACAATTCCCTTCAAGGAAAAAGTTCTCCTTTCTAGAATCCAAGTCCAACTTATTGTGCAGAAATGTTTATGTAAAGTTTTTGGCAGACATGTTGAATCACTCATTTCAGCCAAATTGTTTCCTGCATTGGCGTTTCAGAGATCGCATGCTTGAAGTTATGATAAATGCTGGACAGCGTATCAGGAAAGGAGAAGAGGTGAGCTTGTAGTGTACCTTTTTTTTTTGGTGAGGTGAGCTTGTAGTATACTTCTGTATACAACAACAACAACAAAGCCTTATCCCACTAGGTGGGGTCGGCTCAGTATACTTCTGTATAGAAGAGATATATTTTTAGTGATGTAGGATGATTATAGATAGATACACTCATGTAGTGTTCATGAAGATTAATGTAGTCAAGTTTATGCTTTCACCAGAACCGAGGATAACACCTATATACACATTTTTTTTCCTCATCTGAATTCTTCCATAATGAGGCCCGTACCATGTAGTGTATTAGATCATCCCTTCTTTCTTCAATTATCAAATAAAGGATGCATGTGAAAACAACTAACTTCCCATGTTGAAATCTTCTCAGGTTTGGGGGTTTCATAAAGATTTCCAGGGTTTATTTTTTTATTCTTCTCCTTTTTGTATCTTGTAACATACAAATACACTTGAATGGACTCCTTACAGTTTAATTACAAACAATCATGTGGAATAGTAGAATGTAAATTGTTTAGGAGATTGTACCTCAAAATTTGCATTTCCTTGCAGTTACTTGGTTTACTCATTGCATATTTTTCACTTTGACTCAAATAGAGGATTCTCTACCCAAAAAAAAAAAAGACTAATAGAAGCTTGTCAAGTTACATAGTATTCTTGATCATTTTGTTGTTAAAAATGCTACTGTTTTCTTACGCAATTTTATAGTCCAAATATTTGATTTTACTGGCAGATGACCATCAATTATATGAGTGAGATGAAGAACAATGTTTTCATGGAAAGATATGGATTCTCATCAGCAGCGGTACTACTAAATGTTTGCTAACTTTCTGTAGGTTGGACTTTTAGTATTATATATCTCTTTTGTTTCTCAAAAAAAGAATCTTTTTCTGCCTACGAAGTGATTTATTGTCATCTCAAGCATTATGGACCAACTTAGGCCAGGCTTTGTTTGTTAATTTAATTTTAGAGGGATGGATTAGGGTGGTGAAATAAAGTTTTGTGAGATTGAGTCTAGTGAGGGTTTATAAAAATCATGTTTGTATATGAATTAATGGGATACAAATTATAATACGTGAGTTATGAAAAGTTAAATAAATGTCTTTATTTATTTATTTTTTAAACGGGAAAGGATGACTAGCAAGATGATAGCCATCCAGAATTTCATTAATGTTAAAGTGAGATTACAAGATTAAAACAAAATTAAGGTAGACATGACAATTCCATCACCAAAATGTAAAAATGCTACATCATAAGTGTTTCCTTCACTCCCCGTAAATAGCTTCCTCATGATGACAAATGTCTTTATTACCCTTAAGTAAATTTACAACAACAACAACAAAGCCTTATCCCACTAGGTGGGGTCGGCTAACACAATATATTCGTTGATCCATATTCATAAGATTCGACAGGATTTTATGCTGGCTGTCGGGGCCTAACACAACCCTCCTCCTTTATCCGGGCTTGGGACCGGCTATAAAATATAGGCGGAGTTATCCTTAAGTAAATTTATTTATCTTTAATTTGATTGAAATGAAACATAGGTATAATTATTTTTAACCCTCCAAAAACCACCACTTTGAAGGATTTAATTTTAAATCATATGATGGGCTTATCAATACCAACAGAACCACACATAAATTTTTAAAAATAATGACCCAAACAAGGTGTAGATTTTTTTTTTCTCAAAAAAAAAAAGGTGTAGATTTTTTAAACCCACCCTGCCTGGATTAACCTAACCCATTGCTACTAATCCTTCCATCCAAACAAAGCCTAGCTTCTAATGAATGAACAAAACCTTTTTAAAAAACTACTATGTACATCTTGTTACATGAATTGTTGCCTTTTACCTCTCAAAAACAAATTGTCTTTTAGCCAATTGAAGAATAAAAGGGCAGATATACATCTGATTTTGCTCATTTATTACTTGCAGAAATTTTGTTCTATTTTATTTGGATTCTTGACCTCACGTACCAGTGTTGGATTGGATAAGAATCCTTAGACATTACTGTGGCATTTGGATGTTCTGGGTTAATGCATATCTTGTGAACTTTTAAAAACTAAACTGAGTCTTGCCTGGAAACTGTTGACATTTGTACTTGTTCATTGACGATGTAGATGCTCCTTACTCGGCTATAGAGTGATTTGTAACAGTTCCATGAAATTATAATGCTAACTCTGTGATATCTATTGTGATCATGGTTTTGGACAACTTGCACTTACATCTTAATGGATGTGTTGCATTTGTTCATAATCCAGGCATCTGGAAGTACTCACCTTCTTTTAAACTTTTCAGAACCCTTGGGATGTCATAAATTTCTCTACAAATGCAAAGATTCATTTGGATTCCTATTTATCAGTATTCAACATCTCTGGATTGGCAGAAGAATACTATCACAACAGTAAGAAACATCAAGTCAATTTGTCCTAACCTTGCACTCTCTTGTATGTATGTTGGTAATACTTGAATTTTAATGTCCTCCAAGTTCTGGGGGGTAACTGAGCGCTGTTTCTTCCTCGTAGTTTGATTCATTTTTCTGTCAATGTTCTTTTTTGGCATCATGAATAATGCTTCTGCGATCAGGTCTCTTGTCTAGTGGAGAAGACAGCAGTTTTGTTGATGGCGCAGTCATAGCAGCTGCACGAACATTACCTACGTGGTCTGACCGAGATGTACCCCCTGT
The DNA here is from genome assembly GCA_030549335.1 of Pontederia crassipes. Lineage (NCBI taxonomy): Eukaryota > Viridiplantae > Streptophyta > Magnoliopsida > Commelinales > Pontederiaceae > Pontederia > Pontederia crassipes. The sequence continues at coordinate 5,069,055 of JAUKPH010000022.1, read as the reverse complement.
CCCGAGCTCGGAAAGGAAATCAGCTCGGGAATTGCAAGAAGAATGTCATCAGATGTTGGCAGAGTTTTCAACCACAGCCGAACAGGATCAACAAATTTTAGGTACTCTGTTGCATGTATGAAAACATATTGACTTAATAAAGAAAGATTCTGCTTACTCTACCTCCTGATTCCTTCTCCTTTTGGCCTCATCAGATTCTAATCCCGAAGCCAGTAGAACACGAGAAGCTGCCATCAAGTAAATACCTGGGACCCGCTATGCATTTTCTTACATTTCATCCTCGCTTCTGGTCTTGAAGAAATGAGTACATGGTTTGACGTTTCTGTCTTTTGCAGGTATCGGCTGCATAGGAAGTTATTCCTCCAAAAGGTCATCCATGCTTTAGAACTCTACCAGGACAGGATAGTGTATTAATTAACTGTACATTTTTTAAGTAATGCTAGTTAGACTTCAGTAATCCATCTTTGGTTGCAGCGGCGGATTGTAATCAGATTTTACCTTCTTGGTATGCCAAACTTTTATTGAGCATTACATAATTTATCTTCTCTTTAATGCTAAAAGATTTTGTTGGGGTTCACTGGTTATCAATCGTTGATTGTCGGGTGTGACTGTGAAGTGATGACCTTGAACGCAGAAGATATTGTAACGAAATAATTTTGCACCATGTGCTCCCGAATGCAGGCAGTACTTTATCACATACCGCGTGGAGGGATCCCACCTGTTCCTCTACAATAAATTTGCTAATACTTCAACGTATCAATCAAAATTCACTATACCTTTTTAAGAACATTGTGTAAAATGTTAAACCTCGTAGACTACAAGAGTGACCTTTATTATACTAGAAAAGAAAAAGAAAAGACTGCCCTTATCAAATCCATGGCTTGAAAAATGTACATTGTTTGGTGGTACAAATATTTTATGCAGGAAGTTTGTGCTGCGGCCAAGATGTTGGAGATATGCCCAGTACTCTTCAAGTAGTCAACGCAGAAGAAAAGGAATCAGAGAACACAACACAAAACAATTTCAGCAGATGAGGGGGAAGAAAAGAAACGGATGAAATGTTAAGCTGCAGCGGCCTCCTTTCGCTTTCTGCCCCATCTTGGAGTGACTTCAATGAGCTGATGAGGCACAAGCTGCCGCTCGCGCCTTGTGAGCTTCTTGTAATTGCTGACTCTTAGTTTGGCAATCTTTGCCTCCTCCTCGGGAGTAGTTTCCCTCACCACCACCGTCAATCGGCACTTAGGCCGCACCATTATCCCACTCCTGCCTTTAGAATGGTACGACACTCGCTTCAAATATTGTCCCTTTCCCACGAATGCTTCGTCTACAGCCAAAGGCGCAAAATGATGACATACCACGAGAAAAGAAAAAACAACAGGTGCATGATGCATCTATTTAATTTAATGGATAGAAAGACAACATTCACCTACCAACGAGAAGACGATCAACATCTAGTCCATGATTGTGTGTTGCATTAGCACGAGCTGAATGGATTACCTTCGACAGCAAAAAAAAAATAGAATTTTCAAAAAAGAAGCCCATCTTCCCTTTCCTTCCTCAAGATAAAATTAAAGTTAATAGGCACCTGATAGACCGTCTTGGCAGCACGTTTAACTGTTACTTGCAGTTGCAAGAGGGCATCTTCAACACGCATCCCGCGAACCAATTTTGCAACCAAATTGAGCTTCTTGGGACTCTGACATTATTAACCAAATAAGATCAGGCTGAAAGTGATAGCAGCAAAATATGCTTTTATAAGTTGCTAAATGATCTCCATGATATCTATCATTCGAAAAAACTAATAATTTGCTGTCAGGAATAAAAGGTCCGATATGATAATATGTCTGAACTCTTAAAAATTGTATAATGCAAATAAGATAACTTCATAATCTAAGATCATGCAATGAAAACGATAACATGAAAAGCAAGAGAGTTGCAGCAAAAAAGGAAAAGTTAAAACGAAGGGGTTTCTGTCATGTATCAGTGCATGCATTCCCAAAATAAGACTCGAAGCTGAAAGTTTAAAAAAGATCTTAGAAGAATTAGGACATCAGCTTATGCTATATATGAAAAATATCAGGAATAAATGAATCTATAAATTTTTTTGTTTGTTTCTGTTTCTTTATTAAATGCAATAAAATTTAAATTTCAAGCCTCAAGTAAATTTCAAGCCATGCTTCTTGGAGTTGAATCTTAAATCTCGTGATACTGAAAAAAGAACGATGCCAGCATTGATGTGTCAAAGTCCTTGAAATAAAGGGGTTTACATTATTATACCATTCTTATATCCTTCTTAATAGCTTGAACCCTTGTACGTTTTGGGCCCCCGCCTTCCTTTCCAGTTGTCCCAGTGTCTCCCATTACAGGAGTAAGAGGAGAAGAAATGGGCACCAAGTTAGCAGCTTCATCTGCATACAAACTTTTGGAACTGGAAATTCCCTGCAATAGCATAGCATGATGTCAAAGCAATACTGGGGGTGGTCAATCCATAAGAAAGCTTGAAAGATAAGAGGATATACAATGTAATGTCAATCAATTTTCCATGTTATCAAAGAATGAGTTTCTGCTTCACTGAAAAAAAGGAATGAGATACTGAAGCAAGTCTCCTATTTACTGGTTGAAGAAAAATTCCTTTAAGTGAAGATAATTAGATTTCAGGTGTAAATACAAAGTGTTTATCTGCGTACCAATAATTAGTAATCAATAATGTAACTGATTCAATGTATATAATTAGATGATAATTTCTCATTATGTCAGGAAAGCAATGAATCAATGAAGTTTGGACGTAAAAATGATATAATCTTTCATAGTAGAAAAATATGTAGCATGATGTATAACTCATAGAATACATTTATGATTAAGTAAGATCTTACATAGTGCTGCAGATACTGATAGAATGGCCTCATAGTTTTAAGAGGAGCAGAATGCAATGCTCTGCACGGATTTGCCAGTTGACCTATAAGAATCATATACTTCCAATATCAGTTAAATTCTCATGGGAAATATTAGTTTTCTAACTGATAGTCTCCAGCAATAAGTCGGTACAAATTGAAAAAAAGAGCAACATTGCAGAAGGAACTAAGTCCACACATGATAAGTGAAAATAGAATCATCATTCAAACAACTTTCAGGACCAGATGTAGAGACTGTAATCTAAATTGAAGGACTGAAAGAAGGATCATCCGTGGCAAAATATCATGCTGTAGTAAATGGCTAATACACGACTTCAGAATCAAGCACCTCAACCACCCCCAAAAAACGAGTACCAACACCATTTGAAAAGCTTCATCTTTATAATTTTCCAAGATCTTCTCAAGTCTATTTTTTTCCTTTTTTTGAGTGATTTAATCCATAAAAAAATATATTTGATTGCATAGTGCCTTTACACCAAACAATGCGACACAATGAACAATTACAAAGCTAATGAAATGTTAGTCGAAGTTACCCGATGATGCATAAAACCCTCTACAGGTGCTAAACCCAGTGGTACAGGACCGCGCATTCTGCTCCACCGCAGCTTCTACATGGCGAAACACTGAACGAAGGCACCTTTGCCATCCGGCCATGACCACAGAATCAATCAACCTTCGCCAGCGACTGAAATCGAACATTAAAATTTAGAAATCAACTTTGAAGCACGTACAATAAACAAACCGTATATCATATAAGATAGAAAGAAACGGAATCGAAATAATGAGACGTCGAGATCTTCACTACAACAAAGTAACATTTGTAATTTTTTTTTCTTTTTGCTAAAAACCTGAATCGATCTTTAGAACAACAAAAAGATGGGCCAACAACTTCAGAAAAGATCGTAGGAGAAGAGGCTCGTGGGAGACAGCACGGGAGGAAACGACGTTGTTGCAGTGTCGACGACGGCCGGCGACTGGAGGGGGCGGCGGCAGGACGCAAATTAGCAGCTCGAATGGGAGCTGTCAAAGGACGAAAACCTGGTCCAGTATCAACTGGGCCGGCCCAAATATATAAATAGAGTGGTGATACCATCTCTCTTTTCAATTGAATTTTTTAATCGATGAATTCCAATTTATTACTGTGAAATCTATATATATATATATATATATATATATATATATATAAGCAAACGTAAAAATATAAAGTATTAATATTTAAAATAATAATATCAATTTAATTCAAATTATAGATATATATCTATAATTCTAATAACATGGAAAGTCAAATACGTCATAATCAAATCAATGATCCTTAGATAATTTTAATTTCTTTTAAATTTCATTAGATAAATCTAAGTTGATTAGAAATATCGTTCGAGAACACAAAGATTCTTATATATACATTATCCCGAAACATATTTTAATATTTAATACAGATAATAACTATTTTATTCAGAATTTAAAAAATAATGTATATATCAGAACAATTTGTTATAATCCTAACTTATTTCAGATCCTAATATGTAATAATAATTATTTTACTCCGAATTCAAAATTTTATAATAAAAGTTTGTTACAATCCTAATTTATTTCAAATTCTAATCCAAGTAGTTATTTTATGGATTAAAAATAATTAAAATAAATTATTCAATTTGAGTCAAATAAATATTAATCTTTCATTTTTATCAATTTGAGTATGATTACAATAAAAATAATTCATTTTCAAAAGATAATTTGTTATTTTGAGAATTAAAATAATTTAACATAATTAATTCAATTTGATTCAAATTAAGATTAATCTTTCCTTTTAAAATTTGCATAAGATTAAAATAAAATATGCAAGTAAATATTAATTCCTATTTAAAAGATAATTTATCATTTTCGGAATCAAAAAATAATTTAAAATAAATAATATATTTTGATCAAAATAAGATTAATATTTACGTTTTAGTAATTTAAGTATGATTAAAAGAAAATAAAATTTATCTTATAACTTTGTTATATAAGGTAACAAAAATGAAATAGGATTAAATTTATAAGAAGATTTATACAAACAGATTTTTTTAGTATGATTAAAATAAATAATATTCTAATAGATAATGTAGAAGCAAAAATAATTTTTTAAAATAATTTTTTTTTGTAATAAAACATAATTTAAAATGAATAATGTTTCAAAAAATAAATCAATAATATGTTATTTCTAAAAGGCAATGTATAAGTATAATAAAAAAATCCTTTTTAAAAAATAAATGTATTATCTTTTATCTTAGAAAAATTAATGCAATGAATTCAATTGTGTCCAAAATAATTTAACTTGAAGAATTCAATTTAGGCTAAAAAAATTAATTATTTAAGAAAATAATAATTTAATTAGAAGTTGGGTCTTGGTAATTTTAGATTGAATTTTAAACTTTTTTCAAAATACAATAATCTATTTATGGCATTTAAATACTAATAAATTAGTTTTGACCATTATTATAAATTATAATATTTTAATTATATACTATATATTTTTATAATATCTGTCATCCCATCCGTGCATTGCACGGGATTTAGGACTAGTTATAACATAATACAAAAATATTTTAAAAAAACATATACTATCAAAAAAATGATATTTACCAAAATAGTTATATAACAAATATTATTGTAATGTATTGAAATAAAATTTACACCACATGTTTAAGTTTTCATGAAAAAAGATACAACATATTCAAAAAAAAATTTCTTGCCCCAATAGAAGTATTTCCTCGAGGTTTCCCTAATAATGGATTAAGGCTTCTGTGGAATTATTAGTGAATTTTTTTTATTGCTAGGATGGTTTTAATAATAATCATGAACCACTACATATTATTTCTTAAATATTATTTCTTAATGGTTGTAACTATTATTTGTAACTACATATTGTTTCATAATAATCATGAACCTGTTAGTCAATTCAAATAATGGTTGTAACTATTATTTCTTAAATATTTTTAGTAATAATCATGATTTCTTCATCACGACATATTATTTAAGAAGGGGGATAAGGATTATCTGAGACAAAAGATAACTCATATATTATATATATGGGTCATCGTTGGATCGTGATCTGACAGTTTATAAATAGGCACTTGTTTGTAAACATCATATCACGATCCAACCACGGCTCACTTTTTTTCACACAATCCTTATTTCCTTTAAAAAATCAAATAAATTTAGCTATCATATATTAAAACGTCTTATAAATTACATAACAGGTGTGAAGACAAGATATAAATTTAGTCTATAAATGTCCTATAAATTTCTCTTATAATAGAAGTATTATACATTTAGTCCATCTTTTCATTCTACGGTCTTTTAAGAAAGTTTTAATGTAATACCCTAGAGGGATAATTTGAACTTTTTGTTCAAACTCTCATTATGATCTTCCATGTATAAATCACATTATTTCTATTGTTTACCTCTTTTATCCACATATCTTGGCGACTAAAGCTTGAGGAAGGAGAAATAGAGGACTAAGGAGGAGGAAGAAATAGAAGAAGGATCAATGTAAAAGGGATTCAAAACCTCTCTCTCCTTTCTCAATAATTTTATAATTGAATTGAGAGCATGAGGACCCTTGTCCTCGTATTAGATTGTGATGGGAATTTCTCTCATTGAGAACATTAGATCTATGCCATGTATAAGAATTGTGATGAGATCTATTGTTAGGGTTCATAAGTTTTCCATATTGTTCATGAATTGGGGGTTGAATCCTAGATCTAGGAATTGAATGTTCTTAAATGTTTTTTAAAGTTCTTTTGATCCTATAATGTCTAGAACTGCAATGATTCATTAGGTTGTATAATGATTTCCCTAAATTTTAGATGAAAATCCTGTAAAAATTGAGCTGGCGTCAAAACTCCATCTGTCACGGTCGGATGCATCCCGTCGCGCCCGTGACAGAAGGGCAAAAATCGCCTAAAATTTGGGCTTCTGTCACGCCCATGATAGATGATGTCATGATCGTGACAAGAGTCCGTCACGGCCGTGACTGCATCTTCACACGGTCGTGACAGAAGGGTGTTTTTTTAGGATTCTGTCATAGCCGTGACGACCCCGACCGTGACCATCTACAAAAATTGTATATGATATTTTAAATGTATTTTCAAAGTATTAATGGTATGTATTGATGCTTGTTGATTATAAAAGAACCTAAATACACATATATGTATGTTTCCCATGTAACTAGGTTAAAACATGAAGATTGAGCGATGTAATTGTGTGTTAATTGAACAACATGATGAACCTAGTTGTGAATGATGTTTATATGTCGACCCTCTATGATTGTTTTATCGAATTTATCGGAATGATCATTACACACGTCGGCAACGGCATGTCATTCCGATGTCGCCCTCGGACGAAAGTCCAGAATGATCGTTACACACATCGACAACGATGAGTGAATTCTAATGTCGCCACAGGGCGAGAGGGCAGCACTGTCTCCACCTAGCTATCCTATTGAGAGGACAATGACATAAATCCCAACTATCGAAAGATATAATCTCAATGAAAGAGTTAATGATCGATCAAATGAAAATGATGTCCCACGAAAGTGAAAGTCCGAAAAGGTTATGAATCAACCCTGAGAAAAGTTATGGAGACATATGATTATGGTAAGTGTACTTCACTTATGAGCCTATAGATTTAATTGATGATTGTATGAATGTCCATGCTATAAGTATGATGATGGTGATTACATGTCCCTCCATGCTTTATATTATGGCTTGATGATAGAAATGATATGATTGAATGACATGTAGATTATATGTTGTTAAGTACATGGCATGCATATTGTTTTCTTCTTTTATATGAAGATGATGATGCTTATTATGTAGTATTCTGTATAGCATCATAGAATCGCATGCATGACCTTTACATACTCTAACTAGAAAAATCTCTGCACCTCAGATTCGTGTAGGTACCCAATGATTGGATGGATGACGGCTCAGCTCATGACGAGAAAGATTGCACAATGGTGTAGGAGTCTTAGAGTCAAATGTTATTGAGTCTATTAGGCTATAAGTTTTAAAGAGATGTTTTAATTATGGTTTAAGATGTTTTAAAATCTATAACTTTACCTTTGTTATTTTCATGAAGTCTTCCGCATTCAAATTGAAGGATTTTTTTTTACTTTATTTAATGGCTTTATGCTTCCACTGAATTAATAGAAAATTATATATTTTTTATGATTATGTGATGGTGAACGGACTAGCACTGTCGAATGACCTAAATTACTTTTGGCAATTGGGGATAAATTTTTGGGTGTTACATTTAAACCAAAAATAATTTAATTTTGACCCATTGACATTTAGAATTGGACGATATTCTTAGAGTTTAGAAGATCCTTATGAAGGATCTCTTGTGCAACTTCTTAGATTTGGAGAATGGGAGACATAGTCTCATGAATCTAATTTAGGAATTGGGGCAGGGAATACCTCCACACAGCAAGGATCCTCACAAATTCTAATTTCATAATATACAAAGATTGGTGTTGTGAATTATATTTTATGCTTATATTATTCTTATTAAAACTAAAATTTTAGTATGAAACTTCATAATTTATTATAATATTTAAATACATATATATTTATTGTAAAATTTCTTATAAATATTATCTTTTATAATATTTTTTTTATTTTTTAAAAAAGATTGTTTTATCATATTAATTGAAGAATAGAATTCTTCGTGAGAATTAGATGTGGGGGCAAAGAATTAAATTGTTTCACTGTGAGAATTAGAAATAGGTCATGTTTGAAAAAGACACTCATTCAATTATAGGATAGCGGATTGTCTAAATGATTCTGATTATATTAGATGATTAGTTATCATTGCGAATATCCATGTGTCAATGTTATGCAAGTATCAGGACGAAGCAAATGTGGTAAATATAGAGGAACCAAATTTGAACATTGACCTAACATGATGTGAAGAAACTAACCAAATTTAAATATTAATTTAGTTAGATGGCATGTCGTATATATTAGGATTAGATGTTAAATATAGTATCAAAATAAATATTTAGTGCATATATATATATATATATATATATATATATATATATATACTACATTATAGGATACATAACTTATCTAATATTATATATAGTCAATATATATTACTATATTAGGATTTGAAGTATATTAGATTGTTAATTTAAGCATTAATTTTATTATATGATTATATGATATATATTAGGATTATGATAAAGATTTAAAATAGATTATGATTTTTAATATAAATTAATATCAATATTTATAAATGGATGTTGAAATATATTGTTTTGATTATGGATTATATTTTCTTCATTGTTATTTATCTATAATTATAATTTAAGTTTCGCTAGGAGTCTTAATTTTATTGATAATCTATTGGGTTATTTTCATAAATCATCCCTAAACTATCACGATTTTTCACTTTTAACCCCAAACTATGAACTTATTTTTTTGTTCCCTAAACTATCACGTTTTTTCCAATTTGATACTTTCGTCGACTTCTGTCACGATTTTCGTTGATTTTTTTCATTTGTGAAAAGTCATAGTTACCCTTTAACCTTTAATAATATATAATAATTATTATAAAAAGTAAAAGGCAGTGCTCTGCATCCCCAAAACGAAAGGGAGGAGGGGGTCGTCCCCCCAATCTCGTCGGCGATGAGATCGCAGGGGGCGTCGCCCCCAGGATCTTGTCGTCGGCACACACAAGGGTGAGGGATCGCCCTCCTGCTATGATCGAGGATGTTCTGGTCGCAAGGTGGCGAAGGAGGCCGAAATTGAATATAGAGGTGTCGCAACCTATGATTGGTGTTCAGTTAAAGACCCCACTGCGGGAGGAGAGCATGCAGACTGCATCGCTCCTCCTCGTCGATCTCGACCTTCTCTCCTCCGACGACAACGCGATCGTGTGTGGGGGACTCCCCTATGCTGCAATATGACCGACGACAACCGCCGATCGCAACAGAGGCGAACCTCCTTCCTCTACGCCGGTGCGCGAGAGGAAAAGGAGGGGTGTCGCCCCCACCCGGTTGCGATCGGTGAATGTCCTTGGTCACAGCCAGAGGGCAACCCCCCTGCGTTCGTGGACGCACAGGGAAAGGAGGGGGAGGGTCGGCCTCCCTACTGCGAGGGGCGAGGGGCGAGGGGGCCTACACCCACCTATGCGAGCTCGCACGTCAGCGTCGGTCTCCTGCCCCACCCCCTTGTGTGTGCCTCTCGCGATCTCATCGTCGATGAGATTGTAGGGGATGAGCCCCCCTCCCCCCTTTCATTTTGACGACACAAAGTTGTAGGATCAAAAGCATCAAGAGGGGGGTGAATTGGTGTATAAATATCTAAAATCGAAAAAGCCGTAGAAGTAAATTTATAGCGAATGCGATCATAAGCAAATAAAGAATTAATAATAAAAGCAAGAGAGGAGCAAGAGAAGAGAAAGACGCAATATGTTGATGAGGTTCGGCCCAACTCCTTTGCCTACGTTTCCGCTTCGACTTTCCAACCTTGAGACCATCGGAGATCCAATAGCCTTCTCTTTTCTTATAGGGAGAGAATAATCCTTTCTACACCACAATGCCTTCTTCTTCTCTCAAGAGGTAAGGCACACCTCTTCTTACAAGGAGCACTCAAAACTATCTAAATAAGAATTCACTACAAGACTCTCTTCTTATAAATAATATTTTCACTAAGGAACTAAAAAAGGGAAGGAATGATTTGCAACTTTGGCTCAAGAAAAATGCTTTGGATTTGAAGGGAGCTTTAGAATGATTTCCTTGCTTGAATGATCTTCCTTCAATCTTTTGGATCCCTTTTATAAGCTTCTCTTGAAAATTTGGCCATTATAAAGTAATTCAAAAAGATTGTGCTGTTAGCTTTGAATCGGTCGACCGTTTTAATATCGGTCGTCTGTTTTGCACAGTAATTAGTCGTTATCCTATTTGTCGAATCTTCAGCGGTCGCCCATTACAAAATTGGTCGTCCATTTAATAAAAAAATATATATGTTATTTTGTCTTTTTTGTGCAGTTTACCATTGATAGTAAGCCGTAGAAGAATTATAGTCGTTCTTGCTTCCATAACGATCGCCCGAAAGTGAATCGGTCGACCGATGCTGAAGTCCAATCCATTCTGTGATTAGCGATCGATCAAGTCTTCCATTTCGATCGTCCATTGTCTTCTTAATGATCGATCGATAATAGATCGATCGCCTATTTTTTAGAGTTTGATCCTTTCTGTGATTAGCGAACGTTCCATCTTCCATTTTGGTCGTCCATTATTTTCAATGACGGTCAACCGATTATAAATCGGTCGTCCATTTTTTAGAGTTTCTTCTTTTCTGTGATTAGCGATTGTTCCATCAACGATTTCGATTGCCCATTATCTGTCATAACGGTCGATCGATATTAGCCCATTTTTATAGTAGAAAAAAACTTCGGCTATTTTTCTTCGAAAAATGTTAAACATGTTCACACTATCACTTCAAGCATAATTAATACATCATCTTCCTTGTTTGCTATCATCAAAATACATAGAATATGGTCTTGAGACCAATAATTTCTCCCTTTTTTATGATGGCAAATAAGGTGACGAGGAGATAATCAAAATAGAAAAGTACAAATTCCTCCCCCTAAATTCATGCTTACTTTATAAAAATATATTATTTACTCCCCCTTAATCAAAGCATAACTTCTTTTTGTAAGTGAATATCATGAACACCATACATAGTGAAAATAAATCATGACTCACAAGTTTCCATATACAAGTAATATCATGACCAATGTTTTCATAACCGATTCGGAGATCGGATCGGATTGTCAACTGAGTCAAGGTTGAATTGGTTCAATCGGATTCGATCGGGTTGAATCAGATTTTTATTAAAATAATATTATATATATAATGATAAAATAAAACAATAAGTCATGTTAATTTTGTTTTCAATATGTAACATAATATGAATGTAGCCTCTAATTTGTGCATGTAAAAAATTTATTCTAATGAAAAACATATCAAACCATAAGATGATAAAAAATTTTATAAATAAGTGGAGTTGTTTAAACACAAGTTTAAGTATCAACAAACCAAGTTTAATATTTAAGAATGAAGAAACTTTCGCAATATCACATATTCACTTTCAATGAAGTATAATTGTACATATGTCATAATTTTGAACAAACTCATTAAGAACTAATTGAATAAAAGAGAAGAAACCACACATAGAGTATATAACTTAACAAAAAAAACACATATGACCTTTTCCAGATTTAAGGCATATCAATGGTAGTAAGTTAATAGTGTTCACAACATCAAAAGATATCATCATGGTCATTCATCCATAAAACATTCGAGTACTTCAAAAGAAATCTTCTAAGCAAAAAATATCAACTTTTACTATGCCATTTATGTAATTAAGCATCTTTCTTCTCCATTTTCAATAGCAAATTAAATTCTTTCAATATTTCATCCATGATGAATACCATCTTCATCTCCATCACCATCTCCATCTTCATCCATATCTACATCTACATTTTCAAATTCATGCTCCTCAATATCTACAAAAAAAAGTATAATTGAATAATCAATTTCATAACAATTTTCTTAATACACAATCAAATATGCTATAACATTTAATAAACCAAACCTAAAGGGTTTGAGTCTTCAATTTCCTTTGGAAGTTCTTCTTGAAGCATTGTCTCAAGCTCATCAAAGTCAAGTTCTCCTTTTTTTTCAACAACCCAAAATTCAATTTTTTCAATTGATTCATAATCAATTGGATCATAGGATCTTTTGCTCATTGATAACCTAATAATTATGAATGACATCAAATTAATTAATGCAAAATGATAAATTAATTCACTCATAAACATTGTTAATTATGTATACTTACCTATTTTTCAATCTCAAATTATAGCGGACATAAACTAAATCATTTAATCTTTGATGCTCCAACTTATTTCTCTTTTTAGTATGGATGCATTCAAATACATTCCAATTGCGCTCACATCCCAAAGACGAGGCAGTTTGGGCAAGAATCTTTATTGCAATCTTTTGTAAATTTGGGACATCATAACCAAATAGTCTCTACCATTCATCTACATTGGACATGAGACAAAATACAAATATGTTATGAAAGAAAATTAATATTTGAATTAAAACAAGAACATGAATAAGTCAAAATTAAAAAAAAACTTAGTGAGAATAAATGATATTGATTCATACCTGGACGAGTGGTTTTTCTACAAGCAAGCACCTTGGGACGAGAAAACCATAGTTCTTGCTCTCGAAAAATTCTTATCTCATCAAACAATGCCATGGCATTAGAATCATCACTTAATTTGTCAATGACATTATACACACCATGCATAATATCTGGCTCCTTATATGAGATGGATCCATCATATTGAAAAATAGGATTCAAAAAATATGCCATTGCATGAAGATCTTGGCGCAACATATGATCCCACCTAATATCTATAATATCAATATAGGGATTGTACAATTTTTTTCTTATTTTTGAACACATTCATAATTCCCAAACGTGCCCTATGCATGGCCTCATAAATGTAGCCCAATGATGGTTTTTCATCAGTAACACAAAGCCGGAGCAAGCGTATCAATGGAGTCATAATCCTCACGATTATCAAACAATTGTTCCAAAAAATTTCATCCAATACAATATGTTTGATATCTTTGCCATTCTGCTTTTTCAAAAATTGCTTAAAATCAACACTTATGACCAAAGCTTGTAGATCATCCTTGTGTTTATACAAGCTTTGTAAAGCAATAAAATTAGTGGCAAAACGAGTTGCACCAGGACGAATAATTTCTCTCCAACCTTCTCTTTTTCTTAACCAATTCAATGTCACCTTATGATTATACACAAAAAAGTCACTTTTGAAGCAAGAATAGTTAAATTTTCCACCATGGACATATCTCCTATGTCTTTTAATATCAAGTTAACACAATGAGCAGCACAAGGGGACAAAAAAATAGAAGGATACTTCTCCATAAGCTTAAATCCTGCAGCTTTTGAAGCAACCTTCTCCATAATACTTCTCCAGGACGAATAATTTCTCTCCAACCTTCTTTTTTTTCTTAACCAATTCAATGTCACCTTATGATTATACACAAAAAAGTCACCTTTGAAGCAAGAATAGTTAAATTTTCCACCATGGACATATCTCCTATGTCTTTTAATATCAAGTTAACACAATGAGCAGCACAAGGGGACAAAAAATAGAAGGATACTTCTTCATAAGCTTAAATCCTACAGCTTTTGAAGCAACCTTCTCCATAATACTTCTCCAGGACGAATAATTTCTCTCCAACCTTCTCTTTTTCTTAACCAATTCAATGTCACCTTATGATTATACACAAAAAGTCACTTTTGAAGCAAGAATAGTTAAATTTTCCACCATGGACATATCTCCTATATCTTTTAATATCAAGTTAACACAATGAGCAGCACAAGGGGACAAAAAAAATAGAAGGATACTTCTCCATAAGCTTAAATCCTGCAGCTTTGTAATTTGCTCCATTATCTGTTACCATATGGACAACATTTCGAGGGCCAATCCATTCCACAATTTCACTAAAAAGATTGCATAAATTTTTTGCATTTGTATAAATATTAGAAGCATCAACAAATTTGATAAATGATATTCCATTTGGACAATAAACTGAAAAGTTAATCAATGGCCTTTGCCTTTTGTCCGTCCATCCATCGCCCATTATGGTACAACCAGTATCAACCCATATATTTCTAAAAGAGTCAATCATTAGCTTCACATGAACCTTAAATCATTCAACGAAAAGCATGATAAGAAGGATGTTTATACTCATGTCCAATAGCAGCTATTTTGTCAAGGGCACGTTGAAAATATGGTGAATTGCAAGCATTAAAAGGAATGCATGCATCATAAAATCATAATGCAAGTGCTAAATCTGTGTCCTTCCATTTTTCTTTACTTTGCATGCATGCCTTAATACTAGCTTGAGAAGAATTATTTGAACATATTTGAAAGTGTGATTCGACATTTGAAATTTTTCTCTTGCCTTTAGAGACTTCATTCTCCATTTCTTCATCCATTGTTAAGTCTTCAAATAATCTTTTTTGTCCTTGGCCTTTTGTAAAATTGTATTTAGTGAGCCTTTAATTTCTAATCTAACTTCTAAAGGAGCTTTTTTGCATGACTCAATATTTCATTTAGTTCCTGCAAGATGTTGCTTCATCTTATTAATGGCTCCACCAAAAACTTTTTTTTGACAAAACTAACATATCAAAACCTTTTTACGTTTTGCATCTATGGCTTCACTAACATATTTCCATGCATAATCTGTTTTTTTTTTTACCGAACAGAATGTTCTAAGCAAGGAACCACAGAAGATTGTGTTGTTTTCACTTGAGAAGACATGATGACACACAAGAAGTATGCAAACTCATAAAATTAAGTGTGTTAAGGATAAATTAGATAAAAATATTAAATGATTTAAATGTAGGTGGCATGTGGCTTAATATAAAAAAACCTATTGTCAAAATTAAGCTCAAGGACCATTTATGCTCAGATTAATTGAACTATGGGCAAGATGCAATGAATGAAAATGAATAATTAAAACATGAGAAAGTAATAAAAAAATTGAGCAATGAAATAATTAAATGATAGCTCAAAATTTATTCATTCCACATTTCATATGAATATGAACTACATCTAAAGAAAAAAATAACAATAAGATTTGAA
Source organism: Pontederia crassipes (assembly GCA_030549335.1). Lineage (NCBI taxonomy): Eukaryota > Viridiplantae > Streptophyta > Magnoliopsida > Commelinales > Pontederiaceae > Pontederia > Pontederia crassipes. Next base: position 5,053,396 of record JAUKPH010000022.1, on the reverse strand, counting down.
AAGGAAAAGACATACATATAAATCATTAGAAAAAAAGAGACTAAATGTAATTATAGTGTATTTTAATTGTGCAAGTACCTTAAACATCATCAATCACCTAAAGGATACAAGAGGTAATTAACTCCTAAAAATAAGAATGAAGGTGAATAATAATTCGTTAATCCAACATTATTTAATAAATAAAATAACATGCAATTAAAAAACTATTATACATGAAAAATGCAAAATAAATCAAGTACAACTTATATTGTTATGTAGAAGAAAAAACATATGTATTACCTGAGAAGTTATAGGGTAACAGAAAAATGCAATATCAACATATAGAGACATACAATGATTTAATCTTATCAAACTCCTAACTATTACCTGCAGATATATTTTTTTATTTTTACTCTTTGTAATCAGTTATGTATACGAGGAACAATTTATAACAAAAAAAGAAATATTTCTACTTCACCTATGCAAGTGATGCATGTATATGCAAGTGACCCATGTGTTGTATCATACGTTGCAACGTATACAACTTGTATGCAGCACACAATTTCACCTGAGAACACAAAAAGCTTAAATCAAAGCATAAATGGGAGAGGACACAGAAGGAATTCGGAAATAGGATTGTCAAATAGAAAATAAAATATTTTATATATTGTAAAAAGTAATAAAAGAATTAGACAAACCTCTTCACTGCAGGTTATCAACACTTGCCGAAGGTCATTCACATAAAAAAATCTACAGGAGTTCACAAATTGCCAAAATTAGCAAAAAAGGGAGTTCACGGCTTGCCAAAATCAGAAAAAAAAAAAACACCTTACTCTGTTTTGGTTCTGTGTAAACGTGTTTACTACTGTGCTGAGACTTGAGACTTGAGAGTGGAAAAAAAAAACTATTGAAAAAAAGAGGGAATGGGAAAGACAACTCTGACGCGCTCTTGACGTTTTGCCTTCTTTTTTTATTATTTTTTTCAACATTTACCCTTAAAAGTTGACAGAGGTACACAAGTTTCAACACATGACAGAAAAAGTCATTAAATCGGGTTGAACCACTTCGAGCGGTTCAACCCATTTTCACCGATCCAAATAGATATTTCTGATTTTTCTTTCATTTCCGATTATAATGTCAAACCGGATCGGATTTTTGGCCGGTTCGAGGTTGAACCGAACCAACCGGCCGGTCCGATCCGATTTTTAAAATATTGATCAAGACAATACACATCACATAAACAAGAAGTGAAATAACAATCCATAAAGAGTCATACATAGCGACAAAGTCATAAATACAACAATCCATAGAGAGTCATACATAGTGACAAAGTCATAGATACATAACGTCACATACATTCATTCTCCCCCTTTTGACACCATCAAAAAGGAGGAAACAAAAAGGTAACCAAAATAAACAAAAGCTAAACGTTCAGAGCGTCATCGGGCGGGGGCACAACCTGCTCATAAGGAGAGGTGTCGAAACCCTGAGATCGAAAATATGCAAACATGCAATCCTATCTACGACGATGACCAAGCTCTAAGCGCTCCATGTGAGTAGTCATATCATCTAATCGTCGATCTATGCCGTCCATGCGTGTCACATCCCATCCCACTCATCATATGTCGGTACTGTGCCCCAAACTCTCGTTGGCTCATTTGGAGGAGGTATGTATTGACCCCAAGAAGGTCAAGTATCTTCCACAGGAGTCTGTGTAGGACCTTGCGTAGGAGTCTCGGTGCTTGCCACATCATCGGGAGTCCGAGTCCTGAGTATCTTGATCTTGAGTGGAAAAGACACATTCATCATTAACAAAAACAAGACCCTTCCGCTTCAATGTGGCTTTTCCAATGATACCGGTTGGTCCCTCAGAAAGTGATGGCTCAAACTCAGGAATAAGAATGCGTTTATGACGAAAAATTCGAGTAAGAAAAAAATCGAAGTGAAGAATCATATTATGAGATCGTCTAGAATCTATCCTCTTTTTGGTGAAGATAAAGTGATAAATCATATATGCTCCAAAGTTAACGGGAGGAAAATCATGTCGAAGAAGACAATAAAGAAGACATAAATCATGAAAAGTCATATCAGTATAATGACCAGATCGAGGGAAGATGATATGACTAACTATATGATGTGCAACAAGAAATAGAAGAGACAACTTTTTAAGAAGGCCTTTCATGGGAAAGCTATTCACTTCACCACGAAAGACAACTTCAAGAGCTTCATTGATAGAGATATCAGTAAGCAACCTATGAGATACAATGTTCATGAGTCCTCGGTTTGGGATATCGAAAATCTCACAAATCAAGAAATCAGTAAGCTTAATGGTATGACCATGTATGTGAGATGTCACATTAGATTTAGATTCTGAAAATGTCAAATTTGCGTAAAAGAGTCTGACCAACTTATGATAAACAGACTTCTTACATTAAGAAGAGGAATCCAACATATGCCATCAAATAGGTTATGAACCATGTTCATATTAAGAGAAGTCCAATTGACTCGCATGTCATGTGCTACTTCTCTAGAAGAATACAAGGTTTCAAAGGTAGTTGCAATAGAAGCATTAGCCAATAGAGAAGAATCGAATTCTTGAAAAGGTGTTGGCGGAGGGTCAGATGATGGATGAGAAGAGGACCCTGGTTCCTTCATCTTACAAGGACCAGCACACGTCTTCTTCCTTGGTGGCATTTGGACAAAATCAAATTCCAGAATAAAGATGTCAATTGACTAAGGCAGACTTGGAAATGGAGAAACGGTCGACCACTACGAGAAATGGTCGACCGTTTTTGTCCAGAATACAAAATGTATCGTTTGTTCAAACGATTTTCCACTTGATTACAACATTAATTCACAGGACATTTTCTATAAGGATTGGATCGTGATCGTGATTGAAGGAATTTGAGAGACAGGCCAATATCAAATTCGAGCACCTACAAATCGGATCCATAACATTCGAAATTAGCTCATGAATTCAAGATATGAATCTCAATTCCAGGAACCTCGACAATTCTATTTGACTTACATGAGTGGAATATCGATTGTCCTTGACTTCGCCGGAGTTGAAAGCGACGGCTGCGGCGGCTATGGAGACAGCGGTTGCGAAGACAGCAGCGGCTGTGGCGACAGTGGCTGCGGCGGCAGCAGTGGCTGTGGCGACAGCGGCTACGGTGGCGGCTTGACAAGAGAGAAAGGTGGCAAAATGGCGACGAAGCGGCAGCGGTGATGGCAAGATACGATGCCGACTCCGACAGTGATGGCGGCGCCCGCGAGGAAGGGGGTGACAGTGACTGCGTACGCCGGACGAAAACTTCAATCGCCAACTACGACGTCGACGGCGGCAAAAGAACTCACCAAGGAGATCTCCGGTCGGAAGGGATCGCCGGAGAAATCGCGAATCGGGCGGGTGCGGAGGAACAGGTCGACCAATTTATGATTTGGGGAAAAAATTTTATCGATTGGGTTTTTGTATCGCGTTGAAAATGGTCGACCGATATTATATCGGGCGACCATTATCTCTTAGATATTATAGTTAATACGTTCTATTTTTATCGGTCGACCGAAATAATTTCGGGTGACCATTCTGAAAGTGGATTTTATGAAAACAAAATCAGTCATTTGCTAACTTAACGATCGTCCGATCAGTGTCTATAACGGTCGACCGTTACTGTAATGGTCGACCGATTTGAATATATGTGTTGTGCGACACAATTTAATATTCAATTCGATTCACAAATGATACTTGCATAATCAAGTCACTCATGAGTTGAATTGATAGGCAATCAGGTTCCTAACATTCCAAGTTTACATCTAAGCATACAAAATCTCTCCTCACTTAGGAATTTTGTGAAAATATCCGCAAGTTGAATTTCGGTGGACACATGTTCAATACCAATATCCTTAAGTGTCACATGTTCTCTAATGAAATGATAGCGCAAGTTTATATGTTTAGTTCTAGAATGTTGAATTGGATTTTTAGTCATTTCTATTGCACTTGTGTTATCGCACTTCATGGGTACATTTGAACAACTTATACCATAATCAAGTAGTTATTGTTTTACCCATAATATTTGTATACAACAACTACCGGCTGCAATATATTCGGCCTCGGCAGTAGAGAGTGCGATGGAGTTTTACTTTTTGCTAGCCCAAGAGATGAGAGAGCTACCAAGAAAGTAACACATCCCACTAGTGCTTTTCCTATCAACTTTACATCCAATAAAATCTGCATCGGTATATGCATGTAAATCAAAGGACGAGTTCCTATCATACCAAATGCCTAAATCACAAGTATGCTTCAAATAACGTAATATTCTTTTAATGGCAACTAAGTGTGATTCCTTAGGTGCGGATTGAAATCTTGCGCACAAGCATACATTAAACATTATATTCGGCCTAGATGCCGTCAAATAAAGTAAACTACCAATCATACCTCTATACTTTTTTATCAATAGATTTACCTTTCTCGTCTTTATCTAATTTCGTTGTAGTGCTCATGGGAGTTGAATTTTGTTTGCATTCATCCATTCCAAATCTCTTTAACAACTCCCTTGTATACTTCTCTTAATTAAGAAATATTCCATCTTTGCTTTGCTTGACTTGCAATCCTAAAAAGAATGTGAGCTCACCTACAAGACTCATCTCAATTTTTTTTTGCATAAGAGATTCAAACTCTTTGCACAAGCTTTCATTAGTAGCACCATAAATAATATCATCAACATAAATGTGAATTATTAAAATATCATCTTCCAAATGCTTAAAAAATAATGTGGTATCAACTTTCCCTTTTAAAAAATTATTCTCAATAAAAAAAAGTACTTAATCTTTCATACCACGCTCTAGGAACTTGTTTAAGTCTATAAAGGACTTTAGAAAGTTTAAATACATGATTAGGAAAATCTGAATTTTCAAAACATTGAGTTTGTTCAAAATAGACTTCCTCATTTATAAATCCATTTAGAAAAGCCAATTTTACATCCATTTGAAAAAGTTTAAATTTTTTAAAACAAGCAAAAGCTAAGAGCATTCTAATAGCCTCAAGTCTAGCAACATGGCAAAAGTTTCTTCAAAATCAATTTCTTCTACTTGTGAATAACTTTTTGCCACAAGTCTTGCCTTATTTCTTATTATGATGTCATTTTCATCTAGCTTATTTCTAAACACTCATTTTGTACCAATTATTGGATAGTCTTTTGGCCTTTCTACTAGTTTCCAAACTTGATTATTTCAAAATTATTTAATTTTTCATGCATAGCATTTATCCAATTTGAATCATTCAAAGCCTCATCAATGTTACTAGGTTCAAATCGAGCAAGAAATGTCGAAAAAGCACATAAATTTTTCAAAGAGTTTCTAGTCTTTATACATTCATTTATGTTACCTATAACTTGATCCAGTGGATGTGATGATGCATGTTTCTAATTTCTTGGAATGATTTGATTATCCTCCACTTGTGGTTCTTCAATTTATTCCACATTTGAGTTATCCATTCTCTTTTCTTCCAATTCTTCATTTTGGATTTGTATGTCTTTAAGATGTCGTTCCACTCTAACTATTTCTTCATCATCATCATTCACTTGATTGCTCATCAAAAAATCATTAGTTTCATTGAATTTAATATTAATAGATTCTTCAACCACTAATGTTCTTTTGTTATATACTATATATGCTTTACTAGTACTAGAGTATCCAAAAAATACACCATCATCACATTTTGCATCAAATTTGCCTAATTTATTTTTAATATTCAAGATATAACATTTACAACAAAACACCTTGAAATATGAAATATTTGATCTTTTTCCATATAAGATTTCAAAACACGTTTTCTTTTCAAGGGGTCTAAGTAAGATTCTATTTAAAACATAACATGATGTGTTTACGGCGTCCGCCCAAAAATACTTAGGCAACTTATTTTCATTTAAAATTGTCCTAGTCATTTCTTGAATAGTTCTATTTTTTTTCTTTCTACTACTCCATTTTGTTGAGGCGTTCAAGGTGTAGAAAAATTATGTGTAATTCCATTTTCTTCACAAATCAATTCAAATTTGTAGTTTTCAAATTTACCTCCATAATCACTTCTAATTTTTGCAATTCTCAACTCAAGTTCATTTTGCACTATTTTTGCAAATTTAGAAAATAGGCTTATAGTTTCATCTTTACTTGTAAGAAAAATAGTCCAAGTAAAATGAGAGAAGTCATCAACAATCACAAATACATATTTCTTTCCACCTAAACTTACAATATCAATAGGTCCAAATAAGTCAAAATGTAAAAGTTCTAAGGACCTATGTGTACTAATAACATTTTTTAATTTGAAAGAACTTTTGATTTATTTACCTTTAAGATATGAATCACAAACATTATTTTTCCCACATTTAATTTTAGGTAAACATCTAACTAATTCACGATATAAAAGTTTGTTTAACAACTTAAAGTTTACATGCCCTAATCTTCTATGCCAAAGATTTATATCATCATGCATAACATTAAGACATTTTTCACTTTTCCAATTGTCAAAGTCAATCTTGTATACATTATTATATTTAAAACCCATATGTAGAACTTTCTTGCTTTCATCTAAAATCAAACATTTGTACTTTTCGAAATTCACTAAGTAGTTTTTATCACATAATTGACTTATACTAATTAAGTTATGTTTTAAATTTTCAACTAGCCAAATAATTTCCAAATATATTTTGTCATTCTTACCAACATTACCTATATCAATTACTCTATATTATCTCCAAATGTGATTCTTCCTCCATTTTTCTTTTTTAATGTAATGAAGTTTAATGGGTCACCCGTCATATGTCTTGAGCATCCTCTATCCAAATACCATTTGTCTTCAATTTCCTTTAGAGCTCCCTATACGAAAGACATTAAGATTCTCATCTTTTTGGTACCCAAACTTGCTTGAGTCCAATTTGATTAGTGATGATCCTTTTAGGGACTCAAATCTTCTTCATACCACTATTTAATCACATACTAACTTTGCATTCATAAAAGTAATGTCCTTGATAACCACAATGAAAACAAGTAATATGTGATTTCGTATGAAGATTTTGTGATGCTTTAACAAATAGAATCATTTTATCCTTCTTAGTATCAAATAAGTTAAAATCAAGTCCATTTTTGTTGAAAGATCTTCTTTGTGTTGATAACATTATATCTAGTATTTTTCCACCATTTGTAAATTTTTCAAGTTTACCTTTTAAAATAATATTATCATTTTTTAAAGTTTCAACACTACAAGTTTGTTTTTCATAAGATAATTTAAGATATTGTTTTCCATTTTTAAAACTTTAATAATAAATTCTAAACTATAATTCTCATCACCTAATAAATTACAATTTTCACAAACTTTAGTATCATGTTTATTTTTCAATTCAAATTTTATTTTCAAATCATCATGCTTCTTTTTAAGACATCTATATTTATATATAAGAATTCTAAACTCATCATGCATATCAAAATATTCGCTATCACTAGATTCGGATGAGTTAGATAATACATCATAGCTATTTGCCATTAGACATATGTAAGCTTTTTCATCATCACTTGAGGAGATGTTTGAATCATTTTCTTCATCTTCACTTCTATCCCAAGTGGCTTGAAGAGCTTTCTTTTTCTTCTTCAAGTTTTCTCTTTCCTTTTTTTTCTTAACTAGATTTGGACACTCATTCTTATAATGTCCAACCTTTTTGCATTCAAAGCAAGTCACTTGATTTTTACTTGATGATCTCCTTTTTGAAAAGCCACTTTTTTTTTCTTTTGCTTGGTAAATCTAAGATATTTGTCAAATTTTTTTGCATACAAGACTAGCTTCTTCTCATCTATATTCTCATCTTTTTCACTTGTTTCTCTTTCATCCATCTTTGTTTTCAACGCCAAGGTCTTCCTTTTGGAAATATTTATTTCTTCATCTTCCTTGACTCCAATCTCATAAGTCAAAAGTGATCATATGAGATCATCAAACTCTAGCTTGTTTAAATCCTTCTCTTCAATCACGATTCGCTTTGTATGCCACTTGGAGGAGATGGACCTGAGAAATTTCTTCACCTTTTGAGAGTTAGTCCGTGGCTCACCCAAAGAGGCTAAGCCATTCACAATATCATTAAAACGCAGAACCATTTCATTTATAGACTCATTTTCATGCATCTTAAAAGAGTCATATGATAATTCAAAATATTAAGTCTAGTCTCCTTAACCTTATCGGTACCTTCATGTGTAATGATAAGTTTCCTCCAAATCTCATAAGCACTTTGATAATTAGAAACACGATTAAAATCCGTTGTATCTAAAGCACAAAAAAGATGATTTTTTGTTTTCCAATCTAATTTCACAAGTAGTCATTTCACCTTCGGTGTATTCCAAAGGCGACTTTTCATGCAAATCAAAACCATTTTCAATTATATTCCAAATATCAATATCAATAGAGCATACATACGCTTGCATTCTAATTTTTCAATAGGTAAAATTTGAAGCATTAAAAAATGGAGGGCGATTTGTGAATTGACCTTCACCCAAGGTAAAACCATTTAATGTCATAGCTCAAAAGATGTTTAAATCTTTAAAACACGAGCAACAATACTCTGATACCAATTGTATGATCGAAAGCATCAAGAGGAGGGTGGATTGGTGTATAAAAATTTAAAATCGAAAAAGTCGTATAAGTAAATTTATAGCGAACGCGATCACAAGCAAATAAAGAATAGATAATAATAAAAGCAAGAGAGGAGCAAGAGAAGAGAAAGACACAATATGTTGACGAGGTTTGGCCCAACTCCTTGGCCTACGTTTCTGCTCCGACTTTCTAACTTTGAGACGTCGGAGATCCACTAGCATTCTATTTTCTTGTAGGAAGAGAATAACCATTTCTACCCCATAATGTCGTCTTCTTCTCTCAAGAGGTAAGGCACATCTCTTCTTAAAAGGAGTACTCAAAACTATTTAAACAAAAATTCCCTCTAAGGCTCTCTTCTTACAAATAATATTCTCACTAAGAAACTAGAAGAGGGAAGTAATGATTTGCAACTTTGGCTCAAGAAAAATGCTTTGGATTTGAAGGGAGCTTTAGAATGATTTGCCTTGCTTGAATTATCTTTCTTCAATCTTTTGGATCCCTTTTATAATCTTTTCTTGAAAATTTGGCCGTTGTAAAGTAATTAAAAAAGATTGTGCTGTCAGCTTTGAATCGGTCGACCGTTTTAATATCGGTCGTCCGTTTTGCACAATAACTAGCCGTTATCCTATTTGTCAAATTTTCAGCGGTCGCTCATTACAAAATCGGTCATCCATTTAATAAAAATTATATCCGTTATTTTATCTTTTCTGTGCATTTTACCGTTGATAGTAAGTCGTAGAAGAATTATAGCCGTTCTTGCTTCCATAACGGTCGCTCGAAAGTGAATCGGACGACCGATGCTAAAGTCCAATCCATTCTATGATTAGCGGTTGATCCAGTCTTTTATTTCGGTCGTCCATTATCTTCATAATGGTCAACCGATAATAGATCGGTCGCCCGTTTTTTGGAGTTTGATCCTTTCTGTGATTAACGGACGTTCCATCTTTCATTTCAGTCGTCCATTATCTTCAATAACGGTCGACCGATAATAGATAGGTCGCCTATTTTTAGGGTTTGATCATTTCTGTGATTAGCGGACGTTCCAGCTTTCATTTCGGTCGTTCATTATCTTTAATAACGTCAATCAATTATAAATCTATCGTCCATTTTTTAGAGTTTTTTCTTTTCTGTGATTAGCGGACGTTCCATCATCAATTTCGGTTGCCCATTATCTGTCATAACGGTCGACCGATATAATATCGGTCACCCATTTTTACAGCAGAGAAAAACTTTGGTTATTTTTTTCGAAAAATGTTAAACCTGTTCACACTATCACTTCATGCATAATTAGTACATCATCTTCCTTGTTTGCTATCATCAAAATACCTAGAATATGGTCTTGAGACCAACAAAAGTAGGGGACATTGCCTCCTCCCGAGCCATCTCCGCAATCACAGGGCATCGTCCTCCTTCCTTTTCTTTTTTTTTATTTTTTTTTATTTTTATTATATATTATCTTAAGAAAAAATAGACTAACTCTTTAACGCATCTAAGGCAGGGGGATATTGGACTTTTCACAAATGTGAAAAATCAAAGATAACTAAGAAGTTGACAGAATTGGACAGAATGGTCAAATTAGAAAAAATCATGATAGTTTAGGGATCCAAAAAATAAGTTCGTAGTTTGGGATTAGAAGTGAAAAATCATAATAGTTTGGGGATAGTTTATGAAAATAATTCTAATCTATTTAATGGTTTTTAACTTTTCTCAATTAATTAACGAAAATATAAATATTTTCGTATTTAGATTTTGTTTCTTTCGTTTGTATCTATTTATCAAATTTTTTTATTTAAGATTGTTTAGTAATACTTAAATTTATTTATTTAATTAATTAGCATCCAAATTTTATTTAATTTTTTAGGAAGTTTTAAAACATTTATTATTTTAATTTTTTTATGATTATGATTTTGGGATTTTCGTAGCATCCGAATCAAGAATTAAAAAAAGTAAAGAAAATACCGAAAGCTACACATACTCGTGCCCGACCCTTAATCCCTATGAAACTTTCAGTTGGCAGTCGTTGGTGCTTGATATGGTCAAGGCTTTGCTGCTTGCACGTGCCCTATGCGGGGCTTACGATAGTGCCCCCTTCCACGAGGGCATGTGACAGTGCTACGCATGCGTCGGTATTGTCGTATGCATCACACGTGTCATGGGCGTCTTGCAACACGCTCATCGATCGTCGAGTTATCTTATTCTACTTGCTTAACTTGACATGCTAATGGCAATCTTGTAATTCTACACTCATGAATAGTGCACCCCCAAGTTTATTCTCTACATCACATGTTGCGAAATTACCTTCCAAAAATGGTGGTATATTAGGGGAGAGCCCAGTCCTCCTATGAAGTTTTTGTAATCAAGCATTCTATTCTCAACAAAAAATTCAAAACTTCCGTAAACCTAGTATTGAGCGTGAGCGTGGCATGACAACACACAAAAGAGCGTCCTAATCAAATGTTCCACCTAGGCGCCCATTTGTTGACAAATGTCTTCGCCAAAGTGTTGGCTCGGGCCAAGCGCTCTAGAAATTGTGGCATTTGGCAACCACAAAGCAAGCTTCCACAAAATATAACAAAAGAGCTTGTCTAGACGATTGTCACGTCTAAACACTGCATGATGAGAAACATGACCTCGTGATAAGTGAGGTATTAGAACAGCTTTTTACACCACTCATTTGGATGTTCGACGACCAAGAGAAAATGACGTTGAATTCAAAGACGATCCAAGAGCATGATGCACAAGAGAAGGTTCGCGCAAAGTGAGGACGTGCTAGATCGAAGGACATCATGATCGCCTTCGAGCAATGCCTCAGACAATTTCAGCTGGGCATTGACAAGATGCAAAACTAGCTCGCGATGAACGAGTGAGAGTTGAAGAAGTCGGTGGATATCATAATTGTGCGATATGAGAAAGCGTCGGTCTATGCACGAGTCAAGTCCATGAAGATGATAATCATGGGTATGAGGGAGTCCATGGACAACGGGCTAATGAACCTGAGCCATGTTCTAGACTAGGAACTCAAGGCCCTCTGAGAAGAGCTGAAACGACGTTAAGAAACATTCACGTCGTATGAATAAAAAATCGATGTGAAGTCAATGCCATACAAGAGCGAGAGGTCGGCCAAGGAGATTAATGACTTTCTATTGAATGTTCAACGATACATGAAGGCCTTGGACATGAAGTAAGGATGGTGAAGACTGCATCTTTCTACCTACAAGATGCAATGATCTCATGGTGGCGATGTCACTATGACGATGGTGAAACTGAAGTTGTCGCTATAGAAAATTTTCGCCATGTTCAAGATGGTTAACACAGAGCCTATCTCAACCACGAGAATAAATTCTAGAGTGAAGGTCTGCATCGACAAATGGTCAAGAAGTTTCAACGTGACGGTGAGACTTATTGTTGACTACAAAGTAGTGGTGTTTCTGCAGCACATTACAACATGTTGTCATCTCGCTCATCAGCTCGATGGTCATATTTAATCTCAAGGGACCTTACAATATTTCTATGAAGTTAGGTGGAGATCTAAAGCAGAAGACCCTCAACCCATTTTTATAGTCACATGAAAGTGACATGTTGATCCATAATAAAAGAAGCGCTCGTCTAAGATAACACACATAGAAGTTTTTAAGAATTATTTTAAGTACACACCAAAGAAGAACTGTTAAGAAAAGTATAGAAAGAATGGAAAAGAACGAAAAAATAGAAATGAAAAGTAAAGTATAGATTATTATTATATGATCTTTGATGTCTATAACTTAATTACTAATTTTGTTATATTTAAGTTATTGCATTCATTTGTATTATTCCATGTACCGAACATAATTGCTCAGGGATATTTCATATCCTTATGTTTGAACCCCATAGATAAATAAAGTTAGAGATGGAGGCACGTGCAATAGTAGAGTTTATAGTGATGCAATTGCACATGTGAGTCTGATCTTAGAAGTTATTCTTTTAGTTTCCTTATTGTTATTCCGGTGTAATAGATGTTTTATAGTATGTGATGATTAGAGGACTTCTTGGAATAGAAGAATTATTAGCTTCCACATTATTATCTTAGTTTGATAATTAATAATTATCATGAATTAATTAGCTTTTGCATTTTCACGAAAGTAGTTATCATTGTTCGTCGTTGTCTTTATTACCTTATTGGATTATGAAAGCCCAATAAGAGTTGTATGTAAAAGTAATGCCAACTTAAAGTAGCACAATTGTGAAGGTAACTTGGGAGCGTTACACTATTCTTTTCTCATTAGTCGCGTAATCCAAGTAAGATTAATTATTCCCTTGCATTTCCTTCTCATCTTTTCCCTTCCCGTTAACGACTCTTCAACCAAATAGGCCTAGTGAAAAACTAAAATCTCCTTTTTGTAAATTACTCATTGTAGTTCTTTGTTATGATTTTAAATTAATCAATTCAATATTTGTTTTTATGAAATGCATGTGATGGTAATTAGTTGGATAAGAAATTTTTATAATGTTTGATAGTTTTGTATTGCCCTTACCAATGTTATCAAAATCAAATCTCAACTCATAGAATCGGACGATTCTATGACCCTATGACACAATTTTGTGCTCAATCCCACTCTGACACGCTTCCGACCAGCACATGATACTATCATGTGCTAGAATGATACCTTTTTTGGGGCAAATTTTGTAGTTCCAATTCTGATCCTATGACGCAATTTTGTGCTCAATCCTGCTCTTGCATGCTTTCGACGAGCACATGGTCCTATCATGTGTTGGAGTGATCCTTTTTGTTTGACCAAATTTAGTAGTCACGTGGTGTGATCACGTAAACCCAAACCCGTGTTTGGACCTCATAATTAGGTCAGTTTAGATGCTAGTTCTCACTAGTTCACCTAATTGGGAAGAAATATAAAATGATGACCAACCTTTGGTGATGTTAAAAGTGAGAATATAAGTTGTTGCTTGAAGCAAGAATTTAGACCTTTTTTGCTTATACATATGTTTTTTCTTTCAACTATTTTTTAATATATATTATTACATTGTCATTTAACTTATAAAATCAATTTATGGATTAATTCCTCAAACCTCTTCTTAATTATATCGATTTTTCGTATCTAACCCTAATATATGAACTCATTGTTGGGCATTCCTAAACTATACCATGTTTTTTTTACTTTAATCCATACGTATAATTCTATTAACTTTTTTTTATATTTATTAAAAGACTAAACTATCTCTCTTCTCATTTAATCTTTACAAGTTTAAAATATATATAACAAAAATGATTAAAAAATGAATATACAAATGTGTGGGGTGGGTGGGTGTGATGGGGGGGGGGGGGGGGGTGAGTGAGGGAGGTTGTCAGGAGGGTGCGGTTAGGAGATCTTCAAGGAGGAGGTCTAGGAGGGCAATTCGGGGGTGCGATCATTTTCGGTTGTAGGGACCGGGGAGGTCGCTAGAGGGAAGAGAAGGGGGAGGGCCGATCGCCCCCTAGCCGACAGAGGGGGACGATGCCCCCTACGAGCTCGGCCTCTCCCCCCTCTGCCGGCGAGTTCATGGGGGGTGTGGGGGGTGGGGGGGGGGGGGGGGGGAAGGGGTGAGGAAGGTTGTCAGGAGGGTGCGGTTAGGAGATCTTCAAGGAGGAGGTCTAGGTGGGCAACGCGGGGGTGCGATCATTTTCGATCGTAGAGACTGGGGAGGTCGCTAGAGGGGAGGGGAGCGGGAGGGCCGATCGCCCCCTAGCCGACAGAGGGGGATGATGCCCCCTACGAGCTCGCCCCCTCTGCCGGCGAGTTCATGGGGGGAGGGGGGGGGGGGGTGCGACGCTCCCCTTTTGGAAAGATCATGAGGAGGAGGCGTCCGTGAGCTCGCTAGCATTGTCGGCCCCCAACTCGCGAGCTCGTTGGCAAAGGAGGGGTGACTCCCCCTTTGTTGGGGATGCGGACATGGAGTGCTGCCTTCCTTTCTCTCTCTCTCTCTGGTGGCAAGGGAGAGGGGTTAGCGCCCATTTTTTAATAGTGATTTTTCCCTTAAATCTCCCATAAACTATAGCAATTTTTCGCGTCTTGAACTATAAACTTACCATATAATGTCTCTAAACTTTATCATGATTTTCATTTCAGTGCTTTGGTATGATTCTAGTAATGTTGTTCATTATTTTTTAATTTTCTATTTATGAAAAATTAAAATACCTTTCCACACATTGTTCTATATTTTAATATTTAAAAGAATAAAAATACAATAATAATAAATAATATAAAACCTAAAATATTAACATAAAGAGAGTCTTTGACATTGTTGACTTGTCAAAATATTTTATTTTAAACATTCGAAGTGAGAATAATTAATGGCACAAATATGAAAAATAAAAATAATAAAAAAATTAACAAAATTAGATAGAAGAATTTAAGTGAAAATTGCGTTAATGTTTAGGGATGTCATACGATAGGTTTAGGGTTAGATGAGAAAAATCATTATAGTTTGAAAAATGATTTAAGGAAATTACTCTTTATACCTTTTTATTATTATATATTATTTAAAATTTTAGAGATTAATTGAGGAAAATGTAGTTTAGTTTTAATAAATATAAAAAATAAAAAAATGAAAAAAAAAAAGAATTAGACAGATGGATTTAAGTGGAAATCACAATATATTTTAGGAAAATTCTATGGTGAGTTCATATATTAGGGTTAGACGTGAAAAATTGCTATAATTCAGGAAATGTCGTTGACCGTATTTTTCTAAATTTTTTCTCGGCCCAGTAGGTTCGGGACTGGATTTCATTCCATGAGACTCACATAAGACTCGGTCGAGTTCGTGTTATGAAAATTAGGATCGTGTCCCGATCTGATAATAATATTACTTTAATATATTAAATATTTTTAAAAAATTATATTTATGTTATCTTTAATTAAAATTTTATTATATATTTTAAGCATAATTTATATTATATTATATATAGTTTTATTAATAATTATTATATTTATATAATAGTAATAAATAATGTATTATTATTATTATTATATTATTTTTTATTTATTATGAACAAATCAGGACATCCGAGAATTTCTCAATTGATCGGGTTCGAAACGATTTTGCAACAGACCGAAGCAATCTGGTCAGGACCGGATTGAACAAAACCTAGTTTTGAATCCAAATTTGCTCACTCCTAATTTAAAAAATTAACCCTAGATTTATTTGGTTTTATTTATTATACTTTAATTACTATTTTAGTATAAATATGATTAAAATAATTATATTATGAATTAAGTAAAATTAACCTAAACTTTACAATTTTGCTTAATATATATATATTATATTTATGTAAATTATTAAATTAAAGTTAAATTATTAAATTATATATTATTAATACATTATCATTTGATATTATTAATTAACTATTTTTACTAAATTATGTTAAATATTTTTTCAAATAATAATTAAATATAATATTTATTTCATTATCAAATAAAAAAATAAATTATTTTTTTTATTCAAATACCTTTTAAAATTTATCGAATCATTATATTTTTCGTCCCAACCTCAAATCAAAATTTTCTTTGTCACTTCACTTCTCACGAATTAATAAGAATTGAAGTCAAATTTATATTCTGCATCCAAACACTATAAGGAAAAACCCCAGACCCAATGCCCTAGTTACCTCCTCCCGCCTGCCGCCGTGCGTTGTGCCGCCTGCCGCCCGGTGTTGAAGTCGCCCGACGCCGTGTGTTGAAGCTGCCTGCCGTCACACGTTGCTGCTGTCGTCGCTCGCCGTGAGTCGCCGTTACCCCCTTACTCCTCCCTCCCTTCATCTCTCCCTCATTCTCTGCTCGCGTCCTCAGTGCGCTGGAAGCAACCCAGGGCTCCCTGCTCGCGAGCAGGAAGGCCTGTTCGCGAGCAGGGCTCGCAAGCCTCGTCGCGAGCAGGAAACCCTGCGCTGCTCCCTGCTCGTGAGCAGGGAGGCCTGAGTCGAGGTAGACCCTGCTTGCGCAGGGCTCGCAAGCCTGGTCAAGAGGGAGTAACCGGCGAGCAGGAATTTTTTTAGGATTAAGATTATACAAGTCTGTTTAAGACATTTTTCTCCTATAAGTAGTCTGTTTAACTAATTTTAAGATTATATAGCCTTTTTTTAGTATTAAGATTATATAGCCTGTTGAAGACGTTTAAGTTTGGAATTACTGAATTAGGATTATATAAGTAAAGTCGTTTTCCTTCACTCCTTTGCATGTTTAATTAGGTTTTGCTTATGTTGTATACTTGTATAGATTGTTACAAATGTGTTCCCTCTCATTGTTACAAATGTGTTAAAGATTTTGGTCAAGGAAAAATGACATCTGGTTCGGGTCCATCAACAGATTTGTATTACATGTTGCTTTTAGAATATTTGATAACTTGATGAAAATTTTGCTTTATTACAAAGATATTATCGCACTAATTAATATATAAATAAATAATCTAGTAGAATTGGCCGAATCATGTTACATGTTCCCCTTTATGGCTTTCCAGTGCTCCATGTTCGTCTTACTTGCCACCCTTTTGAACTGCTAGAACACTCAATTTTCTTATTGCCTTTATGTTTAATCTTTGTTGTGACTCTTTTCCTTATGAAACAAATTTTCCTTATGACCCTTCTCTGAAACAAATTAAAGAATATTCCAGCTTCTTGTAGTCAAGATGTGTTATAGCTACTAGTTTTGAGCATTTTTTATTTTGTTAGGAACTATCTTTCTGTTTCCTTTTTATTTTTTGTTTGTTTTTATTTATTTCTTTATTTTTCTAGAGGGGTTGTTGTCTTTATTACAACAACAACAACAACAAAGCCTTATCCCACTAGGTGGGGTCGGCTACATGGATCAAACGACTTCGTTGATCCATGTTCATGAGATTTGACAGGGTTTTACGCTGGCTGTCGGGGCCTAACACAACCCTCCTCCTTTATCCGGGCTTGGGACCGGCTATAAAACTAGGTGGGGTTGTTGTCTTTATTACTTGAAAGAATTTCATGCATAAAATTGCTACTTATCAGCTGGTCGAATGTTGGATCTGGGGAATATCCTACCTTATAATAGATTAAAATTATTCTCTTTTTTCAGAGGTTTTTGTTTTTGTAAAATTTTATGTATAAAGGCCATTGTGGTAGAAAATAATGATTTACTTGATATATTGCCTGCATATTAAATAAGGTACTCTGGGTTACCTACACAAGGCAATGTGATAATGTTGATAATTTAATAACTAACAGTTTTTTTGATAGACCATCTGGGCTACTAGCAATCTTGAACGGCAATGTAGTGAATGCCTTCTGTATTATCTACTGAAGTTTTTTTTGAAAGATAATATGTTAAGTGTATTGAGAAAGCCAAACTCCACCTATGTTTTATAGCCGGTCCCAAGCCCGGATAAAGGAGGAGGGTTGTGTTAGGCCCCGACAGCCAGCGTAAAACCTTGTCGAATCTCGTGAACATGGATCAACAAATTTACTAATAGAGTGGAATGGTATCCATGTTGCCGACCCCACCTAGTGGGATAAGGCTTTGTTGTTGTTGTATTGAGAAAGCCAAATAAATACTGTATATGTAGAATTTTATCCAATAGAAATTATTCTTTTTTTAACAATTAATGAATGACTTATAACCTATTAACTGCACATTGTTCCACATTTAGAGCATTGACGCTGCTGACTTGACCGTCACCTCTCCTTTTGCTCATTCGCCTTCTCGAGTTTCTTTTCAAACACTTGAAGTTTCAAGTTCCTTGCTTCGATGTGAGTCCTCTTGTTTCTTTTCATCTTGGACCTTTATTTGTAGTGGTAATGATCATTTTGATTCAAATCCCTTTGGTTCGTTTTTAAGGTCTCGGATTTGTGTGAAGAATCTGCCCAAGCATGTAAATGAGGGACGCCTCCACGAGTTCTTTTCTCGGAAGGGGGAGGTGACCGACGTCAAGCTCATGCGCACGAGGTGATAAATATCATAACTTTTGCTTTATATTTATCAGTCCATTTTTCTTCTCTTCTATGTTAATTATGCAAGAAAGTGGACATAATTCAATCTAAACTGTTCTTGAATGTTGTATTTTTTTTGTCCTCAGAGATGGGAAAACTAGGCAGTTTGCATTCATTGGATTTCGCACAGAGAAGGATGCTGAAGAGGCTCTTGACTATTTCAACAACACATACATGGATGCATGCAAGATTAAATGCGAGGTATTGCAATATCTAATTTCTCTTTTTAAAGCACCAAGAACAATATATAATGCAATGTTGTCAAACACGTAAAACGGACACGGCACGGAGCAGTCAGGAAAACACGAAATCGTATACACGTAACTCGACACGGCCGATTCTACCAGAAAAATATTTTACATATTAACTAGCATAGATCGAAATAATATATATCATTTTTTTTTAAAATGAAGCAAAATTTTCAACTTAAAATCTTCAAATCATCCACCAAGTTCATACAAAATAACAAATTGTCAAATGATCATATGTCTACAGGCTACAACGCAACTAGAGTAAATATAACATTCTGAGTTCCAACCCCCATGGTTCATCTAATCACAAATACACACCTTGGTCCTCTGTTTGCAAACACAGAGAAAGAGGAAGGATCCAAGGGAGGCTTTGCTGTTCGCAAAGACACAAAGAAAGAGGGAGGAACCGAGGGAGTGCCTCTGTTAGAGAAAGAGGGAGGGAGGGCGTACCGGCAGCAGTATAAAAAGAGGGTGGACGGCTGCAGGTGGTCAGCGGTGGCTGCAGGGATGAATAGCATGAGCAGGGTGTCCTTAGGCGGCGAACAGTGAGGTTGCACATAGAAAGGAGAAAGATGTCACAGTAGCAGCCACATACAGAGAGAGAGAGAGAGAGAGAGAGAGAGAGAGAGAGAGAGAGAGAGAGAGAGAGAGAGAGAGAGAGAGTCAACGGTCAGGGGCGAACAACGCCGAGAAGCAGCAGCACAAGCAGGGGTGAACAACGCCGAGAAGCATCAGCACAAGCAGGGGCGAACAACGCCGAGAAGCAGCAGCACAAGCAGGGGCGAACAATGACGAGCAGCAGCAGCACGGGGGCGGGGCTGTAGGCGGCGAACAGTGCAAGAAAGGGGGCTGCGGAAGCGAACACCAGCAGCGATGTCGTGGTGGTGAGAGAGAGTAGCGGACGAAAAAGGATTTTAGGGCTTTGCGATTTGGGAGAAAAAGCAGTGGCGTTCTCACGGGAGGGGGAAAAAACGGAACGCGATTCCACCGTTTCCACGCGTCAGAACGCGATTCTACTTCGACTCGCCAGAACGCGATTCCAGCTGGAAACGAACACGTTTCGCCGGGGTGAACTCGTAGAATCGTACGATTCTACGAGTTGACTCGCGTTTTTGACTACCTTGATATAATGTTGCTTCTTTATGCTAAATCTAAACCTTAAACAGATAGATGGATTATTGTTTTTTTGACATTTATTGCGTGAACCTACAGGACTTTCTCTGGAAAAGTTAACTAGATCATTTTATATTCTTATTGCTTTATGTGATTTTTGTGGAACTATTAAGATTTAAAATATTAAAGAGTCTTACCATCTTTTATTGTATCTTGCTTTGACACAAATTTATGGGAAAGAAAGACTACAAATTATTTACATTAAGGCTTTCTTTGAATTTTTGGAATTTTTTTCATAAGTTTTCAAATCCATCTAAGACATTTTTTATACAATTTCAAACTTTTAATTATATATATTGTAAAAATCAATATACAATTTGACGTTGTAATATATTTAAATTTTTTTTCTCGAGATTACTGCAAAAATATAAAAGATATTAGTGTAATAGACACGCAAAGTCATACTATAATGCTAAAAAGATTTTCTGCTTCAAAAGGGAAGAATAGTAACAATGTTTTAGTAGTTTATCCTTAGGAAGATGTTTTGGCAATTGCTATGATAAACTGGTACTGGTACAAAATTCATTATGTATTATGTACTATTATTATTACTACGACTACTTCTACTACTATTGTTATATTCAAAGTTATCCAAGCAGATAAAGAAGTATTGTGCACCAGCCACTGATTACTTTTTCTCATTCACAAATGTTTTTTGCCATTTGTTTATTTTGTTGACTTTCGTTCACAAATTGCCACTGCAGGAATCAATGTGCTCTTTACGAAGTTGCGAAACTCTGTCCTTTTTTTTCGTTCAAAATGATTGCCAAACAGCAACTTCTAATTATTTCCTTAGAGAAAAAAATTCTTAAAGCTTTGGTTTACATATCATTCAAAATGATTGCCAAACAGTGTAATTGTTTCCAACGCTCCTCTAAAAAAATTGTTTCCAATGCAGATAAAAAGGTCCCCAAACTCTGTTTTTTTTTTATTTCATTCATAGTGATTGACAAAAATACCAAGTGTATTTTTTCCATCCACAGAGAAATGTTGAATTGAGTGAATTCATACATATTACAATACATCTGAACAAGCCATAATTGATAAAATTGCTTCCTGTTGCAGGTTGCTCGTAAAGTCAATGATCCAAATCTTCCCCGACCATGGAGTCATTACTCTGCACATAAAGGCAGCAAATTAGTTGAGAATAATAATAATAATAAGAAGAAGAATAATAAGGACACCAAATCTCAAAGGTCGGCAACAGATGACAAAGATTTAGGAACTAGATCCATTACCAAAAAAGATACAAAAGATAATAGAAGTACTGATCCAAAACTTCAAGAGTTTCTTCAAATAATGCAGCCATGTTCTAAGTCAAAGTTCTGGGCTAATGATGCACTGGTTAGTGAAGATGGAAAAACCCCTGACAAAGAAATAGAACTTCTGAAGAACAAGAAAAAGCAAATAACTGTACTGAAGAGTAAAATAGATGGGCAGAGTTTTGAGGAACATCAGACTAATGATGTGACTTCTTCAGATCTTCATAACCAAGAACATTCTGAAGCAACTAAAGTAGAACAACCACATGGTGAAATAATCTCAGACATGGAGTACTTTAGGAGTAGAATTAAGAAAAATTGGTCAGATTCGGAAACTGATGATGAAGGCATAGAAGCTGACAAAGAAGACCCACCAAATGAACCACTGAGCAAAGATGATGTAAAAGCCAACCTGGTGGATCCACATGATCCCATAAATTCAGAACAGCAACAAGTCAAAGTGAAAGAAAGCCCTTCACATTTTTCTGACGATGAACATAATGATACCGATGAAAATGATAATACTGAAAACCCAACATCATCATCTGGTGATGGTATGAAACAGGCATTGGAGACTGGACGTCTGTTCATCCGTAATCTTCCGTACACAGCAACGTATGATTACTTTCTCTTTATCTCACTTTCTGTATCCTTTTGTTTGATGGTTACTGTTAACTGTAGAGTTATTCTTACTAACTCATGATGATACCCAGTGAAGATGATCTCTTGGCTCATTTTAGCCAGTTTGGTGATGTTTCACAAGTCCATCTCATTGTTGACAAGGATACAAAAAGGTCTAAAGGGATAGCCTATGTCCTTTACTCAGTTCCAGAATCTGCAGTTAGGTAACTAATTAAATCTTTTCATTCTTCCTTGCTTTGAGATATGTTCAAAGTAAATACGCGTTCTGTTGCTACTATACTTTGACTAAAACAATTGATAGAAGGAAGTCCGTAAAAAAATTGTTAGAAGAATGACATTAGTTCCACTCAGGCATTGTTGTAATTGTATATGCGTGGTGTTGCTTAGTTTTAAAAAATGCAGACCTTGATCTTGGTGTAATTAGGAAAGAGGTGTTACTAATCTCAGGCTTAAGTTGCTCTATGCAAGCAACTGACATTTTTGACTTCTCAGAGTATCTTATATCCAGATATTCCAGGGCTATATTAATCCTCGTGTCTAATCCAATTCACATATTTTGTTTGCTATGCATGCATATGCTTTGTTGTGTATCTCTGTGGTGTCGGTGGTATTAATACGTGAACATCTGACAGTAAATTTGCTCTGCTACTGGTAATTCAGGGCATTAGATGAATTAGACAATTCGATATTCCAAGGAAGGCTATTGCACATTTTGCCTGCAAAACCACAGAGTTCAACATCTGAGAAACTGGAGTAAGAATACCACAATAATTCTTGTTTCACACTTTCAGCTGAAGAATGCTTCTGAACAAAAGGCATTTGGTCTTCTTTTCCTTTATGTTGCTGACATTTCTTGAATTTTGTTAAAAAATATTTAGGTTTGAAAATAATACTGGACAAGGTAAAAAGAATTTTAAGCAGTTACGCCAGGAACAGAGAAAGACATCTGAGGCTAGCGGTGATACACGAGCATGGAATAGTCTATTTATGCGGCCAGACACAGTATGACTCTTTTAATATCCACAACATTGTTTAAGTATTTTTCTCCATATATTGGCATTTACAAGGTTTCATAGGATGTCAAATTTTAGTGATATAAAATAGAACCATGATTATCAAGAAAAGACAAGCTTCTTCTTGCATGATACATTTGCCATATATTAGTGAAAACTCTACTAAAACATAAAATACCGTAGAAGTTGAAAACATAAGTTTACTAGATGACCATGAAAATGAAAATAAGATAGATATTATTAATAGTAAAAGTGCATGAATCGTAAAAATGCATGAATCTTAAACACAATCACTAGTAATAATTTTTTCCATGCTGAAGTTCAAATCTTTATAGTAAAATAGTCCATGTGGAGTCGACCAAGTTCTAATATATAGTTGATAAACTCACTTCCTCAAGGTTTTCATAGGTCTAGAGCTCATCAATGTGTTTAGAAAGTGAAGAGTTACTATAACTACAACAAAGCTAATAATGGAGACATAGACTAATCAAATAATGGGGGTTCTAAGTACCCACTATTTCTGAAATAATACAAAATGGTATCATATTGAAATATCTCATCTCCGCTGTTTAAACTGATGGGATTAAACTTGCAACATCATTGTAACTTTGTTATAGTTGCATCTTTGAAATATCTCATCTCTGCTGTTATAGTTGCAACATCATTTTTCATCTTTTGTATCTCAATAACACCTCATTGCTATTTATAGGTTGTTGAAAACATAGCAAGAAAGCATGGTATCAGCAAGTCTGATCTTCTTGAACGAGAAGCAGATGATCTTGCTGTGCGTATTGCTCTTGGAGAAACACATGTCATAGCAGAGACGAAGAAAGCTTTATGCAGTGCTGGAATTAATGCTGCAGCACTAGAGGAATATGCTTCTAAGAAAACCGAGAACACCAAAAGAAGCAATCATGTGATCTTAGTCAAGAATTTGCCATATAGTTCTAGTGAGGGTGACCTTGCCAACATGTTTGGGAAGTTTGGTAATTTGGACAAAGTCATTCTCCCACCAACAAGAATATTGGCCTTGGTATAACTCCATTGATCACTTGCAACCTTACTGCTCTTGTATCTTTTTACCACTGCGCTGTTTCTCTTTTAGCATTATAGCATTTCCTGTTATCGGTTGCTTTATTTGCATGTTTGATGACTTTTGTTATGTCTCTGGATGTCAAAATTAGTCTTTTTGTGTGGATGGTCTGTGGGAGTTTCTTCTCTTCTTTCTGATATCTCTTACGAGCCTCCTCATCCTTTTACATCTAAAAACATTATAATGTCACATTGTTAGATTATGGCATTAACATTGACATATAATTACCATGATACTTTTTGACCCATTTCTCTTTTATCGTAACATGCTCTTTTTTTATTTTTGGAATTCCATTTCAGGTGATTTTTCTTGAAGCAGCAGAAGCCCGTGCAGCTTTCAAGGGTTTAGCATATAAGCGTTACAAGTAATTATCTTCTTGCATATATATATGTTTATAGTTTATGATTTGTCCTTAGGAGGAAAATGTGCATATAATAAAACATGGATTGATTAAGATAAGTATTTTCTTTTTTTTATATTGCTTATGAAAACAGCATTGTTGTTTTCACGTGGTTGCGCCTTTCTTTGCTCAAGTTACCATAGAAAAGTTTCAAGCCATATATTTGATTTGGATAACACTGCTTCAATTAAATTGAATATCTAAAAAGGTTGGTTCTTCTCATGACGTGTTCTTTGTTTATTAACTTTCATTGTGACTTTGGAAATGTAGGGATGCTCCACTATATTTGGAATGGGCACCTGAGAACATTTTATTGCCTAATCCAGCACCAGAGAACAAGGAACAAAAGAATGTGGTTGGTCAAGAATATGTCAAAAAAGTTTTGATAGAGCAAAGTGTGGAAGGTGTTCCAGAAGAAGATGCTGATCCTGACCGAGTGGAGGTATTATGGTCTTCCAACAACTGCCTTACTTGAATTCTCTCTTACATATTTATTTTATTTGTAACCTTTGTTTTGAACATGAAAAGCTGCTTTATTCATGTTGCGAATATCACGTAATACTATGATTCAAGAATTACTAGGTGACTTTGCCTTTGCTAATGCACAACTTGTACATACAGTCTTGATTCGTCTATTAAAGAAGTTCCTATGTTATAATCTCGTTGCCATGTTTAGTTTTCTTATGATCGATAGAAGCTATTAATTCAGTTTTGATGGTAAAGTGTGTCGGAATCATGTATAGTCCATGCTATAGAAGTCTTGTTACAGTTGGTCATCCTTTTTGCTCTTTCTCTTTCTCAAAAAAAAAAAAAGAGAACAAAATAGAAAAAAGAAGCCTTGCTGGTGGAATAGTTCACTCTTTTTGTCCCTTTTCATTATCAAGTTTGTGCTAGGATAAATCCTTGAAACTTCAATTTTGTTGTCAAGTTCATAGACATTTTCTCTTTTGCTTTAATGTACAGAATATTATGTTGCCTAGTAAACATTTGTGTTCTGTTCAAATCTATGAGTAACTAGTCGTCTAGATTCTCTCTCCGGAAGTTATGACCAACATTTTTTTGAGGGGAAGTTATGAACAATATTGTGTTGATTAAACTGCAAAGTGTTGGCATATTGTTAAAATTTCGTTACTCCGATTGTTTGTAAAGGTTCAGGTTCAAATGACTGAGAATTCAAACAATTATAAACATAGTATGTGCTACTAATGGCTGTTTTTTGGGGTCCGCGGAATTCATTCAATCATCCAAATGACCAGATATCCTGTTATTCAAACAAGGAGGATCTCTTTTGAGGTGTTTAAATGAGAGCTGATTCTCTCTCTCTCAAAAAAAAAAAAAAATGACAGCTGATCTGAACATGCTAAAATCACTGTTATAACTGGTGTCTTCGTCTCTTTCATTATATTGATTTTTTGTGTACAGTCACGATCGATATTTGTTAAGAACCTGAATTTCAAGACATCTGATGAATCTCTGAGAAAGCATTTTCATGACAATATGAAGTATGGAGCACTAAAAAGTGTGAAGGTCAGCTTGTTCTTATCTTCGTCTCCTCTGTAATAGTTTTCTTCTACTTTGGTATCTAACTTTGTCTGCATTTTCCCAGGTGAAAAAGCACCTTAAAAATGGAAAGAATGTTTCTATGGGCTTTGGTTTCGTGGAATTTGATTCTCTGGAGACAGCAACTAACATATGCAAGGATTTACAGGTAAATTTCCCATGGTTTATTTACAAGGAACTGATTCAGATCAATTATTTATCTCGTTAAGTATTTATTATTATGAAGTTAATAAATAATGTTTGCTGGTACTTCAATACAGGGTACTGTACTGGATGGTCATGCTCTTATCTTACAACTTTGTCACTTCAAGAAAAGCGAACAAGTTCTCAAGAAAAATGAAAAAGACAAGAGCTCAACAAAGCTGATAGTGAGAAATGTGGCTTTCGAAGCAACTAAAAATGATTTGAAGCAGCTCTTCAGTCCATTCGGCAAGGTAATTTCACTTAAGCCAAGCTACTTGAGGTAGCCAGGTTGTCATGGCACAATCTGATAATGCGTTTTGTATACGATAGTTTTATGATCAATTTCTATCAACGCAATCGAGTTCTGAACTCAATATGTTCAGAGGTATTTGGAAGGGAATGTATTCTTTTTACCATAGGTATATGCGGATAGTGCTTTCTTAGATACCTTTTTTATTCTTGGAAATGGCCTTTAACTTGTAACATGCTATCATGATAGTCATAGTATTTTGCAACTAATAGATATATTCATCCCTTGTTGATTGTCTATCTCCAATTACTTTACCCTTTATGGAAACTTTTGTTGAATTTGTTTCATTTATCTACATATCCATGTTATCTGTTATGTTCCATTTTCCTATTTACTAACGCAAGACCCATTGAAGTCTTTGTGATTTCTATATGTTCCACATGTTATACTTTTGGTAGTTTTTGCTCCGCGTCATGTCCCGAATGAAAGAGAACATGGTTATGTAAGAGCAGTTGAACATAAAGGTTTCTCAGGTTTCATTGGGATGGCTAACCTCGTTATAGTATTCTCAAGTTTCATGTTCCCAATAAATATTCTTTGACTCTTGGAGTGCTATCTTTTATGTAAATTGATCCTCTAAGATAGCATATGAGTAACTTCCTGGGGTAAAAATCTGACATAATAATGTGTAATTTTAATTTTCTTCCCAGTGACAGATTGTTTTTAATTTCAGATTAAAAGTTTGAGGTTGCCAATGAAGTTTGGTACCCATAGAGGTTTTGCATTCGTCGAGTTTGTCACAAAGCAAGAAGCCCAGAAGGCGCTGGATGCTCTGTCAAGTACACATCTTTATGGTCGCCACCTGGTAAGTTTGTTTTTACCTAAAAAAAAGTTTTGTTTTGATTTCATGTGGGTTATGGCCATTAGATTGACTGTTATTTCCCTTAGGTCTTAGAAAGAGCAAAAGAGGGAGAAACATTAGAAGAACTAAGAGCAAGAGTAGGAGCTCAGTTTGATGAACAGAACGGAGTGGCGAAGTTGTCCAAGAAACGGAAACAAACTACTGTTCTGGACCAAAGTGATGTAAAGTTTGCAAGGATACTGAACTAGGGCCTTAAACGTGATCCTGTTGTTCCAGAATCCAAATTTTGCTCTCTTTAACATCATGTTTAAATGTTTACATGGTACCCTGTAAAACTCCCCCTTCTGTCATTATGGGTTCTTTCTTTCCTCCCTCGTTTTTCTTGATATATTTTCCTTGTAGAATTTTTTTTTTCAATTTTAATTACAAGTTTTGACACTGGGTCGCTGTTATATATCACGTGCAATGAAATGCATATGCATATGAAAGATGTGGCGCAATTTGTAATGTGCATTTTTGAACTATTAAATGTAATTAATATATTTATTTATCACCATCAGGTTAATCTGATGGCTGAAGCGTATGATGCAAATTTTTAACTGCATTCTCTTCTATCGTATAACTCCGTCTATGTTTTATAGTCGGTTCCAAGTTCGGATAAAGGAGGGTTGTGTTAGACCTCGACAGTCAGCGTAAAATTTTGTCGAATCGCATAAATATGGATCAACGAATAGCGTCGTATGATTCATGTAGTCGATCTCACCTAGTGAAATAAGATGTTGTATTCTCTTCTATCGTATGAAGATTTAATCATCTGACATAATGTTATTCTTCTTCCATCAACATTAAATGTGTGGATCTTGGTCGCTTGAAATTCTCACGATGGATACGAAAACTGTGCTTCCCCAAAGAGAATTTTGTGTGTATATCTTTTCATCATCTGTGGCCTGCAGCAAAGATTGCATGGTCCTGAGCCACGCAGTCTACTTGATGTAAGCATTCGTGGCACATAAACGGTCAAAATGTTTCATTCAAATTAAAATCCATTCTGAATTAACCCCTTTGAAAATTGTTTTGGGATCAAACTAAAGCCCTCCAAATTCCAAGCTCTACCTGTAAATTTGCACCTAGGCATCCTGCGGCAACAAACCGGTCAGCTAAAATTTCAGAAGGTGAAGAATCAGAAAGTAGTTAAAGAAAAAAAAAAGGCATTCCCGAGACATGATAGCCATGCCCTCAGAAGTCCATGGAACCCTTCCAAAGGATTAGTTAGCATTGTCATGTCGGTACAAGATATTGGTCTAATTTGGCCCACGTTCTGCTAATTTTACTCAGGTCTTGAACGTAAAGAACACTCTGAAACGACTGAAGTGGAGCAATCAATCAGACGGCGGTGACCTGTGGGCTATTTTATGTGTAGGATTAAGAAAAACTGGTTAGATTACTGATGATTATTCATAGCAAGTGAAGATGATCTTTTGGCCGCACTTCAGTCAGTTTGTTGATGTTTCTTTCACAAGTCCATCTTACTGTTGACAAGGATACAAAACGAACTAGAGAGATAAACTATGTCCTCCACTCAGTTCCAGATTCTACAGTGAGGTAACTTATTAAAATTTTCCTTTGTGAGATTCTAGTCATAGATTCCATCTGCATTACATTGGTATTGGCAAGACTGAGCTATCATGGAAGATGGGATCTTGTTACATT
This sequence comes from Pontederia crassipes, assembly GCA_030549335.1. NCBI lineage: Eukaryota > Viridiplantae > Streptophyta > Magnoliopsida > Commelinales > Pontederiaceae > Pontederia > Pontederia crassipes. Next base: position 5,024,410 of record JAUKPH010000022.1, on the reverse strand, counting down.
AACTGTGGCATCTTTTTTTTTATATTTGGACTTTTTCACAGATTAACTCCGTCTATGTTTTATAGCCGGTCCCAAGTCCGGATAAAAGAGGAGGGTTGTGTTAGACGCTCACAGTCAGCGTAAAACCCTGTCGAATCTCATAAACATGGATCAACGAAGTCGTATGATCCATGTAGCCGACCTCATCTAGTGGGATAAGGTTTTATTGTTGTTGTTGTTGAAAATAATACAAAAAGGATAGGAGGAGTATAAATATCTCGTCTCCTCTTCTGTTCAGCTAATGCGCGAGCCTTATTTAGGTATGGTGTATTTCATTTTGTGGAATAGGAGCCTTGATTAGTCTATTTAGGAGGTTCCTATATTATAATCTGGGCGCTTTTATTTTGTTGCATTTTGATTGTTTAGAAGCTATTAATTCACTTTTGATGGCACCGTATCAGAATCATGTATAGTGCATGCCATAGAAGTCTTGCTATGATGCTAGAACAGTGTTCCCTTTTACCTTTGGAGCTTGGAGTGAGCAGCTAACATATGCATGAATTTACAGGTAAATTTCTCACGGTTTATTGACAAGGAAATGATTCGGATCAAATTTTTTTTTCTTCTTTTCTGGTATATAATTTAATAATAATTTTTGCTGCTACTTCCATACAGAGTACTGATTACAGTTGTTTTGGATGGCCATGCTCTCATCTCACAACTTTGCATTTCCAAAAAAAAGGGAAGAAGCCCTCGAGAAAAATGAAAAGGACAAGGGCTCAACAAAGCTGACTGTGAGAAATGTGCTCGCCGAGGCAACTAAAAATGGTTCCATGCATGAGTTATGCATTGAATTAATCTTGTAACATGTTACAAAAATAGTAAACCGAAGAATAAAGTTGACATGCTGAGCAACTTTTTAGACAAAGCTATGCGGACGCAAAGGAAGACATTACATAGTCAAGTCCAGTTACCTAACCTTCGATAGAAATCTTTGTTGAAATGTTTATCCCCCATATCAATGAGGAATTGAGAGTCATGCCGTTCTTCCTCTTTTGCTCTTGTAATTAGATTGATTATTGTTTTCTTTAGGACGGCAGAAAGAGCAAAGGAGGGAGGAACACTAGGAAAACCAAGAGCAAGAGTTGGACAGAGCATATTAAAGATTTGTTGCATATACGTAATTCGCATTTGTGTATTTCCCTTTTTTTATCAGCTGCAACCTGCAGCAAATGAAATGATGACATGGTCCCTTATGCTACAAGATAATCATTCCAAACATCATATTACATGAAAAATCAAAATATTTAATTTTTTTTTTTTTTACATTAGAGCCGATTCTAAATAACCCTTTTTCGGAAGTTGAAATTTCGGGACCAAACTGCAGCCTCCAAATTCAAAATTCTACCTGTAAATTTACATCTAGGGCATCCTGCAACAAGAAAACAGAAAAAAAGTACTATTTTAGAAGGTACAAAATTGAAAGTGGTTCAAAATACAAAAGAAGGGAATCAAATATATGATGATACCTCATGCTGCTGATGTGGTATCTTCTCTTAGAGGACGTGACTCATTGTGTTGGCTATCAAGTGGCATGTACTGGGACATGATAGCCATGATCTCGGAGTCCATGTAAGACTGCCAAAGGGTTAGCATTATCATGTCAATATAATGACTTGGTTGAGGCAGCAAATTTTATGCTACTTTTACTCATCGGAAGCAGATTAGAGAACATTACCCTGAGCCTGTATTTGTAGAATATATACCCTGCTATACCCGCGCCAACCACGCATGACAGAACTAGGAACGTTACGACCCACCCAAATGTTGACATGTTCTTAGCTGCACAGGAAAACACAATGATGTAGTGTGATGAGAACACATGGATGATCCATGTGTGATATAATGAAGAAAATTCCAACTTAAATTGTTCCATGCACCATTGGTGTCCTTGGGCATGTTATTGTTCTTACCTATGCACGTATCCTCTCCCTTTATGTACAACAGGTTGCCCTTGCACTTGCAGTCATACCCTCCCCAGGTGTTCTTACAGGAACACTCAGGACAGTTGCATGCAAGTTTCTCCTTGCACTCATCCACATCTGATAAGCTCAAAACAGTGCTTGAGTCAGTCTATAACTTCACATAAGCCAATAATTTTTGTTCATTTTGCCAACCAAAAAGTATACCTTCACATTTCAGACCATCGTCACTGAAGCCATTAGGACAGTGACATCCGTTCAAAGTAGAGTCCTACACGCGGCGAGTAATTACTTAATAAATTAATATGTGAGATAACCTTCTTTGTGCACAAAAATGATATTTAGAGAGAGAGAGAGAGAGAGAGAGATGAGTCATGGCAGTACTGAGCAAGCAGAAAAGGTTTTCCCGTCTCTTGTTTCAGACCAGCATCCTCCATTGTTCATTGCACACCTTCCAGGTCCAACAGCTGGAATCCAATGAATACACGCCAAAGATGAAAGATGAACATGCAATTACACAAAGGCTAATAGACCTGTGACATATTTGCTATCTCACAGTGGGTCAAAATAATTATGTTAGATGTGTTGAAGAGTTAAATACACCTACCTTTGCATGAAGTATAACCATCACCTTGATACTGGACATTCTTAACGACAGGGCATTCGCAGACTCTGCCTCTAAAAGTGTCCTAAACAAAGAATACTTGTTATTTTAGCTTGCTTTTACGTGTTTAGAGCCACTTCTTGGCTGTAAAACGAAGTGCTGGAAAGTACCCTGCAAGCTGAGATATTAAGTCCAGTGTCTTGCCAACAGCCTCCATTTGATTCGAGGCATTCGTTCGTCTCGATACCTGAAGAGTTTGAAGTGTAGTAAACAGTTAAGCTATGAAACTTGAAACATAATCAGACACTTTGAAACTGGAGAAGGAACAGATATGTACACACCACTGTCCAAACAAACAGGAGGCTCGGTAGTCTCCTTAAATCCAGCGCATATCGCCTTCAGAATTGCACTGCTTTCCAGTTTTCCTTGAAATAACAATTTTAACTTTCAAGACCTTCATCCAATGACTGTTCGACAAACTAAAATCAATGTATAAAATGCCTATATATGTATTGCAAATCCGACTCATCAAATTCGATAAGATTAGCACACACAATCAAATTTTACTAAGATTGTAAAGCATAAACTGTTCAGTTGTGCATCATAATGCATACGAAAGATGAATGGGACTTGTGTTGAAACCTCGATATTGAACATTGTTTACGACCATAGTAGGCAATATAGTCACATCGCCGCGAGTGCCCTGGCCAACCTATAATTTCAAGAACACGCCAAAGGATTAGATATGTCATTCCATCAAAAGCACATCGAATATGCAAATAAAAAATGCATTGTATATATGCATATTACTATGTAATGTTCAATGATTCATATACTCTGCGTATATTCAATAAATCCTTGAGATGCACATGATGGATCTTTGAGCTCTATATGATTGTAATCTTCCATAAGCTCCACTATTTTATTTGTGTTTTTCTTTACAGTGTAGCATGTGATACCTGAAGCTCTTGCTCCCTCTTCAGGACTTCATTCTCAACATCAGCTTCGGGGTCACCCATGCACTTGGAGATCTTATCCAGCGGCAAACCTGATTATGCAGACAGCAGATGAGAAGAATGTAACAGAAAAAGGTTTCCCTGTTTTGGTGCTCTTATCTGGTATTCAATCGTCTGCATTGACCTACCTAGCGATACAACAACATCCTCAGCGCACTGCCGGCTGTAGGTCTTGTCCTTCATGGAACATCTGATATGGTAGTCCGTGACGAAGTCCCACCAAACCCAAGGCCGCCCGCTTTCGTTCGCCACCCGGTGCACACAGAGCTGCCTCAGGTTCTCGATCACGATGTCCTTGCCGTCGTAGCCCTCTGCAAAGTCCTGCTCGGGGTCCGGGGCGCAGTACCGGCCTTTGTTGATGCACTGGGCCTTGCACTGCTTGCTGAGTATGAAGGCCTCGGGGCAGTACCAAGTGATGTAGTGGGGCGTGAACAGGGTGTAACCCCCTCTCTCGAGGATCTGCGCGTGGCCCTTAAAGTTCTTAACAAAGTTCATCTGGTCGTCGCAGCGGCCGCCGCACTCGTCGTTGCTATTGGTCCAGAACTCGTACTCGACGCGCTCGTCGGGGTGGGGCATGGACTCCGTCCAGTCCAGCTTGACCACGACCTCGCCGTCACCTTTGTCCAGCGCGTTCTTGAGGGCCTCCCCGAAGGCTCGGTTGATGAGGGCGGAGGGGATGGTGATCTTCTCGACGTACTCCGTCTCTTTGCTCTCCTCAGGGTTGTCCATGGTTAACAGGGGTTCGTCGACGCTGTCAGCTATCAGAACTGCTGCAGCGCCAGCCTTCTGCCCATTCCATGCCTTCAAAGCGAAGTAGCAGTCTGTGAAAATTGGAGAAGGAAAAAAAAATATTTAGTGGCGTTGCCTTCTGGTGGAAGGTCTGTCTTAAGCTTTGCTTAGAATTGAATCCTCCTTTGAACATGGCACCTAAAAGTTTGCATCAACAGATAGGGAGTCGACACCCACCACTCGTTAGATTAATCTACAGAACACAATTTAGCAGGAGCTTGAATCCATGCTTTTCAAGAAAAAAAAGGCAAAAAGAAAAAAAAAAAAAGAAAACAAAGATCAGACTCGAAAGTGCAAGTTAAACAAATGAATAAGATGCTTTAGTCTAATTGGTTTGTTGTGGCAGTAGGTAGATGGTCACTATTCCTACCTAAAGGGCTAAAAATTTTTGGTTATCGTGACAAACTGAAACTACGAGGAAATCTTAAGAACTCCCATATTTGTATCAACTCAACGCACATCTTCATGTTTCATGCAGACATCTTTAAGGTTTGATCGAAACTAACGCATGCGTGCCTCTGCAAATTGTTTCATACTGGATTGTGATGCAAGTATCATTAATAAAAGGAATCTCCTCAACTATCATCAAACTTTATTACCTGCTGTGTTGCTATGATTTCATTCACCTCTTGTAAATGAATGAAAAAGAAAAAAAAAAAAAACAGAGAGAGAGAAAGCAACAGCCAGCATACATGAATCAGCTCCTGTATTTGATAAAAGAAACAAGATATATTGAACTAGTTGAATTATTTTCTGACACTTGTGCAGGAATTACTTCTTTTCTTCAATCGAATATAAAAGATTGATTCTTATACCAGTATAATTTGTATCTTGGATCCTGGATCAAGAGATCAGTATTGCAAACTTATCATTTTGGCAAACCGGTTTCATTTCTCAAGCTTATCTAGGTGCCCAATCAGGATTTGGCAAACACAAAGTGCCGAAGTCAATTCCTTTACGCATGCAAAAGCCACAAGCAGCTTGTATTATGGATAAGCCTACCGATCCAGACGCGAGAAGAAAGCACCACCAAACGCGAAAGAAAGCAATAGAAAGATGGATGGATCAGAGAACAGTTATCGAATCCCACCTCCCCGATCGAGAAGAAGGACGACGGGCCTGTTGGACTTGGACTTGAAGGCGGAGCCGAACGCGTCGCACCCCGTGCGCCCCTTGTCCGGGTACACCACGACACCGGACAAGGTGCCGCCGTAGTCCGGCACGCCGAAGTTGGCTATCGCGGCGTCGTGCCGGCCCTTGAAATGCTCCGGCGAGATGACCCTGACGCTGTTCGTCTCCACGACGAACCTGCCGTCCACGGAGAGGATTGCGGCCGCCGAGAGGACCAGAAAGGCGGCGAGCCTTCGCCGGAGGCTCGCCATTTGCTCTGAGCGGCCTCGGTCAAAGCGTGAACGGGGAGGCGGAGGAAGGAAGGAGAGGAGACTTTTATGCAGAGACTTTGGAGAGACAGAGTCAAGAGAGGAGACGAAGGCGAGAAGAAAAAAAAAATACAAATTATAAAACTATGAAGGCGAAGGGAAGGTGTAGGTGTTAGAATAATGTTTCCAACGGTGTTTATATATGTGCCAATTGTTTAGAGATCAAGAAATAATAATAATATTTTGAGACAAGTTGCTTTGAATGATTAATTAATAACAATAATAAACAAAAATAACAACGGCAATTTTTGCAGTACATACTATATAAATTATTAGGATCTCTTTTCTACATGTGCCAATTGTTAATAGATATTACTTGTAGAGGACTCATTTTTTTTATCATATATTATCAAATCTATCCGTAAAAATAAGTATGATGCTGTAAGAATACTTTTATTATTATTTATATATCCACATCGGATGATTGAATTACTTGGATGGCATGCATCAAATCGATCTTAAAAGTTTAATTGTAATATGTCAACTTATTTTAATACAAAATTGGTGAGACTTTACTCTTTTTTTTTGAAGTTATAGAGTGACGGCCACCAGGCAAATATTCGTTCATTTAATTTTATTTTTATTTGTATACTATAAAGATAACGTAAGAATATATGTGGTGTATTAAATTAAAGATGCGAAAATTATTGTTGGCGCGCGATAGAATTGTTTGTACTTGCTTGCAAGGGAGAGTGACAAAGGATACAACGAAGTCGACAGTTGAATGTTGACTTGATATGATTCATGTGGCCCTGCCCTTTTCTTTTATTGAGACATATTTATATATATACTCAATGGAATTAATGACAATATAAAAATATAATTTGATTAAAATTTTGATAACGAAAAATATTTGCAAAATGTATAACATATCGTTTATTGTGAATGAGATCATAATAAAGAGCACACACACATACTCCATGAGGCTTGCACTCTCGCACTCTCATCTTTAAAATGCATATATATATATATATATATATATATATATATATATGGATAAAACGTGCATGCGGCGCATTCAACGCGTCGCACCTTCATACCACTGATTTCCTCCGTACGATCGCGCATCCATGGCTCACAGACAACAACACCCATCAGCATGGAATCGAAGGTTCAACATGTCAGTCCTTGACAGGAAAGTGTGGCCGGAGACGGAGACAAAGAGGATGGACTCCTTAGGACGAGGGCGAGATTGGACATGGGCAACAATGAGGGGAGCGAGGTTGGGCAAGGCGATTGGATTGCAAAGCGAGCTGGGTCGACGATAGGGAGATCAAACAGGGTGGCGGCGAGGCGATACGGTTCGATGACGACGATATTGGGCATGCGATCAGATTGCGAGGCGACCCAGGTCGGTGACAATGAGCTCATGCAGGGCGATCGCAAGGCGAGCAGGGTTGACTACGACGAGATTGAGCAGGGTGATGGTGAGGCGATCCTGGGTCAGCGAAGGTGAGATAGAAAAGGGCTAGTTGGACGATGAGGTTCGATAGAAGAGCTCGACAGTCCCCTAATTGTTGGGGCACAAACATCGCTAGGATTTGCTGACAGTGAGATCCATTGTGAGCGGCCAAAGGTTCTGCGTTGTCAGGGGAGGAGAAAGAGCGGCCCCGATTCTTTCTTGCAAGGAACCGATATTTTAGATCCCCAATTTGACACAGTGATCTTCGGTTCCACGTGTTTGTCCGTAGGTCGTAGATGCGCAATCGCACGGTTTCAATCAATGCGTCTGAAGGTGCTACACATTGAAGGCATCTTATGCACATTTTATCTTATATATATATTAATCTTAAAATTTATTTATTTATTTAAAATTTTTATTATGGCATTAAAACATAAGAAACATTTTGTAATATTGTAATAACACAATAAAGTTAAAAAAGTAATTTGTTTACTTGCACCAATATTTTTTTAACTTTGTCTCTCAACATCGATAAAAAGAATACATTGATTAAAGGTAATATATAAGTAAAACAAAAAAGTTAAAATAGTATCATGTAAAATTAAATGCCAAAAAGAGAAAGAATGAGTTGATTTATAACTATCAAAGAAAAAAAAATATTACACAATTTTCTATAATTAAGATGACCAGTTATAAAAATAAGTAAAAAAATAACAATTGTTGAAAATATGAATATAAAATATAAGCTAATCATCATTCATAAAACAACTCTAAAACAACTAGTCTATTAGACTTAGCTATTACATTATAACTTATTTCATCCTATACCATATGCAATTATGTCGTCATGAGTTGAGCCGTCATCCATCTTTAGCTTTGGTTACTTGCACGGATTCGGGGTACATGATTTCCCAATTAGAATATGTAGAGATCATGCAATGCAATGCATCCTAAGTAGGATACGACATCACTTGCATATTCAGTTTTATATATAAGAAAAGACATGCATGTATGTCATATACTTAAATAATATGATTTAGATGTCAATCATAACATAACTTTCTCTATACATCATTAGAAATAGCATGAAATAACATATAAATGAGCATCATCATACATTATTATTCATTTCTATCAGTAGGCACATAAAGTGACGTGCACTTATCATTACATTGCCTTAGTAAACCTCATTGAAATTGCTTTATAACTCGTTGGACTCTACTTTTATGTGCATCAATCTTTGTCAATAACAATATTTGATCTTACATTAGTTGAAGAATCAAGCTTTGGAGACAATGCTACCCTTGCCCAAAGGCGACTAGGAATATATACTGTTGTTAGTATGAGAACAATTATTCTTGAAAGAAATACATACCCACACAAGGTGCCAAAAAAATTATTTCTTGATAGTTAGTTGAGTGGTGTCAAGGAACAATATTTTTCAACTCAGTGCATTATATTTTATAGTCATCAATCAATATTACGTCACTTAGTCTTCATATTTTAACCTAATTATGATTGTACATGCATTTCATATATCGTGTCATATACACTCATCAATTATCAATATCTAACATGTATACTTTGAGAATAGATTTAAAAATAGGATTTAATGGAGGTGCCGACACACTTTACAAACCATTAGATGCGATCTCAATGGCAGATAAAAGAAGCGTTCAGATCAACGTTTAAGTGATCCGGTTCATTTTGTGTTCCTGGCATGGTTATTTTTTCTATACTATCTTAGTCCGGCTTCTTCCGGTGTTCACTTTGACCGACCTCACCTCTCGAAGAGCTTCTTCCCCGATCGACGCTGTAAATCCTCTGCTTGTATCCTTGTTTGATTTGTCTCCTTAAGCATCACGCATTTGCGTTTTCTTTTTCTATTTTTCTTTCTCCTTGCACTAGATTTAATGCTCCTAGACATATTTGAAATTTTATTTTATTTCCATGGCCAAGAAATTGAATCTAAGATGCAATTTCTTCTCTTGGTCTCAAGTCTAAAATGAAGTAGGTATCACTCCTATTTTCTAGTGATTCGAGAACTAGCTCACTTGATCGATGAGTAAAAAAAATGCACCTTCCTCTAGGATACTCCCAAGTGCATGATGGATGAGGAAAAAAATGGTGAAGAGGCGGTTTCACAAGAAATTGAGACACAATGGAGAACAATCTGAAGATGCAAATCTTCAGTTGATAACAAGCACTGGTAATGGCGGAGAATGACCGGTACCTTGATGCCCTCCCTGATGAGCTCTATCTCCCCTTTGCATGGAGCTTAAGTAATCACTGGAGACAGATGAACACGTGGATGGAAAACCTTCATTTGAGTTCTCATTCTCTTCGGCGAGGAATCATATCTGGTTCTTGCTGAAGGAGTAGTGATTATTTTGTGTAGAAATGACAGGGGGAAGAGTCTAAAGCTTTAGTTGCTTGCATATTAGTAGAGGGAAATAGATGATCTTAATGGGTGAGATTGAAGAAATGGGGAGGTATCACTGTTCAAGGAGAGATGCTGTAGTGCTTCGTAAAAAAGTCACTAAACCGGTTTATCTTATGAGATGAATCAGCTCACTGGGTAGCATCTCCATTAAATTCTTAAAAATAACGTATACGTAACGACTGTGACCAAGTAGTCATGCCCATGCCATGACATGGTTACGTCCGTGCACATCCTGTTTACAATCATGGCCGAGCCTTCTCCATTCTAAACCTCGCTCATGGTCATGCCTTGTTGATCATGGCCGTGCCTGTGCCGAAGTTGTCACAGTCATGGCCAAGGGTTCACATTTGACCATTTTCTTTTCCTCTCGCTTATAGGCATGTTAGGTCAGTCACGATTGGGCTTCGTCATGGCCATGAGAGAGTCATCATGCGCGTGGCTGAGAGATATTTTCGACTTGTTTGATATTGGGTTGATCGTGACCGTGCCAACATTTTGAAAACTCAGTTTTCAACACAAGAATACATGATTTTGAGATAAAAAATTTAGGAAAACAATCTAAAATATCCAATACATTCCAGACATGATTCCAAGGCATTAAGGTATCGTAAAATATATTATAAACATGCAATTTCAGTCATCTTCAAGATCTAGAGTTTCATTCTCCAAATACATCTAAGAATATAGATCTAGAACATGAATCCCTAAATATTCAGATTTAGGCATGAACATTTATTAGATTAATGGATCTTAACATATGCATCCTCAATCACAATCATTATCCTTGGAACTATCAATTCAAATATTGCAATTCATTAAAAGGGAAGAGATGGGTTGGATTCCCTTTATATATCTTGATTAATCATTATTAGTTCTTCTTTTCCTTCCTCTCCTTCGTATCTTCTTTTCTTTCCTCAAGTTCTAGTCATACGGAGAAAAAATGATTAAGAGAAGGATACTAGAACTTTATATAATGGACACATAAATGTTTTGATCCAAAAGAAGAACAAGCCCTTATTTTAAAATTAAACTTATTACACGTAGACCAGCAAGTTATTGGTGAAACTACTTAGTGATATAACACAAATATATAAATTTCAGTGTATGCAGAACCTAAAATCACTTAGCTCCGCCCTTGTTTATTAGGTAGACGTGAGTGTTTTTATTTGCTAATAGATTGTAGTAAAAGCTCATTGGATATGACAAATATTGAATGTTCCATGTTAGATATAATGAAATTGAAACGTAAATTGCATTCATTTTTGTTGAAAACAAAGGGCTGCTAAAAAAAAACCTTTAACTTTTTCGAATAGTATTCTGTTTTAAATATTTATTTTCTATTATAATGTCGACTGAATATAAATTATGAAGGAAACCTTAAAAGAAAAATAGCAATAGATGATTTGGAGGTTTCATCTAATTAATTTCACCGCAAAAGGAGCAATGTGTAGAAAAAATAATAAAAAATCTAAAAATGGCTAAAGCTGGTTGAAATAAATTTAATAGGGGTCTACTAGTGATCTCTTAATGATTTTAGTGTATAATAATAGTTATATTATTAATAAACTATTTTTAATATATGTATATATACAGTAATAACCTGAGAGACTATGTGAGAAAAAAGGCTTTTGTAAATGCGAGGAGAAATAATAGAATATTTTACCCAATTTGACTACTTTTCTTATTTTGGTTACACAGAAAAATAGGAAATCAATTTGAAAAAAACAATCTCTCAAAGAAAAAAAAACAATTAATGCGTCGAATTCTTTTTGCATTTGTGAATAATATGACGAAAAACGATTAAAAGCCCACATCCAGAGGAACATTAATAATTCACAATTTTAATGGTTCCCTTGACATGACTAAAGACCATCCTGCAGGGGTATTATGGTCATTAAATTGTATACTGTGAAGGCAAGATAAACGAAGACCAAAATGTATTCTTCATTCGGGCGTTGACGATAAGATAAACCGCGGAGCACCTGAGGCCAATATAATAATCCTCTCTCTCTATATATAATATTTCTACGCAATGTGCGAAATAATTACATCTTTCGAAAAACAAAAATGCTTTGACTCGAACATGAGTCTCCAAACTTAATTTCTGAATTTAAGAAGTTTTGCTAAGCAAGGAATGAAGATCACCCTCCTGAGGAACATCGAGGGTGGATCTCATGGTGAGACCCGATGATGATCGGCAGGCGGAGGTGGATTAGCAATGACGGAGGCAGATTGGAGAGATCAAATGATGATCATCAGTGCGACGATCACCAGGCGACACTTCATCTCTACACAGTGAGAAGACGTCGGAGATCGCCGATCCTATAAAGGAGACCTAGCCGTGCACATCCCCAAGTCGAACTCCTTCGTAGGGATGGAGGACCATCAAAGGCTCCGGCCACGACTTTGTCGACGAAGAAGACTCTGTTATCGTTGTCGAGATCGACGTGAAGAGAGGAATCATGAGGCGAGATTGAGCGGCCTTTTTTTTTTAAACGTAAATCGGTCGGTCTTTCTATGAATCGTCAAGATGAACCATATGTGGCCATCCATTACGCATCGGATGTGCGAAAATAACATCCACCCCATTTTAATGGGTGGATGCCCGTTAAACCCAAATATTATTTATATTGTTTAAAGGTGAAGGTTAAAAGTTACGGTAATAATCAGATGAATAAAATAAATAAATTTTTATACTATAAAATTAGATGTGATTTTTTTTAAAAAAGGATATAAATGTTTAGTCAATCTCTCCGTTGAAATATGCATCGGTTTTTATTTCATCGTAAACCAAATTCGATGATCTTATATCAACTCACATCATTATTCATCGTTACTGGTTTAAATCGATGCTTAAAGTCAAATTTACATTCCTTCCTCTTCTTAATAAGTCACGAAATTCCACATTCCTTCCTCTTCCTTGTAGTATTAGTATTAGAAGATGTGCACCCCTCCGGACAATAGAAACTGTTTTTCATATTTCATCTTGTCTATCTTATTTTATATATTTGTATAATATGAGTTTAAGTAATACACAATCAAAAGTTGTAGAATTAATATGTATCCAACAAGCTTGTAGGTAAATTAATTTATAGGTAAAACACTATACAAGGATAATATGGTTGAGAAGAAGGGATTCATTTTAGAAAATATAAATTAGAAAATAAATTAAGAACTTTGAGAAAGTTTTTTTATAAATTGTTATTAATAGCCGCAAGTTCAATTTGATAACATTTTAATTTAAAAGATTCTAGTATTCTAAAACATGGACATCTTTATACTTGACCTATACAAGCCATAAAAGAATAAAATTAATTAGTTCATATCCATCTTAACGGCTCCTTTATTTTCACTTTATACCGAGAAAAAAAAGTAATGGCTTCTTTATTTTAACATAAATAAATAAAAGATATTTCGAATAATCTTTCCTTATTATCTCTTAAAAGCTCCTTGATCACTTAATCATAAAACATCAAATTTCCTCAACCAACTTGCACTCTGTCTTTTAATTTTTATTTGTATTTAAATTATACCCAACTTAGGATGGAATCAGGATTTAGAATGCATTATTTTTGTAGATCAAGATATATTTTATATCAATGATCGATAAGCTCAAATACTCAATTCAACGTTTAAACGTTTCTACCACTTTTTTAACTCATCCGGGAAAAGTCAATTTTTTTTCTTCTTTAGCTTAATTGGCGCTTCGCTTGAAGACGCAAATAAACTATTTTTTTGATTATCTTAAGTCAACGATAAACATCACATAAAAAGAAAAATAAATAAACGTGGAAAGATGCGGCAGAGACTTGACTTCCGATTTTTTTTATAATTACATGTCACAATCATATAAAGTCTTCATATTGTTGGCCAGATCGAAATATTAAGACTGCAATAGAGTCATGGTCGTTGCAATCATAGAAGTAGAAGACCTCGCCCTCTTGCGAGGACTTGAGTTTTGGGGAAAAAAAAGAATGTTAGGATTATTATTTTAGCATCTAAATGTATGTGATCAATTTCTTTTACAAAACGAGAGTCATGAGCTAAGATAAATTTCAAGGTCCTGCACCGACTCATCAATACTACTTCCTTCCACCTAACACTCTAATTCTAGATGACTACTTCAAAGAATTTAAAGAAATAAACATAAATATAGATGCATGCTATGAGCAAATTATACAAATAAGCCTAAATACAAGCTTAATTATATATTATAAAATGCATGCATCAAACTCATCCAAGCTTAGATATTTACTTATCCTCGAGCAATGTTCAAAATAAGGCTCATGTAAAGATCTAATCATTGCTTCCACCATGTCTCTCAGTTATTTTCTTAGCATATTGTTTATACATTCATTGTCAAATTGTCTCACCACATTTCAAAGTATCCCAGCTTTATGAAAGTTCTGAATATAAGACATTTTTAAACTCCTCCAAGTGCAATTTCAAGTAGTAAGAAAATAAGCCTTGATAATAAAATATCAATGTTGAATAGACAAATGTGGGGTGAGCTTTCATTTATTTAATTTTCTTTTCTCTTTCTTTTCCATGAATTAATGATTAAGTGATCCATGAAACAAGCTTTTGACCGACGGATCTCAGAGCAGTTGCCCTTAGGTCGTCATACAAGAATCCCTAACGTTAGACTCACTAAGATTTCGGATAACAAATTTATACATTTCTTATATTTTTTTCTTTTCACTGATTTGATACTCTTGTGCTTCTCCATATTGCGTAAGGTGGTTCATGTAATAGCTTTCGATCAATGGATCCCAAAGCAGTTACCCTTAAGTCGTTAGGCAAGAATTCCTTACGGATCTAATCACTTGAACACACCTAAGTTCCGGATAACACCTTTATACCTTCTTATAACTTTTGGGGTTCAACTAACCCTATTTTATATTTGACTTATTTATTTTAAGCTTAGCTCACACTTGGGTATTCAACAAGGATATAATTGTTATTAGAATAGCGCGCACGCACACAGATATATATATATATATATAAATATATATACATATATATATATATATATATAGAATAAAAACAATTGAACAAGAAGCTATATTCATAGTTTCACTCAGCATCATTCTTCAAACCAGTAAATCCTACACTAAGGCGATAAATGATAAACATAAGTTACTTCGAATTTCGCTAATGAACATGATGTCCTTGAATAATGTTTGAAAATAAACAACTATTAAGACAAGAGGAAATCTAATATGGTATTTTTGGTTTTTTTTCTTTTGGATGCAGTACGTAGACGAAATAAAAACTACAAAAGGGTAAAAAAATGCAAAGTGGGAAAGCAAATATGATGCATGAAAATGCAGTTCCCCCAAGCCTAAACTCAACACTGTCCTCAGTGTTTAAGGTCAGACTCATAAAAGGGATACAAGCATGGTCGAAAGAAAGGACAAAACATAAAGAAAAAGGAAAGAAAAAACTGACAATAGATAGAAGGTGAAAGGCTCAAACTGCCCTTGGCCTACATGGTAGTCATGTATGCGTCGGACCATAACATCAGTCTGCTCATGCCTCTAAGTCAAAGTATGAACATTTGCCTGAATCTGGCGAAGCTGTGAATGAATGTTTTGTTGTTCAGCATGCATCGTGACTAGTAATTGATGCATGGTTGAGAAGTCGGTGAAGTTTGAGGCAGGAGGATCAATGTGCATCTCATCAGCGGGCTCCTCAGATGGCTCGGAGTCCTACTATCGACGTCGTGGAATCAGGGGCATCCAGCTAGGAGATAAAGCCAATTTGCTTCAATGGATGGGTCGAAGTGCTCTGGCTCGATGCAAGGAATGTGCATATCAGAATTGCTGAGCCGAAAGTAGAATCCTTCATCAGGAGTGCCTCCCCCTAACTCCATAGACCAAATGATGGAGTTGTCCACCGAAGAAGATCCTTGTATCTCCTGCATCTCGTCTAAGGTCTAGTCCCAAGTGGATGGCGGTAGGAGTAAGCATGCCTCCAATGACAATAAGGCCCTTATCTTTATTGGTATCCTTGAGAAATGTGCAGGCAAAAAAGCACCCACATTTACTGTAGTGGAGGACATCATGCAATAGAGTATAAAGAACTCTTGTGCATTGACTCCTCCGCTGCTGTCATCACGTCCAAACAAAGTGTTGGAGAGGATCCCGTGAGCATATCTGAGTACTGGATTTTGGATGTAGGTGGACTTGGCCCATTGATAGTCCAAGTGTCCTTCTCCTGAAATTCACATCCAGAATGCCAGAGCATTGAAATCCTTCGGGATGCACAAGTGTCCGATGTGCTCCAACTTAAGAGAGCATAGAAATTCCATAGTAATATCCTCGCTGGTGGGCTATCACTATTTGCACAAAATAGCCCATGCCAATGTTAGAAAATAAGGTGAGAATAAAAGCGTGGAGGTTCTACGATGTCATGGTAGCTGGATCCGCAAAACGAGTGGGCACGATGCGCAGAAAGTCTAGAGTTTGCTCGTGGGTGTGTGCTTCGGTGGATAGCCATTCCCTATTAGGAGGACGAAGAAGATGTGGAAGCCTCTCGGCATTGGATGGCTCTTTTGTGTGATGACGACGGTGAACGACGGACTCCACCGGTGGCCCCATGGTGCAGTCGGGCTGAGCACGACTGTGAAG
The DNA here is from genome assembly GCA_030549335.1 of Pontederia crassipes. Taxonomy (NCBI): domain Eukaryota; kingdom Viridiplantae; phylum Streptophyta; class Magnoliopsida; order Commelinales; family Pontederiaceae; genus Pontederia; species Pontederia crassipes. The sequence continues at coordinate 5,008,124 of JAUKPH010000022.1, read as the reverse complement.
AATAGATGACGGCCCATTAAGAGAATGTCACGGTCGTGATAGTGTTGTAACGGGTCTTATAAAATATGAAATAGAAAATTAACGGGTTGTTTATATATCTCACGGCCGTTATAGAATGATCGACAGAGAAACAAAAACAATTGATGGCCTGTGAACTGTAAATCATGGCCCAAGTGTCGTTGTCACCGTCGTCTCTACTGATGGGTTGCTTGGGTCGTCGGTGTAGCAGGATGTTTGGAGACAGCACTTGGTGATGAAGGTGCGTCTGCCGATCGTCGATTAGGTGTGCTTGAGAGCGTCGCAACCATCCCATAGAGAGAAAAGGGGTGGCGCTGCTGAAGTTGTCGGTCGGGTCGGAGAGGAGCATGACGGTGGAACTCGTCGGAGGTGCAGGAGATCGTGGGTGAAAACCTAGTCCGCTGTGGTTGTCTTGCTGCCTAGAAGTCGTGGGCGAACGTTGTTGGTCGATCGTCGTTCAGGGAGGAGGAAAGGTTGGTGCTATTGCTATCATCGGTCGGAGCGGAGAAAGGATCGCGACCCTAGACTTCGTCGGAGAAGGTCACAGCGATCGATGGAGAGGTCGTGAGAAGCCTAATCGTGAGCTGTCAAAGATTGGGGACAACTCCTTTGAGAAGGAAAACACCGGAGGTGAGGACAAGGGTTGGAGTACGGTCATCGACATCGAATCGCTGGTCGCGCGGAGGTGGTAGTTTAGCGTGGCGAGCGGAGAAGACAATTGGAGTGCCGGCACTGCTCGGATGTTGGGGCATGAAGAAGGGTGTTCACAAACTTGCGTTTAAATAGCAAACAGATAGGGAGACCGTGAAACCTAATTAACGAACCATGAGAAGTAAATGTGGCGGTTGCACGCTGCATGAGGGGACTAATCACGGGGTTGCTGCTTCATTTCATGAGGCGTGAATAGTGGTTTTGACCAGTGTGGACGCCAACATGTGGCTCGATCCGGAGGGTGGAGCTGCAACCAATGAGAGGTTGCCACATATGTTGTAGAAGACGACTCAAGTTCTTCACGGCGTGAAGGATTTCTAACGACCCGTGAAATGTTATAATGACTCATAAAAAATTAGTAGGGTCGTGAGTCCGGTAAAACACATGGCGCAAAGACTAGGTAATCCACTTACAGGCTGTGAAACATATCTAACGGTCCGTGAAACCTGTAAGAGGGAGATCTAAACCTCATGTGAGACCCGTGAGACATTTATAATGACCCTTGACCAATTAGGTATTATTATATAGGCATTATGTGAGACCCATGAGAGCCAACTCATGGCCTGTGATAGGTAGTGAATACTTATTGATTTCCCATGAAGAACGTGAAACGACATGTGACGGGTGAAAAGATTTGTTCAAAACCTACTATGCGACTCGTGAAAAATCCCTAATGACTCGTGACCAATTGATCAGATGTCCTGAAAGACTCGTGAAAATACTCTAACGTACGGTGAGTGGTTGGGCATGCTGATTGAACATTATATGAGGCTCGTGAAACTAGTCCCACGCCTCGTGATGACCCAAAAATTAAAGAAATTCGTGAATTGCCCGACATGACTCGGGAGTTTGAAAATAATTCTCTTTAAATAGTGGTTATGGCCTGTGATATTCCCCTCTCTTCTTTCTTTTCTATTTTTTTAAAATAAATGGATTTTGCAAAGGATGATCAATTCCAAATAAAAATAAAAAACTAATTGAGATAAAATAAAGAAGTTAAGAAACTAAATTAAGTAAAGAAAATAACTAATCTAATCAAATGAATAATAAAATTTAAACTAAGGGTTTAGGGTGAAAGAGTAGTTCTAATTTAGAGTCATTAGCTTGACTATGATGTATGTGCTGAGACTAATATCAATTAAGGTAATATAAATAAATATGCAATTAAGGAACAAATCTCACTGGGGTTATTGGATGAATGTTTCAGGTGGTGATGCTCACTAAATGTAGTGGTGGAGGATGCCCAATGTTTCCACATTTATGTCATTGTCAAGTGGTGGAGGTCCTTCAAGTACAACAACTTTCATAAGTTGAACTTGGAGGTTGTGCTGCTAATTATCATGAATTCTTGAATGGTCCGTAGGTCTCCATTGAACTGATGTAGTTAGTGCGTGTGAGGTCAGTGATGTGCTTATTTGTTTTCCTTTGATTTTCCCTTGTTGTGTATTAGTCGAAGAGGTCAATGATGTTTTCCTTGGTGATATCCGAATTTGCATAGCTACGACTGCCGATGTTGATGCTAACGATATTGGTATTGGAGATGAAGTTTGAATAGTGGGGACCTCCACAGGAGAGCTCCTCCTTCGAACTTGTACCTCCTCTATGATATATGCACTTGTCTCCTTAATACGCCATTGCATAGTTGCTATCCTTGCCGAATAATTTGTTCTTGGATGCCCTCTTTGTTGATATGTGTGCTGATGACGACATTGGCACATATGCTTTGGAGATGTGCTTTGGTTGATGTGTTTTGGAGATTCAGATTTTAGAGAAGTCAATTTGCGACTTGACTCTCTAATGCATGTAGCTTTGCTTCCAAAGCATCAAACTTGAGCCCGTGTCGAAAAGTCGAATTGTATCATCTTCTTCAATTTGTTTTTGAATTTGTGTTAATTGAGCCGCCAAATTTTGAATGTGTTGATCTTATATTTGGAGCTTCCTTTCAATTGTTGTAATAAGTTGACCCATCATCCCTTCAAGGTCAACTTTTGTCTTAACTGAAGACTTCGATTTGAGAAGAGTTGTAACATGCTCCTGTGTCTCCTCAGTTCAATGTCGTAGATTTGAAGCTGTCTCTTCATATTGTCGATTTGATAGTTTTGTGTGGAGAGTTGCTTCAGTAAAGGACTCAATTTGCTTGTGATAATGCTTTCTGGATTCATGGAGTCTTCATATGGATATTGTTGAGACATCTTTGTGTTGTTACTTGATGAAGCTTCGGTGTGAACTTTATCATGTAGTGATATGAGTGTGGAGTTGAGTCGTGTATGAAAAATGTAAACTTGAAAACTTACGCAACTAAAAGAACAAATGAAAACAATAGAAAAATAAAGTCTCAAAACAACATAAAATAAGAGTAGTAAGTAAAGAATAATTCCCCGACAATGACGCCAAAAATTTGATGCAAAAATTGATAACAGTATAACTAGCAAGTGCACTAGTCGCTCAAGTAATAAAATATAAGGTAGAGTGTTTAACCCACGATAAACTATTTTACTTATCTATCAAATTCTAGAGGCTAATAGTGACATAGTTTTGGGTAAAAAGAAATTACAGAAAAGAAAATTACAGAAAAGTAAAATCTAAAACTGACGATGCGTAGGTTTTTAGGATGACTTATAATGATTAGAACAATCTGTATTTTTTATAAAATCAAGTGTAAACATGAAGTTTTTAGACGGATTAAGGATACTGAGGACATGATCTCCCTAAATGAGTAAATTAACTATCTTAAGACAAATCAACTATCTTAAGACTAATAATCTAAAAGTATTCCGCACGGATATACCGTCAATTATATTGAAATCAAGATGCAATATGTTGTAATCCTTAAACTACTTAATGTCCACACAGGTCAATTATACAGACTGCATAATCTAATATTCCGCACGATTCTATTAGATTATGACATGCATTGCTTCAACATAAAAGTCAATAATCAATTCAAGCAAAAAATTATGAATTAAGGATTGATTACACAACACAATTAATAATCAACCTAGAAATCATTAAAATATGAAGGAAAGAATTAAGCATAACAATCATGTTCATAAAAAACCAAACTAACTATTATTTGATTAATCAGAAATAAGAAATTGTTCATACACTAAAACTCTTGCAAATAAAACAGAAAGGTAGAATGAAAACTAACAATCCATAGTACTAAAACAGATAAATAGAATATGAAAATCTAAAATATTATCCTGATGCATGCAAAATATAACGTATAATTAGTCATGCACTTAATCACATTTTGATTTATTTTCATATAACATGCATCATTTTTCTAACCTTATTTGCTTTAATTTTATAAAAATAGAATGAATTACGAAGTCGCGACACTCAAATCAGAGTTAAAACGGAGTCAAAATGTGAAATTAATAGAGGCCGCCAGTGCTGAAATGAATATAACGGGCAGTGGTATACATGTAACGACCCGTGGCACAGGGCCATTACTGGTACGTTACGAGCCATTAAATGCTCAGTTTTTGCCCAAAAAACTTGCTCGAGTTACGGACAGTGACCAGTATATTACAGGCCATTAAAACAACATTTCTACTCTGATTTGGACACTATAAGAGTTGTGAAATCACCATTACAGGGCGTGATAAGTCATATTCAAGCCGTTACAGAGCTATTATGGGTCGTTGAGAAGGTTGATTTTGAGATTTCTTTCATTTTCTTGGGGATATCAAATGTAGATCAATTCCAAATTTTATCTCAAGTTCAAGGGGTAATTAGGAAACATATTTTTCTCAGATTTGAAGAAGTTTTGGATGGTTTTAAAGTGCAACTAAAGTCTATTCCTAATTTTTATTTTTTTGACATAAAAAAATTCCCAATCAAATTGAAACTTTACAAAAAAACCTTGGGACACCTAGAGATTAGAAATAGAGGCTCTAAGAGATAGAAAAATGTGTGCTTGTGGTTCTTGGAGGTGCTTGAGACTTGGGAGCTGTGACATATTGTAGAAGAAGAATTTCGAAGCATGAAGATCACCCGAAGCAGAAGACTGTGCAGTAACTTGTCGATTGTGCTGTGCAACGTCCAGAGGTCCTGAAGCTGAGAGTTCTTCTTCTATCTTTTAGTTAGATGCTCTTTTACCTAGTTTTTATACAACAACAACAACAAAGCCTTATCCCACTAGGTGGGGGCGGCTATTTTACCTAGTTTTTATATTTTATTATTTTTGTAATAGAGATTTTATATTATTTTCAAGAAGGAAAACTATTTGAACTCTGTTATTAGTTGAGTTAATTAAACTTTTCGGTTTCTTTTTATTATGCATGTTGAGTTCATTGTCTTTTGATAAGTGATTTGATTTTTGAGATTAGAATACAAACCTGTAAGAGGAGTTATTAGTTACAAGAATTATTATTATTTTGATAATTGATCTTTTACTTTTAATTTGAAGTATACATAACACGTGTTTAGTAACTCATCGTTTGTGCCGGATTTCGTGTAATCTATTATTCTGTCCATATTTATGGGTGAATAATAGTGTAAGAGAAACATACTCATGCATCTTAATTTTCTGTAAAATTAATAATTGACTCGACGTTTACGATTATTAGTTTATTAGAAGTTAAGGTAGTTTGGTTTACTCGTCTTGAGAGGTCAATACTTTAATACTCCTAATCCTTCATAAGAATCGAAGCTATTATTTTTTGATTATAAGTCAACTATAATAGTGGTACATACAAGTTTACCTTTCCATTAATCATTCGTAATCCTAAGGCTCAGTACTATTTTATTTTATTTTCTATTATTTATTTTTTTGCACATTTATTTTTTGTATTTACACAAAACCTTTTTCGTTCTCTTAGTAGATTATTGAGATAAATCATATTTAACTAGTTACTCATAGGTTTGACACTTTATTCTATACTTTATTACTTGATACGACTAGTGTACTTGCTAGCAAATTTATTTGTTACAAATTCAATGCATTACATCCCAACAATATGTAGAACAAGGAGCACTCTTCAGAAACAATGATGAACCATTGTGCAATCCTCGCCTGAGTTTACCATGTATAAGTTTTCTATTTTGCCCTTCAGAAATTCTCCTTCGTTGTTGACTTGAAAGCTTCGGTTGTAGGTCCTAGCATGATTATTTCTCGTTGCCAGACGTTCCTTTTTTTAGAGGCTCAGGTCTTCATGAAGTTTGAGAATAAATGGAAACATTTTCCTTGTAAAATAAGGTAAATTCGGAATCCTATTGATTCTGAAAGTTTTGCCTTGTAAAACTCTGAAATTTCTAGTTTAATTTGTTTCCAATTGATTTCTAGGACATATGGTAAGAGTTGGAGTCCTTGTGCATTGAAAATTATTTCAAAAATAAGTTTTCATGTCGAAAATAATATCAGTCACACCCTTGAATATAATTTAATAGCTCAATCAGATTTAGAGTCGAAGTTTGTCTGCAGCTGTCACAGGGCGTGAGACCTGTTTCAGGGCCCTTAATCGGGCTTTTCTGGTTGCAACGTGCATGTGATTACTATTAACTTCACGGCCCGTTATGCACTATTAACGTCTCGTGAAACTCAACTTGAACATACGTAGCCTTTTTGTGAGATCCGTTATTATCGTTTCACAGCTCCTGATGACATTTCCTTTTCCGAGCTATGGAACTTGCGTATCCGTGAACTTCTAGTTTAACGAACATCAGAAGTTTGTCATGGCCCATAAGTTTCTGAATCGTTGAAGTAAGGTTCGAAAGGGAGAGATGGTGCGTGAAACTCCATCTTCACGGTCGTGAGAAATATCTAACGGCCCGTGGAAACCTTTTTTCTTCGGGGAATGGTTTTGTTAGAGCCGTGAAAGCGAATAGCGGTGCGTTAAATCACCTTTCACACTCCCGTGAAGAAAAAGTAACGACCTGTGAGATTTAAGAATTAATTTTTGGAAGCTAAATTGTCTCCGTTTTGCGTGCTTATGGTATTTCTCTTTCCGCTATTTTCATCAATAATTCCTGCAAACTACACCAACTAGAGGTAGATGGCTACTTCAAAGATAAACATAAAAATAGATGCATGCTATAAGTAAATTACACAAAATAAGCCTAAATGCAAGTCTAATTGTATGTTGTAAAATGCATGCATCAGTGATCTTCTCGGGCGGCGATAGTAGTGGCGGCATGCGGTCACAGCAGCAGTGGCATTGGTTGCAGTAGTTGCGGCGGCGGCGACTCAAAAGGAGGTTGCGATCTTCTCGGGTGGCGATGGCGTGCAGTTGTGGCAGCCGCAATGGAGGCGTGCGGTGATAGCAGTAGAGGATGAGGTGGAGCATCAGCGAGGAGGTGGAGCGTCGCCGAGGAGGTCGAGCATCAGCGGGCGTCGGGGGCGAGATTGGAGCAAGATCGGAGCGAAGGTCGAGTGTCAGCGCGAGAGCAAGTGTCGAGCGAGGGCGCCGACGAGAGAGGTACAACGTTGCCTGACATCGTGGATTGTGAGGCGAGTGGGAGGCGGCGGCGCAGATCAAATCTTGCGAAGGCGAAAGGCAGGCGGATCGCGAAGGGGGTGGGGTCGAGCATGCGAAGGGTTATCCGGCGGCTAAGGGTCGTGGGGCGGTGTGTGCGAACTGCGAAAGGGGCGGGGTCTGGCTATGGTGAGGGTGTGCAAAAGACGTGACGAGGAGAGAGAAGGGGATGAGGCAAAATGAGAAAATGAGAAGCTTGTGTTAGGGTTAATGGGAAAAAAATGGAAAAAGGAAACACATATCTGAGTGATCGAACGTGAATCGAATGAGTGTAAACATGGGCATGATCTCGGCCCTTGATGATCAGACGCTCAAAATCTTGGGAGCTCCTAAGGGAGCATCCCAATTAAATCCTTTTTCATAGGGTCAAGTTGAGGCCAATTGTTTTATTTATGTTTAGCATATAAAAAATCTTAACTTTTTATTTTTTACTTTTTAATTTTCGACGGAAGAAGAAAATTAAATATAGTCGATTTTGTTGAGCGAGGAGGGATTTTAAACAAACAAAGTTTGAAAGAAGAATGAGGAAATGCAATAATGGCGCCAAAAATCAGTTCCAGCTCCGACTGCAATCGATCTCGAGACTTGCGAGCTCTCCTGCAGTCCATGTCCACCAACCGGGACCTTCCTCCAGATCCCCGTCGACGTTACGCCCACCTCTTCACCCTCCTCCTCCGCTCCCCTTCCTCCTCCAACCTCCGCCTCGGTGCCCAGCTCCACGCCCACCTTGTCGTTCGCGGCCTCCGCGTCGCCGCCTTCCTCACCGCCCGCGTCGCCGCCCTCTATTCCAGCGCCGGCGATCTGCGCGCTGCTTCCCTCCTCCTCCGCCACTCCCCCTCGCCTTCTACGCTCCTCTTCAACGCCCTCATCCGGGGCCATGCCCTCCGCGGTGCGCCCCACGACGCCCTCGCCCTCTTCGTCCGGATGCTCTCCGCCGGCCTCCCGCCTGACCACTTCACCTTCCCCTTCGTGCTCAAGTGCTGCGCCGACGTGGACGCCCTCCCGCTCGGGCAATCGGTCCACAGTCAGTGCCTCGGGCGGGGGCTCGAGCACCACCTTTACGTGGGGAGCTCGCTGGTTAATTTGTATTCCAAGTGCGGGGGGATCGGAGATGCGCGCCGCCTGTTCGATGAAATGGCCGTCAGAGACGCCTCGGCCTGGAACGCGTTGATTGCTGGGTATATGAAAGTTGGCGCGTTTAAAGTTGCCGAAGAGATTTTTTATGCTATGCCCGGAAAGAATATTGTTTCTTGGACTGCCATGATCTCTGGATACTGCCAGAATGGCCTTGCAGATCGCGCTTTATGTGTTTTTGATCAAGTTCTACAAGATGCCTCTGAGGTGAAGCCCAATTGGGTGACGGTGGTGAGTGTGCTCCCTGCATGCGCACATTCCGCTTCTCTGGAGAAAGGGGAGCGGATTCACGATTATGCCAGAGCTATGGGCTTTGATTCACATCCGACTGTGCAGGTTGCATTTGTGGGTATGTATGCCAAGTGTGGGGATCTCGTCAGAGCCCGAGAATGTTTTGATCAGATGCCAGAAACTGATAGGGGTCTTGTAGCTTGGAACACCATGATTACAGCATATGCATCACACGGGCAAGGAGGTGAAGCTGTTTTAATCTTTGAGAAGATGATAAAAGGAGGAGTTTGTCCAGATGCCGTTACATTCACTGGCTTGCTTTCTGGGTGCAGCCATTCAGGTTTGATTGATGAAGGGTTGAGATACTTTGATTGTATGAAGAGTGTCTATTCCATCCAACCATGTTTAGAGCATTTTGCATGTATAGTGGATCTTTATTGTCGGGCAGGCCGTTTGGTCGAGGCCATGGGGAAGATTAATCAGATGACAGTTGAAGCTGGTCCGAGCATTTGGGGTGCACTTCTATCTGCTTGTCGTGCTCATCGTAATATAGAAATTGCTGAGATTGCTGCAGAGAGGTTGTTTGTACTGGAACCACAAAATAGTGGTAATTATGTTTTGCTTTCTAATATGTATGCGGAGGCGGGGAAGTGGGAGGATGTCAAAAGATTAAGAGATATTTTAAAAGAGAGAGGAATCAGAAAGAGCCCTGGTTGTAGCTGGACAGAGATAAATGGGGAGCTGCATATGTTTCTGGGCAACGACAGGTCTCATCCACAAGCGGCAGAAATTTATATGTTCTTGGAAGAACTTCCGAATAAAATTAAAGCCTCTGGATACGTCCCTGATACTAGATTTGTGCTGCATGATGTAAGCCAAGAGGAAAAGGAATTTAATTTGATAGCCCACAGTGAGAAGTTGGCAGTCGCCTTTGGGCTTATAAGTACTTGCCCAGGTACAATCTTGCGTGTGACAAAAAATCTTCGAATTTGCGGAGATTGCCACACAGTGATTAAGCTCATTTCAAATATCTTTGACAGGGAAATCATAGTAAGAGATGTGAACCGATTTCACCATTTCAAGGTTGGTGCTTGCTCTTGTGGGGATTACTGGTGAATTTTCAGAATCTAATGGGTTAACAATCTTAGCTTTTCATGTCCATCAGTAATTTGGCACCTTTTAGGCCTTCAAAACAGTGGGTTACTAGGGCCTGGGAGTTCTGGAAATTTGTGAACATCAATTATACTCATTGACTAGATGCATGAGGGACATGATTCTGGATGAAATACCAAAAAAATTATAAGGATCTTAATTTGTGCTTGCAAACTAGTCTCAGTTTATATGACATCACTAAACAGCACTTAGAATATATTGGTGAGACATTAAGAAGCGACAGTTGCCTTTCAGTTCAAACACTTCTCCTGGATCGATATTGTGGTTGATGAAAATTAATTGCATGTGGACATAGATAAGGCTTTGTTGTTGTTGTTTGTTGTTGTTGTTGTTGTTGTTGTGGACATAGTTACCAAGATCACTTCATGATGTCTCCTTTGAAGATGTGAGCTCATTTCCTAACTATGACATTGTTGTTTGCCCTATTTCTTATGATACAATTGCCTCAGATTCATTGAGTCATCAATCTTAGTTTTTGGACTGATGCAACAAGTCTAGAAACTTGCAAGGGGCACATCTAAGCCATCAGCAAGAATTCATGATTTGTATGTAATTATGGGTGTTGTGAATGGAGATCTACCAATAAAGATCGAGTCCCTGATTCATGCCCATTACCAGTCCTGTTCTGCAGCATGACATCACAGAAAAAGATACCACTTCAAGAACTCAAAGTAAGAGGAACACACATCTGTAAATATATCCCAGATATGATTCACTAATCAAAGAAGTCTTTTTTGTCAGAACACCTATCAGGAGACTGCAATACAGCTATTAAAAGTAAAAGAAGGGAACAGTAATTAACAGCTTGTCGGTTGATGGTATATATGCTTTGCATTTTCTGGGTCAGGAGAGCAAAGTTTATGACCTTTCGAAATCTCAGTGCCACGTGGCAGATGATCAGTCCCACTAACATCAGTGATCACTTGAGACTATCTCGGAGTAGAAGATGGAAGTAGCATGCAATAGAAAGATCACTAATGAGTAATGCCTATACATTATTTTGTATTTTTCTATTATAATGATTTGATGTTTCTCATTTTCACACGCACTTTGTAATTTAATCATGATAATATGTTAGTTCTACTTTCTGACCCTTGCTCCCTTTCGCAAAGCCAAAATATGATGATTTTGGCACGTCACATGACTTGATGTTTCACAGGATAGAATTCTTAGCATAACATGATACTAGCCAGAGTATGTAATTGCTCATTCTATCTCATCTTTCGTAAGATTTTTCCCTTCTAACTTTTACCATGTTTGTGGCACCTTTTCATCATTTCTTTATAATATTACCTGTTTACTGCCATCGGATTGGAGTACTAGTAGCATCTCCTCCATCAGCCATTTCAACTCATGAACTATGACACTACAGCAGATAGATTTCAGGCAAATAACTACATTACCTAATAGGGAGAAGAAGAGCTCATAATTCAACAATGTTCATATAGTTAGAAATCTAAGAGGCAACTGCTGTAGCAGCTAATGGTAACTTGAGAGGGACCATGGGTGCTACAGACAGATCTTCATCTGTATCATCTTCATTCTCTTATTTTCCTCAAGGTTTTGCTGTTCTTATCTCTCTTATTCACTGCCCAAGCCTGGCAATATTATGTGAGGCTCCTAAGGAGAACGCGTGATGAAAAAGGTAAGCCCAATTTTATGCCAAAAACTAATCAGAGATGGTATCTATGGCTACATCATGTCAACCCCAATGAGGCATGAAAATTTATACAGATGTGGATGTTTAAGCTCTTTTTCTTTTTTCCTTTTTCTTTTTTTTTTTTGAGGGAGGAAAGGACGACCATGATTTAGTAGCCATCCACATGCCTGTCATGTGATTGGTAAGTGGATCCATCATGTGAGTTCATGGACCCTTTGAAATTTCCAGTGCCCCCAACAACAATAGAAGTCTGTCTTTTACTCTAAGTTAACAGTGCATAAAATGCAATATCTTCCGCCAAAAATTGTCTTATCTAACATTGAATAAGATGTCTCTTGGTAGCACGTCAGCAATCCGGTTTCAAGGAAGCTTGAAATGGCAAGGATTTACCTTAGTAAATACATGACAGTATTTTCTCAAAAAAAGTTCTCAGAAAAAAAAGCATGACAGTATTCAAGCACATCCGAATCAAGGTAAAACTAATTTTTCTGTTCAATTGTCCTTGGTGCTTTCTATTCTCCATATATACTTTGTATGAGTTAATGCTGATACATAGAGAAATAAATATGGAAAACATGAATCTTCTGATCAAACATTTGTAAATAGAGTACCGGTTTGAGTTATTACAGCTGCAGAGTTCTGGTTAATAATGACATTGCAATATGTTTAGACTTTTTTTTTCAGGAGACAATATTAGACATTGTTTCCCTTTTTCCTTAAATACAATGAAGTTGACAAAACACAAACTTAAATTATTCTAAAAACAAGAATGGGGCCTTTCGCTTGGTCTTGGTGCATCAAAGTTGCTCACTTTGAGAATTTATAACAACTTTTTAAGCTATACCAAATTGGCTTCTAAGCAGTTCCCTCAGTGGCATGATCTCATCTTCTGGTAGGATCAGCATCACAGGTATTACTTTGTTGGTGCCACTTACATCAGCTCCCTGAGTATCATTAAAAACCAAGACCGTTCCCTCTTTGCTCACCCCATCAATGACATGATCGACTTTGATAGGTTGCTGACCTTTGAGCTCTAATCCATGTAAGTCAAGCCTTTGCATATCCACAAATGTTGGGTTAGTTCCATAAAATGCAAAGTCCCGCTGATCATTATCATTATACGTCAACTCTTCAACTGCCTTTGACTCATCAACATCCTGTTTGGAAATCATCATTGCTAATTCTGGAAGTCCAAAGTTAGTGGGTGAGATGCTTGAGGTTACGATGCTGATTTTCTGCTCATTGCTCAATAGCTTACTTTTTGCTGAAGGGTTATACCTGCATATGGTAACGAGCTTGGGTTCTCCATCTGTCCTAAGTTTTGCCAGACCTTGCCAGATTACAGCTGAGATAATCTCAAAGGTTGTGACTTGTTCTGCTTGTTGTAGCAGTTGTTTAAGATTTGCCTCAGTAACTTGGAGGCAATAAGTAAGCATTTTGGCATTAGCAGGTAGCAACCAACGATCTCCAACAGGTTCAACATGCTTTACTGAAAGTGGTCTTGAGGAGTCAATTCCTCCTCCATTCTGGCTCTGTGCGTCTCTTGGTTGAATAGATTTTGGTGGCGGATTACTACCCTTTAGAAGCTGCCCCCACATATTCATAAAATTTGTAGCTGACATTGCATCACCAAGGATATGAGACCAGCTTAACCCAATTGCCATACCTCCACATTTGAATTTCGTGAACTGTCAAACCAAATATAGACAGGAAAGATGACAGATTAAACTGTTTGCTATTACTGACTCCAGTTCTATAACCTGTCCTTGGATATAGGCAAGGCTATATAAGACAGACAAAGATGATGATAACCTTTCCCATTTCTGAAATTAGGAACTTGGACTAGTTTGCTCCCAGTTATGAATCTGAGTACATAACGGTTAACGAGTACAAAGTGTTTCTATGTCTTGCATAATGCACTTAATTCATTAGATATTTGTTCTGATCACATAAAGATTAACAAGTACAAAGTATTTTCATAGTAATGGATGCCATTCTCATATAACCTCATTAAACAGTCGTGCAGAAGCATCACTAGATCTGTACTACTTCTGCAGTTACTACCGAAGGAAACTTTTTCTGACAACATTTGATGCGTCAATGCAGTAGTGATGTATAATTAATATGTTTGTTCCCCACTTAACCACCCACCATGTGACTGTACGATAAGTAGAGGATATAGATATCATGCTCCATGCCTTCAATTAAATGATAGAAGACAGCGTAACTTTGCCATTCTAACTATCAGTATGATAAGTAATTTATTGCAAGGAGCAGCAGCAGCAGCAGCAACGGTCTTCTCCATTTTGAAGTTTGTTCTTTTGGCCATTTTATTTCATGTGCAGCCGTGCAGGCAACGGAGGTTGATGGTTGATTCCAACATTCAGCGCTTCGCTTGCTTACTCGTGCTGGGAATTGGTGCGTTATTGGCCCTCACCTGCTTTCTGATCACTCTCTCTCTCTCTCTCTCTCTCTCTTACACACACACTCTCTCTCTCTGTGCTTTTCTAGTTTCTTCTCTGATTTTCCATGAAAGTGATTGGCACGCATTAGTCTCCGGTTTCTCGAGATGCATCGATGATATGCAAAGACTCATATTATTGGTGGGGAATAGCCAGAACATTGCAACTAGTTTTGCACCATAAATTCTAGTAAGACATTTATAATCTAATCTACGTAAGACCCAAGTAAGGTTTAATACTAGGAAATAAGATTCGAAGATGTGCTAGGAAGTAAAGGGCCAGATGAATTTGGAATACATAGATAATAGGCGACCAAGTTGTCTGGCTGTAATTTTTATATCCTTGGTCCGACACCTGATGGAGATGGAACAGGGGAGTCTGCAACACGGTCACTGGATGCTTCACGTGAAAAAGTAAAATCCCAAGATAAAAAAAAAAAAAACTGTACCCGGGCACGAACCTACTTCAATTACGGCTTTGGGATTAAAACGCGATTACTTGTTCTTTGCATTTAATTGTGTACCAAAAAAATGTCATCTTACGACTAACCACTCTGGTTCTTCAAATGAGTCCATTTGTGCTGGAATTATCTTATCATTATTTATTACACTCGTCCTCGCAATCCTTTTCGGTGCAACTTGTTGTAACTAAAAAGGAACGCGGAAGAAAGAATCATCGAGGTTCGGGATGGTTAAAAATTAAAATAGAAATGCAGTTAGAGAATAAAAACTGATTAAGAGTGAAAGTTAAAAAATCACAAATAAAATTTTGCCCCCAAAATAAATAATTTATTATATTTTCTTAGTGCAACCTTTTTTTATTCTTGACAAATTTCTTTTTTCGTTGAGAGATTTCTTTCATTTAATGTCCTCCTGCTCGATCGTTTTCTTCCAAATTTGCACTGTTAGAGTCGAAGTCTTTGACTTTTTAAGTGTCCAAAAAGCTACAAGATCCGAGTCACTAATTTTTGTTAGGTAGTCATGATGTATCCAATTAATGACTGCACGGACTTACTATATATACTATAAAATAAAAAGATTCCGAATCTAAATTATATATGATATTTTGGTTCACGGTTTCTTGTATTTTCCATTTTCGCAGTGTATGATTATATTAACCTTTCCATTAGTGCAATGCTAAAATAAACTATGAAATATGAAAAGAAGAAATGCATATATATGTATATAATATGCATATGTACATTGAGGGTGTACCTGCATGTAGACCGTCGGAGAGAACTGCAGGTCCGGTCCAAGCACCTTGTCCGGCACAAGGTGCCTCCAGCCGGAAGAGTCCCTCAGCTCCAGCCACTCCTCCAGCGTCCTGCGGCACTTGGCCTCCACCATCCTGACGCCGGAGTCGTTGCACTTGATCACCGGTCGCCCGGAGTCCGTCTTCCTCCGGATCCTCCCGGCGGCCGGGAAGTAGTAGTTGAGCAGCGGGTTGAACATGGGCTCCTTGAGCTTTATGATCGTGAACCCGGCGACGACGTCGCTGTGCTCGAAGTAGTAGACGGTCTTGAGGTAGTGGAGCTTCATGACGAGGTCCGTGTTGGTGAACTCGTGCACCACGTTCTCGCCCGTGACGGTGCCGGGCACAACCGTGGAGTACTTGTGGCCGTAGACCAGACCCGTCTCGCCCTCCACCACCATGATTTCAATCTGTTTGGCTTTGACAAGCTTAGGACTAAGGAGGGGGAGCGAGATGGCTGGCTACAGATCAGAGCAGAAGGTACATGTATGCTTGCTTGAGTAGTGATAATATGTGATACAACTTTGGGGGGAGTAGTAAGTAAGGATGATCAATAGAGAGAGAGAGAGAGAGAGAGAGAGAGAGAGAGAGAGAGAGAGGCGAGCAAAAGGACTGAGGAGAAGGATTGTGTCAGATAACAGATGGGTCGTCTTTAATGGCAAACAATTGAATTAATCCTGGTCGAATTTCGGGGCGAGTTTACATCATATTTTGTATATAATTTTTGAAAATTTAAATAAAATTAAGTTGATGATCTTAAGCCTATTCGATAGTTTTAAATAAAACCCACAAAGTTGATGACTTTAAAGATTAGAAATGATTATGATCATTCTACTCTTCATTTCTTATCAATGAAATTAAAAAAAAATAAACAAAATTTGTTTAGTGAATGCATAATAATTTATATCCTAAATCAACTCAACTCAAACCTTGAATTCATATTCAAACATGATTTCGATAATACTGAGTTCACTGCACCCACATTTTAACACTGCCTTCATCACTAAAAAGATCATATAAAAATGTAATAATTTTTTTCCTTCAAAAAATTACAGTGGGAACAACGCAGTTAGACAGGTAACAAAATGATTATGTTGCATCCAATGCCTAATATAAGTCACACGTACTGAATGAATTTAGTTCGAGACGACTAATTTAAAAGCTCCAATAAATGACATGCCAGCGTACGTAGGATCTGGATCTGAAACGTGTAGGATGTAAAAAGGAAGGGAGCTGTCCTGTTTAATATATAGTCACTTCATCCTGTCAAGCAGAGTGATCAGATAAAAAAAAAAAAAGAAAACTATAACAAAACATCACCGTGCCTGTCATTAATTATGTCAGTATGTACGTATGTTTACACACAAAATAAAAAGTATTAATTATGTCAGTACGTGTAACAACCCAAACTTAAAAAAAAATTATTAACCTATTTCCTCTAATGACTTCTAAACTATCACGATTTTTCACATCTATTCTCAATTTACGAACTTCATTTATTGGGTACTTAAACTATCGCAATTTTTTTAACTTGATCATTCCGTCCAATTCCATCGACTTTTCCGTTATTTTTTATTTTTCGCATTTGTGAAAAATCCATTTTGCTCTGAATTAAATTTTATTTTTACATAAAAATAGATATAAAAGTAATTAAAAAAATGAAAAACACGTGGGGGGGGGGGGGGGGCGGCACCAATGTGTTTTTCCTTTTTAAATTATTTTTATATATTATTTTTATGTAAAAATAAAATTTAATTCAAAGCAGGGGTATTATGGACTTTTCACAAATGTGAAAAATAAAAAAATAATGGAGAAGTCGACGGAATTGGACGGAAGGATCAAATTGAAAAAATCGCGATAGTTTATGTACAAAAAAAAATGAAGTTTTTGAGATTAGATATGAAAAATCACAATAGTTTAGGAGTAGTTAGAGGAAATAACCCTTTATTTATTTTGGTAACATTCCATGGCCTTTATGTCTGGATTTGGTGGGGACAATTTTCATGTAACCTTCTCCGAAATTGAAGCAGCTCCTCTATTCCCCTATTTCTCTCTCTCATCTCGTTTTTCTTATCTGACTGCTGGTGTGTTGTTATCATGCACTCTCGGCGAGAGGACATACGAAGCACTCCGGCAGGTCATCCAGGTGTATGTGACGCAGGATGATGAGAGTAGGACTTGCTCCGGTGAAGCGGGATAAGAAGGTGTCTTTTCGGAATTTGAATCATAAGATTTTTCATAATGTTTTCAGATCATCTTGGAGATTTAATTCGATTTTTTTACGGCATGACAAAACCAATAGAACCTGTTTTTGTGATGATCTACTATCAAATATTTTTAGATCTATTGAATCGTGTGTTGTCCTATTCATATAACGAATAACGCTTTTTGCTGTGCCCGCAAAACACCAAATAAATTAGATTGATATGAATCATTAGAGACATCGTGATTGTGTACAAAGATTTGACTACATCTCCCATTTGTTATGCTGTCTAGAATTTAATATCATTGATATTATACGAGTGTACCTTGCTATGGTTATAGGAAATCCAGTTTAGTGCTAACGAGATTATTACTATGATAGGTTGATCATTCTTGCTATTATGTGATGTCTGCATGTTTTTATTAATGAATGAATTGAGATATTCTTATGTTGTCCTCTTGCATGTAATATGAATTATATGTAGGTTACAAAAGCTTTAGGTAATTATAATTATCTCTTCTTGTTTTTTTTTGTGCTTGATTGATTGAATCCTCACTTAATGAATAAGGATGTGAAATCTGTGTTGTACAACCTAGATACATGGATGCCATAAGGAGGTGGAAATAAGTTGGTGGATGGTAAAGTTTCTACGTGTGATGATTAATTAATGTGATATTTTAGTACATAGAATTATAAATAAGTATTAATTCAGGCAAGAATTTGAATAACCATGTTATAATCTAATCACAATATGGTTGTTATCCATTTTACCACATGCGTGCCATATTGGTATTGTCTAAATCAAAATTTCCATTCTGATATTAGTATCCATCAAACGGATCACCATTCGACTTTCGATCATCTGAATCTTGGACAGGGAATGATCATGATTTTAAGTAACAACTATGATTTGATAAACCACTGTCCATGTGATTATCCTCTTTTTAATAACAATTTATGATAAATTGGAGCCACTTTTGCTTCTATGGTCTTGATTGATAAGAGTGATTAAAAGGTACGTCCATGGCTTACGAGATAATGGAGGATTACCATTTACTTGTCTAAATGGGAGTTCCTCTCCTACAGATGTTTTCGCTTTACACGAGGTCATCTTGCTTGACGGGGCACTCGTCATGGCACTGATCCCCCACTAGCCCACCATGGTCTAGATAGCTATACACTTGTGTGTTTGCAATGATATTTCCTAAAAGCGAAGAGTTCTTCCAAGTATTG
Source organism: Pontederia crassipes (assembly GCA_030549335.1). Classification (NCBI taxonomy): domain Eukaryota; kingdom Viridiplantae; phylum Streptophyta; class Magnoliopsida; order Commelinales; family Pontederiaceae; genus Pontederia; species Pontederia crassipes. The sequence goes on along the minus strand of JAUKPH010000022.1, from coordinate 4,989,569 downwards.
TTAAGATGAAAGATTAGGAATGACTACAGATGAATGAAAGGACTTTGTCCTCAAAAGCATGAACTATGAATATGAACAAAGAATACGAACATGAATATGGAAAAAGAAATGAACTAAGATCATAATCTCATTATTAATTTCCCATTATGACTCTCTCTCATATTTGCTTTGAATGTTTGCCTCATGCACATTCTAATGGAATTATCTTATGATCTATACAAACTCACACTTAGCTTTATGCTAACGGTTGAACTTGCTCCTCTGTGTGATCCTCGCATATACTTGATGATGGTTGCGAGCCGTTGATGTGTGTATGGCGACTACAGCTTAGTGGTGTGTGCACATGGTTATAGTAAAGTTTAGATGGAGTCTATACCTTTCATCATATCGAGTTATATTTTCATTCGGATGGTACCTATTGAGTTGTACTTATGGCATGGACTCTTATATATGCCTTATATTGAGACACATTGATGTACCTTTTATTCATTTAGCTTCCGCATTTTTTCATATTATTGTTGTAATATTTTATTCACTACAACAAAAAATGTTTATAGGGACAAAAAATTTTGGTCCCAATGTCATCAATTTTGGTCCCTATTTCTTCTTGGGACAAAAATCTTCTTGGCTCCCATTGGTTCCTAGAAGCTGGTCTTTAAAAGTTTTAGGAACAAAAAATTTGCATTGGATCCCAAAAGTATCACTTTTAGACACTAATATATTGGTCCCCATAAAACTATACAATGGTCTCTAATAATTACTTTTGATCCCAAAATCAAAATAGTTTTGGCAGCAAAAAATAAAGCAATTGACAACAAAATATTAATTCCTAATAATATACTTTTAGGAACCTAGAAGTTGATCCCTAATAACATCTTTATAAAGATCAACAAGCTAGACCCCATTATATATTTATCTCCAACAATGTACTAGTTGTCAATTTAGTAATTTGTAAATGCACAAATATTAGACAATAAAAATTAAGATGAAAGAAAAATTCCAGCCACAAAACTTCATATTACTCTTTGATCCATTACAAAAGTAATGCTTAAAAAATGTAAAAATTGTCATCCACAATACTAATTCGTACCTTAAATTATACATGTCAACAAAAGAATCATAAAAAAATTGTATGGATTAAATAATGGGTGGATTGGCATAAGGTCCTCCGAGCCACCCAACAATGAGTTTGTAAGCATCCTTAGTTAAGTGAATCCCTTCCCAATACCCATATGTTGCTAGATTACTGCAAACGCTTGATCCGGCTTTGGTGCATAATGCCTCAACATTGAAATTGTAGTTACCAACTCCTTTTGTTCTGCAGCAAGCTCTTATAGCTCCACTAGTAAATCCTGCAAAATATACAGTGACTCAGATAGGCTCAAATGGCATGCACCACAAAGCGATTCCACATAGCATACCTATTCGATGGTCTATAATTAGAACTTTGATTTGTTGGATCATCACATGCTTTGTAGAAATTTTTTATATGAGATGATTCTGCATCTTCTTATATGAGATGACTCAAAAACTCTTGAAGTAGAAAATTTCTAAAACCAAACAAATCAAATTCTTACAGCTAACACTGTGATCATTTTCTGACAAAAAATTGAGGTCCATGACTATACCAAAAGCAGAGCAGTGTCATGATGTCATGATGCACAAATTCTAATTAGGGCCAAGTATAATAGAGCTCACCATATTTTCTTGGATTGGCCACAAACTTGATTGCTGGGGTAGTAGTCTGGATATTTGATCCTTATCCAGGGATACTTCCTCTGCAAACTCCTGAATGCACCGCGGAGCATACCATTGTGACACGATATCAAATCATTAAACCTCATCAAGCTAATTAAAAAACTAAATTATCGGAATACCTTAGCATTACACATGTCAAAGAACGAACAACTAAGTCAAAAGAGATCATGATTATCCAAGAAATCGACCCTCACAAAGAAAATACATCATGGCATATGTTGGTCTAATGTCTAAACATGCATTGGCATTATACCTTATCTCCAAGAACTCATAACTAGTGCATCGTGATTATCACGGGAAGTATCAAAGATCAATGAGTATGAAGAGAATTATGTCTCAATAGATAACAAGGAAGAAAACAACCTTAATTGCTCAAAATGAAAAGATAAGTAACTATAATTCATAGGAATAGTGGTTATTATTTGAGAAATAAATTCTAAATAGCAATGCAGATGAATTCTTGAAAGAAAAATTAATTACATACCGAATATCATGGAACCTCTTTATTCAAAAAAGGCACCAAAGTCGAATCTTGTATCCAGGATTGAGCATCATTCTGTTTTAAGAAATGTTGCTCCACCTAGAGAAATATATCAACTATTTAGTGAAATTATTCGTGAGTTCTCTAATGAGATACCATAATATATTATTCAAAATCATACATATGTTTCCTCAATACCTTTTAGGCCACTTTGTTCACAGTTGATTGCTGCCTCTGACCCAACTCGTCCAGAAACTATAACAACAAGGGGAAGGTCCTTTCAAGCCATATCTAAAAGAGCAGCTATATATTATGAGTTTTACATATGAGAATACACAAAAAGAGACACTATGCGAAAAATATCACCTACTATGATGGAAGTTATATCAAGTACACAAATAAATTCAAATTACAGATTCAGATGTTCAAAATGGAAACTATCATTAAAATAATTGATAAAAACATAAAGGGAAGAAGGATTTTTTTCTCCATCAATTTAATTAAGCAACAGTAAAACTATACAATAAAATGCCACTTGAATATGATATATATAAAGAGTACTGAATGGAAACAGACATATACCATTAACAGGCAAAATAATTTTGGCCAAATGCTTGTGAAGCTGCTTTGTTCATGATTTTGAGGACATTTTCTTCTGAGAGATCACGATAATTCAGGTTCCTTGTTCAAATCTAGGTTCATGTCCTTTGTGATTGATGTTATGAGAAAGAACCTAGGGCAGCGAGAGCATATGCCGATGGAATGAAACAAAAAAAAAAAAAAGCAAAACAAAACAAAGATGCAAGAGAGGAGCAATGATGGAACTCACCAGTGAGGGAGTGGTTGTACTAGGGGAAGCGAAGAGGATGGCATCGGCCTCGAGGATCTTTCAGCCGAAGGCCTCGACGATGGGCGGGAAGGCGTCGTTGACATCGACATCATTGTGGACGAATGGGAGATCGATGGCTTCGGACAAACCAAGGTTGAGAAATACGAACAGAGTAGTCCAGAAGCAACGAGGAAATGGACAGGTCTGAGACTTACCGGCGGTAAGGAGGCTACGGTTGTAGGAAGGCCGACGAAGGGAGCCGCACACCGCTACCATCACTGTGGGCTTTCACGCAGGAATTAGGGCTCAACGAAACCAAATGATGAGGTGCCTGAAATCATATTATGAAAAGAAATTAGATTTTTGGGAACCACAAAAATCGGTCTCTACAATTTTATTTTTTGGAACGAGGGTCTGATTGGACACTAAAATCAGTACTCACCAGAATTATTAAGCACTATTATTTTAATTGGTCTCTTAATATTTGTATTAAACACAAATTAAATTTTTAAATAAAATTATGAGAAATTTGGGTCTACTTTTTTATTAGTCTCAAATAAATATATTTTGTGAGCTTAATTATAATTAGTCTAATTTCTAAATGTCAATTTTGTGATAGTGATTATTTCAGTCTTTCATTTATGTGTCATTTTTATTGATTATTTGAGTAAAAAAAGAGTTCAAAAAAGTCCAAAGAAAATAATGATCGAAAAAAAATTACGCCACGTGACGGGATCGAATTTCAGGAACGTTACGTATGTGTACTCACAATATATGTTCTCCTATTAATGGTGGCGAATTTATATCTCTTGGTGGGATCAGGCTGAACATATCTTCGGTCATCGCTGCTGAGGCATGACGCTAGCTCTTGGCGGGCTATACGCAGCTCACACCCCATGTCTAACTAGAATCAAATTCAAGCAATTTGGTGGTGCAGATCATCAATAAGCACTCTACTCCACCTCAGCGTTTATGGAACATCATTGACGAGGAGATTCAGACATGTTGTATCATCTTTCCTTTTTTTTTTCCAAATGTCCACATTGTTATAGACATGCAAATTTTGCAGCCGATGACTTAGCTTTTGTTGGTGGGAGTTTCACTTTGATACTTTTTGGGAACTTCTCCATTTATTGAACAACACTATAAGAAATCTGTCGAATAGCTAATCGATAATGACATCTCTGGTGCTTTTGCCAATCGGTAATGATAATTTACTCTTTTTTAAAAAATAAATATTATTTTTATGATATTCTTTTATTTTCAATAATGTGCAGCAACTAGTATTTTTTTTTTTTACTTTTCTATAACTTGAGTTGTAAATAATACAAGGATAAAATGGAGGTGTTCCTCCTTTAAGAAGGGACCACGCGTCTCCTATTTTATTCATCAAATTAAAAATTCATGGATGATATTTGATATGTTTCTATTTAAAAATATTTGATCTAATGAATAAAAAAATAGGGGGACACCATCAATAAGTCCAAAAACTTTCCATAAATTATACAAATTACAATTTGAAAATTGCCATAATTTAAAAAATGTTGCATGATCTGTTTGGTAATTAACTAATGGAGGAGTATGATGGGTGATATAGTGAGAGATGGGGGTGGTAAAATATGGGTGTCATTAGAAAGTTCATATTTGAATAGCAACTTGTAAAAAAATGATGCATTGGAGAACGGAAAAATTTATATACTAGAAAGTCATCTTACCTCTTATTACATATAAATTGTTATAATATCTAATGAATAATAAATATTTATGTTCTACCACTTAATTTACTTTCTCATTTATTTTTTGTTCCGCCAATTTTTTATTATATTCTTTATTTTTTGAACTATTCTATTCATCTATTTAAAAAGTAAAAAATGATATATAAATATTTATAAAATAATAATTATAAATAAAAAATATTTTATCAATGTAATATTCGTACGAGAGAAAAACATAATTTATCAATGCAAGAAGAGAGAGTATGAGAGAGAAAAAAAGAAATTGTTTAATTTGGTAATAATAGAGGGGTTAATTTGGTCTAAAATTATTTATTTCATTCCATTAATTTGGTGAAATGAAAAATGTAATGTTTGGAGGGCTTAGTCATTTCACTCCATCCCTCTCAACTAAAATAAAAATGTAACAAAATATGATTTATCATTCCCCCTTCCACCTTGTCCCTCCAAAATTGTCAATCCAAACAAACCTTGAGGTAATGAAATTTAACGGAAAAAACTCATTTATTTTATTGATGTTATTACAAGGACTTATGTATACAACATGCTATAATAATTTATGGTTGATACTAAAGTCATAAAAATCCACTTAGACTTGTGACATATGCAATTTATGATGATAAAAATGGAAGTACTATGTTTTTTTAAAAAATATAGTCAACATATACATATACATCACGATTGTTGAAATGAGATTATGTACAAAATTTTTGAAATGAGATTGTATAGCTTTTCTTGTTGATAGAAATAACAAATATTATTTTTCTCAAATACTAATTTTATCTATTGTTAATTTATGCTTGTATTTGTATTTTCATCTCATTTACGTGTGAATTTATCTTTTTTATGCTATAAATAAAAAGTATTCATGAGATTTTTTAATAACATTAATGGTTGATACAAATGGTTTAATTACTACATTAATTATTTTTGTATATTCTATAAAAGAAATATAAAATATATTATTTTGATTATATAGAATAGATAATTTCCTTCTTTTTTGTAAAATAATAATAATGCATCAATGTGCATCACCAATATCTATGGTATTTTTTTATGTCAATAATTTTCTTTTCTGTAGTTTCTAATGCCATCATTTAGAAAGTGCAAATCTAACTTCAAAATATCATTGAAGGCAAAACATAAGTGACCATTATTTCTATTATGTTGGGCTTTTACCCTCATTGTAGGGCACCTATCGTGACGCTGATCCCCTAGTAGTTATGATAGCATATGTTATATTGATTTTAGCATGACATACTCTAAAGTGGAGAGCTCTTCCAACTATTGATAAAATAAAAAATATGAACCACATGATGAATGAAGACATGAAATGAACTATTATATGATGAATGAACTTTTGTCCTAATGTATATGGTGATGAAGGTACCATATCCTAATTATGATGAATGTGGAATAATGATGAATTTATGCTTCTTTTCCAATTAAAGATGAACTCTCAAATGATGCATTGATTTTTTTGTTCAAGTGAAAGATGAATTACTACATGATCTTTATAAATATTATGATATATAACATTGTATCATGGTCAAACATTGGTTCCTCTCTAATGAAAAACTCTAAAAGTTTTGTAATGTTTGATGACATGAATTTCTTACTCATTATTGTTAGGGTAGAAGCATGATTTTCTTAATTTACGTTGTAATTAAATAACATAAAATCTATATTTTTAACATTTTACTTGCTATATGAAATCTCCATGTTATCTTAAATCTTTTGCTGAAAACATCAATAAAATCTTCTAACTTAATAAACTTTTGTCTTTCAGCAGGTACCCTCACGTTGCATGGGGCTATCCGACAACCAAGTTAAAAGAGTCCCTACATTGGGTATCTGGCGTTGCTAAGACCATAAGCTGAGCTGGCAGAAAAAAGACAAACAATCTGACATGTGTAATACATCCAGGTGTTACACATCATATGACTGAACAAAAAGTAGATGTCGTACAAGGACAAGCGTCAAAGATCCAAAGGTGGACAGAAGTGATGCCAGGATATGAAAAGGAAAGAATGTCTCAAGGAAAATGAGGTCAATAATGATCAAGAGACAACATTGGAGGGCAACCAGGGAAGCAGCCTGAGAGTTGGAGGCCAACCTTGAAGGAAGATAGGTCACCTTTGAGAGGAGACAGAACTAGCCGAGCTGAGAAGGAAGGCTAGAACTCTACTACATTGCCACTGCATTTTGCTACTTTTATTTTGTCATTTTACTATTTTGCTTTCTTGATCTTTTTCTCAACAATATTTAGTAGTAGTTTGATGATGTTTCTTGTTGTAATCTCTATAGTTATGTATAACTAATCAGTCATCAAGGCTGATGATATTTCTTGATGGGATCGAACTCTTTGGTTATATCATATTTTCTTGATTTGATGCATATTTTCTTGATTTGCATTTCTTATTTTACTTGTTGAATCTTGTTTACTTTGTCTGATAGTTGATTATTCCTCGTGCAATAGACTCTTGAGAGAGGACATGTATTGTAAACAGTCCAGTGATGAACGAGAGGCCAGCTGGTCATAGTGGAGCAATCGGCAGGCAAGTTGTTCCAACGTGAGATGAATCGAGAGGTGAATCTCATGGTGGAATGACATGAGTGCATTCTGAATATTTGAATCGGTAGTTTCCAAGCGTGAGCGGAGAAACTAGAACGTCCCTGACACGAGAGTGATGAGAACCTATATTTGATGTTTTGGTGATTTGTTTATAATCTCCCATCTCCTTTCTTCATGTCCGATTTCTTCTACTTCTGCAATGATACCTTGAGATTGGTATTTGTTGTGGGACAGATTAGTAGTGAGCCGAGAGATTAGTTAATTGTATTAGGAAAACTAACTAATGAAATAGGGGAGATTGATCTCAAGTCGAGAGGGGAGAGCTCAGGAGAGTAGTCCTATATGTGCTAATTAATGGTCTCGAAGCTAGAGCGGAGAGGTTAAAGCGATCCTCAATGTGAGAGTACTAGGATCCATTCTCATGACTTGCTGATTTGTTTTGCATCCAATTTAATTAAATTTCTTAGACATATTTAATTGATGTTCATCTCTAAAGAAAATTCCTTAGTCTTGATAATTAACATCATCCGTGACTTAATTTTGGATTCCTAATTTTGTTTTTATCATTTAACCAAAAAGCTAAAAAAATATACAAAACAAAAATTACAAAACTGTTACATTCTTGTAACATTGATTTCAGTAATCTTAGTTTAATTCTCTTACTATGAAAATCAGATTCCCTTCTCCCATTGTTACATAAGTCTAAAAGCAAATGCAATTTCTCTCCCTGTGGTTCGACCCCAATCTGTACATCGACGAGGATTGTATACTTGCGACCTGAGAAGTGTAGTTGACATTATAAATTTAAAACTTATTTACATTTATATAAGAGGAAATTCGATTTTCACATCCTTGTATTTCGTATGCAAATACCGATTGCCCATATCAGTAATTCATTGATGTATATTCTGTCACTGTGCTAACCACAACTACGTTTCAACGACAACAAATTTTTGACACCATTGTCGGGGAGAGTTTTGAATTTGTTTCTAGATTTTCCTTTGTTTGATTTGAATGTGATATCATTATTTTATACCATCACATTGTTTATAATCATATTTTTGTCCATTTATATTTCAATTTTCTTTTTCTCTTGACTTTCATTTTTGCTAGTTAACTTGAATATGCCATTGTCTTACAATCCATTCCATTGTTTATAGTCAACACCATTTTTTTTTGTTAAGTTTAGATTTGTTTACTTTTCAACAATTACTTTTATTTCTCTAGATTAGTTTTTATTTATGTTTGCCTCTATTTTTAATTACCTTATACTCTCACTGTCTATATTTCATTGTTTATATCTAATCCTTGCTTTTTTCTATTATTTTTCTGTTTATCCTAGTTTTACTTTTCTACACTTTATTTTTCTACTATCAATCCTATCTTAATTTCTGTTTCACTTCATGTTTGTTCATATTTTGATATCTCTGCACCTAACCTCATTATATGACAAGTTGTAGCAATGCAGAGATTATTGAATTTGTCTTCTCATATAGAAAGAAGAAGAGATGAATTGTCACATGTCAAACTGAGAAGAAATTAACTAGCAACTTTGAAGATTAAGTATAAGATGGATATGAGTTGACTGATTTGGCCTCAAAACTATTATCAATCAAGTGGAATGTCAATCAATGAAAATTGGGATGAAGTTTATTTCAAAGTTGAAGACGTCATATTCAAGTGTATTCAGAAATTTAATTTCAATGTTGAAGGATCATCACAAGTTTAGTCTCGCCAAAAAACCAAAATGGATTAAAAAAGAAAAGGAAGAAAGAAAGCCCTCTGAAATTTGATACAGACCTAAACCATGATACTTCTATGACCAAAGAAGAACAAACTGACTCCATCTGTCAGAATCCTGCTTGTCGAGCCACATTGACTTTAGACATTGGCTACTGCAAACGATGTTCCTGTTGCATCTGTCATCGTTATGATGAAAATAAGGACCTTAGCATATGGTTGGTTTGCAATTCAGATCCTCCTCATTGTGGGAATTCATGTAGAGTGTCATGCCACCTTAACTGCACTCTTAAGCATGAGAAAGCGGGACTTTAACAATGTTTTCCCTAAGCTGGCTGGAAGTTTCTGCTGTGTGTGCTGCGGAGAAGTGAATTGGCTTATAAGGTAATTATCTCTATAGTAAATTTTTCTGGTAGAACGACTTGTTCTTTCTTTTCTGATCCTGAAGACGCAAATGACCCCCTTTTTTTTTTTGAAAGAGAAGACACAGATAGCTCATAAGTGGCTTGTTCCTCTCCTTCGTGCAGATGCTGGCAGAAACAAGTGTTAAACTGCGAAAGAAGCCAGGGGAGTGGACGTACTATGTAACAGATTATCTCTGAATGCTACAAAAAAATTACAAAGCATTGTCAATGCCGCTGTAAAGATGCTCAAGGAGGTTGGATCTCTAGATAAAGTTTCTGCTCAGATGGAATGGGGCATTGTCAACCGCCTTAATTGTAGTGTAGAGGTTCAGAAACTATGCAGTTAAAATTGTAGATTCAATAATTTCCAGTTCGACAGGCGTAAACATTGCCTCTGGTACAAAGGCCTCAGGTATAAATATAATTCCTTTTACTGGAACATCATATCTTATCTGTCAATATCTAAATGCCTTTTCTTATTTAATTACTGGATCAGTCGGCATGAATACTCAGGCGTTCAGGATCAATTTTGATGATATCTCTCCGTTTGCGGTTCCTGTCTCCCCCTGCGTCAGAGATGACATGTTTGAAGGAAATATTATAGGACGCAAACTATGGCGTAGGAGTTCCAATGATGTTGATTGCCCAGATGAGCCAACTAGTATCATTCTGGGATCAGATACTAAGATCACAATATCAGGTCTTAGCCCTTCAACTGAATATTACTTCAGAGTTTCTCCTTTCAGCAGCACCAAGGATTTTGGCAACTGAGAAGCTAAATGTTGGACGAAGAACCTCCCTGATAATAGTGGTCAACACTACAATGGATATTCAAATGCCATAGTTATGCACCAAAACTTCATTCCAGGTCTGAAACTGGAGCCAGACTTGGTTGAGCAACCAGTGACTGCTCAAACAGACTCACAGACAGGTTCGACAAGCTCCAGTGATCATAACCGGACGTCAAAGCACTCTAAATGCATTAAAAGAAAGCAGCATAAGGCACAACCATCAGATGACACCAACTATAACAACAAAAGCAGCTTGTCACAGCAATGTAACGGCGAGCCATTTTCCAGCTCCAACTCTGTTCCACTTAAGTTGCCTCCCAAACCTGATAGAATTAACAGCACGCCAGATTCCGCAAATAAGAAAGAACTACCAGAAAGGGAGTATGAGTAGTGTGTGAAGGTGATCAGATGGTTGGAACGTGAAGGGCAGATTGGGAAGGATGTCAGGGTGAAGTTCCTTACTGGTTTCAGTTTGAAAGCAACAGCACAAGAAAGGAGGGTTGCAAGCGCATTTATTGATGTTTTGATTGATGAACCTGCCAGTGTGGTTGCTCAGTTGATGGATGCTTCCACGGATGGCATATGCAACTAGGAGCAGAACAAAAGGCTTTTGCACTAACCTCTGCCATTGAGAAGCTGTCAGGACATTAAAAGGTTTTCTTCCCTTCTGTGCTGCGTTGTCTTTCCCGACCATATGCGTTAACCTGCTAGTAGCCTGGTATGTACAGTTGAACTACAAAAATTGGTGAACAAATCATTCCACATCTGACCTTATTGATGATGATGGTACATGTGTTACCTAGGAAAGATAATGTTAATGAAAAATGAACTTTGGTTTAGGGAAGCTCTTTTCGTTAATGTATAATTTGAATACAGATGACCGAAAGAGCATAACAACTTATGTTTGACTCTCTTGTGTACCTCTGCAATGGATGCATTGGATCAGCTAACAATGTTCAAAGTGTTACAAGCACGATACAGCATTCGTGTGCAGATCCGTTGGTGTCTCCAAAATCAACTCCATCTGACTTGAAACGTCAGACGAGACGGTGATGATGTGCAGGCACATAATGAGGCAAATATTTAAATGTAAGCATTGAAGAGCCTAGCATCAACCGCAGAGCCAACATATGAAGCCATGCGTATTGTGCATGAGACGGTACGCATATTTGACCTCTTGCGCCAACATGCCGCCATCAACTACATCTGTAGCTTTATGAGGCGGCGCTCGATCCCACTTCACGAGTCGCCCACCTGAACTGCTGGCGTCGATGACTTCAACAACTTCTTCAGCGTGTCCATAATACTTGAGAAAGGTGGACGTTGTCTGGGATCACTGCGTGAGGAGCAACACAATTCACATGAACGATAGAGAACTCAAGACCCCAGTACAATATAAATCTTCACTTTGAGATACAAAACATGGTACAATTCTCGTGCCATCACCTTATGGATTATGGAAGTAGATATGCAATTCAAATTATTATCTTTGAACATCAGGAATAATAAAAAACAGTACTACCAACAGAGTATCAGTGAAATGGTATGCGTTTTTTCTCGCTTTTAAACAAGATATCATGTCAATATAAAATATTCCTTATCGGATTAGTTGGACTCGAAACAATCTTATCAGATTAGTTGGACTCGATATTATATCGACGTTTCAACATGTGATCAATACGCTTAATACCATAAGAGGACGATCAACGTCGGTTCTCTGATTGGCTACCGAAAACTGAAAAAAAAAAAGGAACTAGCGTCAAGTAAGAGGGACCTCCCTCGTCCCCACATCGACAAACAGTAGGTTTGGACGGTACAAATTTTACTCCATATCTTTGATGACTTCACAACCTCACTGATAATATTTTTTTTCTAAGGGGTCAACGAACTCTGAAATTAAATTAAAGGAACTTACTATCCTTCTATGGCCATTGAGAATATGCTGCCTAAATCCCACACTTTTTTTTCGATTTGTAAACGGAACTTTATTTCTTCTCGACATCAATCCTCAAACACCACAAAGTCGAGAGATGTCAGCGACTCAACATGATAGGAAATACCAAATCGGATCGACGCCTTGGTTTGACCCGGCCCCACTTTAATCCTCCAATTTAATTTATAACAAAATAATTCTCAATTGATCCTTTAACCTTAGCAAGTTAGTTAAAATTGTTTACCGTGAACGTTCTGAAGAAACCCTAGCTCCCTCGCGCCGCCTCCGTCTGTTTGCCTCCTCCCCCTCTCGTCTCCGGCGATCCCCGCCGGAGGCGCCAGCCTAAACATTTTGCTATCGTTCCTCTTCCATGGCTTCGCCTGGGGTGCGCTCCCCTCCCCCGGCGGTGCCCCCCGGACATGTTGTCGACCCTTTCCCCCCTCTCTCCTCTAATACCTCTCTCCCTCCAACGCCCTCTCTTCAAGGCATCCTTCCTCTCCCCTCCTTTGCCCCTCTCCGTCCGGCTCGTTCTTGGCTCAACGTGGCTCGGGGGAACCGGTCGGCTCCGCGGGCTCCCTCCTCCATTTCGCCTCGGCAGCTCTGGGAGCTCCAGGCTGCTACCTCCGTTGAGGTTGTCATCCCTGAGTCCGATATATCCGCCTTCTCCGACTACCGGCGCAGGTGCCTTGTCGGGCGTTTTGTGGGTACCGTGGAGGCGCTCCGGGAGGGTCTGCGGCCGCTGTGGGGCGCTGCTCTTCCCTAGATTATCTCGCCGCTTGGTAACTCTCTTTTTCTATTCGCTTTCTTACAGGTATCTATGAATATGAGAACTCATGCTTCAATGCTAGTAATGTCATAGACGCTTCAGAGATGCTGGACATTTCACGAAGCAATGAGGTATCTTAAATGAGACTTTCCTATCAATTTTACATGATGACGTACTGCCAAACACTGACACCACATATATAATTTATATCAACTTCTTAATACAATAACCTTGTAAGAAATTGAAAAAAGTTAAACTATTACCTGAATTCTCTGGTCTTACAACAAGAGTGTCTGCTTTATCTCCTACCATTCTATTCCACGATGTCTCATAGATACTAGGATATTTACAACCAACCAAATGTGTAGATTGAAATGGAGTGGGTACAGCAGAAAACAAGTGCCCATTGATAGATGAATCTGGATCATAGATATTTCCTGGGTTCCCAATTAGATCAACTACATACTCCCTGATAAAATATGAATGAGATAAAATAGATGAGATATGTAGATCTTTAAAATAATGAATCAACAACATCAGCAACTCAAAGTCTAATTACTTTTTTTATCAATTAAAGAACAATAAGATTGATAATCTTTTCATATGCTTACTTTACCGATTGCTTTGCACTTCCAATTTTAACCAGACAAGAAGAAGGATGTGCTGAGGAACAATACTTGCATCCTTGAGCTATCCACCATTGCAGACCTATGTAATCAGCCAATTCCTGCAAGTAAGGAAAATGGGATGATGTTACACGTCTCCTTTAATAATTTGAAAAAAGGGAATGCTGTTCGAACTTCTTGCATCTTATATGCACAAAGAAATCATACCACACATAAAAGACTTATAAATAATCATAAGCATCTATGACAACTGTCAGTGTAAATCAGTTATCACGTTATTGTATATTGTTAAGATAAAGTAATAGTTTACAAAACATATTTGCCTAACTTGAGGTAATAATCTTTTCTTATTTATTAAATTTACCTGATGTTGAGCTTAAGCAGAATATGCATGGCAACCTATGTTGCACAGGTACAGGTACAACAACAACTTATCCCACTAGGTGGGGTCGGCTACATGGATCATACAACGCCAATATTCGTTGATCCATGTTCATGAGATTCGACAGAGTTTTACGCTGGTTGTCGGGGCCTAACACAACCCTCCTCCTTTATCCGGGCTTGGGACCGGCTATAAAACGTAGGCGGAGTTGCACAGGTACAGGTACATTATCTATAATATAAATTTTATATGAAATAAGAAATTAAGCTATAATAATAAATAATAGAATACTTTGCGAAGATATATCATATTTCTATTAATATCAAATAATTTATCACATCATATTATTTGATTTTATTTATGTCTTCAATTAAGACAACAAATAAAAATCCTAATTAAGTTTACAACATTAAGTCATGCCATAAGAAAAAAATAAAATATATTGCTAACACCTACTTTTGAGCTGTAAGTTTTCTTTTTTATTTTGCAGACCTTTCTTTCCTTCTTTTTTTAAAGTAGTGTTCTTCACTCCACGTGTCTCACCTTTTTCTTTGTCTCATTTTCCTCTCTTTTATATTGTCTAACCCTTCTCTGTTATTACCCTGTCCTTTCTCTAGTTCAGTGACTTCGTTCTTCTTCATTTTTTTTTCTTTGGCTTCTCTCTTCTTCTATTCTTCTGATTTGCAAACTCTGTTTTAAAGTAGGTAGGCGTACCCATACGTACCTGGCGTGTACCCGTACCCTGTACGTACCAGGTACAGGTATTTCAGGGTTTTTGACGTACCCATGCTTCATAAATAATTTGAAGCCAGAAGAAAATGCAGACAACAAAATAAGAAACTAAAAAATCGGCATACATCAACCATCTCATGCTAACTGTTTGGAAAACTTTGGCTTCCATCTTGTAGAACGGGATTTGATTCCCATGGGGGTTACGTTAACTCAATTTCAAGTTCTACGATGTAAGAGATCTTAACCTTGTATGAGAAAAAAATAGACGCTACACCTGTAGGCACACAGACATTGTCTGCTAAAGTAGATCAGAACACTCGGCATGTTCCATTTTGCCATATAAAGACATTTCAATGTATCTACAAAGGCATGCTAAGAAATTTCACAGAATCGTATCCTTTTCTGAGGCACAGAAATGCATCCCCCATGGTCCATGAATGGTTTTATATGAATTACTTATTTTTATAGGTCAACTTACGTTAGTCAACTCCCAATGGTAAATCTTCATGAATATTCAAGGAATGGGAATTGTTATATTTTAAAAAATGTATAATTTAAAAGAAGAGTAGCAGCTGACAGTAGTAGTGAAAAAATATATACCTTGAAAACAATGGCACGATGCCTGCAAAGTCCAACCGAGAGCTTGCCAATAGGAATAACAATGGAATGTTGATGTTTCCTCAGTTGTTTGCTGTAAGATTTCCATTGCCTATAAAGATCCACATCCTCTGTTTGGAAAGCACCCCTTCAAAATCCCAAAATAAAGATCTAAATACAGTAACCAATAATTCAAAATAATGAAGGTACAGGTATTGCAAGCAAGAATCATCAACATAACCCAGAAATGTGGACACAAGTATGGCTAGTTCCTTCACAAGATCCAAAGTAACTCCTGATGCTTGAAATAAGCTATGAGCTCTTTCCTCAAGCTGCAGAAGGCCGGAGTCACTATGTCTATCAAAAATAACAACTTCCATAGAGGACTCACTAGGATCAACTGCTTTGAGGGATGCAATGGTGGGCAATCTTCTTCCTTCATCTGACTCATTACACATTGCCCACAGATGTGGATCCATGCCCAGGATGTTGTAGAATCCATCAGTTATCTTATCAGAAAATGACAAGCAACCATTAACCTGCATATGATGAACTTGAGTAATGTTGAATCATGAAACTGAAAAGTATTCATTTGTTTTTAGAGAGAATGAAAATTAATCATTTATAGGGCTTATCATTTTGGCTTGCCTATCTAGATTGGATAATTACTTTATGTTCCTCTCTCATAGGAACAAAGTAGGTATCATTTGGAAGCATCTTCCTCCTAGGTGATAAGTTTCGTGTAGAAAACTTCTGGACTACCAATTCTGCAGTGTCATCTCCGGAAATAAGAAGGAACACTAGGCGAAAACCAAAACAAGAAATAATTCTGGGTCGAAACCAGTGTTTCTAAATGGAAAGAAACAAATAAACTACAAAGATCGAGGAACACAACTATTCGAACAACTTAAGTTTTAAGACTTCCAGTAAACAACACATTTATCCGCAAAACTCCAATATGGATACAGAATTTAAGAAACTATTACATACCCAAAGACGATAAGAGACTGTTTCAGAATTGCTGGAGACCACGCAGATATCCTGCGTAACCTTATGCAAAAGTTGCGGCGGCGGATCGGCCAAGAACGCCTCCGACGTGAGCCTCGTTGCGAGCGCGAGCTGAAGGTAGTAGCTCTCCTTAACACACTGCGCCCAACTTCGGTTCACGAGACAATCGCTCGTCTCTCTGCCGCCACCGCGGCGCCCGACGTTCCCTATCACTACCACGCCGCTCCCGTCATCCTCCGTGGCAGTCGTCGTCCCGGAGGGGGCATTCCCGTCCACCGTGAACAAGCTCCCCGCACCGAAGCTACTGCTCTCGCCACCACTAGGTAGACGCTGCAATGGGACGCCACCACCCACCCCCCAGTCGTCGCCCACGAACGCGTCCGCGGTCATCATCGTCGCCAATCTATCTTGGGCTACGAAACTCTCCAACAACGGCCGGCGGGCATCATCCTCGAGGGAGGCTGCATCGCTGACCCGCGAGCGAGGTCCCGCGAACCGATTGCCCGCCCAGCCTGCGATGACCGGGGACCGGTCGCCGGGAAGGGACCAGGCGACGGGGTGCTGCCGATGGGAAAAGGAAGGAGAAGAAGTCTGTGGATCAAAAGGCGGGGGCTTAGAAACGGGATCGGGATGAGGGGGGACGAGGAGACGGCGATAAGGCATCTTCGCGGTACACTGCTGCTGCTTCGGCCGACGCCGCAACCGCCTCACGGGACTCAAGATCGCGAGCGCGGGCGTTTAATGGCATCGTTTCCACCGACTCCCCCGTCCAACGCGCGTGCCGCCGCAAGGCCGTCCGCTTGTCCGACCGACAGGTGTTCGACAAAAAGTGAACAGAGAGGGGCGTCTTCAAAAAACGGAGGGGGATTGCGTAGAGCTGAAGACCTTTTGTATCACGCAAATAAATAGCTCTCTGTCTCTCTACTTAATAGAGGCGGTGGATAGATGGCGTGAAGGCGGTGACCGGGACGCGAGCGAAGAAGGAAGCAGCAGGGGCGGACACGGTGACGGGACTCCAACGTGGCGGCGGCGCACGCACGACCTGAGAAAAATCTGGCGGGGGAAATAACGTGCGCTGTTGGCACACGGTTGCACAGGTTCGCCGGCGGAGCTCCGCGTGGACGCTTGGAGCGGACACGTTAGCGGAGATGGAGAGGAATGGGCAGCGCAGCGCTAACATGCGCAAGGCCTCGTGCGGCGTCTCCGGAGATGTGTGGAGGGAGCAATTGGTCGTTAGGAATGGCGGGACCCGCCGCTGGGGCCCCCAAGACTTCGCGCGATTGGCCAGCGCGTGACGTAGGCGGGCCAACCGCGGCGGGGTCGCACGACTCAGGCTCGTATTTGGGTGCCCGACCGGTTTGGTTGTTATGTAGTGATTCAAATCTTATCATAATATTTAAGTTATAATTATTATTATTAGTTTAAGAATTCGTGCGATCCAATCACAATATATTAATATAATTAAAAAGATAATACATTAAATTTTAATAATATTATTTAATATTAATGTATATTAAAGAAATTAAACTTTATTATACATTTGCATCAAATCTCCAAATATTTCTTTACAAATGATATTCCTTACTTAATTTATTATGATACATGTTCATCATAAACTAAAAATTTAGGACCTCATCTACTTGTCACATGTGAAGGAGCCACATAAAATTGTTGGTATGACAATATTGATTTCTTAAGAAATACCTTAATTTTATTAATGGTAATGATTGAAAATTGTTTATGTTGAAATTTGAGTGACACCCCTAATCAAACGGAGTCAATGTCATTTTTAGGATGAATATATTTTCTTCAATTTTAATTCCTAATAAAATTTTTATTTTAATAATCATATCTCCAAATCTTAAAATGATCAATCTTGTTACATTACATAATCTTGTTGATTGGTTTATCTTTCTCAATAGCATTAGAAGTACACTAATTTTCAAAATTATTGAATTATTTAGAAGACTTGAGCAATTGATACTATTTAAAAATATTAGTGTATATATGATGCATGCATTTTTATACATATTTACGTGCATCATTTAGGCTATTTATCGTAGTTTTTATCATTGCATGCATTTATTTTCTTAAATTCTTTTGAACCCAAAGCTACTCACTTATGTTCTATTTTATTCTCAAAATCATTACTTTAGAGATGCAAAGCGATCGGATTAGAAAAAACACGAAAAACGGAGCAAGAGGAGGGCATATGGACAAGTTTTAGACAAACCTGAGCCGGACTGGCATCCAACTTGGACTGGGTTGACGTTAAAATTCAATTATGAATCAATATTTATTCGAAAATAAAATCTGAACAGAATCTGGTCCGAGTTGAACCAAACATGGCTCGGGTTAGAATAATCAACCAAAATGGTAGATCACATGATTTTAACTTGGATTTGAGTCGCGGTTTCAATTCGAAATCCTAGAAGGCTACCACCCCTATAAATATGGATGTACCACGAACCCAAGGAGCATGTAATCTCCGAGTTTGAAATCTTACCGCACCACTGCAAATCAATCAAAGAACTAGAGATTTCGAGTGATCATTTGGAGCACAGTTTCGGTCAAGACTTGTTCCAAAGACGTCCACCACCACCTATGAGTTTGATTTATAATTTTTAATCTTTATTTTATATTTTCTCCCTCGAATTTGAAGTTAATTATTTTGATTATGAATTTGTTTAATTGTTAAAGGAAGACTACGTTGAACCTCAATTTTCTCTTAATATATTTTATTGTTTAGACTTCTGAGAACATGTTAATGATGTGTGTTTCATGTTTTATCAGAGTTGAATAGTTTCTTGCATTAATTTTATATTATTTTGCATGTTGATCACAAGAAAAGATTGGTCAATTAGCGTGTTATTCTTCTTTGTGAAGAACCCGGGCCGAGTAAGTACAAACCCGGGTCAAGTTCCTTCTTTATTTTCTCTGTGTTGAACTTTTGAATCCGCACAGGCCAAGTTCCATCAGGCCTTGGCCGAGTTCTATAATTGTGATATTTTTGTTAGTAAATTAGTTTTAGTTGCTAACAATTGTATCATTAAACAGAGGTTTGCAATTTAGAGCATCTTATATGAAGTAGATTGGAGATGATCGAGTTTTCGGCATCTTTAATTTTACTTCTACTTAAGATAGTTAGGTTGTCAAGTTTTTTTAGTCCTTTACTTTAAACAACCTTTCATATTAATGCATCTTAGTTCAGAGTATATTATAATGGATTGAGTTTTCAATGTGCTTTGATTATATTATTTACCAGGGTAGTTAGGTTCTCAAGTTTTTTAGTCCTATACCTTTTATCCGTTTATTTTCTACAAGAAGTTTATATTTGATTATTGATAATTAAGAGAATATGATGGGGATACATAGTTTGACTTCTAGCTTTCTCTCACATTAATTAAATGCATCATTATCTTTGATTGTCATAAATTTGAATCACTTTTATTTGAAAGTAATTCTTATTATTCTCTCAATTAATAAAATTAGGTTAGAAAGATAAGAATCATAATTAATTCTCGTGGGTTCAACACTTTTATTCACTACGATCTAGTATATTTGCTCTTAGTTTGCACGCATCACTATACATTAATCAATTCTCTAAAAGAATCATTAGTCATACAAACTATATCATTTTTTAGATATGTTCTCTCGTAATTGTGATTAAGTGAAAGCATATAATTATTTATTGATTCCACCATGTCAATTTTAGAAGTAAGAATTTCTCTTTCTTGTATGTATCCAATATCGAAGAAAATTTGGATATGTGTTTTCTACAATTACAAATGTTGGGTCATCACAATAATTTATGAGAATATCTATTGGTATTTGAACTTTTTCAATGCATCAACTGAATTTCCAATTTTCCATCATTAATTACTAATATCCAATGTGAGAATTCTTTTAACTCATCTAAATGTGTGTTTGTTTGATTTTGTTGCAGTCTTATATCCTTTGATAACTTCAAAATTTGACAATGAGACCATATATATGAATAATTGATTGTAGCAAAAATAATATCTTGTCTTTTTTTTTGCAATAACTGACAAAAATTGTCTGAAATCCCCTACAAGAATGGCTGTTTTTACTTCCAAATGATTGTTCTAAATTGATCGTATTTTAACGTTTAAGAATATCTCTAAAAATTCGATCAAGTGCTTCAAAATAGTATTTATGCATTATTGGTGCTTCAGCCCAAATAACTAACTTTGTATTAACATAACAAATCCTAAACTCATACTCCTAATGAAATAACAGTTACCTTTTAAATTTAATTTATTACCTTATTTAACAAACTTTATTAAAGATTTTTTATTTTATATAAATAAATCCAAAAAAAATTAAACCTTCATGAATCAATTTTTGTTCTTTCATTCTAGGTAAACCTTCCTGAAACATCCGGTACTTATTCTATTCTATAAATGGGAGAGGAATAGATTCCCCGTAATCCAATTATCTCTCGATACGTTCCTCAAAAAATCTGATTCATTTGAGCCTATGCTCAAACCAAAACAACCAACCCCAGGTCCCTCATAGCAAATTTCTGCAAATTAGTTCTGCTTTTTGTTAAAAAGAAAGATCCTCTCCGCCTCTCCCTACTTGATCCATGACAAAATACTCGCTTATAGAAAAAAATAAAAGATCTTTCGAATAAGACAATCACAATAAAAAATCAAATAAAAAAATATCATGGAGAGTTCGATCCGGCTTAGGATGAAAGCTGTCTTTTCCTTTACTTTAATTTCATTAATAGTATATATTTATAGATCAAGTTGGGATTATGTTTAAGATTAAAATTTCAACATATTAGGATTAGTTATATAACATATATTATGATATGATTAGTTATAATAATTTCAAAAAATAAATTTGAACTTTGAATTACTTATATCTTCGGACACAAATTAATTGTTAATTAAATATATTTATCTACTCTCTCGTCCAATTTTAGAGATAAACTCAACTAAGCTTTAGATAATTTTTTTTAAATGACATTTATCTTACATAACTAAAGAAGATTTCCCCGTTGCATTCAATTCTATTTTTTTTATAATATTATTAACATATACCAATATTATTATTATTCCGATTTTTTTCAAAAATTTGTGGCGATGTCATGTTGCATTCCAATGTTATATATATATATATATATATATATATATATATATGTTAGAAGATAATAGAAAAGTGTTTCAATTTATCAATGATTATGTGTCATTTTGAAAATTTATGAATTATTATTATGCATAATGAGTATAATTTTATTTATAATTTTTTATGTTGTAAAATCATCTTTTATTATTAAAAATAACTCTTTAAATTATTAATAATAAAAATTCTAGGAAAAATTGCACATAAAATTGTTTGACACCTATCTGTTTGACATGCTCATTTTTTTATTTATTTTTTATATCAAATTATTTAATAAAAAGGAAACGGTGGAAAAGAGAAATATTTGTTTTCACACGTGGCAATGATAAAGAAGGGCCTCATTAAATGTACTGATTCTCGTAACTATTTTTGGTTGCTTGTTATTTGTTTTAGTTTATTTGTCATTTTAACAAAAGGAAAATAGTCTTTAATCGTGGATAAAAATGGATATACATCATCTTCGTTATATGTAGCCTATGATAAAGAAAGAGGCACATCAATGACACCAATTTTGTATATAATATCTATATCTATATCCATATATATATATATATTTATTAAACATGAGAATTGACTTTTTTCCTCTCGTACTTTGTGTTTACATGTTTTTAAAAAAATTGAAACTCTAACGTCTCATTCAGCCTTGTCGAATCTTAGGCGGCATTACTTTCATAACCTAATTATATAAACAATTGCAACGAAATATATAATAATAATAAAGAAGTCTAATAACATAAACACAATGGAAGACTTCATAAACTAATAATCCCAAGATAATAAATTAGCTCAAAGGCCACATAAGTCATGCCCCAACATTGAGTTCATAATACATAAATGAGTTCACGTAAAAATACATGACTCGAGGCCCATAGGCCATACATACTTGACTCTTATAAGAGTTCATCATCATAACATAACAAAATAAGCTAAGATAACTTGAGTCGTAGCCGATCAATTCATGAGCAATTTTACCGTCATGAGGCTCTCGCCGTCGAACCTTTGCCTCATTTATACCTGCACGGATCCAAGGGAATTTCTCCCATTAGAGTATGTCAAGGTTCATACATGTTATGATCTTATAACATAATCTCCACATGTCATGACATATGCATTGCATCATAATAGAAACATAAAACATATGCACACTACATATTACATGACATATGAACAAATCATCATGACAAGATAACATAAGCATATAACACCATTAACATTATGCCAAGGCATATCATAACTTATAATTATACTAAAACATATCATCATTTATCTTGCTTTACTTTAATATCTTCATTCATAACATACAAGGGAACATTCATTAGCATGTTTTTAGGTGCTTTCATTATCATCGTCTTCATTCATCTTAGTAACTTTAAGTGACTTCATCTTTTCATCTTCTATCTTTAGTTAGATAGCTTCTTATCTCGGTGATTGGGAAGTCCATATTGGCTCGTCGATCTTTCTGTCCCATTGGAAGCACACCTTCATTGGGTCGACATCAGCATTCCGAGTGGAAGCACGACCTCATTGGGTTGTCATCTGCATTCCAGGGTCGACATCTACATTCTAAGGAAGCACAACCTCGTGGGGTCGACATCTGCATTCCCGGGGACCAGCCACTGAAGGTAGTAACGACTTCAGTTCCCCATCTTATGGTGATAACAATATGACATATTCATCAATTCGCCTTTTAATTTACATTCATCAATACATACAATCATTCAATACATGTTGTATGTTTTAATCATATTTAAGGTCATACATACTTCAAATCATTCTAAGTGCAAAAATAATCATCGTACATGGGTTGTACTCTAGTTATGGCCGTGCCAACTCATGGCACTCCTATGAAGGCACGATCACAGTCATGTTGGCCTCAAAATTTTCTAAGGCACAACATGGTCACTTTGGTCACGGCCATGCCTGACCTTAATCATGGCCGTGATAGAACGTTAAATTTGGTCCTGTGAATTATTCTAAGGCATGCATGCACATTAGTCACGGCCGTGCCTGACCTTAGTCATGGTCGTGGCAGAACGTTGAATTTCGTCCTATCTTCAAAATATTTTAAGACAGAGACTTCACTGGGTTGCCACGGGTTTGACAGAATTCCTAATTTCATTCTTTGAACATTTTGATGCTAAGGCAAGGGATTCAAGGGGGGTCACAACCGTGCCCTTATGCG
Source organism: Pontederia crassipes (assembly GCA_030549335.1). Lineage (NCBI taxonomy): Eukaryota > Viridiplantae > Streptophyta > Magnoliopsida > Commelinales > Pontederiaceae > Pontederia > Pontederia crassipes. Next base: position 4,965,878 of record JAUKPH010000022.1, on the reverse strand, counting down.
TCACGGTCATACCCGAGTTTGAGACGACACCTCTCCTGTTATTACTCGGTTTCCCTTCTTTTACACATATATACAAACACTTTTAAATCATACATTCATCCATACATTTGAGCACACAATTTTCTCTAATCATCATATAAATCATACATGAACATTTCTATCACAATAATCTTAAAAATATGAAGGGTCTTGGATAAAGAAGATTAGAAGAAACTAATCACATTTATATAAACAAATGAGAGATATCTTAATGGACTAAACATGGATAACAATAAACATCCTAGTTCTAAATATGATTAGTAATAGAATAGTAATCTTGATGAAACATGAAACATCCTAATGCACGCATAGACATCCCCTAATAATTCATTCCAAGAACAATTGACTTGTTCTTCATGCCCTAATCAAAACATACAAACATCATTAGGGGAGATTTTGGGATTTTGGATTCCCTCAATATACCTTTGATGCGTGTAGAATTGATAGCAGACGTTAGCAAGTGCACTAGTCGCTCAAGTAATAAAGTGAATGAGTAGAGTTATCGTTCCCACGAGGACGGTTAATAACTTAGATTTTATTTGAACCTTGTTAATTGAGAAATTAAGAAAATATATGATTTCAAATGTGAATAAAAAGAAAATAATAAAAATAAAGAAAATGATCACCTGGAGAAATAATGATTTGATGATTAAGGAACCTAATTATCACCACTAAAACATAATGAATTTTCTCAACTTAGAATTAGTTGAATCAATAATAAAGTGAATTCTCAAAATTAGTTAACCAATATTTCAGGCTTTAACTACTATCTTATGAATAATTAGAATAAATCAATCCTTTCGATTTTTAATTTACTCAATTAATCAAAAGATACATTAGAACGGAATTATAATTAAGGGCTTTCTCAAGTCACCTTAACAATTACACAAATTAGGTCTCTTTCGATTTCCTTAATTGTGGCATGCAATAAATTAAGATCAATTCTAGAAACTGTTGTGAAAATAATTACTTCTTCTCATATAGCAATCAAATCACAAATCATTGAATCAAAGGAAAGCAATAAACATGAAATTACAATGCTATTAAAGATTCAAATTAAACTAATATTAGGAAGAATCTAATACATAAATAGGGTTCAACTATAATGACCCTAATAAAGGAATAAATATGAGAATAACAACATCAAATCTAATATAAAAGATTAGGAAAAAAAAATGAACTCTGGCAGCCACTGTGCACATGCTTTTGCAAGTTCCCAGTAGAGCTTCGTTATTGTTCGCAATCTTTTTCTCTTTGTAGACTTCAATTCTATGCTCTAGGGATGATTTTCCAGACCCTCTTCTGTCTCCTTTTATAGGTTTTCTCGTCCCCCAAGGAAAGAAATCGAATATATATTCAAAAAGTGGATAAAAATAGTTTTAAAATAGCCTAACCGACCGCCATCAGGGCCGTGAAAGGCTATGTCACGGTCGTGAAAGACTCTGTCATAGTCGTGAAAGGCTCTGTCATGGCCGTGACAGAAGACTGTCAAGGCTGAAAAGAACTTGGCCAATTTTCTACTGCAAATCTCACTGTCACGGCCATGATAGAAACCGTCACAGCTATGACAGAAACTATCACGGCCGTGATAGTGGCAGCCAATTTTCTGCTGGAAAATCTTTCTATCACGATCATGAAAAGAACTGTCACGGTCATGACAGTTGACAGTCTTCTGAGTCTTCTGAGCTGTTTTAGGCTTTTTCTTGCCTTGATTTCGACGTTTTCTCATATCCTGTCATGAATAATTTTCAGACTTAGGTAGAAATCAAATCTAAAAGAAATTATATGAAAACAAATCAAAACTCCCATTTTCTAAATATAAAAACATTTTAAATGCTAATAAAATGACCTAAACTAATGCATGATTTTTCGTGCATCAAATACCCCTAAACTTAATATTTTGCTTGTCCTCAAGCAAATTTCAGATAAGGCACATGACTCCATCATAAAACTAATACTTTTCTCCCACTGTCATTTTACATGATCATCACTAGAGTATCTATTCTGAACCAATACCCAGCCTTGCAGAATTTTAGCATTTAAACATGTCTTTCCTGCATATCTACAAATAATATTAGTCAATCTTATAAGAGTATCAATATTGAACCACAAGTCTTTAAGGAGTTTATTTTCATACTATTATCATTTCACATTTCAGCTTTAAGATTTTTGTTTACTTCACTTAAGAATTTAGTAATCATCCATATTGCACAAAGTGGTCCATGTAACGGGCTTTCGACCGACGGATCCCAGAGCAGATGCCCTTAGGTCGCTAGGCAAGTATCCCCTATGGGTTTAATTACTCGGACACACCAAGGTTCTAAAGGGTACTTTATACTTTATACTTTATACTTTTCATTTATGCATTACAATTATATAGCGTACTTATAAGCTCCAAAAAGACTTAATGTTTTCAATAAAGATGCAATTATAATCAAGACTAACATCATAGTAAATAATAGATAAATTCATGATTTAAAAGCTAGTCCTTCTACTTAGCAACAAACTCAATTCAAATCCCAGTATTCTAGTGATACCCGATAAAAAGAAACAATGATTGAATTTTATAGATTAAACAATGTTTTGAAAATAAACTTTAAAGATAATAAAATAATAAACAAGAAGAAATGAGACGACACACAATTTTTTTTCATAAATTTTCATAAATAGATGCATGCTAGACAAAATAAGATGGACTCAAAATGCTAAAACTAGACATGCCATGCAAATGCAACAAGACTAAGTCCTTCCCCAAAGCTTGAACCTGACACTGGTGTTAAGCCTGTACACAAAAAACTATGAAATAATAATAATATATGATAAAATGCAAAAGGAGTAGAGGCAACCTGATGATTTTTAGGTCGGTCATGTTGCTTCAAAAGGCGACTCAAAGGCTTCTTCCGGCATGATTTGGACTTTTACATTTTCAGAACTGTCACGGCCATGTCATTACATGGGTACGGCCGTGACAGAGGCGTTGGCGCCCAATAAAATAGGCACGGCCATGAGAGATGTAGGCACGGTCATGACCGTGTCCTCCTAGAGCAATCTCAATCTAAACAAATTTTAATGTTAACTAATCTAAATTAAAGAATCTAATACTAATGCTAAACTAAAAATTAAGAGGACAAAAGTTTAAGAGTATAGTTCTAAGTTATAGTCTTTAGCTTGACTTTTATCCTTTTGTTATCTCAAGTATTTGGAAGGGACTCAAAGTGATCTTTTTCTATCTTACCTCTAATATAATGGTCAAGGCATTGTCCCTCTATTTTAAAAGAATTACCTGCATCTTGTGGAGTTTGATCCTTGGGCTTCCAATGCATAAAACTGTGATGTCTAAGATGATGATGGTGTGTTCCCTTCTACCAATGAGTGATATGGAGACAATGGTAGGATGGTTGTTGGACTTTCTGAAGGTGGATTTCTTCTTCGCACTTGTCCATCTTCCATAATATATTCACTTGTCTCCTTGACCAATTTGATTTTATGATGAAAATGTATAGATGAGTGCTAGGAACTTCTTATTTGTGATAACATCTGAGATATTCATGCATAAGTTAAATAGTAAGATGTTTTGTCAATCTATACTCGTAGTGTTATGTCTTGTGATGCATTGCGCCGGCGATCTCCGGAGAAAAACAAAAACTTAGGATGATTTCGGCGTGACAAAACCCGACCCAGATTCATTGAGACTCGGCCTGGGTCATGCCCAGCTGGACCGAGTTCCACTGAACTTGGCCCGGATCTACCACTGGTTAGAGGATTAAGCAACCTAGATAAGAAGATCCAGGAGCCGCACCAAGGTATGACAGGTATCCAAGAGGCCAATGAATGATACCGAGAAAAAAGAGTAACTGACTCGAGCACTGACTGATCGGAAGGAAGACAAGAAAGGATATATATATTTCTATAAAAAATCGGCACTTTATGACTAAGAACATTTTGCCTTTTCCTCAAAGCGAAAGAATCCATCCTCCCTTGCGAGAGCTGTCAAAAAACGCCGATCCTGGGCCTGACTGACTGAAGAAGGAAGTCAAGTAGGATGGAAAAGATGGGTTTGTTTGACCGTGGAAAAACCGTCTGTTGCATTAAAGAAAGGATGGATCGCCTGAGACAAGATCTTCGCCCAGCAGAAGTCTCGTACGAGGAGATCGAAACGGTTAGCTCGAGCTCAGCGTGACGCAAGGACTCGGCCTAGTTACTCCCAACTCGGCCCGAGTCCGTCGCGGACGATCGCCTCGGCCTGATCACGCTCCAACTCGGCCCGAGTGTGACCCCGACCCGGCCCAAGTTCTGCTCAGGAATTTTCGAGTCGTTTCTTGTTGAAAGTCGATCGGGGTTCTACTTATACTTGGTTCGGGTTTTGACCAACAGATCCATAATTTCTATAATTTAGACCTCTAATTTACATGTTTGACCCCTAATCAATTCTCAATGTTAATCGTGCTCATTAGATCATTGTTTTACCCTTCATGATTGCACGAAACCCATGCATGGTTATGTTAATATGATTATGTTCCTTCATTTAAGCATGAACGAAGAATGATTATGATCCTTATGAACCTTCACGAAGAATGATTTCAAACCATGATGAACCTTTATGACATGAATAAGAATGAAATGAACGGTCGACCACTCCCCTTTTTGGTCAATCGATACATAATGATGAATGGGCGTTCATCTCCTCTTCGGATGACCGCCGAATGGATTCAAAGCGGACGACTCTTGACATTCGGGCGTCCGTTACATGGACAGGAATAACACAACTTTAATTCCAACTCTAATTGATAAGACTTTCGTCCACCTGATTTACACTAAATGAAATGAACTTAAAGATGATTCGGAGCCTTGTTCTATACAACCTTGATCTACGGATTGAAAAAGAGGTCCATTTATGATGGGACAAGTAATGTCTACTTTGTGTTAGACACTTCCTCACAGATTATCATTTACTCTATTTAGATGAGAATTTCTTCCCTACAGATGTTTTTGTCTAGTGCGGGGTCATCTCCTCCGATTGATAAGACTTTCGTCCACCTGATTTACACTAAATGAAATGAACTTAAAGATGATTCAGAGCCTTGTTCTATACAACCTTGATCTACGGATTGAAAGAGAGGTCCATTCATGATGGGGCAAGTAATGTCTACTTTGTGTTAGACACTTCCTCACGGATTATCATTTGCTCTATCTAGATGGGAGTTTCTTCCCTACAGATGTTTTTGTCTAGTGCGGAGTCATCTCCTCCGAGGGGATGTTTCCGTCTAGTGCAAGGTCATCCACACTTATGTTTCTATGCTACAGAGTTGGCCGTGGCATTGATCACCCACTAGCTCATGATGATCTAGATAAATGCACCTCACGGTGCCTGCAATGGTATTCCCTCAAAGAACAAATAACTCTTCTCACTACAAAAAAATAGGTCATTAGCGAAGAGATATGTAGTCATTAAAAGTTATCATCTTGACGTTAATACCCATCAATGACAAAAAGAACTAGTAGCGGCTCTTTGTTATAGGTCTTACCGCTAAAAGGTTTTAGTGTCCGGTGTGAATAACTGGCCGTTTCTTTTTAAGGACCACTATAATCCTCTTCCCTAAAGGTTTAATAGCTACTAGTATGTTGGTTCCCTATATAACTTATAAGGAGTACTCACCTAGTCGCTAAAGACATTATTTATGTGTTGGAATAAATTTTTTAATGATCACTTTCTTATCGCTATTATTACTATTATTATTATTATTATTTGAAAATAAATATATGATCGTCAATCAATATTGTGAGGGCTGGACCGACCGATCGGTTCGGTCCGATTGTCGACCGGCCCTCACAATGATCTATTACAAGTCCCAAAATTGGGCTTGTAATTAGACCAGGTTGGTCAAAATCAATCAAAACCAGCCAAAATTGAATTGAACCACATTTTGAATGAACCGACCAAGTTTTAAAAGTTTTTTGTAAATAAATAATATGATAAAAAATATTCTTTTAAATTTTAAATTTGAAAAAAAAAATCAAAGATGGACTTATCCAACCTTTTGGTATACCGACCAACCTTTTGGTATGTATTGCCCCCTAACTATAGATCAGATCCACCGGACGAGAAACTCAATCCCGCATAGCTGCTGAGTCGTCGGACTTATCGACCTCAGGGATTCGTGGAATTTTCGTTGTTGAATTGCATTGGGGGAAATCTACCAAAGCTAGGCAGATAGGTAGACTCCTTTCCCGCTGCTAAGGGAGAGCAAGAAACAAAATCAAATGATTGTTTTTTCACCAGCGCCCTTTTTTTTTTGCGGGTACTAAGAGTCCTCTCACTACCAACCAGCAGACATCATCATCTGGCTGGGTCTTGCCGGTATCAACAACGAGAAAGAACAACCAAATGGAAACAGCAACTAACTATGGCTCTTGGCCCATACAACGTCCTAGGCGTAGGGGAGATCAGAGCAACAGGGAACGCCTAGACGACGATGCCCGTCCTGGGCTGCAATAAGTAGATCGAGAATTCGTTCCGCCCCTTGTCCCCGAAGATGGGTAATATGTTCTCATACAATGTTGCTCCAACTTTCTTCTAGAGGGCCCTTCTCCATAAAACTCTATATTAGCCCATTAGTCTCCTCATTTATTAATACTTGTCTCTTTGCACTCATGATACTACTATAATGAATATGAGACTGTATTTCTATACCTACTTGTTCTTTTCTTCTTTCATATAGTTAGTATTTGTTAAACTTTCAAACATATCTTATATATTATGATCTTATTCAAAATTTTTAATATCATATATATATATATATATATATATTAATATAAATTAATTTTATATTATTGTATTATATATAATAATTTATCATATTAGGTAAATTTGTAATGAATAAATAATACAAACTTCTTTGTCATATGTATAACATACAATAATATTATAATAGTTAGTATAGTATAGTTGTATATATAATATTATAAATACACAAATTTTAATTTTCTTTAATTTAGTATATAGTAAGTTCAAATTAGATAGTAACCACTAATTATATTATATATCTATTTATATATAATCATAATATTACTTCTAACATAAAAGACAAAGATATGTAGTACAAAAATATTAGTGAGAAGAAAATTTATATAAAAAAATTAATTTCATAGGATTTTAATTTATTAAATGTGTAATGATTTTAAAATTATTTTTTTAATGATTTATTATTGTTATTTTTATATAATTAATTTTTAATATCATTAATATGATAGCTTAATTTTATATATATCATATTAAATATATTATTTTATTATTATCTAGTCCGACCTGAAACAGACACTTATCCGGGTCGTTGTCTGATCCGGTTCAGATAACATTGTTGTCAATACATTTTTAAAATTTTAAAATTCTATATTTGATAAGATAACTCATTCAAGTTCAAAACATCAAGTATCAAATTAATTATCCATATGATATTCAACTCAAATTCAATATTTTAATTCAAATGTTTACAAAATTCCAAATAACTCTTCTAAAGAACATGTTCAAGATATTATTTTTTATTTCATCATTATTTTAGAAAATAAAAAATAATATATATATATATTAAATCCTACTCAAAGTTAAAAAAAAGTAGAAAAAGTTAAACATACATAAAAATGTATAATTAAATATTATTAATGATTATAAAAATAAATATTAAAAATTAGGAGAGAAGATATTTGTTTATTGTTTATTAATGATATTAAAACTTGAAAAATAATATTAAAACATAAAGTATAATTTAATTTTTTATTTTAAATTTAAAATAAGAAAACAAAATAAAAAGTATATTTTTTAAATATCACTAATATTATTTCAAGAGATATTCGTCATATTTTTAACGACAAGACGATGGTTGTTAATTTCTATATTAAGGACCATATTTTTTCTGGTCCTTATTGTTGATTTTTAACAGTCAATCATAAGAATATAAGAATATTAAGGAATAGAATTTTTCTGGTCGTTAATAACGATTTAACGACTATATTTGAATCTCTTCATTAATTATGATCGCTAAAAGTCATTTTTCTTGTCGTGTCTAAAGTATGAAAGTATGAAGGATGAACATGAAAGATGAACACGTAAAAAATCAGAAGAAGAAAAAAATGGAATGACAAGTATGAAAGTATGAAAGATGAACATGAACGATGAATACATAAAAGAATTAGAAGAAGGAAAAGAAAAGAAAAAAAAATGGAAAGTCACGAATCATATTTTTCTCCATCTACTTCACTCTACTACGCTTTCACTCTCATAAGAACATAACTGATTTATGACAGAACTGATTTATGATTTATATAAATTCACACTTAACTTTATGCTAACGATTGAGCTTGTTCTATTGTGTGATTCCCACATGTGTATGACAGTGATGCGAGATGTGTTGATGTGTGTGCAGCGATTTCGGCTCAGGTGGCATCTGCACATGGTTCTGATCGAATGTGTATGAGTCCAATATGAGTCGCATATTTTTGCGTCACATTAGATAGTGTATCTTTTTGGATGGGACCTATCAAATCATAACCAACCGTAGGTGTTTCTATGTTTAGTCTAGTTTTTTACTTTTGGATTATCTCATTTTGAGACATATGGATGTACCATTTTGGTGTCTACAACTTGCTATAGTTCCTAGTACTGAGACACTGTGAGACATATGAAAGTATTTTGCTTCCGCACTTTGCTTAAAGTACTTTTATCTATTGACTTCCGCATTTCTCTTTTATCGTTGCATTCTTATTTAGTCTTCCGTTTACATGTCACTTATCTTGACCACTCGGGTCAACGAAATAGTCAAAGAAAGATTGAAGAAAACAACGATAGAAAGAAGATCTCGCCACATGACGAGGTCGAATTTTGAGGCGCTGCAACCTTGTTAGGATGAATAATATATTGCCTATCAGATTCTCCAACCTTGTTCCAAATGCAGGACGTCCCTTTGACGCACAGTTAGGACGAGCAGGGCATGATGTGGGCATAAAGAGAGCATGCAGTGGGACTGTGCTCCCGTGCGGTGGTCTGTTCATCCAACGCACCTTTTACTTCCTCTCATTTGTCCATTGGCGACAGACGGATCTTAGGGTCTGTTGTTTTCCTACGACGTACAGACAAGTCTCATGCCCCTGAGCGGAGCAGGGACGAAACTCCGTTGTTTTCCTATCTGAATCGTGGGACCTGGCATGAATAAAGGTTTTCTGATCAGGACAAATGCAGAGGGAACCAAGTACGATTCTGGGCCACCAAAAGTGGACGTCGTGCGAGCTCTAAAGGAACCTCAAGGTCATTACCACAGTCAAGCCCACTCGGCAGCTTTCTTGAAGCTTTTTTTTTTCCCTGAAACTTCTTCATGCAAAATTGATTTGCTGACATGTTCACAAAGGTATGCTCTGTGGTCATCACTGATTCCATGAGCTGAATCTCCTGATCGCCACCTCCTTTGCGTGATCCAACGACTTCTGGACTATATAACTGATGACACATTGCCATCAACAATCCAACTTGGTGGATTTACCATCTCATTCCTTGTTCAATATTTTTTATCGGAAGGAATATTGAACGGAAGATTTTTTGCTTCACGAGTGAGTAGTCTGTCTCAACCTTAATAAAGAACAGCGAAAATACGATAGTTATCTAAATAGGACAGCAAACAAGAAGGTTCGAATCATTTATTGACCAATCAAATGCCGCAAATAAACATTAAAAAACTTCACATGATCCAATTATTTTATGTAACTTCTCTTTCTTTGTATGAATTAATTGATAACCTGATCTTTAATAACTTTGCTCCTTCCTGTGGACAGCTACCATTGAAAAAAAGTCCTAATTCAGTCACCATTCCCACAATCTGTACTTTGAGGCAACAACATTGAGCAGGTGCTAATTTGAAATTAAAGAACGACTATATGAAAAGTGAACCAGATACATGTATTTACAACAAGAAAAGGTAGGTACTATAATTATAATTAACTGCCCACTACTTTATTAATCAGTCATTACTAATACAAAGTGGTATCTTAACTACTACTATTTTTTAAATGGTCACTAACTAATTACAAAGTGTACACTCCTCCTAAAATATCTTCTTGTCCTTGATGCAGAGCAAAAAAATGGTAGTAATATTTTCCCGGTGTAATTGAAGCCGTCAAACTTGATTAAGAGAATTCTTTTAACCAAATGAACTTTCCCTTGTTCTTATGAAATGAACTTTCCCTTGTAATATGTAAGTTGATTTCTTGTGAATGAATGCTACTTCTTTGTGCTTTGCGAGTAGGCTGTGATACCAGTTGATATAAATTGAAAATACAAACTAAAAATAAAAATAGAATAACTATTGTTATCGGTAAAAGTGCAAGAATATTATACATAATTATTATTAACAACTTGTCAATTCGATGATAAATCTCCATAAGTCCATATGGAATGGACCCAACTTCAATTACATAACTCATCAACACATTTATAAAGGCTACCCCAACCTTAAAACTTATACCTGTATTTATAAAGGTGGTTACTATATTTATAACAAAACTACTAATATAACTAAATATTCACTATTTTCTAATCAATCATTAACTAATATAAAATGGTATCTTCTAAGTATCCACTACTTTATTAATGAGACTAACAAAGGCGAAGTGAGGTGCTGCCCACGCCTACAAGTGCAGACACTGAGATTGCTTTGCTATCTGTGTGTAATATATAGTGTTTATCAATGTCTATAAACTTTATGCATAGGCGTGCTGGTCATGGCATTAAGGATCTACGAGCACGTCATAGGTTTGAACTTAGTAACAAATTAACGAGATCATATTTATTATTTTTAATATTTTGGCACACATTTTTTCTTTATTTCTTCCATTTCATAATCCTTTTATGACTTGTTACAATTACAAAATTCTTACATTCTGTTTTTTATCCCTTTATTTATTTGCTTTGGACACATAATTGCATTATTCTTCTTATATGGCCATAATACAACAACAATTCTTATTTTCATGACATATTATTCTTGTTGCTTGATATCATGTTCTTTCTTTTGCTACTTTTAGATTTATTTAAATTTATTTTGTTAAATTTAAATTTAATATAAGAATTTAATCGACATCATTTTGTAAAACCTATATGCCATTAACTTAAATTCATATCTTTTATCTGGGTAAAATATTTTATTATTTTATATATAATTATTTTTTATATATAAGTATGTTAATTATTGAAGTTGTATGTCATTCTTAAATATTTAGTTTGCCAAAAGAATCATGGCACTATTTATATTAAACATTATTAGTTTTTATTATAGTTATCTAATATGAGATTGTATGGTTACCAATATAGCCTTTAATGAGATATGACTTATTGAATCATATTATTTTTTAAAGATGTTATTTATATATTTTTTAGATTATTAATTAATTAGTTACACAAGTTCTTATATATATAGATAATTTGAATTAGAGATTCCAGGATATAAATAAATTTAAAATATTGAGCTTATCTGTGAATTAGTGAATCCATTAAGAATTTGTCCTAGCTTGGCCACTAACTAATACAAAGTGATATCTTATTAACCACGTTATGGAGTTTGCTATACATGAACTATGTAACCCAAGAAAGTTAATGGCATGGACTAAGCAATGACCTCATGGTTAAGACATGCACTGTAACGACCCAACCCAGTTGGAAAACCAAAAAGAAAAAAAAGGGAAAAGATAAAACTGAAACCCAATTTTGGGAAAAAAAAGAGAGAGAAAGGATAAGGGACAAAAGATAAAACCAAAGAAAATAAATCTCGAGATAAGGAAATAAATTTTGACTCCAACAACAATCATATCTCCTATCTAATAAGATCAAAACTTCTACAAGCTTTCTCCCCTCTCTCTCGTGCCTCTCTCGCTCTCCCTCGCACCATATGGCTGCCACCCAAGAGAGCAACTAGAGAACTTGGACATCAACGACGCACATCTGGATCGAGAATGGCTGGAGGAAGAGGAAGAAGAAAAGGAAGAGGAAGAAGATAAGACTTCACAAGGTATGAAACTAGGGTAGATTCATCATAGAATATTGATTTTAGATTTGAAACATGCTCTAATTAATCCCCAGTACTAGTACCATGATTTATAATGTTGCAGGATGCCGGCCATCGTCGGAAAGACGATCGGAAAATACCCATTTCCATCATGTCGTTTTTGCATAATGAAACTCGGCCCGAGCAGGTCTACACCCGGACCGAGTTCGCTGAAACTCGGCTTGGATTCGCCATCGTCAAGTTTTCCGAACTCTGTGACCAAGATGAATCCGACCCGGGTCGATGACAACTTGTCCCGGGCTATTTCACGACGAAGTCGTGTTGGCCACCATATTCGCCTGAGTGATTGATTGAACCCGACTAGATTATAACCCGAACTCGGCCTAGGCTCCACTCGTACTCGGCCCGAGTTCCGACTGTATGAAGTCGATTCTTATGATCTTTTGACCCATGATTCATGTGTTTTATCTTGTTTATGCTTTTACGAACGATGATGTCTAACATGACCTATGATATTACAACTCCCCCTATGATGACTTAATATAGATCCAATATTTACATGATTATACCGATTCATGATGATATGATGTTCATGCACTTCTAATTACTCTTCACGATTCTATTTGTAGTGTTGATCAAACTTTATGTGATTATGATGATTGGAACCCTTGACCTTGATTATTATTATTCTTTTATTATTTATATGACTTCGATCAGTTATGGACTGACTATGGTCAATTATGAACTGGCTTTGCTAGTTACGATGATGATGATGGCAGGTTGAGGCAGGCCTCCCCGTGAGTTGAACTATACTCGTGACAAGTTAAAGATGAATAATAAGTCAAAGATGAATAATAAGATGAAGAAGAATATGAAAACATATGAACAATGAATCTTTCCTTATGATGTTTGGATTTGTTACATTTATAATGATTCTCATATGATTTTGTTAATCTCCTATTCATATGCTATTTTATCTAATTACCTTATCTTTACTCATATTATGATCATGTTTACTTCATTCTTATATGATGGTGATATCTTTATGATTCTTGTACTTATCTTACTTTCATACTAAGTTACAAAACTCATAGAGAAATTTCTTCCCTGCATCTTTTTAAATGCAGGACTATATCAGAATGATGTTATACTCTTTTTATTATTAGTCTTCCGCTTTAATTTGATGTCAGTTGACCAATCAAAGTCACACGTAAGGATGATCCATAACGTCCTTGAAGCGTATTCTGTCAGGCAGCGGGATGCAATTTAGAGGCGTTACATGCAAGGTCAGGTCAACTGTGAACTAATTGGTTGGATTATAATGATGATGAAGTCCTTTTAGCATATTTTTTTTCTGCACTTAAAGTTCACATGATGTTCTTTAAGAATGCTATCTCGTGCAACCCAATTAAATTGTTATAATCATATTTCAGAAATTATTTCAATTGATCTGATATTCAAAATTATGATGGAGTCCGAATAATTTAGTTTGGAGAACCGCATGCCAAGAATCTACGACTTCTTCATTCGCATTTTAATTCATCCTTTTGTTGGATTTAAATTGAGCAATGAGGCCCAATTATAGCCCATGAATCTTTCTCATACTCCACATAAGAAGAAACATGGGTAGCTCCTCTAGTTGGCATTTCTCATCATGTTTTTTAGAATAAAGTGTATTTATTCTTCTGCATCCCAAAAATATATTACTAATTCTTTTATCAATCATCTTACTGAAGTAGATGAAAATTCTGAGTTTTAACGTACAGATCCAGAATTCGAGTCACAGTATATACTCATATTTATCTTCAAGAACTTTATTTTCAATCTATGTTCTGCTGACAAAATAAATAACATATGATCTCTTTTGCAATCCTGTGGGTGGGCCTGTGGTACGAGCCAACATATCCGTAGTGCTTTAGAATCGTCAATTGTCCCCCTTCAAAAAGCTCTTTTAGTTGATTTACCTGTGCTTCATTATATGCACCGGTAACTTGGTTAATGCTTGGGCTTGAGGCAGGGAAGGAACTGGATGCCACTACAAGAAACCTATAAAAAACGATGCCAAAATGCTAAAATAGTTGTCAACTGCAGAACAGTGCTGTGGTCAAGGACAAGATGCCAAATATGCACTTTAGATTCCCGCAAAAATTCACGATCCTCCGATACGGAGACAGAGGAGGAATACATGCACAGAATTTACTCACAAGCCTAATGGAAAATGACATGCACATCAGACTTTGAAGAACGAATATGACATGAGTTCCAGTTCGTGCTCGCATCATTGCATCCATTCATCTTGGTTCATGAACAGTGGGAGCATAGATACATTTCTTTAGGCTACTGTGAGTTTATTGCTCTAGAGCGAGCTGCTCGTACCGGTGGAGATCATTGAGGTACCTTGAGCAGGTGTACTCTTCCATTCCGGGTGCATCGATCAGTGGCGATCTTGAAACTTTAGACCTCGATGCTTGTTCAATGAGTTCAATCGATCCATCATCATTTCTTAGAAGTCTGACCACCTGTATAGGAAATGTTTCATGAGTAGCCAAAGCTCCATCAAAGGTTACAAAATTGTACCTTCTTCTTACCTCCTTCATACTTGGTCTACAGGTGGAAAGGTGATGAATGCACATTGACGCAACTTGTAATGCACGTGTAGCTTCTTTGAGGTCGTAAGCATCACCAAGAGCAGCGTCGACGAGTTCACCCACATTGTTTGCCTCTAGTAGTGGTTTTGCCTATTGCATGCATCATTGTTGCACATGCAAGATTGCAATGATAAATTTAATGCATAATCCAGAATAATACATGGTTAGGAGCTTTATCGATATTACATATAGAGCTGTATCACTGACTAATTCAATTTTATCTGAAATTATATCATAATACACTCATAATTCCATGTTGCAGCACTATGAAACTTCTTTTCTGGCACTGATTTGGCACAATTTAAACTCTTCCTTGGTACTGATTTGGCACAATTTCAATGTGGTAAGAAAATAACAAGTTCAAATATCATAAATAAAGTTATGGAAATATCAATGCCATGCAAAATAAGTACCCTACCCATATCACTAGGCTCTGTCTTGAGAAGTCAACTGCCAGCCTTCCTGTTATTAACTCAAGTAGCAACACTCCAAAGGCAAATACATCTGTCTTCTCATTCATTACTCCATGCATGAAGTACTCCGGTGCCATGTATCTAAGATGAAGCGAAGAAGATAAATTTAAAGGAATATGTTAAAATGCTCAAGCTCAAAGAAGTGGGCTTATGCAATCCCACCCGAATGTTCCTTCAATGGGAAACACTATGTGATGATTCCATTTATCTGGAAGCCACTTTGCGAGCCCAAAATCAGATATCTGCAATGAGAAGGAATCATGTTTAATGGATACTAAAGGAATGACCGAAAAAATCGTTTGAAGTACCTGTGGCTGGAAATCTTCAGTTAAGAGTACATTGGAAGCTTTGATGTCTCTGTGAATTATACGCCTTTGGCATCCCTCATGAAGGTACTGCAGGCCTTCTGAGATGCCTATGGTGATCCTAAACCTGACCTTCCACTCGAGGCTCACTTTCGAACCTGAAGAACTAAACTCCTTCTCAGGGCTAGTTATGATACATAAATCTAACTATTTGATACATTACTACTTTAAGATTTAGAATGATGTCCCTACCATAGAGCACAGAAGCCAAACTACCATGTGCCGAGAACCGCAAAACCAAGAGCAAACTTCTTTCCACACTGAATCCTACTAATTGTGCAGCATTTGGGTGATTAACATGAGCAATAATTCCAAGCTCAGACAAGAAATCTGCAATTCGTGCTTCCTCATTGTCTCCTTTTATTAGTTTTTTTACAGCTACAAGCTGGCCATCAACCAGGGTTCCTTTGTAGACCTCTGCATGTCCTCCCTTTCCAATCAAATTCTCTATCAAAGATCAGAAGGAAAGAAAAACTTGCTGAATTCTGGTAAGCTCAAACATAAGATATGATTGCATCTTTCTGTGGACAACAATTGTTTAACCAAAATTATTGTTTCATATTTGACAAACTGAATCTTAAACCCAAGTAAATTTGGAGTACCATTCAACATGTTTTCCAAAAAAAGATGCTAGTTGAAGTTTGAACGAGCCAAGTTAAATTTGGAGTTTAACCATCTCATAACATCCCTTTAAGATCAAATTTTGAAACACAAGTAAACATATATTTCAATATATTTAGCTTACAATGCAAAGAAAATGCACAAGTTTGCATGATTGCCATCGGGTTATAGTTATGTTTGGTAGTTCAATATGGGGAAATGTAGCATTACCTTGGCTGAATCCATTAGTGGCAGTTGCAAGCTCATCATAATCAAAGCTCCTCCAAGAAAGCCTGGGTATTCCAATATCCTTTGCAATTCCTCCACTATCAATCCAATCTTTACTACTCTTTATTCTCTCCAAAGCCCTACCCAGACTTAAACTTCTCAGTGCCATGGGAAAAGTCGACAGCCTCATCATCGACCTCTTATTCCTTGTTATCAATCGACTTATCAAACATCTCCATTGCATACTGCGAGATCCTGTTGCTGTTCCATAGGGAACTAATTTTTGATCCACTGAGGAAGTGTCACTACTGCTGCTTCCATCTGAATATGCAAATGATAATGCATTTTCTAGGACACCTCGAGGTGTGTTCTGACTGGAGACAGTGACCTTAGTGTCATCAGGCTCAGGCTTGCTATTCTGCTCAACATCTTCTATATTGCTCCTGTCAGAGCCTGGAGAAGATACTGGACTCTCTGGAACACTTTGATGTGAATTCTCATGAAAGCCATCGACTTCACTGTCATCACATTTAGCTTTGCTATTTTGCCTGACCTCTTTATCTGAAGCTACTGTTTGATCCTTCGAGGAACTGCCATAACTGCCCCTAACATCAGAGTCTGCAGGAGACATTGGATTCTCTATAATACCCCGATAGGAGTTCTGATTGAAGCCATCGACTTCCCTGTCATCACACTCAGGTTTGCTATTCTGCGCGCCTTCTTCTTTACCTGCAATGGAAGATACTTGATGCTGATCATTGGCATTAATCTTTCCTATTGCAGAACTGAAAATGTGATCCTTCTCCTTTGAAGTTACTCTAACTTATGCCTAAGTTTGATTCAGAAGAAATCGTTAAATTGAATTGAATCATGTTTTCAACATAAAAAAATCACCTGACCGTGGAGGACAAGCAAGAACAGAAGACAGGAAATTTCTTATATATGATATGTTCATCGATGCGTCGTATGATCCATGTAGCCGACCTCACCTAGTGGGATAAGACTTTGTTGTTGTTGTTGTTGACATGTTCATCGATATTGTCTTTTTTTTATATCACCACAGTATCGGAAGTGGGATAAGCAGGAACTCGGGAATTCATCATTAATTTTTATTCCATTGTTGGCATATTTTTTTTTTCATTTCATGTTCATCAATTCCGTTTTCAATTCCTTTCTCATCTGATACCGACATAATTGGCAGAAACGCTGGAACCATCCGAGGATCAACTTGGAGGCCACTATTTTCTCTTTAACAATCTAACTATTGTGTACCACCCTAATTTTAACAGCAGACAAGACCTCGAGATGGAAGGAAAAGGACCCATCCGTGCAAACAAATGTTCCAGGTACTATTCTTCGACGTAAGTCAAACTTCAATGCCTAGTACGAACTCACATATGTCTCGCTTGACTTAATCTGAAAGAAAATGCGCAACGAAGGCATCATGGATACAAGTTCTATTACCTCTGCCACCATCCGAAGAACTAGTCGCTGCTTCCTCTGGCACAGACTCCTGGGCGGTGGCCTCTACTGGATCAGCAGGCAGGAACTTATCATGAGAACGACATAGAAGGTGAAACAGCAGATGATGCACAGGTAGGAGCAGGACAGTTAAATACACACCTTCCTTGGAGTTGGAAGAATCTTTGCCTTTGCACCGAGCTCTGGAACATGAAGGAAACGATCTCTCAGTTAGAACAGTTCCGAGAAACTATGCTGCCACTTCCTACTTTACTATTAGGAGAAAACAATGTTAACCGTCTTGGGAAGACATTAGGTTCTGTTGGTTTCCCCTTCCTTGCTCCTTTGCTTCCAGCAAAGCAAAAACCTGGACCAGAGGGAAGCAATGGCTCAGAGTCATCTCTCTGCCTTCAGAAGAAGGGAAAAGGGGGGTGGGGGGTGACGGGGGGAGGAATTAAACGGGGTGGGGTGTTTATGACAAGAGAAGAGAGAGAAAGGGGGCAAAGAGTAGCTTTCAAAACAAGACCACCCCCACAGACATGAAGGGTAGTGGTGATCCTGAAATGGAGGAATGGAATGAAAAGTAGTGCAGTGACGCAATGGAACCAGACATGGAGATGAGAGGGAGGGAGGGGAGGGGGTTCTCAAAAGCAGAGGCTTTTAAGTTTTGAACCATGGGATTTGGTGCCATGTCCAAAGGAGCCTAAAATGGAAGGGTATACGGGGGCATTGATGCATTATGATACTTGCCTGAAAAATGCAAATTTCAGATGCCAATTTGATTGCTTTTGGCTACTATTTAAATATTTGGTAGATTGAATTGCCTAGCATACGATACTTGTCATATTCACTGTTAATATTTAACAAAAGCTAATTATTTGTCTGCAGCTGTCATTCATTCATCAAATCATCAATCATTATATCGAAGTCTTCAAAAATGTTTTCTTACAAAAGATAAAATGATCACAAGACGTTAGATTAAGAGGATTTGAATTTCAATGACATAGTTTCTTTTCTAGTTTTCTTTTTCCTCTTTGCAGGTGAAAAAAAATGAGCATTTTGCGCTGAGACATATAACATTAAATAGTCAAATTATACCACAATAAATGATTAGTTTTAATCAATATTTTCATAACCGAACCGACGACCGGACCGGACTTCTTACTGGATCGCGGTTGGACCGGTCCAATCGGGTTCGATCGGATTAGACCGAATTTTATTAAAATAATATTATTTAGAATAATTATAAGGATATAATATAAGTTATATGATATAATATATGAATATTTTACTAATAACCTATTAAAAATATTAAAAACTAATATAACATACTTTTATTTATTAAAATTTTTAATAATGATAAATAATAATGATTAACATATAAATATAAATAGATTATTATTAACTTAGTATCTATTATTTATTAATGCTAGATGCTATATTAATAAATTTTATCCTAAATTATTCTTATTTCTTTTTTCTTTAATAGTTTCCTTTTTATTTCCTTTATTTGTGCCCTTTAATAATTTGTCATTTTAATGTTAATCAATTTTGAATAATTATCTTTTTTATTTCAATTCCAATTTAATTTTATACATATCATACTCCCTCCTTTTTTAACCTTTCTTATATTCCTTTCCTTTTTTCTTTCTTAACTTTCCTATTTTTATCATTTTTTAAATTTTATTTTTCAAAACTTGATTTGAACCGGGTTGAACCGGTTCAATCGGCCCGGTTTAACCGGCTGGTTCAACCGGTTTTCGCCAGTTCAACATCAAAAATGGTTTTGATATCAAACCGAACCGAATTGTCGGCCGGTTCGCGGTTGAACCGATTGAACCGGCCGGTCCGGTCCGGTCCGATTTTGATAATATTAGTTTTGATGTTATAATAAGGTGAAGTCACAACATGCATTTGCCGAAAGGATATAAAATTTTATAGATATCTTGATTCCTTCTTAAAAAAGGTCATACGAATCCATCTGTTCCTTTTTGCAGCTTTAAAAATTGAATTGTACGTTTCTTCAAATTTTTCGTGAATAGTTGAATTGATAGATTAATTCAATAGAGTGAAACGTAATGATAAAGAATTAAGAATTGATATGATAAGAAAAAATATGTGTGATGGATTAATTTCTAATGAGCATTTAAATTTAAAATTATTATTATAAATATAAAGTATAATTTTATTAGTTAATAAAAAAAGTATAAATTAATTTTTTAATGAACTTTTTTGTTAAAAAAACATTTTTAAAATAAATTATATTTAATGAAGTATTATTTTTTTTTGTAAAATGATAAGTAATAAATAATATTATATCAACTTTTATTATAAATATTTTATATTTAATAAATAAATTATTTTATAACAGAAATGTATGAGAGAGAAATAAGAAAAGAAAAGAAAAAACAACATTAAACATAAGCAAAAAATGAAGAACTAGTACTCCGATTCTAAAAAAATTAAAATCGAAGCACAGAATCATTATTCCAAAGCATTAATTGTGACTTGGTTCCACTAGATGGCTAAGCTGGAATAAGGTCCAGTTAAGTTCTCAACCAAACACCATCATGGATTCCAACTTTATCAGAGGTTAGAGATTTAAAAAGCTAATTCCCCTATCGATGAGAAATTTAAGGTAACTTGCTGATTTAGTAGAATCTATGTACAGAATGCAAAAGACTAAGATCTAATCGTAAACTATGCACAAATGCAACTAAACAAGATTTAGGCGTATACTATGCACAATATGAAACTGAACAAGTTTAGGCATAGACTATACACTCCTCACTTCACTGAACAGCAAGTGTACAGATCGAAATAGTAAACTCGAATATCGCATTCATAGTGATTTGAAACTTAAGATTCACTAATTAATCTAAATTAATCATAGACTAAGTTAACTCTTTTTGGAGTTTTATGATAATTGATATAGAATGATAACTAACAATAAATGAAAGGTTCTCTTAGGAACGGAGTTCATCTAATGTTCTACTATGAATGAATTAGAATAACTTAGAAATATAAATCAAACCAGATTCAACCTGTAAAGACGGCTCTCACACTGTATTAAAATTAGAACTAAGTATCACACTTTCATATGAATGTTAGTTAGGTTGATTCAACAAGAGTTTCAACTAATATTAGATTATCATAAAACTTCTAACTCAATGCATAAATACAATTAGATTCACAACTAGTGCTCATGCTCTTGGTTTATTTCTAAACATCAAGAAATTTTAGAATGATATGAGATTCACATCAACAAAAACTAAATGGATGTATCAAAACTCAGCATGGATAGATTGGAAACACAAATGAAATCAGTTCAGAAATTAATTGTTAATGTTCTTGGTTTATTTCTAAACAACAAGAGAATTTAGAATTAGCCTCTCAACTGTCATTACAAGTTGAGATTCACATAAACGAGAAGTAAAATGACGCATTCAGATCTTGACATGAATTAGAACTAGAACAAATGATGATGCTCTTGACTCATTTCTGAGCAAGAAAGAATCAAACATCAACTTCTTAGTTGTCATTATAAAATAGGTTTCATATCAATATAGAATTGATTTGAAAATATTGAAAAATTGCACTAACATCAGTGACAAAATTGTTGTTCAATCATTCATCTATAAACAAAAATTAAACTAAGATTTAGCTCCTCATAATTGATGAATTCAATACAAAACATATAAGGAACATAATAAAAAAAACATCCTAAAACATAAAAAAAACCCTCAGCTCCAGCAAGAAAAACCCTCTGGCCTCTAGCCAAATGGATAGGAGAGAAGATCATTCTCTATTGTTCCTCCACATTCCCCTTTTATATGACACTATCATTGCCATTTGATCTTCATCAGAATCTTCCATTCCATCTGATTTTGTCATATGTCCTCTAGTCCTTTTTTTTCTCTGCCAAAAGATTCATTTCTGCAACTTTTTTGGCAGCTTATAAGTGATCCCCTTCTTTTTTTCCAACAGGATTCTTTATTTTCTATTTGATTTTGATCCTGCAATAACATGAATAACAAACATCAATTCTTCAAATGAAAATTAGACAAATAATAATTAAAACAACATATAAAACAGCTCAAATGTGCAAGTGTAAACATAATTATCAGAATATGAACATTTCAAAATTTATATGCACGTGAATTAATATAAAAAATGAGTAAAAATTTAATATGATGACCTATCTCTTTATAAAACATTAATGCAAGTGATTTGTTCTCTCTTTAGCATCGATAACTATTATCTTCACTCTCACCACCCATCCGTAATTAAGTTACGGGCCATGTGCACTAAGTAGTTGTCACTCAGCTTTGCTTTCGTTAATGACTCCTGAGTCTCCATTTTTCTGTTTCAAGTCACTTGTTCCGTCCCCATCTCCAGGGGCATGAGTTGCCACATTAACTTTCACATATATCCAATACCTGATCTATTTCTCTCCTTTCTGGTAACCCTCTACTGCTAGCACAAAAATTGGTGCACAAACTCTCATCTTTTTTATTCAGTTAAAGAACATTAAGCATCATTTCTTTTGGAGGTGCCGAGTCCATGTGCATGTACAGCAGCAATATTATTAAAAGTACATGAATCGAGCATTTGGTGAGAATTTTTGAGCCTGCAGAAGAACTGTCTGACTAGCCAAATCCTGATTCAGAGATGACCCACATACCAAAAAAATGCATCTGTCCTTCATACATGTCACACACAAGTACAACACAAGTAATCCTTGAAGAGAAGATAATTCACTATGATGATGGAGGGAAAGTGCAAGTGAGCAGATCCACGTTGACCACGACCAGAACTTGATGCAGCAGTGTTTTGTGCTCCTAATGTAATGCCTCTGCACGGTGCTTTCTTTTATATATTACTGATCTTTGTTTGCTGCAATTTTATGAACATTATGGAACAGGTGGTCAATTCTACCACCTAAGCTTGAGGTGCGGTTCTTGACCTACTTGAATTGATCTATAGCATTTTTATAATTAATGAGACGACTTGGGACACCTGTGACATTGTGCCAGTGAAGCGGTCAAGCCTAAACCCATGTTCTTCTCCAAGTTATTAATCTCAAGTTTCTAAAAGATGAAACAATATGATTAGGCTCCTTTCAAAATTCAATTTCATCTTCTTCCATTGCAGAATCCCAGTGTCACATACGTGATTTGGTATAAAAATGTGCTGAGTATTAACTTACAAAAAAAAAGTTCTTGTTTGAGTTTGAAGGCACACAAATTTCTCTTTTATACTGCTTTCGGCCATCGGTGCCCAATATTACCATTATTTAATGAATATTGATGTGTAAGATAAAAGAAGAGAACCGTAATTTCCTGAATCAAATTGATACTTCAGAAATCGAACTTGAACCTATTGATTCTGATTCTCCTAGGATTTTCACTTCGACCCAAACCGTTAATCACATCATTTGGCGTCCACAGTTCATAATGGTTTTGTAACGCTCCTGAAATTCGGCCCTAATTTAAAATTTTTTGCCGAACTTCGGACGACGCTACTTCGATCTTGACATGATCTAATTTAATAAAATATTGCAGCGGAAACATAATAATAATAGACATAACAATAATATCATAAAACAACGAAAGACTTCATCATATAAAAATCCCAAGACAACAATACTAGCCCATGGGCCACATATGATCTAACATCAAGACCCAACATAAGGTTCATAATACATAAAGGAGTCCAAATAAAAGTAAAAGATTCAAAGACTCATAAGCCATACATACTTAACTCTTATAAGAGTTCATCATCATAACATAAAAAGTCTAAAAGATAACTTGGGCCGTAGCCCGATCAACTCATGTGCAACGTCTCCGTCATGAGGCTCTCGCCGCCGAATCTAAGCCTCATCCATACCTGCACGGATCAATGGGATGCAGGAGATTTCTTCCGTTAGAGTATGTTGAGGTCCATGCATGTTATGATCCTATGATATAATCTCTACATGTCATGGCATATGCGTATCATCATCATGAAACATAGATCATATGCATGCTATGAACTACTCATGCATATTACATGGCATATGAACATATCATCATAGTAAGATAAGATAAACATATAACATCATTATCATTATGTCAAGCATATCATAACTTATCATTATGCTAAGACATATCATCATTCATCTTGCTTTACTTTAACATCTTCTTTCATAACATCTTATAACATGGGTACATACTTTAGCATCCGATTGGAGCTTTTATCAACATCTTTAACTTTATATCCCAAGTCATCTTTGGAAAGTACACACAGACTTGTAAGACTTTACTTTCCACTTTATATCATTTTTTCATCTTCTATCTTGATTAAGATAGCTTATTATCTTGGTGATTGGGAAGATCATATTGATTCGCGGGAACTTGGCTAGCTAGGCCGGGACGATTGCCCCACTTTTGGAAGGATTCTTCCCTAGGAATACGACACATCAACTAGCATGTGAAGACTTTATTCCCCTCCACGATTATAACAAGACACCTTCATGTCAATCCATCTTTTACTTTCATTCATTATCACATACAATCATTCATCACATATTATATGTTTTAACCCTATTTAAGGTTATACATACTTCAAATCATACTATGAGTGGACATTCAATCATAACTAATCATCTGTCCAAAACAGACGACCGTTTCTTTAACGGTTGACCTTTAGACTACATATCGGACGACCGGTCGGATTATCGGTCGACCAATTTGGTCATTTCGGATGACCGAAGCTGAGTTCCGGTTCGACCGCTAATCACAGAATGTGACACTCCTCTAAATCGGATGACCGCTGGAATATCGGTCGACCGATACATGACTTTCGGATGTCCGAAGTGAACTTCGGATAGTCCGCTAATCATAGAATGTTTCGACTCCATATATCGGATGACCGTTGGGATATCGGTCGACCGATATATGCTTTTCGAACGAACGAATCAATGTGTTCGGACGTTCGCTAATCACAGAATGTGTCTACCCTTCCAAAATGGTCGACCGATAAGGGAACCGGTCGCCCGTTTTAAGACGGCAGTTACACGATTTTTACATGATCTCCTTTCAAATCTTAAATACATTGACATGGTCACTACATATTGACTTCCAAACATCATAATGGACATCTCATGACATTCTTAATACACTAAACATCAAACATATGAGATTTTCACATGGAGACATTTGGTGGCATGCTAAATAAGTTCATAAATGTACGTGAGCTTTCAAGATTTCATAATAATACTTCATAACAACAATAAGCTTTCTAATGCTAAGCATGATGAGCAATAGAGCATAAGTCTTAATGGAACATAAAGCACATTAACATTCTAATCATGGATAGCAATAAAATAGTAATATAAAGAAACATGAAGCAAGAAATGCACATTTTTTAAATCTTCTTCTAAGAACAAATGATTTGTTCTGTAATCCCTAATCCACACAAACAAACATTATTAGTGAAAAGATTAGGATTTAGAATCCCCTCAAACATACTTTTAAAATTTTAGATTAAAACCCTATTAATCCTAATCTTTTCTTTATTCCTTTTGCTTCCTTCTTTTTCCACTTCTTCTTTCTTCTTTCTTCTTTCTTCTTTCTTCTTTCTTCTTTCTTCTTCCTTCTTCCTTCTTTCTTTCTTTTCCTTCCCTCCTTCCTTCCTCTTCTACTTGCTTGTTGCTGTCCTGCCGAGATATATGGGAGAGAGTGGTAGGTGGGAGAGAGGAATGGAGTTTGCTTGCTTCTTGTGCGACTTGATGTGTGTGCTGCCGAGAGTGAAGAGGGAGAGTGGGTGTGAGATGGAGAGAGGAAATGAGTTGATGGAGAGAGATGTTGAGGGAGCTGCCTTGTTGCTTCCTGCCGGCTAGGTATTTTGAGGGAGGAGAGAGAAGAGGGTGTGAGGAAATGGGAGGGGTTAGGTGAACTTTAGGGTATCTTAGATATTTATAATTTGGGTTTTGGGCTTCTTAGGTTAATGGTCTTCATTATGAATTTTTAAACATCTTCATATTTCTTTTTGCATATTTTCTTTTCCTTTTTCTTATATATATATATATATATATTGAGAATATTACAATATATCCCCCTTAAAATAAAATTCGTCCTCAAATTTTGTAGAATCTCATACAATAGATCTACTCATCCACGTTGCTTCATTTATCTTTGGTTCATCGTATATACCGACATGATCTCTCCATTTATGATATCCAACGCGCATTCCTCGGTGGTTTCTCTTTATCATCCTTTGCATTCCGTCTCCACTTCGTCGCTCACCATCACTTGCTATTTCAAAACTTTCGCGGGAATTTCATATCTCTAATCAATCTCAAGAAGTTGAGATCGTTCTTGAGCCACATTTTCGTTGTGCAGTTGTGATCATTAGCTTGATCTTAAATGAAGATCTTTCTTTTTCGTCGCTTCATCTACCTTAAGTCCTTTCCAACTTCTTGAAGCGGATCTTGGATCTCTATCCAAAATAATAGAAATCGAGGTTCCGTGCAAACGGATAACCTCATTCACATAAAGTTCTACCATGCTTTCCATAGATTGATTCACTTTCATAGGTACAAAGTGAGTCGACTTTGTCAAACGATCAACTATAACCCACATTGCATTATGACCCTTCCGGGTTCGAGGTAGTCCTACCACAAAGTCCATGGAGGTACTTTGTCATTTTCATTCCGGAATAAGTAAGGGTTGTAACTTAGCACACGGCCTTCGGTGTTCAATCTTGACTTGTTGACATACTATGCATTTAGCTACATACTTGGCCACTTTCTTCTTCATGTCTTCTCATCAAAAGTTCCTTTGTAAGTTCTTGAACATTTTGGTGCTTCCGGGATGAATTGAGAATCCGGACTTGTGATATTCATCCAAATTTCTCTTCTTAGTACCTTGTCCTTTGACACCCATAAGCGGTTCTTGTACCTAATTGCTCCATTTTCGCCATACTCGAAGTGATTTCTTTCTCTTTTTCATACATTGATCATTCCAGGATATTCCGAGTCCCTTCTTCGAGCTTCAACAATCCTTCTCACTAAGCTTGATTCGATCACATGATGAGCTATACACATGATCCTTCGGCCACAATTGCTTGGGGCCCATTGCACCATTTTTTTCACAAGATTCCACTTGTACACACTCAGACATCCAAGTGATCCTTTCCACTTATGACTTAGTGCATCGGCAACTACATTTGCCTTTTCGGGATGGTACAATATTGCGAATTCATAATCCTTAAGGAACTTAAGCCATCTTCTTTGTCTCATGTTCAACTCCTTTTTGAGAGAACACATACTTTAAGCTCTTATGGTCCGTATACACTTCAAAATCTTCACCATACAAATAATGACACAATATCTTCAAGGCAAATACCACCGCCGCCAACTCTAGATCATGAGTTGGATAATTGACTTCATATTTTTTTCAATTGCCTTGATGCGTATGTAACCACTTTGCCATGTTGCCTAAGTACACATCCTAATCCGGTGCCACAAGCATCACTATAGATGACATAGCCTCCACTTCTCGTGGGAATGACTAAGATTGGTGCCGTGGTGAGTCTTCTCTTGAGTTTTTTGTAATAGTTATAACTATGTCATCATCTTATCAAACATTTCCAAGATTCTAGTGTGAATCTTAGATCCTTACTTCACTCCGTGAAATGAGGATCATTCGTGCGCCACGCTTCCGTTGCGCTACTCTGATCTTCAACACGATTTAGTCAAGTGACAAGTCACCTAGCTTGCCCCTTGATCCTTTCATGTCATTATTTAGGTCATATAAACTCAAGTAGAATAATTCTCATTTTCTTCATATCTTAACCACCCTTCTTATGACTTTGGTGGTTTTTCTTAACTTTCCTCATCTTTAAGAATTATGATTACGTGTCTTATACTTAGAATATTCCTTTTAACATTTTAAGTAATCGTTATGTCCATCACGCATACACATTATAATCAATATGATTAATTAAACGTTGAGCGATGATCACCTTGAATCTTATCTGAAACTTGGCGAGCTTCTTCGACTTGCATGGTGTGAACTTGTTCCAACGTTCTTGGAGAGTTGACACCTAACTTCTCCGGGCAATTCTTTACATAATGTCCCATCTTGCCACATTTCAAGCAAGTTCCGGCCTTGAAACGACATTCATCGAGGTGACGTCTTCCACAATGATGACATATGTCATAGGCCCGTTCCATCTTTTTCGGAGAATGGTAAGGAGGTTTCTTCGGACTCTTCTCTTTTCCTTGCTTGGTCATCTTTCTTGATGTGTTGCCCTTAGAGTTCACAACTTCATCTTTAAGCTTTCGTTCTAATTCAATGACTAGCTCAATAGCTTCATTCATTGTCTTAGGAGCTTCACACATCATCCTAGCCTTCAATTCGGACTTAAGTCCTTTCACGAAGCGATTCACCCTTATCATTTCCGTCTTGACCAAGGTACAATACTTTTCGAGTTGAAAGTACTTGATCGCGTAGTCATTAACGGATGTCACCTTGTTGGAGGTTAAGAAACTCCTCTTGCCTTTGCTCTCTCATACTTCGTGAAAAGTATTGGTCTTGAAAATCCATCATGAATTTCCACCATGATGGACTTTCTTCTTTGCCGTACTCAGACTAAAGGGTGGAATTCCACCATTGCTTCGATTTTTCCGTTAGGCTATGAGTGGCACAAGCTAGTTTACTTTTTTTCGAACATCTCATTATTCTGAAGATATTCAT
Source organism: Pontederia crassipes (assembly GCA_030549335.1). NCBI lineage: Eukaryota > Viridiplantae > Streptophyta > Magnoliopsida > Commelinales > Pontederiaceae > Pontederia > Pontederia crassipes. Next base: position 4,937,278 of record JAUKPH010000022.1, on the reverse strand, counting down.
GATGGCATCCAACCATGCCTCGACTTCCTCCGGATCGTCAAAGCCGTTGAACATAGGAGGATTGAGGCTTAAAAATCTCATCAAAGAATCTTGGCACAAGCCTTCATAACATTCCATAACTTGAGTCGTGCCTTCGTTCGTTGGATAATTCACATCCATCTATCATCATACAATAACCATGCATCAATGTCTAACTTTATGCAGATATTAAAACACATACCTTTAGATTTGGTGGCACTTTATGACGATTGCACATGGACTTCATACTTAGACATTACGCTTAGACATTTTAGCCAACCTATGACTTGTACATCCTAAGACCTAAGACATGGATCAAGTCTTTAACTTACATCTACTATAGTATAACATATAACATATAAGAACCACGCTCTTGACTTCTAGAACTTAAAACACTCAAGCTAACTATGGCTTACTCATTCTAAAACCTATACATACGAGCCAACTATGGCTCTAATACCAACTATAACGCCCCTAAAATTCGGCCCTAATTTAAAACTTTTTGCCGAACCCCGGACGACGCTACTTCGATCTTGACATGACCTAATTTAATAAAATATTGCAGCGAAAACATAATAATAATAGACATAACAATAATATCATAAAACAACGGAAGACTTCATCATATAAAAATCCCAAGACAACAATACTAGCCCATGGGCCACATAGGATCTAACATCAAGACCCAACATAGGGTTCATAATACATAAAGGAGTCCAAATAAAAGTAAAAGATTCAAAGACCCATAAGCCATACATACTTAACTCTTATAAGAGTTCATCATCATAACATAAAAAGTCTAAAAGATAACTTGGGCCGTAGTCCGACCAACTCATGTGCAACGTCTCCGTCATGAGGCTCTCGCCGCCGAACCTAAGCCTCATCCATACCTGCACGAATCAATGGGATGCAGGGGATTTCTCCTGTTAGAGTATGTTGAGGCCCATGCATGCTATGATCCTATGACATAATCTCTACATGTCATGGCATATGCGTATCATCATCATGAAACATAGATCATATGCATGCTATGAGCTACTCATGCATATTACATGGCATATGAACATATCATCATAGTAAGATAAGATAAACATATAACATCATTATCATTATGTCAAGCATATCATAACTTATCATTATGCTAAGACATATCATCATTCATCTTGCTTTACTTTAACATCTTCTTTCATAAAATCTTATAACATGGGTACATACTTTAGCATCCGATTGGAGCTTTTATCAACATCTTTAACTTTATATCCCAAGTCATCTTTGGAAAGTACACACAGATTTGTAAGACTTTACTTTCCACTTTATATCATTTTTTCATCTTCTATCTTGATTAAGATAGCTTATTATCTTGGTGATTGGGAAGACCATATTGATTCGCGGGAACTTGGCTAGCTAGGCCGGGACGATTGCCCCACTTTTGGAAGGATTCTTCCCTAGGAATACGACACATCAACTAGCATGTGAAGACTTTATTTCCCTCCACGATTATAACAAGACACCTTCATGTCAATCCATCTTTTACTTTCATTCATTATCACATACAATCATTCATCACATATTACATGTTTTAACCCTATTTAAGGTTATACATACTTCAAATCATACTATGAGTGGACATTCAATCATAACTAATCATCTGTCCAAAATGGACGACCGTTTCTTTAACGGTTGACCTTTAGACTACATATCGGGCGACCGGTCGGATTATCGGTCGACCGATTTGGTCATTTCGGATGACCGAAGCTGAGTTCTGGTTCGACCGCTAATCACAGAATGTGACACTCCTCTAAATCGGATGACCGTTGGAATATCGGTCGACCGATACATGACTTTCGGATGTCCGAAGTGAACTTCGGATAGTCCACTAATCATAGAATGTTTCGACTCTATATATCGGACGACCGTTGGGATATCGGTCGACCGATATATGCTTTTCGAACGAACGAATCAATGTGTTCGGACGTCCGCTAATCACAGAATGTGTCTACCCTTCCAAAATGGTCGACCGATAAGGGAACCGGTCGCCTGTTTTGAGACGGCAGTTACACGATTTTTACATGATCTCCTTTCAAATCTTAAATACATTGACATGGTCACTACATATTGACTTCCAAACATCATAATGGACATCTCATGACATTCTTAATACACTAAACATCAAACATATGAGGTTTTCACATGGAGACATTTGGCATGCTAAATAAGTTCATAAATGTACGTGAGCTTTCAAGATTTCATAATAATACTTCATAACAACAATAAGCTTTCTAATGCTAAGCATGATGAGCAATAGAGCATAAGTCTTAATGGAACATAAAGCACATTAACATTCTAATCATGGATAGCAATAAAATAGTAATATAAAGAAACATGAAGCAAGAAATGCACATTTTTTAAATCTTCTTTTAAGAACAAAGAGTTTGTTCTTTAATCCCTAATCCATACAAACAAATATCATTAGGGGAAAGATTAGAATTTAAGATCCCCTCAAACATACATTTAGAATTTTAGACTAAAACCCTGTTAATCCTAATCTTTTCTTTATTCCTTTTGCTTCCTTCTTTTTCCTCTTCTTTTTTCTTCCTTTTTCCTTCCCTCTTTCCTTCCTCTTCTACTTGCTTGCTGCTGTCCTGCCGAGATATATGGGAGAGAGTGGTAGGTGGGAGAGAGGAATGGAGTTGGCTTGCTTCTTGTGCCACTTGATGTGTGTGCTGCCGAGAGTGAAGAGGGAGAGTGGGTGTGAGATGGAGAGAGGAAGTGAGTTGATGGAGAGAGATGTTGAGGGAGCTGCCTTGTTGCTTCCTGCCGACTGGGTATTTGGGTATTTTGAGGGAGGAGAGAGAAGACGGTGTGAGGAAATGAGAGGGATTAGGTGAACTTTAGGACATTTTAGATATTTATAATTTGGGTTTTGAGCTTCTTAGGTTAATGGGTTTCATTATGGATCTTTAAACATCTTCATATTGTTTTTACTTATTTTCTTTTCCTTATATATATATATATATATATTGAGAATATTACAGGTTTTCATATTACTGATGCATTTAAAGAATGGAACTTGCTAAGATTCGATTGTCCTCCATCATGATAAAAACTTGGCAAATACGTACCAGATAAGATTTCGAATTTAGTTTTTTTTTTGTTGAAAGCATGATCCGAGATGACTTAATTCAATATTTTTAGAACTGGACCGACGACCGGACTATATTGATCACTGAGAGTCGCGGTTGGACCGATCTGACCGAGTTTGATCGGATTAAACCGAATTTTATTAAAATAATATTATTGATAATAATTATAATTTATTGTACTAAAATAGTATATGAATATTGTACTAATAATTTATTAAAAAGATTAAAAAATAATATAACATAAATTTTATTAATTAAAAGTTTTATAATGATAATATAAATAGATTATTAATAATTTAATATATATTATTTAATGATGATAGTTGTTATATTAATAAATGTTATCTTAAATTATTCTTATTTCTTTTTTTGTTTAACATTTTCTTTTTTATTTCCTTTATTTTATGCTCTTTGATAAGTTTTCATTCTAATATTATTCAATTTTAAATACTTTCCTTTTTATTTCAATTACTATTTAATTTGTATACATATGATATTTCCTCCTCTTTAACTTTTCTTATATTCCTTTCCTTTTTTCTCATTTAACTTTTTTTATTTTTCTCATTTTTTTAATTTTATTCAAAATCTGCATTGAACCGGGTCGAACCAGTTCAACTGGCCCAGCGAGTTCAATCGGTTTTGCCCGATTTAATGTCATAACAAGTTTTGACATCTAACCGGATTGGATGCTGATTCACGGTTGAACTGGACGGTCCGGTCCAGTTAGAAATATGAAGTTTTTCTCAATCTTATAAGATATTATAGATTCATCAAGAATTTTTTAAATATAGCTACTCCATTTATCAAGCTGATAACAAAAGTAGAAAAGTTTTTATGGTCCCAAAAGTGTGAGAACAACTTTTAAGAATTGAAAAAGGAGTTGACAACTACATCGACACTCAATATTGCCTTTGAAAATGACAAGTATATAGTTTATAGTGATGCATGTGGGAGAGAACTTGGATGTGTATTTGTCACGGACGTGCCCTAGAAACATCATTTGTGCATAATCATGCATTTAATTAACATACTAAGTTAGTTTGGATGTCCATTTAGTGATATTTGTATATAGTAATTAATATTTCGATTAGAGCATAATGATTACTTAATTATCGATAAAATTTACAAAGTTATTACATAAGGTTATTAGGAATAAATTATAAAATTTCTAAATAATATGATATATATTTAAATAGAATTAAGCAAGCTTAATTAGGGTTAAAACACTTAATTATGAAAAAAATGTGATTGGACATCACTTAAGTTCTAAGCAGCTGAAGCAGACAAGTGAGAGATGCTCAAAGGGATATTTTCCCAAACCGTCATACGACCTTAGAAATTTCGGAAAAAAAAATATAAGCCACTTAACATTATCATTTCACCGTAGAAAAATTATTAGAGGAAGAACTCGAGCGAAACGACCTGGGGAAAATCAGGAGTGTCGGCTGTTCCAGGTGAGTTTTGATCCAGAAATTGTTCTTTTGATTGAGAGGATCTTTACTTCGTGATTAACAAACCATAAATTATGAAATTTTGTATGGTTAATACACTCAAAGTTAGATTGCCATGGCCCCTGGAATCACTTAAAATGGAGTTTTAGAGAGGAAGTTATGAACTTAGCTTCGCAAGTCACTCATCCTGTCCCGAGTCTGATATATGTTCAATTTGTAAATTAGGGCAAGATTGGAATAGAGAGAATTAGGGTGTGAAATTTGGATATGCTTAATTAAACATTCCAAAGGTTCAGTGAGAAGTGGAATCATCTTATTTGGATATGTATCTAGAGATAAATGAATTTTTCATTTTATAGTTATTCTTCTATCAGATTTCAGGACATGGACATATGATGATCCGAATTAACTATTTTTGTTATAAGGTTATACAACGAGTTAAATTCTATAATTTTTTATGAAAAAATACTAGTGAAGTTTAGTTTTTAGGAAAATTATGAACTAGTTAAATGGACAAGTATGAATAAAAATATAAATTAATCTTTAAGTGACATACAGTGTGCTAGGACATAAACCCTAGGTCAGATTGCATTAGAGGTTATGACTTACTCACTTGGATTTAGATAATGATATTTGGGGGTTGGAAACCTTAGGATGTCTAGTTTCTAATTAATCCAGATCATAAGATTTCCCATGTGGTTAAGAAATTATGAATTATTTATTGACAAGTACTCAATTTGAAATCCTGAGATAGCATCTAGTTAAGCTTTGGAGAATTGAAAATTTCCAAATGTGAAATGGCTTATGAATGTAAATACCTGAAATTATAAATTGGTATTACAAATGATTATATGTATTTTAGAGTGCATAATCATTCATGCATCATGAGCATGCATTGCATATTACCTTATTAGTGATTGAGAAGTAAAAATGCATTATTGCTTGTAGGAAAACATCAAGTTGCAAGTGAAAGGGAGAAAATCTAATAAACCTTCTTGAAGTGATAAAGTACAAGGTGAGTAGGAAAATTTACAACATAGCAAAATGTTATATGTTAGTTCTTTTATTTATGGTATTACCTTAAGTAAAGATTATTATTGTTATTACCGAAACATATCTTGAGCTATGAAAAGTATTTATGCTATGTTTCAAGGATTTCATATGAGATGGAGTAACATCTTATACAAAAATATTTTCAGGGAACAATGCTTGCGAAGTGAAAAAAAGTTTTATATGGTAATGATATGTGATTATAACATGTGTATTTTGATATTATTAAACTCCATGTGTTCATTAGCCATGATGTTTGAAAGAGGTCTTTTGGGACCGCATTTGATACACATAAAGTCTTTGGGGCGTATATCGGGTGTCTTTGCACTTTGGGGACTGCTCTGCGTGCACGTATTGACTCATGATTTGCTCTACGTATCTGAGAATCATGATTGGGTGACACTCAACCATGATTGAGATATGTATTGACCCATGATTTGCTCTGCGTATCTGAGACTCTTGATTGTGAAGCTCTGCTTAACTGTATGACACACAATCATAGAGGGATACATATTGACCCATGATTTATTCTGCTTATCCGTGACTCTTGATTATGAAGCTCTGCTTAACTTTATGGCATATGATCATAGAGGGATACGTATTGACCCATAATGAGTATGTGCAATGACACATGTATGGAGTTTAATTATGAAAATGATGATATTTTTAGTTACTTTACTTATATGAAAGTTCATATGATTTGACAAGTTATGTTATATGTGCTATGCTTTAAATATTTTATCATATGGAGAATGTGGTTATTTAATGTTATATGCACTCGTATTGTTTTCCTATATTGTACTTTTATTCCACTCACTGAGCAAATGATTATTGCTCACAATACCCATCTTAAATTTTTCAGATACTCGTAAGTTCTCGAGTTGAGTCGACTCGGAGCTTGATTTTGGTGCATATAGAGGAGGTCGAGCCACTGGAGCACTTTAATTTCCCTTCACTTTTGTTTTTGGAAGCATGCATGTAATAGATAGTTTTAGATGTTGTATTAAGTTTGTGAGAAACTTTTTGTAATATTGTATAAGACTTGATATTGTGGGGTGTTACATGTGAGATATGTTATGAAATAATGATGATAATATGTGAATGTCATGTCTTATAACTTTTATTTCAACTTTGATGAATATATATGCATCTTTTGTATGTATTAACAAACACCACAAGATAAGTAAGGGAGGAGGTTTTGTCGATTTTATTTTCAAAATTGCTAAATGTAATTAAGGGATACAATAATTGGGATTAGAACTTAGTCACGAAGTTGGGTGTGACAGTATTGATACAACACAAAAAGGTTGTAGCTTAGGTATCAAGGCAACTAATAAAACATGAAGTGAACTATCCCACCCATGACCTAGATTTGGCTACAATTGTCTTCGTTTTGAATACGTGGAGGCATTATCTTTATGGAGAAGAATTCGAAGTGTTTACACATCATAAGATCTTAAAATATGTATTCACATAGAGGTACCTAAATATGAAGCAAATGCATTGGATGGAGTTATTAAAGGACTATGAGTTCTCCATCAACTATCACACGTGCAAGGCTAACTCAATGGTTATGCATGGTAAGCATGAAAATTGGAATGATCACTTGCCTTGCTAAGATTGAAACGATATGAAATGATTGAAGAACTGATAAAGTGGAATTAGATGCTTGAGAAGAATGGAGCTTTCATGTATTGGGTTTGACCTTGTGAATAGAATAATCAAGGTCTAACCATATGATACCAAGATAATGTAAATATGAAAAGATGCACTTCAAATGAAGATGTACAACAGTCTAAGGATAATGGTATTGAAGATAGAGACCGTCAATGGATTCTCAATGATTCATCCCTAAAAAGAGATGTCCTCTGGACGAGGATAAAAAATTGTCGACCAACAAGTAAGAGTAGAATATTAGAGACCCTGGATTAATGAAGAGCTTAGGAATCCCATAATCAAAATGAGATGAGGTCACTATGGACTTTGCCACATAGGTGGTTGTAGATTGGTTGACAAAGATAGCACACTTCTTGTGTATTAAGATGAAACCATCAATTGAGATCAACAAAATTATCCAACTACATGGGATACCTACTGTTGAATTACAATACTACATTTCATCCGCAAATTGATGGTCGGTCGGAAAGGACCATCTAGACCTTGAAAGATATGTTGAGAATGCGCTATTATTTGACATGAAACAAGGGATGATCATTTGCCATTGATAAAATTCTCCTGCAATAGTAACTATCATTCTAGTATCGGTGTGGCACCATTTATAGTACTCTACCGAAGGTCGTGTCGCTCTCATACATATTTGAATGAGGTAGGGGAAAGAAAGAAATTAGATGCAAAGCAATTAAAACAAACAATGGTATATGCAAGTAATGTGAAATTGATAAAGAAGATAATGAAAGCTATATAGAATAGAGAGAAGGCATATGCACACAAAGGAATAAGGGAACATATTTTCAAAGAAGAAAATAAAGTTATGTTAAAGATGACCCTAACTAAAGGGGCAATGCAATTCAACAAAAAGGAAAAATTGAGTCCTAAATATATCGGACCGTTCGAGATAATGTAATTGATCAGAGAACACTACAAGAAAATCGTCGAATAGCGGCCCAAAGGAGGAGACGCTATTGAGGCACTATTGAGTCTCTGGAATATATAGAGACACTTTAGCATCTAGTAGCACCGACAACATGTGACGCTGGTAATCGGTAGCTAATAGTGTCATAATAGAGCCAAAGAAGAAGGAGACGCTCAGGCATCGCTAAGTCAACACTAACGTGGCATAGACGTGTGAGGCGCTATTCCGGCACTCAAGAGACGCTAAGTTTATGCATTAGTTGACGCTATTTTGGCGCTACTGTGAGGCCACCATCATGTCTGTTGGGTCGCGAAGGAAATGCTAAAGTGATGCTCCACCTATCGATGCTACTATGACACTTCGATGACGCGAAGAACGATATATTTAATGTAGCATCGACTATGCGTGCGACGCTAGTGTGATGCTACGGACGCGTTATTGTCAGATTTGTTTTGCCCCATTACATCCATATTTTCTTCCCTTCCCACACCATAAAATTATATAATGCATATAAATGCATTGATATCTATCACAGGCATAATATCAAAGAGTATCATCACAAACACAATATCTAAGATAAGAATTGGAAAGTAATAAACTGAACTAACAAAAGTATAACTACATATGTATATCTAATAAGAAGTCTATAAGTAACAAAAGTATAGTTGCAAAAGTTTCTATCCTAAGTTTGGGAGTTGTTGTCGTTCCGGATGTTTGATCCCGACATGCTCGATCCTTGGCCTCGCGGGGATTGATTCGCCGGGAATAATGGAGCCAACTACTACGATAGCTGCTGTGTCACCTACTGCGATATCTGCTATAACATTTGATGTGATAGCTACGTCACATCAGGTGCAGCGGATGAGATCTGAGCAGATGGACTGCCTACATATTCTCCACTCCTCCTAAGTACATGATCGGTTGTGCCGAGGCCACCGCGCAAGTATCCTCCTCGTGTCGTGCTGGCCACCTCCTCTCAAACAACAAGATCCTCTACGAAATAGAAAATTATACAATCATATAAACATTATAGATTATATACATTATATAACATCAAAAAATAAATAAATTAAAAACGTGAATCACTTTCAAGAAACGTTACCTGGTGACTGAGTACTCGGATCATCTCCGTACGTTTCAGCCATCTTTGCATTATACTCATCCTAAAAAATTTAAACATTGCATATTTAAAAGATAGTTTGCACTAACATCAACAACTAAATGAACATGTGATGAGACTTACCAGAAGCCTACGAGTGGTGTGACCAAGTCGTTGGTCTTCCGACTCTTATGTGTGGCCTCGTAGACCACGCGAAAGTCCACAAGACCACCTCGTTTCTTCTCCTGCAATAAAGTTTCAAAATTTATAAAATAAGTATAAGTTAAAAGTTTAATTAATCGAATTTATATGTAAGTTACCATGTGCCGTCGATGCTCGTCAAACCGCATTGACCCTCCTGTGTGAACGTGGCTTCAGGTTTCGAAAATTGGTTAACTCATGCATTTTTCGACTTTCTTTGCCATTGTTCATCCATCCTTTATGAAGATCAAATACTTAGACTTTGAAAAATTATAAATTTAATAAAAATAATTTAAATATAAACATACTTATTACTTCCTACATAAGGACTCCTAAACCGAGCACCTAATATGCCTTGGGCATCTATGTATGCCCTGCTCCAAAGTGAGGCCAACGAACGTGACGACCTTGCAAAACTTATATAATCAATTTCGGAGGTGTTTCGCAACCACTTCTTCAAAAACTCTCTGGATCGTTCCCAAACTAAGATCCGGATGAAACTTATTCATCTCCTAAATAATACTTTAAAACTTAGTAATTTCAAAATAATATAAAATAAATTATGTAACACAAAAAGAAGATCATACCGTCAAGGCCCGAAAGATGTCATGCCGCACTTGAATTGGGACATCTTTCCACGATCTTGCCCGTTCCGACAAGTGGGAAAGAACAAGAGCACTGACATTCCGCACGGTACTAGCGTGTATGAAAGTCATCCTATAAATTACAAAGAAGAATTAATTTTCAATGATAAGCAAAACTATAATTAAATGTCTACAACTTATTTAATTTACGGTCGAGCAATATTATTCACGGTGACCACCCCATTATCTTGTAATCCCTCTTCAGCTGTCGAAGAGGAATCATCATCGTGTATAGCTGGGGTAGGCTGAGAAGGTCTGACATCATCTACAGGCTCTAGTATAAAATAAAACATTATTGTCATAAAAAATTAAACTAGGGATAATTTATATATGTACAATAATGTTTTCACCTCGCGTGATGTCTATCGCGCATGATCCGTGGCAGTCTGCTTGTCAGAATGTGACAAGCCGGGTGCTTGTTCTATCGATGGCGTAGCAATTGACATTATTAAAAAAAGATTAATGTAATTAATTAATAAATATAATTTTAATAATAATAAATATATCACCTAGGGTAAGATGTCGCTCGACAATGCTAGAATGTAGTGAAGCATCCGGTAATCTCGACGGTGGCATAGCAATTGTCATCATAAAAAAATACTTAAAATACTTGCATGTATTTAAATTTATGGAATATACAGAAAATAACTTGATGTGACATGCCGATCGTCGTCGTGCGATCGAGACGTCCCGACTATGTGTCCCATCGACGATGAAGCAACTGTCACAAAAATAAAATAATTAGAAAATTGTATTGCCTACTATGTGACACGTACCTAGAGTGATATGTGAAGAGGATCCACCAATGGATCGCCTACTATGTGACGATCAGGCTACATGCCCCGTCGGAGGCGGAGCAACTGACATTATTAAAAAGCATATATGAATGTAACTATTATAAGCAACTATAAATAAGCAACTGACAATAAATATAATACCTGATGATCGTGATGGTTCACTCATATGGAGTGAACGCCTAGAAGAGCGAGATGACCTAGAAGCTCGACCTCTAGTAAACATGACTGAAAAAAAGTAACAAGCTTGTGTCATTAGAATATGTACAACAATCTAAGGATAATGGTATTGAGGATAGAGACCGTCAATGGATTCTCAATGATTCATCCCTAAAAAGAGATGTCTTGGATAAGGATAAAAAATTGAAATTTGCAATCCATTCATGAAGTACAAAATGATGTATGGAGAAGTTTTTGGTGGACAAATATGAAAAAAGAAATTGTCGAGTTTGTGTCAAAGTTCTTGGCATGCCAACAAGTATGAGTGGAATATTAGAGACCCACAATCAAAATGAGATGAGGTCACTATAGACTTTGTCACTAGTCTACCCCATACCTAGAAAGGTTATGATGCCACATGGGAGGTTGTAGATTGGTTGACAAAGATAACACACTTCTTGTGTATTAAGATGAAACCATCAATTGACATCAACAAAATTATCCAACTACATGGGATACCTATTGTTGAATTACATTACCACATTTCATCCGCAAATTGATGGTTGGTCGGAAAGGACCATCTAGACCCTGAAAGATATTTGAGCATGCATTATTGTTTGACATGAAACATGGAATGATCATTTGCCATTGATAAAATTCTCTTGCAATAATAACTATCATTCCAGTGTCAGTGTGACACCATTACAGTACTTTATCGAAGGTCGTGTTGCTCTCATACATATTGAAATGAGGTAGGGGAAAGAAAGAAATTAGATGCGAAGCTATTAAAGCAAACAATGGTATATGCAAGTAATGTGAAATTGATAAAGAAGGGAATGAAAGCTTGATGCATGCAAAATACAACATATTTTAGATTATTATTTTAATTAAATTTTCTATAATTTGATCATGGCATGCATTATTTTTAGTCACTTTTAATCATAATTCCGAATTTATCAATTTTAATTATTAAATTCTCTGAATATTTTAATTGTGGATGGATTAACTATATTTTGATAATTATTTTGCAGGAAAAATCGAGATTAAAATGGATTGTGCTGTATCGGTCAAAATTTCAAAGAATTCATCATTACGGCCGAGATTAGGATGAATAATTCATCATTTTGGCCGAGATTTGGCTTTACCCCCAAGTCATTTTGGCCGAGATTTGGCTTTACACCCAAGTCGTTTTGGGCGAGATTTCCAGGGGGTAATGATATGAATCTTCGTTGTTACGGCTAAAATTTGAAGGGGTAAAGATAAAAGGAATTTTATCTTTTGGGCGTAATGGCATGAAGATGAAGATTTTTGGCCTAGATTCAAAAGGAGTAACAATTAAATGATTTTATCTTTTGGGCGTAACAAGATTAAATTCTTTCCTTACGGCCGAAATTCGAAGGGAGTAAAAATGTTTATCTCTTTGGGAGTAAAGATAAAATAATTTCTTACGGCCGAGATTTGGAGGGGGTAATGGCAATGAAATCATCTGTTTTGGCCGAGTTTATCTTTGGGCGTAACAAGATATATGAAGGTGTAAAGATAAGAAAGATTTATCTTTGGGCGTAATGATAAAAGGATTTATCTTTGGCTGAGTTTATCTTATAATTTTAAAATCAACCGTACGATGTTACGGCCGAGATCAAATTGAAGGCCGTCCGCACCCTATAAATACGTGAGGAAACCATCGTCCCAAGAGGTGCTCTGAAGTTCAGGTTTTTTCCACGGCGAGTCGTGAGCTCTGTAGGCTACGACCAAGAGGAGAGAGGTGCGACGGCTGGAAGTTGATCGTGACCCTGATCAAGTCCGAGAGGCTGTCCGACTGTCTGCCCGTGATCCGAAGCTTCGACTTTTGTCTATTTGGGTGTAATTCTTTCAATTATTATTATTTTGTTATTATCTCTGCAGAATTTCTAGGATGAACTTCATATTTTCTATTTATTTCATGTTAGGAGATTATTATTGAAGGGAAACTATTTGGACCCTATATTATTTGTTTTAATCTTTTCTGATCAATTAGTTAATTGTGCTTAATGCTTTTAATTTAATTACTTAGATTTCTGAATTGAGTACTTACCAGTTTGTGGACTATTTAATTTCAGAATTCATTAATTAAATTAATTGATTTTATGTGAAATTAATAATTGACATAAATTTGATAACTAGTGTGTGGAGAATCAAGTTTAGGTGGTCTGTTAATCTAACCAGTTTGTGGAGAGATTAATAGTCTAGGATTTTCATATTAATGCATCTCAATTTTAATCTTATCTGACGAATACCAGTTTGATGGACTTTAGGTTTGATTAAATTTAAGGTAGTTTGATTTACCGGATTAAATAGCAGAATTACCAGTTTGTGGACTCTGTGATGTTAATCTTGTAAATTAATAACTTGAGAAAATTTCTAATCCATCTTTAAAGATTAAATTTATCTTTTACGGTTCAAATATTTATCCTGATATATTTTCATCCTAAGGCCTAACTTCAACACCATTATCTTATCTTTATCTTATTTTCTTTATTTTATTTTATAAAACTCATTTTCAAAATTCATGTTTTTCCTCTCTTATGAATTTAAAGATTCAGATATTAAATTAATAATATTCCTCGTGGGTTCGACACTCTTACTCCTATTACTATATTACTTGAGCGACTAGTGCACTTGCTAGTAAATTTTATTGTTACAAATCAAACGCATCAAAGCTACACATAATAGAGAGAAGGCATATGCACACAAGGAAATAAGGGAACATAATTTCAAAGAAGAAAATAAAGTTATGTTAAGATGACCCTAACTAAAGGGGCAATGCAATTCAACAAAAAAGGAAAAATTGAGTCCTAAATATATCGGACCGTTCGAGATAATGTAATTGATCGTTTGAAACATTTTCTATGCTTCGAAAGGTAAGGCACACCTCTCATCTTAGGAAAATTATCTTTTCTCTAGCATGAAAGGTAAGATAGAACCTCTATTACACAAGAGCTCACACTCAAATATTTAAGAAAGTATTTCTCTCTTTTACAATGTCAACCTCACAAGAAAAGAAGAGAAAAAGAGGAGAAAATATAAAAATGACTTCAAGAAAATGATTTTCCTTTGATGCTTAAAGTTTTCCTTGAATGCTTGATGAATTCTGGACCCCTTGGTCTTCTTTTATAGGCTTCTTAACTTTATTTAGTTGTTGGGACTTGTTTCCTAATTTTGGGACCAAAATATGATCGTTTTAGCTCACCGGTCGACCGATGCACTTTCTTTTATGAAAAATATGATTGTTGGTGAATTCTGCACTATCCTTTGACCGATAACTCGACCGATACAATCTCATCATTTTGTTTGTTGAAACTTGGCATTTTCTGCACGACCGGTGTGCATGTGACCAGACGACTAGTATTTCAGCCGCCAGACCGCCCTGTACTATTTTGAGCATAACATTTTGCATAGTTATCCAAACAAGATAATTTTTATTTTATGGAAAGCTCATAGAATTCTCTACAATTTTGATATTTGTCATTAATCCAAAATCTAATGAGACCATAGTCAAATATTGATTCAAAGTTTAATACAAACATTTGTCCATTTTAAATAATACATTTTAGACCTTTACTCTTTTATTCATAACTTTTCATATAAGTGTTCAAATGAGATGATTTTTTATTCTATGGAAAGCTGATAGAATACTCTACAAATTTGATATTCACCACTTAATGTAAATCTCAAGGGAAAATAGACAATTATTAATCGAAATTTTAATGCATGAAACAACTCACTTCTATTGAAACCTTATTGGTTAATCTTTCGAGGGTTGTATCATCAAAATATAATTATATATGGCTTTAAAACTTTGCTCCAAAATTTCTAATTTATTTAAATAGATAAATAAAATAATTATTTATTTCATTCTGAAAGTCCTTTTTAAAATAAATGATAGATAAAGTCGAGAAATGATAGGAATTTGAACAAAGTAAAGAAATGAAAAGAAAGGAAGAGACAAAGGATTTAATCAAAGATGATTAGAAAATGTTAAAGATAGGATTAGGAAGTTGATTAGAGGTAAATTATAACTTATTTTCATATGTTATGATATAACTAATACTTAAATTTAATTTGTCCCAATAAATTAAACCCTCTTCTCCCAACCAATCCTCTCTCATTCTAGCTCTTCCAGAGTGGTATCTCATTGACAGAAATTTGAATTTTCTCCAACTTCTAAGCCCTTGTACTTTCTCCTCGTGCACATGCGTGATTGCTACCTCTACTCATCTCCTCATGCGTACAACCCTCTATCAAAGAACGCCAGAGTCATTATTGGAAGTTCTACCATCTCATAGAAAAATGTGTACAAAGTTCTCTGACTTCAGGTAGAACTAAATTTTTGTAATCACTTTTTTGTACGATTTCTTAATAGAATAATTAAGTTAAAAAATTATTAAGGCATGGGTTAGGTTATCTTCTAATACATGAATAGTTCAAGCAAGTTTTTATATCACAAGAAATAGTTTAAAGATCGTTGATGTTGAATTTTGAAAAAATAGCACCGGAGTTCCGACAAGATGGAACTTGTCCTGCATTGAAAGAACTAGCTCCAACACGGCTGAGTTCGAACTCAGGCTCTCGGCAATCTGACTCAAGTTCTGCCACAAGCATTTTTGGATGATCCAAATTGTTCAATGACTCGTCCCGAGTTTAGGTTATACCCAACATGAGTTTTCATGTTGATAGGGTTGTAGGATGATGCCAACAAACCCGACTTGGGTTGTCTGGGACTCAGACCGTATTCTGTCCAAACTCATCCTAGGTTTCATATTAATATTGCTGAATTAATTTATTGTGGAATGATATTTTTACCCCTATATTGATTAAGGAAAATCGAGAACTATAAGGATGATAATTAAGTTAAGAGATAAAAGTTATAAAACCAAGTTATCAGGTGCATTATTGTAAAATAATAGAAAGTGAATATTAATAGCCCCACCAAAATAATTAATACCAAATATTAATAGTCCTACATTTAGTTTTATTTGAGTAATGTGTACTCATTTTTTTTATCTTGGTTTGATCCACCTCTACCTCCTACATGAAAGTGTCATGATATGTCCATAATAAAAGAAATCGAGCTCACATAGGATAACACACATAGAAGTCTTAGGATATTGTTAAACTAAAAGATATAGGACAATTCACCAAAGAAGATAAAAAGAAATGGAAAGAATGAAAAAAATAGAATGATGGTATGAACAGTACAAAAAAGAAAAGAATAAAACATATTTGAAAACTTAACTATTGTAATTAAATTTTTTATCCATCTATATTATTTTATGTAGTAAGTTTCATTACTCACGGATATTACCGGTCACTGTGTTTGAATTCCACATGTAATTGAATAGGAAAGGTTAGAGGCGTGAATCTCCAAGAGTTTTATAATTGATTGTAATAGCTCAACTACAGTTTGAAATAGAATTAAAGTTCTAAAAATTTACAACCTCTTAGGATACCCAAAGGTTATAATAAGTATTTATAACTTAGAGCTTTGAACCTTACTCTAATTCCCGAGAGCTTTATCATTTATTGTAACGGTTCAACTACGGATTGAAATAGAGTAAAAGTTCTAAAGATCTACCACCTCTTAGGATATCCAAAGGTTATAATAAGTATCTATAACTTAGAGCTTTGAACCTTACTTTAAAACTCTAATCCCCAAGAGCTTTATCATTGATCGTAACGGTTCAACTACGATTTGAAATAGAGTGAAAGTTCTAAAGATCTACCACGTCTTAGAATACCCAAATAGCAAAAATGTTAATGGTAATATAGTTGCATATGAGGCCGAATCATTAAAATTTTCTTTTATTGTTATTTGTTACTCTAATGCAATAGAATGGATTGGATGACTATTCGAAACAATGCATATGTTAGCTTTCACACTTTTATGAAATTATTTTATTATTATTATATTGTCTTTATTGGTTATCTTTATGTGGAATTGTGGATAAGAGTTTATTACAAGTAATGCCAATCCAAGAGAAGCTCAATTACTAAATAAGGAGAATAAATTTTGGAGGTGTTACAGATCTTATATCCATGTGTCATGATATTAAGTGGAGTTTACAAACTTTAGTGTAATATGTAGTCAACTTTTAAAGTGTGTAGTAGGATTTCAGTTTAGACATTTTTTAATAAAGACTCATGTATTATTCTTTGGAAATAGTTAGTTATGATTAACAAAGAGTCATGTTCTTAGCCAACATTTTTCCTTCGATTTTGATTCTTTTAGCCAAGTGATGGGGATGATTACACATTGCAAAAATTGTAGGAGGGGTAATAATTAACTTGCCACATGAAGTGAGTGCCACTATCCCACTACTACTATTAGGAATGTTATGGTTGCATTCATAATTATTTTGACATTATTTTCAACCAATAAAGTAAAAGAAAGTTTATTGACTCATATATTAAACTTTTAAGTGGCATGTTTTTACCAAGTTACTTCTCTATCTATAGCGGAACAATTTATATTTTATTCAACAAACAATGTTATTTGACCACATCTAGGTATAGACACTAATGAAAGATCATTGATTGGCTTAAATTCATGTTTACGCATAAACATGAAGCATTATTTTGACGGAGGACAATAATAATTCAAGAAGAATGAATATTTTTTAAAAAAATATTTTAGTATTACTAAATAATAATAGTGTTATCCAAAATAAGTATTTATTATAAAATATCAAGAACTTTAACTAACTTCTATGTAAACACTATAATATACATTCTTTCTAATGTGTTATGAAGTTAAAATATCTACTATAACAATTTTGCATGGATCATAAAATTCATAATATTAGAAAAATGCATAATGGTTAAAATAGATAATGTAACTGAAATACACAACACATGTTATAACCTCACATATAGAAAACTAAAAAAATATTTTCATTTCAATACAAATAAAAAAGTACAATTTACCGAATTACCCAAGATCTGTTACAAAAAAATCACAATTTTGGAATATTAATGATATTAAATTAAAATATACCAATATTAGAAAAAAAGTATAACTACATAAAATTAATTTAAGGTTGATTGGCATTGAGTAAATTATTTTTACTACAAATTTTCTATATATTGTGCATATTTTTTGAAAAATATTATTGAAAATTCTATCTAAATTGGTTAAAGGATGAGAGAACATGAGTTCGAATTCCATGCTGTTTTATTTTCAAACGTTACTTTCAATTTTTACTTTACCTGCATCAGATATCGAAAAAAAAAACTGATTTAAGGAAGAAATGAAAAGAGAATGCCACAGGTAGATAAATAATCTGAGCAGCATTTTATTCTTCTCTTGAAAAGAACTCGTATATTATGAACCCGTAGGCACATACAACAACAACAAAACCTTATCCCACTAGATGGAGTCGGCTACATGGATCATACGATGCCATTCCGCTCATATTCGTTGATCCATGTTCATAAGATTTGACAAAATTTTACGCTGGCTGTCGGAGCCTAACACAATCCTCCTCCTTTATCCGGACTTTGGACCGGCTATAAAACATAGGCGGAGTTCCGTAGGCACATAATAAAAGAAAAAACATAAGTAAATTATATTATTGTTGCATGACAAAATTAGATGAGGAACTTTCGAATCCTAAACTACAAACAAGAAGAGGAACAAAATCTATTAGGATGATACATCTAGCTGCCTCGTTAAGTATTAAATCCATTCCTTTGGATTGATGCAAGCATCGAGTAGCTTCCATTCTTCAGTTCCTACTTGGGGTTTCTGCATAGTAATGCATATTTTTAGAGAAAGAGCAATGTGTTTATTTGTAATGCTACTACAAGTCGAAGAGATATTGAGTCCATACAGGACACAGAAACTTACATGATCATACTCCCAACGAGCTGTTACAGGAAGGGAAACAAGAATACTCTCTATCCTCCCTCCCGTCTTCAATCCGAATATCGTACCGCGATCATAAATCTTCAAAACATGACAGCAGTTTAGTGTAAAGTCAAGCTGAGAGTAACAGAGATATCAAATTTGCTTCTGCAATTACCAGATTGAATTCCACATAACGTCCTCTTCGTAACTGTTGCCACGCCTTTTGCTCCTCCGTAAAGGGAGTGTCCTTTCTTCGTTCCATGATGGGTATGTATGCTGGAACCACAGACTTTGCGCATTCTGAGGTGAAAGTGGGCGACAGATGGCAGTTAAGAAAACATGAAAAAGGGAAATTGCTCAATAAACATTGCCAAATGTTAGCAGATTTGATAATGTTTCATAGCATTTCAAAACATATAAATCCAAGTGCAACGTAGGACTAGGAAATGCAACACATTAATGTTCATGATTACCAGTAGAGAAACTAAGAAGCATCTCTTGATCATATTCATTAAGGTCATCGTAAAATATTCCACCAAGCCCGCGCCTTTCACCACGGTGCTGCCAACAGAATCAAAGTGTTAAACACATAGAGACCAAATCATTTGCAAAGCAGACAACAATTTGAGGAACAAAGACAAAAAGCTATCCATGCAAATCAGTCTAATGAACTTGAGTAAATTATGAAAAAGTATAATTAATAAAAGAACACAACATCAAAAGAAAAACCCTACCTTGATGAAGAAATATTCATCACACCACTTCTTGAATCTTGGGTAGAAACTGGGATCAAACTTATCACATGCCTGCTTTTGGATCTATAGGAAGCACAAGTATTATGTTAAGTGCAAACGGATTAAGCATAAGAAAATTATCAGTGATTACAAAAATAGAATGAAGACTTCTGGGATGGAAGCACAATCACTTGTTGAGGTCCTAGGAAGGTACCACAGTGCGAGTGTTTTTTTTATTTATTATGGAATACAACATAGTGAAACAAACACGAATGTAACAATCAATAGTTACTAGGACGCTGAAAACAAAAGACCAATTGTTGTAAAAGAAAATTTCGTCAATCAAGGTCAATAAAGAAATAGGAAATATCACAATAGAAATGAGGATGTCTATGAAATATGACCAAAACCAAAATCATAAATAAATAAAGAAAGATGATTCCATATCTACTAGTTCATTGATGCTACACATAATACCGTATGGAAATGTTTTGCATCCTCTTCGAAGATGTAAGAAGGAGTCAGATCTGTGCCACCACCAAACCACCATTGGCGAGGAGCACCAGGAGAATCTGCATCTCAAAAACACAAGCTTTTAAGAAGAGAAAATTCTGTAATATCCAAACAGACAATTAACTAGTGCCAAAACTGACTGTGCATAATCTACCAAATCTTATAATGCTTTGCTAATGCTACAACAAAATGTGATATCTGAATAAGTACCTTTTGGTGCATCTGTTTCAAAGTAGCGATAGTTGAAGTGCAATGTTGGAGCAAATGGGTTCTTTGGATGTAAAACCTGCAAACAGAACATACGGTTTGTTTCAAGACAATTGTATATAAATACTATGAAGTAACTTAAGTAAGACAATTGCACCATAGACAAAAGATAGGCTTAATCATTGATACGCAAGCCCGACAGCTTTGTATGAAGCCAAATTGACTAGCACACCATCAAATTTCGCAAGTTTCAGTAGATGACGACATGTATTCTCATCCAACTAAAAATCGCATTTTGACAACAATGCCTTAGCTACATCTTTACTATACCATGCAATGGAAGAAGCGAAATTATGAAGAATTCACCAAGGATCCATCACATACCGAACTAATCCCCGTAGCGAAGAAGGGCACAGGACCGGCCTTGACGAAAGCATCGCGACTATCGGCGGCCGCATCCCCTCTGGCTGCTCGGTACGCGTCCGGGGGCATGACACCGTACACCACCGACACATTCACCCCGGCCTTCTCCCAGACCGCTCCGTCCTGCATCACCCGGCTGATTCCGCCTCCCCCTCCGGGCCTCGACCACAGGTCCTCCCTGAACTTGCCCACGCCGTCGGTGGCTTCGAGGGCGGCGCACACCTCGTCCTGGACCTCCCGGATCATCTTCTCGAAACGGGCCCGGACTGGCGTCGACGAGGCGGCGGCGGCGTCGGAGTCCCGGAGGAAGGTCTCGGGGCGCTCATTATCCGGGGTCTCCTTCTCGACCGCGACGGTAGCGCTGACGGCCAGGCGACGGGACGCGGCGACGGGGATCGGCGAGGACCGGAGGAGGGAGAGGGTTCGGAGCGGGAGGAAGGAAGGCGGTCGTAGGATTCCGGAGGTGGGAGAGAGGAGAAAAGGGGAGGATGCGGTAGCGGCGGCGGCGGCGGTCTGCATTCCCGGATATAGGGGAGAAGGTGCTGCGAGGAGGAAGAGGGTTGGCAATGGGGATGAAGGGGAAGCGAAGGGAGGGGCGCATTATTTAAGGGGGTTCCGGTCCCCGGCGGAGCCCGTGGTTTTGGAAGCGAGAGAGGGCGGCGGGAACCAAGTTGGACGGGAGAGATGGCAATAAAAAATATGTGGGATTATATGAGATATGGATGTGCTGACCAGATTAACGTGTTCCTGCGCGTCGCCCTCAAGCTATTTTATGTTTATTTTTTTATAATAATAATAATAATAATAATAATAATAATAATAATAATAATAATATCTTTAAATATATATATATATAATAATGTGACATGGAACTTGATTTAACTATTTTCTCCTGTAAAGGTTATTTTTTATTATTATTATTAATATTATTAGCATAGTAATCAGATAGAAATTCTTTGAGATTTTCAATTATGTCAATTTAAATGGCGATGAAGTGTCTCTTTAATAGTTGAGCTCGAAGTTCATTTAGCCAATAAATTGAGCTAATTCGTATTGGATAGAGAGGAATAAGAGTTTATTGTTTAATCAGGTAAGGAAGGAGTATTAAAGGCTTTAAAGTGATCCAACATAGCGCATTGTTGGGTTTGGTTGACCTGTTATTAATTTAAGAGAGACGAGACGAGTCAGTCACATGAAACAGGAAAAGTAGAGCCGAAGCAATTAGCTGGTGCTGCATGCAAAGCAAGAAGCAGAGCTAAAAGTCAGTGCAATTGTTTAGTTTATTAGATTATATTATATTGCTGGGCAATTAATTTGTTTTGATAAAACCGTGGGCATTAGCTGTGTGGATACAGGGGCTGCCACCAACTCTGTAAAATTGGACCATGGAAAAAGATATTTCTTTTTTTTTTTTATCAAACAGTTGGTTGATTGAAGCTGAAGCCCCATATCATATAGAAACTAATCTGAAGTAGTAAATTTCTGGGTATTCAAATTTCTGCAGAGAAAATGAATAAGTATGTGTGGAGTGGGGGGGGGGGGGGGGGGGGGGGGGGGGGGTGGAGTGGAATCTGCAATCCAACCGGCAGGCGCAAAGGACAAACAAGAAGAAGTTGACAATAATTTAAATCATCATCCCAAACGATAAGATGTGATTCTTCATCGCCTTCCTCCGGAGCAGGACATCTTTTATGCAGTAATCTCCCATTCTGTATCTGACATTCTCAAAGAAGTGAGAATGCCCTCCTCCATCAAAAGAATTATGCACTCAAAAGGAAGTTTACATAAGCTCACTGATTAATTTCCCTCGTTCTTTTTATCGAGTCATGAATCGGATTCAATTAGATCAAATTTTATTACAATAATATTATTTATAATAATTTTAAAGATATAATATTATTTATATTATGTAATATACAATATTATAGTAATAATTCATTAATAATAAAAATGTTAAAATTTTAGAAAAATCTTAAATATATGAATATTACACTAATTTTATTTATTAAAATTTTGATAATAATAAGTAATAATTTCAATACACACCTATTAATAGCTTATTATTGATATTTTATTTATGATTTAATGAGGATAGATGTTATATTAATATATTTTACCTCAAATTATTCTTCTTCCTTTTATTTTTATTTAACACTTTCCTTTTTTGTTTCCATTTTCTGCCCATTTAATAATTTCTTTCTAATATTATTTGTTTTTTAGCACTTATCTTTATTGTTTATATTTATTTTTTACCTTCTATTTCTATTTATGTTTTTACCTCTCATTTTCCCCTCCTTATTAACTTACCTTTTAATTTATTTTTCCTTCTTTTAACTTTCGTATTTTTCTGAATTTTGTTTATTTTTTTTTTGGGTTATTTCCTTAGTCCTTCTCTAAATGATTGTGATTTTTTGCATTCGCATCTAACCCTAATATATGAACTCACCATAGCGCTTGTCTAAATTATTTTGCGATTTCAATCCGTCTATTTCTATTAACTTTTCTATTATTTTTTATTTTTTTATTTATTCAATTACCTTCTCTCACTTCTAATATTTGAAAGTTTAAAATAATATATAATAAATATTAAAAATAGGAGGGGCGCTGCTCCCCTTTCTCATCGGTGCCAAGCCCCCCACCCCGGGGAATGCTCCCCTCGTCTCAAATAATTCTTACTCATTGAACCTTTGATTTGAAGTTAAGGTTGAGGCTTTGCTTTATTAAATCATCGTTGTTCTAGTATGAATATAAAGTTTCAATTGGTTCAAATTATAGCGAATTCCTATAAATATCAAGAGTAAGTCTACAAAAAAAATAAGAAATCAAATAACAAATAAAAAAATAGAATATAACAAGTCGAGTAGGCAGATTAGTCCGAGTGGAGAGAGAAAAAATATATTGAACTCAAAATGTGCATTCACCACTTTTTTGGGATCGAATAGAAAAAAGATTTTTATTTTCTTCTTTTGAAATCTCAATCTCTGAAGCGATGAATTCCCCTTTTGCTCCGCATCCACCTGGCACATCCGAAGAATGTGACCGACGTCGAAACGCGATGGGAAGGAGACAAAACACAGTACACCATTAACTTCGCCGGCTTCTTCTTGCTTGCTCCTCTTTGGGCGAGTGGAGAAGCCGCGCGGATGGGTGAAATGA
This sequence comes from Pontederia crassipes, assembly GCA_030549335.1. Lineage (NCBI taxonomy): Eukaryota > Viridiplantae > Streptophyta > Magnoliopsida > Commelinales > Pontederiaceae > Pontederia > Pontederia crassipes. The sequence goes on along the minus strand of JAUKPH010000022.1, from coordinate 4,913,208 downwards.
ATCAGAGCTCCACTCGCCGCCTTCGCCCTCATGGTCATCGCCCCCTTCCCCCTCGGCTTCTACTGGTCTTCCATCAGTTCCTACCACCTCCCCTTCCCCTCCTCGCTTGTCTCTCCTAACGTGAACCACTCCTTCGATCTGTTTTCCCTCCTTGCTCCTCCCCCTTGTCGGAGACGCAGAGGCACCCCCTCCTTTTTTAAATATTTATTATATATTATTTTAAACTTTTAGATATTAGAAAACATGAAAGAAGTGTAGTTTGGATCATTTAATAAATTGAAAAAAATAAAAAAAAATGGGAAGTTAATAGAACAAGACAGATGGACTATAATGAAAATCCTAAAATAATTTAGGGAGGCGCTATAGTGAGTACATATACTAAAGTTAGATGTGAAAAATCACGATACTTCAGGAGAGGTATAAGAAAATAACCCTATTTTTTTTAAAAGAATTAAGTTTGAACCTAGTTGTTCACCGATTTTCTTGGTTCAACCGACTTTTGTTCGGTTCGACATCAAAAATTATTTCGATGTTGAACCGAATTGGCCACTTGTTTGCGGTTGAACCGATTGAACCTATCGATATGATCCGATTTTGAAAACCTTGCTTTTTCTACTTTCGGGTGTCTATTTGAGTGTTTGAAATGCTCAAACTTCATGACATGGAAATTAGGGCAGCCGACTTATTAAAGGTCAAAAGTCACATCAGTCAAATTATCAATAAAACTAATTTGCTTATCTAAAAATTACTGACCACTCGTGTTTCTTATAACACTTATAGGAAAGAAAAAAAATTCATGCACACACAAATACACAATATACTAAATTTATGAGTTTTATGTTCTCAAACATTGACTTTTTTATTATTATGACACAAAATATACCCAGTTGTCATAGAATTTCTATAAGAAACTCTAATATAAAATAAGAGACATAAACTTTAAATCTATTTAAATATCGAGGGATCCGCCCTCAAGCCCTAATGTAGACTTTAGTAGCTTTGATTTCTCGCGCTATCTAAATGTCATTCAAATTAAATTTTATACTCTAGAGTCTGCACTTTTGTAAGTATACAAATCGAGTAAAAATCACGAGTGCCGTAAGCCCGTTGACTTAGATTAAATCCAATCCAATATATCTTGGAATGTCACAATTTTCAGTTGAGTAAATGATAAAGAGAAGAGATGATAAGTAGTGGTTGAGGATTCAGATAATAGGAAAGCTCCTCTGTGATGAACCAATAACTACTATGAATGTAATTCCTGTACACGGTGAATGATCTCTCGATTCTAGCAGTAAAAACAATCTAACTCTATCCTTTCTTTCAAAGATCTCTCTTTGATGATAAGGATTATGACAGATACAATGGGGTTAGAATCTAGTGATCTGTCAAATCTCTGGACTTAGATCTTCTAAAAGTTTATCTCTCGATTCTTTGTATTTAGGAATAGATGATTCTAACATAGCATAAAAATCAATCCGTAGATGACTACGAACATTGTGGACTCTCTCCTCACAATGTAGATAAATGGACCTCTCGGCCTCTCCAAAGTTAAAAAGTTATCATAAACAGGTTGCTAATGATTCGTGATATGTGATCTATTTTTTCTCTCGAACAAGGTATATTAACAGAAATGATTTGTCAATCATATAAAAGTTAAAAGCATCATAAGAATCATTAACAATCTAACATATATCAAGTCAAGTAAATATCTAAGAATCCAGCAACAGGAATTAAACCATAGGAGTCATTCAATCCATCATAGAGAAAGCAGTGTGTTTAGCCAAACATCGACTTCAACAAAACTCCAAAAAGTTTCTTTATTGATCCTCCTCCTTTGCTCTCTGTCCTTCTTCCTTCTTCCCAAAATAAAGCCTTTTTTTAGCCCCCAGGAGCCAGCACACCTGGTTGCATGTGTCTCCCCTCCTCTTTATTCCCATTGATTCCTCTTTTCTATCCTTTTTCTATTGGATCTAAGTTTTAATGACATATAAAATTATATTTTGATGATATAAACCTCAAAAGATTAAAGTTAAAATGCTAAAAAATTTTAAAGAAAAAGGAATAACTTTATTCACTACACTTTGATTAAATAATTAACTATGATACTATTATATTCTGGACTAATCATAAATATCAAATTGTAGAGAATTCTTTTATCTATAGAATAAAAAATCATCTCATTTAGATAATTGTGTAAAACGTTATACTTAAAATAGTGCAGGGCGGTCAACCTGTTGGCCGGAACACCGGTTGACCGATTCGGAACATATGTCGATCGGTCAGTGCAGAAAATATTCAATTTAAACAAACAGAATGTCGAGACTATACCGATCGAGGTACCAGTCGACCGACTGGTTGACCAGACAGTGCAGAATTCACCAACGGTCATATTTTTTATAAAAGAAATTGTACCGGTGGACCGGTCCATATGTGTGGTCGACCGGTCTCTGAGTCAAATGAACAATAACGATCAATTTTGAAGGAGAATATTGTGGAGTGATTTTTGAATGACTTTCTCACTTGCTGAAGCCTATAAATGGAATGCCAAAGGCAGAAGCAAAGGCATTTATCCAAGCATTAAAGAAAAACTTCAAGTTATCAAAAGAAGATCATTCCTTGAAGTTTTCATTTTAAGTTTTCTATTCTTTCTCTTCTCCTCTTGTGAGCTTAGCATGATAAATTACACCAAATGCCCTCCAACTTTCAAGTTTGCTCAGCGATGTCCTCCAACTTCACTTTGTAACAGCGATGTCCTCAATCTTCAAACTTGTTGCATGAAATGCCCTCCCGACTGGGAATAGTCAATTTCCCGGTCGATCTGCTGACGTGGCGATGCACTCTCTCCGCCACGCAGGAGAGCATTTGACGTGGCACCGCCATGGCAGCAAATTAATAATAAATATTATTAAAATAATGTCATTTCCTCTCTCTCCCATTCTCACCTTCGGCAAGCCCACGCCGACGAAGAGCAAAGGGGAGCCTCGCCCCCCCTTTTGTTGTTCGTCGGCTGCGAACGAAGGGGGGGCCTCGCCCCCCCTCAGCGACCTCCGACGAGGTCGCAGAGGGGAGGAAAAGGGGGGCCTCGTCCCCCTCTACAACCTCCGACGAGGTCGCAGAGGGGGTGAGGCCGCCCCCTTTAGTTGTTCGCCGGCGAACGCCGGAGGTCGCAGAGGGGGAGCGAGGCCCCCCTTTGCTCGTGCCGGCAAACAACAAAGGGGGTTTTTGCTGTTCACCAGCGTGGGCTCGTCGAAGTCGAGGACAGGAGGAGAGGAAACGATATTATTTTAATATTATTTGTTATTAATTTGCTGACATGGCAGTGCCATGTCAAATACTCTCCTGCGTGGTAGAGAGAGTGCATCGCCACATCAGCAGATCGACCGGGAAACTGACTATTCCCGGTCGGGAGGGCATTCCATGCAACAAGTTTGAAGATGGAGGGCATAGCTGTTACAAAGTGAAGTTGGAGGGCATCACTAAGCAAACTTGAAAGTTGGAGAGCATTTGGTGTAATTTACCCGAGCTTAGCATTGTAAAAGATAAAAGCATTTTATTTAAAAAGATACTGAGAGAGCTCTTGTGTAAAAGAGATTTCAAATCTTACCTCTTGAGTGAGAGAAAAGATTAGCTTCATTAGGAGGAGAGGTGTGCCTTATCTCTCGAAGTGGAGAAAAGGCAGTAGTGTAAATGGCTTTCTTCATTACCCCATTTAGAACAAAAGAAGAGATTCTAGTGGAATCTCTGACGTCTCGAGGTTGAGAAGTCGGAGCAAGGACGTAGACCAAGGTGTGGACGAACTTCGTCAACAAACATTGTGTGCTTTGTGATTGCTTTCTCTCTTTCTCTCCCTCTCATATTGGTTTTGATGTGATCTGAATTGCATTGATTTAAAAGATTTTAAGATTCGATTTCAAGCTTCTGCAAAGTTTATTGTGAATTTGATATTTTTGTTTGAACACCAATTCACCCTTCCTTTTGGTGCCCTTTGGGATTCTACAATTGGTATCAGAGCAGGTTGTTCTTGTTTTAAGTTCTAATCATTTCAAGATTTGATCACCTGATTTTAAGATTTAACAATCTTTAGAGCTATGGCATCAAGTGGTTTTAATTTTATTGAAGGACAATCAATTAGTCGCCCTACCCTTTTAAATGCATCAAATTTTGCATATTGAAACATTAGAATCCAAGAATATATTTATTCTATTGATATCGGCATGTGGGACATAGTTGAAAAATGTTATTATCTTCATGGAAAGTTACCTACAGATTCTAAAAAAAAGAGAAAAGATTTTTTCAAAACTTGATTGAAAAGCCAAAAATATTTTTTTATGCTTAAGATTTAACGGAGTTTAATCGAATTTCAAGTTGTGAAACTGCAACTGACATTTGGAAAAAACTCATCACGACCTATTAAGAAATCGACAAAGTTAAAGAATATAAATTGAATACTTTAAACTATCAATATGATTCTTTCAAAATGCATGATAATAATCTATAAATGATATGGTTGCTCGATTTAATGATATTTTGAATGGCTTAACCTCCTTGGAAGAGCCAAGAATTAACTCCCAGAAAGTGAAAAAATTCTCAGGTCTCTCTCCTCCAAATGGCATACGAAGAGTACTGTAATTGAAGAAAAAGATATGAAGAAATTAGATTTTGATGATCTTATTGGTTCACTTCTAACCTGTGAGATCTCAATCCAAGGAGATCAAGAAGAAAAGGCCCCCAAGAAGAAAATATTGGCATTAAAGGTCAATGAAAATGAAGAAGACTCAAGTGAAGAAGTGGACGAAAAAATACTCGTCCGCTACACAAGAAAACTAGATAAATATCTAAAGTTGGTGAAGAAGAAAGAAAAGAATGAGAAGTCTACCCGGAGATCATACAAAAATCACAAAGAAGAGACATCTTGAAAATGTAAAAAGAAAAAGTATGAAGAGTCAAGTGAAACAAGTGACTCGTCAAACTCTTCCAGTGATGAAGTATACTTATGCTTAATGGCACACGACGATGATGTAACTTCTAATCTTTCAAATAATGACTCATCGAGCTCTTCCGCAGAAAATATTTTTTTAGATGTAAATAAAGAACTTTCCTCCCTTATAAAAAGATATTACTCACGTAAAGAGAAAAATGAGAAATTACGACATCAGATTGAATATTTAAAAGAAGAAAAGAATACATGTTTTATGGAGAATGAAAACCTAAAAAATGAAATTGAAACTCTGGAAATCACACATGCATGTGAAATTGTAAAACTAGCATGTTCTTTAGAAAAAAACAAAGAAGAAAAATGATTGTTTGAAAAATTCACAAAAAAAATGATAAAACTAGTTGTTATGTAAAGAAAGATAATTCTAGGAAATGCTTTGGACATGAAATTGAAAGTCTAATCATTCCTATGATAGAAAATCACATATTACATGTTTGCATGTGGATTTTATGACCATTATGCTTATTAATACAAAGTAAGAAAATCTTCAAAATATGGAATGATATGGGTTACAAAAAGAACTTTGACTAAAAAAATTGGACCCTAAGAAGTTTGGGTACCAAAGTTTAAATGATTGTTTTTTAGGTGTGCTAAAGCAAAGGAGGAATTGGAAATGTGAAGGCACAACGATTATGGTAAAAGTATCATCTATCTTTGATTTCACTCAAAAATTCAAAAATATTATTTCTTTGAAAAGAGAGAATATCTAAAATTGGTAATAGTGATAGGGGTAGCATACTAAACTTTATTTTAACATATCATGGATATCATTGTTGTATCAAAGTTTTATATCATATTTTGATTATTAATTTATATATATATATATATATATATTTGGCCTTCATCAAATTGTTTCCATTTCGTCATTAGAAAAAATAGTCATAAATTTAGGGAGAGTTATTTCTTAATGCAATATTTTACATGTTTCTAATATGGCGAAAGGGGAAAATAATTTTTTTTCAAAGATGACATGATTAAGGGGGAGCTACATATATTTTCCTATATGCTTCATATACAAATTATTCTTTTTGACGAAACAAAAGGGGGAGAAATATGATCTGAATATCACTTTATATGAAGAGTTCCTTACAATTTATACTTATGTGAATATCTATCATTGTGAGAAAAGTTAAGTGTTAGGGGGAGTAAAATTAATTTTACAACTTATTTTATAATTTTTCCGCAACTTATACATTTTTCATATTTCTCGGTTGAGAAATGTAGGAGAAATATGATCTGAATATCACTTTATATGAAGAGTTCCTTACAATTTATACTTATGTGAACATCTATCATTGTAAGAAAAGTTAAGTTTTAGGGGGAGTAAAATTGATTTTACAACTTATTTTATAACTTTTTCGCAACTTATATATTTTTCATATTTCTTGATTGAGAAATATAGGAGAAATATGATCTGAATATCACTTTATATGAAGAGTTCCTTACAATTTATACTTATGTGAATATCTATCATTGTAAGGAAAGTTAAGTGTTAGAGGGAGTAAAATTGATTTTACAACTTATTTTATAACTTTTTCGCACCTTATACATTTTTCATATTTCTCGGTTTGTCTTCATAAAAAATGGGGAGATTGTAGATTGTTGGATCTAAGTTTTAATGGCATATAAAATTATATTTTGATGATACAACCCTCGAAAGATTAAAGTTAGAATGCTGAAAAAGTTTAAAGAAAAATGGATAACTTTATGAACAACATTTTGACTAAATAATTAACTATGATCCTATTATATTTTGGATTAATCATAAATATCAAAATTGCAGAGAATTCTGTTAACTTTTCATAAAATAAAAAATCATTTCATTTAGATAATTGTGTAAAATGTTATGCTTAAAATAGCAGTTGACCTGCTGACTGAAACACCGGTGGACTGGTCCAGAACACATGTCGATCGGTCAGTGCAGAAAATATCCAATTTCAACAAATAGAATGTCGAGATTGTACCGATCGAGGTACCGATCGATCGTTTGATCGACCAGATAGTGCAGAATTCGCCAACGATCATATTTTTTATAAAAGAAAGTGTACCGATCGACCAGTCCATATGTGCGGTTGACTGATCTCCGAGTCAAATGAACAATAACGGTCAATTTTGAAAGAGAAAATTGTGGACTGATTTTTGGACGACTTTCTCACTTGCTGAAGCCTAGAAAAGGACCAAAGCCAGAAGCAAAGACATCCATCCAAATCTTGAAGAAAAACTTCAAGTTATCAAAAGAAGATCATTCCTTGAAGTTTTCTTTTTAAGTTTTCTCTTCTTTCTCTCTTCTCCTCTTATAAGCTTAGCATTGTAAAAGATAGAAGCATTTTATTTAGAAAAATACTGAGAGAGCTCCTGTGTAAAAAAGATTTCCAATCTTACCTCTTGAGCGAGATAAAATATTAGCTTCATTAGGAGGAGAGATGTGCCTTAACTCTCGAAGCGGAGAAAAGGCGGTAGTGTAAAGGGCTTTCTTTCTTGCCCCATTTGTAACAAAGGAAGAGATTCTAATGGAATCTCTGACGGTCTCGAGGTCGAGAAGTCGGAGCGGGAACGTAGGCCAAGGTGTGGCCGAACCTCATCAACAACCACCGCGTGCTTTGTGATTGCTTTCTCTCTCTCCCTCTCATATTGGTTTTGATGTGATCTGAATTGTATTAATTTTAAAGATTTTAAGATTCAATTTCAAGCTTCCACAACGATTATTGTGAATCCGATATTTTTGTTTAAACACCAATTCAACTCTCTCCCTCCCCCTCCCTCTCCCTCTTAGTGCCCTTTGGGATCCTACATTTTCTCTCTTTCTGAATTCAAAATTTGAAAGTCAATTGTGCTATTATGGAAAAATTCCAAGCTGATAATTACATAAGTCTTGCCTCAAATGTGGCTAAATTTTAGGCTTAAAGGTGGCAAAACATGCATCCAGATTATAAATGGAATGAATAAAATAAGCGATGATCAAGCCCCACAAGGGAGGATCCTCCTAGACTCTCCCCTGAGGTTCGTTGTTCGGACAACGACATCTTCATATGGGACGGGCATCTTTGCCGTCCAATTGTTTGAACATCTCTATAACATATGGGTCAGTTAGGGTTTACAACTGGATTGATATTCAAAGCATTATCAATAAACTTTGACATTGACTTGAATCATCTTCATAGCATAAATATCTTCAATGTCATGCCTTCGTGATTTTTGCTTTGGGGCGATTACAAAGTGTTTTGGTTTAGTAAGTCCACACAATGCTTAAACTTTCTATGAGGAAGTAACTTCATGATCATATCAAACTGGATTTTTTATAGTGCCAACTTTCTTCACATTAATCCTCTTTTCTACACGAATGAAGTGATATCTCACATTGATGTGATTCTTTTATGATGTACTTGATCTTTGGCTAAATATATTGCACTCAAGATATCACAGTGCACTATAATGAGATCTTCAACTAGATGTCTTTCTTAATAGTTTTTGTCAATGTCATGTACTCTACCTCTATGGTAGATAATATAACTTATGGATGGAATGTGGATTTTTGAACTAATAATATAACTGTCCAAAGTGAAGACATAACCTATCATGAATCATCTTCCATCAATATCTCCAACATGGTATGAATTTGGGTAACGTACAATCAAATACTCTTTATCACTTTTGTAGATGAGGTAAATATCAGATGGTCCTCTTATATATAGAAAGATATGCTTCATTGCTTGCCAATGCTCTTTTTCTAAATTGTACACTAACTCCATGAGCAATGTCAGATCTTATGCAGACCATGACATACATCAGGCTTTCAACTACACTCGCATAGGGAACCCGAGACATGTACTCTCTCTTCTCACTACAAAAAATTTGTGAAATAGTGACTCCACCAATGTGTCGCTAACACAGCGCAAAATCATGGCTAAAAATATTAGCCATGCATTAGTGTCAACACGATGCCACCAAAAAGGGCGTCGAAAATCGATAACCACTAGCGTCGCCATGGCGCCAAAGCATACGATGACGCTGCTAGCATCACACGTCGGTGCTAATCGGTGTTATAATGACACTATCAGCTGCATTGTTAATCGGTGAAGTGCGATGCTAAAGAAGCTTGACCTTGTCGACGCTATGTTGACACTAATGTGAGACGTTGTTCTAACGCTGATCGGGCGCTAACATAATCCCTAACTTGGTTTCCTTGCCATCGCAGGTGGCACTACGTAGGTGCCAATGTGGCGCTAAGTGTGCGATGCCAATGTGGTCCTAAGGAGATGCTACATATGATATGTTCATACAACAAAATCACATTTCCTTACACGACTTAATTTTACTTATAAATTTCACGAAACAATTATTTGATCAATGTGTTCTAATCACAAAATACAATTATTTTATTCACAAATATTTGTTCTAATCACTTTACATGATCAACTTACATCATTAGTTATTAAACTACATCATCAATCGGATTTATGCTTAAACCACATCAATTTACATCTATTACATCTTCGGATCGGGTGCCCCGCCATGTACGCCCCCTGATCCGCTGTCGTTCAGATTCCCACGACAATGAAGCATCGGTCACTCCTCAGATGAAGCGGCTGCCACGGCGATAGAGGAGGACAATAACACCAGAATTGGAGGATCGCTTCCATGGATGTGGGGCGTAAATGGTTCTCGCTAGAGGAGGGAGGAGGGGATCGGAGCACAAGGAGGTGGCAGCTTCGTCATCTTTGTCCTTCGTCCGCTTCATGCGAAGTGAGAAAGAGAGAAAAGAAAGGAGGCGGCGGCTTCGTCGCTGGAGGAGTTGGTGGCTTCATCATTGGAGGAGCTGGCGGACTTGGAGGAGCACATGGTCGACATGGACACGGAGGGAGAAAGAGAAAGAGGGGATTAGAAGGGGCATTGAAGGGGACATGGATCCCGAAAGAAGGGGAATCACAATGTGTCGGATTAAAAGAAAGGAGGGTTAGGATGTGTTCTTCGACGAGCACACGGATCGCAAAACGTGCGATGCTAATTCAACAGTAAAGTGGTGCCAAATATAGCATTGCACCTTACGATGCTGCTGAGACGCTGTGAAGTTAAGTTTTTTATTTTTTTAAATTAAACTTTGGAGAAAATTATATCCCTTATAATTCTATAATTATAGATATATAATTAAGAAATGATATGATATGATATATGTTGTATGTACGTGCATATGTATGTGTAGGTATTCATATTAGATGAACTGATTTATACATATATATATATATTATTTATATTAACAAATGTACATATAAGTTTATGTTACATAATTATATCAATATATGTATATATATGCATATAGGATAAAATGGGGGGGACAAACCCCCCATTTTATTGTGCCCGTCCGATCCGATCTCGATCGGATGGGCGCCGATGGAGACCCCGAAAATTGGCATTTTTACGTCCTGAATCGGTTAAATTTACGCGTGAACTGGCCTCGCACGTGAACTAGTTTTCGATGGAGAATAAAACCATGGTTGCAGTGAAAAATTTTCCCCCTTACCCTCATTTTCATCGTCTCTCCCTCTTTCTCCCCTTCTCGCGCGACGACGATCGGCCGCGACCACGACCGGCCTCGAGCAGATCTGCGCGAATTCGACCGCTGGCCGACCAGATCCGCGCCGGCCGACCAGATCCACGCGGCCTCGAGCAGATCTGCGCGACTTCGACCCCCGGCCAACCAGATCCGGGTAGACCGACCAGATCCGTGCGGCCTCGAGCAGATCCGCCATCCGACCTCTCGTCGTCTGTCGTCGATCTCGTGCACCGCCGCCGCCAACGACCGTTCGACCTCTCGCCTTCCGCCGTCTCGCCGAGCCGATGCCCGATCCGACCACCCAAGCCGATCCAACCTCCGTCGCTTTCGTCAGATCTGCATAGATCCGCGACGTCGTCGACAAATCTGCGCAGATCCGCGATGCCGCCAACCTCCTCGCTCCTGGCCGCCGACAGATCCACAGACCGTTCAACCGTTCGACCTCCTCGCTCCTCACCGTCGATCTCGCACAGGAGCGAGGAGGTCGAACGGTCGAACAGTCTGCGGATTTGTCGACGGCCAGGAGCGAGGAGGTCGGCAGCATCGCGGATCTGCGCAGATCTGATGCAAGCGGCGGAGGTCGGATCGGCGTGGGTGGCCGTATCGGGCGTCGACTCGGTGAGACAGCTGAAGTCGAGAGGTCGAACGGTCATCGGCGGTGGTGGTGCGCGAGATCGACGGCGGACGGCGAGAGGATGGACGGTGGATCTGCTCGAGGCCGCGCGGATCTGGGAGGTCTGTGCGGATCTGGTCGGCCGGCACGGATCTGGTCGGCTGGCGGTCGAAGTCACGCAGATCTGCTCGAGGCCGATCGTGGTCACGAATTTGTCGTGGTCGCGGCCGGTCGTCGTCGCGTGAAAAGGGGAGAAAGAGGGAGAGACGGTGAAAATGAGGGTAAGGGGGAAAATTTTTCACTGCTACCACGGTTTTATTCTCCGCCGAAAATTGGTTCACACGCGAGGCCGGTTTACGCATAAATTTAACCGGTTCAGGACGTAAAAATGCCGGTTCTCGGGGTCTCCATCGGCGCCCGTCCGATCGAGATCGGACGGACGCAGTGAAATGGGGGGTCTGTCCCCCCATTTTAAATGGGGGGACCCCCATTTTATCCATGCATATATGTATGTCTATATACATATACATGCATATATATATATATATATATAATATGTGTTATACTATTTATATTAATAAATGTGTACATAAGTTTATGTTAGCTAATCTAACTAACAAGAAAAATCCTATCGTTTAATTCCATATACATATATATGTATATATATACACATATATGTAATACATATATATAAACTTGTACCACATATTTATGAATCCTTTTGTTAAATGGTACAACTATAAGCATGGAATTAAGTGATAATTTTTTTATTAGTTCAATTAGAATAAATTTATACATATGTAGGATTAAGTGAGGATAATCAAAAGAAGTCGTCTAAATAAAATAGGGACTCAAAATTGTGTCACTATTACGAGGCTAATTCGTGGCTAAATATAATTTTGACGTCTTAGCATTAGCACGATGTCACGCAGCTTCAAGACTGTGCGGCACAACATCGACGCTGTATTGACTCTATTTTGGCATCGACCAGTGATGAAGCGCTAAAGTGACACTAATTGGCATCGCCTTAACGTCACAAGTCAAATTGATGCTAACGTGATGCTACGTCGGCACCATTGTTCGTGGTTTGTAGTTCGCCGCCGTTCGCGTGAAACATTGTTCGTGGTTTGTAGTTCGCCCTTTGCCGATCGTCGTTCGCGTTCGCCGGCCGCCGTCTTCGCCCAAGCGTCGCTGTCCATTCGCATTTGCCGTCGTCGACGGTTAGGTTCCATCGCACAAAGGGTCGTCGAAACACCGCGAGGAAGGAAGGACACCGTCGACATCTGCTTTAGGAAATGAGAGGCAATGAAGAAACATAACGGACTCATATGTCCCAAAATATGCAAAAAGGTAGAAGCCATTAAGAAAGATGCCATGTTATGGGAGCCTACTTATTCAGGTTTGAACGGTTTCCACATCTGTTTGTAAATAATCGTACTGTCCAATCCATCTTAATTGGTTTTTCATTGCTTATTCAGGTGGCCCAAAAGTACAAGTGAACTCCGAGGGTGCCCAATACGTAGTTGACATGGATATGAGGACTTGCACCTGTAGATGATGGCAACTAAGAGGGATCCCGTGTGTACACGCAGTTGCGTGTATATTTGGAAATAACGAGGACCCATATGCTTATGTAGATAAGTGTTACTCCAAAGAAACTTTCTTAAAAATTTATGAACATGTTATACATCCTTTGACTGGACGCGACCAGTGGCCGGTTGTGGAGGAGCCAACACCGATCAATCCGCCATCATTTGATAACACAAGAAGAGGAAGAAAGCAAAAAGCTAGGAGAAAGGAGGCAGAAGAATTGGAAAAGGCTAAGAAGTCTTCAGCCGAAAAAGGAAAATTGTCCAAGAGAGGAAGGGTTCGAATGATTTGCGGAGAGATTGGTCACAACAAAAGACCACACGTAAGTGCTTAATGGAAATTTGTCCCTTTTATTATTACCTTCTTGAAAAGTAATGATTCTTTCTTTTATGCAGCAAAAAAGCGGCAAAAGCACGACGACTCAGGCATCGCAGGCTCCAACAGGATGTGAGGCATCTCACACATCTCAGGCTCCAACAGGATGTGAGGCATCTCACACATCTCAGGCTCCGTTTGATGCTGAGGGTGCATCTTAGGCTTCTCAAGCAACCGTGCAGGAAAAGCGAAAGCACGCTGGGAAAAGACGTCGCACTTCATGACGAACTCTTCTTAAGATGTACATATGCTTATGTGGATATTTTTTGTTGTTATCCTTTGTGGATGTGGCAAACAGTTATACATAATATTTGGATATTAACGATTGTGGATGTTGGCAAACATTTGGATAGTAACAGTTTGTCGATGTTGGCAAACATTTGGATAGTAACAGTTTGTGGACGTTGGCAAACAATTATTAATGTTTGTGCATGTTTGTGGATTTGATATGTATCTTGATGTGTTTCTATTTTGCAAAATGATATAGTTGTCAAAACTACACTCTCACAGCGTTAAATTGTTTGTATTCGAACGTTTTAAGCTCAAAACAGGTGAAGGGTATTGTCGCAAAAATATAAAGTTGGAGGGCATTCGCTAAACTTCATATAAGTTGGAGGGCACTATGTTCAAAACTGACAAAGTTGAGGGGCATTGTACTTTATTCTCCAAAAGATGGAGGGCACTGATTGTTACGACACAAAGATGGAGGGTATTACACTTTCATATTTGAAAGTTGGAGGGTAGTTCTTTTTATATTTTAAAGTTAGAGGGTAGTCCTATTTTTCCTCTTGAGCTTTTGTGTTATGCTTCTTTTCCTTTAAATACAGTCGACCACGAATCATATACAATAAACGGACACGGACATTTCAAAACAAATGTCACTAACAATAAGATTTCTCATTGAAAAGAAGATTCCACTAATACAATATTCAAACAGGCCACTAATACATTTCCAAAATACAACTTAATACAATCTGATTGTCTACATAAGTCTCATGACATAGAAAAGGAGAACAACTGAACAACATACAATTTTCAAAATTCGATAATACTTCGCTTTCACAACTTCAACTTCGGTTTCCAATCTTCGAATATAACTGCTTTGATCTTCTGTCTGGAATTCCAATAGTCGATTCCTTTCCTTCTCCTCCTCGAGCGCATGGTCAAGCTTCTCGATCTTTCGCAAAAGGTCGTTCATCATCATCCCACTTCTTTTATCAGTGGGTGGATCTAGCCACTCGAAGTAGTCGCAACATTGAATCTGAAAGTGTCACCTAATGAAACTGCGAAAACCAAATAGAAAGGGGAAAAAAATTGGGAACTCACACCAAAATTTCGGCAGCCATAAAACATACGGCCAGGGTTACTTTCTATCAACGACGTCCTAATGATTGCTTCTTCTCCACAGTTGCACTTCCTTACCCCTTCCACGACGTCATTCTTCGAGGCAAATATTTTTAGGGATCTGGAACCCTAGCAGACCGCTAACGTAAAAACACCTCTGGAATCGAGACTAGGGGTCGCAAGCGAACAGGAAACAACTACATGGAAGATGACGACGCAATCGTCGAAGAAGCAGCCCCCGATCTTGTCACTTTCAGCCGCCGACACTTGCAATGAGATCAAAATGGCGAACGCAAAGGGAAGTTGGATCGCACAAATTAGTAACTCAGATCACGTGGAGGAGAGAGAAGTACGTACTGCCACATGGGATCAAGCCACGTCGGACGGCTAATTACGTGGAGGAGAGAGGATTTAGCCACGTGGATGCCACGTCAAATGGAAATCGGGAGACCGCCTATCTCGGGTAAAGAGGGCATTGCATGAAACAAGTCAAAAGTTGGAGGGCAGCTCTATTACAAAGTAAAGTTGGAGGGAATCTCTGAGCAAAGTCGAAAGTTGGAGGGCATTGAGTGTAATTTACCCTTTATATAAGGTATACACACACATATATATGTATATATGTATATTTGTATATAGGTATGTATATAAATGTGTACTTGTGTTTATATACATCAATACATTTGTAAAGATATAGTATAGGTAACATATATATGAATAAATTTCATCAAATACCCTCCAACTTTGGGCATTTTTCCAGTGCTATCCTCAAACTTTACTTTATAACAAGACTACTCTCCATCTTTTAATTTGTTTTACCAACTACCTTTTTGACCTCTGATTGACGGTTTCCTGGTCACGCTATCGACGTAGCATCCATGCGGCCATTTTCTCTCTCCTCTACGCAAGCACTCGTCCGATGTGGCACCATTAAAAAAATAAAAAATGAGATAGGGAAATGGGGGACGATGAGGTTGACATGTGTTTAAATAAAAATAAACCAGCTGTCCAGTCATGCTCTCATTCTTATTTAAATTTTTTCGGCATTTTAAATATACTCAAAATCTTTCGAAGTTTGTATCATCAAATATAATTTTATATGATATAAGGACTTTGTTCCAACACTCTCTCCCTTTTTCATGAAGACAAATCGAGAAATATGAAAAGTATATAGGGGAGGAAAATATATCAAAGTCAAAATTTAACTCCCCTAAAACTAAGCTTTCCTTACAATCGTCGATATGCACGTAAGTCTTAATCGTAAGGTACTTTTCATATAGAATTATATTCATGAGGTCCACATAATAAATCAGGGGTTATATATATATATATATATATATATATTTCTCCTATATATATTTCTTCAATATTCTTATCATATTTCTCCTATATTTCTTCCTCTTTTGTCTCATAAAAAAGTAGTTTCCACATTGAGTATATAAGAAACAATATGTAACTCCACCTTAAACATGTCATCTTTATAAATTTTTCATTCTCCCCCTTTTGTCATCTAAGAAACAATATGTAAAACATCATAATAGAGATGAAAATATTTTTTCTTCTTTGGTCACATCATAAGAACTATTTCAAGTACAATATATGCGATAGACAAAAATAACTTCCCCTAAGTTCATGATCGGATCATGAGAGCAAAATGTGAAATCAAATTGATGTAGGGGTTATGAATAACACAAGTCTTAAAAACTTATATAAGGAATCAAAATATTGTATAAAACTTTGAGACAACAATGATATGACAAATTTAAATTGAATTTATCAAATAGTTTAAGATTTGACAAGATGAACAAGAGTCTTTGATCAATTTTTACTTAATAAAATCATAGTCAAAGTGAGTGAAGGAATTAATATTTCAAACTTTTGAACAAGGTCCCCTTATCATTATGACAACTTTTTTCCACCTTTCTTTAGTTCTTTATATGTTCCTTTTTTCTTCCAAAGAAACAAAAACAATATAATATTATGAATAGAGGGACAAAACTTGATTTTCATAACATGAAGATTTTAAGCCTAAAGCATAAGAGTCGTGCCAAGATATGATAATAAAAACATTTTGTAAATAATGAAAATGTAGATTCATGCACATGTAAGTCAAATAGTTGATATATTTCATGGTATGACATAAATATTTCAAATGTAATACATTATTACACAAATCATAAAGTCTTACACTTTCATTTGTACAAGAGAGATATCAGTTAAACAACATTTCAAATTTGATGTCCAAATGTCATACGATATATGAATACTCAAATGATAACAAGTTATGATTACATAAATTTATGCACATTAATCTTATAGCTCAAAAGTCCATATGCCAAGACAAATACAAATGAACCATATGATTTTTTAGAAAAACAAAGATTTTCCAAATTTTGGGTAAAGTTCCAAAACTTTGACTTTTTCAATTGCAAACCCACAAAGCATCAAATGTATAAATGAAAACCAATAAAATCCAAAATAAATAGCCATACTCAAAATTTTTAAGAGATAAGCATGATAACGTAGGTATCTCTAAAGTAAAATATATCATAACGTGCCAAAAACTAACTTTTAAATAAGCATAATTTTGTGCACAAATTATGATAACTAGTAGACAAGTCTAAAAGTACAAATAATTGTGACACAAAAGTATATCCAAGTTTTCATTTATATGTTCAAAATAATACTTTTACCATAAAATTTGTTCCTTTACTTCTTTAAATCTAATTTTATTTTTCTTTCTTTGTCGCGAGATAATAATAAAAAAATAGTGACAAATTATGAATGACAGGAAATGTCACAATCCCGATTTAAACCGTGATTTAAATTAGAGCTCGTGACTGATTACGGACGATCAAATTATTTTATTTAAAAAATAATTGTGCATAACTCCTCTAATAATACAAGAAAGTGATAACATAGGTAAACAAATCATGCAGTTTATATTGATCATTCAGAGCATGTAACAAATCCTATATTACACACAACCAAAACTATTTTTGTTTTACAAGATGCAAAAGTAATTTTGTGAAGACATCACATATCAAACTCTCCCAATAACCCAATAGTGGGATATGAGAGCTAAAAGTCTTCTATCTAGCACGCGCGGTGGGGTACATTTCTCAATACCTTAGCAGCAAAAAGGATTCACACCTGCTAAGGCTGGTCTCTCGCGATCCCAAAAGTTCTACTGATCTAAAAAAGTGTACAACATTGTGAGCAAATAAAATAATAGCTCAGTAAGTTGATAACTCATAAGTTATGTGTTACCATCTAATAAATTCGGAGAGACAACGAATAGTAAAACATATCTAATGGCATACATAACAACAACTTTTATAATCATATAAAAAAATACATAACATTCACTTCACATCTACAATCATATAATAAATCTCAAACGGATGAATGCAAAATGCAACACTCTCATATGAATACACGGATCACCAATTGGCCAATTTGTATAATCGATAGATGGCTTACAGAGGTGGCCCATACGGATTCTAGAGGCGACTCCCACCCTCATGGTGTAGCACTTAGGTCCGCACGACACAGCTCCATCTTATCTCATCTCATTTTTGGGGAACAAATCAGAAAGCAATAAATGCCTTCTAGAGGTGGCCCATACGGATTCTAGAGGTGGCTCCCACCCTTACGGTGTAGCACTTAGCTCCGCACGGCATTTAGCTCCATCTTATCTCATTCCATTTCTGTGGAACAGAATGATAGATTGGACTCTAGAGGTGGCTTCCATCGTGATTAGCGATGTAGCACTTAGCTCCAATTATCATATACGCAAATGCAAGCAGATGTTGATGCATGATTCATCACATAATAATCATATTTCGAATATCAGAAGATGAATCATATCAGATACTCATTCAAACAGAATATGATTGCATCTTATAAACTCGATCCATAACATTTCACATAAGCTCTTCCAATGAGCCATCAATTGATCAATCATTCAAAATATAATTTTTATATAAACTTATTGAAATATGCATTTAATACATATAACAATCAATGTCACACGAATTCAAAAGAAGTGAATACATAGAGTAGGAGAAACCAACTTATCTATAAGGGCTAACAAAAAGTTTTCCTTTCCTTTTTCAACACTTTACTCTTCTACTCCTATAAGAATAATAATAAGAAACACATTACTCTTATGATATGAATACAAGCCTATCACACATGAAACATAATTAATTGCAAAGGTACATGACCCATAAGTATTTAATATTATAACTTAAGTAACTATTTATCACAAGAGTTGGCCTACTATTAAGACAAATTGTATACATAATAAAAGAAAATTCATATCTGCTTGAATTGATAATCAAATTTGTTCATTCCAATTTTGCTTACTTCTTGATTACTAATATAATCTTTAAAGTTTCAGATCTCATTTTGTTGTAGTTTGCTCACAAGAAAATCAAGATTCAGCCTAACTTCTAGGGCATTTCTTTGTTCTGACAGATCGAGTGACCTTAATTGTACTATTTATATAAAATAAGAAACATGTCATATTTGGGTAATTTAAATTTTCTATAAACTTAGAATGCAACTCATAAAATTATTAAATTTATATCTATCTGTACTTAGCACAATAAATTTAACAAATATTAGCACAATCTGCCTTATGTTTCATCCTGGCAGACTGAGTGAGGCTTGATAAAACATTTATAACCTTCCCTACAGATATCATTTTTGAGTGATTCCAATTTTAAATGAAACTTAACATCAGTTTCTATAACACCCTAATGTATTAAATAATTCCATGAAATATTAGACTTAATACATAATTTAGAAAATCGGGTAATAGTTTCGGTGGATAGAGTGATAGTACCTTAAAGAGAAGAACATAAGTTTCTCTACAGACATCATATTAGCTTAATTCCAAAGCTCAATGAAAGTAGACTAAGATAGGATAAATCAGAATACATTTCATAATTTTTGGACTACCCGAAGGTATGGAATTATGTAACAAAAGATTCAGGAACCAATTGAACGTGGATATGGTTAATCTTGTGGTTAATCTTGCACAAGAAGAACATGAGTTTTGCCCCATGAGTAGCTAAGATCCGAAAATCAACAAGATGAGAGGAGTTCAAGGGAACCCTAGTTAGGAATATATGGAATTAATATGAAGAGAAAGTCAAGTAACAAGTAAATGGTTTTGCCTTTTCTATTTATTTATTTATTCATTTACTTAAGACATTACATGTAAATAAGGAACTACCCCCCATTTGGATTCAAATAAAATATTTATAAAAATAAATAACCAAGGAATCAAAATCTAAATGTTTCACAGATTTTCAGATTTTGTGTCTACATTTTACCTCACTAAAAAACCTCCTATAATTTGTTAAAAATCACTTTTCCAAATTCCTACTTCGAAAATCACATTTTCATGCCTTAAGTAAATTACTATCACTTTTGAACTCCATTAGTTGACATTGAAGTATAAGTCTTAACATCACATTCTTAATGCTTATCAATAACATAATATAGCATCACATTCATACATCTAATCATGCATAATTAAGTTAGGAATATTACAAGAAATAACTTTCATTACATGACATGATAATTTGAAATATGAAAAGATAAAATTCATGTCAAAATATTTCACGTAGATGAGTATATAAATCAATTTTGATAGGAGAAGTACATAACAAGTTAAAAATGATCTCCTTAATAATATGCTTCATTTCAAACATGTATATAAGCATAAAATTTGGTAATTAAGTGTCTTATGAAATAATTTTCAAATGGTACACTAATATGATCAATCATCTTATTCCAAACTAATATGTCAAAAATCATAATGTGTAGGTATACTCAAATGATATAGTGTAATAAGTCAAAATTCATAATAATTTCATGCACATAACACAAGAGTCATACTAAAAATTATGCCACACATATTTGTTATAAATATGAAGTCTTCTTTATATATAAAGAAAAAATATTCAAGTTTAGAAGACTTAGCAATTATATTTCCATGTGTCTTTTTTTTAAATTTAAAAAATAATCATGATAATAAACGTGGCAAGGGAAAAAAATAGGCATATATTTTTTTAACATGTGAAGAACATAAGTTTTGCAAATATATTATCACAAGTAAAAAAGAAGATCTTAGATGGAGTAATTGTGTTAAATTTGAGATTGGAATAGTTTTATACGTTCTAGTAGAAGATCAATACTTGGAGTAGATTCTAATTCGTAACTGAAATAACTTAATATTCTATGGTGTTATTAGTTTGTCTATTTTGTGATTTATCATCCTAAGGATCTATGCATTGGTAGTTTAATTTAGTTTTAGTTTTGTTTATCTTTCTGCACATCTTTTACCCGAAACTTTATGTCATCTCCTATTAGCCTATGAAATTTGATAGATAAGTAAATTAGTTCCTCATGGGGTCAACAACCTATACTTTTAACTTTATTACTTAAGCGACTATTGCACTTGCTAGCTTTACTGTTATAAAATTTTCGCATCACTCCTCATCTTAGGAGGCTTCACACATCATTCTAGCCTTCAATTCGGACTTAAGTCCCTTCACAAAGTGATTCACTCTCATACTTTCTGTCTTCATTAATGTGCAATATTTTTCAAGTTGGAAGTACTTGATCGAGTAGTCATCCACGGACGTGTCACCTTGTTGGAGGTTAGGGAACTCCTCTTGCTTTTGCTCACTCGTACTTTGTGGAAAGTATTGATACTTGAATTCCATCACGAATTTTCACCATGTCAGATTTCCTTCATTGACGTACTTAGACATAAGTGTCGAATTCCATCATTGCTTCGCCTTTCCCGTTAGGTTATATGCGGCACACTCCACTTTGCTTTTCTTTGGACATTTCATCACTTTGAAGATATCCATCACATTATCCAACCATGCTTCGGCTTCTTCCGGATCATCAATCCCGTTGAACATAGGAGGATTGAGGCAACTCACATCCATCCACAATCATACAATAGCTAAACGCCATGGTCTAGCATCACACAATTAAAATAATACATATACCTTTAGGCTCGATGGTACCCCATGATGATTGCACATGAACTTTACACTTAGATATTTCACATAGACACTTTAGCCAACTTATGGCTTGTACATCCTAGGACCTATCACATATGAGACAAAATTATGGCTCTGATATCAACTACAATGCTCCACAAAATTTGGCCCCAATTTAGTTGCCGAACCCAAGGCTGTGTTACTTTTCCCAATTTTTCATAACCTAATTTCATAAAACATTACAGCGAAAACATAATAATAATAATAATAATAATAATAATGATGATGATGATGATGATGATGATGATAATGACATAAAATTACGAAAGACTTCTACATATATAATCTCAAGATAACGTATCTAGTCCATGGGCCTTATAGGCTCTAACGTCAGACCCAACATATGGTTCATAATAGATCAATGAGTTCATATAAAAATACATGACTCGAATGCCCATAAGCTATACATACATGACTCAACAAGGAGTCCATCATCATAATGTAAAATACTATAAGATAACTTGGGTTGTGCAATGTCTAGGCTCTAACGTCACATGTGCAATGTCTTCGTCATGAGGTCTCCACCGACGAGCCTAGGCCTCGTCCATACCTGCACGGATCCATGAATGCATGGGATTTTTTCCATTAGAGTATGTTAACGCACATGCATGCTATGATCCTATAACATGATATCTATATGTCATGACATATGCATCATAACGAAACATAGGACATATGCATGCTATGAGCTACGGATGCACTCTACATGGCATTTGAACAATATCATCATGAAAATATAAGATAAACATACAACGTCTTTACATTATATCAAGGGATATCATAATTTATCATTATACTAAGCCATATCATCACTTATCTTGCTTAACTTTAACATCTTCATTCATAACATCATATGACAAGGGAACATACATTAGCATCGTTCTAGATGCTTACATTATCATCATCTTCATCTTTATGTCCCAAGTCATTCATCTTGGTCACTTTAAGTGACTTTTTATTTTCATCTTCTATCTTTACTATCTTTATTTAGATAGCTTTTATCTTGGTGAGTGCGAGGACCATGTTGATTCGAGGGTTCTTGTAAGTCGGGATCCTCATAGGCCCCACTTTTGGAAACCCCACCTTACCGATTTAATTCTCAATATAAATATATTTTTATCCTTTAATTTATTTTATTTTAACTTTAATTTTTTTTGTTACTGGACTAGGGTATTAAATAAGGCGCTGCGGCAGTCCATAGACCGTCGCGCTCCCACGCGAACGCGCGGTGCCTATCGCAGCGCCGCAAGACCCGCGTGTGAGCGGCTAGCGTGCCTATGTCCCTATGCAAGGCCTATGGCAGTGCTGGCACAAGTACGGTAGAGCTTGCATGCTTGCAATAGTGCTTTTACATCTTAAAATTTTATTATACCTAACCGATCTCGATCTTATCTTCAAAATCTTATGAGTAAGATAATACGATCTTATATGATTAAAAATAATCATTTAAATATAGTTCAGATCAAGTTTATTCTTAGTTTTTAATACATTTTTATGTAATTTTACTTAAGAACTAATATAAATATGTCTCCATTAGGTGTAACTTAATATTTAAATATGATAATTTTATGAAAAAGATATTTATTATTTTAAAATATATATATTTAATAATAGGTATGATATTAGGATCTTTAATTTTATAATCCCCTCTGATTTTATATAAGATGGTAGTTAATTTTTTTGGTACATGCTTATTAAATAAATAATTTGATAATTCGACGTATTACAATATTTTATTATTAACCGATCTTCTAAATCGATTAAAAAAACATTATTGGTTGTCCAGTCGGATCTTGCTTCTTAGGGTATCAATTTTCTATGATAACCTTCATTTAAAAAAAGTTACTTCTTTGCCTGGTGCAGATATATTCTTCCCCCAATTTACTTCATTCAACTTTTTTTAAATAATTGATTATTTATAAGGATATTTTTGTATAATAATTTGATACAGGCATCAAGAATCTTGTCATTTTAATTGATCTCTTTGGATGTCTTTTGTCATCAAATTAATCAGGTTAAGATCTTCAACGCTTAATGTAAGACATTTTGTTTTTCAAGTTTTAACATCCATTACTATTTTCCTAATAAGACTCGGTCTAAACCAAAGTACTCAAGCTTTGTGTTCCTCTAATAAATTAAAATAATGGAAATTAATGTGACGTTATATCAAAATAATAACCAATAGACCAAATTATGCATGTTTTAGCAAGGTGGAATTAGATATAACTTAAAAATTAATAAAACTTAATATGGAGGCTCACGAAGTACTTCCGTTGCAGAAGCGAATCATCTGTGCGCTTCTCCATGAACAAATTGTGGGTTACACTCGTACGCATGGTCGAGAACCAAATCACGTGGAAATGGAACACAATACCACAATTCAAATGCAAGAGAAAAGAGAGAGCTCACAAGAGTGAGGAGGGTGACTACACAAGCTCAATACTCAAGGACACACCTTAATTCACTCTCCACACACCTTAACTCTACACAAGAGCTTACATGCACACACTTGTACACCCTTTCGAGGCAGCAAGGGAGCTCCTTTTATAGAGGAGTTTGACCACAAACTGCCAAGCAAGGAGCTAGCAAGATGTCAAAGGGGAAGGTGTGGGGAGTATGGCATCCATGTCATGCCATCAATGCATGACTACCATGCCGAGCATGGTTGCCCATTATGGGTGCTACCAACAATCTCCCACTCACACATAATGGGCTCAATATGCATGCTCAATCTCTTTATTATCCCATGAAAGCAAGTGAGTCGTGCGACCCACGAGTACAAGCACAACTTTAATATGAGAGCTCTGATTTATGATTAGTTAAGGATGCAAAATCACTCAACCACCTCGAGAGCATGTATCTACAATTTCTCAATCGATCTTTGAGCCATAACTACGTGTCACATAGCTGCTCAACATATCGTGTGATATCACATGTTCTATAATCATGACTTACATGATTTTTCTCTTGCGAGCCAAATCGTGACTTACACAATCGCTCAAGCATCGCGTACTCGTTATGCCCCAGATTTGTCTTGCTGCATCATCTAGACACCTCTGTGTCTGGCACTGCGGTAATTAATTTTGTATGCAAAACTATTTATCCTGCACAAGGAGAATAGCTGGCCAATTGCATGCAAAACGCTCATGTGGGTCTCAACAAATCGGTTGCTTTCCTAGACATGACTCAGCGGACCTCTTCACTTTGGGTCTTAGAATATCATGCTAAAGTAGCAACACAAATCTTTACTTTGAAATATAGTCAAAGTTCAAAGAGAAATAATGATGTGAATTGTGTGAGTGTGATTAACTTGCTTGATTTATAGCATAGAATTGAAAATGCAAATAAATGATATATGGTCTAAACTCCTCACTTCACTAAACTGCAAGTGTACAGATCGGAGTAGTAGACCCAAATGTCGTATCCATAGTGATTTGAAACTTAAGATTCACTAACAAATCTAGATTAATCCTAGACTAAATTAACTATTTTTGGTGTTTTATGGTAATTGATATAAAGTGATAACTAACAATCAATGAAAGGTTCTCTTAAGAGTCGGAGTTCATCTAATATTCTGTTATGGATTGAATTAGAACAACTTAGCAATATACAAATCAAAGCCAGATTCAACCTGTAAGGACTGCTCTCACAGTGCATTAAAGTTAAAACTATCATACTTTTATATGAATGTTAGTTAGGTTGATTCAACAAGAGTTTCAACTGATATTTGATTATCATGAAACCTCTAGCTCAATGCATAAACATAATCAAATCCACAAACTAGTGCTAATACTCTTGGTTTATTTCTAAACATCAAGGGAATCTAGAATCAACCTCTCAGTTGCCATTCCAATATGAGATTCACATCAACAAAAGATAGATGGATTCATTCTCAGCATGGATTAAAACCAGAAAACCAAGTAACTCATTTCTCAGAAATCATAGATGAAATCAAATCCAGAAACTAATTGTTAATGTTCTTGATTCATATTTGAACAACAAGAGAATCTAGAATCAGCCTCTCAGCTTCCATTACAAGATGAGATTCACAATAACAAGAAGTAAAATGATGCATTCAGATCTTGACAAAGATTAAACTAGAAAACAAATGATCATGTTTTTGACTCATTTCTGAGCAAAAAAGGATCAAACATCAACTTCTCAGTTGTCATTGTAAAGTAAGATTTACATCAACATAGAACTGGTTTGAAAACATTCAGAAATGCACTAACATCAGTGGCAAAAGTGTTATTCAATTATTCATCCATAAACAGAAATTAAACTACTATCCTATCCTAAGAGAGCTAAGATTTAGCTCCTCATAACTAATCAAAACAATACAAAACAGATGAGGAATCAAGTGAAAACATTCTAAAACATAAAGAAGAACAAAATCCTCAACTTCAAGACTCCAGCAAGAAAGAACTCTCTAGTCCCCAGCCAAATGGCTAGGAGAGAAGATCCCCAATTGTTTCTCCACCTTCTCCTTTTATATGACACTATCATCATCATTTGATCTTGATGAGAACCATCCATTCCATCTGATTTTGCCATCTATCCTATGGTCCTTTTTGCTTTTGTGCTGAGAAAAGATTCATTTCTCATTGCTTTTGGCAGCTGCCTATGGTCCCCTTATACTTTTCCAGCAAGATTCTTTATCTTTTCTACTTGATTTGATCCTACAACATCATGAACAGCAAGCATCAAACTCTTCAAATAAAGACTAGACAAATAAGAACTAAATCAATATATTATCCAGCTCAAATATGCAAATGTAGGATAATATTATGCTGAGAAGATAAATGCATATATATTAAGCATAATTTGATGAATATGAACATTTCAGAGCTTATATGCACATGAATTAAGATGGAAAATGGGTAGAATTATAGTATAATCAGCTAGTGATCAAATGCTCCCAAGCTTAGTCTTTTGCTTGTCCTCAAGCAAAACATTCAGATATTAAGAACAAGGATTGAATCAAATAGTTCACAAATGAATTCAGATTCAGCTCTTTAGAATCAAATGAATTTTTCACTTTGCTAACACTCCTTGTCATTCTTTTCAATTCCCAAATTCTTCTAGCTGAGGAATCACATATGCTAAAGCAAATTTAAGCCATGAAAGAAGTACTAACAATAACTGATTTAAACTTCAGGGATTTTTAACTTTACTAAAAAGGTTGAACTGCAAATCACTTAATGAACAGATTTTGTTATTGCTTAAACAGGATAAACCTGACTTTTATTCATGATGATGCAAATAAATAAGTTTGAACCTGATTTTTATTCATGTTGGTCACAGGATAAAAATCCTAGCTTTATTCAGGAGAGATTCCTTTTGGAATTTAGCTCTCTTTATTCATGCATGCAATGCAAAATGCAACTTTTTATTTTTCTCATTTTTGTTCATGAAGTGAGCAGCAGTTCAAACTCAAGTAAAGTTTAAATTCCTTAATACAAAAAGTCTAAGTTTTTTCTATTTAATATAGCAGCAAAAGCCTTGATTCTATTCTAGACATCTTCTAATTTCTAACCAATTCATGAGTGTTAGCTAGTGTTACCCAAAATAAGAAAAATTTCAGCTGAATTAAAATCAAATGCATCTGAATATGAGTTGAATGAAGTAAAAAGATTAATAGCCAAATTGACTACTTGGTGTTGGAGTGTACTAGGTGTTATACTAAAGGATTTCTACTTAACAATGATGAGCACAAATGATAACATGACTTGAGCTGAACAATGATAATAGTGCTAACAATGATAACCTAGTTATAAATATGCTATGAACTTTTAAAATGGTATTAAAACATGCTAATAGAGTTTAGAAAAGTACCAAGTTCCTCCTCCAAGCTTTATCATCAGCACTGTCCTCAGTGATGAATCATCCAAGTAAGGGAGAGGGTTGGGTGGGTGTTCAACTTTGAAATGAGAGGCAAGCACGTTTTTCTTCACTTCTTCTTTGAGTCCATCATTTTCAGCATTTGATGAACGTACAATTGATTGGAACTGAACTAATGAGGAATGATCCATTTAACAATCAATAAAATTGAGTAAGTGTTAAAAATTCACTGAAATTTGACAAATTCAGATATAGACAACTTATATGAACAAAAAATCACAGTTATCATTATGATGATGATCATAACATGAGCTAAGTAAGGATAATTATAATAATTAGTTATCAAATGCATTTCAGTGAAAATCAAAGTTATGAGTAAAGAGTACTCCCTGAGCTGAATTTAGTTCAGTGGTAGATCATGTTCCTCTCTTATTCCTGCAAAAACAAAAGGATATTAGATGTAAAAGGCTTGGGTTGCCTCCAAGAAGCGCCCTACTTTAATATCTTAGGCTAAACATTGTTACAACTCTTGATGTCAAGGAGGTTTAAATAGTATGATGTGATCAAGTAGAAATCTTAATATGTAAACAACTTCACTAATCAAGTATGGATCTCTTAGTTTGCCAATGATTGTCCTTTGTTTTTCACTTGGATTCCCTCCTCCATTGTACCAGAAGTCTACTAGCTTCTCATTTCAAAACTTCTCATCTATGACATCTGAATCTCCTAGATCACCATCTTGTTTAAGCAGTCATTTCTTCAATGGCCTCTTTAAATGCAGTATTATTGGAAGATCTTTGAGCTCTTGGTCCCAACTTTCAGTAAGTAAATATTGATCTTCCTTAATTGGATGTTCCATTTCTTCTACAAATTTGAATTCTGCTATAACTCCTCTATTTGGAAAGAAATTTCTTGTACTTTTGTATCCTCCTTGGCCATTTCAGTCTCATCATGTGGCCTTATTGTCATAACTTGTTGCCTAATGGATAATGACATGGGTGAGACTTTGGAACTTTGAATATCTTCTTCAAATGAATTAGTGCTTGCTTCAAGTTCATGCCACTTCTTCTCTTTTAATGTTTCTTTATCTTTGATTCTATGATGTTGACATTCTTCAGCTGATAGCATCCCATGATGGTTTGTGGAGCAAATTGCTTCAAGCGAAACTTTTGGACAGTTGGGTGCAGGAGGTAACTCATTTTTAGGGGTAGACAATAAGTGAATTGAGTTGCTTGTGGATAATCTGAAAGCAAACTAGTGGTGGTATCTGATAGTTTCTTCAAAGAATCAAAACCTTCTAGAATTTTATCTTCATTTGATAGGAACCTTATGAGTGGGTCTTCAATGTGATTCATTGCTAGTATCATTGGAGTAGCTTTTTTAGTAACTTCAGCAACTTCATCTTGTTTCTTGGCTTGTTCTATAAGTGTGACAGATTCCTTTTCAACTTCAACCTCCATGACTACTACTTTTTCTTCATTCATCTCTTTCTCGATTCACATTTTCATTTCCTGAATTTCTTCTTTTAGATAGGTAGATTGGGTTTGTGAGGTTTCTTGACTAGACTGCAGACAAAGTTTAGCCTCCAAGAGTTGGAGTTGAGCTTCAAGAGCATCTGCTGCCATACGTAGCTTCTCCCAGATTGTATTTTGCTTCTCTTGGAATGCATCTTGCTCCTTCTGGTATGCATCTTGCTCCTTCTGGTATGCATCTCGCTCTTCCAAGATTGCATCTTGCTTCCCGATTAATTTCTTTAACATAATATCCAGTTTTGACTCTTCTGTAGATTGATAAAGTGTTTGTTGATCTTTTGAAATATCCATGGTTCCAACCTGAAAATCTGACACTTGACCTTGATTGTGATGGTAATACAAATGATTTTATGAGTTATAAACATAAGAATTGCTGCTTGAGAAGTCTTGCTCAGAAATCCAGTAATTCGAAACATAATGACTACTACTTGAAAAGTCTTCCTCACGATTCCAGTAATTTGAACCTTCATGACCATGTGAAGCATACATGTAAGCATTAGAATGCTGCTGAAATTGTGATGATCCTTGATTGCAATGAACTTGTGATGGTTCTCCAACATCAAAACCATATTTCTGAAGAGTTTTGAACATGATATCTTCAACTATAGAATTCAATTCATCCCGGTTGATTGCCATTTCACTAGATTGATAATAGTCATAGGGCCAAGTTTGCCAACTCATATCCATCATATACTTAATCTATCTCAGAAATCAAATTCAGAATTTTCTGCATTATAAACTTGTCATACAATGAGATTAAATGCAAAGATACCAAAAGTAGGAGTAAACAAGAAATGAAGCAGAACTTAAGATAAGATTGATAGCAGAAAAAGAAAATTACAAAAAGGACTAACCTAATTAGAAAAATGATAGACAAAAATAGGACTCAATATAAATAATGGGAGGTGATATAAACAGCGATGCATAAGAAAAATAGAGATAAATATAAAACGAAAGCTAATCTAAATAAAAGAAAATAACTGTTGAAAAGTAAACTAATCTAAACTATAGAAAGTGAATCTAATCAGCCTCAAATCTCCGGCAACGGTGCCAAAAACTTGATGTGAATTGTGTGAGTGTGATTAACTTGCTTGATTTATAGCAAAGAATTGAAAATGCAAATAAATGATATATGGTCTAAACTCCTCACTTCACTAAACTACAAGTTCATAGATCGGAGTAGTAGACCCGAATGTCGTATTCATAGTGATTTGAAACTTAAGATTCACTAACTAATCTAGATTAATCCTAAACTAAATTAACTCTTTTTGGTGTTTTATGGTAATTGATATAAAGTGATAACTAACAATCAATGAAAGGTTCTCTTAGGAATTGGAGTTCATCTAATATTTTTTTATGGATTGGATTAGAACAACTTAGCAATATACAAATCAAAGCCAGATTCACCTGTAAGGACTGCTCTCACAGTGCATTAAAGTTAAAACTAAGTATCATACTTTCATATGAATGTTAGTTAGGTTGATTCAATAAGAGTTTCAACTGATATTAGATTATCATGAAACCTCTAGTTCAATGTATAAACATAATCAAATTCACAAACTAGTGCTAATGCTCTTGGTTTATTTCTAAACATCATGGGAATCTAGAATCAACCCCTCGGTTGCTATTCCAATATGAGATTCACATTAACAAAAGCTAGATGGATTCATTCTCAGCATGGATTAAAATCAGAAAACCAAGTAACTCATTTCTCAGAAATCATAGATGAAATCAAATCCAGAAACTAATTGTTAATGTTCTTGATTTATTTCTGAACAATAAGAGAATATCTATTACAAGATGAGATTCACAATAAAAAAAAAGTAAAATGATGCATTCAGATCTTGACAAAGATTAAACCAAAAAACAAATGATGATGTTCTTGACTCATTTCTGAGCAAGAAAGTATCAAACATCAACTTCTCAGTTGCCATTGTAAAGTAAGATTTACATCAACATAGAAATTGATTTGAAAACATTCATAAATGCACTAACATCAGTGGCAAAAGTGTTATTCAATCATCCATTCATAAACAAAAATTAAACTACTATCATATCCTAAGAGAGCTAAAATTTAGCTCCTCATAACTAATCAAAACGATACAAAGTAGATGAGGAACTGAATCAAAACATTCTAAAACATAAATAAGAACAAAACCCTCAGCTCCAAGACTCCAATAAGAAAGAACTCTCTAGTCCCCAGCCAAATGGCTAGGATAGAAGATCCCCAATTGTTTCTCCACTTCTCCTTTTATATGACACTATCAACACCATTTGATCCTGATGAGAACCTTCCATTCCATCTAATTTTGCCATCTGTCCTATGGTCCTTTTTGCTTTTGCGCTGAGAAAAGATTCCTTTCTCATTGCTTTTGGCAGCTGCCTATGGTCCCCTTATACTTTTCCAGCAAGATTCTTTATCTTTTCTACTTGATTTGATCCTACAACATCATGAACAGCAAGCATCAAACTTTTCAAATGAAGACTAGACAAATAAGAACTAAATCAATATATTATACAGCTCAAATGTGCAAATGTAGGATAATATTATGTTGAGAAGATAAATGCATGTATATTAAGCATAATTTGATGAATATGAACATTTCAGGGCTTATATCCACATGAATTAAGATAAAAAAATGAGTAGAATTATAGTATAATCAGCTAGTGATCAAATAACTAGACCATTGGGTCTAGAGAGACTCACACAATGACGAAGATCAACATCGGTTCATCATTTCTCAGGGTTGACTTAGCATACTTGGTACACAACACAAGTATTGCGGTGGAGACTTCCACTAAGGAAGCATGTGTCTAACTTAAACACCACACAGACTTAAGTCCAATCGCCCTCGAATGGCATCTGACCTGAGACGCCTAACTGATTGCCATTACTTGATATCAAAGCTAAAGTCTCACATCTAGCTATCATCATCAAGCTTCACCGAGTTACCAAAACTCGTGTTTGCATCATCTTGAACGCATCAAGGAGGTTTAGACAATTTCTTATACTAAGAAATATTTAGGTCTAAACCATTTCTTCCCCGCGTGCAATCACATAAGCACTGGAGACAATTACTCATGTGAGTGAGTAATCTCCTGATGGACACACTTAACACATGCATAACATAATTCTCTTATGAAAAACATATTTTCATTAATGTAATTAACTTTGAGTACATCTTTCCTTTCATATTCTATGCAGTCCTAGTGCATGCACATGTCAAAAGAATACATCTCTAGGTAGTGGTTTAGTGATGGATCAGCAATCATGTTGTGTGTAGATATGTACTCAACAAAGATCTCTCTCACATCTTCATTTCTTATATATTTGTATTTGATGTCGATATACTTTCCCTTGCAATGATATTTTCCGTCCTTCACGAAGGAAATCGTTGCTTGATTGTCGCAATTTAAGGTCATCTTTTTCATTGCAACATCTGAACACTAGGACTGAACATGCCACAAATTCAGCCTCCATCATAGACAATATTAATGCATTCTTGCTTTTTGTTGCTCCATGTGACAGCACCATTATTTAGCAAGAAGGCAAATCCGGAGGTGGATTTTCGTTCATCAATGTTGCTTGCTCAATCAGCTTTCGTATATCCAGTCAACCTTAAGCTTCCTCTCTCTTCACCGCCTTCCAAAGTTGACATCCTGGGCTTGCCTGATATCCGACTGAGTACACAACATAGCGTACATCAGGCTGTCGATCGCACTCGCATAAGGCATTTCTCTTTGTTCTTCTATAGTCTTCGGGCACATATTGAGGTAATGCCTCACATCTCACAATAGGAGTATCAATTAGTTAGCAGCCATCCATCCGAAAATCGTTCTAAAATTTTGTTAATATATGCCTCTTGCGACAAAGTAAGAAATCTCTTAGAACAATCTCGTCGAATTTTCACACACGGTATGAAGGCTGCTTCCCCCATGTATTTCATCTCAAAGAAAGAGGACAACCATTACTTAATGATAACATGAAACTTCATATTGTTTCCAGCTATTAAGATGTCATCGACATATAGAGTCAAAATGACAAACATATCCTTGAATTTATAGACATACTCGCAATGATCTTCATCAATCATTTCAAAATCATATGATATGATTGATTTATGAAATGTAATATAACATTGCCTAGATGATTGTTTAAGTCCATAGATAGACCGGCGCAACTTGCAAACTTTGTGTTCTTCTCCTTTTACTATGAAGTCTTCATATTGTTTCATGTAAATTTCTTTGTCTAGTTTTCCATTGATAAACGTTGTCTTTACATCCATCTAATGTAATTCCAAGATCATATGTGTGACAATTGCTAGGATAAGGCGAATAGAAGAAAACCTTACAGCTGAAGCAAATGCTTCTTCATAATCAACACCCTCCTCTTGGGTGAAGCATTTCGCTATTAAGTGAGCTTTGTGCCTCTCAATGGATCCATCACCGCCTCATTTTATTTTAAGAACCCACTTGTTCCTAATTTCTCTACGGCAAGGTAGAGATAAACCAAGTTCCAAACTTGATTTGCCTTCATAAACTTAATTCTTCTTCCATTGCCTTAATCCACTTTTTTTATCATTAGACAAGAGAGCCTCATTAATTGAATTAGGCTCAAGCACTTCGTCAGGACCTATTATATGAGCTTCATTAATTCCTTCAATATCAAACCGACGGAGTAGGATGCTCTTTATAATAATCCTTCGAAGTGAGCACTCTGGATTCTTATTTGGCGACGAAATGCTCCCACTCGGATCAAGGTGTGATGATGAAGGGACGAAAGGCATCTCGAGATTCCTAACTTCATCTAAGTGAAGTGTTCTATCAATCTCGCCTTGCATTGGGAATTCATCCTCTATAAATGTCACATCTCTACTCATGATTTTTGTAATAGTTCTATCATCCCTTTCTCTTATGAACACATAGCCTTTAGAAGTTTCAAGATACTTGATGAAGACACACTTCTTATCTCTAGGGCCCAACTTCTCATACTTATGAGAGTTGTCAAGGATATAGGTTGCACATCCCCATTGATGCAAGTAACTTAAGTCAAGCTTGGTCAATCTTGCAAAACCAACTTGGCATCACCTTTCGGCTCTCCTCCACCTGGCACCAAGATTCTTGGGTTAATGAGGGGGATCGTCTCATAACTCTTCTAAGAAACTTTTCATTTTTATTTTTGTTCTTACACTTTGGGTGATTTAGAATCTGCAAAATAACATTCACCGGATGCAGCTTGGTAGAGAGTTTTGCTCGATTTTCATGTCTATACTGAGTTCCACATACTTGAAACACCTTTTTGTCACGCACTTCACCCCATTACCCTTTACGGGTCGAGTGGGTGACCATCATTAGTACTGGGCCAGTCTCAACTGATGGTTCCTATTTGGATATCTCCTCAACATTAAGGATGGTGTGTTTATTTTTGTAGGATCTTCTTCCACTTCTCTAACTCAGCATTAGAGTAAGAGGCACGGAACTTGCTTTTTGGTCCGCGGCGCTATGCGAACAACGGCATCCAGAGAATCAACATTGTCTCGGACTCAGACATCTTGCGCTCTCACTATCCGTGGCAATTAAAAGACATCATCACTATGAGACGTACTGCCTAATCTTGCACCTACATTTGTATCACATTGCACGTGTCCACGAAATCAATCGACAGATTACCTTGCAAACTTAGGCCGAACAACCTTGGGACACCCCTCGGCGTTTCGACCAAGTTTTGTATGAAAACTCTCTGTACTTAGTGAATACTTAGTTTTTTAAAAAAAAAATTATGGGTGCTGCCAACAATAACAATAATAATAAATTGACATATGGAAAAACCTTGATTTATAAAAACAAAACCAGCAATAAGAAATCAACACAGAGCTGGGTGTCTCTCTCCTCTTTGTCTACCTTCGAGATGCCGTAACTTCTCAAGGGAAAATAAGAAGAAAAAAAGAAGTTATAAAATCTATCTACAACTACTTCCTACGGCTCCGATATAAAGGAAACCTTCAAAACAATAGAATAATTGTATATTGTGCCTATTAGTGCTACAGCTTCATCGGCAAGTGGTCTTGAGCTCAGGCAACCTCCGCCGGCGGCGGCATGTTGAGATCCAGATCGAACGAAGCCCTCTTGTCCGACACCGGCGCCGGAGAGTGCGGGTAGTCCACCACTGATGACGAGTCTGAGTCGCTCTGCACCCCGCCGCAGATCGGGTACCGGAAGTCCTTGAACCCGGTCACCATCACCGGCGGCGCCATCTTCGTGGCGGCGATGGCCTTCTTTTGGGACTCGGCGATCCCGTCCAAGAAGATGAAAGGCGACGGGCGAGCCGCGGCGGCCTTCGCAGGGGCGGCGATCGGGCTGTGACGGTGGGCGAAGGGGAAACGGGACGTCGGGTGGCGGAGCTCGAGATCCAGCGTCGGGGGCAGGAGGGCGGGGGATAACAGGGGAGGATGCGGGGAAGGAGTGGAGGACTCCACAGTGCTGCTGCTGGGGCTGGAAGGGACCGCGCCGGCGGTCCACCGGGGAACGGCGACGGTAACCGCGCCAGCAGCAGAGTCGGTATAGGGGAAGTTGGTTTTGGCCTTGGGCCCGCGGAACTCGCGGGCGGCGGCGTCGTAGGCACGGGCGGCCTCCTCGGCCGTGTCGAAAGTGCCAAGCCAGACGCGGGTTTTCTTGGCCGAGTCACGGATCTCGGCGGCATACCTACCCCAGGGGCGCTTCCTCACCCCCCGGAAGTGCGGAGCTGGCGCCTCCTTGACCCCCGTGGCGACGCCGGCGCTGGCAGCATCGGGTTTAGCTCTCGGAGGCATCGATCGATCTCGGTAACAGCAATCTCTGTGATCTCTCTTTTCAAAATTTTAATTTGTTGCGGCGGAGTTTTGGATGGGAGAGAAAAGAGATGGATGTGGAATGAGGGGGAGGCGGGGGAATATAAATAGGAAGGAGCCAGTGGTGGAGCGGGCAAATTGACAAGAAAGAGGGGAGGTCCACGGGCGGTTTGACCGATCTTGGCCGCCGTCCTCGCTTTGCTCCTTTCCACTTCTCCCCTTATAACTCATTCTTTCTTTTTTTTTATTTTTTTAACGATTATAATTTTTTCACATATAACTATAAATTATAAATTTATAAAAAAATTAGTTTTTAAATTTATCCAAAATTAACACTTAAGTTCTTATATTAAATTTTAACTAAATTTAATTATGAAATATCTTTTTTATTCTTACATTCATATTACAATAAAAATATTTTAAAAATAAAAAATAATCAATACAAGTAAAAATACTAATTAATAATAATATTTTATGCAATATTATATTTATGTTGTTATTTTTTAAATATTTTTCATGTTAAAAATGAAGAGTAAAAATGACATTTCACAATTATTATATAAAAATAAATTTTAGATTAAATTTAACTGAAGGATTTAAGTGTCAAATTTAAATAAATTTGGAGACTAAATTTTATAAATTTATAATTTATGATTAGATGCGAAAAAAGTTATAATTGATGGATTGTTAAAAGAAATAATCCTATTTTTTTTCTCTTGTTTGTCTTTTCCTTTTTAGCTCATTTTTCATAAAATAACGTGATTCGAGATGTGTTGTTTACTAATTCTAAAAAATATTTTATAATATTTATGATATGATTAAAGTGTATTTTTCAAAATAATTTTATATTGTAGTGTATAATAATTATATTCTTTTAAAGATTA
The DNA here is from genome assembly GCA_030549335.1 of Pontederia crassipes. Classification (NCBI taxonomy): domain Eukaryota; kingdom Viridiplantae; phylum Streptophyta; class Magnoliopsida; order Commelinales; family Pontederiaceae; genus Pontederia; species Pontederia crassipes. The sequence goes on along the minus strand of JAUKPH010000022.1, from coordinate 4,876,564 downwards.
GTCACATGCTTTCCTTTAAGTTATATGGGAAATGGCTGTAACTCTCAAAAAATATATATATAATGACATTTATGAATATTTTGTATTTTGTATTTAAGTTGATCCTTCTTAATTTTTGTGTCCTCTAGTTCTACTAAGTTTTTAACGCTTTTTCATTAGCGGTGTTCATGGGTCGAGTCGGGTACGGCTTGAATAATCCAATCCGAGTTGACTCGACCCAACTTGATTGACTCGACTTTTTTATTTTTTTATTTTTTAATTACACTTAAAGCTTATATTTGATTTAAATTTTTTAAAAAAACTGACATAAAATGTTTTTAATTGCATAAATAATATTAAATAGTTAGAAAATTTATTTTATGCTTTTAAAATAATATTGAATAATATTTTTATATTAAATAAAATATAAAAATAATAAGAAAATTTTTTAAAAAAAAGAAAATTGGGTGGTCGGGTAACCCGACTCGACCCGACCCGAACTAGGTCGAGTTGGGTCGGATCTAACCCGCCCAGCCCCCTTGACTCGACCCGACCCGACCTAGGGTCGGATTTGTTCATGGGTTAGGTCCAACTCGACCCGTGAGCACCCCTACTTTTCATGTGGTCATTACTAATAATTAGTCTATTAATCATAGTTAATAATGTATTTTCAGAAAGATTTTCATATTATGTTGTTTTTGAAAAAAATCACTTACAACTGAACATGAAAAATACAATCCATCAAATTTAGGAATAATATGAAATTTGGATTAGATTAATTACTACTAAATGACAATATAAAACATTTATTATGATAGATTGGTGCCCACTAACGTGAAGTTTCAAAGAGTTATAAAACAACCGGAAGAAGTTGAGGCTATTGTTAAGATAAATGCAAGCCATTTATATGAGTATTGATTGGTGATTGATTAATGATAATTGTTTTTATACTTTTTGCATGATCATGATTATTTACATGTCTTATCATGCTATTTTTTATAATGCATGATGATAGATTATTATAATTAATTGCATGTATATCATATGTAAGTACATTACTTGCATATCTCTGTTTCCATTATATAAAATCGAATATGCAAGCATGACCTTTACATACTATAATTAGAAAACTCTACACTTCGAATTAGTGTAGGTAATTAATATTAGGGTTATTTCCATAAATCTCCCCTAAAGTTTCATAATTTTTCGCATCTAACCTCAAACTACGAACTTATTTTTTTGTATCCCTTAGCTATCATATTTTTTCTACTTTAGTCCTTTCATCTAGTTCTGTTATGTTTTTCGTTATTTTCATTTATGAAAAAACTAAATTATCCCTCCCTCCAGAGAAACATGAAATAGCAAATATAAAAAATAAAAAAAATTGCTGAAAATATTAGAGTGGTAAAAAAATGTTATTTATGAAAAGATTAAATTACCCTCCTCCGATTTTTTTGTTTTTTATATTTATTATTTGATGTGATATGGAGAAAGTGGTAATTTAGTCTTTTCATAAATGGGAAAAATAAAGTAACGAAAAATATAACAGAAGTAGACGGAATGACTAAAGTGAAAAAATTATGATAGTGTAGGGATAAAAAATAAGTTTATAGTTTGAAGTTAGATGCAAAAAACGTGATAGTTTATGGAAGGTTTATGTAAATAATCCTTAATACTAATATGGATGGCGGGTTAGCTCATCGATGGTAAACATGCATCTAAGCTACAAATAAAGGCATGTTAAAATTATTATGCTGACTCTATTAGACTAATGATATTTTAGAGATGTTTATGAATAACGACTTTTATCTCATGTTCTATGACATTTATTTTCAAATGTTTATTAAAATCTTATGCTGAAAAGATGAATTTTATTTTATCTTATTAATTAATGATTTTCACTATATTTTTTTAAATCAATTCATTATGATTATTTGATGATGAAAGGGCTAACACAATCCAAATTCTTCCAATTGTTCCCAATTTTTAGGATGAATTTTCATAATTTTACAATTATTCATGACGTGGTGTTGTGCTCGGTCTTTGGGACATGTGAGGCATGGCAAACCTTGGGGGGTGGTGTCCCTTTCATCGTGCTTTTAGTTGTAGATCCATGGATGTGGTGCCCTTGCCCAATTTTATTATATTCCCCTAAAGTTAATAATAATTTAGAGTTTTTTTTGCTGACTTCTCTTTGAACTATAAACTTTTTTCACATCTACCAATGACTTTTGGATATTTCGCTGACATCCCCTAAACTATGTTTCTTTTTCACTTAAGTCCACCCGTTAATTTCTATTAACTTTCCCATTATTTTTTAATATGAAATGATCAAATTGCTCTTCTCTCGTATCATCTAATATTATAAAAATATAAAATAAAATATTATAAAAATAAAAAATGTACTTTGCTGACACGCAAGAGGGGCGTCGTCCCCCTCTCCGGCAACGAGATCATGGAGGCCCCATCCCCCTCCCCCACGACCTGCGATATCATCGTTGGCAACGAGATTGCAAAGGGGGGCATCCCTTGTGACTTGCAATCTCGTCTCCGGATGAGACCGACGATGTCAAACGTCATGACTTCGAATGTGTCAGAACTGAAGGGGAAGGGCCAGAGCGAGGACATGCCTCCCTCTGATGTGTGTAAGATATCCTCGGTCACCAGAAAGCCGTCGACCTTGGATTTGTCAACAAAGCTGTAGTGGTATTGGCATGTGCCATCACTGGCACAATCAAAGTTGGACCGAAGTAGCTTTCAGGCGTCGCTCTCGCAGGAAAGGTTGTTGTAGGTGAGTTGGATGGGTCGAAGAGGGCACCGCTTGAGGGTAGCAACGGATGCAGGGCTTGCAGTTGGCCCATGTGAAATCGCTGTCAACGCTGAAGATACCTTGGACCATGAATGGAGGGCTGCCAACCTGGTAGACCATGAGGTACTCGCCGAGGTCAGGGGTGTCACGGGGGAGGGAGGGCGCCCCCACGATCTCGTTGCCGGAGAAGGGGGTAACATCCCCTTCACATGCCGACGAAGTATATTTTTTATTTTTATAATATATTATTTTATATTTTACAATATTAAATGATATGAGGGAAGGCCAATTTGATCATTTCATAAATAAAAAAAAATTAATAGGAAAGTTAACTAGAGATTGACATATATACTTAAGTGGAAAAAGCAGAATAGTTTAGGAAATGTCAGTGGAATATTCGAAAGTCGTTGGCAGATGCAAAAAATGTTCATAGTTCGAGGGTGGTCGACAAAAAAATTAACATTTGTGAGGTATGAAGGTGGCGATGGAAAATTCTCTGCATGATGCATATTGTCTTCCCATTCGTTATATGATTTCCTTTCCAGTATGTGATTTAGATTTAGAAATTAATTTGCATTTCTTTTTCCACTACCTTAGTTATACCTGAAACTTATTCTAGCAAAATCTTAGTTATACCTTTCACCAGCAAAGCTCTTTGGCATTGGTTTCGTGAAAGCGAAGACCAGTTTCAGAATTACCTTTGCTTTTTTGTTTGTTGGGTGTATGCATATCATGCAATGTTTTTAAACCGATTTAACTAGATTCCACCGATTTGAATCAAACTTTTATTAAACTAATAATATATAAGTTTCTTTTAAAAATATAATATAAATAAAAGTATAAAATATAAAATAACTAAATAAGTATATTAATTACTATTTTAAAGCAATTAAACACTAATAACAATGGAAACATATATTTATTAATATAAATTTAATAATTATTTCTTATTTTAAAATATTATGTTTAGGGCTTGTGAATATTTTTTCCTTATATATTTGTTTGATGGGTTTTTTCCACTGATCTCCCCTCTTTGAACTAGAACTATGGTGTTTTTTTCACTTAGGTCCATCCGTCAACATCTGTTAACTTTTTTTATTATTTTTCATTTTTCAGAATTGTGAAATGACCAAAATACCCCCAGAGCTTAAGATAATACATAATAGTAAAAATAAAAAATGCTGGTTGGCGTGCGGACGTTGCCCTCCTTCCCAATCTCGTCGATGGAGCAACGTTCAGGCGCCGGCCAACATTTTTAATTTTTTATATTTACTATTATGCATTATTTAAGCTTCGAGGATATTTTGGTCATTTCATAATTTAAAAAATAAAAAATAATGGAAAAGTTAACATATATGGATGGATCTAGTGGAAAAAGTGACATACTTTAGGAGATGTCTGCGAAAAATTTGAAAGTCGTTAGTAGACATGAAAAAAATTCATAGTTGAGGGAGGTCAGCGAAAAAAAAACCCTTGTTTTATTCCATTTTTTCTTCACAAATTCCAAATATAACTTTCTTGTTACTAATTTCTTAATTTTTTTATACTTTGTATTCTTCCACGTCTAGTTTTTTTCTCACATATTTCAAATCTAATTTCCTTTTCTAATTCACACTCAATAATTTATTTTATTTCTTATAGTTTCTATTCTTTCACATTTATTTCATTATTATGCCTTTTAATTTTTTTAATTTTTTTATTATTTTATTAGTTTTAAAAAACTTATTTGTTGGTTCATTCCATTTTTTTCAAGTCGAATCAGTCCATCCTAGATTGTTGGACTGATCATTCACCAACTCGGACTAGCTCGGGGTGTGGATATCTTATTTGATTACCTAATGAAACTCCCATTTCTAGAGGCATTTAGAGCTTGTTTGGTTGGGATGAAATGAGAGTAAACGAGGATGATGAAGGAGAAAAATCTTTTTTTTTTCATTTGATTGAGTTTAAATTGAAAGGATAAGAAAGATATTTTCTCTTCATTCTCCTCTAATACTCATTTTTCTTCAAAATATGATGGAAATGAGGAAAAAAATTAATGTCAATATAATTATATTAATATGTACATATCTAATTTAAATATAATTAAATATGAAGGACATAATTGTATATAAAATAATATTACTATTTTTTTATGTTTCCTTCCCTTTAGTTATCTCATTCAAATTAGGTGAATATTTCACTCTCATTTTTTCCGTTCTAAAATTTTCTTTTTCTTTTATCCTCTGAACTTTTTGTAGTGCCTGTTTGTTGAGGGTGAAAAAAGAAAATAGGTGGAAAGAGAAAAAAGGAAAACCAATTTTACTGTTTGTTTGAATTTAAATTGGACAGAAAAGTTTCTTCTTTTCTCTTTCTTTCTCTTCTAATATACATTTTTTCTTTCAATCGCAAATCAGGGTTGATAAGAAAGAAAAAAAAAAATTTAACATGTATTTTCATTGATATAAATTAAACATATTAAAAAATAAAATTATTTTAAATAAACTATCATTTAATATTTATTTCTTTTTCTTTCTTAATGATGTTAATTATTCACGTTCAGTTTTCTACATTCTTTTCCTTTCTTTGCACTCCCAAATTTTTTTCTCATTTACGATATACTATAAAATTTACTATATCTATTATGTAATTATAAGGTTGATTTAAATCTTGACCCCACCCTAAATTAGGTTAGATAAAAATTTCAAAGTAGGTAATTTAATATTTTTATGAATATTCATTAATTTACTTTAATATTTATTAATTTTATAAGATATATTAGCCTTCTGTATTTGTTCATCTCTTTGTTTTAATGAATTTTGAACTAAATAGATCTTGAAAATTGAATCAAACAGATTATTTCATTTCTCTTTTCTCTCTCCTTTTCTACAATCATAATTTGGTTGTATCACTAGATGTGAGTTTTTTTTATTTTACCAATATATGTTACGAGAAATATGCAAGGTGCCAAACTGATGTTGCCCTTTCGTGCATTTGTTACAGATCTTTATTGCATTGGTCAACAAAAGTAGCATTTTTTCTATGCTTGAAATGGATCCACATGGTTTATTTTAGTACAGCATTGAGGTATGCTCACTTATAATCTGTCCAAACAACATTCTACTCCAAAGAGGTGCCATTGTGCTAATCTGAATTTTTCTCAGTTCAGGAGTCAGAGATGCATACTATAAAACTTGTCTTTATTTTATGAATACTTCATTGTTGCAAAGTCTGCAACCCTTTTAGCTGTATGATATGCAATTCATAGTTCAAAAACAAATGACCAGGGCTTATTTAATTTAGTTCAATAACTAGGAACTAGAATAATGGGCATGTAAGGTGCAGTAATTAAAGTTGCATACTACCAATCTATCATGTGCTTAAGTTTGATGAATGCAGCCTTTGTTCCTGAATGCAATACTTCATATTGTGCATTGTGCATTGGCCTGAATGCAATACTTCATGTATCTTTATTCCTCACAATTTTTGCCACTAGAAACCTCTAGCTATAATGAGATTCTAGCCCCAAAAAATTATCATGCTGACTTCTGTCCATTGCTTTGTTTATTTTGTAGATTGGAGAAATTTTGGCGTGATCTTTGAAAGTTAGCTCTCAGAGTTAGAGTACAAATATGAAAGGCAAGGAATAGATCCCTTGATAAATGCGAGGTCTATTTTTTGTACTAATGTCTAATGTGCTCTAAACTCTTTATTTAATTTTGTTTAGACATGGATTGAATGATGTATGTTTATGTCGTATGATGCTGGATTGTTTATTTTGTATGATGATTTTGTCATTTTGATCAATTTAGAATGATGTATGTCTTAAATTTATTTCGTATGATGCCGAACATAGATGTAATGATGTATGTGGTATGATGTTGGACATGTAAACTTCATATTTTTGATCAATTTCAGTAGCCACTTGTTTATTTCTTCAAAAAATAATTCTGGTGTTTTCAAGGTAAGAATTCCCGGTCCAAATCTGATTTCGTTCCCGATTTGCCGGGTCAGACCCGGACCCGGTACCGACCGGATCCGGGACCTGTACCGGTCGGATCCGAGACCGATACCGGGTCCAATATTTTCCGACCCCGGTAGATAAACTATATAGGAAGATCACAGAAGAGTTATAATTAGATTCATATTCAAAATAAAATTCTGTAATCCGACTTTTCTAAATTTTTTTATCAATAACTTTTTTTTACTGGGGAAGGGGACTGAAGCTGAAGGAAGCGAAGGGCTCGTGAGAGGGGCGGCGGCGGCGGCGGCGCCTTTTTAAGGACGTGAGGAAAAGAAGTATGACGGGGGATGTGGGGGACGGCGGTCACGGCGCTTGTCGGTAGCGGGCTCCACCACCTGTCGATTCGCGCGTCGGCTTCTCCGACGCGTTGCCCGTACTGTATCGGTGGGCGCGTGGTGGGGTCTGTCTCTCTCAAGATTCCCGCGTCATTTTTTCGCTCCATCCCTCCGTAGAGTTCGCCCTTTTTCTCTCTTTTTTTTATTTGTTTTTCTCTCTCTCCTCTCGCGCTCTCTCTCTCTCTCACACGCCGCTGCCAGTTGCCCTGCCCACTCGGCACTCACTCAAGGAGCAGGCGTGGGCCGCCGGGTGCAGCGGACGGATGCCGTCCTTGAGACAGGACACAGGAAACGGAGAAAAATATCTTGAAAGTGACGGGTGGGGCCCGGAATGCTGTGCGGACGCGTGGGCCCCTTTTGGGTTCGTGTTACTAGACGCATCATTGGCTGCCATCCGGTATCCCGTGTTCGTCCTGGATGCGGGAACCGCGGACCAGTGTACATTGCGTGTGCGGGCAGCGGCGGCTGCGCAGTTCCCGCGTACTGTTGGATTATTTCCTTTAATATCTTCTCAATTATAGCTTTTTTAGTTCTTAAACCTATCCAAATTTAACAAGTCTTTCTATTAAATTTGAACTACATTTTGTTAAATTTAATTGTGAAATGTTCCTTAATATTTTTTATACAATATTATATTTATGTCCATGTTTAGATCTAAAGCTTGTTAAATTTCTTTTTCTAATAATTGTGAAATATTATTTTTACCCCTTATTTTTAATATAAAAAAATATTAAAAAATAAAATAATTATCGATACAAATATAACATTGTATAAAAATATTATTATCATTTAGTACTTTTACTTGTATTAATTTTTTTATTTTTAAAATATTTTTATTATAATACGAACGTAAGGGTAAAAATGACATTTTACAATTTAATTTAACAAATTATAGTTAAAATTTAATGGAAGGGTCTAAGTGTTAAATTTATATTAATTTATGGACTAAAATTTATAAGTTTATAATTTAGGATTAGACGTGGAAAAAAATTATAATTTAAGGGGTGTTAAAGGAAATAATCCTTACTTTTAATACTACTACAACTAATAATAATAATAAAATGTAAGTTGCAGGAATAAAAAAAGAGAGCGCCTCGAAAGCAGATTTGAATACTTGGATCATATTTTATTATAATCATATTGGGTTATTTTTTTTAACGGCCTTCAATTATAACTTTTTCCATCTTTAATCTTAAATTATAAACTTACAAATTTTAATTTCCAAATTTATCCAAATTTGACACTTAAATCCTTATGTTAAAATTTAACTAAATTTTATTAAATTTAATTATGAAATGCCCTTTTTACTCTTATATTCATATTATAATAAAAATATTTTAAAAATAAAAAATAATCAACACAAGTAAAAGTACTAATCGATATTAATATCTTTTATACAATATTATATTTATGTCGATGTTTTTTATTTTTAAATATTTTTTATGTTAAAAATAAGGGATAAAAATGATATTTTATAATTATTAGAAAAAGAAACTTAACAAACTTTAGATTAAATTTAACCGAGAACTTAAGTGTCAAATTTAGATAAATTCAGGATTATATTTTGTAAATTTATAATTTAGGATAGATGCGAAAAAAATTATAATTTAGGAGGTGTTAAAGGAAATAATCCTATATCATTTTATGGACCCTTAAATCATACATTCATTGACATGAGAATTTCATAATGATAAGAGATACTAATTAAATCTTTAAATCTAAAAATTAATAAAATGATAATATTAAATAACCTTTTTTATTCTTGAAAGTGCACGGGCGAGACGATCGTATTAAACATTGGAATCACCATTATTATTTGAAAAATACAACATATTATTGTATGATAATTATAAAGTGTAAATTCAAATTAATAAAAAGGAAACTGACGGGCCATTATGTTTTGTCTTTGTCGTTCTTACCACAATAGGAAGTGTTTAATGTGCCGGATGTCCCCAATAAAAGTTTATATGACCAGAGCATGAATTTTTTTTTCTCGGTAGAAACAGCATGATTTAATCTCTAAAAAAGAGAAAATGTTATTTTCAATTGTCAATCCTAAACTATAATATTTTCATTTTAATCAACTTGTAATGTTATTACCCTAATGACTATTTTACTTCATAAAATGAAATAGATGGAACTTAATAAGAACAAAAAAAAGGTAATTATATGACATTTAGGCACTAGAGTATTTGAAAAGTTAGGAAGAGCAACTAGACGATGTTGTAGGGTGTTCACTGGAGTTGATCCAGTAAATTTGAGAACTCAATCCCACTCGGATAAGGTACCAGTTTAGAAATCATAATCTATGGACCCAATTCAATTCGATAGTCCAAATTTTTTTCTTCTAAAAATTAAATATATGCAAATATAAAAAATATTTAAAAACTAGTTGCACTCTTTAAATAAAATATCGTATATAATTTGTATATTACATAATAAAAAATAAAAAGAAAAATTATGGTTGAATGACTCAGCCGACAAAACCCACCAAATTGTACTCGATGTAACACCTCAAAATTTCATCTCCAAATGTCAAGGGCAATTAGGTCATTTAGTTGTGTTAGTCCGTTCGGCATTACATAATCATAATAAGATATGATTTTCTATTAATGCAGCGGAAACTTAAAACAATTAAAGGAGATAAAATAGCTCTTTAAAATATAGCAGAAGACTTCGTCAAAAACATCAAAGTAGTGTTATAGAATTGAGAAAACAAATCTAATAATCATCATTAGAACATCTTTAAAAAACATAATCAAATAGACTCAATGACATATGACTCCAATTAATCCTAGACCATTGTGCAATCTGTTCATGAGCTGAGCCACCATCCATCAAATCATTGGGTACTTGCACAAATCTAGGGTGCAAGGTTTCTTCGATTAGAGTATGTAAAGGCCATGCAATGCGATGCCATGATCCTAAATAGGATACTGCATGATATGCATCATCATCTTCAATAATAAGAAGGGAACAATATGCATGCTATGTTCTTTATGATCTACATGCCATTCATTCATACCATTTCCATCATCATGCAATAAAATAAAAGTATGAAAAGACACATAATTACTATCATCATACATTTAGTATGGACATTCATAACAATAATCAATTCAATCCATAGGCACATAAGTGAGGTACACTTACCATAATGCCTCCATAACTTTCCTCAGGTTATTTTATAATCATTTCAGACTTTCACTTTCGTGGGACATCATTCCATTCGATCGATGAGTTTTATGTCGTTTCCCTCACCATAGGAGACACAATGCTCTCCTCTCGCCTAAAGGCGACGGAATGCATATAATGTTGCCGATGTTTGTAACGATCGTTCCGAAGAACTCTTGCCCTAGGATGACATCGGAATGACACACCATCGTCGATGTGTGTAACGGTCATTCCGGAGAAAATCCGATAAAGGGCCATTGAGAGACGACATATAATGTCATCCACAACTTCATAATGCTTTCGATCAATAATTAATTACGTCGCTCAATCTTTAAATTTTAAGCTAGTTACGAGTGAAACATGCATATACGTATATCTAGGTTCTTATACACACAACAAACATCAATAATAATACTTCAAAAATAACCTTTAAATATCATACGGTCAACATTTAGGTCGGTCATGGCCGTGACATGGGTGTCACGTCTGTGACCGTAACTTAAGATGCAGTCCCACTCGGCCACGATTGTGGATGGGATGCCACGGCCATGTGAGAGACCGATGCCGGGTTCATCAAATCGGTCTCGCGCTCATGAGCGTGACAAGAGTCATCATGGTCATGTGCGAGACCCTACAAACTTCACGCCTTGCGCTCACGGGCGTGACAATAGTCATCACGTCATGCCGTGTCCGTCTTGTCATGGTCGTGACATGCTATCACGGGCATGAGTGAGAGTTTTCCCTTGGCTATAACTCCAGCCTTGCACTCATGGGCGTGAAGAGGGTCATCACGACCATGAGGCCAACGCCCAACATGATTTTACATGATTTTTTATAAAAAAATTTGGGGAAATCAATATATATTATAAAAGAACGATACATGTATGTTTGTAAGAACATAAATTATGTAAAGACATTCAATTCCTAGATCTAGGGTTCAATCCCCAATTCATGAACAATATGAAAAACTTATGAACCATAATAATAGATCTAATCAAAATCCCTACACATAACATAGATCTAATGATTTCAATGAGAAAAGCCCTCATCACAATCCAATAAGAGAACGGGTTGTCATCTTGCTCTCAATCCAATATAGGAAGCACATTTAGAGAGGAGAGAGGGATTTGGATCCCCTTTACATACCTTTCTTTCATATCTTTCTTCTCTTTCTTCCTCTTCTTATTCCTCTTCTTCCTCCTCCTTGTTCCTCTTGTTCTCCTTCCTCAAGCCTTAGCCGTTAAGAGATGTGGAGAAAAAAAGGTAAACAAAAAGAATTGGGGCCTTTATATAAGGGAGATCAGAGAGTTTGGCCAAAAGTTCAAATTGCCCTCAATAAAAAGTTTGAGGTATTACACTAGATCAAGTTGGATTTGAACCTAAAAAAAAACTCAACCTGTTTAATCAAGTTGGTTCCTTTTATTCATGGATAGAGTCCAAGTAGCCCCCTCAACATCCTTAATCAAGTAGTAAAGTAAAAAGAGGATATTGTTCAGGGTCAAATTGAATTAACCAAGACAAAATTGTTCATAGAACACCGGCTAGAAAAATAATGTACATGGAACGTTCAACAAAAACTTGGCTGGTTAACTAGATATCTATTTGATCAAATTAAATAAATTTTTTATAAAATAATACTATTTATATTACTTCTGAAATTATATTGGTAATGAAAGGGTAGTGAAGTACAAAATAACTGAGTAACAACATATTTATCATTTTTTCATAATAGATTAACATTAAATAAATTTTTTTCTTATTTTTTCTCAAGTACAAGACCTAATACAAGAAAAGAATAGATAAATTTCAAAAGGGAACATAACTCTCACAGTGGATTTGAATCACTAGGTGGTATCCACTCCATCAATTTCAACTTTTTCATATATATATATATATATATATATGTATATATATATAATTTGTAGTACTTTTAATTGTATGGTAACACCATGAAATTTATCCTAAAAATAACATGAAAATCACCATAGTTTAGGGGTGGTTTGAGGAAATAACACACATTAAGAGTATGAATCATTTTCAAGATACATTACCTGGTGGCCGTTGGCTGAGTGCTAGGATCGTCCTCATACTTCTCGACCATCTTTTTATTATACACATCCTAAAAAGTTAAAACATTACAAATTTGAAAAATCATTTATACTAATGTCAACAACCAAATAAAAATGTGATGAGACTTACCAAAACTCTACAGATAGTGGGCATGACATTGAGAAAATCGATAGCTCCATCTTCTTTTTCCTCCTGCAATAAAGTGTCAAATTTTGCACAATAAGTAAGTATGAGGTAAAAGTTTGATTATTCCTATTTGTAGTGGCTCATTTCGTACCAGAGAAACCCATGCATGATTTTACTTTTCGTATCTACATTACCATGCGCCGTCGTGCTCGTCAAATCGGATCGACCCGTCTCTATGGATGTAGGGATTTGAAAGTCTATTGACTTTTTCTTTTTCAAACTTTCTCTACCAATCTTCATTCAGGATCAACATTAAATACATAGACTTTGTAAAAATGATAAATTAAGTAAAAATAATTCAAATGTAAACTTGCTTACCACTTCCTATGTAGGGACTCCCAAACTAGACACATAATATGCCTTGAGAATCTCTATATGCCCTGGTCCATACTGAGACCGACAGACACACTGGCCTTACGAAACTTTATAGATGATTTCAGAGACGTTTTGTAGCAACCTCCTCGAAGCATCTGCGAATCATCTCCAAACTAAGCTTAGGATGAAACTGATTTGCTTCAAAAAAATATTACGAAGGATAGTAATTTAAAAATAACATAAAACAAATTATCTAATGCAATAAAAATGACATAGGGTAAACATGCAAAAGATATCGTCCCTCACTCCAATTCGGACATCTTTCCACGAACCTGTCCCTTCCAACAAGTGAGAAAGGTCAAGAGCATGGAAAGTAGAAGAGGGTAATGAAAGTGGTCCTATAATTTACAAAGAAGAATTAATTTTCAAATTATAAGAAAAACTACAACAAAATTTATAAAATTTATTTAACTTATGACTGAGCAATGTTGTTAATGATGATCACACCATTATCATGAATTTCTCTTCTTCAATCGAAGAGGAATCATCATCTGCTATAGTTGCCCTAGTATGATTGAATAAATCATTAGTGTAATACCAACTTAAACTAAATAAATGATATACACACTAAAGTTCTCACCTTGCATGATATCTATCGGTACCTAGTCCTTGGCAATCTGCTTATTAAAATGTGATGATCCGACTGCCCATCGGTGGCGTAGAAATTGACACTATTAAAAATAAAAAATGATTAATGCAATTACATGAAAAATATAAATTAAATAATAATAAATATATCACTTGGCGTAATATGTCAATTGCCATCACGTGATCATGTCGAATGGACATTAGAATGTGGAGAAGGTTCTATCGGTTTGCGACGACATAGCAACCGTCACCATATAAAATAGTTAAAATAGTTGCATGCATTTAAGTTTATTAAATACATAGAAAATTGTAGGATCCCAAAGGGCACCAAGAAGAGGGGGGAGGGGGAGGATGAATTGGTGTTTAAAATAGAAGTATCAATCTCACGTAAATCATCGCGAAAACTTAAAATCGATTCAACAATCTTTAAATAAACACAAATCAAATCACATCACATGCATCATAATATTAGAAGGAGAGTGAGAGAAAAATCAAACACAAATTAACACGGTGGTTGTTGACGAGGTTCGACCACACCTTGGCCTACATCTCCGCTCCGACTTCTCGACCTCGAGACCGTCGAAGATTCCACTAGAACTCTTCCTTTGTTTCAAATGGGGCAAGTAAGAAAAGTCATTTGCACTACCGCCTTTTCTCCGCTTCGAGTGGTAAGGCACACCTCTCCTCCAATGAAGCTAATCTTTTCTCTCGCTCAATAGGTAAGATATGAAATCTCTTTTACACAGGAGCTCTCTTTTACAATGATATGATCACAAAAAGAGAAGAGAGAAAGAAGAAAAAACTTTAAAATGAAAACTTCAAGGAAAAGGTCTTCTTTTAATAATTTGATCAGTCGACCTGTATTGTCTCGACCGACATTCTTTGCTTCGACCGGCAGGTTGACCAACCTGTATTATTTTGAGCATAATATTTTGCATAGTTATTCAAATTAAATAATCTTGGATTCTATGAATAGCTAACATGATTCTCTACAACTTTGATTCATCATTAATCCATAATCTAATAAGGTAATAGTCAATTATTTAATCAAAGTGTAGTACATAAGATTGTCCCTTTTTCTTTAAACTTTTCAGCATTTAACTTTAATCTTTCAAGGTTTGTATCATCAAACTATAATTTTATATGTCATAACTTGAAGTGATACATCGGTCATCATCGTGCGATTGAGGCGACCCACCAATGGATTGCCCGCTAAGTGATGATCCAACTATGTGCCTCATCGGCGGTAGAGTCACCATAAAAAATAGTTTAAATAGTTGCTTATAGAAGATATATTAAATACATAGGAAATATCATGGAGTGATATATCGATTATCATTGTGCGATTGAGACAACCCACTAATGGATCTCCCTCTATATGACGACTATGTGCTTCATCGACAGTAGAGCAACTCTCACCATAAAAAATAGTTAAATAATTACATATAGAAGATATATTAGATACACAAAAAATAACGTGGCGTGATACATTAATCGCTATCATGCGCTTGAGATGACCCATTGGACTGCTTGTTATGTGACGATTTAGCTATGTGCCCCATCAGTGGTGGAGCAACTGTCACCATTAAAAAAAATTAATGATAAATTACATGCCGAATATAAATAAGCTACACAATAAATATATCACATGGTAGTTGAGATGTCTCACTCATAGAGAGTGAGCACCTGAAAGAATGGGAAGATTCATAAGCTTGACCTCTAATAACCATACTTGAAAAAAAATTATTAACCTCGTGTAATTATTATATTTAATTTATAAAGTTAGAAGCACATAATTGTATAATTTGTTAAAACAACTATGTGATTCAATCGCTTGTCTCATATTCTGATTTATTTTCATACTATTCATCGTTATCACTGTAATCTTGATTCGAGTCATCTTTAATGAAATTGTCAACATTTGCTTCTAAAAGATCATTTGAATTAAATTCTTCCATTAACTTAGTCATTGACTAATTGGATATTCTCACATTCTTCAACTATATCAATCATCTCGTTCACTTTATCTTCTTGATAGTAATCATCTAAGGGCACATCATTATATATGAATGATGTTTCAGCATATCTACCATTGTTTCTACTTAGAATAGTCTACTTCTAATTTTGCATGATGTCTACTATTCATCCTTTTTTTTTATGGATACTCAACATATCTACCATTGTTTCTACTTAGAATAGTCTACTTCTAATTTTGCATGATGCCTACCATTCATCCTTATTTTTTATGGATACTTGGTGTAATACACTTGTTACGCTTGTTCTGCTAATACGAATCATTGATTAAAGTCTCGATCGAAGCTTAATGTCCACCAATTTAAACTCTAACTCCATTTTTTGAATCGAACCAATGGCATTTTAGCATTACGACTTTGTTCAATTTTTACAAATAGAGAAATTCTATGATTTATTCTATACTGTCGTAGTAATTTAACTCGTTGTCTCCATGAATGCTTCAGGCAACAAATATAAAAATGAAAGACAAGGTTAAGCACAATAAAATGACAATAAATATAAAATTGAATTAAATAAATGTAATATCCTCCAAAATAAAATGAAATAAAAGGAAAAGAAAAGAAAAAATAAGTAGAAAAAGAAATCTGTAGCTAATTAAGTCCCAATTATGAAGCCACTAGTCTAACAAACCCAAAACCCAACCTATAAGTATTCCCATATGCCCTAAATTACATAACTCTCTCTTTTCTTTTTCTCTCCTCCCAGCCTCACGGCCAGCACCCCCTCTCCAAGGAGCAGCACGGACAGCAACAAGAAGAAGAATAGAAAAAGGAGAGGAAAAGAAGAAGAAGAAGAAGAAGAGAAGTAATAAAGAAAGATGAAAAAAGAAATTGGTTTCATATGATTTGGAGTTGTATAAAAATAGTTATGATCCAAACATCGGACTTCTGTCATGTTGTCTCGGGTAACAGCGAGACCAAATTATAAAATGTATAGTAAATTAAAAATACTGAATTAGGATTTGAAATTTATTCCCATGGTTCATGTTATCCTTCTGAGAAAATTAGAATCATCTGAAAAGAACAAGTATACGTTAAGTTATTAATATTTTAGTGACTACTTCCAGAATACTGTGTATCGAATAAATTCTGGTATTGTATGAATTCCTAGGAAAGAGTCCCAACTCTTGTTAATGAATGGAAATTACATATTTTAATGTGTTTTATGATGTGTAGATGCTAAGAGATCATATATGAAATAATTATGATTTTTTAAACTATTTTTATTGGAATTTTTAATTTCAAAGATCAAGACTTTCGGGTGGAAGATCGAATTTCCAGGATGTTGGCACGGCCGTGCTAGGTCTCGGAACGACCGTGATAGGGTAGCACGGTTGTGATTCTATCAGTTATGACCGTGACAGAGGGCGTAAGGAAATTGAGTCTCTGTCATGCCCATGATGAAACCTATCACGATCGTGACAGATCAAAAAATTGATTTATGTTATATTTGTATTATTTTTAAGGTTTACTATTATGTATTACTGATTGATGATTATATATGAACCTAGATATACAAATTGCATGGACAATCGTTAACTAGGTTAAATCTGAAGACTGAGCGACGTAAATTAATTGATGATTGTGATAATAATGAATCTAATTGAAGAATACCATTACTTGTCGCCCCTTAAACTGATGACAGGAAACACTATGCCATGCTCCATTGTGTTAGAATTTTCATCGGGAAATTACTGTGCCCTGCACTTTGGACTTAACATTTACTAGGGAAATAACTGTATCTTACCGGAAACGGTATATATATTTCCAAGGAGCCTCGGCTCCAAGGCTTAGCTAGCCTACTGAAGAGTAATGACTTGATTCTTCAATTACTGATAAGATCAAAACTAAACTGATTGAACTGGAAGGACCGATGACCACGAAAGTGGGATCCAATGGGTTATAAAGCAACCCTGAGGATATGACGGAGGCAAGGTAAGGACAAGTGCTAATCACTTGGTATGCCTATTATAGTGACTGACTAATGAATTGATGAAAATGTTTACATGTCAATTTCGTTACTGTTACTGATGACCTTATGATATGAACCAATGATATGCATATTTTATAACTTTGACATGGCATGCATATATGTTCCTTGTTATTATGAAATTATCATATATGTCATGTAGTATCCTGCATAGAATGCATAACATACACTGTATGGCCTTTACATATTCTAACTGGAAAACCCTGCACTCTAGATCCGTGCTGGTAACTGATATGCTTGGATGGATGGCTGACTCAAGTCATGATGGTGATGTTGCACATGGTCGAGGCTAAGAATAATGTCATGAGTATGTTAGACTATTGTTTTAGAATTGTTTTCATGATTAATGAACTATTAGTTTTTCCTATGACATTAATCGCAATGGTTTTTTATTTAAGACTTCCGCTGAAAAGACAAGTTTTATTTTGATAATTAATTTTCACAACAGTCATGTTTATCAATTATGATGATGTTATGGCGAACGGGTTAACGACGCAAAAATTGCCCTAATTGCCAAAAACTTTTAGGGTGGATTTTAGAGTCATTACAGTTGGTATCGGAGCCAGGTTAGGACCTATGTTAAGTATGTTAAGTGTCTAAGTCCATGTGCAACCATCATGAGCCGCCATCCAAGGTAAAGAGTATATATGTTTTGTGTCATATGATTAACTATTTAAATCAACCATCTAATGTTGGTTGGTTAATGTTTATAAAGGATGGAGCCAGGAGATCCTTTGAACACTTCAGCGGACCAAAGGGAATTGATCGAGAGCATGACCCGCATGGCTCATACTATGGAAAGGAGTGTGGACTCGAGGCACTCTGGTCACTTGAGTTCTAGGATTGAGAGGTTTCTAAAATTGCATCCCCTACTTTTAATGGGGAGAGGAATCCAGACAAGGCTGAGGCTTGGCTGGACATCATTACTGAAAAGTTTCAAGCCATGGACTGCTCCGACCGACATAGGGTCAACTTGGATACTCACCTGGCTGACCGGGCTCGTCACTGGTGAAAATCGGTGACAAGGACTCAGTTCGACGAAGATGATGAGATGGAATTTCAAGAAGGCCTTTAGGAACCACTACCTTCCTCCACATGTCGGGGGGAGAAACGAGCTGAGTTCATGAATCTACAATAGGGCAGCTTGATTGTAGATGAATACCTCAACAAGTTCTTTGAGCTTAAGGGGTATAATCCTCTAAAGGACGATGAAAAGCTGAGGGTGAACCACTTTATCAAAGAACTAAATCCTCGCCTGATGATGAATGTCAAATGTGGTGACCCCGAGACCATGGCCATGGCAATGTCTCTGGCAACCAAACTAGCCAGGGAAATTGAGACACAGAAGGGTATGAACCGAACAAGGAGTCTAGGAAAGACCAGAAGAAAAGCAAAGACAGGGAGAACAGGGACTCCAAACCATACTCCAAGACTAAAGGAGGACGAAAAGACAAAGCCTGTCCTCACTACCACAAATTCCACCCTGAAAAATGCAGGTTCAAAACTGGAGCATGCCTGCGTTGTGGCAAGACTGACCAGTTTGTTAGGGACTATCCTGAGCAGAAGCACGAGTACCAAGACAAGGACAAAGGAAAGCAAACTAAGAACCAGCAGAGGGCACAGTCTACACCATGCAAGTGGATGCGGCTCTGAATTCTAATGAAGTGATCCAAGGCAACCTCCTTGTAGCGGGTCGCTATGCAAATGTTCTATTTGATTCTGGTGTCACTCATTCTTTTATATCATCTGCTTTTGTTGATTCATTAACTATTGAGAGAGAAAATATGAAGTGACAGCCAGAAATAGCAACACCACTAGGCAATACCTCCCAGAGGCATCGGTGAGGATAGAAAGAAATTATGATTATTTTACTTTGGTCAACACGACTTAAACGATGACATGAAATGGTCAAGTGTTGATCTAGATAGTTTGACACTTAGATTAGGTTAAGAATTAAAGTAGCGCAACGGAAGCGTGGCACAAGAATGATCTCCATTTCATGAAGTTAATTAATTATCTAAGTTTCACACTAGAATATTGGAAATACAAAATGATATGATGACATGGTCAGGACCATCACCAAGAATCGTTAGCAATAGGCTATTAAGCGATGCTATTGAAGACACACAAGGAAGGCCATGTTGGTGCACACGAAGGGCTGAAGATGAATTAAGTGACGAAGATGAATGGTTTTTGTTTAAGATTAAATTAATGTTTAGAGTTGCACAGTGAAATTATTACTCAAGAACAATCTCAATTTCTTGAGATTGATTAGAGATATGAAATTCCCATG
The DNA here is from genome assembly GCA_030549335.1 of Pontederia crassipes. Lineage (NCBI taxonomy): Eukaryota > Viridiplantae > Streptophyta > Magnoliopsida > Commelinales > Pontederiaceae > Pontederia > Pontederia crassipes. Next base: position 4,856,729 of record JAUKPH010000022.1, on the reverse strand, counting down.
ATAATCTTGAAATAACAAATGATGGTGATCGACTAATAAAGATGAAATACAAAGATTGTTAAAAAGAGACCATTGAAAAATGCGCATTGGTCATCACAAATGAAGAGATCATGCCGGTGTATACGAGGAGCGAAAGACAAATGGAGCAACGTGGATGAAGAGACCTATTGTATAAGATTCTATAAAATTCGAGGACGAATTTTACTTTAAGGGAGGGGGGTATATTGTAATATCATCAAAAATAAAATAAAAGGAAAAGATAATAAAAAAGAAATCCATAGCTAATTAAGTCTCAAGTATGAAGCCACTAGTCTAACAAGCCCAAAACCCAACCTATAAGTATTCCCATACACCCTAAGCCACATAACTCTCTCATTTCTTTTTCTCTCCTCCCACTCTCACGGCCGGCACCCCCTCTCCAAGGATCAGCATGGACAGCAACAAGAAGAAGAAGAGAAAAAGGAGAGGAAAAGAAGAAGAATAAGAAGAAGAGAAGAAAGAAAGAAAGAAGAAAAAAGAATGGATTAGGATTAAGATTAGGGTTTTAACTCAAACCATATGTAAAGGGGATCCAAACCCCTCTCTCCCTTCTCAATGAAGTTTTATTTGGATTGAAAGGCTCAAGAACACCCTGTTATTGATAGGGATTTTGATTGAGGGTTGCATAAATAAGGATTTGCATGATTGAAGGTCTCATGATTTATGTTTACAAAATCTATTAAATTCGTGACTGTTTTGTAATAATTATTAGGGTAGGTTTTTCTTATCCAAAAATTATAAATAATATATGTATGGAAATCTCTAGAAGTCTAGGTTCCATAGAAATTGGTTTCATATGATTTGGACTTGTATACAAATAGTTATGATCCAAACATTGGCCTGGTGTCATGCTGTCTCGAGAATTCGTGACTGTTTTGTAATAATAATTGTTTGGATAAGGTTTTCTTATCAAACAATTATAAATAAGTATAGATTAAATAATAAGTAATATGAAAGTATAATAATTAGTATATATCACAAGGATGTAATTATCTAGAAGTCTAGTTTCCACAGAAATTGGATTCATATGATTTGGAGTTGTATACAAATAGTTATGATCCAAACATCGGACTTCTATCATGCTATCTCGGGTAACAGAAAGACCAAATTGTGAAATGTATAGTAAATTGGAAATACTGAATTAGGATTTGAAATTTATTCCCAAGTTAAAGGTTCATGTTATACTTCTGTGAAAATTAGAATCATCTGAAAAAAAAAGAAGTATAGGTTAAGTTATTAATATTTTAGTTACTGCTGCCAGAATACTGTGCAGAGAATAAATTCTGGTATTATATGAATTCTTAGGAAAGAGTCCCAACTTTTGTTAATGAATGAAAATTGCATATTTTAATGTGTTTTATGATGCATAGATGCTAAGAGATCATATATGAAATATTTATAATGTTTTAAACTATTTTTATTAGAATTTTTAATTTCAAAGATCAAGACTTTCGGGTGGAATATCAAACTTCTAGGACGTTGGCATGGCCGTGCCAGGTCTCGGAATGACCGTGACAGGATAGCACGACTGTGACTCTATCGGTTACGACCGTGACAGAGGGCGTAAGGAAATTGAGTCTCTGTCACGCCCGTGACGAAACCTGTAGGATCGAAAGCACCAAGAGAGGAGGGGGGGGGGTTGAATTGGTGAAATTAAATTTTTCAAAAATTCACCTTCGGAGAAAACCGATAAAAACAATCATAAGCAAATAAAAATAATGCGCAGATGAAGAATAAAGAACAAACACAAGAAGACACGATATGTTGACGAGGTTTGGCCCCAACACTTTGACCTACGTCCCCGCTCCGACTTCTCGACCTCGAGACCGCCGGAGATTCACTATCTTTTTCTTTTCTTGTAGGGAGAGAACAACCCTTTTTATACAATCACGCCTTCTTTCTGCTCAAGAGGCTAGGCACACCTCTTATACAAGGAGCTCTCAATTTCACTAGATTCAGAAAGTAAATGTTCCCTCTAACTTTTTTCTTTTACAAAAAATTTTCTCACACTCAAGACTAAGAAAAGAAAAAGGAAGAAATTTACAATTCTATGCTAAAAAACTTGAGAGGAGCTCTAGGATGTTCTTTCTTGTTTGGATGAATTTTCTTCAGGCTTTGTCACTCCTTTTATAGGCCCCTAGGGGTGAGAATTCGTTCAAAAAGTCTCCTCCAAATTTATCCTCAAAATTCTAGCCGTTACTATTCATTTGACTGAATGGTCGGTCGACCACTGGGATGGGCCGGTCGACCGGTCTATGTGACCGTTGTCTTATTTTTGCGTTTTGACGCTGTCCGGCCGATCGATCCTTCGACCGATGCAACGACTGGTAATGTCTCGATGTCGACCGATATATATTGTTGTCGACCAGTATATCGACCGGTATCATCTCGACTTCGATCGGCATCTTGTTGTCTTTCCTTCCACCGAATATCAATCGACCGGTGCTCAGGTCGGTCGACCGATCGTGTCTGAAACTTTTTCTTCCAAATTTCAATTTGCCGAATTCTTCTGCTAATCTATTCATATCAATCCTACACATGTATTATCAAAATATAGGATTCAACAATTTCCCCATTTTTGATGATGGCAAATTAATTGGACGATAAGTAGAAGAAAGAAAGAAAATGAAATGTAAGTTTTACATAGAAATTAGTGAACAAGCTCCCCCTACATTTATGCGTATTTTACTTTTTCTCCCCCTAAATCGATGGCATTTATATTTCCATAATTGATATGAGCATATGACGAGAAATAAATATGAAATCAAAGGTGAAATAAAAAAAGTCATCACATAAGAAAAGTCATTACATTACATAGTTAATAAAACATCATGCACTAACAAATGTGACTGAAGTCACTACAAAATGGTGCACGATATACACGATACAAGTGTAAGCACATAACAACTATGACTGAAGTCACTACAAAATGGTGCACGATATGCACGATACAAGTGTAAGCACATAACATACTAAGACACATAACATACTAAGACACTAAGACACATAACATAAAATATCGTCCTAGACTTCTCCCCCTTTTGACATCATCAAAGAGGGAGACAACTCAACTACTCCTCATCGGGACTATCATCCTCACGAGCTACAGGTGGAATGTATCCCTATGATGCATAGTATGCCTGTAGTGAACCAACAATGTAACGAGAGTCACGCTCCATCCGTCGAACACGACGATCCATCTGGGTCACATGATGATCTATCTGGGTCACACGATGGTCTATGGCAGCCACCTGCTGTGAAGTCATAGGTGCCATAGAAATATGAGGTAGTGTGCTGGGAAGGTCCAACATGCTCAGCAGGTGCCGATGGTGGCGGAAAGCTGGAGCCAGCCTCTGGTGCATCCTGGGTGTCCATCGGTGCTGGCTCGCCATCTATGACATCATCTCTATCGTCAGAATCTGACGCTGCCTGCTCACTAAACTTAAGACCCTTCCGGTGTAAAGTCCCAGAACCAATGACGTCAGTGGGACGAGGTCGAATGTACTCCTCGTTAGTAGGGATGTCAACACCAAATGGAGTAAAATCTTCGTGATCCAAGCACCAAAATATAAGTGGTGCCATCCACGAGCAGTAGAAGAGATCTTCTGAAAGGTGTAGTCCATGTGATAGAATACATAATGATCGAAATGAAGAAATGAGGCATCACAGATACAAAGACAGTGAAGAAAGAAGAGATCAAAGTGAGTGACCTCTGTATAGTGCTCGGCTCGAGGAGTGATCATTCGGCTAAGGAGATGATGTGCCATTTTCATCAGTGGATGAAGATGTTGATAGGCCATTTCGACAGTATATTGGATGTCTTATCCAGCAAAAATGGTATGAATGCCATATGAGATGGGAAGATAGTCGGAAGGCCAACCATGAGTGACAAATGAATAAAGACCAGGTAATGGGCACACAACCCCAAAGATGCGACAAAGATGGTATGGATCAAATCGAATGGACATGCCAACCTCTCGAGTGATTGTCATGTTCGCATAAAAATGACGAACAAGACGAGGGTACACGCGTTCTGTGAGGGAGAGAAGTGGAAGCCAACCGATGGTTGTGAACATTTCTTGAACATCTGGAATGTTCAGAGCGTCCCAATCGATGGTATGGGCACGTCGGACTTCGCGAGAGGCGTACAAGGCTTCGAACCTGACAGAGATGTCCCTAGTGACAAAAAGATGGCTATCAAACTCAGTGGGCTCGGGGGAAGATTGTTGACGAGTACGTCCACAGGATCGCCCTCGTCCATAGCTACGTCGAATGGTCTCGGGTTCGGGTTCAGGTTCAGGTTCACGTCGGAGGACACGAATGGTGCCACCGGAGCCAAAAAGGCGATGACGATGCTAAAAGACCATCTTAGTACGCAAATGTCCATCATCGTCGGCCATAGATTCAACATTGGTGGTCTGAAGTGAACAGAAGGTTGGAACAGAACTAAGGCGAACGTCGAAAGGAGTGTGCCGGAGAGTAGAGAGAGAGGGCTGCCGAGAACAGGACTAGGGTTTCGAGACGAGGGGCAGAAATCCGGAAAGAGCAGAAGTTTGCAGAGGTGACAGAGAGAGTGAGAACGGAGGTGGTTGGTCAACGGCGGCGAACGATGGGTCGCCAGAATTTGGTGTATTGCCGACGGACAGTGAAAGTGAGACTGGACGAGAGAGAGATGTGGCCGGCGGGGCGGTCGGCCGGAGGTGGCAGAGCGGTTGGCCGGAGAGAGGCGGAGAGAGGAGAAGCCGGAGAGACGGTCGGCCGTAGAGAAAAAGAGAGAGAGATCGGTCGGAGAGTTGGCCGGAGAGAGAGAACGGGAGAGAGCGGTCGGAGATAGAGAGAGAGGGAGAGAGCGGCCGAGGAGGCGGCGGCCGGTGAATGCGGCCGGTCGCTGGAGTTGACGGTGGCTGCAGGGTTCGCCGGATGGCGGCTGGCCGGAGCTCTATCGGCTGTTGTCGAAGGAGGACATGTCGCAGAGGGCGGCGGTCGCGCGAAGAGAAAGGGAGAAGGTCAACCATTTCGAGCGGTCGATTGCTTATATCGTGCGATTTTGGCATATACCGGTCGATCGGTCATGCCCCGTAGTCGACCGGACACTTCTTTTCTAAATAGATCATATAGCGGTCGATCGATGTCAGCCGTCGTAGTAATATACCGGTCGACCGATCGTTTGTATGCATTTTTTAACTTTATAGCGTTCGATCGGTCCTTTTAGTCGGTCGACCGGTCCTTCAAGTAGATCGACCGATCCTTGTATTTTTAAACTTTGAAGCATTTAAAATCATTAAAAATCATATTCCAAAAAGATAATACAAATGTAAGTGTTGTGCAACACTTTTAATGTTCAATTCATGTCAAAAGTGATATTGTATAACCAAGTCACTTTTACTTTGAATTGATATACAATAAAGAGTTAATCATTCCTAATTCCCTTCTAAGCATGCAGAACCGTTCTTCACTCAAGGGTTTTGTAAATATGTCTGCAAGTTGAACTTTTGTGGACACATGTTCAATGGCAATATCTTTAAGGGTCACATGTTCTCTAATAAAATGATACCGTAAGCCAATGTGTTTAGTCCTAGAGTGTTGAATTAGATTTTTGGTCATTTCTATAGCACTTGTGTTATCGCACTTCATGGGTACATTGAACAATTTACTCCATAATCAAGCAATTGTTGTTTTACCCATAGTATTTGTGCACAACAACTACCGGCGGCTATATATTCGACCTCGGCAATAGAAAGTGCGATGGAGTTTTGTTTTTAGCTAGCCCATGAAATGAGAGAACTACCAAGAAAATAACACATCCCACTAGTGCTTTTTCTATCAACTTTACACCCAGCAAAATCTGCATCGGTGTAGGCATGCAATTCAAATGGAAAATTTCTATCATACCAAATGCCTAATTCACTTATATGCTTTAAATAGCGCAGTATTCTTTTTACGGCGGTTAAGTGTGATTCTTTGGGGGCGGATTGAAACCTAGCACACAAACACACACTAAACATTATATCTGGCCTAGATGCCGTTAAACAGAGCAAACTACCAATCATACCTCTGTACCTTTTTTGATCGATTGACTTACCTTTTTCATCCTTATCCAATTTTGTAGTGGTGCTCATAGGTGTTGTGCTTGGCTTGCAGTCGTTCATTTCGAATCTTTTAAGCAGCTCCCTTGTATATTTTTCTTGATTGAGAAAAATGCTTTCCTTGGATTGTTTTACTTGTAGGCTTAGGAAGAAAGTGAGCTCTCCTACAAGACTCATTTCAAATTCTTGTTGCATAAGAGTTTCAAACTCTTTGCATAGGCATTCATTAGTGGCACCATAAACAATATCATCAACATAAATGTGAACTATTAAAATATCATTTTTAAAATGTTTTAAGAACAATGTGGTGTCAACTTTTCCTTTTTGAAAATCATTTTCAATTAAAAATGAACTCAATCTTTCATACCAAGCTCGATGGGCTTGTTTCAATTCATAAAGAGCTTTTGAGAGTTTGAAAACATGATGGGAAAAATCTGGATTTTCAAAACCTTAAGATTGTTCGATCATAAACTTCCTCATTTATAAAATCATTTAAGAAAGCCGATTTAACATCCATTTGAAAAAATTTAAAACATTTATAGCATGCAAAAGTCAAAAACATTCGAATTGCCTCAAGTCTAGCAACAGGAGCAAAAGTTTCATCAAAATTAATTTCCTCAATTTGTGAGTAACCCTTGGCCACTAATCTAGCTTTGTTCCTCACAATGACACCATTTTCATCTAACTTGTTTCGAAAGACCCATTTGATTCCAAGGATAGGATGGTCCTTGGGTCTTTAAATTTCCACACTTGATTTCTTTCAAAATTATTTAATTCCTCATGCATTGCATTTATCCAATTTGGATCTTCAAGTGTTTCATCTATAATTTTAGGCTCAAAATTTGCAAGAAAGGCCGAAAAAGCACATAGATTCTTTAGAGAATTTCTAGTTTTGATACCTTCATTTATATTACCTATAACTTGATCAAGTGGATGTGATGAGGCATGTGTCCAATTTCTTGGGATGATTTGATTCTCTTCTCTTTGAGGTACTTCCATTTCTTCCACCTTTGGAGTGTAATCTTTTGCTTCCTCTATTTCACAACTTCAAGTTTTCTTTGTACTTCAACTATTTCTTCATCATCATCATGTTCTTGTTTGCTCAAAAAATCATTAGTTTCATTGAATTTAACATTAATAGACTCTTCAACAACTAATGTTCTTTTGTTGTACACTCTATAGGCTTTACTTGTGCTAGAATAACCAAGAAAAATACCATCATCACATTTATTGTCAAATTTACCTAATTTATCTTTAATGTTCAAAATATAACATTTACATCCAAAAACTTTAAAATAGGAGATATTTGGTTTCTTAGCAAATAGCATTTCAAAACATGTTTTCTTTTCAAGAGGTCTAAGTAGAATTCTATTGAGAACATAATATAATGTGTTTACGGATTCCGCCCAAAAATATTTTGGTAACTTGCTTTCATTTAAAATGGTTCTAGCCATTTTTTGTATAGTTCTATTTTTTCTTTCTACTACTCCATTTTGTTGAGGTGTTCTAGGAGTGAAAAAATTATGGGTAATTCCATTTTCTTCGTAAAATAATTCAAATTTATGATTTTCAAATTCTCCTCCATGGTCACTTCTAATTTTTGAAATATTTTGTTCAAATTCATTTTGAACTCTTTTTGCAAATTTGGAAAACATGTTTAGCGTTTCATCTTTACTTGTGAGAAAATAGTTCAGGTGAAACGAGAGAAATCATCAACAATCACAAATACATATCTTTTTCCTCCTAAACTTGTCACATCAATAGGTCCAAACAAGTCAAGATGTAGAAGTTCTAAGGCCCTATGTGTACTAATAACTCCTTTTAATTTAAAAGAACTTTTGGTTTGTTTACCTTTTAGACATAAATCACAAACATTGTTTTTATCAAATTTGATCTCTAACTAATTCATGATTTGAGAGTTTATTTAGCAATTTATAATTTGCATGTCCTAATTTTTTATGCCACAAGTTTATGTCATCATGCATGACATTAAGACATTTTTCATTTTTCAAGTTATCAAAATCAATTTTGTATACATTATTGTACCTAAATCCCATGTGTAAAACTTTGTTATTTTCATCTAGTATCAAACATTTGTCCTTTTCAAATTTAACTAAATAATTTTTATCGCATAGTTGACTTATGCTAATTAAATTATGTTTTAAATTTTCAACAAACAAAACATTTTCTAAATACAGTTTGTCATTCTTACCAATATTACTTATACCAATTACTCTTCCTTTGCTATTGTCTCCAAAAGTGACTTTTCCTCCATTTTTCTTTTCCAAATTGATGAAATTTGAGGCATCGTCAGTCATATGTCTTGAGTATCCACTATCCAAATATCATTTACCTTAATTGTACATAGAACCTTCCTACAAGAAAGAAGTTAAGAGTTTCATGTTTTTTGTACCCAAACTTGCTTGGGTCCATCTTGGTTAGTCATGGTCCTTTTCGGGACCCAAATTTTCTTCATTCCTTTACTTATTACTTTCCTAATTCTGCAATAATAAGAATAATGCCCTTCATATCCACAATGAAAACAAACAATTTGTGATCTTGTGTAATCATGCGATGCTTTAATAAATAAAATTCTTTTGTCATTCTTCTTTTTAAAAGAGGTGAAACCAAGTCCCTTTTTGTTTGAAGATATTCTAGATCCACTAAGCATGGCGTCTAACATTTTACTTCCATTTGAGAATTTTTCAAGTTCAAGTTTCAATTGATTAATTTCTTTGTTCAAACATGCACTTTCTACAATTTGTCTTTTACATATTGATTTTAGTGCACTATTTTTTGTTTTCAATTCTTCAATTGAGAGTTCTAAGCTAGAGTTTTCTTTATTCAATATATCACACTTTTCACATGCTTTAACATTCTTATTTTTCTTTTGCACATTTTCCAGCTCTATTTTTATCTCATCATATTTCTTTCTTAGGCATCCATATTTATTGATAAGAGTTCTAAATTCCTTATGCATATTGAAGAATTCACTATTACTAGAGTTAGAAGAGTTAGATGATACCTCATGACTATTAGCCATTATACATATGTAGACTTCTTCGTCATCACTAGAGGAAGTGTTGGAGTCATTCTCTTCATCTTCACTTTCATCTCAAGTGGCTTGAAAAGCCTTGTTCTTCCTTCTTGAGCTTTCTCCATCTTTCTCATTTTTGACCAAATTTGGACATTCATTTTTGTAGTGTCCAATCTTTTTGCATTCAAAACAAGTTATTTGACTTTTGCTTAATGATGATCTTCTCTTGGAGAAACCTTTCTTCTTCTTTTATTTAGCAAACTTGAGATATTTGTTAAGCTTCTTTGCATATAGGGAAAGCTTCTTTTCATCAAGATCCTCATCCTCTTCACTTGTATTTTCTTCATCTTTATTTGCCTTCAATATAAGTATTTTCCTTTTTGGAGTATTTGCTTTTTCATCTTCCTTAATCTCGATCTCATAGGTTAAGAGTGAACCTATAAGATCATCAAAGTCTAACTTATTTAAGTCATTTTCTTCAATCACTGTCCTCTTTGTATGCCACTTGGAGGAGAGAGACTTGAAAAACTTTTTTACTTTTTGAGGGTTAGTCCTTGGCTCGTCCAAAGAGGCTAAGCCGTTTATAATATTATTAAAACGAACAATCATCTCATTTATAGATTCATTTTCAAGCATTTTAAAAGAATTATATTGATGATTTAAAATATTTAATCTAGACTCTTTAACTTTATTCGTTCCTTCATGAGTAATAATAATTTTTTTCCAAATCTCATTAGCACTTTCACAACTAGAAATCCGATTAAATTCTATTGTATCCAAAGCACAATAAAAAATATTTTTGGCTTTCCAATCTAGTTTTACTAAAAGTTTTTATCCGTCGGTATATTATGAAGGTTTTTTCTTACTTAAATCAAAACCATTTTGAATAATATCCCACATATCAATATCAATAGAACAAATGTAGGCTTGCATTCTAATTTTCCAATAAGCAAAATTTGAGGCATTGAAAAGTGGGGGACGATTAATAGATTGACCTTCGAAAAAACTGAAACCACTTGATGCCATAGCTCTAAAGATATTTCAAATCTTAAAGCTAGAGCAACTTGGCTGTGATACCAATTGTAAGATCGATGAATTGGTGAAATTAAATTTTCCAAAAATTCACCTTCGGGGAAAATCGATAGAAACAATCACAAGCAAATAAAGATAATGCGTAGATCAAGAATAAAGAACAAACACAAGAAGACACGATATGTTGACGAGGTTCGGCCCCAACACTTTGGCCTACGTCCCCGCTTCGACTTCTCGACCTCGAGACCGCCGGAGATTCACTATCTTTCTCTTTTCTTGTAGGGAGAGAACAATCCTCTTTATACAATAAAAAATTCTTCTCCGCTCAAAAGGCTAAGCACACCTCTTATACAAGGAGCTCTCAATCTCACAAGATTCAGAAAGTAAATGTTCCCTCTAACTCTTTTCTTTTACAAAAATTTTTCTCACACTCAAGACTAAGAAAAAAAAAAGGAAGAAATTTGCAATTCTATGCTAAAAAACTTGAGAGGAGTTCTAGGATGTTCTTTCTTGCTTGGATGAATTTTCTTCAGGCTTTGACATTTCTTTTATAGGCTCATTGGGGTGAGAATTCGTTCAAAAAGTCTCCCCCAAATTTCTTCTCAAAATCCTAGCCATTACTGTTCATTTGACTGAATGGTCGGTCGGCCGCTGGGATGGGCCGGTCGACCGGTCTATGTGACCGTTGTCTTATTTCTGCGTTTTGACGCTGTCTGGTCGACCGGTCCTTCGACCGATGCAACGACCGGTAATGTCTCGATGTCGATCGATATATATTGCTATCGACCGATATAGTCTCGACGTCGACCGGCATTTTATCGTCTTTCCTTCCACCGAATATCAATCGACCGGTGCTCATGGTCGGTCGACCGGTCGTGTCTGAAATTTTTTCTTCCAAATTTTAATTTGCCGAATTCTTCTGCGAATCTGTTCATATCAATCCTACACCTGTATTATCATCACTTGAGAGTAGATTAGTAACTTTTATGTCCATTTTAGTTTGGTATCATCAAAACATAGGATTCAACATAACCTATCATGATCGTGACAGACCGAAAAATTGTTTTATATTATATTTGTATTATTTTTAAGGTTTTGTATTATACATTACTGATTGATGATTGTACATGAACTTAGATACACAAATTGCATGGACAGTCATAACTAGGTTAAATATGAAGACTGAGCGACGTAAATTGATTGATGATTGTGATAATAATGAATCTAATTGAAGAATACTATTACTTGTCGCCCCTTAAATTGATGACGGGAAATACTGTGCCATGCTCCATTGTGTTAGAATTTCCCTCGGGAAATTACTGTGCCCTGCACTTTGGAGTTAGCATTTACTGGGAAAATAACTGTATCTTACCGAAAATGGTATGTTTATTCCCAAGGAGCCTCGGCTCCAAGGCCTAGCTAGCCTATTGGAGGGTAACGACTTGATTCGATAAGATCAAAACTGAACTGACGGAACTGAAAGGACTGATGATTACGAAAGTGGGATCCAATGGGTTATAAAGCAACCCTGAGTATATGAACGAGGCAAGGTAAGGACAAGTGCTAATCACTTGGTATGCCTAACTGATGAATTGATGAAAATTTTTACATGTCAATTTCGTTACTGTTACTGATGACCTTATGATATGAACCAATGATATGCATATTTTATAACTTTGACATGGCATGCATATATGTTCCTTGTTATTATAAAATTGTCATATATGTCATGTAGTATCCTGCATAGGATGCATAACGTACACTGTAAGACCTTCAAATACTCTAACTGGGAAACTCTGCACTCTGCATCCGTACCGGTAACTGATATGCTTGGATGGATGGCTGACTCAAGTCATGATGGTGATGTTGCTAATAATAATGTCATGAGTCTGATAGGCTACTATTTTAGAATTATTTTCCTGATTAATGATCTATTAGTTTTTCTTATGACATTAATCGCAACGGTTTTTTATTCAAAACTTTTGCTAAAGAGACTAGTTTTATTTTGATAATTAATTTTCACAACAATCATGTTTATCATTTTTATTATGATGATGTTTTGACGAACGAGTTAACGGTTCAAAAATTGCTCTAATTGCCCAAAATTTTGAGGATGAATTTTTGGATCGTTATAATAAAAATGGAGACACATCGGGATCGAGAGGAATGATGACAAACTCGACGCTACGACGGACGGTGGAAAAAAATTGCATAGAAAGAAAATTCAAAAAGCTTATAATCACATGACACCGTTCACTTTATAATGCTCCTATAGAAGGAAACTTTAAAAAGAAAAGGATATTTCTTCATTGGACACAAGTAATTAACAGAACAATATTGCTTCATTAGACACAAGAAACAAAAGGATAAAGTACATGATAATACTACAGCAGGAAACTTTAAAAAGATCTATTGAAAAAAAAAGCTGAAATAGGTAGATATGAATATAGAAAGTACATATATATGTATTGGATGAAGAACAAAATACTTCGTCTCCTGTGGCCAAGGTGTACAAATTTTCTTAAGAAAGCCTCTAGTTATATTTCTTTAATGATGAGCAATACGTTCTTCAAACAAATAATCATATTTAAAGCAAACAGTTTCAACTCAAGAGCCAAACAAATAACAATAATTATTTTCATATTGTCAAAATAATTAGATGGATCATTTCCATCCCATTTGTGATGTATGAATAATGTGCAAGTCATAAAAAATTGAGTAACATCATCCTAGTCGAATATATCCATTAGGCTTATAAGGGCTTTCGGCATAGTTGCGAACTTATCACTTGTCACAACTAGAATTGACTGTGCAAGGTAAAAACAACTAAAATTGAGAAGCAATCATACTTATGATCCTGAAGAACATAGGGAAGCTATTGGTGCTTGTGCCCTTGAAAATTTGTGGCAACCAGAACGAAACAGACAATCTTCTCCTGGCAACCCAATGAATGGTCGATGTAGGATTTCCACTATGCAGAGAGTCATGCATCCAACACCCAGTATTTTTCTCGTTCAAGGCCTAAATAGTATTGGACACACCCAAGTTTCTCATTGAAGGGAGCTAGATACCAGATGTGCCGGCAAACACAAACATCTCAACAGTAGTCTCACATGTCCATACCATCAGCTGCTTCAATTGCTATGGATCCAGGGCCGGCTCATGCATAAAGCAACTCAAGCAGTTGCTTTAGGCCCCCTAAAATTTAGGGCCTCATAATATATAATAACGTTAAATTATTGATACTAGACTAAATATTTCTATCAATCTTATTTTTCTCATCTTTGATCACTCATACTTTTAAATCTAACTAATTCAAATAATATTTTTTCCTATCTTCTTGCTATCTTCTTTTATATTTTGGTGATTAACAATATTCAAACTAATTTTGTGGCAAATCTCATTTTCTTTCTCTAATTGATTCCTTATTTGTTGAATCTAAAAAAAAATAAGTAATAACTATTCATAATACACATTTCAAATTTATTTCTAATTTATTTCTAGCATTCTTAACACATATTAGTGTCCAAAGATTATTTGTGAAATTTAATTACTGGTAATATACTTTATAAAGGTTGAAAATAAATTTTAAATTAATATTTTTTTATTTATATTAATTTTTTCACTTCAGGCCTCTGAACACCTTGAGCCAGCCCTGTATGGACCCTTGAATCACTTTATAAATGTTGAAAATCAAAGATGAGAGTCGTTCTACGTACAAATTAAAGTTGAGAGGCCGATTTGAAAATGACTCAAAGTTGGGGGACTAATCGTATAATTTATCTCCACGTACTCTTAAACAAAGAGGACTTTTCATCCTTTTGAAACAAACATAGACATCAAAAGTTTCGAGAATTCAAGGTAAAAAAAGAAGTAATAAGCTAGAAAAGTTAAATCAGCACACACAAGATGAGTAAATTACATCAAATGCTCTTCAACTTTGACGTTTGCTCAGCGCTGCCCTCCAATTTTAGTTTATAACATGAATGCCCTCCATCTTTTAACTCATTGCACGAATGCCCTTTTCACCACCGATCGCCCATTTCTCGATCGAATAGCTAATGTGACATCTTCTCTCTTCTCCACATAAATATTTACTGATGTGGCAACATTAGAAAATAAAAATTAAAAAAGGAAAAAATGTAGGAGAGAAGGAGGAGGCATCACCCCTCCGCCGGAGGGGGGCGAGGCCCCCCTCCTTCTCGCTAGTGCACGCAGGGAAAGGGGCAGGGGCATCGCCCCCCTCGAGGGGAGGGGGCGTCCCCCCACCCCATCCATCCTCCACCCCCCACGCCCCACTCTCCACCCCCCTACACACACACTTTTCCGCTGCGTGCATCGTCAACGCATGAAGGAAAAAAAAGGGGGGGGGGGGGTGATGCCCCCCTTTTTGCGCTGTATTTTTTATGTTTTTAATGATGCCACATCGGACTATTGTTTATGTGGAGGAGAGAGAAAGTTGTCGTGTGGATGCCACATCAACAGGCGATCAGAAAATAGCCGATAATATGTGAAGAGGGTAGTTGGTGAAACAAATTAAAAGTAGTCGAGTTACAAAGTGAAGTTTAAGGATAATGCTGGGAAAGTGCCCAAAGTTGGAGGGTATTTGGTGTAATTTACTCCACACAGGATGCATTTACATGTTTCTTTTAGAAGCTCGCAACAAGTACATGGAGGAGGATGACTGAGTTATGTGGATTTTAATCAATTAGCTCAGAAGAATTAATACAAGCTATTGGTCATTACTATACACATGCATTGTAATGCACAACAAGACTGGGTATTTAGAACACCAACACAAACAATTCGACGCAGCACAAACAAGCAATGAAACAATTCTCATTTTCTATTCAGCCTATGAAACCATGTTGCTCTGGAAGTCGGGCTGCATCGTGTTCATGGCTAGTGTGGCCACACGCATGCTGGTCGATACCTAGAGGGAGGGGCATGGTGGCGAGGGCGAAGTGGACTATGGATGGAGACGAAGATGAGAGAGAGAGAGAGAGCTCTAACCAAGAAGGAGGATCGCAACGTTGACGGCGACAGTAGTGACAACGTCAACAACAACGACGGTGACAATGACGGAGAGGCAAGAGCGGCAACATCGGAGTTGATCGAGTAGTAAAACGTTAAAACAAAAATGGGGTTAGGGATTTCTTGTAATTTTTTAGCATAGAAAAAGGATGCGACACTAATTAGACGCGATATTGGCATCGAAAAATTATAAAATGAAATCGAATTTAATACAAAGTAGCGTCTCAAACTATGCGACGGTAATTTGACACTCAAGTGGTGCTGAGGAAATAATTAAAAGAAATCAGCTACAATAGAGATGCCAAAAAGGTGTTGTTGCGGCTCTACATTGGCGTCGCCAAATCACGATGCTAATTCGAGGCTACAGTGATGTTGCTCAATTAATTTATTATTTTTATAATATTAAAATGTATATATAAGTTAATATTATCTAATTATTTCAACATATGCATACATATACATATGTATATCTATATATATACATACATACACTTAGGAATACATTTATTATTTTTATACATCGAGGAATACATTTATAATTAGTATATATATATATTTGTATCTATGTACATATATGTGTATTTGTATTTATGTACACTTAGGAATACATTTATAATTAACATTTAATCTATTTATTCATTAAACTATAGTATAGGTAACATATATAGTATACAAATTAACATTACCCACTCAAATACAAATCAATATAAGTATATATACAAATTTATATTTAAATATACATGTGTGTACTTCTATTTATGTACATTCAATCAATTTATAAGTAATAAGTAATACTTGTATGAAGTTTGCGCCACATCAACATCACTATAGAGACGCAATCTCTATAGCGAGTTAATGGACTCACATTATATATAATCTTTGACCATTAACTTTGAAAATACTTGTAAACCTTGTGAACTTTAAATAGTCATGACCATTTGCAATTTTTCAAGGAATAATTTAAGTTTGATTGTACAATAGAACCAAATCTCATTCCTTGAATTCCTTTTTCAAAATTCTGTTGTCATGCCATCTTTTTATTATCTCTTTGTAAAATTTAAAATTGTGATAAGCATTAAGTCTAATCTCATCTAGCTCATCCAGTTGAAGTAATATCTTTTGATTACAAGATTTCATATAACTTATTCCAATATGCCTTGTCTTCAAGATCAATTGGCAAATGACATGTTTTTTTCATAAATTAGCTTATAATGAGAGACAACAATTGGAGACTTATAAGCTCTTCTATAAGCCCATAGAGCATCATTTTGCTTCAAGTTTTTCTAGAAAATGAGGTAGTCTTCTCCAAAATGGTTGTAATTTTCCTATTTTATTTCAGCTTGGCCATTGGTTTGTGGATAATAAGGTGTTGAGACCTTATGTTTAACTCCATACTTGCTCCGAAGATTTTCAAAACTCCTTTCAATAAAGCAACTTTCTCCATCACTTGGATAGCATGAATAGCATGATCACTTTCAATAAAGAAACTCTAAATCTTGACAAAATGATATCTTTGAATAGCATGATCATAGACTTCTGCAGCCATATTTAGGAATGCTTCAATCCACTTGGATACATAGTCGACAGCTAATATGATGAATTTGTATCCAAATGAACTCGAAAAATGTTCGACGTGACCAATTCCTCATACATAATTTTATTTTGAGGCATTTCATTTCTTCTGGAAATAGTTCCTAATCTTTGACATATATCACATCTCTTAACATATAAATGGACATATTTTAATAGAAAAGGTCAATAAAATCTTGATTGTAGTTCCTTGGCAATTGTTTTCTTAGTATCTCCATGTCCTGTAATTCGTAAACATTGGTATAAAATGCCCTGTAATTCGTATTCTGGCACACATCTTCTAAACATTCCATCAGAGGACTTCTTGAACAGATCATCTCAACAATAATCCTCAATGTCATAAAAGTACTTTTTCTTCTGTTGGTAGGAGTAATTAGTTGGAATAATTCCACAGGCAATACTTGACAATGTTAGCATATCATGGAACTTGATGAGTTGAGATGGCCGTTAGAAAATCATGTGAAAAATAATCATTAATAGGGATTGCGAAAAATTTAGAACCAGCTTCCAATCTAGACAAATGATCAACTACCAGGACTTTATTGCGTCTTTTGACTTTGATTTTCACATCAAATTTCTGATCAGTATGCATAATGACTTTATCTCCAACTAAATATGATCTAAATTTATTAAAGACAAAACCATATATAACAGCTCCTTTTCAGTAGTAGCATAATTAATTTGAGCTTCATCAAGAGTCTTGCTGGCATAGTAGATAACATTATGCTTTTTGTCTTTGGTTTGACCTAAATCTACATCTACTTTTTTATTAGAAGCATCACACATCATTTCGAATGGTAAATATCAATCTGATGGGGGGAGGTCGCCCCCCTCCCTCGCTGCGCCGGCGCTGGGGTTGGGACCCCCAACCCCTCTCTTTCCATGCTGTCGGTGTGTGCAAGTAAGGGGGTGGGGGGTGTTGCCCCTCGATGAAAGTTGAGAGAGGGCCTCCCTGCGCACGCTGATGGCAAGGAAAAAGAGGGGTGGGGGTTGCCACCGCCCCTCTTTACGACCTTTGCCGATGCAGGGGGGGCGATGCAACCCCCACCCCACCTCCTCTCTCTTTCCCTACCACCGTCGTGCACAAGGGGGGGGGGGGGGGGGGGGGGGGTCTCTACCTTTGCCAGATGAAGGTTGTAGAGGGGGGCAACCCCCATTCTTTCTCCCTGCGCATGCCGACGATAGGGAAAGAGAGCGGGTGTCACGGACGTGCCCTACAAATATCATTTGTTCGTAATAATATATTTAATTAATATATTAAGTTAGTTTGGATGTTCATTTAGTGATATTTGTATATAGTAATTAATATTTCGATTAGAGCATAATGATTACTTAATTATCGATAAACCTTACAAAGTAATTACATAAGATTATTAAGAATAAATTATAAAATTTCTAAATATTATAATATATATGTTTAAATAAGATTAAGTAAGCTTAATTAGAGTTAAAATACTTAGTTATGCCAAAAAAATGTGATTCGCCTTCACTTAAGTTCTAAGCAGCTGAAGAAGACAAGTGAACAACTACTTAGAGGGATATTTTTCCAAACCGCCATAGCCTTCACTTAAAAGTAAACAACTACTTAGAGGGATATTTTTCCAAACCGCTATATGACATCATAAAATTCTGAAAAACATATATAACAAAACATAACCTTATCCTTTGACGGCCGAAAACTTTCGAAAGGAAGAACCCAAGCGAAATGACCTGGGGAAAATCGGGAACATAGGTTGCGAGATTTTGATCTGAAAATTGTTCTTCGGATTGAGAAGATCCTTTCTTCATGATTACCAAACCATAAATTATGAAATTTTGTATGATTAATTCATTCGACGTTAGCTTTACATTGTCCCTGGAATTACCTCAAAAGGAGTTTTATAGAGGACGTTATGAACCTATCTTCTCTGGTCACTCATCATGTCCAGAGTTTGATATAGGTTCAATTTGTAAATTAGGTCACGATTAAAATAGAGTGAATTAGGGTTTGAAATTTTGATATGATTAATTAGACATTTTAAGGGTTCTGGGAGATGGGGTAATCATCCTATTTGGAGATATATATTGGGACAAATGAAATTTTCATTTCATGGTAATTCTTCTGTCAAGACATGGACAGATTATTACCCAAATTAACTATTTTTGTTATTAGGCTATACAACGAGTTGAATTCTCTAATTTTTATAACAAAATATTAAGGAAGTCCAGTTTTCAGAAAAAATTATGATCTAGTTAAATAGACATGTGTGAAGAAACATATAAAGTAATCTTTCAATGACACACAATTTGCCAGGACACAAACTTTGGTCAGATTTCCTGGGATGTTATGATTTACTCACTTGGACTTAGTATGGGGTTAGAAATCTTATTATGTCTAGTTTCTAGTTAATTCAGAATCATAAGATTTGTCAATGTGGTTAAGAAGTTATGAATTATTTATTGACAGACACTCGGTCTAAAAATCCTGAGACAACACCTAGTTAAGCTTTGGAGAATTGAAAAGTCCCAAGTGTGAAATAGCTTATGGATATAAATACCTGAAATTAGAAATTGGTATTAGAGGATATTATATGCATTTTAGGGTGATAAGCATTCATGCATCATGAGCATGCATTGCATATTACCTTATTAGCGATTGAAAAGTAAAAAGGTATTATTACTTGTAGGAAAACATCAAGGTACAAGTGAAAGGGAGGAAATTTAATAAACCTCCTCGAAGGATAAAGTATCAAGGTGAGTGGGTAAATTTACAACATAGCAAAATGGTATATGTTATTTCTTTATTTATAATATTATTTCAAGCAAAGATTATTATTAGTATTGTTATTGAGAAATACCTTGAGTTAAGAAAGGCATTTATGATATATTTCATAGATTTCATATGAGATGGAGTATCCTCTTACATCAAAATGTTTTCAGGGAACATACTTGTGAACTTAAAATAAGTTTACTTGATATTGATATATGATGGTGACATGCTATTTTGCTATTATAAAACTCCATGTGTACATTGACCATGCTGAATGAAAATTATTTTTGGGACTGCATTCGATATACATGAAGCCTTTGGTGCGTATATGGGTCTACGTGCACGTATTGACCCATGATTTGCTCTGCATATCTGATAGTCATAATTGTGAAGATCAGATACATATTGACCCATAATTTGCTCTGCGTATCTGAGAATCCATTATTGTGAAGCTCTACTTAATTTTATGACACACAATCATGGAGGGATATGTATTGACCTATGATGAGTTTGTGAGATGACACATGTGTAGAGTTTAATTATGAAAATGATGACATCTTGAGTTACTTTTACTTATGTGAGAGTTCATATGATTTGACAAGTTATGTTATATGTGTTATGCTTCAAATGTTGTCTCATATGAAAGAAATATGGTTATTTAAATGTTATATACACTCGTATTGTTCCCATATGTTGTACTTTTTTTTACTCACTAACCAAATGATTGTTGCTCACAGTACCCATTTTAAATTTTTTAGATACTCGTAAGTTCTCGAGTTGGGTCGACTAGGAGCTTGTTTTTTTGCATATAGAAGAGGTCGAGCTGCTAGAGCACTTTTATTTTCCCCTTCACTTTTGTTTTTGGAAGCATGCATGTAATAGATAATCATAGATGTTGTAATTAAGTTTGAGAAGAACATTTTGTAAGGTCATATATAACTTGATCTTGTGGGGTGTTAGATATGAAATGGTGTGTGAAACCATAATGATACTATGTGAATGTGATGTCTTATAACCTTTACTTAAACTTTGATGAATATATATGCATCTTTTGTATGTATTGAGAAATAACACAAGAAAGAAATGGAGGAAGGTTTTGTCGATTTTATTTTTAGAATTACTAAACATAATTAAGAGATGCAATAATTGAGATTAGAACTTTGTCACGGAGTTGGGTGTGACAAAGATGGAGGGTTGATCATCGCTTTATTGTACCTTTAATCACTACGATTTCCACGAGTTTTATGTAAAAATTAAGCATATTTAAATGCCTTTTTATATCATTTTCCAGTAGAGAAGTTGAATGGGTAAAAGAGAGACTAACAACTTTTCAAAATTCAAAAAAATGCAGGACAGAGAATGAAATAAAAGGGGAGGAAAGAAGGAGGGGGGAGGAAAGAAGGAAGGGGAAGGAGAGTAACTTGGCTGGTGAAGAAGAAGATGCAGAACTAAAGAGATTTTTGGTTCCCTTGGGATGACACTTTGTCAATGCTTATTGTTATTCTGATTCCTGATACTATTACTTTGATTCCTCGCTTCGTGTTTATGTGATGCATGGCTGTAAGAATTTCTAACTGATTTGATTGGATCGAGAGATCGGCTATTTTGGTTTAAGCTAATTTCACCTGAGAGGGGAATTTGGTTATATTAATTGCTGTGCTTTTCGTAAACTGCTGATTTGTATTTATCAAAAAGATCGAGAGATCTATTATACCGATTGTTATGAGATGAGAATTCTTAGAATCGTGCGAGGAACAAATTTTGTATTTTTGATCGTTTGATTAAGATTAAGGGCATTATTTATAAAAAAGATCGAGAGATTGCATTCGACCTGATTAAAGATGAGAGTCTTATTAATCGGTAGTCTTAATCATCAGTTAGGACCCCTGCTATTCTTGATATATATATATATATATATATCGGTAGAATAGAAGGGAATCCAGAATTTAGTAAATCAAATATGGTTATTGTCATAGCATCGACTAGTTCATTCCAAGGGAATCTCTTCCTCCAATTGCTTAAAATCCTTTCTTGCATTCATTTATTCTTAATCCATATTCATTTCTCTTTATGCTTATTTCTTTTATAATTTCGTGACAACTTTTGGATATAAGTGGACAAAGTAATTAGTCTAAATCAACGGGGTTATGACACTCAGGGTTTCTACTCGATCTGTGCACTTACAACTACGTGAACTCTTGAGTAAAATTTAAATTGTGACTGGACTTATTTCTTGTACGAAATCCGTAATTCCGCAACTACGTTTAGTTCACGTCAAGTTTTTGGCGCCATTGTCGGGGATTCAGATTAATTATTTACCTTTCGTTTATATCCTTGCTTAGTTTGTTAAAGCACTATTCACGGCTGACTATATTTTCTCATTTGATTTCAGGGAATAGTATATGCCCAGAAGTATTCGTAGTCAACTACTCGAATTAGATCCCGAAATTGATCGAACTTTTAAGAGAAGAGTGCGAGAATACAAGTGTAGAACATCACGTGTTGAAGGTACAAGTAGCACTCAATCTATAGAGCTCGAAGAGAATTCTAATCCTGAGTTTGAAATGATGGCTGAACAACAAGAACCACTCCAACCGCGACCACCGGTCCCATCATTAGAAGAACTCTATACTCCTACCGCAGATGGACTAGAGTATGCAATTCTAAAGCCTGCCATTCAAGCCAATTTTGAGTTAAAATCATCTCTAATCTCTATGATCCAACAAAATCAATTTGGAGGAACCCCAGATGAAGATCCAAATCAACACCTTAAAGATTTTATGGAAATATGCGAGACAACTAAGTTGAATGGAGTGTCACCAGAAGCATTGATACTGAGGGTCTTCTCTTTCTCGCTAAGGGGTAAGGCCAAACAATGGTTACAATCCTTGGAACTACGGGAATTGACTACCTGGGAGCAACTAGTAAAAGTATTTCTGTCAGAATATTTCCTTCCCAGCAAAACTATAAGAATAAAAAATCAAGTCATTGGTTTCGTGCAAAAAGACCAGGAGACATTGTATGAAGCTTGGCAAAGGTTCAAGACATTGCTGAGGTCGTGCCCTTATCACGGCTTAAGCAAATGGATTTTGGTCCAATCCTTCCACAATGGACTCAATTACACCTCAAAAATGGCGCTTGACAACGCTGCAGATGGTGTGTTTATAAAGAAAAATATAGATGAAGCTGATCAACTTATAGAAGAAGTATCTCGGAATCAACATTTCTTGGCTCATTAAGGTCTAATGAGTCCGCAGCATTAACTCAAACTCGACTTGACGATGAGGACTTTACTTCCAAGGTGCAAAAACTTGATGCGTGTAGAATTGATAGCAAACGTTAGCAAGTGCACTAGTCGCTCAAGTAATAAAGTGAATGAGTAGAGTTATCGTTCCCACGAGGACAGTTAATAACTTATATTCTATTTTAATCTTATTAATTAAGAAATTAAGAAAATATATAATTTCATATGTGAATAAAAGGAAAATAATAAAAATAAAAGAAATGATCACTTGGAGAAATAATGATTTGATGATTATGGCACCTAATTATCACCACTAGAATGTAATGAATTTTCTTAACTTAGAATTAGTTGAATCAATAATAAAGTGAATTCCCAAAATTAGTTAATCAATGTTTCAGGCTTTAACTACTATCTTATGAATGATTAAAATAAATCAATCTTTTTAGTTTTTAATTTACTTAATTAAATTATAAGATGCATTCAATCAGAATTAATATTAAGGGCTTTCTCAAGTCACCTTAATAACTACACAAATTAGGTTCTTTCAATTTCCCTAATTGTGGCATGCAATAAATAAGATCAATCCTAGAAACTATTATGAAAGTAATCACTTCTTCTCAGATAGAAATTAAATCACAAATCATGGAATCAAAGGAAAGCATTAAACATGAAATTGCAATGCTATTAAAGATTCAAATCAAACTAATATTAAGAAAGACTCCAATACATAAATAGGGTTCAACTAGGATGACCCTAATGAAGGAATAAATCTAAGAATAACAACATCAAATCTGGAATAAAAATGTAAGGAAAAGAAAACAAAAACTCTAGCATAGGCTAAGCGCGTCCTCTCTCGAATTTCTGGCAGAGCTTCGCTATTGTCCTCGATCTTCTCCTCTTTCTAGGCTTCAAAACTATACTCTAGGGATGCTTTTCCAAGCCCTCTTATGCCTCCTTTTATAGGTTTTCTCGTCTCCCAAGAAAATAAATCAAAAATATATCCAAAAAGTGGATAAAAATAGCTTTAAAATAGCCTAACAGACACCGCCGTCATGACCGTGAAAGGCTCTGATATGACCGTGACAGAAGGCTGTCAAGGCTGAAAATACTTAGTCAAATTTCTGCCGTGACAGTCTTATGAGTTGTTTTAGGTCTTTTCTTCCTTTCATTTCGACGTTTTCTCATATCCTGCCATGAATAATTTCCAGATTTAGGTAGAAATCAAATCTAAATGAAATTATATGAAAATAAATCAAAACTCTTCTTTTCTAAATATAAAAACATTCTAAAAATGCTAATCAAATGACCCAAACTAATGCATGATTTTTCGTGTATCAAATACCCCCAAGCTTAATATTTTGCTTGTCCTCAAGCAAATTTCAGATAAGGCACAGGGCTCCATCACAAAACTAATACTTTCCTCCCACTTTCTTTTACACGACCATCACTAGAGTATCTTTTCTCAACCAATACCCAGCCTTGCAGAATTCTTAGCATTCAAACATGTCTTTCATGCATATCTACAAATAATATTAGTCAATCTCATAAGAGTATCAATATTGAATCACAAGTCTTTAAGGAGCTTATTTTCATACTATTATCATTTCATATTTCAGCATTAAGATTTTTTTTTACTTTAAGAATTTAGTAATCCTCCATATTGCACAAAGTGGTCCATGTAACGGACTTTCGATCGACGGATCCCAGAGCAGATGCCCTTAGGTCGCCAGGCAAGTATTCCCTACGGATCTAATTACCCGGACACACCAAGGTTCCAGAGGATACTTTATACTTTTCATTTAATTGTTGGGGCTCAACTAGCTCTCTTTTCATTCACTTTAACATTAAAATTAATTACAATAATTATAAGCTCCAAAATGACTTAATGTTTTCAATAAAGATGCAATTATAATCAGGACTAACATCATAGTAAATAATAGAGAAATTCATTATTTAAAAGCTAGTCCTTCTACTTAGCAACAAACTCAATTCAAATCCCAATACTCTGGTGATACTCGATAAAAAGGAACAGTGATTGAATTTCATAGATTAAACGATGTTCTGAAAATAAGCTTAAAGACAATAAAATAGTAAACAAGAAGAAATAAGATGGCACAAAATTTTTAAAAATTTCATAATTAGATGCATGCCAAACAAAAGATGATGAGATTCAAAATGTTCAAAATAGACATGTCATGCAAATGAAACAAGACTAAGTCCTTAATACCCCCAAGCTTGAACCTGACACTGCCTCAGTGTTAGGCCCGTGCACATAAAAACGACGAAATAAAAATAATAAAATGCAAAAGAAGTAGAGACAACCTGATGATTTCTAGGTTCTACTGAGCAATTAAAAATATCTTGGTCACATTGCTTGGGCGGTTCATAGGCTTCTTCCGGCATGATTTGGACTTCTGCATTTCAGAACTATCACGGCCTTAGTGCTCAGTAAGATAGACTCGACCGTGAGAGATGTAGGCACGACCGTGACCGTGCCCTCCTGAAGCAATCTCAATCTAAACAATTTTTAATATTAACTAATCTAAATTAAAGAATCCAATACTAACCTAAACTAAAAACTAAGAGGACAAAAGTTTAAGAGTATAGTTCTAAGTTGTAGTCTTTAGCTTGACTTTTACCCTTTTGTTACCTCAAGTGTCTGGAAAGGATTCGAAGTGACCTTTTTCCATCTTACCTCTGATGTAATTCTCGAAGCATTGTCCCTCCACTTTGAAAGAAGTACCTAAATCTTTTTGTGGAGCTTGATCCTTGGGTTTCCAATGCATAAAATTTTGTGCTATCTGATGTGATGATGATCTGTTCCCTTCTACCAATGAATGATTTGGAAGTACCATTGGGATGGCTGTTGGAGTTTCCGAAGGTGGATCCCTTCTTCGCACTTGTCCATCTTCCATAATATATTCACTTGTCTCCTTGACCCTCCATTGCGTAGTCCATGTTTTCTGATAATAATTTTTTTCGGTCGTCTTTTTCCTGGATTAAAATATTGCAAGAGACATGGGCATATAATAGGTACAGATTTATTCAAAATTTTATCCCCCGAGGCATAAGCAATCTGAGAAGCCAACTCCACTTTCTTCTCTAATGCTTGAAATTTTGCCTGCATCATATCAAACTTGACATTAAAATTTGGGGATTGAGGAGGAGAAGAAATAATAACTGGTTGTTGATCCTTCAACTGTGCCAACTGTAATTGTAGATTTCTTATGAGCTGATCTTGTAGGATAAATCTTTTCTCTTACTCCAATCAATTGGCACAACTTTTCTTTGATGTTGAATTTGACTTTGACTGGGTGGACGTAGGAACAACATTTTTCACTTGAATCTTAGCCTCCAATTGCTCTACTTGTCCCAGCAACTTCATAAAGGCTTTTTCTTGAAGTTGAAATTTTTCTTCAGCCATTGTCATAAACTTTAACATCATGTCTTTAATTGTAGACATTCCTTGTACCATGGGAATGAGTGGGATGCTGTTATTTGCAATTTGTGATATTTGTGCTTCATGATCCTCAAGCATCTTTCTTTGTTCTTCCAAATAGCAATCCCCCATAGTCTTTGGTTTTGTTGTCATTTGAAGATATTTCCTGGTCACACAAGATAAAGAGATATGAAAGTATGTGAATTAAAAAGAATCTGCGTGGAATTTAACAGAAAAATAAAGGCTCTCAAACAACAAGTAAAATAAAAATAAAAGTTACTAAACACGTCCCCGGCAACGGCGCCAAAAACTTAATGCATGTAGAATTGATAGCAAACGTTAGTAAGTGCACTAGTCGCTCAAGTAATAAAGTGAATGAATAGAGTTATCGTTCCCGTGAGGACGGTTAATAACTTAGATTTTATTTTAACCTTGTTAATTGAGAAATTAAGAAAATATATAATTTCAAATGTGAATAAAAGGAAAATAATAAAAATAAAAGAAATGATCGTCTGGAGAAATAATGATTTGATGATTAAGGCACCTAATTATCATCACTAGAATGTAATGAATTTTCTTAACTTAGAATTAGTTAATCAATAATAAAGTGAATTCCCAAAATTAGTTAACCAATGTTTCAGGCTTTAACTACTATCTTATGAATGATTAAAATAAATCAATCTTTTTAGTTTTTAATTTACTTAATTAAATCATAAGATGCATTCAATCGGAATTAATATTAAGGGCTTTCTCAAGTCATCTTAATAACTACACAAATTAGGTCTCTTTCGATTTCCCTAATTGTGCCATGCAATAAATAAGATCAATCCTATAAACTATTATGAAAGTAATCACTTCTTCTCAGATAGCAATTAAATCACAAATCATGGAATCAAAGGAAAGCATTAAACATGAAATTACAATGCTATTAAAGATTCAAATCAAACTAATATTAAGAAAGACTCCAATACATAAATAGGGTTCAACTAGGATTACCCTAATGAAGGAATACATCTGAGAATAACAACATCAAATCTGGAATAAAAATGTAGGGAAAAAAAAACAAAAACTCTAGCATAGGCTAAGCGCGTCCTCTCTCGAATTTCCGGCAGAGCTTCGCTATTGTCCTTGACATTCTCCTCTTTTTTGGCTTCAAAACTATATTCCAGGGATGTTTTTCCAAGCCCTCTTCTGTCTCCTTTTATAGGTTTTCT
This sequence comes from Pontederia crassipes, assembly GCA_030549335.1. NCBI lineage: Eukaryota > Viridiplantae > Streptophyta > Magnoliopsida > Commelinales > Pontederiaceae > Pontederia > Pontederia crassipes. The sequence goes on along the minus strand of JAUKPH010000022.1, from coordinate 4,829,265 downwards.
CGTCTCCCAAGGAAATAAACTGAAAATATATCCAAAAAGTGAATAAAAATGGCTTTAAAATGGCCTATTAGACCGCCGTCACGGCCGTCAAAGGCTCTGGCACGACCGTGACAGAAGGCTGTCAAGGCTGAAAATACTTAACCAAATTTTTGCTGAAAAATATCTCTGTCACGGCCATGACAGAAACTATCACGGCCGTGACAGAGATAGTCAAATTTCTGCTTGCTGAATCTTTCTGTCACGACCATGACCAGAACTGTCACCGCCGTGACAGACTTCTGAGTTGTTTTAGGCCTTTTCTTTTTTTTATTTTGACGTTTTCTCATATCCTACCATGAATAATTTCAAAATTTAGGTAGAAATCAAATCTAAATGAAATTATATGAAAACAAATCAAAACTCTTCTTTTCTAAATATAAAAATATTCTAAAATGCTAATCAAATGATCCAAACTAAAGCATGATTTTTCGTGCATCAATAGTTCAAAAAGCAATTAGTCGATTGGGCCTCAACGAAGCTACACCAACTGTCAATATGATAGCAAGATGTTGTGAAATATGTGGTTTATCTGATCACATTTCTGTGCACTGTGAGCTGCTAAAACAGCAAGGACACCAACAACAAGCTAATGCTATAGGTCATTATCCATCGAATAATTATTCATACTCTAACACTTTCAATCCAAGATGGAGAAACAATCCAAAGTTTTCCTACAGAGATAATCCTCAACAAAACCAGGCTCCCATTTGGTAAAACAGATTCAATCAGAGAGCACAACCTCAAAATTCCTCGACAGAACAAGGGTCATCTTCTACCAACAAGTTAGAAGTAATGATGGAGAAATATATGTCAAAACAGGACACTCTGATGCAGAAAATGCTTGAGAAAATAGAAAGCCTCTCCATTCATAACAAAATGTTGGAAACTCAGATAGCTCAACAAGCTGCATCATATTCAAGACTACCAGGGATCTTACCTGGACAGCCAAAGAAGAATCCAAAAGAGCAAATCCAAGCTGTGACTTTAAGAAGTGAAAAGACAACTGATACTAAAAGAACAAGAGCGGAGGTCTCGACATAGGTAATAGAGGAAGTTGGTGATCAAAATTAAATAGTTCAACCAGAAGATACAATAAATAGATCAAATAAATCCAAACAACAGCTTGCTGAGGGAAAACCTAGCTATTCTTCGCGGATACCATTTCCTAAAGCCCTCGAGAAATCTCGACAGGACCAATAATTTGGCAAGTTTGTAGAAATCCTAAAGAAACTCTATATCAATGTACCTTTTGTGGAAGCTATTCAAGAAATGCCAGCATATGCCAAGTTCTTGAAAGACATTCTATCGAAGAAAAGGAGGATACAAGAAAATAAAACTGTCGCGCTAACTGCTGAGGCAAGTGCGGTGATTCAAAATAGATTACCTCCGAAGCTAAGAGATCCGGGGAGCTTCTCCATACCCTGTGAAATTAGAAACCGAAAGATACGAAGAGCCTTATGTGATCTTAGTGCTTCAGTAAGTGTTATACCTCTGTCATTGTGCAAGAAACTTAAAATGGGTGATATTAAGCCCACGAATATGTCCCTCCAATTGGCAAACAGATCCATAAAAATTCCACAGGGAATTCTGGAGGGCATACCCATCAAAGTAGGCAACTTCTATATATCAGCCGACTTTGTGGTTCTGGACATGGATGAAGATAATCAAACTCCCATTCTGTTAGGGAGACCCTTCTTAGTTACTGTCGGAGCAGTAATAGACATTAAACAAGGTCGCCTTACCTTTCAAATAGGTGATGACATGGTTGAATTTTGACTAAATAACCTTATTAATTGCCCAGACATGGAAGACCACTGTCTTCAACCTGAGCAACTAGATTCCCTCGTACAAAAGGTAGCATTAGTTATTCACATATCAGACCCTCTTGAAGTATCTCTTGAAGCCCAAGAATCATCTTTGTGGACAGAAGAAGAAGCGGGCATTCTTACGAGCCACATGCTCTCAACTGAAACACAACACCCTACTAATGCTCCACTGGAAGACCAATCTGTAGAAATTATGCAACAACCTAGCTCAAGGAAGCTAACGAAGCCAGAATTAAAGAAGCTTCCTCAAAATCTCAAGTATGAATTTCTAGGAGAAGACTCCACTTATCAGTGATTGTGAATGCAGATTTAAAGACAACTCAGCTTCAGCAGCTATTGGATAAACTTCATCGGATACACATTGGATGATCTCAAGGGAATTAATCCTGCTATATGTATGCATCGTATCCATATGAAAAAAGACCATAAACCCCTCCATAGAGGGACAAAGAAGGCTTAATCCAGCAATTATCGAAACAAATTCTCAAGGTAGTGAAAAAATAAGTGATTAAACTATTGGATGCAGGAATTATCTACCCCATATTAGACAGTCAGTGGGTAAGTCTCGTGCAAGTCGTACCAAAAAAAGATGGAATGACCGTAGTAAAGACAGAGTCGGACAAATTCATTTCCACACGAACGGTCACCGGATGGAAGATGTGTATCGACTTCAGGAAACTTAGTAAGGCCACAAGGAAGGATCATTTTCCATTATCTTTTATTGACCAGATGTTAGAAAGGCTAGCAAACCATTCCTATTTTTGTTACTTGGATGGATTCTCTGAATTTCATCAAATCCCCATTCATCCAAAAGATCAAGAAAAGACTACCTTTACTTGTTCCTATGGAACCTTTGCATACAGAAGGATGCCTTTCGGATTATGTAATGCCCCAGCCAGTTTTCAAAGGTGCATGATGTCAATCTTCATTGATTATATTGAAGAAATAATGGAAGTATTCATGGACAACTTTTCTGTGTATGGCACTTCCTTTGAAGTCTGTCTTCAGAATTTAGGAAAGGTGTTACAAAAATGTGCTGAATCTAACTTGGTGTTGAACTGGGAGAAATGTCACTTCATGGTACAAGAAGGTGTAGTCCTTGGCCATATTGTTTCAGGTCGAGGTATTGAAGTTGACAAGGCTAAGACAGAAGTAATTGAAAGATTACATCCGCCTACTAATATCAAAGGAATCAGAAGCTTTCTTGGACATGCCGGATTCTATCGATGTTTCATCAAGAACTTTTCTCTAATTGTGAGGCTTTTGACAAAACTACTATCCAAGGACGTGGAGTTCATCTTCGATGAACACTGTTTAGAAGCCTTTAACACTCTGAGAAAGGCTCTCACAACAGCTCCAATCATCCAACCACATGATTAGTCTCTGCCATTTAAAATTATGTGTGATGCTAGTGATCAAGCTGTGGGAGCAGTGTTAGGACAAAGGAAAGATAAAAGGCAACATGCAATCTACTAAGCTAGCAAAACTTTGGATGACTCACAAATCAATTATGCCACAACTGAAAAAGAGTTTCTAGCAGTAGTTTTTGCAATAGATAAATTCAGATCCTACCTAGTTGGCTCCAAAGTCATTGTGTACACTGAATACTTGATTACTAAAAAAGATGCCAAACCTAGACTAATCAGATGGATCCTTCTATTACAGGAATTTGATTTAAAAATCAAAGATTGAAGGGGGATAGAAAACCTGGTAGCTGACCATCTCTCCCGACTCCAACTATCAAAAGGAGATGTTAACTCTGAAGGCCGCAGTGAAATCAATGACTCTTTTCCAGATGAACAATTGTTTTTAATCCAGAAAACACAACTTCCTTGGTTTGCTGATTATGCCAACTACTTAGCCTCTGGAGTCTTATGACCAAATCTCTCTTACCAACAAAAGAAGAAATTTTTCTCCAATATCAAATACTACTTTTGGAATGAGCCATTTCTATTCAAAAAATGTGCGGATGGGATGTTTCGCAGATGTGTACCAGATGAAGAACAATCTGCTATATTACAGGAATGTCATGCATCTCCTTATGGTGGCCACGGAGGATATCAGAAAACAGTCGCTAAAGTTCTTCAAACAGGTTTTTATTGGCCAAACCTATTCAAGGATGCAATCAATGTTGTTAAATCTTGCGATGCTTGCCAAAGAACTGGAAATATAGGTAGAAGAAATGAGGCACCTCAACAACCTATACTCGAGGTAGAAATATTTGATGTGTGGGGAGTGGACTACATGGGACCTTTCCCTCCTTCATGCGGGTACAAATTCATACTTCTAGCTGTTGATTATGTCTCAAAATGGATTGAAGCTATTCCCACAATCTCAGCAGACTCGAAGTCAGTGGTCAAACTTTTTAAAGACATAATATTTCCAAGGTTTGGTATGCCAAGATTAATTATTAGCGATGGGGGATCACACTTTATTGAACAAAGTTTTGAAAAGCTGCTGTTCAAATACGGGGTCAAGCATACTACCGCCTATCACCCTCAAACCAATGGACAAGCAGAAGTCTCGAATAGAGAGATCAAACTAATCTTAGAGAAAACTGTGTCAATAACCAGAAAGGATTGGAGCTTGAAACTTAACGAAGCATTGTGGGCATATCGGATTGCTTACAAGACACCAATTGGAACAACACCATTCAGGTTGATCTATGGCAAACACTGTCACCTACCGGTTGAATTAGAACATAAGGCTTTTTGGGCAATCAAAACACTGAATTATGATTTTCAAGCAGCTCTGGAAAATGTCTTTTACAGCTCAATGAGCTAGATGAATTGAGATTAGATGCCTATAACAACTCTCGCATCTATAAAGAAAGAACAAAGAAATGGTATGATTTGCACATATTGAGAAAGAATTTTAAAGAAGGCGACCAGGTTCTGTTATTTAACTCTCGACTGCGACTTTTTCTCGAGAAATTAAGAACGCGATGGTCTGGACCGTTCACCATTGAAAAAATTTACCCTCATAGTGTGGTAGATATCAAAAATAGTAATTCAGAAACTTTCAAGGTCAACGGGCAAAGGTTGAAACGTTACAATCCAGGTGAAGTAAAGTTCGAAGAGGTGATCTATCTGCAATCAGATTATTAAAAAAAAAGATCGAGCCAACGACATTAAAAAAAAGGCGCTATAGGGAGGCAACCCAACCAAATAAACGGTCAGCAGCGGCAAGGTCAGGAATGTCAGAAAATCACCTGAAAGTACATTGTCAGATTTAGTTGAGAATCCCAACAGAATCTAGCACCACATCTACCCAAATATCCACTTTTCCAAGTCTCACACGAACTCCCCCCACGTCGCTTCGTTTTCCACCCGATCACCGAAATACTCATCGCCTCTCATCCATCTCTCATCCACCTTTTTGTTTCGAAATCCCTAGCAGCTCCCCAGTGCCCTCCATGAAACCTCCGCCGCCGCCCATCTTACGATCGTCGAGACTTTCACGCCGGCAATATGAATCGAACACGCACCTCGTCCGACTCCTCGGCCAATAGTTCATCAGAGTCCATCAGGCGATGACTCCGTCCGGACGGCCTTCTGCAACCTACAACTAATCTACGATTGCCCACAGACGACAATGAGGCTCAGCGTCTTCTAAATACCAGGTCCAGAGATTTTTCGTCTACCCGATTTCTAGATTTTTCTGCACTTGAATCTCTCGGATTATTTGAGGATGTCAGGACTATACTCCATCGCTCTCGCCTTCTCCCCTTCTTCATGAAACATTGGGACCTCTACAAAGAGGTATCAACAGAATTCTTAGGAACTCTATATCCCACCGGCTTTGACGAAGACGGAGCCCTCGGTCATATCGAGTTTCGGCTATGTAATCATGAACTCGCTATGAGTCTGGACACCTTCGCCAGCCTACTGAATCTGCTTAATACCGGCCATCAAACTCCTCCACCTTCTTTCTCTACATATGAAGTCTGGTATCAACTCACTGGCCAACGAGCTGATAACATGCTCCACCTCATCGGCCACCACCTGAAGAACCCTGTCCTCCGATATCTTCACATTCTTCTTACCAACACTATCTTGATCCGGCCTAATGAGTATGAGCGGGATCTTGTTTCTACTGATGAGCTTTTTATCCTCTGGTGTTTGCTGGCTAACACAGAGATTAACCTTGCTTCATTCCTTCTGCAAAGTCTAATCACGGAATCTACCCATGAATTTAGTCCAATCCTCTGTGGCAACCTCATCATCCCCTAGCAGAACATTTTATCTTCTTAGCCAACACCACTTCCACTCCTGCCACACTCATCGACCTGGACTTTTTGAGTAAGGAGCGGTTTCTTCTAATGGTCAATGGCCAGCAATTTTGGCGGCAATCTTATTCATCTGCCCTCCTCCAACTGCCTAACCCCAGATGGACCTCAATTCTAGAAGGCCGGAATTGGTGGATGAACGATTTCATCCAGGTCATAAGACCTATTTCTACACTACCCCCGCTACTTCTAGACTATCGAATAGCCCCTCAACACCCCTCTGGTCCAAGAACCCCTCGACGGCAAATTGTTTCATCTTCCTCCTCCTCAGTTCCGAATGTTTCCCCAGCTGTGCCACTTACCACCAATAGAAAATTAGACCTTATTTTGCAACAAGTGAACAACTAGCAGACGCCACAGCCCGCCATTACCAGGACATACAAGCATTAAAGGATCATCTCCACCGACTGGAGCAACAAAACCTAGTGCACCAGTAGAGACTTCAAGGGATAGAGGAGGTGTAGAATTCTGTCCTAACAACCCCCAGTGACATCCAATAGGTCACTGACCGAATCCTTCAGCTCCAACCAACTCCGAGTCCCTCTTCCTGGCATGATCGACACCGAGGACAGATTCGATTTTTAAGCTTGGGGGAGAGGGCACATGGTACATTTCTACTCTTCACTATTCTTTACTTAGCTTCAATTTTTATAAAAAATTTTAGAAAAATTTTTAGCTTTGAACTATTACATTATAGATTGGTATTGCATTATGTTAATGATGCGTTATAATTGTAACAATAAAATTTGCTAGCAAGTGCACTAGTCGCTCAAGTAATATAGTAAAAAGAAGTAAGAGCGTCGAACCCACGAGGAATATTATTAATTCAATATCTGGATTTATAAATTAATAAGAGAGGAAAAACATGAATTTTTGGAAAGAGGTTTTATAAATAAAGAAAATAAGATAAAGATAAGATAATGGTGTTGAAGTTAGGCCTTAGGATGAAAATAGATTAGGATAAATATTTGAACCGTAAAAGATAAATTTAATCTTTAAAGATGGATTAGAAATTTTCCCAAGTTATTAATTTACAAGATTAACATCACAGAGTCCACAAACTGGTAATTCTGCTATTTATTCCGGTAAATCAAACTATCTTAAATTTAATCAAACCTAAAGTCCCACAAACTGGTATTCGTCAGATAAGATTAAAATTAAGATGCATTAATATGAAAATCTTAGACTGTTAATCACTCCACAAACTGGTTAGATTAACAGACCACATAAACTTGATTCTCCACACACTAGTTATCAAATTTATGTCAATTATTAATTTCACATAAAATCAATTAATTTAATTAATGAATTCTAAAATTAAATAATCCACAAACTGGTAAGTACTCAACTCAGAAATCCAAGTAATTAAATTAAAAGCATTAAGCACAATTAACTAATTGATCAGAAAAGATTAAAACAAATAATATAGGGTCCAAATAGTTTTCCTTCAATAATAATCTCCTAATATGAAATAAATAAAAATATGGAGTTCATCCTAGAAATTCTGGAGAGATAATAACAAAATAATAATAATTGGAAGATTTACACCCAAATAGATAAAAGTCGATGCTTCGGATCACGGGCAGACAGTCGGGCAGCCTCTCGGACTTGATCAGGGTCGCGATCAACTTCCAGCCGTCGCACCTCTCTCCTCTTGGTCGTAGCCTGCAGAGCTCACGACTCGCCGTGGAAGAAACCTGAACTTCAGAGCACCTATTGAAACGACGGATTCTTCACGTATTTATAGGGTGCGGACGACCTTCAATTTGATCTCGGCCGTAACATCATACGAATAAATTTAAATTTATGAGATAAACTCGGCCAAAGATAAATCCTTTTATCATTACGCCCAAAGATAAATCCTTTTTATCTTTACTCCCTTTGAATCTCGGCGGTAAGGAAAGAACTAAATCTTTACTCCCAAAGAGATAAAATTCCTTTTACTCCCTCCAAATCTCGGCCGTAAGGAAGAAATTTAATCTTGTTACGCCCAAAAGATAAAATCATTCAATTGTTACTCCTTTTGAATCTCGACCAAAAATCTTCATCTTCATGCCATTACGCCCTCCAAATCTCGGCCGTAAGAAAAGACTTCTTATCATTACCCCCTCCATATCTCGGCCAAAATGATATCTTTACTCCTTTTCATTACTCCCTTTGAATCTCGGCCAAAATAGAGAATTAAATCTCGTTACGCCCAAAAGATAAAATCATTCAATTGTTACTCCTTTTGAATCTCGCCAAATTCATCTTCATGCCATTACGCCCAAAAGATAAAATTCTTTTTTATCTTTACCCCTTCAAATCTTAGCCGTAACAAAGAAGATTCCTTATCATTACCCCCTGGAAATTTCGGCCGTAAGGAACTCTTTTGTCTTTACTCCTTTCGAAGCTTGCCAAAACGACTTGGGTGTAAAGCCAAATCTCGGCCGTAATGATGAATTCTTCGAAATTTCGGCCGATACGGCCCAATCCATTTAAATCTCGATTTTTTCTACAAAATAATTATCAAAATTTAGTTAATCCATCCACAATTAAAATATTCAGAGAATTAATAATTAAAATTGATAAATCCGGAATTACGATTAAAAGTGACTAAAAATGATGCATGCCATGATCAAATTATAGAAAATTTAATTAAAATAATAATCTAAAATATGTTGTATTTTGCATGCATCAAACTCCCCCAAACTTAAAGTCTTGCTTGTCCTCAAGCAAAAATTCAAAGCAAGGCTCAAGAAAGTTCCATCATAGCCTCCACATTGTCAACTGACTAATTTTCTCACAAAATTCTTCTGCACACCTACTATTCAGCATCTTATCATTTTCCATGCACTTAGCTTCATAGAGGTTCTGAATGCTACACAAATTTAAACAATCTCAAATTCAGCCTTGTGAAAAAAATAAATTATCTATCAAATAATAGCATTAATATTGAACACATAAGTACTAATTGAGCTTAAAACTTTTTCTTTTTCTTTTCATTTTTCAACTTTATTTTCAATCATTTAAAAGTTCTAATCTTCAAGCAGGATTGCAGAAGGAAGTCCATGTAGCGGGCTTTAGACTGATGACTCCCAGACCAGATGACCTTAGGGCACCAGGTGATAAAGCACCCCTCGAGTTTACTTGCCCGAACAACCAAGGTTCTGAATGAAGAGTTCGAACTTAGCCATGGTTCAGTACTCCTGTGCTTCTCCATATTCCACAAGATGGTCCATGTAGCAGGTTTTCGATCGACGGATCCTAGAGCAGTTTCCCTTAGGTCGCCAGGCATGAACCCCTACGGATCAAATTACCCGAACACATCTTGGTTCCGGATAACACTTTTGTACCTACACATAACTTTATTCATCATTTTTTTTTGTTGGGGTTTAACTAACCCTTCTTTTTTATAAGCTCAAAAGTACTTGATATGGTCAATAAGAAGGCTACTACTAATCAAGACTTTAAAAGAAATAAAAAAATGCATGAATATGATTTTGTCGTCTAGTTATTCATAATTCTACTTAGCATGGGCACACAGTCTATAAGTTTGATATTGAAATAGCAAGTGATAAGAAAGAAAAGTATTCAAATTTCATCAGTTAACGACATGTCTTTGAACTTTTACTTAAAAGATAATTAAAACAGTAAGACAAGAGTTAGTACGATGGTAGCAAAAATGCATGCAATGGTATTTTTTTAGAAAATTTTCAAATTTTTCAAAAAAAAAAAATTTTAATTTTTTTACAAATAGATGCAAACATAAGCAAATAAATAGAAAGAAACATGCAATGCATGAAATGCAAACTCCCCCAAACTTGAACTAGACACTGTCCTCAGTGTTAAGCCAACATGGGAAAGAGAAAAGATAATATAGAAAAGCTAAAGAAATGAAAATAAAGAAAAGGGAAAAGATACAACCGGATTTATTGTCGGTGGAGAGATGCTCGGCCTCAATATATATATCGATGAAGGTGTCAGCCGCAAATGATGTCGGTGAGAGGAGATCTCGGCCGATAATTAATGGATCTTGGCCGCACAATCTCGGCCGTAATGAACAGGAAGTCGATGAAGAACCTCGGCTGGAGTCAATGATTGTGTAGATTGTGCCCGTAAGGTGACGACCGTGGTGATAGCAGCTGACGTCTCGGCCGTAAAGAGAAAAGCTCGGCCGGAGATTGGCCGTAAGAGAGCGATGGTGCGCGGTGAGACTTCAGCCGTAAGAGCTGGTTGAGGAAGAACTTCGGCCGTAGTTGATGAAGCTTGACCATAAGAGTAAGAGCTTTGGAACTTCGACCGTAAGGAACATAATGGAACAGAGGTTCGGCCGTAATGCACAGGGGGCGTAAGGATCGGCGGTGAGACTCGAAACTTCGGCCGTAAGAGCCACTTCGGCCGTAAGGCTTTTGGGTGAGAGGCATTGAAACTTCGGCCGTAATATGTCTCGGCCGTAAGGAAGAGCTTTGGAACTTCGGCCGTAAGGGTGTGGTGCTTGATCTGCAAGGATGTGGAAGGGGTAAAAATTTATGGATGAAACTTCGGGCGTAAACTTACCTTTCCCACGTGATGCGCACAGTGAAGGGTCACATCAAATTTAAGGAGCGCAGCGATCGGCCAATTCCAAGGTGATTTTTCCTCTCGCCTTGTCATGTCCGAGATGAACCCGATGTGTTAATTCATGCATCACTCGGTCTACGTACCCGAAGAAATGATTAGTCGAGTTCCTCTCCGTGCACAAAAAGAAATATCGATTAGATGACTCCTTAAACTATTAATTAAAATGCCAAACAACTAACTAATTAAATAAAAATAAAAAAAATTTAACTTATTAAAAAAATAGAGAGAATTGGTTGTGATTAAATATTCAATTCGTCACTGCAACAACCAAGTGTCATAAAAAAATTAAATAAAATAAAAAATTAATATCTGATCAGAATGTGTGACATATAAATTTATCCAAAGGATTAACTTAGTTGTGATTAGATTTTCACTCACGTCCTGCAACAACTAATTTTCAGTAAGAGAGATAAAAGAATAAAATACAAATATATACAAGAAAAAAGAAATACAGATAATAGGTCACAAAGAAATAAGATTTAAATTGATAAACATAAAAAGTCTTTCGGCTATTATCGAAAATTCATTAGGTCGTCAAAATTAATGTCCGAGAGAAATTAACCTAATTACTGCCACCAAAATTCACAGAAAAATTATCAAATAAGGGAGAAATCAAAATTCGAACACCAATTCAAATGTCGAACATTAATATCGACTGGAAGTAAATCACATGGATGGTCGTAAAAATCAAGCACTCGTTCGGCCGTAAAACTTGAAAGAATTAACGATGATGTAACAAACGGCACAAAACGAATCAGAACTAATTTGCGGCCGTAAAGTTAATAATCAGACATTAGCAAAAATTATTTTCAGAGAGGAAATAAGATTGATCGGCCATAACACAGAAATAGGGTTTACGGCCGAAATTAAATTAGTAATCCGAGGCTCGTTCGTCTGTAAAAATCATAAAATAGTGTTGAAAGGGATTCAACGTGAAGGCGTAAAACTTGTTGGCTTATGGTCGAAACAACGTCGTAAAAATTAACACAACGATGAATCATTTCGGCAATCAACTCCTCACATATAAAATCCTAGGCGTAAAGAACTGAAGTTGACAACCTTTGATCGTAAAACAGAACAGGGTTTAGGCCGAAATAAAAATCGAACGAAATGTCGACAAAATGACTCATTACGGCCGAGGAAGAGGATAATTCATATCGGCCGTAAATCAATGAGAATTAAGTCGAACGTGATCGTTGATGGCCGAGAAAGAAAAAGTCACAAATAAATTGGCCGAAAAGGTCGTAATATGGCGTAAAACCAAATGTTCAGAAATTTTACGGCCGTAAAACCATGAGATCAATTCTCGGCCGTAAAAAGAAAACATGAGATCATTCTTGGCCGTAAAGAAGATTAAATTGTCAATTAAGACGAGGTCACATCGGCCGAGATGAAGTCAACATGAGGTCGTAAAGAAAAATAGGGTTTCGGCCAAAATAAAGTCGAATGAAACTTGAGAATATTACCCCACTCAAATGTCAAAAATTGAATCATTACGGCCGAAAGTGAATTGAGTCGATTTTTTTTAGAACGAACCACTTTGGCCAAAACGAAATCAAATCAAATAGAACAAACCACTTTGGCCAAAACGAAATCAAATCCATGGCGTAAAACAACGTTCGGATAAAATTACGGCCGTCAAACATAAGATTAAATTTCAATCGATATTGCGAGCCGTAAAACCAGTAAAGTCAACAAAAATCAATCTCGGTCGTAAAACCATAAGTCAACAGTAATCCGAAATTCCGTAAAGCATTAGCCAAAGTCAACAATTTTAATCTAAAATGTCGCGACCTTTATCTACAAAAGAAAAGATGTCAGTTTATTCACAAAAAAAAAATAATAATTAAAACAATTAATACATATTTATAAAGAATTATTTACAATTTATTTACATCTCTTAATAATTCATAAAAATCAGAAAGTAATTAATAAATCTTCCCCGGCAACGGCGCCAAAAACTTGATGCGTTATAATTGTAACAATAAAATTTGCTAGCAAGTGCACTAGTCGCTCAAGTAATATAGTAAAAATGAGTAAGAGTATCGAACCCACGAGGAATATTATTAATTCAATATCTGGATTTATAAATTAATAAGAGAGGAAAAACATGAATTTTTGGAAAGAGGTTTTATAAATAAAGAAAATAAGATAAAGATAAGATAATGGTGTTGAAGTTAGGCCTTAGGATGAAAATATATTAGGATAAATATTTGAACCATAAAAGATCAATTTAATCTTTAAAGATGGATTAGAAATTTTCCCAAGTTATTAATTTACAATATTAACATCACAGAGTCCACAAACTGGTAATTCTGCTATTTATTCCGGTAAATCAAACTATCTTAAATTTAATCAAACCTAAAGTCCCACAAACTGGTATTCGTCAAATAAGATTAAAATTAAGATGCATTAATATGAAAATCCTAGACTGTTAATCACTCCACAAACTGGTTAGATTAACATACCACATAAACTTGATTCTCCACACACTAGTTATCAAATTTATGTCAATTATTAATTTCACATAAAATCAATTAATTTAATTAATGAATTCTGAAATTAAATAATCCACAAACTGGTAAGTACTCAACTCAGAAATCCAAGTAATTAAATTAAAAGCATTAAGCATAATTAACTAATTGATCAGAAAAGATTAAAATAAATAACATAGGGTCCAAATAGTTTCCCTTCAATAATAATCTCCTAATATGAAATAAATAAAAATACGGAGTTCATCCTAGAAATTCTGGAGAGATAATAACAAAATAATAATAATTGGAAGAATTACACCTAAATAGATAAAAGTCGAAGCTTCGGATCACGGGCAGACAGTCGGGCAGCCTCTCGGACTTGATCAAGGTCGCGATCAACTTCCAGCCGTCGCACCTCTCTCCTCTTGGTCGTAGCCTGCAGAGCTCACGACTCGCCGTGGAAGAAACCTGAACTTCAGAGCACCTATTGGAACGACGGATTCTTCACGTATTTATAGGGTGCGGACGACCTTCAATTTGATCTCGGCCGTAACATCGTACAGATGAATTTAAATTTACGAGATAAACTCGGCCAAAGATAAATTCTTTTATCATTACGCCCAAAGATAAATCCTTTTTATCTTTACTCCCTTTGAATCTCGACCGTAAGGAAAGAACTAAATCTTTACTCCCAAAGAGATAAAATTCCTTTTACTCCCTCCAAATCTCGGCCGTAAGGAAGAAATTTAATCTTGTTACGCCCAAAAGATAAAATCATTCAATTGTTACTCCTTTTGAATCTCGGCCAAAATTCTTCATCTTCATGCCATTACGCCCTCCAAATTTCGGCCGTAAGGAAAGACTTCTTATCATTACCCCCTCCATATCTCGGCCAAAATGATATCTTTACTCCTTTTCATTACTCCCTTTGAATCTCGGCCAAAACAGAGAATTAAATCTCGTTATGCCCAAAAGATAAAATCATTCAATTGTTACTCCTTTTGAATCTCGCCAAATTCATCTTCATGCCATTACGCCCAAAAGATAAAATTCTTTTTATCTTTACCCCTTCAAATCTTAGCCTTAACAAAGAAGATTCCTTATCATTACCCCCTGGAAATTTCGGCCGTAAGGAACTCTTTTGTCTTTATTCCTTTCGAATCTCGCCCAAAACGACTTGGGTGTAAAGCCAAATCTCGGCCGTAATGATGAATTCTTCGAAATTTTGGCCGATACGACCCAATCCATTTAAATTTCGATTTTTTCTGCAAAATAATTATCAAAATTTAGTTAATCCATCCACAATTAAAATATTCAGAGAATTAATAATTAAAATTGATAAATCCGGAATTACGATTAAAAGTGACTAAAAATGATGCATGCCATGATCAAATTACAGAAAATTTAATTAAAATAATAATCTAAAATATGTTGTATTTTGCATGCATCAGTTAACTTCACACAGTGAAGAAACCCTGTGTCTACACCTTGTTTTCAATCTATTTTAATATTATATCATCAATTACCAAGTGGCTAACTTGGCCATTAGTCTTCTTGCTTTAATTGACTCAATCATTCAGATGCATTTGGATTAAATTCAGCTGAATTTTCTTTTGTGGGTAACACTAGCCGACATTTATAGATGGAATTGATAATATATTTTGTCTAGAGGGGAATCAAGGTTCTTGCTACCATGTTAAATAGGAAAACTTGACTTTTTGGATTAAGGGATCTAGACCTTACATTAGTTTGAACTATTGCTCACTTCATGAACATGATAGAAAAATGAGAAAAAGGAAAAGTAAAAAGTTACATTTTGCATTGCATGCATGCATAAAAAAATTTTAAGAGAGAAAAACTTCCATTGGAATCTCTCTTAAAGAAAGCAAAGAAAAAAAAGAGAAAAGAAAAAAAAAATAGGAGAGCAAAACTTCCAAAGGAATCTCTCCTAAAGAAAGCATGAATAAAAATCAGGCTTTGACCTGTTTACTTGCATTTCATGAGTCAGAAGTTAAATCTGTTTAATCAATGGAAAATCTGTTCATGAAGAGATTTGTAGTTAAACCTCTTGTAAAGTTGACAATCCCTGAAATTCAACTTGTTATTGTGAGTACTTCTTTCATGGCTTAAATTCGCTTAGCCTCTGTGCTTCCCTAGCTAGAAATTCAAGTTTTTGAAAAGATTGAAGTGTTGGCAAAGTGGGAAACTCATTGAACTTAAATTAGCTGATTTCTAATCCATTTATGGACTGCTAATTCATTGAACTCATTGTCCTTAATTTTTGAATATTTTGCTTGAGGACAAGTAAAAAGCTAAGCTTGAGAGAATTTGATCATCGCTTTATTGTACCTTTAATCACTATAATTTCCACGAGTTTTATGCAAAAATTAAGCATATTTAAATGCCTTTTTATATCATTTTCCAGTAGAGAAGTTGAATGGGTAAAAGAGGGACTAACAACTTTTCGAAATTCAAAAAAATGCAGGACAGGGAATGAAACAAAAGGGGAGGAAAGAAGGAGGGAGGAGGAAAGAAGGAAGGGGAAGGAGAGGAACTTGGCTGGTGAAGAAGAAGATGCAGAACTAAAGAGATTTTTGGTTCCCTTGGGATGACACTTTGTCGATGCTTATTATTATTCTGATTTCCTGATACTATTACTTTGATTCCTCGCTTCGTGTTTATGTGATGCATGGCTGTAAAAATTTCTAACTGATTTGATTGGATCGAGGGATCGGCTGTTTTGGTTTAAGCTAATTTCACCCGAGAGGGGAATTTGGTTATATTAATTGTTGTGCTTTTCGTAAACTGCTGATTTGTATTTATCAAAAAGATAGAGAGATCTATTATACCGATTGTTATGAGATGAGAATCCTTACAATCGTGCGAGGAACAAATTTTGTATTTTTGATCATTTGATTAAGATTAAGGGCATTATTTATAAAAAGATCGAGAGATTGCATTCGACCTGATTAAAGACGAGAGTCTTATTAATCGATAGTCTTAATCATCGGTTAGGACCCCTGCTATTCTTGATCTCTCTCTCTCTCTCTCTCTTTCTATATATATATATATATATATATCGGTAGAATAGAAGGGAATCCAGAATTTAGTAAATCAGATATGGTTATTGTCATAGCATCGACTAGTTCATTCCAAGGGAATCTCTTCCTCCAATTGCTTAAAATCCTTTCTTGCATTCCTTTATTATTCTTAATCCATATTCATTTCTCTTTATGCTTATTTTTTTTATAATTTCGTGACAACTTTTGGATATAAGTGGACAAAGTAATTAGTATAAATTAACGGGGTTACGACACTCAAGGTTTCTACTCGACCTGTGCACTTGCAGCTACGTGAACTCTTGAGTTAAATTTAAACTGTGACTGGACTTATTTCTTGTACGAAATTCGTAATTCTGCAACTACGTTTAGTTCACGTCAAGGGTCGAGCTGGGGGGGGGCTCTCTCCTATGCACACCGACGACAAGGAAAGAGAGAGGAGGGGCATGTCCTCCCCTTTTGAAAAAAAGGGAGGGATGGGGAGGACACCTCCTCTCCCCCCCCCCCCCCCCTCTCGACCTTCGTCGGCGTAGGGAGAGGAGGGAGGGACTGCATTTCATAGTTTATTTGTCCCGGAAGATAAAAAGTTGTGGGCTTATAATTGTCTTCCATAGAGATCCTATGCATACAAATTGAGGGGTGGATTCCTTTGATGTCATCAATTGTATATCCAATTACTTCTCTGTATAAATTTGACTTTGGGGGTAAATTGGCATTAATTATTAAAGTTTCCCTAGACATTCATATTCTAGATTGCCCGACAGTGTCTTCATCTCCAATTTAGAAAAATTCTCCTTAGCAAGGTTTGCCTTAACTTCAGTAGTGAAAACCTATTGCATCACATTTCAAATTTCTGACTTGTCCACTAATTTAGCTGCATTTAGCATTAAATAACAAGCTTCAACTTCATGTCATCTAATTCTTTTAAATGTAAAATATTAGACATCTTTGTAAATGATCTCTAATATGAAGTATTGGAAAAACATTTTCCATTAGTTGGTTAAGTAGGTCTTCATCTTAAAATTTTGGATTGCTGATAACATGAAATAGATTGAACTCTATTTTGATCCATTTTGAAATGATAATCTACCTTCTTTGGCATCAATCACAGCTCCTATTGTATCTAAGAACGGTCTTCCTAACACAATTGTATTCAAGTCTTCATCCATATCAAGAACAACAAAATCCATTGGAATATAAAACTTTCCAACCTTCAGTGGTATCCATCTATTAGCTAGTTGTAAACACATATATGTGGGTTTCAAATTTCTCACTTCTAATTTCTTGTATAGTGATAGAGGGATCACACTAATAGAGGCTCCTAAATCATACATAGCCTTTTAAATTTTTCTATTTCCTATCTCAGAATTGGAAAACTTCCTAAGTCTTTCAATTTTGAAGGGAACTTATTCTGAAATATAGTTGAGGCTTTTTCAGTTAAAATCTCATGTTCCATAATTCTTCTTTTCTTGTACAAAATTTCCTTAAGAAACTTAACATATGAAGACATTTTCTGAATGGTTTCCACAAATGGTACATTAATATATAGTTTATTCGGGATTTTCATAAATTTGCAAAACTGTTGGTCTTATCTAGCTTTGAGTAGTCTTTGTAGAAAAGGGATAGATTGATAGGTCCTTGAATTGATTCCTCTTGTGCGTTTCTAGGCCTCTTCAGCTCTTTTTGTGGTATACATTTCTCTTTTTCAACTGTAAGTTCTTTCACCGATTTTTTTATTTAGTTGATAATGGAGTGATTTTAGCTCAATTGTCTTCAATAGGTCTCACTGGTTCTTTAGCAACTCTATCACTTATGAACATGACATCTTGCACTTTAGGATTAATTTCAGGTTGTCTTGGAAAAATCCTTGGAGTTCTAATTGAAGTACTAGCTTGTTGATCTATCTGAGTTTCAAGCATTTTGTTATGTGCACTTAGGTTTTCAACCTGATAAGCTTAACTTCATCATCACTTCATCTTATCTTTGTCTAAATTCATCATACTTCTATTGCTTCTTCAGTAGTGTTTTCAACAGCTCTTCCACTTTAGATTTTTGTAGAGCTTAAACGTGTTGCTCATATGGTGGCCTTTGTTGTACACAAGGTCGAGTGCAAGTGGCTGATTCTTAGGTACAACTTTAGATTGCCAATTGGAATTTTGAGTTGGTGGAGTTTGAAAATGGTTCTCCTTATATGAGAAATGATTTATGTTTTGAGGAGTGTAATACTCATAAGGAGGCTTTACAACATAATTCACAATTGCATTAACATGATCAATATTTTGTTCATATTTTTGCATAATCAAATTTCAACTCTTTGTCATGTGGCCTTGATTTCCACAGACATCACATCTATTTTCATTGTTGGATATCTTGTTGATCTTAGGCGTAGTGTTGAGCTTCTCCAAAGCTTTCTGCACAGCTTCTACTTTAGCTGAAATGGTCTCCATATTATTGATTTGATTATCATATTGTAGTCTTCTAGAATGATGATTCTTAGCTATGTTCTCCACACCTCATCAGTGTTTTTAGAAGCAAAAATTTCATCTGTAGTTGTATCCAAGCTACTTTAGAAGGATAATTCAATCGTTTGTGAAAGTACTTCACGAATTGTCATTTCTCAAATTCATGATGTGAACATACTCTCAACAAAACGGATCGGAGGTCCGATTGGTTCGATCAAGTTCAACCGAATTGAATCAAATTTTATTAAAATAATATAAATTTTTAATAATCTTAAATAAAATATATATAAATAATACAATATAATATATAAATAATAAATTAATGCAAAATAACATTTATTATATATTAACAATTAAGGCTTATTATGTTCTACAATCACAAATATATTATAATAATATTTTTATTAATTATATAATACTAGTGATGCCATATTAATTTATTTTATTATAATTCACTCTTGAATTTTCTCTTAGTCTACTTTTAATTCTCCTCTCATTATTATTTCTTAAAGTTAATTTTTGTTATAAATAAAATCTTGCATTTTGTATAATTTCTAATCTTATTTTCTTATTTTACTTTAAATTTAGAGATGACTGATTTTTTTAAAAAAAATTCTCTTGTAATTCAAAAAGATAATGCTACCCAAAATCAAGGTGACTAATACATTGTTATTATTTTCTTATTAAAGCTAACTTCCTTATTTTTCAGTTTTTCTTTTCTTGTTTCTATTAATTTTTAAGTCTCCTATGATTTGTTCTTCATTTCATTAATTATTATTATTGTTTCCTTTTATTCAAAGTTGTTTGAATAGTTTCCATTTTATATAATTTATTTCTTTTTTAAATCTAAAAATAGAAAAACCTGAGTTGAACCAAAATTTTTTATTCAACCTGGTTTTACCAATTTTTTCGGATCATATCGGTTTTTGTCAAAATATGTTTTGTATATTAATCCGGACTGGACCGATGACCAATTTATGGTTGAACCGATCGGATTGGCCGATCCGGTCCGGTCCAGTTATAAAAATCTTGATTGTTATTTGAATAACAGTCCTTCGGTGTTTTTGGGGAAGTATAATTCAATTGTTTTTAGTGTCTTGATTGTTTCTCTTTTTCAAATATTCTTCTTCTTCTTGCTTTTCTTTGCAATCTCCTTTTTCGATTGAATCTTCTCTTAGGTTCAGGGTCAGATTAAAATAAATCTTATTGACTATCTGACTCTTGCATAAACTAAAATTAGGAGTATAAACAGGAAAAATCAAACTGAATTGAGCAATTCGGGGTAATTATGAAACTTAAAAGCCAATGAAAAATCAATTTACAAACCAAACAAAACCAACAACTAAAAACAGTAAACAAGTTATCAAAACTAGAAAATTGAAAAATATGATAACTAAAAAAAGTTTAAAACTAACCTAAAATAAAAAAAAAGTGAATCTAATTAGCTTCAAATCCCCAATAACGACACAAAAAACATGATGTTGTGAGAGTGATTAATTAATTGATTTGTTGAGCCCAAAGTACAAATGTGAAAGGCTTAAGTCTAGTAGAAATGGAAGCAGGCTAAGGTTTAGGCGTAAACTATACACAACTAAAAACTAAATAAGGTCTAGGCGTAGACTATGCTATATACAAATGAAAACTAGAATTTACACAAAATCATTGCAACATAGTATTATGGGGCCTAAACTTCTCACTTCACTCAATTGTAAGTGCATAGATCATAGTAGTAAACTCGACTCGAATGACGTATCTACAATAATTTGAAACCTATGATCCGCTAACTAATCTAAGTTAATTATAGATTAAAAGGCTAAACTAACAATTAACATGGGAGTTGTTCAATTACATAAATTGAGCTAAAATTATGAACTTAGAATGGCTTACTATTTTTTTTGTATTTTGAGATGATTGAATTAAAATGATAACTAACTACTTAGCTAGTAGACTTAATACGGATTACCAATTAATGACATATTATCTAAGGACTGGAGTTCATTTAATATTTTGCTAGGAATGGATTAGAACAACTTAATAATAGTAATAATATCAAATTCAACTTGTAAAAACTACTTTGCTAGTACATTAGACTTACAAAGTATCATATTTTTATATGAATATTAATTAGGTTGATTCGAAAGGTCAATTGATATCAAGGGATTATAGAATTTATGGTACTGGTTTGCTAACATTCCTCTCAGAAGCAAGCATAACAAGAAGTATTCATAAATCACAAGTATCAATAACTACGAAAATGAGTGTCTGATTAGTCGACTGGTGCCTCAACCGGCCTTCATTGCTTCGATCGACAAGTTGTCCACCTACACTATTTTGAATATAACTTTTTGCATGTTTATCCAAATTAGGTGATCTTTGATTCTATGGATAGCTAATAGAATTCTCTACAACTTTGATATTCATCATTCATTCAAAATCTAATGAGATTGTGGTCAATTATTCAATCAAAATTTAGTGCATAAAGTTGACTATTTCTATTTAAACTTTTTCAGCATGTAACTCTAATCTTTCGAGGTTTATATCATCAAAATATAATTTTATATGGCATTAAAAATTTGTTCCAACAAGGAGGAGGTTGGGTACCGAGCTTCTTTTGATGAGGAGATCCAATAAACGGACCTCCTGCCCCTCGAGAGAATGGAGAAGCAAGTACCCAAAGCTAAAAATAAGGCCCAGTCAACTCTCCCACCATTCTTAAAGGTGAAGAAAAAGGCCACCACAAAAACAAAATAAAAGGTGAAAAAAATCTCTTCTCAACTTGCAAACACCGAGGTTGTTTAATGTGCAGGTTGAGGAACACATGCTTGCTAAATGAGAGTTATTTGTTGGAATTGTCGAGGGGTGATACATAGAAAGGTCAGAGACCGCCTCCTCGATCAAATAAAACAACATGCCTTTGACATCATTGTGTTGGTTGAGTCACACATTAACCCACAAAATTTGACAAAGGTTATTAAGTGTTTGGGTGCTTACTGGACTAGCTTTTTTTCAAGAAAGGACGAGCATAGCCGGAGGAATTTTACTGGAGCTCGACTATTAATCAGGTGATCCCAAATACAATCTTCATCTCAAATGTTGCATATAGTAGTAACTGTTGGATCTAAGTTTTAATGCCTGACATGATTACATTTTAATGATACAAATCTTGAAATATTAGGATAAATTGCAGAAAATGTTCAAGTAAAAATGGATAACATTATGCACTACACTTTGATTAAATAATTGACACTGGTGTCTTATTAGATTCTGGATGAATCATGAATATCAAAGTTGTAGTGAGTCCTGTTAGCTATCCATAAAATCTAAGATTATCTAATTTGGATAATTGTGCAAAATGTTATGCTTAAAATAGTGCAGGTCGATCAATCTGTCGGTCGATAGAATGAAGGCCGGTTGAGACAACACCGGTCGATCGATCCAAGATGACGGTCGATCGATCAATGCATGCACTACCCAGATTCAATGAAGAGATTATATCGGTCGATGCCGAGATGATACCGGTCGATGTACCAATCGACCAACCAACTGCGGACAGTGAACAAAATCAGCGCAATGGTCATATAGACCAGTTGACCGGTCCATAAATGCGATCGACCAGTCCACTGTTGGAATGAACAGTAATGGCCATATTTCAAGGAGAAAATTTGGAATAAATTTTGGACGAATCCTCCACATACTAGAGCCTATAAAAGGAGTGCCAAAGCCAGAAGCAAAGGTACTCATCCATGCATTGAAGTAAAACTTTAAGAAATAAAAAAAAGATCTTTTTCCTTGAAGTTATCATTTTAGTTGTTCTCTTCTTTCTCTCTTCCACTCTTGTGTAGCCTAGCATTGTAAAAGAGAGAAACATTTTTGTACAAAAAAATTGAGAGAGCTCCTGTGTGAAAAGGGTTCCAAATCTAGCAAGAGAAAAGATTAGTTCCCTTGGAGGAGAGGTTTGCCTTGCCTCTCGAAGCGAAGAAAAGGTAATTGTGTAAATGGCTTTATTCCTTGCCCCATTTGGAATAGAGAAAGTGATTTTAGTGGAATCTCCAGCGATCTCGATGTTGAGAAGTCGAAGAAGGAACGTAAGCCAAGGTGTGGCCGAACATCGTCAACAACAACCGTGTCTTTGTGTTTGCATTCTCTCTCTATCTCCCTTTCATATTATATTTATGATCTGAATTGCATTGATTTCAAAGGATTAATGTATCAATTTTAATCTTCCGCAACGGTTTTCGTGAAATCTACATTTTCGGTTTTAACACCAATTCACCCCCTCTCTCTCTTGGTGCCCTTTGGAATCCTACAATTGCTATCAGAACAAGGTTGCTCTTGTTTTAAGATCTAATCATTTTTAGATTTGATCGTTACAAGATTTGATAATCTTGTTTTAAGATTTAACTATCTTTAAGAGCTATGGAATCAAGTGGATTCAATTTTTTCGAAGGTCAATTTATTGTTCGTCCTCCATTTTTTAATGCATAATGAAATTAGATCTAAAAACTAGTGCTAATGTTCTTGGTTCATTTCTGAACAATAAGAGAACCTAAAATTAACCTCTCGGTTATCATTTCAATATGACATTTGGATTTAACATAAAGTTAAATGGATGAATCAAATCTTGGCATGAATATATTAGAACTAAAAAACTAATGTCAAGGTTCTTAATTCATTTCTAAGCAAGAAAAGATCAAAGGTCAACATCTCAGTTGTCATTTTAATATATGATTCACATTAACAAAAAAAAATTCTAAAGAATTCAGAAATTATACTAATATTGGTGATAAATATTTTGTTCTATCAACCATCCATGAACATAAATTAGACCACTACCCACACCTAAGAGATTTAGGTCCTCCTAGATGTCAAATTCACTGCGAAATAGATGAAGAAGAGAATAAAAAATATTCTAAAATATAAAAGCAGAAGAATTAGCTCAAAGTGCCTTCTTGTTGTTTCTTTTTCCCTTCTTCCTCTTCAAGATGTAACCTCAAGCCAAAACCAGAAGACCCCCATATTGCTCTTGAATATCCCCCTTTATGATTTCCATCAGAATCTTTCATTCTTCAAATGCCACCTCTCCTCTAGCCTCTTCTTCCTACGAAAAGTTTCTTTTCTACATTGCTTTTTGACAGTTTGCAAAGAGTGGTCTGGTCTCCCTAGTTCTTCAAATCAATTTCCTACTTCAGAAGATTATTTGTCTTTTCTACTTGATTTGATCCTGTATGAACAACAAGCATTAGTTCTTCAAATGAGATTTAAACAAATAAGAGCTAAATGAAGATGTTATACAACTCAAATGTCCAGGTGTAAGATGATATTATGTCGAGAAGACAAATGAATGTAGGTTAAGCATAATTATCAAAATATGAAGATTTCGGGACTTGAATGCACAAGAATTAAAGTGAAGAAGAGTAGAAATTCAAGAAGAAGGAAGCTTCCTCTACATCTTTATGTACGAATTAAGATAAAATAGTGTTTGAAAAAGTTGTATAGGCCATAGCTAAGAATAGTTACAAGATCCTAGAGTAGTTTATTTTATACAAAATTATTTACAACCTCATTTTAATTAGATATACAAATAGAAACGATGCTCTAAGAATATTTATCCAATATAAAAATAATTTAATTAATACTTTAATGGATTTAAAATGTATCGTTAGTAAACTAGTGATTTATGGACCGGATGCAATGGTGATGGATATATATGTGTCACGGCACATTGGATCGATTCTAATTGGAATATGCAAAAAAGAATAATTGGATTTAAACTTTTAGATTTTCCTTGTACTTAATATTGCTTATTCAATATAAAATACAATAACTGAATCTGATTTACGCGAAAAATTTTTCTCAATAATAATTGATAATGCCATACCACATTTACAATCTAGACTTAAACATATTATTGGTGAAAAAATATTTCATCAAAGGTATGCATGTTATATAATTAATTTATTTGTTAAAGATGGATTAGAACACAAGGATCAAATAAGTAAAATGAAATATGCTATTAAGTTTGTTCAAGGTCCTGGTAATAGAATAAATGAATTTAAAATTTTATGTCAAATGTGTAATATTACTTATAAAAAATTTAAAACTGTTGTAAAACATAGATGGAACAGTACATATCTCATGCTTGATTCTGCCATACAATTTAAAGCTCCCATATTGAATTTTGGAATTCTAAAGTAACAATCAATAAACATATTTTAAATTTTGATTGGGAAGATGCAGAAATAATAATGAAAGTATTAAAAATATTTTATGATATTACTATTGATTTTTCTGCAGTATATTCTCCTACTTCGAATATTCCACTTATTCATATTTGTTCAATTATGAAAGCTTTTACTATTGCATATCAAAATGAAAATTTGAGAAATTGTGTTAAATCAATGGAAGAAAATTTTAATAAATATTGAAAGAATTTCCACATTTAGCACTTTTAGGAGTTACTATGGACCTAGGTACAAAGAAAGCTTCATAAATTTTATAACTAATAATTTAATAAATAAATTTAACATAATTGGAATAATAGAAAAAGAAAATCTTAATCAAAGAACAAAAAATACATATGAAACAATTATAAATGAACGTTATAATTATTATGAACATAAAGGTAGTTCTTTATCATCTACACCATCTTCTATTCCATCTGATTCCAATGTATTAAATAGGCCTAGTGTTTTAGCTACTTTTTTTATTCTTCTCAATCCTTGTTAGTGATAGTTTTTCTAATTCAACAAGAGGTCATGTAAATGAATTAAAATATTATTGTTCTAGAAATGAAGCTTTTACACATGATATAGATGTTTTGGGATGGTGGAAGGTTAATGGACCTTCATATCCTATACTCTCCTCCGTGGCTCGAGATTTGCTAATTGTTCCAGTATCTACTATAGTATCGGAGCAGCGTTTTTCTGCCCCAGTTTGAGTTCTTGATGATCGACGAAGTAGGCTAAATGAAGTGTAAGAATGCAAGGTCAATTTATATATGATGAAGATAGAGAAGATGAATCTTCTACCACTATTGCATAGCTACCTCTTGGTAGTAATATTTGATTGTTGTAAATTTTATTTTACTTAACATGATACTAAATCTGTAATATTTCATTTTTAGTACAATGGATTTTCGAGCTCAGTTGTGGACGTAGGCTTTACGCCGAACCACAAATGTTTTGTCTCTCTTATTTATAATTGATAGCATAATGAGTAAATATATAATAATAAATTAAGAATAACATATTATGGTGTACTACATATTATAGGATAGATAATTTTCAAGATATTATAAAAAATAAAAAAATATTAATGGACTAGTCCGACCTATCTAATTATCGGCCTGACCGTTAAAGTTCGATAGGTCTTAATGTGGCGGATAAGGTTAGACACTTATTGGGCAGCCCGATGTCCATTCGATAAGTTAACGGTTTAGTCGGGTCCGTCCTATATCTGATCAACTTCTAGTTGATTGAATCTATTAATAGTTGTCCGAACTGTTAAGCACCTTTGCTTCAAACCCAAGTATACTCCTCTCTTTCGGCTTGATGGCTGCTGAAGTGTTGTGATGTGGATAAAGTATATATACTTTGCATTTATATTCATCATGCATATATTCCATATTTTTCTATATTCTCATGCCCGAACACATGCTTTATTGTTGAAATACAACTTTTATTATTTCTCCAATCTTCTAAATATCTGCATTCCTAGGATATTATTGTTTGTTTTGATTGTTTTCCATGCAGAAATCCCAACTGATAACACATGAGGGCATGCAAGTATATGCTCCACCTACAGACCACATAGGGGCATACAAGGGATACCTCAAACTGGACACTTAGAAAAATTCGAGAGCAAACGACATGATTCAGAAAAACAACCTCTCCAAAGCAGCAAATAACAAGATGAAGATGCATTTCCATGTCGGTATGACAACTCTTTTTGCACTAGAAGAAGGAAGCTTCTTCTACACCTTTATGGGCGAACGAAGACAAAATAGTGGCTAAAAATGATGTATAGGTGCTAGCTAAGAAGGAGGCTGAAGGGCGACCACGAGCAAATTCCTTAGGTTGGAAAAGCTAGAAAAAGAAGAAAATGGAGCAGGTGAAGAGTGTGGACGGGTGGCACTTATTGTAAAATTCCTGATTTTTTCATTAAGGGTAATTCGAACTTTTTGTCCAAACCCTCATGATTTCCCCTATATAAGGCCTCTTTTCTCTCTCTTTATCTCTTTAACCCAAACTGGGCTAGCAACGCTCTGCCCGTGAGGTGCACGTTATGCCCGTGACAGAAAGGCAATATCGACAAAATAAGGGGCTATCACACCCGTGATAGTTTACGTCACGGTCATGACAGATCAGGCACGATCGTGACACTAGAGGCACGACTGTGACAGAGTGGATGGTAATGGGCTTCTGTCATGACCGTACGACCTTTATCACGGCCGTGACAGCGACGGTCTTTAATTATAGTATTTTGAAAAGTTATTTTGAAGGTATTGATACTATGAATTGATGTTTGTTGATTGTATAATAACCTAGATACACATATATGTATGTTCCCCATGCAACTAGGTTAAAACATGAAGATTGAGCGACGTAAATGTTTGTTGATTGCAAAGCATAATGAACCCAGTTGTGGATGATATTACATGTTGACCATCTATAACCCTTTATCGGATATTTTTCCGGAATGATCGTTACACACATCGGCAATGGTGTGTGCATTCCGATGTCACCCTCGGGTGAGAGTCAAGAATGATTGTTACATGCATCGGTAATGGTGTGTGCATTTTGATGTCATCTTCGAGTGAGAGGGAAGCATTGTCTCCTAGGCTTAGCTAGCTTATTGAGAGGGCAACGACATAAATCCCAACTATCAAAAGATATAACGTTAATAGGAAAGGGTCAATGATCAATGGAATGGAATGATGTCCCACGAAAGTGGAAGTCCAATGAGTTATAAAGCAACCCTGAGGAAAGTTATGAAGGCAATAGTTATGGTAAGTATATCTTACTTATATGCATATGAATTGAATGAATGTTATGAATGTCCATACTATAAGTATGATGATGATTACATGTCTTCCATGCTATAGTTTATGAATGTATGATGATATATTATTATTGGTGATTGACATGTAGATTTCATGTATATTGCATGGCATGCATAATGTTACTTCTTTATATAAAGATGATGCATATCATGTAGTATTATGTTTAGTATCATCACATCACATAGCATGACCTTTACATACTCTAACAAGGAAACCTCTGCATCTTGGATCCATGCATGTGCATAATGATTGGATGGGGACTCAACTCATGTTGAGATATTGCACACTGGTCTAGGAATCTTAGAGTCTTTAAGTTTTAGAAGTCCTCTGATATATATTTAAGAGATGTTTTGACTATGATTTTAAGATGTTTTAAATTACTATTAGTGATGATGTTTAGATGTGTTTTCAATTATATAATATTACTTTTGATGTTTCATGAAGTTTTTCACATTTTATTTAAGGATTCTTTTATCCTATTTAATGATTTTATGCTTCCGCTTATTCAGTTGGAAATCATAATTTTATTATGATTATATGATGGCAAACATGCTAGCACAGCCGAATGGCCCAATTATCTTTGGCAATTTGGGGGTGAAATTCGGAGTGTTATAGTATGGTATCTGAGCAGGTTAGAACCTATGCTAAGTATGTCATAGAATTGTTAAGAGTCTAAGTCCGTGTGCAATCGTTATGAGTAGCCATCCAAAGGCGAGTATGTAAGTATTGTGACATTGATTGTATTATTAAATTAACCAACTAATGTTTGATTAATTATTGTTATGTTAAGGATGGAAGCAAAATAGTCTTCCAGTGGGAATGCTAGTTATTGCATTCATGATTGATAGTATTGTCAAATTGACTATGGTCAATATATAACAAGAGAGATGTGAATCACATTGTAAATTATAAGAATGATGGACATGTGATAAGAAATTGCCCAAAATGGTATGCATATTTGTTCATGATAATTGAACAAAATTTCCTAGTCCAAAGACTATGAAATGACTAAAGAACTGATAGTGAAATTCAATTTTTACAAGGACAAATAAAAAGTTAATGGAATGTTAAAATGGGAAGTATGAAGTGGCAACGTCGATAAGGAGAATTTCCATTAGACAATTCTCCTAGAGAACCCAATGATGATAGAAAGAGTAAACTACTTAGCTGATCGATACTCATGGTAGAGTATGATGTAATATTAGGCATGGATTGGTTATCATGCCACGACGCTTATATGATATGAAGAGAGAAGAAGATCAATATTGATAGATTGTATGGCACTTTTGTGATTTTTCACGGAGTACCATCAAAGAAGAAGAAGATGATGATCTCCTCAATGAAGGCAACCAAGATGTTAAACAATGGCTGCCGAGAATTTCTAGCAAGTATCGTCAAAAGTGATTTCCAACCCAAGTCATTAGAAGACCTTGAAATAGTTAAGGACTTTCTGATGAACTTTCGGGATTACCTTCGGAAAGAGAGATTGATTTCCACATTGATCTCATACCAGGGACGGCTCCTATCTCAAAGCCTCTCTACAGAATGACACCAGCAGAAATGAAGGAGTTGAATAGTGCAATAACTGTTGGACAAAAGATTTATCAGGCCAAGTGCGCCCTCATGGGTTGCACCTGTCCTATTTGTAAAGAAGAAAGATGGGTCATTGAGGTTATGCATAGATTACAGAAAGTTAAACAAAGTGACCATCAAGAATAAGTACCCTCTACCCAGGATTGATGACCTGTTTGATTAGTTGTCCACAACGTCAGTCTTCTCAAATATTGATATGAGTAGTGAGTATCATCAGCTCAGAGTAGCTGAAGAAGATATTGCAAAGACGGCATTCAGGTCAAGGTATGACCATTATGAATTTTTGGTTATCTTTTAGACTAACAGATGCTCCTGCGGCATTTATGGATTTGATCGACATTATTTTCAAGCCCCATCTCGACAAATTTGTGATCGTATTTGTAGATTATATTTTGATCTATTCGTCAAGTTCAGAGGAACATCAGAAGCATCTGAAAATAGTTTTGGAGACATTGAGACAGCACTAGTTGTATGCCAAATTCTCCAAGTGTAAATTCTGATTGGAGCAAATAATGTTTTTGGGACACATAATCTCAAAAGAAAGGATCTCAGTGGACCTAGGCAAGGTAGATGTTGTCATCAATTGGGAAAGGTCAAAGACGGTGAGAGATATCAGAAGTTTCCTTGTATTAGTCGGCTACTACAGAAGGTTCATCCAGGACTTCTCCAAAATTGCTGCCTCTATGACAAAACTGACTAGGGAAGGAAAAAAGTTCAATTGGACACAGAAATATGAAGAGAGTTGAAGAAAAGATTGACCATTGCACTAGTGCTAACAATTCCCACGGGAAGTGGAGGCTACACAGTGTACAGTGATGCTAGCAGAACTGGATTGGGTTGTGTGTTGATGCAGCATGAAAGAGTTGTGGCTTATGCCTCTAGACAACTGAAGTCTCATAAGAGGAATTATCCTACTCATGACTTAGAGTTAGCAACAATAGTATTTGCTCTGAAGATATGGAGGCACTACTTATATGGGGAAGAATTTGAAGTGTTCACTGACCACAAGAGTCGCAAATATGTGTTCACTCGGAAAGAACTAAATATGAGACAAAGAAAGTGGTTGAAATTGCTAAAAGATTATGAGTTTGACATTCTCTACCACTCAGGGAAGGCTAACTCAGTAGCAAATGCTCTAAGTAGAAGATGGGAAGGATCAATGGCTTGTTTAAGAGTTTATAAATGGACTATTATTGAAGAAAGTACTCAGGGGAAATTGATGATGCACTGTGTCATTCAACTTGATCTAGTGGCAAGGATAGCACATGCACAAAAAGAAGACTCAGAGTACAAGGATATGAAGGATCTATGTGAGAAAGGGCACCCAGATTACAAGATGGAAGAGGATGGAACCATCAGGTTTCAAGACATGTTATGAGTACTAGAAGACAAATAGCTCAAGGAAGAAATTCTGACTGAGTGCCACAAGTCAAAATTTGCTATCAATCCTAGAACCACTAAAATGTTCAAGGACTTGCAAAGAATATTTTGGTGGAGAGACATGAGAAGAGAAATAACAGAGTTTGTCTTGCTTAGTTTGCCAACAAGTCAAAATTGAGCATTAGAAACCACCAAGATTAATGAACCCACTGCCCATACCACAGTGAAAGTGGGAGGAGATCACAATGGACTTTATTGTGGGACTCCCAAAGACACAGAAGGGTCACGATGCCATCTGAGTCATCGTGGACAGATTGACCAAGTCAGCTCACTTCTTATCTTACAATGTGAGATATGGTGAAGCTGTATGTTGATAAAATTATTTGATTACATGGGATTTCTATTTCCATTGTAACGAATAGAGACCCAAGATTAACGGCAAGGTTCTAGAGAGGGTTGCAGCATGCATTTGGTATAAGGTTGCATTACAGCACTACATTTCACCCTCAAAGTGATAGGCAAAGAGAAAGAACTGTCCAGACCTTGGTGAACATGCTCAGAGCATGTGCTATAGATTCGTAAGGCAGTTGGGATGACCACCTCACACCTCACTCTTGCAGGTCTCCCATATGTTGGAGTGCAGTTGGTGACCAGAACTAGTAGACAAGTCTATAGAGAAGGTATATTTGATAAAAGAAAGAATGATGGTAGCTCAAAGTCGTCAAAAGGGCTATGTAGACAAAAATGAAAGAGAGCAAATCTACCAAGATTGGAGATCATGTACTGCTGAAGGTATCTCCTACCAAAGGAGTCATGAGGTTCAGCAGAAAGGACAAGATGACTCCTAGATATATTGGTCCCTTTGAGATTCTGAAGAAGGTGGGAGAAGGAGCATACAAGTTAGCATTGTCTCCTTCATATGCTAGAATACACAATATTTTCCATGTGTCAATACTTCGCAAGTACACATATGACTGTTCACATGTGGTGGTGATTAAAGAGCCAACTATCAAGGAAGACCTCACCTATGAGGAGTATCCTACCGAGATACTAGAGTATGGCGAACGTCGATTAAGGAACAAAATGGTGAAGAAGGTGAAGATTGCATGGAAGCACCACAATGGAATTGAAGCAACATGGGAACTAGAAGAAGAAATGAAAGACAATTTTAAAAATTATTTGGTAAGCGTTCTTTATTATAGTTTAAAATTCAAGGACAAATTTTCTTTTTTTTTTTTTGCGGGGGGGGGAGGGGGGGATGTAATATCCCTGATTTTTCTATTAAGGCTAATTTGGACTTTTTATCCAAACCCTCATGATTTTTCCTATATAAGACCTCTTTTCTCTCTCTTTATCTCTTTAATCCACATCTTCACGGCTAGGGCTTGAGGAAGGAGAAAGAGAAGATCAGGGAAAAGGAAGAAGAGGAACAAAGAGGAGGAAGATTTAAGAGCAATGTATGTAAAGGGGATTCAAACCTCTCTCATCTCTCAATGATTTTCATGATTGGATTGAGAGTTTGAGAACTCATTGTTCTCAGATTGGATTTTGATTAGGTCTATTTTCATTGGAATCGATAGATTTATTTCATGGACAAGAAATTTACAGTTTATGTTCTTCATGTTCATGATTTAAGGATGAACCCTAGATCTTAGAAATTTATTGATATTATGTTTTTAAATGTTCCTTTGATCCTAGAATGCTAGGAAACATATGTGTATTGAATTCATAATGTTGTATAATGTTTTCCCCAAACTTTTGATAAAAAATCTTGTAAAAATCGAGCTAGCGTCGTAGTTCCAGTGCTCTGTCACGGCCGTGACATGCATGCCACGCCCCTGACAAAAAGGCAACGGCGAAAAAAGGGATTGTCACGCCTGATAGTTTATGTCAGGACCGTGACAGATCAGACACGATCATGACACTAGAGGCACGACCATGACAGAGTGGATGGTAATGGGCTTCTGTCACGGCTGTGACGGCGTTTATCACGGCCGTGATAGCGACGGCCTTTAGTTATAGTATTTTGAAAAGTTATTTTGAAGGTATTAATACTATGCATTAATGTTTGTTGATTGTATAATAACCTAGATACACATATATATGTATGTTCCCCACGTAACTAGGTTAAAACATGAAGATTGAGCAACGTAAATATTTGTTGATTGCAAAGCATAATGAACCCAGTTGTGGATGATATTACATGTTGACCCTCTATAATCCTTTATCAGATACTTGCCCGGAATGATCGTTACACACATCGACAACGGTGTGTGCATTCTGATGTCACCCTCGGGTGAGAGTCCAGAATGATCATTATATGCATCGGCAATGGTGTGTGCATTCTGATGTCACCTTCGAGTGAGAGGGGAGCATTGTCTCCTAGGCTTAGTTAGCCTATTGAGAGGGCTACGACATAAATCCCAACTATCAGAAGATATAACGTTAATAGGGAAGGGCCAATGATCGACGAAATAAAATGATGTCCCACGAAAGTGGAAGTCCGAAGGGTTATAAAGCAGTCCTGAGAAAAATTATGGAGGCAATAGTTATGGTAAGTGTATCTTACTTATATGCATATGGATTGAATGAATGCTATGAATGTTCATACTATAAGTATGATGATGATTACATGTTTTGCATGCTATAGTTTATGAATGCATGATGATAGATTATTATTGATGATTGACATGCTTCTTTATATAAAGATGATGCATATCATATAGTATCATGTTTAGGATCATCAGATCGCATAGCATGACTTTTAATAGGGAAACCTCTGCATCATAAATTCGTTCAGGTGCATAATAATTGGATGGGCATTCAGCTCATGACGAGATATTGCACACTGGTTTAGGAGTCTTAGAGTCTTTATGTTTTGATGAGATATTTTAAGAGATGCTTTAAGATATTTTAAATTGTATTAGTGATGATGTTTATATGTGTTTTCACTTCTATAACATTACTTTTAATGTTTCATGAAGTTTTTTTCGCATTTTATTGAAGGATTCTTTTATCCTATTTAATGATTTTATGCTTCCACTTATTCAATTGAAAATCATATCTTGATTATGATTATGTGATGGCAAATAGGCTAACACAGCCGAATGACCCAATTGTCCTTGACATTTTAGGGGTGAAATTTGAGGTGTTATACTTATTGAGGAAAATATTCATGGGATCAATCGTCTAAATATTTAATTTTCTATTCTCTTTAAATTTACCATTTTTGTTTAAGATCTATTGCTTGAATGAACTTCTAATGTCAATCACTATCGTCCAACGATTAACTAATATATTTGAGTTAAAAATAAAGTTTCTGTTTATGGCATAAGAAATGTCCTTGCATTCATTGTTCTTGTTGACAATGCATAAGTGGAGAAGTAAATTTATAAGTTGGGTTCCATTTCCAAAGCTTCAAAAGTGCCATATTTTCTCGAATATTAATTATTATTTCCAGATTACTACTCCTGACAAGTTTAATTTCAGTTCTAATTTGGATGGAGAAGCTTGCTACATAAATTTGAGATTGGGAAAATTGAGAGAGGCTTCCACAAATGCATAGTATACACATCCAAGTACATTGATTGCTATAAAAACAGTTTTTTTGGTGTTATGTTTTCACCCACAATAGATGACATCTTCTTATTGTAAAAAAATAAAAACAAAAATATAACATCTTCTGAATCGAAACTCTCTGCTTCATGATGCATATACATTTCAAGCAAATAACATTGTTAAAAAAATTCTGAGGTTTCCAAATTTTCAGAAATAAACTTTACAAATCAAAATCGAAGAAAAGATCCAAAAAACACAAGGTGTTGCAATACGATGAGAACTAAAAATGGGGTGGTAGTAAAGTTCAAGAGGGGAAGAGGAGAGGACGAGAATTAAGTTGTGTGTGAGAGAGAGATGGAGATGAGGGAGATGAATGTGAGAGAAAGGGAGTTAGGGTGTGAGTGAAGTTAAAGGACGAGACAATTTGTCACTGTGTGAGAGAGATATGGAGAGGACTAGATGACGAGCGAGAGAGAGTGGACCGTAAAGCTGAGACAAGCAGTCATAGGACTTGGCTGCTACTTGGTAAATTACACTAAATGCTCTTTAACTTTGTCGTTTGCTTAATGATATCCTTCAACTTCACTTTGTAACATGAATGTCCTCTATATTATAATTTATTTTACGTAATTTCCTTTTGATCGGGAATACCAAGTTTCCCAATCGATCCGCTGATGTGGCGATGCTCTTTTTCCGCCATGCAGGAGAGCATCAAACGTGGCACTGCCACGTAGACTCCACATTAGCAAATTAATAAAAATAATAAAAGATAATAATAAAATAGTAATAAAAATAAAATAATAATTTAAAAAATGAAAAAAATGTAGCCCTTTAAAATTTTGTTAATGATGCTACATCGAATTTTTGTTTACGTGAAGGAGAGAGAGTGTCGCCATGTCCGCAGAGTGACCGAGAAACTAAATATTCCCTGTCAAAGGGCATTCCGTGAAATAAATAATAAGATAGAGGACATTTGTGTTACAAAATAAAGTTGGAGGTAGAATTAGAAAAATGACCAAAGTTTGAAGACATTTGATAAAATTTACTCGTTGTGGATGAGATTTAATTGCGGATGAGATTTAGTGAAAAAAAAGGAAATGATAAAACTTTTTCTTTTAATTTTTTTTTCTGATGTAGACCGTTAAGATTTAATGGATGGTCATAACAAGAATCACTCATCACAAATTATTTTTCATACGTGGATTCATCAACTCCGCCTATATTTTATAGCCGGTCCCAAGCCCGGATAAAGGAGGAGGGTTGTGTTAGGCCCGGACAGCCAGCATAAAATCATGTCGAATCTTATGAACATGGATCAACGAATATATTGTGTTAATGCTAGGTCGTTACCCGTAAGTAACGCGCTGTACAGCTCGGGTACAGTGATAAGAGAGCAAGAGCCGTTGCATCCTTGCCTGAATGCAGTGTTAAATGAGCAAGGGCTACCGCACTCTAATGGACGGAGGCAGTTAAAGAAGCTAGTTCATGAGACTAAGGTCAGATTAGGTTCTTAGAACATTGGGACGTTGAATGGGAAGCGCCTCGAGGTGGCACAAGTAATGGACCAGCGTAAGATTAGTATCTTATGCTTGCAAGAAACTAGATGGGTAGGAGAGGGAAGTAAAGAGATTAGGTTAAATGGTTCCAAACTTTGGTACACAGGTAAGGTAAATGGAAGGAATGGTGTTGGTATTATCGCGGATGCAGAATGGAGGAAGAATGTTGTGGAAGTTAAAAGGATTGAGGATCGAATCATATCCGTGAAAGTAATTGTTGGAAAGGAGACTATGAACATTATTAGTGCATATGCACCCCAAGTAGGAGCAGAATCACATCTCAAGGAGAAGTTTTGGACAGATATGGAGGGTTTGATTGAAAGTATACCAACAACCGAGAAAGATTATATTGGGGGAGACCTTAATGGACATGTTGGTAAAGAGGCAGGACCACATGCAAGGGTTCATGGTGGTTTTGGTTTTGGGGAGTTGAATGAGGAAGGACAAACTATTATTGATTTTTCTTTAGCATACGACCTTAAGATTATCAACACTTGTTTTAGGAAGAGAGAGGAATATTTAATCACATACAAAAGTGGAACTCATAGGTCTCAAATCGATTTTTTCTTGACAAGAAATACTGATAAAAGATGCTGTACTAATTGCAAAGTAATTCCTGGGCATGGGGTGACTACACAACATAGATTGTTAGTTCTTGATATGCAAATGAAATGTATAAAACCAAAATCCCGAACAGTTTTTGATCGAAAGATCAAGTGGTGGCAGTTAAAGGGGGAGAAGCGAGAGACTTTTAGAAGTAAGTTATTAGAGGAAAGTGTGTGGGAGTTAGAAGGAGATGCTAGTATTATGTGGAAGAATGTGGCAAAAAAGGTTGAAATGGTTGCTAAAGCCATTTTAGGAGAATCAAAAGGTTTTGGACCACGAGATAAGGAGACTTGGTGGTGGAATGAGGAGGTCCAAGAAAAGGTGCGTAATAAGAAGAATTGTTTCAAGGCGATACACTTGGACAATAGTTCTGACAATTGAGAAAAGTATCGTTTGGCGAAAAGGGAGGCTAAGAATGCAGTTAGTGATGCTCGTGCTAAAGCATATGAGGGGTTTTATAAGGAGTTAGGGACAAAGGCTGGTGAACAAAGGATTTACAAGATTGCAAGGAATAAAGAGAAGGAGTCGAGAGATTTGGATCAAGTAAGATGCATAAAAAATAAAGTTGGTAAGGTTTTAGTTACTGAAAGAGATATTAAGAACAGATGAGAAGAGTATTTCTATAAGCTATTTAATGATGGATGTGAAGGTTCCCATTGTGATTTGGAGGACTTGACAGTTAGCGAATGTGAGCTTAATAGGTCATTTTATCATAGAATTAGAGCCTCGGAGGTTAGCGAAGCTCTTAAGAAAATGGAGAATGGTAAAGCCGTTGGACCGGATGGTATACCGATTGAAGTTTGGAAATGTTTAGGAGAAAAATGTGTGTTGTGGTTATGTAAACTATTTAATGAGATTTTACGGTCGAAAAAGATGCCTGACGATTGGAGATTAAGTACATTAGTTTCTATTTACAAAAATAAAGGGGATATTCAGAATTGTGCAAATTATAGAGGGATTAAACTTATGAGTCACACAATGAAATTATGGGAAAAA
The DNA here is from genome assembly GCA_030549335.1 of Pontederia crassipes. Lineage (NCBI taxonomy): Eukaryota > Viridiplantae > Streptophyta > Magnoliopsida > Commelinales > Pontederiaceae > Pontederia > Pontederia crassipes. The sequence goes on along the minus strand of JAUKPH010000022.1, from coordinate 4,791,765 downwards.
GTGATTGAGCATAGATTGATAATGGAGACTAGTATTTCTGAGAGGCAATTTGGGTTCATGCCAGGAAGATCCACTACAAAGACGATTTATTTACTAAGGGGGATGATGGAGAAGTATCGAAGTAGGAGAAGAGACTTACATATGGCTTTCATTGACTTAGAGAAGGTGTATGATCGGGTACCAAGGGATGTACTTTGGAAAGCCTTGCAAAAGAAGAGGGTGAGTGTTGCCTATATTAAGGTAATACAAGATATGTACGATGGGACATTGACTAGGGTTAGGACACCCGAAGGTGAGACAAATGAATTTCCTATAGGAATTGGCCTACATCAAGGATCAGCTTTAAGTCCGTATCTATTTAACTTAGTTATCGATGCTATAACCGAGAGTATCACAGAGGAGGTACCTAAGTGCATGCTATTTGCGGATGATATAGTACTTTTAGCGGATTCAAGAGAAGAGATTAATACAAAATTGGAAATATGAAGAAATACGTTGGAGTCAAAGGGTTTTCGTTTAAGTAGGAATAAAACAGAATATATGCATAGCAATTTCACAAATAAACAACTTAGAGACGATTTGAAAGTTAGGCTAGGGGAGGATATAATTCCTCAAGTGACAAAGTTTAAATATTTAGGATCAATTGTAAGACAAGATGGTGAGATTGATGACGATGTTAATCATAGAATTCAAGCTGGTTGGTGTAAGTGGAGGAAAGCCACTGGAGTTCTTTGTGATAGAAAAGTACCCAATAAAGTTAAAGGAAAATTCTATCGTACTACTATAAGGCCAGCAGTGTTATATGGTAGTGAATGTTGGGCTATGAAGGGACAACATGAACGTAAAGTGGGGGTAACCGAAATGAGGATGTTGAGATGGATGTGTGGTCATACAAGATTAGATAAGATTAGGAATGACCATATACGTGAACGAGTCGGAGTGGCTCCTATTAGTGAGAAAATGGTAGAGAATCGTTTGAGATGGTTTGGTCATGTTCAGAGAAGACCATTAGATGCGCCAGTAAGAAGAGTAGATCAAATAATCTGGAGTCCGATTAAAAGAGGGAGAGGGAGGCCAAGGCGGACACTTGGCGAACTAATAGAGCAAGATCTATTGGTGAATAATATACCGAAAGGTTTGATTACTAATAGAGCGGAATGGCGTTGTATGATCCATGTAGCCGACCCCACCTAGTGGGATAAGGCTTTGTTGTTGTTGTGGATTCATCAAAAGCCGTCGATGTTCAATCCAAGGGACACTAGAACTGCTAAGGAACTTCCCACAGACCAATGGCTGAGACCCCCTTTACCCTAAATAATAATGCACATAAGTTACTATCGACAAATTAAAATTTCCATCCAATGTGAATGAAATGGTTACATTGTCAATTGATCAAAGTCGAAGAGCAATTCAATAGTGCAAGCAATTCAAGAACAAAGGGTGGTGTGGTAGCGATCATGATCATTCACTTTCTCATCATCTGAGTCGTCCTTGAGGTCGTCAAGGAAGCCGTCGAGATGCCAGGGGCAGTTCTCGTACCAGCTGCCCGTCTTGGCCGTGGCCCTCCACTCCTGGTCGGTAATCATATCTGGTGACAACCCCCACTGCTCAAGCTCCTCCTTGGAGTGGTGGATGGCGAGGCTATAGTCATCTCCAGGCCCCAGCTGCATCACCCGGAAATCAGTCCTCGAAGTTGTTCAGCATCTCGAACTGATCCACCGTCCACTTGAACCACTTCATCAAGAACACCCGGGAGGTCAGACCGTGCGAAACAATGACCAGGTTGATTTCCGAGTTGTCATCTTGATCAAGTCTCTTCATTGCGATGTCTCGCCAGAGAGTCTCCATGAAACCTTTATATGCATGTGAAAAAAGTTAGCACAAATTAATTATACCTTGCTAGGAGGGGTTGGAATTAGGTTTGTTATAATTGGGACTAGTAAGGATTGTACGATAGGATAATATAAAGCAAGATTCCTCTTCACTATCAGCTTAGACAACAAAATGACTATGAATCTAAGAGAACCATTTGATCCTATTTATAGGTGGCCCGGAAGGCTAATAATACCACTAAAGTCCTACAGCTTTGTGAGTCAGGGAGGTATAATATGTTTTTTTTTTTTTTTGAGAGGATAAAGGATGGATGCCTTCATTATAAAGTTGTTCCTTAGAAGACCTATCAAATTCTTTTTTTTTTTACATTATAAAGGAATGTCCATGGACGTGATACAAACCAAATAAAGACTAAAAATAAAAAGACGCATAAATCTCACTGATGAGATTTGAATTCGTGACTTTTAGATCTTCTTGGGGAGGGATGCATATCAATCAAATTCGGGACAACGAAAACAATGATCACAATCAATGATTCTCAATGCTGAATTGGGGGCGATTTTGATCAATTCCTATTCAGTATTATTCAAGACCTAATAACAAATAAAGAAAGAGGAAGATCAATCATGGCTTCCAATGTATTTTTTCCAGTATTATTCAAGATCTAACAAAAATATAGAATCCTTGGTTATCTAGAGACTAGATATGTCTTGCAGGATTCGCATCTTGGTCACTTAGATAAAAAGAACAATCGGGACAAGTAAAGGACGTAAATGTATAAATTCACAGTTTATGATTAGATGTAGTAAAGAACTTATAGTTGGTGAAGAAAAAGTTAAAACTAAAACTAGAAGCCTCAAGGTATTTCCATTTTTAATTGGTACTATCCAGTATTTCAGTTACTACTTCAGAGCAGCTCCTAAAATGAGACGAAGTCAACATGGGACTATCTACCACATATGAGTTGCCTGATTATATACACTTTTTTTTTTAAAGAATGCCAATGCTTCCTGTAAGTATTATTGCAGGACATAAACTTCTTAGCTGTGAAACAAGTTAGCTAGTACCCACATGATGAAATATCTGCTTGCCAAACAAATAGAAGACATCACTGACAAAGTTATGTCCACGAAATACTGTGGATTTTGGAATAATTTGACTTCAACTAGAGTGGAAGTAGTTCTCTTATTTTTTCTACTAATGGGAAGTAGCTTCTATGGGATCCTTTCTGGTAGTAACCATTTCAACTGTGTCTAAAAATATTCAAAGAACTGTTTGCATGCATGGATACTATCATATTACGATTGGAAACTGGAAAAAATAAAACTTCTAAAGATATATTATGTGAGATAAACTCAAAATCCTTTTCTAGGGAGATGAGATTCAACTATAAATTTGTGATGAAGTAGAAGGGGTTCAGAGACTCACTTGCGACCCGGTCGAACACGTCGGAGGCGGACTCGCCCTCGGGGAAGCGGTAGAAGAAGCGCCCAAAGCGCTGCCTCGTCTCCTTGATCACCTTCATCCTCTCCTCCACCTGGAAATTGCCGAAGTCCTGCTCCCTGATCCTGCATTCCTCCCTCACGCCGATTATCCTATTGCGGGAGAAGGCGCGCCCCATCTCCCTCAGAGTCATCCGCGTTCTCTGATACGGGGAGACGTAGAAGTACACCTTCCAGTGCTCCAACTTGCCGCCATTCGACAAGACCTGCATGATGTGCTGCCCTGTCGCTCGTGCCTGTTCGATGCCGAGCGTCGTCAGGGGGATCTTGTAGTCGGGGGTGGTGGTGTAAGCGGCCATGTCCAAGTTGCCATGGCTCTCCCCATGCCTCACCAGTATGATCCTCTTGGGGAGGTTCATGTGAGAAAGCCTGTGGTAGTTGCTCATGTCCTCCTCTAGTTCTGATCTTCCCACCCTTGCTTCTTCTGAGGCCATAGTCAAACTCCCAGATTTATACTAGACAACAAGAGTTCAACTTCTCCAAACTAAACTCCGTACAGAGATATTATTTAGCTTTTATTCCTCTGCTTTGACGTGGCAACTACACTTACAGCCGAAGTATGAGCTGTGTCCTCCAATTAATGAGGTGTTGCTGATTCAGTCATAGAGTTGACTGCAGAGATGATGGAGCTCTTTTGCATTAATCACCGGGAGTATTGAACACCACCCAATTTTTAGTGCATCCTCACAGTTTATGGGCTCACAGACAGTTTGTCGTGCGTCCTAAAGCTGGCTTGAACAAGAAGGGAAGAAAACGTACTCAGTGGAGTTAGAAAACAACCTGCAACAAGGAGCCCTCAGAGATAATCAACTTTGCTTTTTGTGTCCAGAGTATTGGAGATAGAATGAAAGCATAATCAAGAGAGTCTCACATTTGGGCGTGTACCTAAGTTGTGTAGGACTCACCCACGAAGGAAATAATAAATTGCTATAGAAAAACGCGATTTTTCTCACTATATTCAGTAATCCGCTGGATTCTCGCTGTTGATGCTTCTGAAATTTAGAGGTTCCTGATTTCTTCAATGCTTCTAACACACGAAAAGCTAACAGGGAAGCTTAAAGTTTAACATGATCTGCTGGTTGATGTGGGTAAAGTTTGGCCTGTCAAAAATTATCCACAGATATAATGTATAACCTAAAGATAGTTGAAATGTGCTGTCTATGTTGAAACTTCGTAAAGCTGACACTATCATTTTCTCATTTGAACAAGGGATATCAGTCAAGCCGGAAAGCTAATATAATTAATGTTACTTCCATACCAACTTTAAGACAACTAAATAATACTCTTTGCAGTCACTAAACAGAAAAAAAACATCAAACTCAAGACCAACTACACTATTTCTTTTATTCATATCTATAATAACCAAATGGTGCTAAATGACGCAAAATAGACAAAGAGGAAAGCATTTCTATCGATAATATCGGACTGAAAAATATCGTTGGTTGGCACAATCCAATAAGGACGATTGGGTCTCAAATGATTCCATGGATGCTAATAGTCAGAGTATATCCTTAAAGTCATCACATTAGACAGAAGAATAATCATTTCTGCTTTTTCACTTCGATTTTGAATTAGACATGTGTTAACAGTCCCCGCAAAGGTATAAAAAAACAAATAGTACGAGATGGCATTAGTCCTTACCTACTAACTTTGTAGAAAAAATAAGATTTAATAGGAAAAAAAAATTTCTGATCATAAAGAAAGATGGAAATTAAGCTACTTTTTTGTGGGAAAAGGGAATTTTCATTCATCCACAAAATAGGAGAAGACCTGTCGTCCAAGCTTCCAACACTGGACAAATTTGTTGCAACAATGCATTCAGAATAAGAAAGAAACCATATATCATACATCATATACATTGGGTTTGGGAAATAGAATAATCTATCATAAAGATTTATGACAGCCAACATTACGTCTTCTTTGGTTAATGGTAACAAATAATTAAAACATTATTTGTTCACATCATGTTCATAAGATTCGACATGATTTTATGTTGGTTGTCGGGGCCTAACACAACCCTCCTCCTTTATTCGGGCTTGGGACCGGCTATAAAATATCTATTGGTGAATAATATACCGAAAGGTTTGGTTACTAATAGAGCGGAATGGCGTCGTATGATCCATGTAGCCGGCCCCACCTAGTGGGATAAGGCTTTGTTGTTGTTGTTTGTTGTTGTATTTGTTCACATCAAGATAAGTGCACAGGAACTTTCAAAAAAAAAAAAAAGAAGATTACACAGGAGAGGTAGACTGCAGGCTCGTGTAGATCAATGCTTTTTTTCCTTCATCTTACAAAAGCTTCAGTTGGGGAGCTCCATCCGTTAGGAGCCTCTTAAGTAAAGTGTATAGACTAAGATTCAAAGAATTGCAAGGAGCAGCGCCTTGTTAAGACATCTTGTTCACTCAACTGTTTCTTAGTCCAAAACCAAAAGTAAACAAAGTGATCTTCTCTGAGAAAACACTCTGCACTTCATTTTGAAATTTGGACAAACATGGGGAGTGCATCATGCTCTTGCCACATGTGGACGGACAACCGATGCGCAAGCTGCATCTTGTAATTACAATTCTGGCTTACTAAATAGAGAAGCGAATGGTCAGTTTTGAATTGCCCAACGAAGATAAATTCAGGGTGAATATTACTCTTCTTTCGGAGATAGAATTAATCTGTTACATCAATTTCCCGACTGGTTGGATACACAACGACCACTACGTTACTGATTCTGATGAAGCTAAGCGCTGGACGAGGTGGTAACGACGTCAACATCGCCCACGGTTCCCGAAGGAGTTTTGAATCAGTCATGTTACGTGCAACACAACGATTTCGCAGATGCAACACATCAAATAGCAAAAGTGACACGATCGAAGGTGTTCTGGACAAAAAGAGCGGACCGCAAGGATGCGGCAGCGAAGGGGATTCGCGCAGTCCCATCCCGTCTACGTCTCCCACGCATAAAACATTGGGCATGCAACGAAGACAAGCTTTTACCTGGAACATAGCAGTAGAAGAAGCGCTGAAGAGGAGATTAATTTACGACTCTGTTAACGATTGGTGACACGGGCGCTTCTTCCTCACTTCTTGTAGTTGTTCCTCTCTCTCTCTCTCTCTCTCTCTCTCTCTCTCTCTCTCTCCCCCCCCCTCTGGGAAATTGGAAATGAATCGCGGATAGAGACTAGGTTTTGTCAGAGGTGGCGGGTCTCGACTTTTTCGTTTCGTCCTTTTCTTATATGATTTTCCACGTGCGTGTCATTTTTTTCTCAATTCTTATGTAATTTTCGCACGTGTGTATGTATTTTTTTAACTTTTTTTTTTGCACTTACTTGTTTAATTGTAAGATAAACAATAAAATATCATTATTCGAATAATACAATTAACTAATTTTTGCCTCTTTAAAAACAACTAGAATATCATAAAATCACCAGTTTTTAATTTTAATATAGCAATATTATATCCTTTCAAATGTTAAGAATAATTGCATTCTAACTACGTTTTTATTTACTTTTTGTTAACCACACGTTAATTTTGTATATTATTTACTATAATAATTGGTCATCAAGTATCTATAATTAATCATTTAATTATAAATATTTATTTTCCTTAATCCAAATATAGAATTATATAATAATATATCTAACTTGTAGAAACGATTAGTACTTTTTTTTTCGGAATTATTTTACAATCAAACGAAATGTATTCAAGTTTTGGGTAATGCAGGCGTATAACCTTGGACCCCTTACTGTCCCGGGTCCAATCCGCACAAAAGTCCATTTTCCTAAGATTTTATATATTCATTTTGAAAAAAAAAATAGGTATGCTATTACACTTAAATGGCAGGCAGCAATCATACCTCCATCCATTAGCGTTACATTGCATAAAAAATATTTCAATTAATAAATTTATCATCCATAAATCTAACGGTGATGAATGCACATAGCTTTTTTTTCAACCAAAGTGCAATACCTCAGATTTTTATCAGGAGCAACTTGGATATTTTGTCCAATCTCTCTTATATACAGGTCTCAAATCCTCTTATTGATTGTTTTTGTCAAATTTCTCACATGACGACTAGGACTTAAGGAAGGAGAAAGAGAAGAATAATAAGGAGGAAGAAAAGAAAAAAAAAAGAGGAAGACATGAAAGAAAGATATGTAAAAGGGATCCAAAACTTCTTTCCTCTTTCAATGTTCCACCTGTAATGAATCGAAAGCAAGAGGCACTCTGTCTTCTTATTGGATTGTGATTGAGAGATTTTTGTTCATGAAAATCATTAGCTCCATCCACATGCCAGCCTCTCCACCCCCAAAATCTTCAAAATTCCCAAAAATCCCTTTAAACCCTCCTCTGCGTGTCCGACGAACATCCCAAGCTCACCTCACCCAGAGCCGACCGACAACATGAAGCGTACACGGACATCCTCCGACTCCGACACCAAAAACTCATCAGAATCCATTAGATGTCATCTACGCCCGGATGGCCTCCTACGAAGGCCTTCGCTCATGAGACAATCGGAGGACAACGAAGAGGCACGACACCCGTTGAATAGCCGGCACAGAAATTTCTCTTCCACCAACTAGTTTTTAGACCTCCCAACCTTCGGACCTCTTGGTTTCTTTGATGATGTTAGAATTCTTCTGCATCGGGCACGCTCAACGCCATCATTGGGACCTCTACAAAAAGGTAGTAATAGAGTTCATCGGAACGGTATTCTGCGTACACCATGATGATGATGGCATCCCTGACCGCATCGACTTTCATCTCTACAACCAGGAATTCTCTCTAACCCTCCACACTTTCGCCCACTTGTTAGACCTCCCAAACATAGGCTCAAAAACCCCTCTGCCTGACTTTCCTATTTATGACGTCCGGTACCAACTCACAGGACTGCATGCCAACAACCTCCTCCAACTCATCGGCCGCAACCTTAAAAATACTATTTTTCGACACCTCCACATCCTCCTTACTAACACCATCCTCATCTGTTCGAACGACTACGATATGGACCTTGTTTCTTCCGATGAACTCTTCATCATGTGGTGCCTCTTAACTAACTCAGAGCTTAACCTCACAGCCTTTCTCATGCAAATCTTGCTCAAAGAATCCACCCATGAGCATGACCCAATTCGGTGTGGAAACTACATCTCAACGCTGAGCATTATGTGTCCTTAGGCGATATTTACCTTGTCCCAACAAATCTACTCAACTTGGACTTCCTAAAGCAAGTGTAGGAACCCAAAGGACACCAAGAGGGGGAGGGGGCGTGAATTGGTGTTCTATCAAAATATCTATTTCACAAAAATCATCGCGAAAGCATAAAACCAAATTTTAAAACCTTTTAAAATAAAGCAATTCAGATAATAAACATAATATGAGAGGGAGTGAAGGAGAGAGAGAAAATAAAAAACAAACACACGGTGGTTGTTGACGAGGTTTGGCCACACCTTGGCCTACGTCTTCGTTCTGACTTTTCGACCTCGAGACCGCGAAAGATTCCACTAAGCACTTCCTTTGTTCCAATTGGGGTAAGGAAGAAGGCCCTTTACATCAACCACATTTTCTTCGCTTCGAGAGACAATGCAACCTCTCATCCTAGGAAGCTAATCTTTTCTCTCACTCAAGAAGTAAGATTTGGAACCTCTTTTGCACAGGAGCTCTCACAATCTTTCTGAAAAATAGTTTCTCTCTTTTATAATAGAATACTCACAAGAAATGAAGAGAGAAAGAAAAAAAGCTCTAAATGATAACTTCAAGAGAAATGATCTTCTTTTGATTTCTTGAAGTTTTGCTTCAATGTTTGGATGGGTGCCTTTGCTTTTGACTTTGGCACTCCTTTTATAGGTTCTAGTTCTAGTGTGTGGAAAAATTCGTCAAGAATTTATTCCATATTTTCTCCTTGAAATATAGCCGTATGTTCATTTGAGTAATGAACCGGTTGACCGGTCTATATGACCGTTGCGTTATTTTCTCAACTTCAGCACTTGGTCGGTCGACCGGACTGTCGACCAATAAGTCGACTGGTAAGTCGACCGGTATTGCCTCGGCGTCAACCGATTTGGGATCGGTCGACCGGCATCTTCATTTGGTCGACCGATATTGTCGACTGGCCTTCTTTCTGTCGACCAACATGTTGACCAACCTACACTCTTTTGAGCATAACGTTTTGCACAGTTATTCAAATTAAATAATTTTGGATTCTATGAATAGCTAACAAAATTCTCTACAATTTGATATTCATGATTCAACCAAAATCTAATAAGGCAAGTTTCAATTATTTAATCAAAATGTAATGCATAAAGTTATCTCTTTTTCATTAAACTTTTTCAGCATTTTAACTTTAATCATTTCGAGGTTTGTAACATCAAAATAATTTTATATGTCATTAAAAATTAGATACAATCATCTCCCCCTTGTTGATGAAAACAAATCGAGAAATATGAAAATGTATAAGTTGCGAAAAAGTTGTAAAACTCTTGTAAAATTAATTTTACTCGCCCTAACACATATGTTTCCTTACAATGGTAAATATTCACATAAATGTTAATTGTAAGGTATTCTTCCTATAAAGTAATATTCAGATCATATTTCTCCTATACTTCCCTCCCTTTTATTTCATCAAAAAGAATAATTTATATATGAAGCATATAAGTAACCATACGTAACTCCCCCTTAATCAATTATTGAAAAAAATATTCTTCCCCCTTTTGTTATATAATAGACATATAGAGTATTGCAACATAAGGTTTTAAAAGATAACTCCTCTTAAATTTATGGGTATTTTATAATGAAAACTAATTTATGAAAGCCATAGAAAAATATGTTAAGCATCAAAATATGGCATAAAACTTTGATTCAAAAATGATGTTAATGATATGTCAAAATAAAGTTTAATCATGCTCCCCTATCATTATTGCCAATTTTTATATGTTCTCTCTTTTCAAGAAAATAGTAATTTTGAATTTTTGAGTGAAAATAAAAAATATTCTTTACACTTAAGAATCATAAAAACTATAAGAGATAACCGATGATACTTTTTACCATAACCTTTGTGCCTTCACATTTTCAATTCCTCCTTGTCCTTTGTATGTGAGGCACACCTGAAAAATATTCAAGTAATTTTTTGTACCCAAACTTTTTTTGTCCTATTTTGTTAGACAATGTTCATTTCGGAACCCATATCATTCCATGTTGTGAAGATTTCCTTATTTTGCATAATGCATAATGACCATAAAATCCGCATATAAAATATTTGGGATGTGATTTTCTACTATATGAATGATTGGATTTCCAATAAAATTTTTCATGTACAAAATTATTACTAGTATTGTTTTTCGTTATATGAGAAATAATCTTATCGCTATTTTGTGTATTTTTCAAAGATGTATTTTCTTATTTTACTTTTTCTAATGAACGTACTAGTTTTACAATTTCACATGCATATGAAATTTCCAAAATTTCTACTTCATTTTTGAGTTTTTCAATCTAATGTATTAATTTTTCATTTTCCTCTTTACTTGAGAAATATCTTTTTATGAGAGAAGAGAGTTATTCATTCACATTTAAAAAAAAATTCGAAAAATCTCAATGAGTCATTATTTGAAATTGAAGAGGTAGAAATTACCTCATCATTGTGTACCATTAGGCACAAGTATGCATCCTCACTAGAAGAACTTGATGAGTCATTTGATTCATCTTCACTTGTCTCTTCATGCTTTTTCTTCTTTCCTTTGTGAGATGTCTCCTTTTTGTCTTTCTTTATGAGACTTGAGTGATGTTTGCATAATCATCTTTTCGGCTTCTCACTCTTTTCTTTAGATTTCACCAACTTGAGATATTTGTCAAGCTTTCTTGTATAGCAGGCGAGTCTCTTTTCGTCCACTTCTTCTTCACTTGAGTCATCTTCATTTTTGCTTGCTTTCAAACTCAATGTCTTCTTCTTCTTCTTGGATTTCGATCTCATAGGTTAAAAGTGAACCAATAAAAACATCAAAATCTAATTTGTTTAGATCCTTTTCTTCGATCATCCTTTTTGTATGCCGTCAGGAGAAGAGAGACCTAGGAATCTTTTTCACTTTTTGAGGGTTAGTTCTTGGCTCGTCCAAAGAGGCTAAACCATTCACAATATCATTAAATCGAGCCACCATATCATTTATGAATTCAGTTTCATGCATCTTGAAGGAATCATATTGATGATTTAAAATATTTAATATAGATTCTTTGACTTTATCTGTTCCTTCATAAATAGTAATAAGTTTCTTCCAAATTTCGGTTGCACTTTCACAATTAGAAATTCGATTAAAATCCGTTGAATTCAAAGCACAATAAAAAATATTCTTTGCTTTCTAATCCAATTTCGAAAAAATTTTCTATCTTTCGTCATGTTCGGAAGGTAATTTTTCATGTAAATAATAGTATTTTTCAACAATATCCTTCATATTTATATCAATAGAACATATGTAGACTTGAATCCTAATATTCCAATATGCAAAATTTGATGCATTTAAAATGGGAGGATGACTAATTAATTGTCCTTCGGCAAAATCAAATCCGCTTGATGCTATGGCTCTAAGGATTGTTAAATCTTAAAATAAAGTGATCAAATCTTAAAATGTTTTGATCTTAAAAACAGGAACGACCCGCTCTGATACTAATTGTAGGATCCCAAAGGGCACCAAAGGGGGTAAATTAATGTTTTATCGAAAATATCGATTTCAGAAAAATCATCGCGGAAGCACAGAACCGATTCTTAAAACCTTTTAAAATAAAATAATTCAGATAATAAACATAATATGAGAGGGAGTGAGAGAGAGAAAATCAAACACAAACACACGATGGTTATTGACGAGGTTTTGCCACACCTTGGCCTACGTTCCTGCTCCGACTTCTCGACTTCGAGACTGTCGGAGATTCCACTAAGTACTTTCTTTGCTCCAAATGGGACAAGGAATAAAGCCCTTTACATCAACCACCTTTTCTCCGCTTCGAGAGACAATGCAACCTCTCTTCTTAAGAAGCTAATTTTTTTTCTCGCTCAAGAGGTAAGATTTGAAACCTTTTTTACACGTGAGCTCACACAATCTTTCTGAAGAATAGTTTCTCTCTTTTACAAGAGAACACTCACAAGAAGAGAAGAGAGAAAGAAAGAAAACTTTAAATGATAATTTCAAGAGAAATGATCTTCTTTTGATTTCTTGAAGTTTTGTTTTAATGCTTGGATGTGTGCCTTTGCTTCTAGCTTTGGCACTCTTTTTATAGGCTCTAGTGTGTGAAAAATTCATCCAGAATTTATTCCATATTTTTCTCCTTGAAATATAGACGTTACTGTTCATTTGAGTAATGGAACGGTCGCATTAATGGACCGGTCGACCGGTTTATATGATGTTGTGTCATTTTTTCAGCTTCAACACTTGGTCCGTCGACCGGATTGTCGGTCGGTATTGTCTCGGCGTCAACCGATTTGGGATCGGTCGACCGACATCTTCATTTGGTCAACCGGTATTGTCAACCGGCCTTCTTTTTATCGATCGGTAAGTTGACCGATTTGCACTCTTTTGAACATAACTTTTTGCATAGTTATCCAAATTAGATAATCTTGGATTCTATAGATGGTTAAAAGATTCTCTACAACTTTGATATTCATGATTCATCCAGAATCTAATAAGGCCAGTGTCAATTATTCAATAAAAGTGTAGTACATAAAGTTATATCTTTTTCTTTAAACTTTTTCAATATTTTAACTTTAATCATTCGAGATTTGTATCATCTAAATATAATTTTATATGTTATTAAAACTTAGATTCAACAGCAAGAAGGTGTCCTCCTCACAAGCCAGCATTTTTGGCTACAATCTAACCCTACAGAACTCCTACAGCTAACTGACCCTCAGAGATCAGCAATCTTACAAGGTCGGAATTGGTGGATGAATGATTTTTCCATGTCTCACGACCAATTCCCACGTGACCACCTCTCTTATTCGAGTCCATCCCACCTCTAAGAGTCCCCTCCATACCAAGATGGAATAGAAGACCTATAACCATCTCTTCCTCCTCTACAGCCAATGCCTCAAAGACTGCACCAATCACATCAGCGGTCAAATTGAATCTTATTTTAGAATAGGTGACTAAGCTGGCGGAAGCTAATACTCACCACCATGATAACATCCAGGCATTGAAGGACCAGCTCCATAACCTGGAACAACAAGGTCTTGCATGCCAATAAAATTCAAGAGATAAAAGTGGTGCAAAATTCCATCCTTACCACCCTCAATGACATCCAACATGTCACTGATAGATTGCTGGAGCTTACACATTCCCTTGGTCCCTCTTCCATGATCGACACTGAGGGCAGTGTCGAATTCAAGCCTGTGGGAGAGGGCGACATGATACATTTCTACTCTTTCTCTTTACTTATTACTATGTACCAGCCACTCTAATTCTTATTGCTATCTCATAATATGAACAATTGAACAAGTTTTTTTTTATTTTTCTCCTTCTTTTCTTTGTGAAGCAACAATTGAAACATTTTATTTCTACTTTTAAAATAAGAGATGTTTTCATCCCCCATAGCCTCGCCCATTGCTTCTCTATAAGCTGTGTTCAAGGACACCCTGCCAAACTGTACAAAATTTGAAGCATTTCTTGACCACCATTCATGCTCTAAGTGTAGGGTCATGGCTTGAAGAAAGTAGCTGAGTGAAATTTTTAGAAGCTTGACGACTAATCATGTTCATGCTCAAACTTTAATTCTACTATGTTTGTTAATAATTATGTCTCTATTGAATACTCCAGTGCAGTCAAGCTTAGCAACAATAAAATAAGAGAAAACCAAAAGCAAAGAAAAGAAGCCCCAGAAGGTACAAAAAGGGTGTACTCGAAACCTGGGTGAATCTAGGTGATTAGATTCGTAGGAGTTTATGCTTGGCAACCTAAGAGCAACTGTCCTGGGTTCTGCCAATCAAAAACCCACTACATAGACGACTCAGTGCACTATGGATAACCATATGAGTACCAGATCAATGAAAAGAAATGCAGATCAATAGTGAAAATGCTTGTCAATAAACTGAAGCCCATACTGCACTTGTGCACTCGACATTCTTACTATCAGGCCATCATGCTTTATTTTCCCTTGTCTTTATGAGTTAAATTTGGAGGAATTTGAAAATGTCTTGCATCTAAACACCTTCACTAAGCTGGGTCATTTGGATAGAGAAGATGCACTTGAGTAGAGAATGTAAGGTTTGAATGTCAAAGAGAGTAGTTGGCGAACAAGGTGGAAATTAAAACTTTTTGTCTTGAACATTACTTGAGGACAAGTAAAAATCTAAGCTTGGGGGAGTTTGATCATCCCTTTATTTTACTTATGATTATCAATATTAAACTGCCACATTGGTGTTAAAATCTTGTTACATTTACAACATTTGAGCTATTATCCAGTCCCTTTTTTGTCTTTGAATGAGTTTATGAAGCTAACTACTTTTTAAAATTTGAACTTGAATAGGAGAAAAAAAGGAGGATAAAAGAAGAGTCGAAAAAGAGGAGAAGGAGGGGGGGGGGGGAGATAGACACAGAGGAAGGAAGAAAAAACGAAGAAGGGATTCAGTGACGAGAGGGGAAAGAGGAGAAAAATTCCATTGAAGCCTATGGCTGGCTAATCTCTAATTTCTTTTGTGGTGACATTGGATTGATGTTGTGGTTCTGAACTCCTGATGTCGTGTCTTTGACTTTTAGTCTGCTATGCTTTTGATATACTGCAATTTCTTTATTTGTTGATAATGCCTTGAATATGAACTCAGTTGTAATCCCTTTGTGGTCCCCCTATGTAGTCAGGCACTTCAACAGATTTATCCTTCGGAATTGATTTATTTCTTTATCATGAGATAGGTGTTCTATTTTGAGGGATTAGTTTAGAGTCACAGTTGGTCTGTAATTCCTATCATCTGTCAAAGGGAGTGCCTATATAAACTCCCTAGGGGTCCAAATAGAGACTCATCCTTGTAATCATCATTATTCCATAACAAAGAGAGCTGCTGCTTATTCTCAGTGTTCTTCTATGTTCGTGCGATCTCTCTCTCCCTCTTTTTGTAACATTAATCATGTTTGTTCCAGATTTGATCGATAGTTCTATTTACCATTATCATCTTGCCACATTCGAGAGAAGGGATAGGTTATTGTTTTGTGTAGTATTTCATTCATCATAATATCGTCAATTACAAGTGGCTGAGATGCCAATTTGATATCTATTTTGAGGCGAGAGTCCATAATAGTGATTAGTCGTCTTTGATTTATTTTTATTGTTCGAATTAGAATTAAGGGTTGATATTTTGACAGTCGAGAGATTGCCTTCCTATCTAATTAGGGTGAGAGATCAACTAACCAACTATTTCTAATCCATATATTAATGGCATATCCCCTTTCAACTCAAAGAGAGATCAATGAATTTAGGGAGAGAGTGATTAATTCATAACGTTAGGGCTGAGAAATCATTACTTCAAGATAGAGAGTTGAACCCAAAAGCCTCAACCAATTCATCATGAAAGAATCCTTTATTCTAGATTCTAAGTTCTTCTCATTGACTCCCCACTCATTCTATTTTTGTCTTTTAAGATTTCATGACAACATTTGAGATATAAATAGGTTACCATTCGATCTAAATCAGCGGGATTATGACACTCGTGGTTTCTATTCGACTTGTGCACTTGCAGTAGTGTGGACTCCAAAGTAAAATTAAAATACGACTAGAACTATATTGGCTGGTGTGAGAAATTACATCTTCTAAAGTTTAGTCAACTTGTTAGCTTTGCTGTTATCAATCTTCGCATCAGCAACGGTGCATCATTCCGATGTCACCTTGGGGAGTGAGTTCTCCGGAATGATCGTTACATACATCGACAATAGTGTGTGCATTGTGATGTCACTTTCGGGTGAGAGTGGAGCATTATCTCCAAGGTTTAGCTAGATTATTGTGAGGGCAATGACATAAATCCTAATTATCGGAAGGTATAACGTTAAAAAGGATTTCCCATGAAAGTGAAAGTCCGAAAGGGTTATGAAGCAATCCTGAGTAGAGTATAGAGGCAACAGTTACGGTAAGTGTGCAACATTTATATGTCTATGGATCAAATTGATGATTGTTTTATGAAAATCTTCCACTTTAATTGAAGAACTTATTTTATTTTAATTATTATTTAAGTTTCCTCTGCAATAGATGAAAATCATATTTTATTATGATTATGTGATGATGAACGGACTAACACAACAAAATGACCTAATTGCCTTTGGCATTTGGCGAAGAAATTTTAGGGTGTTATAGTTATTCCATAGAAATCACATAAAAAGGCATTGAAATATAGATTTAAAGGTATATATAGTTTTTCTCCTATATGATTGTTTACCAATCAAACATATAGTTTCATCTTAAAATTTGTTAATTATTACTGTTTCTTTTTTTTAGCCAACCGTCGATGTCTGGGAAGTAGTGCCGCGATGCTAAAAAGCGCATTATTCACGATGTTGAGGTTGGCCCACCATCGAGCCCAAATAATTCAGTTAGGTGCAAGTGAGGCTCCCAATAAGAATTCTTTGCATTCACAAGGACTCAGCTCCACTTACCACTCTACCCGAAGAGTTAAATTATTAGTTTAATAATTGAAATATCACTTTTACCTTTACTCCCTTGTTATAGTAAACATATTTTAGAAAATAATGAATATGATCAATAATATTTTAGTAATGGGAAATAATGTGCTCATGTTGTTATTTTTAAACTTTTTAATATTGAGAAACTAAAAGGATAAAAGTAATTTACTTTTCTTATTTATTTTAGAAAATAAGTTATCAAAATTTTGAATAAAAATTTAATGAGAAAAATTAAATATCAAATCAAAATATTTTTAGGAATTAAAATTTATGAGTTTATAATTTATAATTAAATGCAGAAGGAATATTTCAAGGTAGTTCGTAAGAAGGATTCATAGTTAATTACAAATATAAACATTAAAAATAGTTTTTTCTTGAGGATTACATTTTGGTATATTTTATATAGGGATTAATGGGATAAAAGGTGTAATTTGGTGTAACGCCTGCATTCTCTCTCTCTCCCCCCTCTCTTTCTCTACTCTCTTTGGATGATCGTCGGAAAATGAACTGGGCGATCATCTGGGATTGCGAACGTGGGCACGCGAATGGCGACAGTGAACAAGGTCGGCGATCGAGGGTGGCGAACGGTGGCAGCGATTAGGGGCGGCACAATCGAACTTCCGACGATGGGCTCGGATCGATGATGTGCGGCCTTGGATCAACAATGGTGAGCTCGGATTTGACAACGATGGCATAGATCGGGAATGGGTGGTGGTGATCGGAGGAGACGAAGAGAGAAAGTGGAAGGGAGGCGGTGGTTGTAATATCCCAAAATTTGGGCCAAAGGTATTTGGGCCGTTTGACCAAAGCCCTAATGTAAATCCTATATAAAGGACCCAAAACCTTATTAATTCATCAAAAACCTAGCCATCAACTTCTCTTCTCTCCTTTTCTTATCCACCAAGAAAAGACCAAGTTTAGGAGATCTAGAGTCCTATTCTTCATGGTAGTTATGTTTAAAGATCAAGAAAGAGAAGATCAAGATTTCTAGGATAAGGACAAAAAGACTTAGAGGCTTCTAGATGATGAAGAACGAATTTAAATCTAAAACCTAAAGGTATGTAAAGGGGATCCAAACTCCTCTCTCCCCTCATAATGATATTTTTTTGGATTGAGAGTCTCAAGAACACTCTGTTCTTGATAGGGATTTTGATTGAGGGTTGCATAAATAAGGATTGCATGAATTAAGGTTTCATGATTTATGTTGCATAATCTGTTAAATTGATGATTGTTTCGTAATAATTATTTGGACAGATTTTAGTTATCCAAAAATTACAAATAATATATGGATGGAAAGCACTCGAAGTCTAGTTTCAACAGAAACTGGTTTCATATCATTTGGAGATGTATACAAATAGTTATGATCCAAATATCGGACTACTATCATGATGTCTCGGGTAACAACGAGACCAAATTGTAAAACGTATAATAAATTGGAAATATTGAATTAGGGTTTGAAATTTATTCACAAGTTAAAGGTTTGTGTTATGAAAATTAGAATCTTCTGGAACAAGTATAAGTTAAGTTATTAATATTTTAGTGACTGTTGTTAAAAAATTATGCCGAGAATAGATTCTATTGGTTGTATGACTTACTAGGGAAAAGCCCTAAATCTTGTTAATGAATTAAAATTGCATGTTTTAATGTGTTCTATGATGGATAGATGCTAAGAGATCGTACCTGAATTATTTATGATGTTCGAATTATTTTTACTAAAGTTTTGATCTCAAAAGTTGAGATTTTTGGATTGAAAATTGGGATTTCAGGACACCAGCATGGCTGTGCCAACCCTAGGAACGACCGTGACCGAGTGGATGATGATGAGAGTTTATGACTCTCTGTCACGCCCATGACACCTTTGTCACGATCGTGACATTGCCAAACATAGCGTGACCTACTTGGTCACGACCGTGATGGAGAATGATAGTTGAAATTTGGCTATGGGAAAGGCCGAGGCTGGCACGGCCATGACCCCCCTGGGCACGATCGTGACAATGCTAGGCACGACCATGACAATGCTGGGCATGACCATGACATTTATGGGCACGGCAGTGACGCTGGAAAATGTTTTTTTTATAAGTTTTAAACATATTTTCTTATGTATATGGGTTATGTATTGATGTGTATTAATTATATATGACACCTAGATACACGTAATTCATGCTCAGCCATAATTAGGTTACAATATGAAGAATGATTGATGTATTACAAAGCATAATGCACCTAAAGTTGAAGAATGTCTCACTCATCAATATTGAGAAGCAAAGTCCTGCACCTATTTATGTACTTCAAGGGGATCTAAGCCCGCGAAATAAAGTTTTGCATTTGTGTATGTGCTTCTCAGGGAATAAAGTCCCTAATTAAAAAGTGTGTGTATTCTCTGAAATAAAGTCCCTCACTACAATAGTGTGTGTATTCTTCGGAATAGAGTCTCTCACTATTATAGTTTGTGTATTTCTTAGAATAAAGTCCCTCACTATTATGTTGTGTGTGTTTCTAAAGATGTGGCCTAGCTAGCCAATGTGATGATGTGATACGATTCTTTCAACTATGTTAAGATTAAGAATAAAAGTGAAGTTAGCTTTAAAGTATCTTATAATAAAGAATGAAGGTTAAGATGATGAAGAACAAGAAGTAAAGATGATGAAGATGAAGTAAAGATGGAAAGTAAAGTTCTACATTTATGTATGTACTTTAAGGGGACCTAAGTCTGAGAAGTGAAGTCCTACATCTGTGTATGTACTTTTCAAGGAACAATGTCCCTCATCATAAAGTGTGTGTATTCCTAAAGATGATTAGGAATAAAATCCTCACTTTTATGATGTGTGTGATCTTAAGTATGACTTATGATATGTAACGATAGTCAAGATGGTATTATGTGATAAAAATGAATGATGAAGGTGACACATAAAGAATCACATAATAAAGAAAGAAAATAATGATGAAATAAGATTCAAAGGGTTATAAAACGACCATGAGAGATGTAAAGTATGAAAGAAGTCAAGAAGTAGGGATCAAGAAGTTATGAAGAAACTCCTATGATGTACATGATAATGAAAGTGAAAGTGAAATGATATGTTATGTGATGTATGTTATGAATGATATGAATGTAAATTATTATTGGATGATACTTGCAGATGATGGATATGAAGTTAAGCATGTATGAGATTATGTTTTATGTTCATGAATGCTATATGAAGAATGAATGTAAGTATGACGTAATGTCATGTAAGGTTTATGATATAGTTCATGGCATGCATGTTCATATGTTATTGTTATTATGATGATGTATCGCATGTAGTATCATGTGATAGGATGACATAACATGCATGACCTTTACATACTCTAACTGTGAAACCTTACACTCTGAATCCATGTAGGTAATCAAGATTAAGTGATGGTTAACAGTTCTAGCTCATGATGAAGTGTTGCATATGCTTAGGTTTAAAAAAGTTCTATAGTTATATTTGAAAATTAAGGTTAATGATGTACTGAAAGTTTAGGTATGAAGTATCAGTTATGATATGATTAATAGAAAGTTTTTATTTATTACGATTTTCTCTAAATTGTCAAATCTTTCGTTGTTTAAATGATGTATGACGAATGGGCCAACGACGCGAAATTGTCCTAAATACCCAAAACTTTTAAGGTGGATTTTCAGGTCATTGCAATGGCAGCGGCACAGATCGAGGATGGGAGCACCGATCGAAGGAAGACAAAAAGTGAGCGGAGGGGAGGCGGCGGCGGTGTCCGGAAGGGAGCGAGCACGGGCTGAGAAGAGAGAGAGAGCACAAACGGAGAAGAGAGAGAGCGCCGGCGAGTAGAGAGAGAGAGAGGGAGTTGTGAAAATAATCTATGTCATTCATCTAAAATGAATGACTCAGATTGAGGCGTTACATCATGTACCGCCTTACACCCCATTAATCCCTTATATATATATATATATATATAGTGCATATTGTATCAGTTAGATGTAATGTTCGCGTATATAAAAAAACATTTTACAAATTACACATTTTTTTATTGCATGTATATTTTCTGTATCAGTCGCAACAACCCGCAAGTTCTTTTAGCTAGTTGCTCGGCGCTGAAGAATAAGAATGCATCGTCCATAGGTTGAAGATCGATTCACTAAGTTCAACAATTCCGATTAGGCTGTCTCATTGCGCATCCAACACAAATGAAATTCCCAATAAAAATATTTTACATTTACAACAATGTTATTGAAACCGGACTGGACTAATCGGTTCAACCGGTTAGACCACGAACCAATGTCCGGTCCGGTCCGGTTTAGGTTTCAAACTATTTTAGACATTGAACCGGCTAATTTTTGGTTGAACCGAAAAAAATTGGTGAACCGGTTCAGTGCAATTTTAAAAAAATATAATTTAAATGGAAATAAGTTAAGAAATGGAAGCAATTTTTTTAAAAAAGTATAACTTAAGGAAAGAAGTAACTAGATGTTAAAAACAAAAATAGGAGGAAACCAAATATTGGAAGGTAACTAATAATAAGAATAAATGATAATGAAGAAAAGAAATGGTTAGTGGAGATGATTAAAAAATTTTAAAATTAAAATTAAATAATAAATTGAGTAAAGAACAAATAAAATAAATAAACTTACATAATAAAAAAATTAATAAGGATTCATTAATATGCGTGTCACTAGGATTATATAGTAATAATTGAGTAAATAATTGTTTTTTAAATATAATAACTAATTAGAAAAAGAATAAATTTGAAAAAAGAAGCCAAATTCTAAAAGTGAATTAGATTTAAATATATTAACAAAAACATCACAAATATCATATAAATAATAAAATATATAATAATGTACCAATCATATAATTTTGGATAGTTTAAATTTATAGAATATAATAATAATAGTTTTATATTAATTTATTATTACTATTAGTAGTATGATATATTACATAATATATTAATTATAATATTATTTTAATAAAATTTAATTCAATTCAATCGAGTTCGATCAGACCGTTGTAACCCGATGATGAATTTGGTTCGATTGGAGATTCGATTTTGAAAACATAGATAAGAACTCAAATTTCATGTCTTGTTTACCACTCCACTGGACTTGGTAACAACTCTCAAATTATAAATGGAGTTTCTCGTCGTCTATGAACCGGAACAATAATACCAGAAAACGGAAAAGGAAAAAAAGAAAAAAAAGAACACAAGAGGAGTTTAGGGGAAGACGCTCTCTGCTCTCTCTCTGGCTTTCAAGAACCCTGTGAGCAGACCAAAACGACCTCTCTTCGTTCGATCCACCTGACCGAATCCGCCGGTGGGTCTCCGATCGATCCTCCCTCCCATTCCACCGGCTGACGGTTCCTCCCTGTCCATCTCTTTAATCTTTCTTGCTCCATTGCTTTCGATTAAATTTATTCTTTTCTATATCTTTATTTTTTTTGTGCGGTCCGATTTAGGTATCAACCAATGGCATCGGCGTCCAATTTGACCACTCTCATCCATTACATGCTTGTTGATCAATTTGATTTTGTTAGCTTTGTTATGTGCTACAATGTGCTATGAAAAAAATTTACCGTGACCTACTTACGATTTTGTTTAATTTAAAATCTTAATGAGTTCGTCCGATTTCTTGATGCAGGAGGCGATAGCTTCCGCCTTGTCGATAAGGTTTGGGTTCCCACTTGGCCATCTGGTATTTATGTTTTCGATCACAATCCCAAATGCGCGATTCGTTGGCCTCATTTTTGTTTATTTGATCTGTTACCGTCGTCATCCTTTATTTGTAGAATTTAGATTTCTTGATTTCTTGGAGTTAGTTCCATCTCGTGTACATAGAGGTCTCTCGTCTGGGCGGCAATGGCGACGATGGTTGCGAGGGATACTCCGCTGCCTCCTCCAATCCCCACTCCAGAAAAAAGGAGCCGGAACAAGAGGAAGTTTCGGGCTGATCCGCCTGCCATCACCTACCCCAATGGTATCGCCTCTCAGTTGCAGAATGAGTTAGTAGATTACGATTTGTTCCCCTCAGAGAGCACTCCGGAGATACCCAACTTCGAGCAGCATGTCAGCGTATGTGATATGTGCAGGTCAGTTATCTATGGCCTCAACGACAGATCGGAATTGGAGGAGTTGCAGGATGCAGATTGGAGTGACTTCACTGAGGCGCAGCTTGAGGAGATCCTGCTCAATAATCTAAATATGTCGTTTAAGAGTGCCATCAAGGTGATAGCTTCTTGCGGGTACAGCGCGGAGGGCGCGACCAATGCAGTGTTGAGCTCAGGGCTTTGTTACGGTTGTAAGGACACCGCATCCAATCTAGTTGACAATGCTTTGGCATTTCTGAGGAGTGGACAGGAGGTGGACTCTTCTCCAAGGGAGGATGTTGAAGAAGATTTAAGGAAGCTGGAGAAGAGTGTCCTGGATGATATGATTAATGTGCTCAGGGATGTCAGGCCATTCTTTAGTACAGGTGATGCATTGTGGTGGTTGCTGATGGCTGATACCAATGTTTCCCATGCTTGTGCGATAGACAACAATTCATTAAGCAATTCAGAAAGTGAAGAGGTAGCAGGTACCTCCCAATTTGAAATGAAGTCTAATCCCAATCATGTTTATCCTATATTAGCTCCTGAATCCAATGTTTCTGGAACTGAGAAGCAGAATTCTATGGTGGCTTATCCTCAGAGCACCACACAGCCTGAATTGCCCTCAGTAGTAGGTATTCCAAGTTTATCTTATGGGAGATTCCCAGCTTCTTGCAATGGCAGCAAGCCTTCTGAACCTAACCTTCTGAAGAATTATAATCAGGTAAAGGAATCTTCTCGCTCAATTGCATCTCAATCTCTACAAGAAGAAAAACCAGTCAGCACCAGAAAGTTCCATGTAAGTAGTTCTAAACGAGAATCCATTCTCCGACAAAAATCAATACACTTTGAGAAAAGCTATCGTGTCCTCGGTTCCAAAGCAGTTCTGAGAACAAAAAAATATGGTAGTCTGGGTTGTTTGATGTTGGATCGGAAGTGCAAGACCATTTCAGAGTCCACCAGCATAAGTGTGAAGACCGCCCCCATAAAACTTGGGAAATCAGGTGGAATTGACAATTCAGTAGCTGATTCTAACCTTAATCTCTCTTTTAGTTTTGGACATTCCACAAGCAGCAAGAAAAATGGTAGCAGTCGGGCTCCAACATCTGTTGCAAATACTGAACTTTCTCTCTCACTGCCGACTATAAGCAATGCTAGTGTTTACTCTGCATCGGATTTGACCACTGAAGCTACAAGTTGCAGCATTTACCCTGGCTCACATTCAGATAAGGCATGTGGAGACTGGATTCCAGAGGACAAGATAGATGAGATGCTACTTATGTTAGTACCTATAATGCGCGAACTTCAGTCACAAGTTCAGGACTGGAATGATTGGGCTCAACAAAAAGTTATGCAGGCTGCTCGGAGGTTGGGCACTGAAAAGGCTGAGTTCCAAACACTGAGACAAGAAAGAGATGAAGTGGTCCGTCTCCAGAAGGACAGGCAAGCTTTGGAAGATAACACAAAGAAAAAGCTAGCTGAGATGAAAGGTGCAATAGCAAAGGCAAGTGGCCAGGTTGAAAGGGCTAATGCTGCTGCCCTCAGGCTTGAACTTGAGAATGCTCAACTGAGGCTAGGAATGGAAGCTGCAAAGTTACAGGCTTTAGAATTAGCATCCAGTTGTCAACAAGTTTCAACAAGGGAGAAGCAGATTCTTAAAACATTTCAGTCACTGGAGAGGCAGAGGGGAATGTCTCAAGAGGAGATTGTAGCTAGAAAGCGCCAGTTATCTCAGCTTCAACAGCAACTAACACAGGTGGAGGAACTACAGATTCAGTCAGAGGTAAAAAAATCTCTTTAACCACTTTCGTTAAGTAAACATATTTGTTGAATTGAATTATTCGGAATCCTTTCTTTATTACTTATATGTTCTGGATATCTAGTACAGCAACAATAACAATACTTCAACACACATATAAAGACCAATATTTTTTCCTTGGAATAAAAGCTTTATCTTGCAGCTGTGTAACAAAGATTTTCTCCACTTGATTCCAATAGTATATTTTCTTTCCTGATGCGTTTGTACTTCTATATCTGTTGAAAAGACTAATATATGGTTTCTCTCAAAAGAAAAGAATCAATAGATGATTTGGAAGTCTTTAAGATATTGTGAACATAAAGATAAAGAACAAGAAACTTAAGATTCTAACCTCTTATGTTTTTCTTTTTTGAGGAGAACCTCTTAGGTTTGTTTTGAAGTAAAATTACTTCCAAACTCGTCAGAATTTAGTAGCATCTTCTCAAAAAAAAGAAAAAAAAACCGTAGTAGCATCTTCAGCTGCCTGCACAAATTATGTTCTCTTGGTTTCTTCATTTGTTTATGGATTCTACTAGTTCTTTTAATTAGTATACCTCATGAAAGTGATCACTGGGTAAAGAATGGAAATGATGTTATAAGTGACGTATTTACTTTCCCATCTTAAAATTGTAGATCACGCAGATGGATCTTCAAAATTCGCACCATTACTCATTTTGAATTTGTCATCTCATTTTCTCTTTGAAATGCTTTAAAAATAAAAGGATACTATTTCTTTAAGGATAAAGATCGAATTCCAAGTGCTTTTGAAAAACAATGAATGATGAAACATAGGATGAAAAAGTACTTTGCATTGAGAAACTATATTATTATGTCACTTGAAAGTTGGTAGGCCTATGTTTTATAGCCGGTCCCAAGTCCGGATAAAGGAGGAGGGTTGTGTTAGGCTCCGACAGCCAACATAAATTTTGTCAAATCGTATGAACATGGATCAACGAATGACGTCGTATGATCCATGTAGCCGACCCCACCTAGTGAGATAAGGCTTTGTTGTTGTTGTTGTTGAAAATTGGTAGGCATAATAATTTCTGAATTTTCTTTGGAAGATTTGTCTTTGAAGTTCATTTTGGTTGTCTTGACAGCTCTACCGGTTTAGTTTCTTCGACTGACTTGGGGATGTAATAGTTCCATATATTTTTCTCATGAAAAAACTGCAGGCTAGATGGAAACAAGAAGAACTATCGAAGTGTGAAGCACTTGCCCAGGCCAAAACTGAAAAGAAAGAAAGAGAGCAGATTGAGACTTCAGCCAAGTCTGAAGAAAATACTTTATTATTGAAATCAGAAAATGATTTGCAGAGGAGCAAAAATGATATAAGAAAGCTTGAGCAACTGATTTCTCAACTGAGGCTTATCACAGACTCATCCAAAAGTCTGCGGTGGAATTCAGATGAAACACATGCATCTCGAGTTCCAGATGGAAGGAAAAACGTCAATGCCCTTTTCTTAGCCAAGGTTATTGATTCCCATGAGCCAGGATTAGAAGATGTACACCGGGATCGAGAATGTGTCATGTGCCTGTCCGAGGAGATGTCGGTGTTTTTTCTTCCTTGCGCCCATCAAGTCGTTTGCAAAAAATGCAATGACCTTCATGAAAAGCAGGGAACGAAGGACTGCCCTTCTTGTAGGACCCCTATACAGCGGAGGATCAACGTGCGCATGGCTGGCTCTTAGTTTTTGCGTATAGCCCCCTGATTCCTTGAATGCTCATCAGGTGAAAGATCCAGCATAATAAATTAAGAAACACGGAGTTGAATAATCATCCAGATACATTTTACATCGATTGCGAACAGTCATTTGCCAAATCAAATTGTCCGCTTTAAAATGCACACAGTGCATTCTGTTTCCCCGTGTTTTCAGTGAAAGTGGCCTCCTGGCGTTGTTGCTAAATACATGTCGTCGCTGAAGGCTATGGATTTTAGTGCATAGACAAGGTTCCGTCTTATTGCATTTGAGTTACTCAGTATATCAATATCACATCAACAGCCAACCTAAATAGTTTCGTTTTGGATAAGTTTTTATCTTCTATTACAACTTTATACCATATCGTTTTATTACCAAAATTCATCAGGTTTATATAATAAGAATCATAATCTACAATATTATTTTATTATCTAGTTATAAAAAGGACTTGCTTAAGAAATAATATTTCTTACACATTTATTCTGCTTCTTAGTCCTCACCTTGTGAAGCGGATTCTTAGCCGTTCAGATAAGCTCTGTGGACATCGTCAAGATTTGATCTAGCGATTGAGATTCAACTCACGAGCCATGCCTCGCTGGACTTCCTTTGCCCTCAGCGTCGATTGCCAAACTTGCACCTCGCCTCGTCGAACTCGGTTCACCTTGCCTCTTTGGACTCATGCACGCCTCATATGAGATGCTGCGCAATTGAGTTGCAGTGTGAGTTGTCGCCTTTGCATTGCAATCGAGTTGCAGCACCGTTACAGAAATCGAGTCGCCCTAGTTGTGGTCTCATGATCGAGTTGCAGCGCCGGCAATCGATCGCACTTGTCGTCGCTTCATTTGTCGCCTAGCTGTCGCATGTTGGCCCCACTCTCTCGCTGCCCTCGTCGTCGATCAAAGAGAACGAGGGAGGAAAAGGAGAGCTTCACGTGAGAGAGAGGAGGGGGCTCCAGATAGGGTAAGTGCCATGGCGTCTAGGTTCGCCGCCCTCGCCGTCGTCACGACTTCCCTTGTCGCCCTCACGATCAATGGGAGAGAAGGGGGGGGGGGGGGGGGGGGGGGGAGGGGGGCTTCACATGTGTGAGAGGAGAGGGAGATGATTTCTTGAGAGACAATATCTCACGAGATGATGTCAAAATTTCATGCGCGATCAATCTCAGCCATTTGATTTGATCTAAGCGGCTCATATGCTGCCTTCACAGGGTGTGAAACAAAGGGTGCTTCACACCTCTATTTTACCCTATATGTGTGTACACACACATACATACATACATACACACACATATATATATATATATATAGAGAGAGAGAGAGAGAGGAAAATATTTTGATCTCACCCTCAATTCAATGAATCTCAATCGTTATAATCATCTAATGCGCATCTCAACGGTCCACATCTCATGAGACCAATCCAGTCTAAAAAAATTGAACCGGTGCTGCATCAAGGATCAAAACATATATTCTCCTCTCTTTCTCTCTCATCTCTCTCATCTCTCTATTGTTGACAAAAAAGTTGATTGCCGCCACCTGCCGCCCAATCTTCTCCCCTGCATCAAGCATCGTTGCCGTCACTGATCGCCGTTGCAATTCCCTTCGAGTGTCGCCTCCTCCCACGAGTCGAGCGCCCAAGAGTTGAGTGCCGCCGTCGACCTTGTCGAGCCTTGCGAGCGTCGCCGCCATCACCCAGATCCGTGCGAGCGCCGCCCTCGACCCACGGTGATGTTCCCCTGTAACCCTCGACTTCCTTTCTTCAGACAAAAGGGGGGCATCGGCTCCCCTCCGTGAGCTCGTGACATTCCCTTGTAAGCACCATCCTCAACTTCCTTTCTTCAGACAAAAGGGGGGGGGGGCATCGGCTCCCCTCCGTGAGCTTGCCACCGAGCTCGCAGAGGGGGGGGGGGGGGGTGGATGCCCCCTTTTCCATGCTTGTCGGCATGAAGGAGGAGGCCGCCGGGATGGAGGGGGAGGAGGAGATGTTGCATGGAGCCAAATGCCACCGGTGTCAAGGCAGATCTAGCCGACGACATCGTCGATCAGTGTTGCTGCTGGTGGAGTGTCATTGCTGCTTCGAGCGGACGATGTCCCCAGGCATCAGGTGTAACGCCTGTCGATTTTAAAAAAAAGGGAGAAGATGAAGAGGAACGACCGAGCCCCCTTTCCCCTTCCTCTTCCTCCCTTCATTCCACTCTCTCTCTTCCTCTCTCCTCTTCATTGCCGACAGTTCACGACATGGTGGAGGCTAAGGGACAACTCAACTCCATTAAAACCTCCACCCCCTTCTCCTTCTATCATTTCCCCCTTCGTCTCTCTCACTCTCTTTTCTCCTCCTTCGGCGTGCACGGACAGCAGAGGACGAGAGGACATCATCGGTGACACTTCTAGGCATTCCGGAAGGATCTTTCGGCATGGACAATTCAGGAGATGGCGACGAATGGCACCAATGAACCGACGAACCTTCGTGCAACAAATCAGAAAGTGTAGGCTAAGAGGTGTGTTGTTCGGGATCTAGTCCATGGGTTGATTCTAGAGGAATTCACATGCTTTAAGGACTTATTTGGGCTTAGAAACCATGACGAAATGGGTAGAAATCATGCTCTTTAGATAGTATAATGATACTGATCTTTGCAGTGATTCTGCTACATTGTCGAATGAATTTTGTGATGTTATGACTTAAGCATTGACTCGCATAAAGTGTGTAGAATATCGCTCGAATGAGTGGAGGTAAAGGCCTCTATGACATAAGTCTACCATGTACTCCGACGCTTTACCCTTGAATACAGAAAGCAATACGAATAAAATTTCAAAAATTTATAATCTCTCTACACTATCGAAATGTGATCCGTAAGCATACGGTGCATCATTGTAGTGTCCAGCTAGAACTTAGAGAAATCTCTCGAAGCAAATCTAATCAGGAAATAACTGTTGAAAGGAAGGAATAAATAAAAATGGCAATGAAACATAAAAGTAAACCAAAGTATATTTTTGAGGGTTTCTATGTGTAAAGAGAAAATGCCAGAGGAGTCAGACGATTAGTGCACTAAGGAGATGTGAAGCAGTATGATGAGGAAAGCGTGCTGAGGACTTATGGGAGGTGTCGGTGTTGTAAAACTCGATGTTCTTTAGCTTAGCGTGTTATGGCAAAGGTAACTGAGTTCCTTTCTCTCGTGTATATCCAGTGAATCCCCGTAATAGGGATGCACGAATTCCCACAAACACATTCAAGTTGGTGGAAAGTCTATGTTTACATGCGAGAGAAGGATTCATACATAGAAATATGACATGATTGCCAGGTACGAAATGAACTTTTCTAGAGATTAGAGCCAAAGTCTCGAATCCACCAAATCCTATGCATTCTAAGAAATATGCCTGAGGCGAGTGGGCCGTGGTCGGCTCACACTCGTCTCAGGGGAATATGGAATCACCCTCCCGGGCAGAATGCATAGTCTCGGTCTCTTCAAGACTGCTAGACATTTTCGAAGGAGAAGATAAAAACGTTGAACACAACGATGATTAAGTAGAGACATAGGGCCATCCTTTGAAATCGTTTAAGTTAATCCCAAATCTCTGACTCAATTCGGTCGTTTATTGTCAGGAATCCGGAGGAATGAAACCTTTTCACGTCGTGATTCAGAGGGTAAACGATGTCTAGCTCAAATCAATTAAGAGTTCATCGCTGATCTTGCAAAAACTAAAATCACGAACTACTGCATGCCTTAGGCTAGATTTCTCCACGTTCAGTCGTGATGGAGACCATATTGTCCCTATGGTTGGGGGTGCAAGGCAATAGATAATTCAGAAAACTTTTCCTATTAGATGCAAATGTGGGACGCATAAAAACCATACATGGAACTACCTTAGGTTTTTTTTCTCCACATTCGTTCGCGATGGAAACAATATTGTCCCTACAGTCAGGGGTGCAAGGTGAAGATAGTTCTTGAGGCTCAAATTTGTATATAAATCAGAAGATAAAGGATTAAACAATAAAACTAAAGGATCTATCACATAATAATAGGAACTCAGAAAAGCATCAATACTCGATATTATTCGTGACATAAATCTAGATAAAAAGCAGCTAGAGAACATTCGAATCCAAATCACATCGACACCTCCCAGCCTCAGTAGGGTCGGTTAGTTACAAAACAGCTGGAGAATCCATTCTTCTCCCAGAATCGCCAAAGGCATTGTCTCCGTTTTACTTTCTCTCCTCTCCTCCCTCTTGTGCTCGATGCTCCCCACCTTTTCTCCCAAAGACCCGATAAAACCTATAAAAGGTGTCCTCCTTTACTTATATATCTCCTCCTCTCCTTTTCTCCTGCAATTCTGTCCTTTTGTCAACACTTGCTCCTGCCTTCTGAAGGCTTGACAACTTCACAGTGGTCCCCTCTGCCTCTTGGGGAAGCTTTCTAGCGCTCGAGTGATGAAGGAACTTGACTGGTCCCCACGTTGTGGGGAGTGTTTGCTGTTGTGTTGCTTTTCTTTTTCTTCACTCTTGCAGCAAACACCGATCCTTGGTGCAAATAAAAGTGCATGGCTAGGTAGCTCAACTTCATCCCTGGAGCTCATCAGCTCCCCTGCAAACCAAATAAGATTGAATTAGAAAATAAGTCGCCAGAGGTGTCAACTGGTAATGTATGAGTTCATGTGGAGAATATTCATCATGCATTGAATTGGTGGTATATACACATACTTGTTAGGGAATAACCACATAGAATGAGCATTATATTCATGCAAAATAGTGATGAAAATATAAGCCATAATTCTTTACATCAAGCATGTTATGAATGATTGAGTTTATTTAAGTATGATCTAGATGATGATGAATGATCTATTGTATGTCTCCAAGAAGATAGTTATGTTAAATTGAAGAGCACATCTAGAAGATTGTTTCATGTTTCACAAACAAGGAATCTCATGTTATCGTATGTGAGAGGAAGTAATAATAATGAAGTGTTAAGTGTAATATTCATGACTTGATGTGCTTATGGAATATGATACATGTTAGAGATGATGTTAGATTAAGATTATGATTGTTTCGTATTGAAAATTAATTGAAAACGTAAGGATTCCGCAATGACTTACGACTCTGTCAAATTGGAACGGTCGATCGATACCTTTTTGGGCGTCCGATATAGTTTGACAAGAGTGTAGCGACAACTATATCGGGCGACTGAAACTCGGTCGATCGGTCGACCGATATAGACTAGAACGGAAGCTCGAAATCCTTTCGGACATCCGAACTGAAAAAATGTCAAGACTCAACAATAGCAACGGTGACCAATCGAACGATCGAAACCATTTCGATCGACCAATCTGGGTTAACTCACTGGAATGACTTCTGACCGTCGATGAAGAAATTTGACCGACCAATGACGGAGAAGATGACACTGTTCATAACGGATGACCGATCTTGTTTCGGTCGACCGAAGACGGTCAACCAAAAATGGGCAACCGAATCCTCTCAAGGTCGACCGAATGTATATGCATGAATGAAGAATGATCAAATGGTTGACTGAACCCATCAAGGTTGATTGGAAGTATTGATTATGCAATGAATGGAATGATCAAAAGGTCGACCGCTACCTTTTCAATCGACCAAAAGACTGACAAACGGGCGTCCGCTCCTCATATCGAACGGCCGCTGAACAGACCAAAGACGGACGACCGTTTTGACTTAAAGATGATCAGAGCTTTGCTCCATACGACCTTAATCAACCTTCGGATTAAAAGAAATGTCCATAATGATTCAGAGCTTTGCTCCATACGACTTTGATCAGTCTTCGGATTGAAAAAGAGGTCCATGATGATTCGGAGCTATGCTCCATACGACCTTGATTGATCTTCGGATTGAAAGAGAAGTCTATTATGATGGGAAAAGTTAAGCCAGCCTTGAGCGAGGCACTTTCTCACGGGTTACCATTTTGCCCTATCTAGATGGGAGTCTCTCCCTTTACGAATGTTTCCATCTTATATGAGGTCATCCCGCCCGGGCTGGCCGTGGCACTGATCACCATTGGCCCATGATGGTCTAGATAGTTGCACATTGTGTGCCGGCAATGGTATTCCTTACAAAAATGAAGAGCTCTTCCAAAGAATGAAAGAAAGAAAGAATGAAAGAACAAATGTCTAAGAACATGAATGAAAGAATATGAACGAAAGAACATAAATGAACGAACACCTATGAATGATCTTGAAAGACAGCACATGAATGATGAACAAGTACTCCATTGATTTATATGTTTTACTCCATGCTTATTCTTATGGAATTATCATATGACCTATATGAACTCACACTTAGCTTTTTTCTAATGGTTGAGCTTGCTTCCCTGTATAATCCCCATAGGTACATGATGATGACTCGTGACGTGTTGGTGTAAGCACGGAGACTACGCTTTGAATGGCACGTGCATATGATTATGGTCGAGTCTAGTATGAGTTGTATGTTCATGCGATATATTAGATGGTATATCTACTTTGATGGGTCGTACTAGGTCATGGCCGGCCGTAGACGTTTTTATGTTTAGTCCTCATGTTCTTACTTTTATTGCCTCATACTAAGATTCTTGGATGTACCATTTTGCTTCCGCACCTTATTTCATATCGAGACAGTTTGGCATACTTATTGATTTTGCTTTCGCATTTACCTTCTATTGTTGTATTATTCTATTTGCTAAGTCTTCCGCTTATATGTCATTTTCCTTGATCGTTTGGTCAACAAAAGAGTCAAAGAAAGACCGAAGAAAAGTAGCGCACGAGAGGAGCTCGTGCCACGTGGCGGGGTTGAATTTTGGGGCGCTACATCAGGCGTCAAGCTTTGAGCATTAGGCATCGGGATTCAGGGATTAGGCGTCGGTCGCCGAGCATCAAGCATCGGTCACTAGCATCTATGGTCAGTCGTCGGGTATCGGGCATCAGACATCAACTCTTTTCACATGGCTAGGCGCAGATTGGGAGATGGGGGTGCCTAGGCGCAGATTGGGAGATGGGGGTACCTGTTCAATTTTTTTCTTAGAATGGTCGGTTTAGTCTCGTGAGATGTGGATTGCGCAAATTAGATGATTATAACGGCCGAGATTCACTAATTTGAGGGTGAGATCAAAATCTCTGATCCAACAATAATTTTCCTCATATATATATATATATATATATCAAAATCTCTGATCCAACAATAATTTTCCTCATATATATATATATATATATATATGAGATTAAGTAGGGTACAACAGAAAAAATCGGTTGCAAGTTGTAATCAATTCATCCAAGCCGTTGGATTGCCCTTTTTAATAATCAATGGATGAGATGGACGTGTTTGTGAACCAGGGCGTGCTTTGTTTTTTTTTTTTGTGTTCTTTCACCCTCAACTCCGCCTATGTTTTATAGCCGGTCCCAAGCCCGGATAAAGGAGGAGGGTTGTGTTAGGCCCCGACAGCCAGCATAAAACCCTGTCGAATCTCATGAATATGGATCAACGAAGCGTCGTATGATCCATGTAGCCGACCCCACCTAGTGGGATAAGGCTTTTTTGTTGTTGTTGTGTTCTTTCACCCTCGATCCCTCCCACCTGGTTGGCCTCCCTCCCTTCCCCTAAATCCCTCGATCCATCCCTCAATCTCCTTTCCAAAAATTAAATCCTACTCGCTCGAAACCCTCTGGCAATGCTGCTGTGAACTACTGTTGCAAACTGCGCAACTCCGATGAACTCCAACGTCGCTATTGCTCCATCGCACCTCCGATGACCCCCGTCGCAAACTGCTGCTGCCCTTGACTCCGGCGACCTCCGGCACCGTTGTTTCTCCCTCGCACCTTCGACGTCCCCCCTCTCGAACTCCAGCGTCGCTGCTGCTCCCTCGCTGCTTGACGATCCCCTCTCAAACTCCAGCACTGCTGCTGCTCTATCTCGAATTCCGACAATGCCGCTACTCCCTTGCGAATTGTTGTTGGTTCTATGCGACTCAGGCGACCTTCGGTGCTACTGTTCTCACACGACTCTGGGGATCTCCGGTCCTGCTTCTGCTCTCACACATTCTGGTGTTGCTGCTGCTCCAGCGTGACTCCTACATTTCTTAGCGAAATCATGCCGCACATCTTCAGATCGATTGAAAGTTAGGAGCTTCATCACATTTCATCATGTGAAGAATATGATGTATATGATTAACAACATGTCACACTAACTTCATGTGAAGAATATGATTTATATGATTAACAACATGTCACACTAACTGTCTAGAATCAGGAATGTATTCAGTTCTCAATTTATTTTAGAAGAAGATCCAAACATGCACGAATCTTAGCAAGATAGGAACTTGACATTTGAATATCTTTATAATGAATGGCATAAGCCATTAGGTAAAGATATTTTCGCAGATGATTTGTTCGATACAATCAAGTCTTTATGACATCCCTAGAAGTAAAATTATCTTGATAAACAACAGCGAGGTGATGGAATGCAGGTCAAATATTTTTCTTTTCTTGTAAAGAGCCAAAGACATCCATATCACTTTTTAATTCTATAGAATTTAACCCTTCAGAGCCATCAAGAAAACTTTTCTTAGAGATTTCTGTGATCTCTTTTGTAATCAAACACAAATTTCCTTTTTTTTTTCTTTCAGGTTCATGTAGATTGCGCCCTGTAAAGAAAAAGAATACGCAGGATGACCCTCTCTATGCATCTTCTATTTCTATACTAACGCCTACATTTCTTGCTGTAAATATGTAGTCATTTACCTATTACCAGCATTAGCATGAGCCACATATTAATTTAAGGTGCTGCAAGATTGAGAAGTCAGGTGAGGAGGTCGAGCAGGAAACAAAAATTCCAAGCTTGATAATCTTGTTGACGATTTTTTTAGTACATGATAGGAGTGCTCTATTTTATTTATCAAACAGGGCAACTTCCTCCACAAAAGCATATTATTGAACTAATACCACTTTGAAGAAAAAAAAGGAATGCCATAGAACAAGTCGGAGATATCCAACGCATAGACTTTCCATCTCATGCCATCATCCCCCAAAAGAACTGTTTCTGAACACCAATCCTCTTCTTAATAGTACGCCTTTCGAGGATTATTTCGTGTGTGGTCGGTGATGTCGCATGGGAGCAGAAACAGTGCCAGAGGTCACCGGAGTTGCGTGGGAGCAGCAGCAACATCGGAGGTTGCTGAAGCTGCATGGGAGCAGCAGCAGTGCTGGAGATTGCCGGAGTCGCGCAGGACAAGCAACAGTTCGCGAGGGAGCAGTAGCGCCAGAGTTCGAGAGGGGGGTTATGGTGCTAGGGAGCAGCAGCAACGCCAGAGGTTGCCGGAGTCGCGCAGGAGCAGCAGCAGTTCGTGAGGGGTTTCGTCAGAGGTGCGAGGGAGCGGCGTCGGAGTTCGAGAGGGGATCGTCCAAGGTGTGAGAGAGCAGGAGACCGCCGGAGTCGTGCAAGAGCAGCAGTAATTCGCGAGGGGGTCATCGAAGGTGCGAGGGAGCAGTGGCAGCGCCGTCATTCGAGAGGTGGTCGTCGAAGGTGTGAGGAAGCAGTAGCGACGCCGGTGTATGTCAGAGTTGCACAGGAGCAGCAGTGACACCGGAGGGGTTTCTCGAGAGTGATTTGGTTTTTGGGAGGGAGCTCGAGGGATCGAGGCATTTGGGGAAAGGGGAAAGGTTGAACCAGGTGCGGGTGCAAAAACCAGAAAAAAAAAATCAAAAGATGCCGGTTCACGAGCGCTTCCATCTCATTCATTCATCAATAAAAATGCTGATCCAACGATTTGGATCAACCGGTTGCATCTTACAACCGATTTTTATGGTTGCAGCGTACTTAACCTCTCTCTCTCTATATATATCTCCACATGTAGTGGGCACACTTTGCAACCCAACGATTGGAGCCATCAGATCCCATCAGGTGCGCATCACGCCTGTGGAAAAAGCCAATCCAGTTTAGGGGCATTTTAATATTATGAGTGGATTACTAGCGGTTTAGGGGGGGCTCGAACGACAATCTATGATCCCTTATCTCCACACACGTTAGGTCACTCGGAGACTCGAACAGCGGAGGGTGAATCATATCGAACCGCGGTCGCAAAGGCGAATGGCGGCCACTACAAGGAAATTGGAATTTTTCGACGGGCAATTTTCGACTATCACATTTCCTTCGCAATTTGTGATGGATTTTGCAACGGATAGGCATCCGTCAGAATTTTTGACGATTTTAGCCATAAAAAATAAAAGAAATATATTACGAAATCAATTATATTATTTTTTTAATTTTTTGGCAGTTCAGCACGTCGATATTTTCGTCGGATGCCTATCCGTCGGAAGTTCCGACGGTCGCATCCGTTGTAATAAAAGTAATTAAATATTATATTATTTTAT
Source organism: Pontederia crassipes (assembly GCA_030549335.1). Taxonomy (NCBI): domain Eukaryota; kingdom Viridiplantae; phylum Streptophyta; class Magnoliopsida; order Commelinales; family Pontederiaceae; genus Pontederia; species Pontederia crassipes. Next base: position 4,754,881 of record JAUKPH010000022.1, on the reverse strand, counting down.
TATTAGAATTACTGACGGTTCCGACCGTAAGAAGTTTAGACGGTCTGGACCATCGGTAATTGTAAAAGTAATTAAATATTATAATCATATACATAATATATAATATGATATATATTTTATTTATTTAATTATCAACATATCAGACTGTTGATAGTCTCGACGGTCTATAACATCGATAATTATAAAACAATTAAATATTATAATATATTTTATTTTTTAATTACTGACGGTTTTGACTGTCAGTACTTTTGACAGTCTAAACCATCGGTAAGTATAAAACTAATTAAATATTATAATCATATATATCATAATATATAATATGATATATATTTTAATTATTTAATTGTCGACGGTTCGGATCGTCGGTACTTTCGACGGTACGAACCGTTAGAAGTTCTAATTTCATTCCCGCCCCACCCCTCGCCAATTTTTCTTATATTTCTCTTGCTCTCACCTCCTCTCCCCCTCAGATTCTCATTCCCACTTCCTCTCTTCTTCCGACAGTGGTTCCGGCTTGGCTCGGAGTTCCTCTCCGGCTCTCTCCCCCTTCGGCACCGGTTCTTCTTTGGCTCGGCTCCGGCTTCCTCTCCGGCTCTTCCTCTCCGATCTCCGGCTCCCTCTTCCTTTCTCTCAATCTCCCTCTCTGATCCGGCCGCAGCCGACTTGGGCCGGCCAATCTGGCCGGTGCGGCCGCCAGACCGACCGCGACCTGATCGGCCGCCAAGCGGCCTGATCTGGTCACCAGGCGGCCGTAGCCGGCCAGATCGGCCGCCAAGCAGCCTCATCTGGCCGGTTGCGACCAGATCGGCCGCAGGCGACCTCATCCGGCAGGTTCCGGCCTGATCGTCCGCCAAGCGGCATGATCCGACCGGCTCAGGCATGATCGGCCGCCTGGCAGCCGAATTTTGCCGCGGGTGTTCGGCGGCCACCTGGCAGCAGCATATTTTTTTATATATTTTAAAAATTCATTGCGACGGTCGCGGCTACCGAAAGGTTTCGATGGTCGAGGCCGCCAAAACTTTCGGTGGATGTTTTCAAACCGTCGGAGATCATTTTGTGGTGCCTCATTTTTTGACCGATCGTTTTCGTCGATAAACCCATCAGAAACTTCTATTTTGGATTGTTTCTTTCGATTTTCCGACGGATAAAACTGTTAGAAAACATCATTTTTCTTGTAGTGAGCTTAGGGGCGGATGAGAATGGTTTATAGTAATAATATTGTCGCCCGCCTTTCCTTCCGTTCTTCCTTCCGTAGGGCGAGATGCGGCACGGCGAGGCGCAGATCGGCACGGAGAGGGCTTCGGACAAGGTGGCAAAGGCTTCGGATGAGGCGATGAGGGTCTCGGCAGCGAGGGCTTCGGACAAGATGGCAAGGGTTGCCGTGTTTTCCTCCTTTGTGATTCAGCAACACTCGCTCTTCTGTTCGCCTTTGCCATGCGACCGCTCGGAGGAGAAAGAGAAGATGCAATGTCGTCCTCCGCCGTTCGGCTTTGCCGCACGTTTCCTTGTAGCTAAACCACTCCCCTGCCATAAACCACCTATAAATCGATCCGGCTTTTCACAATAAATTACTGTCCAATCGCCGATGAGATCGGATGACTCCAATCGCTGGGTTGCATGGTGCACCCACTACACGTGGTGTCACCTTAATATTTCTCATATATATATAAGCTCAAAATTTATATTTGGACGATTTAATATGCATCTCTCTCTGAGTAGGAGAAAAATATTATTCTTCGTTGCGGGTATGAGTTAGTTGGCGTCAGAGTAATTCTAAGGAGGGATTGTTTCATACAATACCAATTTAAAAAATTAGTAATTTAGGTCACTATTAAAATGGATTATTTAAATCATCGACAATATCATATTATATTATTTGGTAAATATTAGTAATATAAATAATAGTTACAGAGCAAACTATCAAAATGTGTCTAATTTTTTTAAAATATTGATAATATATTATTACTAAATAAATAAATAAAATGAAGGAAGGTATACGCCGCATCCTAACGTATCATAATTTCATAAAAGGAAGGAATTCGAAAAAAAAGGAAACAATAACGGCCAGAAACGGCCGACAGGGGAGGTGAATCCTCCCCTGGTTTGCGCCACGATTCTGGCCGACCGATCCTATAAAGGTGGGACGCGAGGGCGACCTCGCGCCCCCTTGAACCTCAGTCGACCGCCGCCCCTCCGTCTTCTTCTTCCTCCAATCCGGCGACCGACGCTCGGAGCAGAGCAGAGACGATGACAACCGCGACAACCCGACGTGCCTTCAACTCTCAGCGACCACCTCCGGCGTTCGTAAGGATCGAGCGCAACTCCTCGTCGCCCAAGAACAACTAGCAAACGACCGAAGACCGTCGGCGAACTCCAACCTTCGAAAACGGAAAGGTACTCTAGCATTTTAATCCCATAGATGACGAATTAAGGATTATTTGATGCGTAAAATTGATCCATTATGATCCTGAAGTAGTTAGCAATATTTTTCGTATTCTGATCATCGTTGTTGGACGGCCGGAGGACTGCCGAAAACGGAGAAAAGTCCGGCGGCCCTATTTTATCATGGGGATCGATCGACCGATAATTGCAATCGATCGACCGATCTGCGCGAGAATCTCATCAGAGGTTTATGGATCGATCGACCGGCCACACCAAGGCGGTTGACCGATCCATCTATCAACAGACAGATTTTAATATCATGATCGGCCGACAGATTTTCCCGAAAGGATGACCGATCTGACGTGCACTGCGCATCCCCACAATCTCATGATCGGTCGATCGATCATCGGGACGGTTGACTGATCTAGAGTAGTCGGTCGACCGATCCATAGACAATCAATAGAAAATAAGGGTCGACCGATTCAATAGAACCGGTCGATCGAGGTTAAGGAATGGTCGACCGGTCCAGTAACGGTCGACCGGTCCAATCGAACCAGACAGTTCGAACCGTTCGGTTCAGTCAGACCCATCGGTCTGAACTAACCGATTCGACCCACTCAAAGATATAGAGAGACATAGAATATTGTTTAATATTGACATCATGCAAATCAGATTCTGACCCGGTTTGATTCCGACTCATAAATCAAAATTGGAGACTCTAACCAGTTCACCTATACTGGCCGAGCTCTATTGTACCGGAGTTAACACCCATGTGGGTCCTGAATCATAGATTACATGATAAGTAAAGATAAATAAAACAAAGACAAAGATAAGGGATTGTTATCTGCCGCCCCATTGTACAGAACAAAGATTATAGTATGGCATAGAGAAGGGCAGGTAGTTAGCTAAGGAGACAGCGAATCTACTGGTCTTCAATGACCACTGTTCTTGAGACTTGAGGTTCTCTCCCACCTGTGTCTCGAATGAAGGTGATGCAATGGTCACGCTCCTTCCCTCAAAGAATATAGTATTGAACCAGAGGGACAGGTAGCTATTCCTTGCCCCATTATACCTTTTTCCAATATACGAAATTGCAGACTTAACTAATTCAATTCTTATGAAATCGCAAATCAAATCATTTGCTCTTACCTCAACAAAAGAAGCATGAACCTCTTCTTTAGAACCATTTTGTTCTTGGTTCCAATTCAATAGACAGTGACCCTACAGGTTCTTAAATGACCGGACCTGCATTCTGAATTGGGTGACGCATTGTCGCACCCCTCTTTCCTTTTAGACTCACTGGCTTTACAGACATAGAGGCACCTCTAACATCCCAATCTAATAAAGTCGAGCTCGTATAGGACAATTAACTTTAAGAATATCATAGTAATGTAAAAGACGTAGTGCAACTCATAGTAATGTAAATACAAAGCAAAGTATTGTACAACATGGAATATAGTACAGTAAAGCATGGAACATAGTATGGTAAAGATAATGTAGAGTAAAGACAAAGTATGGTCATAGTAATGAACAGAGTATAGACTACTGATATTGTTAAATATAACGTATTGCTAAAGTATGGAACATGGTGCAAGGTCAAGGTATAATATTGATCATCATTGATAGTGTTATTATGATTATCATTGACCCTTATTTCACCGTCTATTTGCTATTGAACTGAGCTTTTTGCTCACGGGTATTCGATTCCTCTGCAATGGAATTTTGCAGGTGAGAATGCTAACTGACGAGGTATTGGAGGGCACAGAGCTTGGAGAACGCTGCACATGACATAAATATTGCTACAAGCTCTTGAATTAGATATTTACATTTCAGCATGTTTTCTTCTATTGACAGACATCATGGTCTTCCGCTTATTGAACATTTATCCTTGTTGAACTTCTTAAAGTTACTATCCCTTCTTATCTGGTAATAGATTGCATTTATTATTAATGTCTCTTGACATTCTACCGTTCGAACTTTCGCATTAAAGTCTTTGAATCTATTTTGTAATATATTGATGCCATGTATGCCATTTTGTTGAATGGTCATAGTTCAATAGAGTAGTAGGTAGTGTAGCGCTCCTGGAGTCAACCTGACTGCCTACGTGGCAGGAGGGGCGATTTTGGGGGCGTTACATTGATAATTTGAAGGGATGTGATGCCTATGTGCTCACGGGCATCACAAGCGAGCAAAGCATGCTGCAGAATGTGAAATCTCTCAGGGGTTTTGAAGTCATCGACAAGGTCAAATCTATGATCGAGGCGATTTTTCCAGGCGTAGTGTCTTGTGCCGACATCTTCTTCAGTGCGCACGAGATTCCTAAGAACGCGTTGGTGAACATTAAATCTATACATCTACCAATAATCAGAGGATGCATGTCAAATGCTAAAACAGATCGACTAGTGGTCTCATAAATATAAACGTTATATTCATAGCTAGGTTAATGGGCTGTCAAGCTCAGAAAAAGCGACTCTACCAATGCAAACGAAGACTTGGCTGAGGTGAACTTGCCATTAGGAATTGATGACCTCATACCATCTCTGTAACGTCCCCGAAATTAGCTCCACGATACGTGTTGTGAGCGGGTTCCGGAGTGTTACATGGTGCACGATGTTATGGTTGACCCGAAGTCAACAAAACACATGACAATAAAATACAATAGGAAAAAATAATTAAAATCTATTCTATTTAAAATGTAACGGAAGCGATAAAAAATAATGGGCCATATAGCATCAAGTCCAATGACATCAAAAGTACGATGGCAGATAGTCCAAATACAAAGGAGACTCAAAGTCCATAATATAATGACTCTAAAAACATTCCTCATATAAGGACATACAACATAATCTATAATAAAGGCCCATAGGCCGATTCATACATAATCCGTAAACAACATAAGATACCATTGTTGAAAACAAGTGGGAAAGATGGAACAAAATCAGACTTCGAGGCACGACGAATCGCTATCTTTAGAGTCATTTACCCCCACACAAAGTTAGCTATCGGGTTACGGCAACAACACTCCCAAGATACAACGAAGCCCTGGAGTCCATCAACTAGCAATATCAAAGAACTCACAATCTCTTACTCAATGAATTTGCAAAGCAAGTGTAGAAATGAATGGACTTAACTCAAGAGGGGACTAGTATTTATAGGTGATGAAAAGACAACTCTTCATGTAAGGACACAACTCTTTATGTATGGACATGTCCCCATAGGTTGCAATCTTTCATTCAAAATTGCACATTTACAAGTTTAAGTCTTTTCATTCAAATATGTATTGTTTCATTCAAACAATATACTCTTTTATTAGGCACCTTTTAAGTGTGAACATATAGTTCATTTGAAATTTGAAATCTACAAATTTCATCAATCCCCCGCTAGATTGCAAATTTCAAAAATATTAAATTGTACAGTTATGCATAGTGAAAAGTATCATTTAGATTTGAACATTCCCTTAGTGTAGACTTTTCAAAGTTCAAACAGGTAATCCGAAAAGATCACACACACAATTGTGTTTAATATTTCGAATAAGAGATTAACATTGTAGCGCTATTATGGCCATGTGCCCATCCTGGTTTCATGAATATTTACTCGAGAAAAACCTCTAAAACTCTGAGCTGAAGCGGCACCACTTCTATATTCATATAGGTGTAATCCCTCGATAACACATATCAATTTCGGATAACATATATTCATTCATTAAGAGTTATTAACTCATCCTCAATAATACTTGCACTAAATCCACATTCTTGGTGCACCAGTTATTAAGTAATTTGTTGTTACTCATTGAACTTTGAAATCAGATTTTTACTAAAATAAGGAAGAATTTCCATTACTAATAACTATAGGTTTTAAATCCATTCTGATAGAAAAGTCCTTGACCTTTTCTCTTGACATCTCTTGTCAACGAGTCTGCTAAATTATCAGTTGATTTAACATAGGTGATAGTAATCACACCACCCTCTATCAAAATTCTTATATATTTATGTCTCAAGCTAATATATCTAGACTTTCCATTATAAATTTTACTATAAGTTTGAGACATGGTAGACTGATTGTCATAGAACACAAAAATGGCTGACACAGGTTGTGGCCACAACTTAATGTCATAGAACTTGTTCTTTAATCATTCCACTTCTTTACTTGCAGTTGCCAAAGCGACAAATTCAGCCTCCATCATTGAATGAGTAATTTAAGTTTGTTTCTTAGAAGCCCAACAAATAGCTCCTCCTCCAATACTAAAAATCCAACCTATAGTAGAATTGGTGTCACTAAGACTTGACTTCCACCTTGCATCTGTATATCCTTCTAGTGCAATTCGATAATCATTATAACATAGACCCATATTAATGATTTTCTTTAAATAACCCAAGATTCTACAAATATCTTTTTAGTGATCCACACTAGGATTATTTGTAAATCTTGATAATTTGCACACAACAAATGCGATATCGGGTTTAGTGCAATTCATTGCATACATTAAACTTCCTATTGCACTAGCATACTCTAATTGTGTTATTCCCCTTCAAGAATTCTTATTTAATTTGAAATTGGGATCATAAGGAGTATTAACTTTCTTGATATTAAGATGATTGAATTTTGTCAATACTTTCTCAATATAATGAGATTGTCTTAGTGCAAAATCTTTATCATGTTTTTGCACTTTAATGCCCAAAATTGTATCTACTTCATTTAAATCTTTCATTTTAAATTTTGAAGATAGATACTTCTTGATTTTGCGAACACCATCTAAGTTCATACCAAATATTAATAAGTCATCCACATACAAGCAGATAATCACTCCATAATTTTCGATAAATTTGGAGTAAATACACTTATCTGCATCATTATGGCTAAAGCCATCCGATAATATTATCGAATCAAATTTTTCATGCCACTATTTAGGAGTTTGCTTTAAGCCATACAATGACAACAAATTTACAAACTTTCTTTTCATTTCCAGAAAGCATATAGCCCTCTGGTTGTTCCATATAAACTTCTTCATTGAGTTCACCATTTAAAAATGCAGTTTTAACATCCATTTGATGTACATGCAACTTGTAGATGGATGCTAATGCTAAAAGAACTCAAATAGAAGTCATCTTAGCAACTGATTTATAGGTATCAAAATAATCTAGGCCTTCTTCTTGTCTATATTCTTTAGCAACTAGTCTGGCCTTAAAAGTTTGTATGGTGCCATCAATATTGTTTGGTAATATTGAATACATGTTATCATCAATAGCTTCTTTCCAAAATATTGAATCTGTTGAAGCCATTGCTTCTTTATAGGTTTGTGGATCTTCTTCCACATTCAACATTATAGGAATTTAATTAATCACACTACTTCTATTTCCTTAGACAAGAAATATTATTGATTGTAATGAAATAAAATCAGGACCTAAATCTTTTTCTTTTTTTTATCCGTTGACTTTTCTTTGGTTCTATAGAATCATTGTAACTAAGGCTCTTATGACTTTTATCTTCAAAGATTTACGAATCTATTTGTGAGTTCGCAGAACTAGAATTAGAATCATTATAGAATTTATTTTCAATAAATTCTACATCTCTAGTTTCAACTATTGTATTAGATGTCAAATCTAATATTCTGTATGCTTTGGAATTTTGAGCATAACCCACAAAAGTTCCTTTCAAAGCCCTTGGTCCTAACTTAGTCCTTTTATGATCATAGACTTTATAAAATGCTAAGCACCCCCACACTTTGAAATAACCTATATTTGGTTTTCTTCCTTTCCATACTTCATATGGGGATATATTTATTTTTCTGAAGGGAATCCTATTATGAATATGACATACAGTAAATAATGCTTCACCTCATAAGTTATAAGGTGATTTTGCATTTAAAATCATGGAGTTAACTATATCTACTAAAGTACGATTTTTTCTTTCGGCTAATCCATTATGTTGTCGAGAGTAAGGTGTTGTACATTGATGTGCAATATCATTATTTTCACAAAACATATCAAATTCAGTAGAAAAATATTCTCCACCTCTATCATTACGAAGAAATTTAATTTTCTTTTCATGTAGATTCTCAACTTCAAACTTATAACATTGAAACATTTCAAATGCTTCACATTTATTTTTCAACAAACATACATAAGTATATCTAGAACAATCATCAATAAATGTTATAAAATATCTTTTCCCTCCTCTAGTAAGGATGCCATTTAATTCACAAATATCAGAATGTATTAACTCTAACACTTGTGTTTTTCTTTCAATTGCATGAAAAGGTTTCTTCGTAGTATTTGATTACATACAAATTTCACATTTATCCTTAAAATACCGCTAAAAGATATGTAATTATTTGCATGCATATTTCGAAGAGTTTGATAAATTTAAATGTGTTAATCTAGCATGCCACAAGGAACAAGAATCAACAATATAAACAGAAGAATCATTCATATTATTGATCCTGAGTTTGAACATACCCTCATTACAATATCCTTTTCCCACAAATACATCATTCTTAAACAAGATAAATTTATCAGATTCAAGAATAACTTTGAATCCTTTCTTACAAGGCAAACTAGCAGACACCAAACTTTTCCTCAACTCTGGAACATAAAGAACATTCACTAATGTCAACTTCTTTCCAAAAGTGAAATTTAGTTCCACCATTTCTTGCCCAAGCACTTTAGCCGAATTGTTATTTCCAATAAGGACTTCTTTATTGTCAACATCTTCATAGCTTTTGAATTGCTCTCTATTGTTACAAACATGTACAGTAGTACTTGAATCAAGTCACCAATCACAATGTTTAACAGATTATGCCATATTTACTTCAGTCATCATACCAATTTGAATTTCTTCAATTCCTTGCGTGATCATTGCAATTAAATCCTTTTCTTCAATAACATTGGCATTGGAAGTAGGAACCTCTTTATAATGATTGTCCTTCTTTGGTAGTTTGCATTGGTTGGCATAATGCCCCTTTTTGTTACAATTGTAATAAGTTTGCTTTTTCTTCAAATCTTGCTTGTCACTAGTATTCGAAGAAAATTTTCTCTTGCCTTTCTAAGTATTATTCTTCTCAACTTTACCAACATAATTCACTTTAGAATTATGTGGAAGATACACTGCATCACATTTTCTATTTTCTTCCTCGATGCAAAAATGCCTTAGTATATTTTCTATTGTGAAGTCCATATGCAAGAGTTTTTTCCTATAATCATTTCAAGTTGTGGGCAATTTTGAAATTATTACTCCAACTTATAGTGACTCAGGAATCATAATTTTGAGGTCACGTAGCTTGTTTACTAGGACTTGTAATTCATGGATTTGATCCAAGATGGTGTAGATTCCAAAGGACACCAAGAGGGGGGGGGGGGTGAATTAGTGTTCAATCCGAAAACAAGCTATTACTGATCGAAACACAGAGATGTTACTGGTCGAAACACAGGTTCAATTAAACTATCTCTCCCTACCATCCAAAGTAAAAGTGATCCTGATGCCTATATTGAATGGGAACAAAGAGTAGAAAGTATATTTCATCATCACAATTACTCTATTGAGAAAAATGTTAAACTTGCCCTTATATCTTTTGCCGATTATGCTATTACTTGGTGGAATCAATTAACCATTAATAAGCACAGAAATCAAGAACCTCCAATTGAGAATTGGGATGAAATGAAAGTTATTTTGAGGAGAAAATTTATTCCGCATCATATATCGTGACTTACGTATGAAATTGCAGACTATGAGGCAGGGATCAAAGATTGTTGAGGAGTACTATAAATAGATGAAAATGACACTAATATGCACTAATATAAATGAGGATCTTGAAGACGCAATTGCAAGATTCATATGTGGGCTGAATCGATAGATTTCCAAAGTTGTGGAATTGTAAGAGTATTTGAAGTTGGATGAAGTTCTGCATAAGGCTATAGAGGTTGAGAAACAATTGAATAAAGATATTTGTCTTATTAGCAAATCTGACAGTTCAAATTCTGTTTGGAAATCAAGATGGCGTGCCAATTCCAACTCAGTTGATAAGCCAACTTAAAAAATGGAGGAGAAAAACAAAACTGAAAATTTCAACTCAAGGGATAAAAGAATTGTCCTAACAGCTCACAAAGGACTCACTATATTAAATATTTTTATTGTCTTGGTTTAGGTCATGTTACTTCACAATGTCTAAATAAATGTGCTATGGACAATGATGATATTGCATCTGAAGAAGAGTTGTCACAAGTGAGTGCAACGTCCTATGGAGAAGAAAGTGGGAAAGAAATTGAAGAAGTTAGAAAAAGTTTGGTTGCACAACATCACTTGAAGAAAGAGGAAGCTGATTGTATAGCAACTCCAAACAATTCTGAGAGTAGTGAGAAGGACAAAAATGAAAAATATGAGTGTTACAACTTGATGATGAAAATGATAGCCACACAACTTTTGAATGCTTAGAAATGCCACATTCTATACAACATTTAGATGCTGAGTATTATGAGAGTTGTGAGAATCAAAGAAGATTAGATCTTGAGTGTTTAGAAAGGCTACATCCAGAGAGGTATAAGCAAAACGACTTGAGTGTTGAGGCAAAAGAAAGAGAATTCTATAAATTTTCTCCTAAAACTAACCATATTTTGTCTTTTGATTCTGATTTATCCATGCAGATATGTAGGAGTGGAGTATATGAAGAACAAATTCTATCATACAAGGAATTGAAAGAAACTGTATTGGATTTATGATGACTAGTTTGAAAAGTTCATCTCTTACCTTTGAAACTTTATATTTGTTTGATGTGACTACCTTGCTGGTTTTAATTGAAAGAAGCATTGAATGTTATGCAAACATTAGATCTCAATTTCCTATTCCATTTAGTTATTCATTGAGTGCTGAAACACTTTATGTGAGCCATATGTCAATCTTTTAGTGAACATTTTCTAACCCTGAACACTTTTGAATGATTGATTATGATTTCTAGATTTTATGATGAGCCTAGAGTCATTCATTTCTTTAAATCCACCTTCGTGCTTTCCTAAGATCATTTTTGTTGATGATGGTTGCAATATTGCATATAATTTTCACATCATGAATGGGAATTTCATTGTATCTGCATTAGTAAGACTTCTGTGCATTTTTCAACAAAGATTTGGGATTAATCTCTTTGGAGATATCTTCATTAATAGCAGTCATTTGTAAGGTAATTTTGATGATGTTCTGGTTTGTTGCAAGGACTTCCATGATTTCCTTTGTAAGCCAAGTTGTTTGCTGCGTTACAGATCCTATGATATTTCACTTGCATATTTTAAAAATCCATTTTATTTTTAGGGAAAAGATATTCTTATGTTGAAACTACTTGACAATCTCCTTATTAGATATCTAGTTCCTACATTGCACATTTTATTTGACTGGATCCTTATGCGAAAAGGAAGGTCCCCGAAGTGTCGCGATTTGATTCTTAAAATACCATCATCTCATGGGCATAAGATATTTCATCTAAGTGAGTATGAGAGTCACATTACTTTTATATTACTTATGTTATTCTTTCTCTACACTTGTAGGATTGATCGTATAAATGAGAAATTATACTTACGGTTCTAAATGAGATACATCTATTTGGCACATGAAAGGAAAGTATAAATATCTCCATTATTCGTGTCCTAGATTATTTAATAAATTCAGATATGTGATATGTTATATTCCCCTTATTGTGAATGTAGATTCGAGGACGAATCCTTTTGAAGAGGAGGGGAATGATATGAACTAGGGAAGCTTCCCGAAATGCAACCGATAAAAATTAGGATGTTCAAGTAAAGTCCGATGATGAATATAGTGTTGTGATCTTTGAAATAAAGAAACTGAATATGAACAATAATCCTTACGCCCACTTACAAGATCAAGAGCGAATCAACTTTAGAAGACAATAGAAAATCATTTACAAAGTGGGCATGCAACTACAAATTAGATCCAACTTCTCAATAAGCTACAAATTGGATCGCATGAAGAGTCAACATAATTTGGACTAAATAAATCATAAACTATATGATGCGTAAAATGATGTAGCAAAATAAAATCTCTAGCAAGTGCACTAATCGCTCAAGTAATATAGTAAATAGGAGTAAGATTGTCGAACCCACGAGGAATATTATGAATTCAATATCTGAATTTATAAATTAATAAGAGAAGAAAAACATGGATTTTGAAAATGAGTTTTATAATTATAAAAGAAAATAAAGAAAATAAGATAAGATAATGATGTTGAAGTTAGGCCTTAGGATGAAAATAGATCAGGATAAATATTTGAACTATAAAAGATAAATTTAATCTTTAAAGATTGATTAGAGTCTCCCTAAAGTAATCTAATATAATTAGATTGCGGTCTCCACGACTGGCATCTCTCAACCTAAGCATGCAGAACTATCTTAATTTAATAAGAATTGAGGTCTCCACGACTGGCATCCCATCAAATCATATTAATAATTAAGATGCATTAAATTGGATTCCCTAGACTATTAATCACTCCACAAACAAGTATAGATTAATAGTCCACACAAACTTGATTCTCCACACAATAGTTATAAAATTTATGTCGATTATTAATTTCATATAAAATCAATTAAAATTAGTATAATGAATTCTGAAATTAAACACTCCACAAACTGGTATAGCCTAATTCAGAAATCCAATTAACTAATATAAAGCATTAAGCATAATTAATAATTGATCAAAAAAGATTAAAACAAATAAAATAGGGTCCAAACATTTTCCTTCAATTAATAATCTCCTAAAATATAAAATCTAAAAACATGGAGTTCATCCTAGAAATTCTAGAGAGATAATAAAATACAAATCATAAAAATTGGAAGAATTACACCCAAAGTAAAATCAGGATCCTCAGATGTTGTCAGAGCGTTTGGATCAGCCGTCCGATCAAATCTCTCTCTTGGTCGAAGCCTGTAGTGCTTAGACACGCCGTAGAAGAAAACTACACTTCAAAGCACACGTTGGATTGTTGGTTTCATCCTCAATTTATAGGTGAGAACGAATCTTCACGTTGATTGCGGACGTAAATCGTACGGATGGAATTAAATTCACCGGTTAAAAGTTGATTACGATCTCTTCGGATTTTGGCTAAAATACAACTTCTTCTATAATCATTACTCCCAAAATGATAGACTCTTCTTATCTTTACCCCCTTTATGGAATCTCGGCCAAAATGATAAACAATTCTTATCTTTACCCCTTTTCTTCTAATTTTGGCCAAAACGATGAGTTATTCTTTTCATTACGCCCAAAATAATAACATCTTCTTATCTTTACTCCTTTGATCAAATCTCGGCCAAAACCTTAAGTCACTTCTTCTAGTCTCGCCCAAAATGATAAGTCCTTTATCCTAATCTCGGCCAAAACGAAGAAGAGTTCTTTAATCATTACGCCCAAAATTACAACTATGCATGTCATGTTACGTCCAAAAAATCAAGTTGCATTTGTTTTTACCCCCAACGAAGTAAGACGTAACTTTATCCAATGAAGGTGATGAAGTCAATTTTACGTCCTCATGTGATCATCTCGGCCGTAAGATCTTTGGGTGTAAAGATCATTTTTTCATTCCTATTTCACCCAATGATTTCAGGCCGTAATGATAATTCTTCAGCCGTGACACTTCAAAATCTTCTCGTTTTTACTCCTTAATATAACATCCAAAATGTTTACCCCTTATCTCATTCGGCGTTAATTCGACCTGCAGAATAATTATGAAAATGAAGTTAATCCATCCATAATTAAAATATTCAGAGAGTTGATAATTAAAATCGATAAATCCGGAATTATAATTAAAAATGGTCTAAAATGATGCATGCCATGATCAAATTATAGAAAAATAAATTAAAATAATAATCTAAAATATGTTATATTTTGCATGCATCAAACTCCCCCAAGCTTAAAGTCTTGCTTGTCCTCAAGCAAAAATTTAAAAGCAAGGCTCAAGAAGTTCCATCATAACCTCCACATTGTAAGTGACTAATTTTCTCACACAATTCTTTTGGACACTTACTACTCACTGTCTTATCATTTTCCATGCACTTAGTTTCATAGAGGTTCTGAATGCTACACAAATTTAAACAATCTCAAATTCAGCCTTGTAGAAAAATAATTTGTCTATCAAATAATAGCATTAATATTGAACACATAAGTACTAATTGAGCTTGAAACTCTTTTTTTAATCATTTTAAATGTTCTAATCTTCAAGCAGGATTGCACAAGGAAGTCCATGTAGCTGGCTTTAGACTGATGACTCCCAGACCAGATGGCCTTAGGGCAACAAGTGATAAGGCACCCATCGAGTTTCCTTGCCCGAACAACCAAGGTTCTGAATAAAGAGTTCGAACTTAGCCATGATTCAGTACTCATGTGCTTCTCCATATTCCACAAGATGGTCCTTGTAGCAGATTTTCGATCGACGGATTCCAGAGCAGTTGCCCTTAGGTCGTCAGACATGAACCCCTACGGATCTAATTACTCAAACACACCTTGGTTCCGGATAACACTTTTGTACCTACACATAACTTTATTCAAACTTTTTTTGTTGGGGTTCAACTAGCCCTTCTTTTCTCTCTTTTTTTTTTATTTTTATAAGCTCAAAAAGTACTTAATATGGTCAATAAGAAGGCTACTACTATCAAGACTTAAAATAAATAATAAAAAGGCATGAATATGGTTTTGTCGTCTAGACATTCATAATTCTATTTAGCATAGGTACATAGTCCATAAGTTTAATACTGAAATAGAAGTGATAAGAAAGAAAAGTATTCAAATTTCATCAATTAACAACATGCCTTTAAATTTTACTTAAAGATAATTAAAAGCAGTAAGACAAGTGTTAATAAGATGGTAGCAAAAATAAATGCATGCAATGGTATTTTTGGGAATTTTTTTTACTTTTTTTCAAAATTTTTTTATAAGTGCATACATAGGTAAATAAAAAGAAAACTAAAGAAGAATGCAATGCATGAAATACAAACTCCCCCAAGCTTTAACTAAATACTGTCCCCAGTGTTACGCCAACAAGGAAAAGAGATACAAACTCAATAAAAATAAAAAGGAAAGAAATGAAAAATAAAGAAAAGGGAAAAGACAATCGGATTTACTGTCTGTTGGCGGCGAAGTGCTCGGCCTCGGCCTCAATAGTTGTATGGTCTCGGCCTCAATATATGTCTCGGAGGAGAGATGCTCGGCATTATTGCGTGTGAGGGATGTCTCGGCCGCAATAGTTGAGGGTCTCGGCCGATAATCAAAGGAGAAGCTTGGCCACAATATGTTGTCGATGAAGATCTCGTCTGTCGATGGAGTTGATACCTCGGCCGGTCTAAGGCGGTGGAATATTGGCTTGAGTCGATGATCGTGGAGATTGCGGCCGAAAAGAGGAAAAGGGGTGTGGGCGCTGTTCCGACGTGATGGCATGCATTGACGAGTCATGTCGATTTCCAAGGCGGTTCATCCATTTTGCCTTGTCATGTCTGAAGTTCTCTCCTTACGCACGAAAAAAAATAGTTAGATGACTCCAAAACCAAGAGACAAGAATAAATTATAGAAACTTGACAACTAACTAAAGTAATAATTATAAACTAAAGAAAGAGGTTAAAAGGTAACTAATCTTCATCTAATTAATTGAAATATCTATAGTCTTAACTAAACTAATTAAATTAAAAGACTAACCAACTGAAAAAAATAGCAGAATAATAAAATTAGTTGTGATTAAATATTCAATTCATTACTACAACAACCAAGTATCACATAAAAAAAATTAGACGTCTGATCAGAATGTGTGACATATAAATTTATCCAAAGGATTTAACTTAGTTGTGATTAGATTTTCACTCAAGTCCTACAACAAATAATTTTCAGTAAGATAAGAGAGAAGAAGAAGAATATACAAAATAAAAAAAAAGAAATACATATAATAGGTCACAATGAAGGAAGATTAACAAGTTGAATTCAAAATTTAAACCGACTCGGACTTATCGAATTGAAAAATCATCATTAAAATCAATATCCGAGAGGAATTATCAGGAACCTATCGGCCGCCAAACTTTAAAGAAGATTATCGAAGGGCTCAAAAGAAACCAATCCAAATGCCAAGTATTAACATCTTGACCAAAAGACGATGGTCATAAAAATCATGCACTCGTTCAGCCGTAAAACTTGGAAAAATTAACCATGAGGTCAACACGCAGGCACAAAACAAATCAGGAACCAAATTACGGCCGAAAAATCAATAATCAGCATTAACATTTGCTCGGCCGCCAAACATGACATCTCGGCTGAAATTAGATTAGTTGGAAATAAAATAATCCAAAGCTCGTTCGGCCGCCAAAACCATGAAATAATGTCAAAAGGGATTAAACAACGTGAATAGATATGCAGGTGTAAAACTTGTTATATTACGGGCGAAACAAAGTCATCAAAGCCGGCCACAAAACAAGATAAGAAAATAATTGTCGGCCGCAAAAGTCTTGCACTAATGGATTAACAGAGATGAAAATCCAAGGCGCGAAAGACTAACACGAATATTTGCGGGAGATTTAACCAACGACATACATGTCGCAAAGAAATTTCTAGAAAATTATCTGTCGCAAAATCATGCTTAATCAATCCAATGCGCAAGAGAAAGAAATCAATTCGATCATCATGGATAAAGTGAAATTTCGGCCGTAAAACTTAGATAAAAATTGCCAGCCGCAAATATAAAGATGAAAGTTTGTCGAAGCTTTTGCAGACATAAACTGTTTTTTCCGAATCCAAAATAAGGTCAAATCAAACTTATACGTTCATAAATATTTTACGGCCACAAATAAAAAATGTACTTCACGGCCAATTAAATCACAAATAAGATAATCATCAATGCCAAAGTGTAGAACAAAAGTTAAATATTTGTGGCCGCAAAACTGAAAGACGATATCTCTAATAAAATAGACAAAATCAATCACGATCGTAAAACCATAGGTCGACACTGCAAGGCACAAATCATACGACGGTATCTCAGAAATTTGATCAGGCGTAATAAAACTCTGTAGAACGATTGGGCCAAACTCTAGAAAATCCGAGACGGCGTAAAAATTAACACGGCGATGAATCATCTCGGCTGAAAGAGAAATAAATTGACTCCTGGGCGTAAAGAATTAATCAACTCCTATAAACCAAATCAAAATGATGTCAACAATTTGATTTATTGGCCGCCAAACATAAAGCTATCCACGTCTCGGCCGAAATAAAAATTGTATCAGTAAATTGAAAGTCGGTTAATACGAATCCAACTGTTAAGGCGACAAATAAACATTACATCCGAAACGGAATTAAGTCATCCAAATAGGGCATAAAAAGTGGTCGAAATTGAAGCCGTAATAGGATAGAGAAATAACATAATTGTGTGCGTGCTCGGCGTAAAAACATCAGAATGATATAAAAAATCAGCATAAAAAACTCGAGGCGCCAACAGAAGGTGATAAGCGGCGCCAAAATCATGGAGACGTAGAGTTAGATGTAGTAAAATAATTATGGCGCCATCATTGTGTTAAATCAGAGAGAAGAAAAAAAAACTGGCATATAAACAAATTGGGTGCCATAGCAAGAAAAATCTCAGCATCAATAAAGATTTTCGAAGAGAAAAATATGAAAAAGACAAATACATCCAACCGTAGAAAAATCAAAGATAAAATTACAATAATAATTTTGTCGGATTATAAAAATATTATTCAGAATAATTATGTTCTCGAAAAATTTGGAAGCCAAAAATTTCGAAAGACTAATTAATAAACCTTGCACCACACAAAATTAAAAGATACCCAGAGATAATCAAGAAAGGAAATCACGAGAAGATGGAGGGAAGTCACGTCCAACAGCAAATGATCTGATTAAGAAGTCCATCTTCTTATTAAAGAGAAAATATATATGCGCGTGATACAAGGAGATGAATTTTTAAGAAAATCACGGTCCAGAATAAGATTAAGTTGGCAGTACACCTTGGCCGCGAAAGCCATCAAATAATGTCAGGATGAACCAGCGTGAATTTGGACTCAACTTGATTTGTGGGGCACCAAACAGAAAACATCAAAACAATAAAAATTACGGCTGAGACGACTTGGACGAAAAAGTCAATAAGTGAAATCCTATTACGGCTGAGGCGCCAAACAATAGACAAATTCATATTACGCCATGAAGGAAAAATACGCAAGCCAATAAATGGGTATGCATAAGTCTTTTAACAATTAAATCGGGACACACGATACGCATGCAAACCAGCCTTCATAATGCGCAAAAGAAGATGATTGTCTTGGAAAAACGCGCAAAACATACTGTGATATTTCCAGTAAATTCAACAAAAATTGCTCACAGTCGTAAATTCATAAATCGACACAAGTAAAAAAAAATCTTTATCCAATTAATAAAAAATCCAATCGGCAGCAAAATTTTAA
The DNA here is from genome assembly GCA_030549335.1 of Pontederia crassipes. Classification (NCBI taxonomy): domain Eukaryota; kingdom Viridiplantae; phylum Streptophyta; class Magnoliopsida; order Commelinales; family Pontederiaceae; genus Pontederia; species Pontederia crassipes. Next base: position 4,736,063 of record JAUKPH010000022.1, on the reverse strand, counting down.
AGTAGAATAGAGTATTGGCCGAAAGTTAACAAACTTTAGTCCAAAAATAATTAACAATCCCATTACCTTTATCTGCAAGAAGAAAGATGTTAGATTATTTACACAAATAAATAAAATTAAAAACAAATAGTACAACAATACATATCTACAAAAAAAATAAAAAAAATTACAGATAATTTATTTACAAAAAATATCTACAATTTATTACATCTCCTAATAATTCATAAAAATAAGAAATTAATTAATAAAATATTTCCCGGCAACGGCGCCAAAAACTTAATGCGTAAAATGATGTAGCAAAATAAAATCGCTATCAAGTGCACTAGTCGCTCAAGTAATATAATAAATAGGAGTAAGAGTGTCGACCCACGAGGAATATTATTAATTCAATATCTGAATTTATAAATTAATAAGAGAAGAAAAACATGGATTTTGAAAATGGGTTTTATAATTATAAAAGAAAATAAAGAAAATAAGATAAGATAATGATGTTGAAGTTAGGTCTTAGGATGAAAATAGATCAGGATAAATATTTGAACCATAAATGATAAATTTAATATTTAAAGATGGATTAGAGTCTGCCTAAAGTAATCTAACATAATTAGATTGCAGTCTCCACGACTGACATCCCTCAACCTAAGCATGTAGAACTATCTTAATTTAATAAGAATTGAGGTTTCCACGACTGACATCCCATCAAATCATATTAATAATTAAGATGAATTACGTTGGATTCCCTAGACTATTAAACACTCCACAAACTAGTATAGCCTAATTCAGAAATCCAATTAACTAATATAAAATCATTAAGCATAATTAATAATTGATCAGAAAAGATTAAAACAAATAAAATATGGTCCAAACATTTCCTTCAATTAATAATCTCTTAAAATATAAAATCTAAAAACATGGAGTTCATCCTAGAAATTCTAGAGAGATAATAAAATATAAATCATAAAAATTGGAAGAATTACACCCAAAGTAAAATCAGGATCCTCAGATATTGTTAGAGCGTCTGGATCAGCCGTCCGATCAACTCTCTCTCTTGGTCGAAGCCTGTAGAGCTCAAACACGCCGTAGAAGAAAACCACACTTCAAAGCACACGTTGGATTGTTGGTTTCGTCCTCAATTTATAGGTGAGAACGTATCTTTACGTTGATTGCGGGCGTAAAACATACGGTTGGAATTAAATTCACCAGCTAAAAGTTGATTACGATCTCTTCGGATTTTGACCAAAATACAACTTCTTCTATAATCATTACTCCCAAAATGATAGACTCTTCTTATCTTTACCCCCTTCATGGAATCTCGGCCAAAATGATAAACAATTTTATCTTTACCCCTTTTCTTCTAATTTTGGCCAAAACGATGAGTTCTTCTTTTCATTACGCCCAAAATGATAACATCTTCTTATCTTTACTCCTTTGATCAAATCTCGGCCAAAACCTTAAGTCACCTCTTCTAGTCTCGCCCAAAATGATAAGTCCTTTATCCTAATCTCGGCCAAAACGAAGAAGAGTCCTTTAATCGTTATGACCAAAATTACAACTATGCATGCCATGTTAACGCCAAAAAATCAAGTTGCATTTATTTTACCCCCAACGAAGTAAGACGTAACTTTATCCAACAAAGGTGATGAAGTCAATTTGATGCCCTCATGTGATCATCTCGACCGTAAGATTTTTGGGTGTAAAGATCATTCTTTCATTCTTATTTCGCTCAATGATTTCAGGCCGTGACACTTCAAAATCTTCTCATTTTTACTCCTTAATATAACATCCGAAATGTTTACCCCTTATCTCATTCGGTGTTAATTCGACCTGCAGAATAATTATGAAAATGAAGTTAATCCATCCACAATTAAAATATTCAGAGAATTAATAATTAAAATCGATAAATCCAAAATTATGACTAAAAATGGTCTAAAATGATGCATGCCATGATCAAATTATAGAAAAATAAACTAAAATAATAATATAAAATATGTTATATTTTGCATGCATCACCATATTTATTTGGAATTTTCGGAATCAATTATACATGAAAATTTTGCTGAGATTTGCAAAAGAAAATTGATTTGTTTATTTGAAGAAACTAGTTATAGGCTAAGTTGGGATCTTTTCTTCCACCCCAAATTCAGTCTTCTAGGGCCTATAAATACTGGTGTTTATTGTTATTTCAGACATCTTTGAATCTATTATAAAACTGGCTTAATTGCTTTTACTGTGAGGGACTGCAACTCGTTCTTCATGAACTTCTGCTGTTAATTATAAGGTTTGTAATCTTGTGATTAAATTCATCTATTTGTAATAGTGATTGTTTGGCTCATTATAATCTTGAGGTTGATATTTCGCTGCTTGAAAATTCATTTGATCTCATTTTTTTATTATCATATATTGTTCTGGTCACTCAAGACTTTTTTCTTGAACATCGTATCATCGAGTGTGATCTGTGTCCATGGCATCAGAAGGAATATCATAATAGGCGGAGGAAATTCTACAAGACCTCTCACTTAACGTGATAGTTCTAACCCTAGGCTTATGGTCCTCTTCATTATCATCTTTGATTCATCAATTCTTCTTCTAAAATTATGAAATTAATCTTTCTTAATCCATTGTGAGTCTAGTGTTATGATATTTGGAATCATGTTTATCAGATATTTATAGGAAAAGTTCTATACTCATCTTTAAGGTGTCATCATTCTCTATTCATCGAAATTGTTATCCGATTTTGTAAATTATGTATTAAATTCACTATGTCATGGAATTATTTGATAATTTATGTGCGTAAAGATACACATGTTAAGTTTCATTTACAAAATAATATGTTCTATGGAAGTTATAAATATTCAATATGTCTGTCATAATGAAATCTAGAGGAAATTATGTTAGTATTTATTAAATTTATTGTGCTCAGTTTGGAGGGATATAAATTCAAAGATTTTTATGACTTGCACCCTAAGAATTCTATTGTTATATAAAATTGATAGTTCTGGAATATGAGTTGTTTACTATTTTATATAAATAATAAAAGTAACGTCACTCAGTGTGTCAGAGCACAAAAATGACATGTTGATTTTTTCTGAAAACAAAGCTTAATGAAATAAAATCTGAAACTTCTACGTATTAAGAATTCTATAATATGAAAGTAAGAAGAATTGGAATGATGAAATTTTGGTATGAATGTAAGAAGATATGAATTTTCTTTTACTAGGTATGCAATCGGTATTCATATAAGACCAACTCTTATTTACTTGGGTTATAAGAGTAAATGCATAAGTGTCGTGTAACCTTTGTAATTATATATATTCCATGTATGATATGTTAGCATTCAAGAGATAGTAGTAATATGATAGTTATAATTATGGTTATAGAGTTAAAGGAGTAAAGTATAAAAGGAAGGATAAAATCTTTTGATTTGTACTCACACAAGGTAAGTTTATTTCTGCTACCCTATGTATTCATCTCTTTTGCATTCAATGTGACATCCATTGTGATTGAATATGTTGTTATGAAAGTATATTGGAATGATTGATTAATTGATTGTAAAAAGCATATGTGATATGTTATGGATTGATTTTGTAAAATTAATATTCGAGATATAATTATTATGTGATAATCATGCATTTGCGTCTATTTACATTTATATGTATGATGGTTGGAGTTAAGTCTTACATCGTTGATCACGATGGGAGCCATTCTAAAGTCTAATCCATCATTTTGTTCTTCAAAAATGGAATGAGATAGACTAGAGTTAAGTGTCGAAGCTAAGTGCTACATCATGAGAAATTATGATGGGAGTTATGTCTAGAATCCATAGGAGTGGCTATATAGTCCACCTATCTTTATATGATATGTTTCCCAAAAGAGATGAAGCAGAATAGAGCTAAGAGTTATCACGATGGGAGTCACCTCTAAAGTCCGCCTACCGACTATACAAATTAGTCAGTTAGTGATTTGTGTATTCATATAAAAGTGTTGCATCTGCATACATATATTTGATATGATTTAGAGGATACTAATAACAAAATGAGTATGATGCTTCTGAATAGTATGTTATGTATGTAATTATAAGTGTATGTAAATTTAGATTTGATATTATGATTATTGCATACTTTTTTATGTATCTCTGAATTGATTAGTTGGTAACACATATGCTATGACTTACTGAGCTATTTTAGCTCACTATGTTATTTTTAATATTTTTCCAATTAATATAGCCCATTGGGAATTGTGCAAGGTGATATCCTTTGAAGGGTTCTATAACATCCTTCATGGTGAGACGAGAAGATTTGTGTCTCTTGTGTCATTCTATTAGGATGTCGAAAGAATTGGTCCAGTTTATTATTTTTATTACAATAAGTTGTATCAAAATTAAAATCATTTTATTAAATGTAAAACTTAAGAAGTATTTGTCTGTTATGAAATGATCATCTTAAATTTTGCAAACTTGTTCAATGATATTTTCATTCCTTATGCTGTATACAAAGAAAAAATATTTATATCATGTTTTCACAATATTTCTCATCTTATTTGATCGCCTGTAATGAGTCACGAACTCTTATTTAATTAAAAGTTTAAATCGAGATCGTGATAGATGATGGATGCAATTTAAAGAGGGAGGAAGAATCATGACATTATGAATTTGATTGTCTTGTTAGGCTTTGAATATCCAAGTCTTTTAGCATAAAGATTCCTCCTTTCCTCCATGACATTATCAATAGATAGAGTTTACCTTATATCTAATAAATATAAATGCTTACAAAATATCTTCTGAGTGGGAAAGACCTTTACATTAAATAATTTCTGATATTATTTTCACACAGGTGGTGATAGCAGCATGCATCATGAAATTAATTCTTGTGCTCATTTCTTTTTTTGTGATGTTTCTCATGCATTCTTCATATGATGCTTTTCTGCGAAGTTACATACTAAGATGCATGCTTTTGGTCTAATTACTCAAAAATTAAAATTATTTATCATGTTTGTTTGAATGAATTTTCTTCCTTCCTTATTTCTTTTCAGGAACTCTTCTTACACTAAATAGTGAATTAAAACATTAGAGCAAGGTGATAAAGAATCTGAAAAAGAGATGGATCCATTTGGTTTAGAAACTTGGAAGAGGTAATGGTGTAGTTCAAGTATTTTTTTCAACAAATGAAGTGGATATTATAGCTTAGTTACTTTTTTAATTGTCTCTATTTGTTGATTATTCTTCCAAATAATTACATCTTTGTGAGGTGATCATACCACATATCATGAATTTTTGAATCATAAAATCTAATATTTCTTTAATATGATTAAGGCTTTGTAGATTGTGGAGAAACTTGCATATGTTGTGTCATTCTTATATAGACAAGTTTGGAATCATTTTAGAATGTTGGTTGGCTTTGCAGCGCCCTTATGTTCCTTTTTTCTTGTTGGATTATGAATCCCAAATATAATTTTAATAGCTAGAGATGAGTGTCATAAGTAGCTTTTTATACTTGAAGTGCTTAATTTGCTAGCCTGTAGAACCATGCTGAAAACAATGTTAAACATTAGAGATAATGACAGGTAACAACAACCATCAAAATATTAAGGATTAGGTGCTTCTAGTATGGCATTGCTTATCTTAACATTGTTAATAAAATTGATAACGTCTATTTATTTACTTTTGAAAAAACATAATAAGTATTTGGCATGTCACATTGCAATAGATAGTATTTGTCTACCATAATCTTCTTTTACACAAACAAAATCTTCATAAATCTAAAGTTTAGTCGTATATCTTGATTTATTGGTCATGAGAATAAGATGTCGTGTGGATATGTTTTCTATGCTATTGGAATGTTTCCATATTCAGCATGTGCTCAATGAGCTCAAACGATGTGCAAAGAATCTATTGCAATTATTTTGAATCAAGACTACTACTAATTTTGGTGAACAAAAGCTTCAGAGTTTCACATGCTCATCAATATCATTCAAGTAATGCGTGTGAATTTGGGCTTGTTAATATCACATTAGTTAATCCATATTACATATGTAATTGAGATTCAATTTATATTCTATTTATTTTATCTTTGTTGTCATTTTTGTTACTAGCTATTTTTTGTATTATAATTCAACTAGAATGTAGCCCGCACGATATGCGGACATTGTAAAAATAAATAAATAATGATGTAATATTTTTAATTGATAATTAATTTTACAATCAACATATAAAATTAATATAATTATAATGGATAAATTTGAGGTTGAAGCATCTTTAACCCCATCTTTTTAATTATTTAGTTAAAAATCTATAAGTGATATTTGATTTGATTTATAAATATTGATCTCACAAGGTAGAAGAAACATGATGTCCCTCGTTTGTAAAGGTAACATCATCATTAAATACAAATAGAATATATTAATTACTAATTATTATTCAATCAACATTTAATATAATTATTATATGCTAAATGGTGTAGGTTTTATTTATTCATATATGCTGTCATCCAATTCTCTTTTGCATCATCACCGTTTATTTATATATTTGTATTTGTCACCATGAAGTGACAAAGAATCGAGTCAAATGGTTGTCACAATCTAAAATCGAATCATTTGATAAAATGGTGTAGGTTTTTTCTTGATATTTCTTTGTTATTTAACTATTTATATGATGGGATTAGTGTAGCACGATGAAGAGTAATGTGGGCAGATGATATTTTCATATTCAACTTGTGTTCAATAAGCTCACATGACGTGCAAGGAAATTATCGTAGTTGTTTTGAATCAAGTTTAATTTTGGTGAACAAAAGCTTCACAAGTTGAGTTTCACATGCTCATGAATATCATTCAACATTTGTTCTAACATATTCAAATAATGCGTGTAAATTTGTACTAGTTACTATTACATCAGTTCTTCCATACTAATTGAAATTCAATTTATATTCTATTAATTTTATCTTTGTTAACATTTTTGTTACTAACTATTTTTTGTATAATAATTCAACTAAAATGTAGCCCGCACGATATGTGGTCATTGTAAAAAGAAAATTAAATACTTAATGCTCTAATACTTTTAATTGATAATTAATTATTCAATCAACATATAAAATTAATATAGTTATAATGGATAAATTTGAGGTTGTCGCTCCTCCTCCTATGTTGCTTGCGCCGGAGGTGGTCGCCGGCGTCTCTCCCTCACTCTCTACTATTCGTGCGCACCGGAGAAGAAGGGGGCAGAATGAGGGAGAGCGGAGAGGAGAAAATGGGAGAGGAAGATGAAGGAGTAGGGACTCTTATAAAAGAGTCTGACTCTTGGCCTTCTGCTTTGGAGAGGAAGGTTAATCTTGCCTTGGAGCTAGGGAACCAAATGGAAGGGATGGACAAAGAGAAGAGACGAAATGAACAAGACAAGATAAAAGAAAAGAGAAAGGAGAGACAACAGGAAAAGACAAAAAGAGTAGGAAGGAGGAAGCTTGGCTGATACTCTTCAGCTTTCCCTCTTTTTTTTCTCTTGGAACTGTGTGTTACAAGAATAGTGTATAATCCATAGATAATTTGTTGTTCACATTCACATTTATCTTTTTTACCACCTTCTTTTCATCAAGCTTTTGAGATAATCCTTTTCATGATTAATTTAAATAAAATTCTTAGCTTCTATTTTTTTTCCCGTAACTTATGTTGCTTTTCTTGATTATAAAAACAGAAGGATGGGGAAGATCATCAAATCTTAAAAAAAAAACCTCAAGAAGAATGCCAATCAACTCGAGGATAAGAATGAGAATCCAAACTTATGCATTTTGTTTATTTATTTGTTTTATGCATCTTTTTTTATATTTGAATATAAATTGTAGCGCTTATTATGTTGATGTATTTGCTTTATTTATTTGCATGTATTATTTCCATTTTGCAATGATATCTAACAAAAGACCGAATCGCTCACGAGTCTTCATTCTTACTTTTTTTTGTTATTTTTTACTCTTATTATTTCTTTGATAGATCTAATAGTTATCACCCACGTATTTAATACCCAACCATTTTAATTAAATTTAATGCCTACTCAGCTCATCAAGAAGCCTTTGGTATCATATAAAACGTTCATATTGGTCTCTTATTAAACATTATTTTATCTTTATTGTCATATTTGTTACTACCTATTTTTTGTATTATAATTCAACTAGTATGTAACCTGCATGATGTGCGGACATTGTAAAAATAAAATTTAAGCACTTAATTCAACTAGTGATTATTTTCTTGTTATCATTATCTATTCATCTAATTAATATAATTTAAATTATTTTTAATTTCAAAAAATACGACTTAGATAGCTACTTCTTGACCTGTGCATCAATTTGGTAAATACCTTTATATATAAAATAAGAAGATGCTTATTCATTATTTTCTCTAATTTTACTTCTTAATACAATAGTAATTTAACTCTTCCAATTTTCACCAAAACATTTAAGAATATTTTTAAGAACATTAAAAAATATTTTGTATGTCAGTTAATAGAAATTAAATAAATTATAAATATAGTATTAAATACTTTATGTGTTTTTATAAAATTGAAGAACATGTTTTCAAAACATGCACTATCACGATACGAAATTAAATGACTTAAAGTATATATTTTGGGCCGCTCATCCTAGAATCGACGATAAAACATCTTTTGAGAAAAAAGAATCGTGTTGTTCTGGTGCCCCTCACCAAGTACTCGTGTGGCGGTAGCCACTCGCCGTCGTCGTCTACTTCCCCCACCTCACTAGTGTCCGCCCGGAGGGAGCTCGGCCAAAAGGTTGTCACAATCTAAAATCCAATCATTTGATAAAATGGTGTAGGTTTTGTCTTGATATTTCTTTGTTAATTAACTATTTATAAGGTGAGATTAGTGTAACATGATGAAGAGTAATTAATGTGGGCAGATGATATTTTTGTTGGAGTTGGTGAATACTTCAGGGCTCCTTATTTCTCACACCGAGTTCGCCCACGTGAGCTTAGGGGAATCTGAGTATTACCCAATTAATAATATTGCTGACGTACGAACGAAAGGGAGGGTTCGGGGGGTCCCACCCCCGACGGCGGTCCCGTGTAGTACGGATTAGGTTTTTTCTCTGTTTGTTTGGGTTTTAAACCCGGTTTGGAGAGGCTATTAATAACCTAATTTTCTGGTGTAATCTGTGTGGCGGCTGTAAACCTAAACGATATAGTGAAACCTCTTTGCAGGACGTAGCTCTCATCTCAAGGGTGAACCTGGATAAATTTGTGTGTCTCCTCTATTTTTCTGCAATCTCTCTGCGATCTTCTCTCCTTGTTCTCGGATTTTTCCATCAATTGGTATCAGAGCACAGGTTGTTCGAGCAATTAGGGTTTATTCGAGATGTCAGGAGGACCGCGGATTGAAATAGAAAAATTTGATGGAATGCGATTTGATCTCTGAAAGATGAAGATGGAGGATCTTCTTTGTGATCGAGATCTTTGGACGGCAATCGAGAAGGAGAGGCCAGGCAAAGAAGCGGCGACGGCTGCAGATGCGACGAAGGCTTCAGATACGGCTTCCTCCAGTCGGGTAGATCCAAAGGCGATCGAAGAGTGGGATCGGATTGATAGAAAGGCGAAGGGTTTGATTCGGCTTTGTCTCGCGGATTCAATTCTTACGAATGTGATGAGCGAACCTACAGCCAAAGATCTGTGGAGGAAGTTGAAACCCCTATATCAAAGTAAGTCGTTGGTTAATAAGTTATTTCTGAGGAAGAAATTGTACAATCTTCGGATGCAGGAGGGTGACTCATTTTCTACTCATCTTTATAACTTTAACACGGTGATCAGTCAACTTGTATCAATCGGTGTTAAGTTTCAAGATGATGATAAGGCAATAACATTGCTCTGTTCGCTGTCGGATTCATGGGACAATCTGATTGTCGTGATTGGTGGCGGGGATAAAGAACTTTCGTATGAAAGTGTATGTGCTGCCTTGTTATCATAGGAAATACGGAGAAAGGGATCGGCAAGTTCTGGTAAAGAGGTGCTGGCGGCCATATCAAGGCAACCAGAAAGGAATCAAAATCAGAGAGGGAGATCCAAATCTCGTGGGCGTTCGAAGAGTAAGGATAAGAAGGTGCAATGCTGGAGATGTCAAGAGTGGGGCCATCTGAAGCGAGATTGCAAAAACAAGCCGGTTCATAAGAAAGAAGCTGAGTCAACCTCGGACAAAAAGGAGGCTGAGGCAGGAGATATGTATGTGACTTCTGCATGTATGGTACAGTCAGATAAGGATGTCTGGCTTATCGATACTGGTGCTTCATACCACATGACACCTCATAGACACTGATTTTGTGAATATGAGGAGTATAATGGTGGGGATGTCATGCTCGAAGATGACACTGCGGTTCAGATTATTGGACGTGGTAGGGTGAAGCTGAGGATGAATGATGGCATGGTGAAGACTCTACCAAATGTGATGCATATACCACTTATGAGCATGAGTTTATTATCTGGTGGTATAATGGCAGATTCAGGTGTTATATTCAGTTGCGACAAGGATTCGTGCAAGATGGTCAGAGGGTCTATTGTGATTGCGCGAGGGGTTCGCTATGGCATATTGTACAAGTTGCTCGGAGAGACTATATCTGTGGGCTGCAGATTTATTTCTGAAGAGGCCAAAGAAGGTTAAGACAACACATCTATGCTGTGGCATCAGAGATTAGGTCATATTAGTGAGAAAGGACTTTCTACCATAGCATCAAGTCAGATGGTAGAAGGAGTTCCTGATTGTTCTGTGGGCTTCAGGTTCTGTGAACATTGCCTCCATGGAAAATAGAACCGAGTCAGTTTTCAACACACAGGTTCAAGAGCAACGAAGATTTTCGAACTGATCCATAGTGATATTTTTGGACCAACTCCGACTCCATCTATTGGAGGGTCCAGGTACTATGTTTCTTTTATAGATGATTTTTTGAGATACAGTTGGATTTATTTTATCAAGAATAAATCAGATGTATTCGATAAGTTTCGAGAATTTAAAGTTTTGGTGGAAAACCAATTGAGCTGCAAGATCAAGGTCCTTCGTACAGATAATGGAGGTGAATTTTGTTCAGATAAGTTTGAACAGTTCTGCGTGGACAATGGTATTGCAAGGCAGAAGACAACTCCATATACACCTGAGCAGAATGGAGTAGCTGAAAGGTTAAATCGGTCACTCATAGAGAAGGCCAGATGTATACTGAGTTGGGCTGAATTGGGGCAAGAATTCTGGGCAGAAGCTGTAGCCACAGCAAACTACCTAAAGAATCGTTCACCGACCTCATCAGTGAAGGATCAAACGCCTTATGAGGCAATGTTTGGGAAGAAGCCAAATTTGTCTCGTGTTCGGGTGTTCGGATGTGACGCATATGTTCATACACCCAAGGAAAAGCGGGGTAAGCTTGACAGTAAATCTGAGAAGAACATATTTGTCGGATACAAGGAAGGGGTCAAGGGCTACAAACTGTGGAATCCAAAGTCAATGACTATTATTTACAGCAGGGATGTTATTTTTCATGAATCACGTTCCCAAGTTGAAGTTCAAAAAGGTGATGAACCTAAGAAAGTGATAGTGCTTGAAGAAGATTCTGATTCTGAAACTTCAAAGGTGGATGCACAAGATATTTCAGTTGAGTCTGATACAGAACCGGATCAAGAGGACTCGGTTAATGAAGTTGAAGATGCAAATTCAGATGAAAACCCAGATATTGGTACTACCATACCAGTTCTCTGGAGATCGACACGAGAAAGAAGAGCACCTTTGAGATACTCTCTTAGTGCTCTGAGTTCGTTTCATGCTTTGAGCATCATCGGAGAAAAACCTAGTTTTCTAAAAGATGCAAGGTCTATGGATGATGCAAATCAGTGGGAGCTTGCTATGACAGATGAGATGCAGTCACTGGATAAGAATGAAACATGGAGCTTGTGTAAATTGCCTAAGGATAGAAAGGCAATTGGTTGCAAATGGGTGTTCAAGCGAAAGCTGAAACCGGATGGGTCTGTAGAGAAGTACAAGGCGAGGCTGGTAGCTAAAGGGTACTCTCAGGTTGAGGGAGTCGACTACGATGAGATTTTTTCTCCCGTAGCGAAAATGACTTCAATCAGATTTGTTCTATCTCTGGCAGCAGCATATAATCTTGAGGTAGAGAAGATGGATGTGAAGACGGCATTCCTTCATGGGGACTTGGAGGAAGAGATATATATGAGACAACCAGAAGGCTTTGAAGTTCAAGGTAAAGAGGAGCTGGTGTGCAAATTGAAGAAGTCTCTGTATGGATTGAAGCAGTCGCCAAGGATGTGGTACCAGAAGTTTGATACGTACATGCTCGAACTCAAGTTTGTACGTTCAGATTCAGATCATTGTGTTTATGTGAAGAGAGTTGGAGATCAGTTTGTCATTCTTACACTGTATGTGGATGACATGTTGCTGATTGGAAACAATATAGATGGTGAATTCAGTGAAGAGTTTGTTGGCCAAGAAGTTTGAGATGAAAGACTTGGGGCCAGCGAATTTTATTTTGGGTATGCAGATTAGAAGAGATCGTCAAAAGCGAAAGTTGTGGCTAGAACAGGAGAAGTACATAAAACAAGTGTTGAAGAAATTTAATATGTCGGACTGCAAGCCAGTGAGTACTCCTATGTCTCTAGGAACCAAACTTTCTGCAGAGCAATGCCCGAAGACGGATGAAGAAGCCGAAGAGATGAACCGTGTGCCATATGCAAGTGCAGTGGGCAACTTGATGTACGCCATGGTGTGCATGCGTCCAGATATAGCCCAAGCAGTGGGAGTTTTGAGTCGATATATGTCTAACCCAAGCAGGGAACATTGGAATGCTATCAAGAGAGTTTTCAGGTATCTTCATGGAACTTCAGATTTTTCGTTGTGTTTGAAGGTACAAGGAAAGGAAAGATGCTTGATATTGTGGGCCATGTAGATGCTGATTGGGGTGGAGATATTGATAGTAGACGGTCCACTAGCGGATATGTTTTTACATTATTTGGGGCTGCACTAAGTTGGATGAGCAAGAGACAAAGCATGGTAGCACTTTTTGTAAAGTTTGAGTGGTGCTCTACTGCTGTCGGATTGAAGAAGAATGTTGCTGGCAAGGCTCTAATTGGTGTGAAGTATCCACCAAGTGGGAGAATGTTAGAGTTGGTGAATACTTCAGGGCCCCTTGTTTCTCACACCGGGTTCGCCCACGTGAGCTTAGGGGAATTTGAGTATTACCCAATTAACAATATTGCTGGCGTACGAACGAAAGGGGGGTTCGGGGTGCTCCGCCCCTCGACGGCGGTCCCGTGTGGTACGGATTAGGTTTTTTCTCTGTTTGTTTGGGTTTTAAACCCGGTTTGGAGAGGCTATTAATAGCCTAATTTTCTGGTGTAATCTGTGTGGCGGCTGTAAACCTAAACGATATAGTGGAACCTCTTTGCAGGACGTAGCCCTCATCTTAAGGGTGAACCTGGATAAATTCGTGTGTCTCCTCTATATTTCTGCAATCTCCCTGCGATCTTCTCTCCTTGTTCTTGGATTTTTTCATCAATTTTCATATTCAACATGTATTCAATAAGCTCACATGATGTGCAAGGAAACTATTGTAGTTGTTTTGAATCAAGATTACTATTAATTTTGATGAACAAAAGCTTCAACATGTTGAGTTTCATGTGCTGATGAATATAATTCATATATATATATATATATATATATATAGTATTTTGTGGTTCGTATTTTGCATAATTGAAATTTTATTAATTTTCAAAAATTAAAGAAATATGATTGTTTTTCTCAAATAGATATTAAAGTAATTATAATTCACACCTCCCTACCATTACAAAGCCAAGATTCATTCTTCTTGTTGGGTTCTCTTCTCCTTCATGCCTCCCCCACAAACCTCCGCCAAACGCTCACCGACCGCTCAAACCCTCCTCCACCACGGCCGTCGCTTCCACTTCCGTCTCCACCTCCAACCTCCTCCTTTTCATTATCGCTCCTCTCGTTGGCCCATTGAAACCTGCCGCCGGTGGACTAGACTCAGGTGCCGTCTCTCGCCACCATTTTCTTCTGCGTCAGTTGACCCATCGCAGCCGTCGCGTTTTGCCGCTCGAAGGTTCTGGACATCGCCCTCACCTGTCGGTTCTCTCGTCGGCCCCTCAAAACCTGCCGCAGGTGGCCTGGACTCCATCTCTCGCCATCATTTCTCCTGGCCGTTGGATGACTGCCGCGGCCGTCGCGCTTTGGTGCTCGAAGGTTCTAGACGTCGCCCTCACCTTTCGGCTCTCTCTTCGGCCCTTCAAAGTCTGCCGCCAGCAGCCTGGACTTAGGTGCTGTCTCTCGCCACCATTTCTCCTAGCCATCGGCCAACTGTTGTGGTCGTTGCACTTTGGTGCTCGAAGGTTCTGGATGTCACCCTCACAGTTCTCTCGTCGGCCTCTCGAAACCTACCTCCGGTGGCCGGTGCCCTCTCTCGCCACCATTGCTCCTGGCCGTCGGCCGACCGCAGCAGTTGTCTCGTTTTGGTGCTTGAAGGTTCTGGACGTCGCCGTCACCTGCCGGTCCTCTCGTCAAACCTGCCGCCGGTGGCATGGACTTAGGTGTCGTTTCTCGCCACCTTTTCTCCTGGCCGTTGGGCCATTGGCCAACCGCCGCGGTCGTCGCTCTTAGGCTCCAAGGTTCTGGATGTCGCCTTCGCCTGTTTCTTCATGTTCTATGCTCTAGCGTTATGCCCTTTTACCCTTTTCCTAATTCATTTTGTGTGTTTGCGGTTGTTGGAGCTCATTGATGAAAAGTTTTAATTTAACTGTGTGATTTTGTTCCTTTTCTGGATCTTCATTTTTTGCAAGACTTAAAAATGATCCGAATGTTTCTTTTTTCTAATGAATAGGATCGATGATTAAGAAAATTGAGTAATCATCAGCTATCAGTTCTGGTTTAGATTCCATGTAATGTCCCAAAGAACTACATACAACCTCTTTCCACAGTTTGCTACAATGACTTTTGAGATCAAATTCTCTAATAATTCACAGTAAAAAGTTAATAGTTTTTCAAATTTTATATTCTTTTTTAATGTTATTGGTGCCTTGGGAGAGGGAGAATACTAAAAAAGTCACAGGAAATCATTTATTTGATTCTGTTGGTAGATCTCCTCTATGAAATATCATAAAGGTTCTTAACAGTCCCCTGTATTTTATATAAGTCTAACATGTGCTTGTCTAGGGAAAATATTTGTTTGAAATATGCCCCCCATTTCCGTATGCTTGGTAAATGATGCATGTATATTTTTTTCATTTTCCTGGTTGTTAAAGTAATGATCCTGAAAGATATTCCACTAATAAACCCTCTAAAGATGATTGAGACATTTAGTGATAAATTTGCCCAATATTATCTCACCATTTTGTGTATGATGTTTTTGCTTCCTTTGTCAAGTGGCTTTTAAATAACTTTACTTCCTTAATAAGTGTTTACGTATTTTAAGTGTTTACTTCCTTAATATATTTTTTGTACTTATGATAGAACTTAGCTATATTATGGATAATAGCTGGAATGCTAACTTGTACATGAATCAAAACTCCAACATGTACTTGAGGGAGGATCTCTTAAAGAGATTGAAATCTTAAACAAAAGCACAATCACTGATTATTAACTAGTCATTGGTGGTAGACTATAATTTATTATTTATACGAAAGGGTGTAATCATTGACACAATTTGCCGATATGTCTCTTTCTCTCTTTTTGGTTTGTAGCAGAATGTTCGTTCGAGTTTACGATCGAGAGGATCGGAAAGGCGTCCCCTTCCAACCATTATTTCTTTAAACTCTCAAACCACATTCTATGATAGCGGACTCTATGGTTCCACTCAAGCTCTCGAACGATGACTAGAGGAGGCCTCACTCTGATACATCTTTCGAAAAGCTTTCTAAATCACTTTTCGAACTTCCAGGGTCGGTTGATATACTAAAGTCAATAATGACAAATCATTTATCACCCATAGAAGAGTGGCAATGGTGTGATTTAATCAATTATGCTGAGTGAGATGAAACAAGCAAAGACGAACTAAGGATCAACTATGAAATGATGCTCAAAGATGATAACTTCGAATGGATAACGATTATATTCAATCATTCGGATAATATGAGATGTGACAAACATAGGTAAGCTAAAAATTCATATTCAAATATTGAATTGCAGTCGGTAATGATCAATCGAGGATCTTCAGAGATTCTAAAATCTATAATGATGAGTGGGGAGTTAACAATGATTCTAGTATCAAAGATTCACAATACTTTGAAAATTATTAATAATGATTCATATCTACTAATGATAGTTTACTGCACATCAAATTATTTGAACCCTACCAAGTAAGTATTACTTTTTGACATTAAACAAATTTGAAAATTGGTTTTTCAACATTTTATACTTATCTTACTGGTTTTTTTCATAAATGTTTATAATTCCCTAAAATATAGACACAACATATTGTGACAATAAAATTATAATATATTTCCCTTAGGAATTGTTCCCACCAAATTTTCATTATGACATATAATCTTATTCCTCTTTAATGTTCTCCAAGTTGGAGATGACAACTCACAATTCTTCTACACACATATCTAATTCAAATAGTCCAAACATGTATTAAACTAGTATTTATATATCTATAAGATTTTCATAAAAAACCATACTGAAGTTTTTCTTGCATTACCTTACACATTTCGTACTTTCATTTTTAGACTATTTAGAATAACATAATTATAACCATCTTTTCTTTTTGTCTTCTTATTTATACATATGGTTGGAATGCATCTTAACCTAGTAGAATATGGAATATCATTCAAAATTTTGGATAGCCAAAATTTCTTTAAAAATGTTAGGATCGATGTTTGCAGATACATGCAATTTGTCTTTTTCGTTTTCAATTAGAATATCATTGATATAAGACAAACTCACACTTTGATTCTCACATATGGATGTTCTGTTTCATTTGGGTGGATTATTGATATTCCTTCATCTTATTGTTTAAAAGTATTTACCCCAAAATATAATGTCTTATAACACTTATGGTTTTGTGAATTGACATTTTAGGGTACAACCTTTTCTTATTTTATCTAGGTCTCTTGTAATCCAAGATATGAACTAGTTATTATTTTTTTACACGATATATTTCGTTCAAATTGATAGGTTTGGACATAATCGATCATATGTAAATGGTTTAATTTAGATTTCCTTAGATATGTATCATAAACACATCGGATCCATTTGGGCTAAATGATAATTATTTGATATGAATCACTCAAGTATATCAAATGGTTTTGTATATACATGATTTATCTTTCTCGTGATCATCATGAGTCGTCCTTATATAGTTAGGCCAAAATGCACCTTAATTTTGACACTCGCCTTTGTTCTATCAGGGTTTTGCAAAATAGGATTCTAGGCTTACAGGACTCTATGAATGAATTAGGGTGACATCAATAAAATTAATTACAATTCAATTAGAGAATGGTTTGAAAATTTGATTCGATCCATAATCCAATGACATTACCAAGAACTCATAATAATCATGTCATGTTCCAAGTGTACTCTTTAAAGTATACAACTTTCTTTTTTTTTTTTTGTTCAATGGTATTAAGATCTTAAGTCACGCTTCGGAAATACAAGGGTGCATTGTAGTTAACCAAACAAATAACTTATTTCCTATAGTTACTTGATTCATATGCCTATCATCAAACTTGGGAATTCATCTTTATTCTTGATGAATAACCCTGAAGCTCATAATGTGATCAAATAGAATACTTATACAAAGGCTCACACATGAGGAGTATTAAAAGAAGGAATATTTCTATGAAGAAGGTCAATAAAGAATTCCTCTATCAGGGGTAGATCGATTCACTTCTATAAAATGGATTCTAGAACTTTTTAAACATAGGAACATGGTTTGAAAATAAATATTTCCCTTCCTCAAATAATCCATAACCTATGACATCCTTTTCGAACAATTTATTGGCATATCTATACTAGATTGGAAAACATGGAGTTACTTGTCTATCTCCCATATAACATAAATGATGGTTGATTTGAAAATGAAAGGATAGCTATCTTCCCGTGTCGATTTAAACATGCATGCCATACAACTAATCCATACCAAAATCACATTAATTTCATAAAAATAACAAACAATCATATCAATAATGATGTACTTGTCGCATTTCTAACTATGCATTATTAGTATACTATATGTGAATATACGATGGTTCTCTCTTTTTTTCAAATAGCATGCCAAGTTCACATATACAAATCAATGTATATGGTTGCGAGGCATAGAGTCATAAATTGATAAAAAAAACAAATATCACAATCACATTTCGAAAGATCACACAAGTACTTATATAGCCGCACACTATAACCTCCAACCTCGCACAATCCAAGCTCAAAACTGATAGCCACACTAGAAACATAACTATGCCATCTTAGACATAGCTATGCAAACTTTGACCAAAGGAAGGACCTATTGCGCTGATACCATAACTGTCATGAGATTTAAACCGGAGTTCGCGACTTGCTTACAGATAATCAAATAGAATTGGAAAAGATTGCGAAAACGTGATATAAATTTTTTTTATATAACATACATAAGAATGAAAATATCATAAAATAAACTACACCATTTATGATGATCGTTCAGAGCAGTTTTACATTTCATAAAATGATTTTTCCTTCCTACAACATATAAAATATTACATATGTATTACGCATTACCAAACCTCTCGACATCCTAATAGAAGGATACGAGGGACTCAATTCTTCCCATCTTACCACGAACCCTTCAAATACTATCACCTCGTATAATTCTCAAGAATTATTTGAAAAATGTTTGAAACAACAGAGTGAGCTAAAATAGCTCAGTAAGTTGATAACTCATAGCCTATGTGTTACCAATTAATCAATTCGGATTGACATGGAAAAGTATACAATAATCATAATAGCAAAATAGGTATTCTCATATATTTGATAATTAGATATATAACATACTAATTAGAAGCATCACACTCAACTTGCAATCAATATCATATAATTCATATCAAGCATATGCAGGCAAATGCAACACTCTCATATGAATGCACGGATCACCAACTGGCCAGTGGTCGATAGGTGGACTCTAGAGGTGACTCTCATCGTGATCAGCGATGTAGCACTTAGCTACATTCTACCTCGTCCCTTTCGGAGAATAAATCATATAGCGATAGGTGAACGCTAAAGGTGGCTCCTACGGATTCTGGAGGTGGCCTCCATCACGACCCCTTATGATGTGGTACTTAGCTCCGCATGACACTTAGCTCCAGCCTATCTCATCCCATTATTGGGGAACAAAATGATGGATTGAACTCTAGAGGTGGCTTCTATCGTGGTCAGCGATGTAGCACTTAGCTCTAACCATCATATATGCACATGCACATGCATGATTCATCATATAAGAATTATTCATCATATAACAATTCTCAAAATGATGCATATTTGAGAATCATGCGAGGTGATAGTATTTTAAGGGTTCATGGCAAGATGAGAAGAATTGAGTCTCTCGTATTCTTCTATTAGGATGTCGAGAGGTTTGGTTATGCGTAATGCATATGTAATATTTTATATGTTGTAGGAAGGCAAAATCATTTTATGAAATGTAAAACTTAAGAATTATTGGTTTGCTCTGAAGGATCATTTCATAAATTGTGTAGTTTATTTTATGATATCTTCATTCTTATGTATGTTATATAAAAAACTTACATCACGTTTCCGCAATCTTTTCTAATTTTATTTGATCATCCGTAAGTAAGTCGCGAACTCCGATTTAAATCATGATTTAAATCGGGGTCGTGACAGTGCGTCCAAGTCCAAGTCTCTATAGCAAGTAGTCTCGGATTCCTTTCTTAGAGTCACCAATTTGGTTAGGTTTTATCTTTTTGTGAGAGGGAAAAGGATGATTAACCAACTATTAACCACCCAACTCACTTTAATTTGGTTAGGTTTTATCTATCGAGCTTTCTCTTGAACAATGTAATAGCTCTACGATGGGTTGTTGACCTTGTCTGAAAAAAAAAGAGCATTGGAAACTTGCTCTATTTGTTTCTGTAAATTCTTAAAATCAGTTAGACGAGGAAGTTCCTTTTGCCTCATTAATGAGCGTGTTTAACTTTCTCTGTCTATGTTGAAGCAGCACCGGAAGTCTGGAACATACCCAAACAAAACAATTTTCAAAGGCAAAAGAACTTGATGCATTGTGGTTTATTTATTTTAATGTTTAAGATCCATTGGTTTAATATATGTATTGAGTTACTATCATGCATTCTTTCTTTTGTCAGGAGTTAACTCACAAAACCATTTCTTGCACAAGGTTGCTGCCTAAAACCATTTCTGGTAAAGAGAAAGAGTTAGCTTTCTTCCATGTTGCTACATTGCTAGCAAATGAACCATTTATGTGCCGACAAAGTTCTATGCAAGCCTGATTATTAGTATAATCATCCCTCGATCTGATCATTTGAACTTGAATTCATCTTCCAAGAAATGACACAAAATCCACCTTACTGAAATGTGCTTTGCTCCATTAGAGACATCATGAAGTTGCGGTGAGCGGAAGTTGCAAAACCAATGCTTACTACTTAGAGTTAGTACAAATTAACCTCCCTTACGTGGGCACTAAAACCATGACCTAGACTGATACATTTTTTCAAGAAACACCCAAGTCAAAAACTACACATCAATGCTGTTTCAAAATAAGAACAAAAAAGTAGACATTGCATAGTTGGATTCATGCAGACTGGTAATTAGGTTAGATCACACCTTCAGCCTATAACTGCTTTTGAATTCGTGCAGAGTTTTGTAGTCTATATTTGAAATGTCTGCTATTGAACTTTTCCATTTGATAGGTTGAGTATCTGCTGTTGAAAGGGAAAGCGACCTTCTATGTTTTCACTCATGTTTTATGAGTTCTCATTTTTGGAAAGCAAAGAGATATGCAACAAGTTTCGTAACAGAGTTGTCACACATTGAGTCTAACCTATGGTGGTATTGAACCATTATATGATAGTATCACAAAGTTCTCTATTTGTGTAGTAAACTATTGTTTCATCGGTGATCTTGAATAAAATTCACTTATTGCAAATCAAACTAAAGCAAATTAAATACATTTGGAACCAAACTAATTAGAAGAAAACATTAATAATAGTATATATATTGATATTAATTATATATATCCTTCTAAATATTATGTTATATTATAAATATTTTATGAAAATGGAATAAAGAGATGTATTATATTATAAACATTAATAATATATTATTTTATTTACCGAAGGATGGTGCCTTCGTAATTACCGAAGAATTTAGTATCCAACGGTAATTTCGAAGGACAATATCCATCGGTAATTATCAAAGGAAAATGCCTTCAAAATTATCGAAGAATTTGCATCCATTGGTAATTTCGAAGGCATTATCACTACAAGAAATATGGGGATTATAGACGATTTTGACCGTATGTAATTTCCCCAAAAATCGTCGGTTCGTTTCCGACGGTTTTTTCGACGGAATCGGGACGTTCGAAAAATGATCATCGCAAATCAATTTCCAACGGTTGGGAAAGAAACGTCAGAAATTTCGACGGATTTTCTGACGGTCGTGACCGCCGATATTTTTGGCGGTCGACGAAACCCTCGAAGATTCGACAATCGTGAGTCGGATCCGGCCGCCAGCGGCGAGGGAGGGGGAGGGTCGCCAGTGATCGACGCTGACGTCCGGTCAGAGGCTCATCGGCCGGGAGAGGGAGAGGGAGAGGGAGAGGGAGAGGGAGAGAGGGGGAGAGAGAGAGAGGAGAGGATAGAGAGACAGAGGAGGGGTATTATATATATAGGTGGAAAGTTGAGAAAGCGGGAAAACAAAAAAAGTCGGATAACAAAATTTTAATTACCGATGGCTCTCGCCATCGAAAAAGCAAATATTAATTAATTTTAAAATTACCGATGATTGTGATCGTCGAAAATTATTTAATTGTAAAAATATAATACTATATTTAGTTATATATAATTTTTATTTTTTTCGACGATTTGTATAGTCGTTAATTATTACCGACGGTCGGAACCATCAGAAATTACGACGGTTTGGACTATCACAAATTATATTAATAAAATAATTCTCATATTATATTATTATAAATTAACCGACGGTTACGACCGTCAATATTTGTGGCGAATTTTGCGACTGATGGATATTCGTCGAAAATATCGACGTTCCTAATGGTCAAAAAATAAAATAATAATATAACAAATTACATAATATATTATTTTCATTTTCGACGGTCATAACCGTCAGAAAATCCGTCGGAAATTGCGACGGATGGATATCCGTCGGAAATATCGACGTTCCTAATCGTCGAAAAATAAAATAATAACATAACAAATTACATAATTTATATTTTCATTTTCGACGGTCGTAACCGTCGGAAAATCCGTCGAAAATTGTGACGGATGGATATCTGTCGGAAATATCGACGTTCCTAAATGTCGAAAAATAAAATACTAATATAACAAATTTTATAATCTATTATTTTCATTTCCGACAGTTGTAACCATCAGAAAATCCGTCGAAAAATGGCAATTTTCTTGTAGTGTATCCTTCGGTAATATGTATAATAATAATATTATTAAACATTAATAATAGTATATGTGTTGATACTAATTATATATATTAATATATATAATTAGTATCAATACATATACTATATTAATATTTTATATATTAATATATATAATTACAATCATTAGTAATATTATGTTATATTATAAATATTTTATAAAAATGGAATAAAGACATGTGTTATTTTATAAATATTAATAATATACTATTTTATTTACCGAAGGATAATGCCTATGAATTTACCGAAGAATTTGGTATCCGTCGATAATTTCGAATGACATTACTCGTCTGTAATTATGAAGGATATTATCTGTCGTTAATTATGAAAGACATTACCCGTCGGAAATTACTGAAGGATTCGCATCCATTGATAATTTCAAAGGAAATACCCGTCAGTAATTAAAATAATATCATTTATTATCAATGTTTATATATATAATAAATTATTAAACATTTGTAATAGTATATATATTGATATTAATATATATGATTATAATCATTATTAATATTATGTTATATTATAAATATTTTATAAAAATGGAAGAGAGATATAAGTATATGTTTAATATTTTATTATTAAAATTACTGATGGGCATAGCTTTCGAAATTATCGAGGGATATTTATCTGTCAATAATTCCGAAGGATATATTCGTCTATAATAGTGAAGGATACTTTCCGTCTATAGTAGCGAAGGATATTTTGGACCGTCGATAATTTTGAAGGCTAAGCCCGTCGGTACGAAAATACTAATTTATTAGTAATATTTATAATATAACAAAATACATATTTCTTACATTTACTAATACATACATACATATATTTCATTTATTTATAATACTTTTATTATATTATTAATGTTTATAATACATATACTATATTAATATATATAATTACAATAATTAGTAATATTATGTTATATTATAAATATTTTATAAAAATGGAATAAAGAGATGTGTTATATAATAAACATTAATAATATACTATTTTATTTACCGAAGGATAGTGCCTTTGAAATTACCGAAGGATTTGGTATCCGTCGGTAATTTCGAATGACATTACTCGTCAGTAATTATGAAGGATATTACCCGACGGTAATTAAAGTAATATCATTTATTATCAATGCTTATATATATAATAAATTATTAAACATTCATAATAGTATATATTGATATTAATTATATGTATTAATATATATGATTATAATCATTATTAATATTATGTTATATTATAAATATTTTATAAAAATGAAAGAGAGATATAAGTACATTTTAATATTTTATTAATAAAATTACTGACGGGCATAGATTTCAAAATTATCGAGGGATATTTATTTGTCGATAATTCTAAAGGATATATCCGTCTATAGTAGTGAAGGATACTTTCCGTCTATAGTAGCGAAGGATATTTTGGGCCGTCGATAATTTTGAAGGCTAAGCCCGTCGATACTAAAATAATAATTTATTAGTAATATTTATAATATAACAAAATACATATTTCTTACATTTATTAATACATACATACATATATTTCATTTATTTATAATACTTATATTATTAATGTTTATAATCATATATATTAATACATATAATATTATTAATACTGAATAATAGTATTATATGTATAAATATTGATAATAAATTATAATACTTTAATTACCGAAGGACAATTCCTTCGAAATTATCGACGAGTATCGAATCCTTCGATAATTGCAAAGGAAATATCCTTCAGTAAGTAATATTTTAATATTATATATATAATCTGATATAAAATATATGATTAATAAGTTAATGATAATGAGTTTAATTCATTGTATCTTTAAATGGCATTTCAAAACTTATCCTTTTAAAGCGATCTTAACTTTGAGCTAATGATAATGTTGGGGTAATTAAAAATAGTTGTATTATTCATCATACCATATATTGGGTGTGAATCTCTACAATTGGTAATTGGATACATATTGATCAATTGTCGTATGCATCTTCCTTTGAGTACCAAACTATAAGGAGCTAATCTCCCGGATGAATCTTAGTTTCACGCAAGTTGATGCAAACGAAGGAGGGCAGTGCACCTTGTCCGAGGAGAGCTGGCTGACGCTAACCTCCTCCCACCCATTCAAATGGAGAAAAGGAAGTCCAGGCTCCGAAGACCGAAGGCTCCGTTGTCGTGCTTGGCCTTCAAGAAGAAGCCCCAGGACGGAGGTAAGAAAAACTCAGTCAGTGACTCCAATGCCTCACTAGTTAATTTCCTCTTCTGTGTAGCCGTAGGTGGACCCGCGTGGAGCGCGCAGGCGGGAATGCATCAAGTCACTCCGATGAAGATGATGGCATGCAAGATTAGAGATAGATTAAAAGCATATTAAGGTTAAAAAGTGAGAGCTTGTAATTTTAATTGAATCCATGCAAATTATGTAAAAGCTAAACAGGTCACATGGGCGCTACTTGGACTGCTACCTTCTATGAGGGATTGGGCGCACGTGGAGGTATTGTCTTGCCTTGGTGGATAGGACAGGACACTCAGGTTACCTCTATACACACTTCCCCTAATTTCTTTCGTGCTGCAATTTCTTATGATAAGTTTCATTCTTCATTATCATTTCTTTATTAATGCTAGCCCCTTCCAAACCTTGGGAATAGGTTCATTGTCTGTGCGCCATGAGCGCGGTGAACTTTCTCAGAGCTCTAATTGGGGACTTCATTTGCCTGTTGTCGTCAGAGGACAAGAGGGGTGGCAAGCTATTCATCTTAACGAAATCTATTAGCATATTTAGAAACTTTTTAGATTGATGTAAAACTAGCAAGCCTTAATTATACTTGGTTTAATAATCGCTCAGGTTCACTAGAATTTACTTATAACAATATATTAAATTAATATAATTTTGAATCCAAACATATTACATCATAAAATTTATGAAAATTATTTAAAAGTTTGATTGTTCTAAGTTTGAGCATTTATTTGTCTTTGAAATTTCATATGAAAGAAATTATCCAATGCACACTATGAGATATAAATAAAAGAGGATTACAACTAGTTAATTCTTCCTTTGACCTTTATGGAGTTTATATAGGCGCTCCCATTATAAATGATACAAATTTTAATCTTACTAATACTCTATATTAAATTCTCAAAATCAGATCACAATAATATGAAATTAAAACAAAGTCTAATCTCAAATGGAATATACTTTTAAATAAATGAAATTCTTTTAAAAGTCTGGTTTGGTCTAGATTTTATAATTGTGTTAGAAACTTTGTATGAGAGAAATTTCGTATGGAGTTTATATAAACGCTCCCTTTATCGATGATATGATTTTTAACACCTATCATAGGATATGGAATTGAAAGAAATTGGAATTACAAATAGAATACTTCTTAAAATTTATAAAAACTATTAAGTAAATTACACCAAATGCACTCCAACTTTGACGTTTGCTTAGCGATACCCTCTAACTCCACTTTGTAACATGAATACCCTCCATCTTTTAACTCGTTTCACTCGATGCCCTCTTTACCTACGATCGGCCGTCTCTCCGTCACGAAGCTAATGTGGTGTTGACACAACGTCTTCTCTTCTCACCACGTAGACATTATAATGACGTGGAAATATTAAAAAAATAAAAAATGCCACGCGTCGGAGGGCTACCCTCCTTCTCCGATGCGCGTCTGCACGCGCGCCGGCCCTTCTCTCCGGAGCTGGGGGTCCCCCGCTCGAGCTCGCAGGGGTGGGGGGTGGGGGTCAACCCCCTGTGAGCTCTCGTCGGAGCTTGTGGGGGGGGGCTATTTTTGCCTGTGTCGCCGCATGCGCGCGGCGACGGGGGGTCCCCCCCCTTCGCCGGCCCCTTGTGAGCTCTAGCGAGAGCTCGCAGGGGGTTGAACCCAGCTCCGGCGAGAAAGGTTAGTGCGCTTGCAGACGCACGCCGGAGAAGGAGGGTGGCCCTCCGAGAACGTGGCATTTTTTATTATTTTTAATTATTTTTTAATATTTCCATGTTATTATAACGTCTACGTGGAGAGGAGAGAAGGCGTTGTGTCAGCGTCACGTCAACTCCGTGATTGAGAGACGACCGATCGTAGGTAAGGAGGGCATCGGGGGAAACGAGTTAAAAGATGGAGAACATTCTTGTTACAAAATGAAGTTGGAGGGTATCGCAAATCAAAGTTGAAGGGCATTTTGTGTAATTAAAAGTTTGGTTGGTTTAATTTGAGCATAGATTTGTGTTAAAAAAATTTGGTATGAGAGATTACAACTTTAAGTACGAAATTAGGTCATGCACGTAGAATTTTAAGTAAGGCTGAATATTATTATACATAAGTCGAGGAAGATTACAACTTGGTTAATTTTTTGTTTCAACCTCTAAGGAGTTTATATAAGCATTTATTTTGTAGTTGATAGGAATTTTAAATTGATTAGAACTTTACACTAATCTTTCAAAATTAGGACACCAATCAAATATATGAAATTAAAATAATTTTGAATGCTAAAATTTATGAAAACTATTTAAAAGCTTGAGCATTAGATTTCGTACAAAAAAAATTATGCAACACATTCTGACAACTAAAAATTATTAGACGTAAATAAAGGAGGAATACAACTAGATTAATTTTTTATTCTAACATTTAGAGAGTTTAAATTAGTACTCTTGTTATAGATGATAGAATATGAACCATATTAGGACTCTAGGACACCTATCACAATATATGAAATTAAAACAAATATGAATCTCAAACATAATACACTAAAATTTATG
Organism: Pontederia crassipes; assembly: GCA_030549335.1. Taxonomy (NCBI): domain Eukaryota; kingdom Viridiplantae; phylum Streptophyta; class Magnoliopsida; order Commelinales; family Pontederiaceae; genus Pontederia; species Pontederia crassipes. The sequence continues at coordinate 4,708,655 of JAUKPH010000022.1, read as the reverse complement.
AGAACTTTTTAAAAGTATAGTTGGTTTAAGTTTGAGTATAGATTTGTGTTCAAAATTTTGTACAAGAGAAAATACACAGCGCACAGAGAATTCTAAAGTGATGACTAAATATTGTTGGACGTAAATAGAAGCAACTAGTTTACTTTTTTTGTCTCGACACCTAGGAAGTTTATAGGCACTAATGATAGGAACTACAAACTTATTGGTATTTTAATCCCTGAAAATTATGATATGTATCACAATATATGAAATTAAAATAATTTGAAATTGAAATTTCTTGTGATAAGTTTCATTTTTCATTATCATGTATTTATTTATGTGAGCCCCTTCCAAACCTTAGGAATAGGTTCATTGATCTGTGCGCCCTGAGCTCGGTGAACTTTCTTTGAGATCTAATTGGGGAGTTCAATTGCCTCTTGTCGTCGGAGGACAAGAGGGGTGAAAGTTATTCATCTTAATCAAATCTATTAGCATATTTAGAAACCTTTTAGATTGATGTAAAGATCGAAAGCCTTAATTATACTTGGTGTAATAATCGCTCGGGCTCACTAGAATTCACTAGTGCCTAGACAACTCCTTTCCTGACCTAAAGCTATCTACCCCGCCAATATGGCAAACGTTGTCCAACAAAATTGGACCTTTGATTCACTTGGCCAAAGTCAATTTGGCAAGACACCCTCATATGGAATAGAGTCTCACTGCAAAAATTAGAGATAAGGGCTCAGCAAGCCCTACTGACAATCCGACACCTTGAATTAATTGATACTCAACAATTTCTTCGGATCAGGAGTTGATTCTCCTTAAAATAATTTATCATCATCACATTGTCTTTCTTAGTCAAATCAACATTAAGTGGTGGAATAAGTTTAGAAGTAAATGGTTCAAAAACTTGAAAAACAAAGTTCATCTCCCTCTTGACATTAATCCCTTATAGAGAAAATCTTGTAGATGAGATCCAAGATTCAATCAGACTACCATCCTCGATCTCTGGCCTCACCTCCCCATCCTAAATTAGGATTGGGTTGAGCCCCTCACTAAAGGCATACCCTTTGTAGATGATAGAAATGCTAACTTGATTAGGATTTTGTGTAACGCCCCCAAATCGACCCCCGCCACATGGCGAAGACCAATCTGAAGATGCTACGGCATACTATAACTTGATCATAATATTGACCATACCTCAGTCAAGAACTGAGATATGTCAGCGGAAAGATAACATAATTATGCGGAAGTCTAAAAGTGGCTATATCATTGCTAAGAAATAAAATAAGTTCTACATCATGAATCTAAATTGCGGAAGGTAAATGAAAACTAAATAACACTCTAAAAGCCCTATGGTTCATGTGCTGTCCTATCGCCAGAGCTTCATCACCACACGCCTACTCCACCACGTTACTAACCTGGTCCTGTGGAAATCAGACACAGGGGAGGAGGTCCTCCCGTAAGCTTTACAGCCTAGTGGGGAACCACATGATATACAATGCATGACATGAATATAATAATCAACGGTAAATAATCATACTTAACTTGAACGTGGAAGATAACATATCAGTATCATGGATCATAATAAGAATAAGATCAGCGATATCATGAATCATGAGAATCAATAATACATAGTAAACTTGGAATCATGGCATACTTGACTTGACTTGAACTTGAACATGCTTGTTGATCTTGGTTATTAATTAACAATCAGGGTGACTTTGAGGTGCCTTTAATTCTTGGGGTATGCCCAGCAAACGATACGGCCTTGTGCGGGTCAATGGGTGATCAAACCATGACCAAGGGAGCGACCCTTATCTTGATGCACTTGGCTTGGACTGAACCCATCATTAATCTTTCATCTGAACTTATTAATCACTTTCAGTATCTTTTCATTCTTTGTATCATGTGATGAACGAGATATGATCGGTATGAGGTAAATCAAGACAAAGAGTTCATGTTGGAATTATAAGAAAATCAATAATGTTCATATCAAAATAAAGAGAGACTAATGGGTGAATTTTGCTGGATTTTACGCCCTCACCTCTTCTGGATTTTTACGCCCGAAGAATCTCCTCCACCTTACGGCCGTAAAACCCTAATTCTTTGGATTTTACGCCCGAAGAATCTCCTCCACCTTACGGCCGTAAAACCCTAATTCTTTGGATTTTTCACCCGAGGAGTTCCTTCACCTTACGGCCGTAAAACCCTAATTCTTTGGATTTTACGCCCGAGAAAATTTCTTCACCTTACGGCCGTAAAAATTAACCCTTATCACGTTACGGCCGTAAAATCCTACCCTCCATTCATTTCGGCCGTAAAAATTAACCCTTATTTCGTTACGGCCGTAAGCTTCTTCCCCTTTTTTTTTATTTCTCTTACGGCCAATCCATCTCCGCTTTCTCTCTCTCCATCCTTTTCTTTACGGCCGAAAAATCCTACCTCTCTATTCCATTACGGCCGTAAAGTTTACCCCTATTGCATTACGGCCGTAAGCTTCATCTCTTTTTTTCTTTTTTTTTTAATTCTCTTACGGTCAATCCTTCTCCACTTTTTCTCTCTCCATCCTTTTCTCGATCGTAAGAAAATTACGGCCAAACAAATTTTCGGCCGTAATTGCGTTATAAAACCGAGAACAGAATCCCCTCTAAATTTTACATCTTAGCAATCAATAATACAGAAATATAACAAACAGAAATAACTATGCATGCAACAATCACCAATCAAAGAATTCAAGAAATCAAATAATTAAAAATAATAACTTGAATCATATTCATATTCTTTTCATAACGATTCGGGCATGAGTTGAGATAATTCAGAGGCCATGCAAGGTGATTTCGATTCACCCACCTCTATTCGCGATCAACGGCCGCGTCCCATGTTTTCTTCCCTAATTTCCTCTCGGCCACCTCCTGTAGAATTCCAGCAAAGGCGTGAGAAATTCTGCACTTGTCGCGCACGAACAACAACACGGGGAGAAAAGAAAAAAAAGAGGTCGTGGGGTTTAATGCATAAATCTGATTATATATATATAACAATCTCCACCCTAATCAGATTTGATGAAATCAGAATTTATCTCTTTTTTTCTTTTCCAACTTTGAGTTGCATTGGACTTTTATCCCCCAGCAGTGTTATCCATCACGTTATATTATTATATTTTTTTTTATCTTTTGCTAGTTGTTACATTCTTACCCCTTAAAAGAAAATTCGTCCTCGAATTTTGCACTAAGTAGAGGGCTTACCGAAAAGATGAGGAAATTCTTGGCGCATTTCCGATTCGAGCTCCCATGTCGCGTCATCTCCGCTATGGTGACGCCAAGCTACTCTGACCATGGGGACATCCTTGTTCTTCTGACGTTGTACTTTGCGATCCACTATATGTGTTGGATACTCAGCGAAGGTCAAGTCTGCAGCTATATCTGGCTCCTCTATCTTTAGAACATTTGCAGCATCGTGCTTGTACTTCTTGAGCATGGATACATGAAATACATTGTGCACTCTCCCATAAGATGGGGGTAGAGCCAGTCTGCATGCTGCCTTGCCTATCAGCTCGAGTATCTCAAATGGGCCTACATAGCGAGGACTGAGCTTTCCTTGCTTACTGAATCTCATGACTCCTTTCATGGGAGATACCTTCAGAAGAACTTGGTCCCCAGCTTGAAAAATCTGCTCTCGTCTGCCTTTGTCAGCATAACTCTTTTGCCTTCCTTGAGCAATCTTCATCCTTTGCTTAATCAATTCTATCTTTTCAGCATATTCCACTGCTTCTTTCACTTCTTCCTTACTCATGATCTTTTCCTCGCCTACTTCGCTCCAGTGGACAGGTGAACGGCAAGGTCGTCCATACAGGGCTTCAAATGGTGCCATACCAATACTAGAATGATAGCTGTTGTTATAAGCAAACTCAATCAGATGAATGTGCTCATCCCAGCTACCCTGCCAATCTAGTGCACATGCCCTTAACATATCCTCTAGTGTCTGGATGGTCCTCTCAGACTGCCCATCTGTCTGAGGGTGGAAAGCTGTACTGAAGTTGAGCCTTGTGCCAAAGGCTTCCTACATGCTCCTCCAGAATCTGGCAGTGAATCTGGGGTCTCGATCAGACACTATGGATTCTGGGATCCCATGGAGTTTGACTACTTCTCTCACATATAAGTCTAGCAGACTCTCCACTGATTGCTTCCATCAGATTGGAATAAAGTGTGCTGCCTTTGTGAAACGATCCACGACTACCCATATGGCATCATGACCCTTCTTAGTCCTAGGCAAGTTGGATACGAAATCCATAGTGATCTTATCCCACTTCCATTGTGGGATTTCCAAAGGCTTCAACTTGCCATATGGCCGCTGATGTTCAATCTTGACTTGTTGGCACACCAGGCATCGGGATACATATTCTGCTATCTCTCTTTTCATGCCCGGCCACCAGTAGCTGCGTTGTACATCCTTATACATCTTGGTGCTACCGGGGTGAATGGCGAACTCCGACTTGTGGCACTCATCCAGTACCTCTCGTCGGACATCAGCGTTAGGGGGGATCCACAACCTGTCCCGATATCTAATCCCTCCATCTGTAGAGATCTGAAAATCTGCTGGTTCATTCTGGCACCTCTTCAGAACCTTATGATATTCAGGATCTACTTTCTGAGCTGTTATGATCCTGTCGATTAAGCTGGGCTTCATCTGATGCATCATCCATAAAGCTCCATTTGTTCCCAACTTGGGGCACCATTGCTCAATTTCTTCCAGCATCTCGTACTCGCGTAACCTCATATAAGCCAGCGAGCCTTCCCACTTCCTGCTTAAAGCATTGGCGACTGAATTTGCTTTGCCCGGATGGTAATTGATAGCAAATTCATAATCCTTGAGGAGTTCAAGCCACCGTCGTTGCCTCATGTTAAGATCCCTCTGATCGAAGATGTACTTGAGACTCTTGTAGTCAGTGAAGATCTCGAACGTCTCTCCATACAAATAGTGCCTCCAGATATTCAGAGCAAAGACCACAGCCGCCAATTCCAAGTCATGTGTGGGGTAATTGACCTCATGCTTCTTCAGCTGCCGTGAAGCATAAGCCACTACTTTGCCATGTTGCATTAGGACTCAATCCAATCCTGTTCCACATGCATCATTGTAGACCACGAAACCTCCACTGCCTGTCGGTATAGTGAGAATTGGTGCCGAAGTCAGACGGTCCTTCAGAGTCTGAAAGCTTTGCTCACATTTATCTGTCCAGATAAATTTTTCCGCCTTCCTTGTGAGATTCGTGAGGGGTGCAGCAATCTTGGAAAAGTCTCTGATAAACCTCCTGTAATAACCCGCTAAACCAAGGAAGCTGCGAATCTCAGAAGCATTCTTCGGCCTAGTCCAATTCGTCACCGCTTCCACTTTTGCGGGGTCTACTGCAATGCCCTTCTTGGAGACTATGTGTCCCAAGAACATGATCTCCTTCAGCCAGAATTCACACTTTGAAAGCTTGCCATAAAGCTTGTGTTGTCTTAGGATCTTCAATACTATCCTGAGATGCTCTCGGTATTGCTCTGGACTGGAAGAATAGATCAGAATGTCATCCACGAACACTATGACAAACTGATATAAATATGGTCGGAAGACCCTGTTCATTAAATCCATAAACGCGGCAGGAGCGTTCGTCAGTCCAAATGGCATGACTAAGAACTCGTAGTGGCCATATCTTGACCGAAAAGCGGTTTTCGGTATGTTCTCCTCTGCTACTCTCAGCTGGTGGTAGCCACTACGTAAATCTATCTTAGAGAACACCGATGCTTTTGACAGCTGATCGAAAAGGTCATCGATCCGAGGCAGGGGGTACTTATTCTTCACTGTCACTTTATTGAGCATTCTATAGTCGATGCAAAGTCGCATGGAACCGTCTTTTTTCTTAACAAACAAGACCGGTGCGCCCCAGGGTGAGACGCTCGGTCTGATAAATCCCTTGTCCAGTAGCTCCTGTATCTGCTTCTTCAATTCCTGCATTTCAGCAGGTGCCATGCGGTAGGGTGCTTTAGAGATGGGTGCAGTCCCAGGGAGGAGCTCTATTTTAAAGTCGATTTCCCGTTTCGGTGGTAATCCGGATGTGTCCTCAGGAAACACATCTGGGAACTCTCGCACCACATCTATCTGTTGGAGCTCAGTGACAGGTGCATCCGTCTTGACCACACTAGCCAAGTACCCACAGCATCCTTTCTGCAATAACTTTTGTGCCTTGATCGCTGAGACAATGACTTTGTTCTTTGTTGATGGAGTGCCTCTGATCACTGCCTTGGGCTTGCCTTGCGTCCCTATAACGATCTTCTTCTGTTTGCATTGCAAGGTTGCATCGTGATACGAAAGCCAGTCCATCCCCAAAATGACGTCATAATCCACCATGGAGATGACTATGAGGTCTGCAGAAAAATTTTTCTTGTCTACATTGACAGGTACATTCGGGATGTACTTGGCAGCATGGAGAGTACCCATAGGTGTACTCACACGCATAGCATGGGGCATCTGCTTCTGAGGTAGACTAAGAGTTTGGGCACACGACTCCAAAATAAACAAGTGTGTAGCCCCCGAATCAAATAAAATAGTAGCAGACAAGTTGGCGATCGGGAGGGTACCTCTAATGACATCATTATCATTTTGGGCTGCATCAGCTTCCAGGTTGTGCACACGACCTTGCACAACGGAATTTGCACCTCCTGCTGCTCGATTGTCTCGGCCTCCTCTGGCAGCATGTGGGCAATTTCTGATGAAATGTCCGAACTGTCCACACTGAATGCATGCGCCGCTCAGTCTACAACACTCTCCATCATGGTGACGGCCACAGTGAGGACATAAAGGCTTCTGTGGCACTTGTGGCTGGCGTGGTGGTGGTGGCAGTTGTCTCAGTGGCTGTGCTTGCATTGGCGCAGGCCGTGGTTGAGCTTGAGCCTGTCTTGGGGCTTCTCTCTGCTGGTATGGCCTGTAACGATGATCGCGGCGGTCGTTCCTCCTAAATGGCCGATAATCATCCGTTCGAGGCCTGGGCTGCTCTATTGCTTTGGCTGGAGCTTTGGCCTTGCGTTCAGCTTGATCCTTTTCCATACGTGTGGCCAACCTCACAGCCTTCTCTAGATCTTCACAATCCCCAGACAGGACTTCAGTCTTCAGTGCCTGCTGTAGTCCATTAATGAATCTGTTAGCCCTAATACGTCCTTCAAATGGCATCGGGCAATATTGCTCCAGTTGGATGAACTGGGTGTGGTAATCCGCCACAAACATAGTTCCCTGTTGCAGTTGCAGGAACTCCTCTTGTTTGTTGATGCGGTCATGTTCAGGAGTGTAGCGCGCCATGAAGGCCTTCTTAAATTCATCCCATGCTATGTCCTCTTCTTCCATCCCTCTGAACCTGGTGGCCCTTGTAGTCTTCCACCAGCCCATCGCAGTACCAGTAAGCATGTGTGTGGCATACAGAACCTTGCGTTCATCAGTGCATCTCATCAGCTTAAAAATCCGATCCATAGTCTCAATCCATTCTTCAGCCTTGAAAAAGTCCGCCTTCCCATCATAATGAGGCGGATGCAACTTCAGGAAAGCCTGGATGGTGTCTTCTACAGCTTCATGGCGTGCCATCTGATTACGATGCCTTGACACTGGTAGACTGTCTCCTGCCTGGCTACCCTCAGGTGGAGCAAACTCATCCACATGCTCCTCTAATGGCGCTCTAGCTGCGCGGCCTCTACCTCTTCCGCGGCCTAGTGCACGACCTCGGCCACGGCCACGTCCGTGACCCGGCTGGGCCCCCATCTCAGGAAGTGGGCCTTCTGATGCCTCATACAGATTTCGGTCCGCTCTGGCCATTTGCTCTTGAATACGCTCTGACCGTCGTGACATGCTTATCCTCTATTCATACAATAAAATCATTCATCAATAAATCATAACTTATCTTAAACATAAACTTGACTTACATTACTTTTCGGTGGAGGGTGTGGCGACTGCATGGCGATAGCACATGAACCTCTTACCATACTATACTATTCTATACACTAGGACGTCAAGAGAGTCCTAACTTTAGGCTCTGATACCATAAATGTAACGCCCCCAAATCGACCCCCGCCACGTGACGAAGACCAATCTGGAGACGCTACGGCGTGCTATAACTTACCATACTATACTATTCTATACACTAGGACGTCAAGAGAGTCCTAACTTTAGGCTCTGATACCATAAATGTAACGCCCCCAAATCGACCCCCGCCACGTGACGAAGACCAATCTGGAGACGCTACGGCATGCTATAACTTGATCATAATATTGACCATACCTCAGTCAAGAACTGAGACATGTCAGCGGAAAGATAATAAAATAAAAGAAAATAACATAATTATGCGGAAGTTTAAAAGTGGCTATATCATTGCTAAGAAATAAAATAAGTTCTACATCATGAATCTAAATTGCGGAAGGTAAATGAAAACTAAATAACACTCTAAAAGCCCTATGGTTCATGTGTTGTCCTATCGTCAGAGCTTCATCACCACACGCCTACTCCACCACGTTACTGACCTGGTCCTGTGAAAATCAGACACAGGGGAGGAGGTCCTCCCATAAGCTTTACAGCCTAGTGGGGAACCACATGATATACAATGCATGACATGAATATAATAATCAATGGTAAATAATCATACTTAACTTGAACGTGGAAGATAACATATCAGTATCATGGATCATAATAAGAATAAGATCAGCGATATCATGAATCATGAGAATCAATAATACATAGTAAACTTGGAATCATGGCATACTTGACTTGACTTGAACATGCTTGTTGATCTTGGTTATTAATTAACAATCAGGGTGACTTTGAGGTGCCTTTAATTCTTGGGATATGCCCAGCAAACGATATGGCCTTGTGCCGGTCAATGGGTGATCAAACCATGACCAAGGGAGTGACCCTTATCTTGATGCACTTGGCTTGGACTGACAACCCATCATTAATCTTTTATCTGAACTTATTAATCACTTTCAGTATTTTTTCATTCTTTGTATCATGTGATGAACGAGATATGATCGGTATGAGGTAAATCAAGACAAAGAGTTCATGTTGGAATTATAAGAAAATCAATAATGTTCATATCAAAATAAAGAGAGACTAATGGGTGAATTTTGCTGGATTTTACGCCCTCACCTCTTCTGGATTTTTACGCCCGAAGAATCTCCTCCACCTTACGGCCGTAAAACCCTAATTCTTTGGATTTTACGCCCGAAGAATCTCCTCCACCTTACGGTCGTAAAACCCTAATTCTTTGGATTTTACGCCCAAAGAATCTCCTCCACCTTACGGCCGTAAAACCCTAATTCTTTGGATTTTTCGCCCGAGGAGTTCCTTCACCTTACGGCCGTAAAACCCTAATTCTTTGGATTTTACGCCCGAGAAAATTCCTTCACCTTACGGCCGTAAAAATTAACCCTTATCACGTTACGGCCGTAAAATCCTACCCTCCATTCATTTCGGCCGTAAAAATTAACCCTTATTTCGTTACGGCCGTAAGCTTCTTCCCCTTTTTTTTTTATTTCTCTTACGGCCAATCCATCTCCGCTTTCTCTCTCTCCATCCTTTTCTTTACGGCCGAAAAATCCTACCTCTCTATTCCATTACGGTCGTAAAGTTTACCCCTATTGCATTACGGCCGTAAGCTTCATCTCTTTTTTTTCTTTTTTTTTTAATTCTCTTACGGCCAATCCTTCTCCACTTTTTCTCTCTCCATCCTTTTCTCGACCGTAAGAAAATTACGGCCAAACATGCATGCAACAATCACCAATCAAAGAATTCAAGAAATCAAACAATTAAAAATAATAACTTGAATCATATTCATATTCTTTTCATAACGATTCGAGCATGAATTGAGATAATTCAGAGGGCATGCAAGGTGATTTCGATTCACCCACCTCTATTCGCGATCAACGGCCGCGTCCCCTGTTTTCTTCCCTAATTTCCTCTCGGCCACCTTCTGCAGAATTCCAGCAAAGGCGTGAGAAATTCTGCTCTTGTCGCGCACGAACAACAGCACGGGGAGAAAAGAAAAAAAAAGAGGTCGTGGGGTTTAATGCATAAATCTAATTCTATATATATAACAATCTCCACCCTAATCAGATTTGATGAAATAAGAATTTATCTCTTTTTTCTTTTCCAACTTTGAGTTGCATTGGACTTTTATCCCCCAGCAGTGTTATCCATCACGTTATATTATTATATTTTTTTTTTATCTTTTGCTGGTTGTTACATTTTGTATTAATCCATCAAAATTAGGTCACCTATCACAATATATGAAAAGAAAAATTTGGAATCACAAAATTGAATACATCTTAAAATCCAAGTAAATTATTTAGAAGTCTTGTTGTTCTATGTCTGAGTTTTGATTTGTGTTAGAAATTATGTATTAGAGAAATTATGTGACACACACTAATTTTTTATGCGATGACAGAATATTATTAGATGTAAGCAAAAGCGGATTACAATTTAATATTCTATTTCGACTTATAGGGAGTGCAAATAAGCACTCCCTTTATAAATGATAGGACTTTTAACATGATCAGAACTCTCTGTTAATCCTTCTAAATTAGGACACATCATAATATATGGAATTAAAATAATTTTGAATCACAAATAAAATGCACCCTAAAATTTAAGAAAATTATTTAAAAGTTTGAGCGAAATTATTCAATGCACATAGAATTTTAAGGTGGCGATTGAATATTATCTTACGAAATTATTCAACCCACATAGAATTTTAAGATGATGATTGAATATTATCACAATATATGAAACTAAAGCAATTCCGACTCACAAAAAAAAACACTTCCTAAAAATTCTAAAATTTATTTAAAATTCAGGTACTTCTAAGTCTGAAAGTTTGTATCAGAGAAATTATACAATACACGAAGAAATTTAAGGTGATGGCTGAATGTTTTTATATGTAAAAAGTGGAGGATTACAATTACATTATTATTTTTTGTCCCGATCATTAAAGTGTATATACTAGGTTATAATTTAAACCTCATTAGGATTTATGTTAATCACTCCAAATTAGGACACTTATAAAAATATATTAAATTAAAATAATTTTGAATCACAAATAGAATACACTATAAACTTTTTTTACTATTTAAAGGTCTAAATTGTTCCAAGTTTGAGCATTGATTTGTGTAAGAAATTTCGTACGGAAGAATTTATGCAGCACATACAAAATTTTAAGTGACAATTCAAATAATATTAAAACTCGAACGGAGGATGATTCTTAATAGGTTAATTTTTTATCTCGACCTCTAAGAAGTTTACGTGGACACTCCCTTTAGAGATAGAATTTTAATTTGATTATGACTTTCTTTTAAATCCTCAATATTAGGACATCTATCCCAATATATGAAATTACTATAAACATGAAACATAAATAGAATACAACCTAAAATTTATGAAAATTATTTAAAAGTTTGGTTCTATATTTGAGTATAAATTTGTGTTAGAAATTTCGTAGGAGGGACATTAGGCAATGCACACAAAATTTTAAGGCGACAGTTGAATATAATTAGACGTAAAAAGGTGAGAATTACAATTTGATTATTTTTTTTGTCTCGAACCCTAAGGAGTTTGTGTAGGCAATTCTTCTATAAATGATAAGAATTTCTACATCTTTAAGACTTTGTATTAATCCCTCAAATTTTGGTTACCTATCCTAATATATGGAATTAAAGCAATTTCGACTCACAAAAAGAATACTCCCTAAATATTCTAAAAATTACTTAAAATTCTAGTGCTTCGAAGTTTGAGTATAGATTTGTGTTAGAAAGTTTGTATGAGAGACATTATACAACATACGAATAAATTTAAGGCAATGGCTGAATGTTTTTAGACATAAAAGAGGAGGATTATAGTTACATTATTTTTTTGTCCATTAGAGAGTGTATATACTAGGTGATAATTTTAATCTCACTAGGACTCTACAATAATCACTCATAATTAGGACACTTGTAAAATATATTGAATTAAAAAATTTTGAATCACATAGAATACACTATAATTTTTTTTAAAGCTATTTAAATCTAAACTGTTCTAAGCTCATGTATTGATTTGTTTAAGAAATTTGGTACGAAAGAATTTACGCGACATATACAGAATTTTAAGTGACGACTTAATATTATTATACGTAAACAAAAGAGGACTACGACAACTGGGATAATTTTATGGATGAAATTTTTTTAATTCTTTTAATGAATAATGCCTTTTTTCTTTTTATAGGTGAACAAATGTCTTGTTCTGCTCGAAATTGAAGCCAACATGGATAAAAAAGGGATTTTTCCACTAACCTCCCTTGATTATGAACTTTTTTTTTTGACTACCAACGACTTTCAAATATTTCGCGGGCCTCTCCTGAACCATATACTTTTTTTCACTTAGGTCCATCGGTCAATGTCTGTTAAGTTTTTCATTATTTTCATTTTATGAATTATACAACAACAACAACAAAGCCTTATCCCACTAGGTGGGGTCGGCTATTATATGAATTATAAAATGACCAAAATACCCTCGTAATGTTGTTCTTAAAATAATACATAATAGTAAATATATAAAAAAATATTTGTTCGCCGGCGGGGAAGGGGTGTCGCTGAAGAGATTGGGGTGGGGGCATTGACCCCCCTACGGCAAGGTCGCAAGGGGGCGACGCCCCACTTGACCTTGCCGGCTCACGCGGAGGAGAGGTCGCACCCATTGGCTGAGAAAGGGGAGAAGAGGAGGCGGAGAACGTAGGGCTGTGAAGAGTCGGGCATTGGCGTAGAGGGAAGGAGCAGAGGAAGAGGGGTTGGAATGGGCGAGGAGTTCAGGTAAGGGGCGTCGAGGACGAAGGTGCGTGGGGGGCTCTAGTCGGGCACAGAGGTGCTCCGGGATGCACCGCAGGCGAGGTAGTAGATTGTGCTCGGCGTGTAGTCAGAGGCAGTGCCTGAGAGGAGGAAGACGAAGTGGAGAGATAGGGCCCCTGCGACCTCCTAGATCTCGCCGGCAAGATGGTAGGGGGGAGAGGGGGGGAGGGGTCGCCGGCTATGTCCTTGTGCGCGCTGGCGAGATTGTGGCGGGAACATTTTTTTATTTTAAGCTCACTTATATAAACTTCGTGAGGGCATTTTGGCCATTTTATAATTAAAAAAATCAAAATAATAGGAAAGTTAAGAAAGCTTGATGGATGGACCTAAGTAGAAAATGTGGCATAGTTCAAGGAGGTCCGCGAAAAATTTAAAAATTGGTGGTACACGCAGGAAAAGTCCATAGTTCAGGAGAGGTCAGAGGAAAAAACCCCAAAAAATGCAACAATATGTCTCACATTCTTTGTCCGCATTTTTTACTTGGCTTTCTTGGTTTGTTGGTGGAGAAACTCATTTTTATCCAAAGAGTTGGAGGTCAACTTCATTTTGAACTTGTTCTTCAATTTGGTATATCTGTGTTAGTGATTATTTGCCCTTGCGCACTTGTAACGCTCCCAAAATGCACCTGCCATGTGGCCGAATACATCCCGGGACATGACTTATGTGTATAATATTTTGATTGAAATAAGACTTTGACGGGTATAATTGCGGATGGAAAATAACTATAACTAGATTAAAAGGTACATAGTCAAGATAAGTGTGAAAGTCATGATTAAATAACATAGGGAGTGTGAACATCAAAGAGTCTGCATAATTAGATACAACTCAATATAAATAGAAAAGAAAACTAAAGAGACTCGACTTCATATGCAAAGGACATTATGAGCTCGATATGTCGCTTGTGCCATCATCCTTTTTATTGGGTCAGGTTGAATACACAGCGGAGTTGAGCTTTGATGCCACAGTGAACGATCAGATGGATTTATAAGCATGACATCATAAACATAATCATATATGAGAGAATCATGTGGACATAATCAGTATGATAATATCAAGATACATGAAATAGATTGACATAAATTATGATAACATGATAAGTGTATAAGGATAACATAATCATCATTAAATTCATATAGCATAGCCCATCATGATATCTAGAATCATCATGGTAAAAGATCATAATGTCATTGAGCATTATCCATCATAATAATTTTCTTACACTTATTTTGAAGTATCTTTCAACTCCCTTTAATAATGTCGATGGAATATCTTTCGATTTCTTTTTGGTCAGGTTAATTGTCTTCATCAAAATATAAGAAGAGCTCTTAGTTTAACATTTTTCATTTTTTATCTTATTTATTCTATAGCTATCTTTGAAGTTCCAGAATTACATATCATAGATAATAAAATTGGGAAAAGATTTGTCTCAAGATTAAAATCATGAGATTCAAATATTATATTGTTAAGAGATATAATGAACATTATAATACGATAGATAAACAATTATTAAGACAAATACTGAACATTAATCATGTACAGTAATTTACGATGGGGTTAAAAAATATAAAAATATTATGATTTGAATACTCTATTATTAAAATTAATAATAAGGTAGATAAATGATTGGCAAGACGGACATTCAAAATCAATCCAGATAAATTAGAAAATACATAAATCATGAGGTGTAATCTTCAAAGAGGCTCTAGCTATAGGCGCTAAAATGCTGAACATTTGTTTTCATGTATCAAGTGCATCATTAGGCTTATTAAATGCACGTGATGCCTTACTTTGCTAAATATATTGTTACTGCAGGCTGCAGCAGATGGTGATAAAAAAAGTAGTGCACTGTTTAATACAAAGAAATGGTGCAGCCGACCTCTGCAAAATGGTGTGCATCCAATGCAAATAATGACTTAATTATCAAAACATCAATGTAGTGCATTAACCACTAAAACGTCACTTCCCATAAATTAATGGGATCTGATAATAGGTCAAATGAACATTAATAGTATAATTTTTACCTAGGATTAGATGATACCATTAGATGTGAAATGAGACACCTGAGATCTATAATGCAATATGAGATGCATTATACAGTAGGGCACCAAAAGGGAAATACAGCGCAAAAGAGAAATTAATGTCATTTTTAATCACATCATTAAATCTGTAGCAGGTGCAAATCGACAAAGCCTCTTATTTATGGGAAATCCATAGATGAATGTACCTTTTCTCTCGGATTTGACGTCGTTGTCGTCCACGTCTCCTTCGATCACCATGTCTGCGCGATCAGCTCCGCCATCTTCTTCCCCTGCCGCCGAGATGCACGAAAAGATCAACTCGGCAGTTATGAAGGCATCATGCATGGGGCACTTACGAGAAAAGATCAAATTTATATTCTATTTACTTTATCTTTGTTGTCATTTTTGTTACTATAATTCTACAAGACCTATCACTTAACATGACAATTCTTCTTACCCATAAGCTTATGTTCCTCTTCATCATCATGTTTGATTCGCCAATTCTTCTTCTAAAATTATGAAATTAATCTTGCTTAATCCATTTTGAGTCTAGTTTTACTAATGTTTGGAATCACGTTCGTTAGATATCTTTAGCAAAAGTTATATACTCATCTTTAAGGTGTTATCATTCTGTCCGACGATATTATTTGATTTTATAAATTATGTATTATATTCAATATGTCATGAAATTATTTCATAATTTTATGGGAGTAAAGATAAATATGTTAGTTTTCATTTACAAAATAATATGTTTAATGGAAGTTATAAATATTCAATATGTCTGGCATAATGAAATCTAGAGCAGAGTATATTAGTATCTTTTCAATTTATTGTGCACAGTCCGGAGGAATATAAATTTAACAAATTTTATGACTTACACCCTAAGAAGTCTATTGTTATATAAAATTGAAAGTTTACTATTTTATATAAATATTAAAAGTAAGGTCACTCAGTTAGGTTAAATGTTGATTTTTCTGAAAAAAACATAATGAAATAAAAATTGGAACTTCTACATATTAAGAGTTTATAATATGGAAGTAAGAAAAAATTGGACGATGAAATTTGCATATGAATGTAAAAAGATATGAATTTTCTTAGGTATGCAATCGGTCATCATATAAGACCAACTCTTATTTTACTTGGGATATATTTGGTTAATGAATAGTAATCCAATGGATAAAGGTGCTTATCCCTTCTATTTTATTTTTTTTTAGATTCTAGAGTTAAGAATAACCTTATTCTACTTTTGACCAAGTCAATTTTTAAAGAAAATAGCAAAACTACCCTTTAGCTTTTTTTGATGAATAAATGACTTGTTTGGCAAAATAACAAGGAATAAAAGGCTATTCCACCATTTATCCATGAAACAAACATGGCCATGGGTTATAAGAGTAATGCATAATTGTCATCTAATCTTTGTAATTATTTATATTTCATGTTTGAGATGTTAGTAATATGATTGTTATTATTATGGTTATAGGATTAAAGGAGTAAAGTAAGAAAGGAAAGGATAAAATCTTTTTATTTGTACTCACACAAGGTAAGTTGTTTTCTGCTACCCTATGTATTCATCTCTTTTGAATTTGGTGTGATATCCATTGCGATTGAATATGTTCTTATGAAAAGTATATTGGATTAAAAGCATATGTGATATGTTAGGGATTGATTTTGTAAAATGCAATCAATGAGTATTACATATGATTTATCTTCTAATATTCGAGATATAATTATTATATAATGAACCATGCATCTGCATCTATTTCTACATTTGTATGTATAGTGGTTAGAGTTAAGTGCTCCATGCTCATAACGATGGGAGTTCCCTTTAGAATTTAATCCATCATTCTATTATCTAAAAATGGGATGAGATGGATTGGAGTTAAGTGCCATGTGGAGCTAAGTGGTATATCACGAGAAATCATGATGGTAGCCACCTCTAGAATTCATAGAGGTCACATTTAGAGTCCATATATATTTATATGATTTGTTTTCCAAAAGGGATGAGGTAGAATGGAGCTAATTGCTATCTCACCTCTAAAGTCCACCTATCGATTATACAAACTGGCCAGTTAGTGATCTGTGCATTTATATAGGTGTTGCATTTGCATACATATGTTTGATATGATTTAAATGATATTGATTACAAATTGAGTATAATACTTTTTATTAGCATGTTATGCATGTAATTATCAAGTATATGAAAATCCTAATTTTAATATTATGATTATTGCATGCTTTTTTATGTCTCTCCGAATTGATTAGTTAATAAAGTTATTAACTTACTGAGCTATTTTAGATCACTCTGTTAGTTTTTAACATTTTTCAGATTAATATAGTTCTTTGGGGATTGTGCAAGGTGATATTCTTTGAAGAGTTCTATAACATCCTTCGTAGTAAGACAAGAAGATTTGTCTCTTGTGTTCTTCTATTAGGATGTCAAAAGAATTGATCCAGTTTATTATTTTTGTTAAAATAAGATGTATTAAAATTAAAGCCATTTTATTAAATGTAAAACTTAAAGACTATTTGTCTGCTATGAAATGATCATCTTAAATTTTGTAAACTTGTTCAATGATATATTCTTCTTATGTTGTATACAAAGAAAAAATATTTACATCACGTTTCCATAATCTTTTTCAATCTTATTTGATCGTCTGTAATGAGTTATGAATTCTTGTTTAAATAAAAGTTTAAATCGGGGTCATGAAAGATGATGAATGCAATTTAAAGAGGGAGGAAGAATCATGACATTATCAATTTGATTGTCTTGGTAGATTTTGAGTCTGCAATTCTTTTAGCATAAAAACTCCTCCTTTCCTCCATGCATATTCAATAGAAAGAGTTTTCCTTATATCTAATAAATATAAATCATAATATTTTCTGAGTGGGAAAGACCTTCATGATAAATAATTTTTGGTATTACATAATATTTATAGGAGCATATATCAAGAAATTAATTCTTGTGTTCATTTCTTTCTTTTTTTGTGATGTTTCTCATGCATTCTTCATATGATGTTTTTTTTTTGCTAAGTTATAAGATGCATGCTTTTGGTATAATTACTCAGAAATTAAAATTATTTATCATGTTTGTTTGAATGAATTTGCTTCCTTTCTTGTCTATACTAAATAGTGAATTAAAACATTGGAGCAAGGTGGTAAAGAATCTGAAAAGGAGATAGATCCCTTTGGTTTAGAAATTTGGAAGAGGTAATGGTATAGTTCAAGTATTTTTTTTTCAACAAATGAAGTGGATATTATAGCTTAGTTACTTTTTAAATTGTCTCTATTTGTTGATTATTCTTCCAAATAATTACATCTCTTTGTGAGGTGATCATACCACATATCATGATTTTTTTTATCATAAAATCTAATATTTATTTAATATGATTAAGGTTTAGTAAATTGTGGAAACGCTTGCATACGTTGTTTCATTCTTATATACACATTTTTGGAATTTATTTTAGAATGTTGGATTATGAATCCCAAATATAATTTTAGTAGCTAAAGATTAGTACAAGTAGCTTTTTATACTTGAAGTGCTTACTTTGCTAGCCTTTGTTCATGTTTGTGTAGAACAATGCTGAAAACGATATTAAACATTTGGGATAATGACAGTAACAGCATTAGGTGCTTCTAATCTAGCATTGCATTATGTTAACCTTGTTAATAAAATTCATAGCATTTTAAGTCTATTTATTTACTTTTAGAAAAAACATAATAAGTTTTTGGCATGTCACATTGTAGTAAATAGTGTTTATTGGCTAGATACTACATACTAAGTACTCCTCTACTTCCACGACCACCAATCTAGAATTTGTCTACCATCATCTTCTTTTACACACAAAATTTTCATAAATCTAAAGTTTAATGTAAATCTTGATTTAGTGGTCATGAGGATAAGTTGTGTGGATATGTTTTCTATGCTATTGGAATGTTTCCATATTCAGCATGTGTTCAATGAGCTCACACGATGTGCAAACGATATTTCACAATTGGTTTGAATCTAAGACAAATATTAATTTTGGTGAACAAAAGCTTCACATGTTTTCACATGCTCATGAATATCATTCAACATTTGTTCAAACACATTCAAGTAATGCGTGTGGATTTAGGCTAGTTAATATCACATCAGTTCATCCATATTATATGTAATGCCCCCAAAATGTACCCCGCCACTCCGGGAACATCACGGAACGTAACTTACGTGTATAATAATTTGACTAAAAATATGACTTTGACTGGTCAATAAAATATAAGTATAATTGTATAAGGAAAAACAACTATAAAGAGACATACTAACACAGCCCGGCCCCCTCTAGGGAAAAGGGGGTGGGGGTCCAACAAGCACAATCTATCAGAAAATAACGTTCATCTTGCTTTTCGTTCATGACATCCAGAAAAGCCATCCCATTCAAGAAGCCCCTACAACTACCCCTGCTCCCTTCTATCCTTGATGGATCAATTGAACAAGATCTTTCGGATAAGACAATCACAATCAGAAATCAAATAAAAAATATCAAAATGAGTGCGAAAGTCTTAACAAAATAACATAACTGAGTCTCAAAGATAAATACAACTCAATAAATATAGAAACAGAACTAAGAAGACTCGACTTCATGTACAAAGGACACCACGAGCTCGATGCGCCATCATTTTTTTTAGGACAGGTTGTTACCGATGATATTGAATACAAAGGAGAAATGAATCTCCCTGTGAGCTTTGACGCCCAATACGTAATAATCATATAAATATAAGCAATGATGACATCATAAAGATAACCAAATGAGCATAATCATAAATGATAACATCTTGTGGACATAATCAATATGATCGTATCATGATCAAGAGATATGAAATAGAACGGCATGAATGATGATAACATGACAAGAAGAATAACATAACATAACATAATCATGAGATTTATAATCATCATAAAATATCATAATATCATTAGGCATTACTCATCATCATAATTATCTTTTCATTTTCATTATGTTACACTTATTTTGAAATGTCTTTCAACTCTTTTTAACATGAGGCGATAGAGTATCCACTCCCTTGTGGCCAAGGTGGAGTGTCTTTCAACTCCCTAAAATTGGGCCGATGGAATATATTTCGACAACCTTGTGATCAAGATTTACCGTCGTCAACAAACATAAAAGCTCTCCATTTAACATTTTTTCATATTTTATCTTATTTATGTCATAAATGTCTGAGTTTCATGGATCAAAAGTCGTGAGAATAATATTTGATTCAAGGTCAAATCATAATATATTGAGACTTAAAAATGTGAACATGATAACTCAGTGTTAAAATGATCGAATAGTGATAGACACATATTGAATCAGCAGGATAATTAATAATAAAATAGAACATGAAATGCTAGCGCTACAGCACTGTCTCAAAGAAATTCGACTGCATGCACTTTGGAGGAGTGGCAGATGCTATTTGATGAACATTTGAAGGAATGAATCATTATAATTACATAGCAATATGGATAACCACACTCCCAATAATTTGCACATGCTGATTACTGTACTATGAGAAAATAGTGTAGCTTCAGCACAGTGCGGAGGTACTGTAGCAGGGTTAAAATTCAACATATGCATTTCCGTGAGTGATATGTCTATTCTGGTGTATCGTGTCACCAGTGCATTAAGTACTAACATCATCGATACAAATAGTGCATTAGCCAATAAAAATAGCCTTTCTATGCACGTTGATGGATGTAGGACATTGTAACTACTCGAAAATTCAGCCTAAAAGTTTTTTGTCATTTAGAAAAATTTCACGTCGTTAGTCCGTTCGTCATACATTATTTAACAATAAAAAACTTAATAATTTAAGAAAAATCATAATAATTAAAAACTTCATCAAAATCATTTTATGACTAATACTTCATAGGACATTAAATGTCTAAAATCTTTATTACATCACTAGATTCAATGTTCAAATGGAATCATAACATTTATTTGAACCTAAACATGTGCAACTCTTCGTCATGAGCTTGAGCTTCCATCCATCATTTAAGCTTGATTACCTATACGGATCCAAAGTGCAGAATTTTCTAGTTAAAGTATGTAAAAGTCATGCATACCATGATAACCTATCACATGCTTTTACATACGATGCATCATTTATCATCATAATAATATAACATATTAACATGCATGCTATGAACTATACGATGACATGGCAATACCATCATGTTTATCATTCATTCTTAACATGTCATTCTTGAAAAATAACCATTTTAACATACATGCATTGCCTTAGAGTCATCATCTGCAAATACCATATCATAAGAACATACATTTATAACATACATAACATATAAACATATCATTACAATTCATTTCAATTTTCATATGTATTCTAAGAGTTTCTTTATAACTCCATAATTCTTATTCATTATTTGACATTATTTCTTTCTTTTCATTTTTTACTTTACATTTCTTCATGATTACTTTATAACCCTTTGGATATTCATCCATTTATTTTTCTTTCTTTTATTTTCTTATGATATCATTAGACACATTATATCCTTGCATACATTAACATTATCATATAATATCTTCCATCTTTACATTGGAAAATCTCAAACACAATTAAGGTGATGACATTAGTTTCGGAAAAGTCTCAATCATGAGTGAAATGCATTTACTTCTCATCCTTACATTCATGACTTATTTTCATTACATTCATCATATAACATACTTCTTTACCTAATAGTCGATACAGTTTAACATTCTTACATCAGTCAATCATGCACTGAAAAATCTCAAACATCCTTTGAGTGATGACATTATTTTTCAAAGAAGTCTCAGTCACCATAAAGCGACAGAAATCTACTTCTGAAAAATCTCAAACACTTTTAGGTGATGACATTATTTCCTAAGAAATCTCAATCACTATAAGGTGAAAGGCATTTACTTCTTATCTTCATCATTCATCTTTACATCATCATTACATTTGTCCATATGGCACTAAGAAATCTCAAAGACCTTTTAGGTGATGGCATTATTTCTCAAGAAGTATCAATCACCATGAGATGATAGGCATTTACTTCTTGTCTTCATCATTCATCATTACATTAATTCATAGAGCACTGGAAAATCTCTAACACATATTCGGGTTATAGCATTATTTTTCAAAGAAGTCTCAGTCACCATAAAGCGAAAGACATTTAATTCTGAAAGACCTCAAACACCCTTTGGGTAATGACATTATTCCTCAAAAAGTCTCAATCCCTACAAGATGAAAGGCATTTACTTCTTATCATCATCTTTCATCTTTGCTTAGTTGAAGGCTCAAGATAACATCATTACAACTAGGCTAATGATCCCTAGGAAATCTCAAACACTCTTTAAGGTGATGACATCATTTCCTGAGAAGTCTTAATCACTCTAAGGTGAATGATATTTACTTCTTATACCGAGGCATTTTCTTCGATTTTATACTTTATTAGGATCATCAATACATCAAACATTCACATCAATCTTTCATCCTCTAGCTTAGTTATAGCTGAGCATACATTTCTTGTATCTCCGTTCATACACAATTAACTATCATCGATCATCGATCATCAATCATCAATACATGATAATGATATCATGAAAATACTTTAAATATATCATAGAACCTATTTTTCATTCGGTCACGACCGTGATAGAACCCCAAAATAGTTCCCCTTTTGTCACAATCGTGACTGGCGTAATCACGGATGTGCTTGTCACTGTCGCGGTCGTGAAAGTAAACGTCACAGGCGTGATAGAACACCCCATTCATTTTCCTTCTCGCTCACGGTCGTGACTGGGAGTGTCACGGTCGTCCTTGGCATGTCACGGTCGTGTCAATGCCTTAGATGATTGACCGATTTGTCTTTCGGTCACGGCCATTCTGATAGTCGGCACGGCCGTGCAGACGGTCCAGAATCCGATCTTCCACCCGAAATTCTCAATTTTTGAGGTTAAATTCCAACAAAAATAATCCAAAACATCATAAATATTTCAGATATTATCTCTTAGCATCTATGCATCATATAATACATTAAAACATGCAATTTTTTATTCATTAACAAGATTTAAGATTTTTTCCTAGAAATTCACACAACCAATTGAATCTATTCTCTGCGCAGTTTTCTTGCAGTTGTCACTAAAATATTAATAACTTAACTTATACTTGTTCTTTTCAGATGATTCCAATTTTCACAAAACAATAACATGAACCTTTAACTTGTGACTAAATTTCAAACATAATTCAATATTTCCAATTTATTATACTTTTTACAATTTGGTCTCGCTGTTATCCGAGACAACAACATGACAATAGTCCGATTTTTGGATCATAACTATTTGAATACATCTTCAAATCGTATGAAACAAATTTCTATGAAAACTAGACTTCGAGAGATTTCCGTTCATATATTATTTGTAACTTTTGGATAAGTAAAACCTATCCAAATAACTATTATAAAACAGACACGAATTTAACAGATTATGCAACATAAATCATGAAACCTTCATTCATGCAATCCTTATTTATGCAACTCTCAATCAAAATTTCTAAAAAGAACAGGGTGTTCTTGAGACTCTCAATCCAAATAAAACATCATTGAGAGGGAAGAGAGGGGTTTGGATCCTCTTTACATGATCTTGTTCTTCAATATTAATCCCCTTTCCCTTGTCCATGTCCTCTTCCTCTTTGCCCTATTTTTCTTCCTCGTTCTCTTTCTTTTTCCTCCTCTTAGGTTGCAACCGTCACGTGGGAGAAATAAGAAAAGAGAGGAGATGAAGAGTTTGGGAGTTATTATAGAGCCTAGTTTGGGGTTTTAATCAAAAGGCCCAAATGAATTTGGCTCAAAATTGGAGTTGTTACACACATACACAAAAAGCATTAGAATCGACAGTGCAAGAGAATATCTAAGATAGATAATGGCGACATGCTGAAGGATGGACTTGATTGGAGCACTCTTACCCTCCGCACATAGCCTTGGGAACTTACCCAGAATGCCTCTTGGAGCCATCCACCTTGGGCATCTTGGGGTGTTCCGCTGCCCTCCTCAAGTGCTTATGATATGAATGCACTCACTCATTAGGTGCGCACATTGGAGTGTGGCGTGCACAATTTAGAGCGTGACGTCTGACGGATTAGTCGGAACATTCTATGTGGTCCACGCCTCATGGTTCCTGCCCTCCATAGTTCGTGAGGATAGCTACATGCTTATGTATCCCTCTTTGATGATGGGGGAGAAGTTTGGATGGAGATGAGACATTCATGACTTATATTATGTTATGTATGTGACTTATGTTATGTTCTATGCACTATTTTGTAGTCGATCATATGTAGTGACTTGAGTCACATATTAGTGTGCATGGACACCTATGATGAATATACTAATTTGGATGATTATATGATGTTGCTTCTAAATCTCTTCATGTTGCTTATGATTTTTCTTATGTTTATTAAGGGGGAGAAGTTGTGAAAATTGTGCGCATGCATTTAGGGAGAACATAATTATATTTATTGAGTTAATCTTATCTTTCCATCGACTAAATTAGTCGGCATAAAAAAAGGGAGATTGTTAAATCCCGAATATCCTTCCCTAACAAACAAGATTGGATGAAAAACTACTAATAAACTTTTGAATGATGTAGATACCAGTGCAATTGCTCAACTAACTGGTACAAGTCTTGCGACCGGTTGGACAAGCGGTAGAATAGCAATTGAAGAAGTCTTACTAACATGGAAATCGATTGACTGGACATGTGACCAAAAAAAGTGAGATTGTCAGAAAAGTTGAAGACCAAATCGATCGACCGGATATGCAACTGAAAAAATGCGAGATTGTAAAAAAAGTTGAAGACCCAAATTTATTGACCGCCATGCTGGATCGATCGTCCGGCCACAAGGAAAAATTCCAACCTCCATACTCAACGGTCGAGAAGGTTCAACGGGCAAAGACAGTAATCGGATCCTTTGGAAAATCTTCCCAACAACTATATTTCATCAAGAAGTCTATAAAAGGCAGAAAAAATATTATCCGTGCAAGCACAAACATCCAAATGCCACTACAAAGTTAAAGATGAAATCTTTTTATCATTCTCTTGTAAGAACTCTAGTTCTCTTTCTCTCCTTTATAAAGTAAGATCAAATTTTGAGCTTACTTTAAGAATCTTATTATACAAGCTTAATAAACTCATAATTAATATAATTTAAATGATAAAAAAATATTTATGATAATAAGAGTTAATTACATTAAATTTAATATATTTTCCAATCTTATTATGTATACATATACCATGATTTAATAAAATTACACCTACAGAGTGACTCAAAAGTTGCGTGCAAAACAATGATAAAAAATACTTTTATCCTTAATAAATAGGATTAATAAATAGGATGTCATGATATCTTATAAGCTTTATCTTAAGATTTTATGATTTTACATAAGAGTTTGGTCTTGATTGACAAACTCGTATAAGAGAGTGTATATGTAATTTGAAATGCTCAAAATATTGATAATTTAAAACAAAAAAGTGGATACTAAAATGAATTTGCATAGTACTGAAAAAAAGGAGTCGTGCAATAGGTTGACCAACTTATATGCGTACGCAATACATTTCTCATAAAAATATAGGAAAAGATTAAAGTTGGTTTATTGAGGTTATTAAAACTGACCAAATGAAGGTTCTCTCATGAATACTGTAATTACTGTTTCATGCAGAAGAATGTAACAGTGCTGATAGGTATATGGGGGAGCAGAACATTAATGCTGTAAAAAATAGGGACCAGTGAAGACCTGAAACTACGTCTGTCTTCTTCTTGTGAGTTTTCAGCTCTTAGAAAAGCAGCAGCAGCAGGAAGTTGGAACCCTGATCCATGTTGTTCATGTCTCCTCTACATCTCACCCCTTCAAAGTCATCTTGCTCATGCATGTCATTTTTCCGAGTTGCTCAGAACTCCCCTCAGAATTACAATTCCTCTCCAATAAACAAACCTTATTGCAACATCACCCTGCAAGTTGTGCACATGGAGAGAATAATTTATGATAAACATTTTGATCATAGGATGCAACATAATTGATTCTCTGGCTGATGATTTTATCTCAGAGAAAGGCTGCAGAGCTATCAGAAATGATCCCATGGAATCCCATAACCAGATGACGGAACTTATCAACAAAACCTTGGAGCCACTGACATGCATGAGACCGAAAAAAAACTTCTAGCATTATAGACACTAAATAATAAACATCGCAAAGAGCATCCAGATTTGGTGCTTCTGAAAGAAGTATCAACCAACAAACTGTAATCAGATGGACACAATGGTGTAACTATTGATCCATTGGACACAATCGTTGATATGGACTTCTGTAAACAAAGTTCAAGAACAAATATGCAATTGAGAAAATAGGAGCAAGAAAGAAAATTGAAGCAGAAATGCAACTTGGAACTTTTTTATGATGAGGAAATGAAAATAGCCAATGTGATTAATATCTAAAGTCTGATCGCAGAAAAATGGTAAACCCATTGTCCTTTTTTTTCTCTTGCCACAATTGATTAACCATTTCATTTTTTTTTTTTTTTTGAGAGAGAGACTTGATTAACCATTCCATGACATCGATATAAAGCATGTTTGCCATATAGGAGATAGTTTTCTTGAACTTTATGGAAAACTTTCAATATATCAGAATATGCATGCAGTAGAAACTCAAGACTGCTGAGGTTGAATTGTCGAAGTAACATGGTTGATTGAAAAACGGGAAAGAAAAGAAGAGCCATTCAGTTTCATCATCTCTCCATAGGATACTCGAGAATAAGAGAACGGAATCTCGGTTGACAATATGTTTGAAGCATATTTCTCTCAAGAAAACATGTTTCAAGCATATTTTATGCAGTCTCAGAAATATGTGTTTGAAGCTTTTGTCTGTTGGTTCTTGAATGAAGCCTGACAAACTTGATATGCCTGATTCTATTTCCCCTACCTATTCTACATGGAAACCTTATGTTTGTAGCTTCTTTATGTTAGTTCTTGAATCAAGACTGAGAAATTCGACAAGTACGCCTTCATCTCCCCAACCTGTTCCAAGTAAGAATATGTGTTCCCTTTATCTTTTTCTAGATCAAATTCCTGTATCTAATGCTGCATTTGGTGAATGCTTTGTATCATGAAATCATCATTTTGTCATAGTGGTTATCATGTTTTCTACCCTCTGCATCTCATACCTGAAATATTTGATTTAAGAAGAATGCATATATAATTTGGCTTGAGATTCTCTCGAAAAAAAGAAAAAACTTGGCCTGAACTTTTAAACCAACTTCGACTTTGGCTTGCTCATCTTGTGAACAGCATGCCAATAGCATTGAGCTAAAGCTGCACCTGAGTCAGTAACAGAGAGCAGTTTATTCATTCAATCTGCTTGTTTGGGCCAACAAAATGACGGCATTATTAATTAACAGGAATTTCTGGAAGAGTATTCAACAGCAAATACGCAATAGACTGAAGTTAGAGTGTGACTTGAAACTGTTTGATGGTGAGGAACTGGAGATCAAAATGTCACCTCTACCCAGGAAAAAAAATATGGAGAAACAGAAATTCAAATCACTGATGCAGAACCATCCTAGCAACATGGTTGATTAGATAACACAATGGCAACAAAAGATGCACCATGCATTTTCCTTCTCTCTTAATGGGGTCTTTGATAATAAGAGAATACTATTTGACTGACAATATTGTAGAAGTCTTGACAGCCTATGTTTTGAAAGCTTCTTCATGTTCTGGAAGGAACCTGGCTTCATCTCCCCAACATATTCTATATGCAACCTTATGTTTGAAACTTCTTTTTGTTAGTTCTTGAATGAAACCTAGCTTGACCTCCCGTACCTAACCTACATAACACCATATGTCCCCTTTCTGTTCTTTCTGAATTGAATTCTTGTTTCTAATGCTACATTTGTGAATGTTTTGGATCATGAAATAATCATTTTGTCATTATGGTTATAACATTTTCTATCTTCATCACAGAACTCTTGCCGTAAAGGTCAGATTTAAGCAGGATCATATGTATAACTGTTTTTTGGTAGTGGAAACAAAGAGGAAATCTTGTTAATCATGTATGTAACTTGAACTGAGCTTTTAAATTGACTTTAACTTTAGCCTGTTCATTTGTGAACAGCAAGCAACGAATATTAAGCCAAAGTCACACAGCCACCAACAGAAAGCTTATTTATTATTCCATCTGTTAATTTCATGCTCCAAAATGCTGGAGACTTGAGAGGGTAATAGTAGGGCAGTTTCTTCCTTTTTTTTCTTCTTTTTCATTTTTTTTCTTTTTTTGAGAAGACGCACAGATTTGCAGTAAGGAGTCTGATGACTATACTCTTAGGTGCTGAAGAGGCAAGTATGAAAATTGCAGGTGGAAAATTTACATCCAAGAAATTTCCAGAAGCAGTTGCAGTTGATAGGATTTAATATTCTAATCATTTTGCAACAATCTCAAGGAGACAAATTTTCATCACTGACATTAAGAGACGAAAGAAAAAAGTGAGATAAATTCATGTCCAGTTACTTGATTTCTTATCCAAATTTGTTTATGAATTATATGACTTTAGTTATACTTCCTGGTGAATTTGCATTTTACCGACTGTAAACTATGTCTATACTCCAATCACCTGTAAATGAACTTCAAACGTGAAGCTAATTCGGCAAGCCATATTCCTGTTAGAAATTTAGATGGAAAAAGAGAATGTACTAAAAATTTGAATGATAAATAAGCTTGGAGTATAGTACATGATGACACATGTCGTCTCCCTTTCATCACTCATTGAACAAGGGAATAACAATTCAAAACTGTATCTACAATAAATCAGCATATGAATCATGGGATCATAAACAAAGTAATATAAGCAATGCATACCAGAGTGATCATCAAAGCAATATCTGGGTCGAGCAATCCATTTACGAAACACCTCCTACATTCAAATAAGATCAAACTGCCCTGAACCACTTGAACCAACATCATCATTTCCTAAAGAAAATGCCTGGTAGCCAGCAAAACTCGACAACTGACCGGAACCACTGCTGCTCACAGATCTCTCAATATCTTCAATGTTTGAGATAATGGGAATTGGACGGTCTGGGATTGATGGAACGGCCAAATCAGTCTCCAAAATCTTGACAATCTGATCCATAGTAGGCCTAGCATGTAGCTGCGGGTGTGTGCATAGGACTGCAGTGAGCACGTACTTCTCCAGCACTTCATTGGTTCCCAAGTCCTCCATTCCCTCTTCAATGACGTCCAGAGGCCTTCCTCTGCGCACCAAGGACCAAGCCCAGTCAGTTACTAGAAATGCCTGTCCCTCCCCCATCTGCACAATTGCTTTCTTCCCACTCAAGAGCTCTAGAAGTACGACTCCGAAGCTATAGACATCGCTCTTCTCTGTCAACTGGCCATAGAGAGCATACTCCGGCGCAACATATCCCAGAGTGCCTGCTACTCTGGTGCTCACATGCGACACGCCCTCAGGCGCAAACCTGGCCAATCCAAAATCCGCGACCTTGGCCTCAAACTTGTCATCCAACAGAATGTTGCTGGCCTTGATGTCCCTGTGTATTATAGCCGGCTGGACGCCAGAGTGCAAGTACGCGAGCCCCCTGGCAGTGCCAACGGCGATGTTTTGGCGCACAGGCCAGCTCAACCGGTGCTCTAAGGAGCCAAAGAGGTGGTCGTGGAGGCTGCCGTTGCGTACGAGGTCGCACACTATGATCCTCTGGTGTCCCTCCCGCTGGGTCGTGGCAATGCAGTACCCTCGGAGGGCAAGGAGGTTCACATGGCGGACACACGCGATGACCTCCACCTCGTGGGCGAAGCTCTCGTCCCCAGCCTTGGAACAGTTCTTGAAACGCTTTAACGCGACCTTCGTGCCGTCGGGCAGCACTCCTCTATAGACGTTGCCGTAGCCCCCTCTCCCGATGATGTTGTCCCTGCGGAAGTTTTCGGTGGCTGCCTTGATCTCGTCGAAGCTGAACTTGATCAGATTCGTGCTCGCGTCGATTGTCTCAAGCGATGAAGCCGGCTTGGTCTCGGTTTTCCCCGCTGCCATTCTCCGCGACCGCCTCCGCAGCTCTCGGCGCCTCAAAAACAAGAACCAGGCGGCGAGCGCAACAACGAGGAGCAGCCCGAAGCAGCCAAAGGCGACGCCGTAAATCCAAGAACGTGAGTCCCCGCCGGATGAGGCGCCGGCCTGGGAGGAGGAATTAGAGTTGAGAACGAAGAAGCAGTAGGCGGCGGAGTCGTCGGCGGGGCCGAAGCGATTGAGGGCGCCGGCGGCGTAGATGATGGGGTACGATGCGCAGTCGGTGACGTTGCCGCGCTGGGGTCCGGTGAGATAGGCGGACGTGACGCTGGTGAGGGTGGCGGAGCAGCCGGTGCAGGAATTGGGTTCCGCGAAGGAGCGGTTGCAGTCGCGGTTCATGTCGGCCACGGCAGAGGACGGGACGACGGCCTCAAAGGCGCTGCGGTTGGCGATGTCCATGCAGCCCTGGGAGATCCATTCGGTGCGGAAACCGCAGGAGCTGCGGAGGTCGAAGGAGGGGGAAGGGAGGATGGGGGAGAGGGCGGAATGGAAGGCGGACCAGCAGGCGGCGGCGGAGTCGAGCGGGGGGAGGAAGAGGGAGTCGGCGCGGAGGTACTGCGCCTGCGCGAGATGGAGGTAGTGGAGGTAGTAGGCGCAGAAGTTAGAGGATGGGACGGACGACGGCGATGAGACGGCACCGGCGACGAACTTTTGGAGGACGGAGAAGTCTAGGGGACACGACGTCGACGTCGACGGCGACGGCGACGGAGCGGTCGTGGTCTGGGACGAGGAAGGAGAAGGGAACAAGAAGAAGAGGAGGGGAAGGAGGAGGAAGGAAGCAAAAGGGAGGGACGTGGGTGTCATTGGAAGAACAGAAAGTTGGGGCGGAGTTCGAGTTGCGTTACTTGGAGTTGGTGGCGGTGATGCTGCTAAAATTATGAAACTTTGCAGGCAGCAAATAGTGGGGACGGTGTTTTGTGGATGGTAATGGAGGGCGTTGTCACCTGTCATAGTGATTCATCGTGACGTTGGAATTTATAGTATTTTATTTCTTTTTCCCTTCTCCCATAAATAAAGATCAAATTATTAATTATAAAAACAGGAACACATTCTAAAAACGTTAATTGAATCTTATCGAAAAAAACGTTAAGATAATTATTATTATGTTCAATTAACGTTTTTAGAATATGCTCCTGTTATAATAATTTTCTTTCTTTTTTTATAATAATTTTGTATACAAGAGCTGTGTGTGTTAAGTATTATAATAATTTGTGGAGTAATGTATTATAGTTAGCTAAAAACTTCAAATCCATAAATAATAGGCTTTTGAAAAAGATGAAAGAAAGACCCCATAGACGAGAGGTCACTGATAAGGTTATGAAAGAAAGAAAAATAGAAAGAAAGAAAGAAATGTTTGTTTTTATATTCATTGGGGTGTGGGAATAACTTAGTAGATTCTCATATAATATTGAAAGTATATTGACATTGGATTAATAACTTATCATTATTTTTCACAATTTTAACTGTTCAACCCATAACCATGATTTGATCAATGAATTATGGGTTAAATAGACAATAGAGATTCATTTTCAGAGATTCAATTATAACATAGATTAATAGGTATCTGATAAATTTGCTGGTGGAATTAATTTATAATATACAAGAGATTATGAATATTTTAAAATATTTTTTATGTAATTTACTATCTTTTTTGTTGCCTTTTAAATTTTTTATAAAAAATAAAAAAGTTTTAACTTATATCCACACTATCCATTTTTTAGTATAAATTAATAAACATAATTTTATGACCAATAATTTTGACATTGATATTAAACAAATAAGATCTCTAATAAATCAATAGTAAAATTTATATAGTGCGCATAATTTGATTATAGTACAAGAAGAAGTTTGATAGATTAAGCCAATATATTGAAACTTTTCAATAACCACTAAATATCATTATTAAAATTAATATAGCAAGAGATTTTACTTCAACAAACATTGTCAAACACAATCTTAAACCAAAGTTTGGTCCCATAAAGGTCAGTAATTAAATTATGTAATGTTTAATTTTTTAACAAAAATATTTATTAGTATTTTTAATAACATAGTTCGGGCTCCCTTTAAAATTATTATAAGGCCGTCGTCTTTACTGACACATAGAAAAATATTAAATCATAGAAATTATTATATGCATAATAAAAGTTTTTACTTGAACGCTACGTCTATTTGTTTCTCACACATGGACTCTCTTTTAAAGAAGAACTCATCAATTCCAATAAAAAATTTCAAAAACAAACTCCCAATCATACGTGAGCATCGTATCACATGCATCGCCCATTAGCCGTTTTTTCTTCTTGCTTTTTTTCTTTTTCCTTTTATTTTTAATTTTCATGATAGCGACATAAATTAATAACAAATACACCACAAGAACAAATAGTTTCCTAGGCATTGGTATTTCAATTTGCCAATGATAATAATAAATTAAATTGGACGTATAGATTCAAAAATCACGAAGTCGGACAATGAAAAGTTTGATGCATTCGTGCACAAGTCATGGACGACATATTAAAAAATGTTGGTGCCACGTTTTTTTTTTAATGTTACAATTCAGCATTATTAATTATTATTTTTGGGTTAATTTTGAGATCAGCAGTTTCTGAGAAGATTCGAGGAAACTAATAAAGTGCAAGAAAAGATGCGCACACAAATTTTATCTGGAAAAGAATGGCGGCGGAGAAGGTGACACGTAGGAAAATGAAAAAAAAATAGAATTGACTTATTTAACATAACGTAGAGGGCAGAACTTTTTTACCTATAAATAAATTCATTTTTTCGAATAAAAGTTTCAAAGGATATTTTTTAAAGTAAATTAAATGAATCTAGATATTAAATTCATGACGATTACATTCTCCAACTTCTCTATTGGTATTTAATTCTCTAAATATGAGCAGTTTATTTATTTTTGTCTTGGCATTGGGTTAGATTCGATCGATTTCAAAGTTTCTTTTGTTGTAGCCTTGTCCTACTTTTTTTGCTATCATCATAGTATTAGTAATAATAAATTAAGTTTTACTGTTAAAATTATATTTCTAATCTCGTGTTTGATTTTGAAATTTATGCTTGATCAGGATCTTACCGTTTCCTTTTAGTCTGAATATTAAATTAATCGAATTGTCAAAAAAATTAGGCAACAATCTAAAGAAATATTAATAAATTATATAATAAAAGAAATGGGTTGCAGTCCCATCTGACGGCGGCTGCCACTATGGCACCAACTTCTAGGTTTCGAGGGGTTGGTCACTTGTTCCCATGGAAAATATTAATGTCTAAAATAAGTTAATGTTCTAAGAGACAACAACTCGCCAAGTTGAATGGCTTGCCTCCACTTGATAATAAAATATTATTATGAAATTTGAGTATCCAGTTGGAATAATTGATATAAGGGTGATCATTGCCACTCCTCGAAACCTTATTGTCACTCCAAATTGACATTTCTATCCCTTATTTTAATTTTTTGATCCTTCATCGAATCTCTCCCAATTTATTCTGGATTAATTTTTTACCCTTTAAATTCTCACAAGTTCCGAAGCAGCACCATCTCTCTCCCTTTTTAAGTGCATTCAAAATTGATAAACAAAGTGAATAACAACCTTGCAATATAACAATTAAGAAATAAATATTATATGAAGAGAAATAACACGATATTTTATTAAAAAAGATACATCATAATACGAGTATACTTAAGAAACAACTTAAGTATAGATAACAAAATAGAATATCATCGGTCAAATTTATTTTATTTTATTTTACTTCTTCTTAGTCACTCATAAAAAAAATCAAAATTATTCTCACGATAGGCAAGATCATCGTGTGGATTAAGACTATAACAAAACCTATAAGAAAGATTCATATGACCAGTTGAAAAAATAAATGACAATCAATCAAGAATTATATAGCACATATAACAAAATATATGTTGATAAAATATTACCAAATATAAAATATAACATAAAAAAACTTTCTCACAATAAAAAATATATTTTATGATACTGGATGTAAAAGAAAAAAATTAATTCTCGCAACAAAAGGAAAATGATGTGTCTTCCAAGACAAAATTTGGGTGGAAGTTGAAAAGGCAGAAGAGTATATTAATGATACTTTAGATTTAAAATAAAGATAAAGAATAAAATTGTCATTATGTAGTGACATTAAGTTTTGGAGGAGTGGCATTATGATCACCCTTATACAATTGAGGAGCGAATCGGATACAATAATATTTTTTCCCAAAATCCAAGAAAGACACATCGTTTGAGAAAAATCAATTATGTTTCTGTGGACCTAATATTTGGAAGTTCAATAAAGATCAATACAACCGGAAATAAAGAAGAATAAGTAAAAAATTGGGGCGAAAGAATGATAAAAAGGGGAATGACAAAAGAGGGAACATCTTTTTTTTAGTTTAAGTTGGGCAAAAAGCAGAGTTTTTCCTCCGTTATGTCATTTTTTATCTTCAAAATGTGGTGAAAATGAGAGGAAAAAATTAATGGATTTAATGGGGTCATACGTCGGCGTATGACCCCATACGCCTCTCCGTCACCGTTCAATCTTAGATTGGACGGTGAGCAAGAAAGCGTGCTCTCTCCCTCCGTTCTGACGGCGCTCTCTCCTCCGTGGTGCTCTCTCCGACGGCATTCCCTCTCGCAATCTGGCTAGATCTGGTCAGCCCTCTCCCTTTCTTTCATCCTCGATCTCCCCTCTCCCTGTCCCGCCCCCGTGATGTGGCCGGCTGCCACCTGATCTGGTCGTTAGGCAGCGGATCAAGCCTCGGGCGACCAGATCAGGCCGCAGGTGGCCGAATCCACCCGAGGTGGCTTTCTCTGGCTGCTAGTAGACAGATCAGACCGCGGGGGACAAGCCGATGACAGTGGGCGATGAGGAGCGACGACGACGATGGCTGTTGTGACAATGGAGGCTTCGAGGCGCGAGCGGCGAGGTGACGATGGTGGCGAGGTGATCCGATCTCGCCCCCTTTCTCCCCGATCCAACAATGGCAACGTCGACGGCGATGGCAACCGATTGCGAGAGATCCGACGAGGCAAGGGCCTCGATCTACTCTTCCCCTTTCTCTTCGATCGACGGCGAGGAAGGCGAGCGAAGCTCCGACGATGAGAGATCGTACACAAGAGAGAGGGATCGATGACAACGGCTGCTGCTCAAGCGGCAACTGCTGCTGCTTCTGTCCTCCCCCGGCAGGCGAACGCGAATCTCCTTTCTTCCCTGGTGGCCCCGCCCTCAGCTTCCTCCTCTTCCTCCTTCTCATCCTCTCCGCCGGCTGTCTCCTTCGCGGCCAACGTCCCCGCTGACGAGGACTCTTCCGACAGTGTGCCACCAATGTCGGCTGCTATTCCGCCTCACGTGACGGTGGACGCAAGCGTACAATGGCCATTAAATCCAAAATTAATAACCATATACTTTTTATTATGATCATATCTAGAACATAATTGTCTATAAAAAAATATTATTAAATGTTTATTCTCTTTCTTTCCCTTTTAGTTGCTCCATTCAAACTTAAACATTTTACTCCCATTGTAATGTCCGTCCCAAAATCACACAAAAAAATTAAAAGATAAAAATCAGAATTGACTTAAGGAAATAAAAACCAAATCAGATGAGGAGTCCCATTAGAAAGTTCTATCTTATCTTATCTTTTGACTTATACCTATATAAACTTTGCTTCTAACCAAAATCTCCATTAACCTTAACCGTCAACTCTTCTCGCATCCTCCCTCTTGTGACCACGTCCTAGATGACCAGAGCACTCAGACAATCATCGAAGACGTCGTCGAAGGCCTTTCAGAATGCCAAGAGCAACTCTAGGTATCCAAGGACATGGTTGTTGAACCTATGACATACACTACAAGAAAAACGTTGATTACAGACGGTCAAAACCGTCTGTAATCAGCCCAAAAACCGTCGGTAACTGTATTACCGACGGTTTTTCGGACGGAATTGATCCGTCGAAAAAAGCTCATCGCAAATTTATTTGCGGCGACGGTTGTAGAACATTCGTCGGTAATACCGACGGTCCAGCTGGCGGGTTGGGCCGTCGAACGTTGAGTATCGATGGTTCTAACCGTCGATACTATCGACGGTTCAAACCGTCGAAATACTCATATCGACGATTTCACCCGTCGACTCCATAGCTGATTTTCGACGGATCAAATCGTTGAAAAGCTTACACGGACGGTCAGAACCGTCGATAAGTATCGAAAAATTCATTGCCGATAATTAATTTTCAGCTGGAAACAAAAAAAATATTAAAAAATGCTGAAATTTAATGTCCGAACATATAATACAACAGAAGCATCCAAACACAGCTTATAACACATATAACCATTCCAAACACTTATAATTGTCCAACATAAGCAAACATTCCAACATATACCTTGTCCAAACACATATAACCATCACATATAACACAAACATTACAAACACCATTACAAAGCAAAGATGAGTCTCTCCTTTCCCGTCGGATCTGAAGAGCTTTTCACAAGACAATTCAAACATCACTATACTTGCAAAGAGAATTGAGAAAGTTAGTACCCACATACCTGCAAAGAAAATATGAATAAGGATTCGATCAGTTGCATCTTTTTTTAGCATCCATATACCTTGTTGATCAAATTGTCCCACTTATATGGAATTATCCCTTCCGTAAGTAGATGATTCTATTTTTGCAAATTTCATATTAAAACGAATTTGATGAACTGCTATTGACTTGCACGCAAACAATGTTCTATAGAAACAAAACCAAAATACTTGGAATGCATGAATGCCTATTTTGCAGTTTCCATGGGCTCTGATTCCTGATATTTTTCTTCAATTATGTGCTAGTTGGTGCATGGTTTACATCAGTCATTTTCTATTCACACACGATTTTCTTACAAAAATCAACATCTTCTTAAATCTTTTGCAAATTTCATAGATGGAGGAAGCTGTGAGCCGGTTTTACTGTTTGTTTTCAGTTATTCATCATTGCTGTTAAACTACATACCTATCAAGATTGAAAACGAAAAATATATACCAAGATCACAATACTATAAAGTGTTAAAATTTCCACAACATGACAAACATAAGTCCAACAGTCTCAGAAAGTTCAAAATGTCTATTTATCTGCATGATAAACATCTTTTAGTGCATTCACTATCATATTTTAACCATTTTTTTCTTCAGTGTTATCTATTGAACCCGTAATTGGAGCCATAACAGCTGTAAATGATGTTGTTTTAAAGCCGTCAGAACTTGCACCAGCAACATCTTCATTGTTTGCAAAAATTATGCCAAATTATGTTGATAACTCTTGTATAAATGTAATTTAGTGCACGGAAAGTTCAATAAATCAAATATCGATTTTCTTGCATTCATAAAGTTACAAGCAAAAGTAATTATAACAGTTCTTGTGTTATCATTTGCAACCTGAGTTATGCTCTGAAGCAATAACATTATACGCCTCTAAATCGCAGAATAAACATCCTCGCGGCAAAAAAAGTAAAGATGAGTGAAAAAGTCAAGAAACATGCACCTCAAAATATAACCAAGGTAGGAAATCTAAATGATGGTTTCCCAGTGCAGAAAAATTGTCCATGCCCCCCAAACAAAGTATTCGAATACATTTCTAGGAAGACAAAAGTAATTATAGCAGAACTCAAATATTATCTTTCTCCATGGAGTTATATTCAATACATTAATTAATCATATGCATAGGCCATCATAAATATGTATTTATATGTATTAGTGAGAGCATTTATTCAAACCATAAAAACACTGCCTACATCATCAAAGGGCTCTTAATTACTCCAATTACTTTTTCCTTAGAGCAGTAAAATTAAGGAAAGATTCTCTAGTGCTGTGACACCCAAAATGATAGGAGCAATATATGTATAATGTCAAAGTGCATGCTAATCTAATGAGGAGTAAAATTTCATCCAAACTATTAATGCATCTTCTACATCACATATATTAGACTACAGATTAAAGCAAATTTCACAAAAATTAAATCAAATGAATCTACCTCGGCATCCTCGTCGTTGAATTCGCCATGCATGATGGCATGCACCATTTTCTTCATTTCAGACTTGGTACGACGTTCACGTTCTTCGAACTCCTTTATGAGCTCTTGCGTAATCTCTTTTGTCTGACCTCTTCCCTAATCGAATGCCTCATCTCATCCATCATTTGTTGCATACCTTGACCAGAGGAAGCTAAACCTAAAGTAGATTTACGACCATATCCAATATTTGTTGTACTCACAGAAGATCCGAGGCCGTATATGTGACCCTTCTTCACGCCGACGTGGTCCGTCCAAAGTTGTCTTGGGGTCAGCGGTGTGGTCCCCTCCTGCGTGGCTTGCGTAATGTGATCGACTTCTTTTGTTTTGAAAGACTCCTGAAATTAGGAAAAAAATCATAAGCATCTAAAAAATAATTAACTATAAACGACGATTTTACTATCTTATAGATTTACTTGAAATTTAGAAAAAAAAGTGGCACATAATTTTACGTACATATGTCTCCCGAGCATAATCTGAAACTCATTCTTTGTTCTTCTTCTGATGAGTTCGGAGAAATACTTCGTCCTGAGTAGGTGATCTACCCATCTCTTTCTCCTGCAATAGAATAATAATTTGTCGAATAAAGTATAATATTTTGTCGACACAATATTGAAAGACCTTATCATTTTCTTAGTAATCGTGCTCGTGGATACACATCCGCACGAATGCAAGCATGCTCCCTGGTCGAACTCTCGACTTGTTTTTACTTTTTCGCATTTCAATTTGTACTCCTCGGTGGACCACTTTTGTAGTAAATCGATCCAAATGGCCTCGGGGATCCAATTGGGCCGTTCCCCAGCAGCTCGAGCTTCCGAAAGCATCGCGGACAATCTCTTCGAGCACCGGGAATTAAAAGCCTTCCACATTTGTTCCATATTCTCAGGCTCCCACCACACATCAGCCTGCATATGTATAAAAATAATTAAAGTATTACGAAGATAAATTTTAATGACCATGATGGCTTTTAAGGACACCTGAAATTCATTAAATAGCATATGTCTCGTGGCATAAGGAACTTCCCTCCATGTAAGCCACGCTTCAGTGTACCTATGTCGCAACACTTTAGTAACTACCGCAGCCGTGGGTTTTGACGGTACAAACCTGAAAGAATACAAAATTATAAAATGCGATTGGTGAATCATAAAATGAATAAGGATTCGAAATACATAAAATAACACTTACCCTAGATTCACATATGGCTGTACGTATGCTTTGTGCACACGATTTGACGAAGCCTGGTCTGAGCCTTCCACGGAAGAAGGAGCTCTAATGAGTTCTTTCGGCAATTATGTCTCCAGGTCCTCAATATCAGCGTGAGAGGAAGGAGCCGGCGGAGGAGATGAAAGTTCTATTATGCGAATGTCGACTGATCTAGGAGCCGACGGAGTAGTCACAGCTCTAGGGACGACTGGCTCCTTTCCCTTATTTTTTTCTTTTGCC
Organism: Pontederia crassipes; assembly: GCA_030549335.1. NCBI lineage: Eukaryota > Viridiplantae > Streptophyta > Magnoliopsida > Commelinales > Pontederiaceae > Pontederia > Pontederia crassipes. The sequence goes on along the minus strand of JAUKPH010000022.1, from coordinate 4,669,141 downwards.
AAAATGAAACATCTGATACAAAATTTAATCCAAGTAAAATTTACAATTGATACAAAACTCTAATGTCACAACGTCTCGACCTGACTATGTTCGGCTACGCCTTGTGTCGCATCTTCAGAAATGAAATTGTACGTATAACTCGAGAACCAATTTCTAATATCCGAAAGCACTTACAAAAAAATAAACAAATTAATTCGAATAAGTTTATACATACAATTGTGATTATTATATCAAACAATCATGAGATGGAAGCAAATATGAAAATGCACCATCCTCGTCAGGCATCCGTCGTTCCGATTGATTGTCAACATGCATCGCTAAAGCATCAAACAATATGGTGAGATGATAATTTGACAATACCATTATGATACAACATCAATATTAGTCGTAAATGAATAATCCATAAGATAACAACAGTCGTAATACAAGATTCCGATAGTCGTAAGATAAAAATACAACATGAGCGTGACATTAGTCATCATCTGCATAAAAGCAAGATTATGAAGATCAATAAATGAAAAAAAGAAAAAATCCTTTCTTCCACCAAAAAAGGAACAGTTCACAAATGAAGTGACGAATAGTAGATTGCAACTACGAGAAAAGATATAACATAAGTTTGGAAGGAAATCCTTTAGTTGTTCAATCTTTTCTTTGCAAGTTCTATGGTTTACAATCAGTTTTATTTATCTGATAGAATAAATTAATAGTTTTTTAATAGTTCATCTGTAAGGTTTGACAGAAAAAGAATTCTCTCTTTTTTTCTTCTCATTAGTTAAACAGATACTCTTTTAAGTAATAAAATGTGTTAGAATAGTTTTCATAATTTAGAGGATGGTGTGGCTTTCCCCATAATTTGAACACGAGTCCTTGGTTTCAGTGCAACAGATTTTGTTAGTATCATTTATTAGATTGTGCATATCTAATGTGCCATTAAGAGGTGGAATATGTTGCAAATTTTATGCTATTCCTAACTGTAATCTTTTTGAAGATGCCACTATTGTTGTTCAGAGGATGACCACAATTTCTTTCAAGCTGGTTGCTCCATGTTAATCCTTTTAAACTGAAAGGGCCATCTGGCAGGTTCCCAGTAGCCAAACGAGTCCTTTTCGAACTTTGCCGTCTCATTTTGCAATGTTGACCGCATTTCGAATGCAATCTTTTGCTGATCATTGTTTAGCCATCAGACAACATGTTGCAGAACATCAAATTTGTAAAAATATCATCATCTGTTGCATTATTTGTGAACGCTATGTGCTAAAATACCTTATTATATCTAAGGATTTCATTTGATTTTCATTAATGAAGTCACAAAGAAAAAAATGAATTATTTGATTTTTAGGAATAACCGGATTTGGCCGCCGCGTGCGGAGGGCGGCTGGATCTGCGCGGAGGGCGGCCGGATCTCGCCACCAAGCGTGGAGGACGGCCGGATCTGGCCACCACGCGCGGAGGGCGGCTGGGTCTGGCCGCCGCGCGCAGAGGGCGGCCGGATGGATCTAGCCGCCGCGTGCAGAGGGCGGCCGGATCTGGCCGCCTCGCACAAAGGGCGGCCGCCCTCCGCACGGCCGCTGTGCAGAGGGCGGCCGGGTCTGGCCGCCGCTGCGGAGGGCGGCCGGATCTGGCCGCCGCGCGGAGGGCGGCCGAATCTGGGAGGGCGGAGAGAGCATGGAGGGTCTTAATCGGAGCCTACCTACACGGCGGACGAGAGCTTCGGGCGGCGGACGAGAGCTTCGGGCGACGGACGAGAGCTTCGGGCGGCGGACGAGAGCTTCGGGCGGTGGACGAGGGCTTCAGGCAGCGAACGAGAGCTTCGGGCGGTGGACGAGAGCTTCAGGCAGCGAACGATAGCTTCAGGCGGCGAGGGAAGGCAATGCAGGTCGGGCGGAGGTTGCCGGCGGACGAAAGGCAGAGGGGGGACGGATTTGGGGAAGAGAGGCAGAGGGATCGAAACGGAGAAAGTGACAGTGGGGTCGGGTATTTATATAGCCAGTTTTCGATGGTCGTAACTGTCGCAACATAGGTAAATATAATATATTATTAATTCAAATTAAGACGGTCAAACCCGCTGGATGAATCATCGAAACTTTCAACGGTTCCCTAAACCGTCGAAACTTTCGACAGTTTTAGCCATCGATATATATAATAATATATGTCAACTGAACAAAATTGTATAAATTATAAATTTCCATTTTCGATGGTTAAAACCATCGAAAAAAAATTAAAGTAAAATATTTTAACTAATTTAAATCAGTTAACATTCCGACGGGTCTGACCACCGAAATATCGACGGTTCCGCCAAACGTCGCAACTTTCGATGGTCGGAATCGTCGAAAAATAAAATAATAATACGACCAATGTTAAAATATTTCGACGGCTAAGACCGCTGGAAGCTTCGACGGATAGGTGAACTGTCGAAACTTTCGACGGTCTGAACTGTCGAAAAACCAGCATGGAAACTGATTAGCCAGTTTTAACATCATCGACGGTTACGATCATCAAAATTTTTGACGGAAAGTTTCGACGAATTCTGAACCGTCGAAAGTTTAGACGGCTAGAACCGTCAAAAAATACCAGATGAAAATTTTGACGGTTTATTGGATCCGCCAAAAAATCCATCGGTATTTCAGACGAATTTCTACCCGTCGAAAATCAACCGTCGGAAATCAATCTTTTTTTGTAGTGATAGGGGAATCTCAGGAGGCTGTTGGTGTGGGAAACGAATGAGTAGAAACCTGAAACGAGAAGAATTCAAGAAGAAACACGTAACAAAGATAGGTGGCTTATTGGATCGACATTTGGATCAATTTTAACAATAAATTTGTATGATGTTATGGTACAATTAGAGTCACAGCATTCTCCTATCATCCATTGTCCGTCCTATATGATTACTTTATCCTAAGAAGTTTATTATGGTGAAATTATGTTGGAAACCAAGCAGTCGGCGTCACTGTTCTCGTCAGAATCCCAGAACCCGGCCCGAGTTTGGAGAGCTCGCCCCGAGAGTATACATCGTCGGGCGAAATAAGCAAACCCGCCCCGGGTTCAATGCTACCCCGTCCGTGCCATCACCGACGTGTGCGTAGTATCGAAACCCCGGTCAGGCTCCACAAAACCCGGCCCAAGTTTCGTCATGGATACACTAGAGGACAACCGAGTTCGAATCATACTCGGCCCGAGTTGGGCCGAGGAACTTTCCATTGAAGAACCCGGCCCAGGTCAGATCCAACCGGCACGTGTTCGGGAATGACGACATAATATGATGTAATATTTGTTTTATTATTATTTTAATGCTAACTCATGATATCTGCATCTTATTTTTGTTAAAAGTTATGTTATGTTTATACTTTGAATTGATTATTGTTTGAATCTTGATTTATGAATTATGATATATCTTGCTACAATGGACAAAGTGCATTATATTGTGGTTTGTTGTTGTGATTCATTATATTGATATCGTCATTGATAATTGTATTGTTGATTATTCCTAATTGATTGGCCATTGAATGATTAATCATATTTTACTGATAATTACTAATTCACAGTTCATGACCAAAATCCGATGGCTATCCCATATTACCATTTGGATTGATTGCCTAATTAAACTTGATTAATTCTACCTCATTGCATATGTTATATCCAAGGGTTTATTACTCTCTGATCTTATTGATTATATGATTATACATATCTAGAACATTGTCATTGCATAGAGTACATCCAGAGTTTAAAATTCCATTTGATTCCATCTGATTATATGACATTGTTATCTTGATTGTTGTCATGGCATCGTTATGATTGTCCCAATCCGGACGAAGATGAGAATCTAATTAACTAAAGATAAAAGCTTGGGTGCTCATGTCACGGATTGACAGGAGCTCATGGTATTACATTGCAGTCAGTGTTTGGGGATAATTTATCCTCGTTCATGATTTCTTCCCATCGTGTAACGAAAGAGGATACCCTCCCCTTTAGAGATGATGATCACCGTGATGTGCACAATCACTGGTCTCATGAAGTACATAGCACCTCATTGCAACGAATATGTTAATCAATGACAACATAGAAATATCAAAGACAAATAAGTTGATTACAACTTTCACTAATAGCATTGAAAATACACTCAGAGCATAGATAAAGCATAGAAATATGCACATTGATTCAGAGCATATCTATATCGAAATACAGAGTAAAGTAATCTAGAGCATTGAATTGATCTATCACATTGACCTTGATCAATGTTTTCAAAATCGGATCCGCGACCAGACTGAACTCCTTACTGGATGGCGTTTGGACTGGTCCAATCGGGTTCGATTGGATTGAACTGAATTTTATTAAAATAATATTATTTTATAATAATTATAAGGATATAATATAAGTTATATGATATAATATATGAATATTGTACTAATAACCTATTAAAAATATTAAAAACTAATATAACATAATTTTATTTATTAAAAATTTTAATAATGATAAATAATAATGATTAAAATATAAATATAAATAGATTATTATTAATTTAGTATCTATTATTTATTAATTCTAGATGTTATATTAATAAATTTTATCCTAAATTATTCTTATTTCTTTTTTCTTTAACACTTTCCTTTTTATTTCCTTTATTTATGCCCTTAAATAATTTTCCATTTTAATGTTAATCAATTTTGAATACTTACCTTTTCTATTTCAATTCCTATTTAATTTTATACATATCATACTCCCTCCATTTTTTACCTTTCTTATATTCCTTTCCTTTTTTCTTTCTTAACTTTCCTATTTTATCATTTTTATTTTTCAAAACTTGATTTGAACCGATTCAACCGGCCTAGTTCAATTGGTTTTGGCCGGTTCAACATTAAAAATGATTTTGATATCAAACCGAACAGGATTATCGGCCGGTTCACGATTGAACCAGTTGAACTGGCCGGTCTGGTCTAGTTTTGATAACATTGACCTTGACCATCATGTTGGATTGTTATTGTCCTTACATCATGTTTTATTGCATCGCTCAAACTCAACTTGATTCTATGTATAGACATCACATCGACCTCTACCATTGATAATCAAAATATTGCTTTCTTCCATTGGATCCTCAATAGTGTTTATCATAGATTGTGATTTTACTCATAGACATTGTATCGATGAACCATCCAGGGTATTGTTCTTTATTAGTTATTACATTGATTTACTCAGAGCTTAGCCTTCTTTCTTTCATTGATCTTATTTGATGCATAGTATTGATTCAATACACATACTATAGAATTGATTTATGTTAAAGTATGACATTGATTTCTTTCCATTGATTTGTATTGATGATTATGACTATGATTAGACTAACTCCATGCTTCTTTATTGTTATTATTTATCTATTGGTTTATTATCCACCTACTAGGTTGCGAAGTCATGGGTTATTGTTTCCCCTACAAGTAATCAGAGTAATGAAAGATGAGCTCAAGCGACTGACGATATTCGTGATGGTGATGTGCACATGGAGTAGTCTTAGGACATTGTCCTTGTCTCTTTACTTTAAACTTCTGCTTTAGCAATTGATGTCATCGATTAGATATTCTATTGGACTTTCGCAATTATTGATATATTTAATAGTAGTTCTTTAAGTCTTCCGCTTATATTGTATTATGGTCAAAGGACCGATCAAAGTTAAGGTTTTGATCAAAGCATAGTATTGTTAGTAGCGACCCTCAAGTTAGATCTTGTCATGTGGCAAAGGCGATTTGGGGGTGTTACACCCATTCTCCTTTTTTCCCTTACCCTAATTTTTTCGCATTTGTTTTTTTATTTCCTTAAGGAAATTTGAATCAAACAGACTCTTAAAGTCTTGAGAGACATAACTTGCCCAAACAATTTGCATTGGAGATGCTAAGATATTTCGACAGTCTCATGTGTTTATGTGAAAAGTATGGGCGTACTATGATGGGTTTTATGAGTGCAATTAACTAATTGATTTATTAGACTCAAAGTACAAAATGTAAAAGACTTTAGTTTAGGCATAGACCTTTTAGAACAAGAAGTAGACTAAGATCTAGACGTGGACTATATACGATTAAAAATTAAACAAGATTTAGGCGTTACAACTAAAAATTGAACAAGGTCCAAGGGTAGTGCACAAACAGAGTAGTAGACTCGAATGTCGTATCCGTAATGATTTAAATCTAAGATTCACTAATTAATTTAATTTAATCCTAAACTAAAAAGACTAAAATAATAACTAAGCAACAGGGGAAAGACAAAAGCAAAATCAAACTAAAATAGTGATATAGAATTATAGCTAACTACTTAGCTGAAAGTCTTAAAGTAGATTAACAATTAATGGAAAGTTTTCTTAAGAATGTGGTTCATCTAATATTTTGATATGGATGTATTAGAATAACTTAACAATAATAATCATGTCAGATTCAACATATAAAAACTGCTCTCACAATACATTAGACTTATAACTAAATATCATACTTTTTCATATGAATGTTAGTTAGGTTGATTAGAAAAGAATTCAACTCATATTATAAAATAATCAAATTCAGAAACTAGTATTAATACCCTTGGTTCATTTCTAAACACAAGAGAACCCAAAATCAAACGTCAACATGGATATATTAGAAACAGAAACTACATCCTCATTTCTAGGAAAGAAAAGAATTAAAGATCAATTTCTCGGTTATCATTCAATATAAGATTCACATTAACAAAAATAGGTTCCAAAATCATTCGAATGTTATACTAATATCAAAATATTGTTTTATCATCCATCCATAAATATAAATTAAACTACTACATTATCCTAAGAGAGCTAAGATTTAGCTCCTTATAGATGTCAAATTTATTACAAAATAGACGAGGAACATAATCAAAAGCATTTGAGATATATAAGGAGAAGAATCGGCTTGAAGTGTCCTTTGCTTTCTTCTCCTCTGGTTTTGTTCTTCCTACTCTAAATGCAGCTTCCAGTCGATGGTAGATGACCTACCGAGAGCTCCCTTTTTCTCTTGAAACTTTCATTCCTCCGTTTATATGGTATCATCATCACCCTTTGATTTTTTCATTGGAAACTTTCATTCCTTCTCCTCTAGTCCCTCTTCTTGCAAAAAGATTTCTTTCTCACTGCTCTATGGCAACTTGCAAAGAGTGGTCCCCTTCTTCTTTTTCAAGATTGTTTGTCTTCTCTACTTGATTTTGATCATGCAACAATACAAATAGCAATTTCTCCAATTCAAATAAGAGGTAAATGATGATGTTATATAACTCGATGTGCAAGGATAAGATTATATTATGACAAAAGATAAATGCATGTAGATTAAGTATAATTATCAAAATATGAAAATTTCAAGACTTGAATGCACATAAATAAGAGTGAAATTAAGTAGAATTTTAGTATAATCTTATCAAACTCTCCCAAGATTAATCTTTTACTTGTCATCAAACAAAACATTCAGATATTAAGAACAAGATTGAATTAAACAATTCACAGAAGAATTCAGGTTCAACTGAGTAGAATTAGATGAGTTTCTCACTTTACTAACACTCCTTGTTATTACTTTCCAATTCACAATTTCTTGCTGAGGAATCACAGAGACAAAGTAAATTTAAGTCATGAAAAAAGTACTAACAATAACTAATTTGATTTTTAGAAATTTTAATTTTATGAAAAAGGTTGAACTGTCAATATTTTGATGAACAAAAATTACTTTTATCCATGATAATGCAAATAAATAGGTTAGAAACTTAACTTTTATTCATGTTGGTCAACAGGATAAAAATCATGAATTTATTCAAAGAGAGCTTCCTTTTAGATTTAACTCTTATATTCATGCATGCATGCAATGCAAAATGTAACTTTTCTTTTTCCTTTTTTTTCTTCACTTTTTTCATTCTTTTCTTTTTGTTTACAAAGAGAACAACAGTTCAACTCAAGTAAGGTTTAGACTCCTTAATTCAAAGAGTCAAGTTTTTTTTCTATTTAACATAGCCGCAAAATCCTTATTCCATTCTAGACATCTTCTAATTTTTTACCAACTCATGAGTGTTAGCGAGTGCCACCCACAAAAAGATCAATTTCAGTTGAAATGAGTTCAAATGCATCTGAATGTGAGCTGATTGAAGCAAAAATATTAACAATCAAATTAATGATTACTTGGTGTTGGAGTGTACTAGTTGTTATACTAAAGATCTTTTGCTTAACAATGATGAGCACAAATGCATCTGAATGTGAGCTGATTGAAGCAAAAATATTAACAACCAAATTAATGATTAGTTGGTGTTGGAGTGTACTAGTTGTTATACTAAAGGTCTTTTGCTTAACAATGATGAGCACAAATGATAACATGAGTTGAGTTGAGCTGAGCTACTTAGTCAAAATCGATAACCAATTAAACTAAGTTAGGAAACTATGACAGTGATAACCTGGCTATAAATAAGATATTAGCTTTAAAATGAAATTAAAGCATGCTAATAGTGTTAAAAAAATACCAGATACGTCCCTTAAGCTTATCATTAACATTGTCCTCAATGCTGATTCGTTCAAGCAAGGGAGAGGGTTGGGTAGGTGTTCAATTTTTCAAATGAGAGGTAGGCATCTTTTGGATCCACAAATGTTGATGATTTGATATTTAGTTTAGTGGATAATGTAATTGAATTCATTTTTTCTCTTGCATATTCCTGCGACAACAAAAGGATATTAGTAATTCATATACTTGGGTGGCCTCCTAAGAAGCTCCCTATTTTAGTGTCTTAGGCTAGGTATTGTTACAACTCAGTGTCAACTAGGGAATTCAGATTTGATAGCCTGGGCACTTCCTTAACTTAATTGTTTATTGTCAGATTATATAATTTCAATCTTTGATAGTTAATTTTGAAAATGTTTGAATTTTCACTTTTGATATTTACAGCTCCAAAAGAATAAACTTTGTGAACTTTAAATGATCATGGTCATCTGATTTTCAGTTTTTTTAGAAAATAATTTCAGTCTTGAATTGTACAATAGAATCAAGTCTTCTTCATTGATTTTCTTTTTTAAAATTCTATTGTCATGCCATCTCTTTGTTCTCTCTTTGTAAAATTTAGAATTGTAATAAGCATTAAACCTGATTTTATCTAATTCATCCAATTGCAGTACTCTCTTTTGACCACAAGATTTCATATCATACTTTAGAACTATGATCGCCTAATATGTCTTGTGTTCAAGCTTAATTGGCAAATGATATGTTTTTCCATAAATCAACTTATAGGGACAAACACCAACTGAAGACTTATAAGCTATTCTATAAGCCCATAAAGCATCGTTCAGTTTACTACTCCAATCCTTTCTAAACAATGAGACAGTCTTCTCCAAAATGCTTTTAATTTTCCTATTTGAAATTTTAGCTCGGTCATTGGTTTGAGGATGATAATGTTGAGACCTTATGTTTGATCCCATACTTGCTCAAAAGATTTTTAATACTCTTTTCATTAGAGTGGTTTCCTCTATTACTGATAACTACTATTGAAACTCCAAATTTTGAAAAAATGACATTTGAATAATCTGATCACAACCTTATAATCAGTAGCAACTATTGGGATTGCTTCAATCCACTTTGATAATCATCAGTTAATAAAATGAACTTTTATCCTTTGATACATAATCATCAATTAATAAAATGAACTTTTATCCAAATTAGCTCGGAAAAGGTCTCATATAATTAGTTCCCTAGACATAAAAAAATTTCAACCTCTAGAATTTAACTTTGGGGTATTTTATTTCTTCTGGAAATTATTCCCGCTCTTTGATATTGATATGTATCAAATCAAAAAATGAGCATCTTTAAATAGAGAAGGCCAATAAAATCCTGATTGAAGTACCTTTTGACAACTGCCATCTGAGTCGCGCCATATCCTCCATAAGGTGAAGAGTGACATTTTAGAATATCTTGGAATTCAAATTCTGGCACACATCTTCTAAACATTCCATTAGGGTACTTTTTGAATAGAAATGTATCGTCCCAAGAGTAGTCTTTAATGTCATAAAATAACTTTTGCTTTTGCTAGTATGAGTAATCAGTTGAAATGATTCCACAAGCTAAATAATTGACAATATTAGAATATCATGGAGTTTGATCAATTGAGATGGTCAATAAAAAATCATTTGGAAAAGATTTATTAATAGGAATTGTGAGAAATTTAGAACCACCATCCAATTTGGACTAATGGTCAGGTACTAAATTTTCAATGTTTTTTGTTTTTGATTTCCACATCAAATATTCTTGGCTTTGATTCGTTCTTGTTAATGAGATGCCTCACAATTTGATGATCACCGTACATAATGACTTTAGCTCAAACTAAATATGGTATGAATTTATCAAAAGAAAATATCACAACAAACAACTCTTTTTCAATAGTAGCATAATTGATTTGAGATTCATCAAGAGTCTTGCTAGCATAGCAAATAACATGATGTTTTTTTTTATCTTTTGTTTGACCTAGAACTACCCTTCCTGCTTGATGAGATGCATCACACATCACTTCAAATGGCAAATACCAATCTGGTGATTTGGGGCTGATGTTAGAGCTTGTTTCAGTTGATTGAAAGTTTTCAAACATTCTTCATCAAAATTGAATTCAGAATCTTTTTGTTAACAATTTTGTGAGGGGTCTAGCTATCATTGAGAAGTTCTTTATAAATCTTCTATATAGCCAAAGAAACTTCTTATTGCCTTGACATTTTTTTGATGGTGGTAGCTTCTTGATAGCTTCAATCTTGGCCTTATCCATTTCAGTTCCCTTGCTAGAGTCAATGTGTCAACAACTCTTTCTTGAACCATAAAGTGACATTTTCTCCAATTAAGAATCAAATTGGAATCCTTGCATCTTTGTAGTACTCTTGTCAATTTTTTCAAACAGTTTTCAAAAAAATTTTCATATATTAAAAAGTGATCCATGAAAACTTTCATAATGTCTTCAAATCTAAAAAAATTAACATCATACACCTTTGAAGTGTAACTGAGGCATTGCTTAATCCAAATGAAATTCTTCTATAAGCAAATGTCCCACATGCGAAAGTTGTCTTGTCCTAATTTTGAGGGTGAATTGGAATATGTAAGAATTTTGAATAGCCATCTAAGTAGCAGAAATGTGAGTGCTTGGCTAATCTATCTAACATATGATCAATGAAAGGGAGTGGACAATGGTTCTTTCATGTTGTATTGTTTAAATTTCTAAAATTAATACACATTCTCCATCCAGTTATTGTCCTAATAGAAATCAACTCATTAAAATCAGATTTCACAACTGTAATTCCACTTTTTTTTAGCACAACTTGAATAGGACTAACTCATTCACTATCTGAGATTGAATAAATGATTCCAACATTGAAAAGCTTTAGCACACCTTTCTTCACAACTAGATTCAATCTTCTTTGACCTTCAATTGTGGCCTTATAATTATTTTCCATAGGGATCCTATGTATGCAAATTGAGGAATTGATTTCTTTGATGTCATCAATTGTATATCCAATCACTTCTTTGTATAGCTTCAATCCTTTAACAGTTCTTGAACTTGATTTTGGGATAACTTGGCATTGATTATCACTAGATATGTGGAGTTTTCCTCTAGAAACTAATTATCATATTATTAGGAAGTGGTTTCGGAATGGCGTCGTATGATCCATGTAGCCGACCCCACCTAGTGGGATAAGGCTTTGTTGTTGTTGTTGTTGTTGTAGGAAGTGGTTTCGGCTCCAATTTGAAAAAATATCTTCCTTAACACCACTTGACTTAATTTCAATAATGAAAGCTTTTTGCATCACATTCTGAATCTCAGATGTTTCTACAGATTTAGTTGCCTCCAAAATAGAATGACAAGCCTTAACTTCGGGGTCATTTAATTCTTTCAAATGATCAAATATCAGACATCTTTATAAAGGATATTCAATTGGAATTATTGTAAAAACTTGTTCTACTAGCCGATTAATTTACCTATCTTCAATGTCTTCATGTTAAAAATTGAGACTACTGATAACTTGGGCTACATTGAATTATATCTTGTCTTCTCTAATTTGAAATGTTAATTTTCCTTCTTTGACATAAATTGCAACTCCTACAATAGCTAAGAATGGTCTACCCAATGGAATTGAAGTATTCAAGTTTTTATCCATATCAAGAATAATAAAGTCTACAGGAATGTAGAACTTTCCAACCTTCAATGGTATGTCTTCAAGGATACCATGTGGGTACTTAACATATTAGTGGGCTTCAAATCTCTAACTTCTAATTTTCTGCATAGTGACAAGGGAATTACACTAATATCCTAAATCACACATAGCCCTTTGAGTTTTTCTGTTTCTAATCTCACATGAAATTGAAAAACTTTCTGGATCTTTCAGTTTTGGAGGGAGTTTATTCTAAATTATAGTTAAAGCTTCTTCGGTTAACGCTATAGTCTCATGCCTAATAATTTTTCACTTCTTAGAATCTCCTTAAGAAATTTAGCATAGGAAGGCATTTCCTAAATGGCTTCAACAAATGGCACATTAATATAGAGTTTCTTTAGGATTTCTAGAAATTTTCCATACTATTGATCTTGTCTAGTCTTGACTATCCTTTGTGGAAATGGAACAAGTTAATAAATTCTTGCATTCCTTTTGAGTATATCTAGGCCTCTTTAACTTTTTTTTGTGATATTTTTTTCTCCTTCTCAACTACAACTTTGATGATGGAATAACTCTAGCTGAATTGTCTTCAACAACATGTTTCATTAGTTCTTCAATAACTCTACCACTTCTAAGTTGAATAATTTGCACTTGCTCTTTAGAATTAATTTCAGGTTGTCCTGAAAGAATTTCTGGAGTTCTAGTTGAAGTACGAGCTTGTTGAGCTATCTGATTTTTAAGAATCTTGTTGTGAGAACTTAAGTTTTCAATTTGAGAAGCTAATTTCAGCATCACTTCATCTTGCTTCTCTTGCTTCTTCAACAATGTTTCTAACAACTCTTCCATCTTAGATTTCCAGTCTGAACTTGTTGCTCGTATAGTGACCTTTGTTTGACTGTAAGGAAGTGGTTGACTCTTAGGTGCAACTTTAGGTTGCTAGTTAGAATTTTGAACTGATGGAACTTGATAATGATTTGCCTTGTAGGAAAAAGATGGATAATTTCTACTTTTAGGAGTGTAGTACTCACGAGGAGGCTTCACACCATAATTCACAACTGCATTGACTTGATCAGTAGTATGATCATATTGTTGAATATTAAGTTGCAACTTTATGTTATATGTCCTAGTTTCCATAAACATCATATTTATTTTCACTATTGGATATATTGTTGACCTTAAGTGTAATGTTGAGCTTCTCCAAAGCTTTTTGTACTTCTTCTTCTACTTTGACAAAAAGAATATCTACATTGTTAACTTGATTGTCAAATTGTGGTCTTCTTGCTCTATCATCAGTCAAGAAGTGATGGTTCTTGGCTATATGTTCTAATAATTGATATGCCTCATCAATGTTCTTGGATGCAAAGATCCCACCTACAAATTTGTCCAAAGCTACTTTAGAAGGATAATTCAGTCATTTGTGAAAATAATTCACCAATTGTCATTTCTCAAATCTATGATGTGAACATGCTCTCAGCAATCCTTAAAGTCTTTGCCAAACATTACATATTTTCTCCTTATCTAGTTGGTAGAATCTAGTAATTTGATCTCTATAGTTGTCAATTTTGCTAGGAGGAAAAAAAATTCAAATAGAAATAGTTGGCTAGTTGAGTCCCAAGTTGCAATTTTTTTATGATGAGACTTCCACCAAATCTTGACTCTATCCTTGAGTGAAAATGAAAACAATCTCATGTAGACATTATCCACGGTTGTGTTGTGAAAGTGAACAATGTTACAAATCTTCTTGAAATTGTCCACAAGCAAAATTGGATCTTTAGTGTGTATTCTTACAAATTGATGTTGCCTAATCATGGTGACTAGAGCTGGATTCAACTCAAATGTAGTAGCATGTGTTATCCTTCGACGGGAAGGACCCGTCGAATGTTCCGACGGGAAGCTCTCCCATCAGAGTTTCAGACGGGAGAACCCATTGCAAACTTATTTTAAAACATTAAAAAAGAGACCTACGGTCGGATCGGCCGCCTCGTGATCCGATCTTACGGCACAGGTCAGGCAAGAGAGAGACTGTCTGCGGGCAGTGATCCGACTACCTGTGATAGAAATGACGTACAAACAACCGAATTTGACTGGCTACGACCGATTCAGCATGCATGTAGCCGATCTGGCGTGCGAGCGGTCGGATCCGGATACCTATGGTCGTTCAGGCTAGCGGGCGGGCGGATATGACTGCTTGCGGCCAATCCTCCTACGGGCGGTGGCATCCGACTTCCTACGGTTGATCTAGCCTACGACTCAAGAGAGGTCAGATCTGGCCAGCGGGCGGCCGGATCTGGCTGCGTGCAGCCGATCTGGCCAGCGGTGGTCGAATCCAGCTACATGAAGGTGATCCGGCCTACGGGCGGCCGGATCAGATTGCGTGCGGCCGATCCACCCGGTGGCGACCGGATTCGACTGCTTGCAGTCAATCCGACTGCATGCAGCCGATCCGGCCTACGAGCTACCGAATTTAGCTACATGCGACTGATCCGGCATGCGAGCGACTGGATCTAACTATGCGCGATGAGCGGTCGGATCAGACTGCGAGCGATCAGATCTGACTGCCTATAGTCGATCCAGCCTGTGTGCGGCGGTATCCGACTGTCTGCAGTCGATTCGACTGCATGCATCCGATCCGACTGCATGTGGCGGATTCAGCCTATGAGCGGCCGGATCCGACATCCTTCAACTGGAGACCGCATGGGGAGGGAAATGTAAGATGGGAAGGAATTAGAATGTACTGACAGCTAAGCCCACTACAAGAAAACTGGCGATTAGCGACGCCAAATAGCATCTCGAAATATGGTGACGCTAAATTGACGCCACTAGCATTGTATTGCGCCTCAGTTGAGTCCCGGAGAGCTTTTGAGGAGGTCACCGTGAAACGCCTTCGAAATCGATTATACAAGTTTCGTAAGGTCGTCATGTCCGCCGGCTTCACTTTGGAGCAGGGCATACAAAGATGCCCAAGGCATATTAGGCACTCGATATGGGAGTCCTTATGTAGGAAGTGGTAAGTATGTTTACTTTTAAATTTTTTTATTAAATTTATAGTTTTTAAAAGTCTAAGTATTTGATGTTCATAAAGGATGGATGAACGATGGCAAAGGAAGTTGGAAAAGGCAAGAGTTAATCGTCTTTCGAAGCTTGGGACCCACATCCACACAGGGGGTTGATGCGATTTGACGAGCATTGACGGCACATGATAATTTACATATAAATTTAATTTATTAAACTTTTGACTTATACTTATGTTATAAAATTTGAAACTTTATCGTTGAAGGAGAAAGAAGGCGGTCCCGTGGACTTTTCGTGGTCTATGAGGCCACACATAAGAGCCGAAAGACAAATGACTTGAAGTCACGCTCACTGCTCGTAGACTTTCAATAAGTCTCATCACATGTTCATTTGGTTATTGACGTTAGTGCACTATTTTTTAAATGCACAATGTTTAAATTTTTTAGGATGAGTATAATGCGAAAATGACTGAAAAGTACGGAGATGATCCGAGTACTCAGCCACCATGTAATGTTTCTTTGATGGTTTTGTCATGTTTTTAATTTATTTGTTTTTTGATATATAATTCATATATTATAAGATTGTATAATTTTTCTATTTCATAGAGGACCCTAATGTTTGGGAGGAGTTGGGCGGCACGACACGAGGAGGATACTTGCGTGGCCTCTGCACATCCGCTTAGGTACCTAGGAGGAGCGGAGGATATGCAGGCGGCTCATCTGCTCTGAGCTCATCCGTTGCACTTGATGTAACGCAGCTATCTCAACAGCTATCACATCAGCTATCGTATTAGATATCGCAGCATGTGTCGCAGCAGTTGGGTCCGCTATTGTAGGCGATTTAGGGATTGATCTTGACGCAGAATCCATCCCCACGAGGCCATGGACCGAGCACGTCTGGACCAGGGATAGAAACTATGCTTTTGTCATTTATAGACTTAGATATACGTATAGTTTGTTAGTTCAGTTTATTACTTTTCATATTCTTATCTTAAATATTATGCTTGTGATGCTTTCATATTATGTCTGTGATGAATATCAATGTATCAATGGATATATATGCATTATATAATTATATGGTGTGGGAAGGGGAAAAAAAGCAGTTGTTATGGGTTAAAGATTTTTGCAATTAGCATCACATTAGCGTCGCCAATATAGTTGACTCTAAGTTATATATATCGTCCTTAGCACCATATTAGTGTCTCATTGATGATGCAACAACCATTATTTTTGCGTCACTGCAGCGCCGAAATAGCGTCAACTTACACATAACATTAACGTCTCTTGGGCGCCGGAATAGCGCCTCCGCTGTAGCGCCACTTGAGCGTCGACTTAGTGACACATTTCTACTGCTCCCAGTTGGACACCACGCGTCTTAATAACGTCAACAACTAGCGCTAGTAGCATCTCCATTTTTGTTGGCACTATTGCGATGCCATTAGCCACCGTTATGCGGCATCGCATATAAGCGACGCTAGTTGGATGCTAAAGTGACGCTCTATGTCACGGAGACGCAATAGGGCCTCCCTATCATTGTGTTTCTTGGTTGCTATTATTCGATTTTCTTGTAGTGGCCCTTCGTCGGATTTTGATCCATCGGTAATACAGAAGGTCCCACTAGTCGATAATTTAATAATAAAATGTTACTTTTCTATTTTATATATAGTATTAAAATAATGTTTACCGACGATTTTACCCTTCGGTAGTACCAACGGAGGTCCATCCGTAGGTACTACAGAAGGCCCCACCCGTTGATAATTTACTAATAAAATATTACTCTTCTATTTTATATTATGTTATATATATAGTAATAAAATAATGTTTACCAATGGTTTTACCCTTTGGTAGTACAGAAGGCCCATCCGTCCGTACTACAGAAGGCCCCACCCCCCCCCCCCCCCCCCTCCCACTCATCAGTAATTTAATAATAAAATGTTACTCTTCTATTTTATATTACATTATATATGTAATATTAAAATAATACTTATAGATGGTATTAAAATAAATTTAATATTTCATTACTAATATTTATAATATAAAATATTATTATTAAGAATTAATAATATTATATGTATTAATATTATGTATATGTATTATATTATTAACATTAATAATAAAATATAAAATTTAATTACTGACGGACGTAGCCTTCGGTATTACCGACGGATCCACATTCCTTGGTAATTTCGAAGGCTAAACTCGTCGGTAATTTTAATAATAAAATATTAAATGTATACTTATATCATATCATATATATTATTATAAATATATTTATTGGCAGATCTAGCCTTCGGATTTACCGAGGGATGATCCACATCCCCCGATAATTTTGAAGACTAAATCCGTCGGTAATTTTAATAATAAAATATTAAACGTATACTTATATCATATCACATGTATATTATTATAAATATAATTACCAACGGATCTAGCCTTCGAAATTATCGACAGATTTAAATCTCTTGATAATTTCGAATGCTAGAACCTTCGGTAAGTTTATTAATAAAATATTAGATATATACTTATATTTTATCACATATATATTATTATAAATATAATTATCGACAGTAAAAAAGATCTGACCTTAGAAATTACCGATGGATTTAAGAAGGCTAGACCCTTCGGTAAGTTTATTAATAAAATATTAGATATATACTTATATTTTATCACATATATATTATTATAAATATAATTACAGATGGATCTGACCTTCGAAATTATCCCTCGGTAACTTAAAGACGGTGATTTTTCGTCCGTAGTAGCGAAGGGACTGCTTAGCCTTTGGTATTTTGGAAGGTTTTTTTATCCGTCACAAATGCCGTCGAAAAATGTGAAGGATTTTCATCCGTCGAAAAAAGTCCATCGCAAATTCTTAATTTTCTTGTAGTGTCACGACTCATTAAATGATAAAAATTTCCTTCAACCTTTCTTTGATATTTGTGATGGCCCTGTAACGACCCCAAGGGATATTTGTCTTTAAAACCCTTCAATTCGTAGCGGCCTGTGATGAATTTTTCTTTTCCACCCACTAGAGGAGCCATGAAGCTGGGAGATCCATGATGATCAGATGTAATAGCCGTGAAAAATATGTCATAACTTGTAAGATTTTTTAGTTGAAATGTACATATTGCTCGGTCCGTGAAATGTTATAGCTGATGTGTGAAAAACTATCATCACAGTCGTAACTAACATTTAACAGCCCATGAGATCAAAATTTCCTTGTAATACAGTTCTATCTAAAAATGCCTAAGTTCTATGATGTCACACTGTCCTTGAACTTTTCGGTCAATGCATCAGCAACTACATTAGCTTTTTTTGGATGATATTCCATGGTCACAACATAATCTTTAGTGAACTTGATCCATTTTTGTTGTCTTTGATTAAGTTTCTTTTGGATCTTGAACTCCTTCGAACTTTTATGGTCAGTGAAAATTTGAACATGCTTGTCATATAACTAATGTTTTCATATCTTCAATGCAAATACAATAGCCGCATGATGCATGCATTTTAAAACATACAATTAGGATTGTGTTTGGGCTTATTTTGTGTAATTTTCTATAGAATGCATCTAATTTTATATTTATTTCTTTAATTTCTTTGAGGTAGCAATCTACCTCTAGTTGGTGTGTTTTGCAAAAAATTATCGATGAAAAATGACAAAGGAAGGGAATGAAAGAAGAATCATGCAAAACTAAGTCAAATCAGCTTTTGAAAAATAAAAGTTCAACTTTCACGGACCCTGATAGACTCTTTGTGGTCATGAGGCTATTTCACGAATCAACACGCCATTACTCCCGTTGAAGAGCTTACGAGGATGATTTTCCACTTGAGAGTGATGGATATGGAGGTTTATTGTGCAATCTCCATGTGACACTAGTGTTGTAGAATAGGATTCGACAAGTATAGAAGGTTGACATAAGCACTTTTATGCTTATGGATTAACTAAAGACTAAAAACATTATCACGCAAGTAATAATGAGATTCTTACGTATCAAGATAGGCTATTTGTATCCGGGGCATATGATTTATAGTAGGTTATGCAAGAAAGTCATAATATAGAATATTCATTTGATCCAAGTTGCACTAAGACGTATAGAAATTTATGAAAAAAATATTTTTGCCAGGTGCTGAGTTTGTATCTCATTGTCTAGTATTTCAACAAGTTAACGCTCAAGATCAGGCTCCTTGTTGTAAACTGAATCCATTGCCTATACTTGAATGGAAATGGAAGAAGATTAATATAGATTTTGTGACAGTTTTTTCTAATAATGTTATATGGGTGATAGTGGACAAATTGACAAAAATCAACACATTTCTTGTCCATCAAGACTACTTATTCATTGGAGTAGTTGGCGTAAATGTTTATTGAGGAGATTGTTTGGTTACATGGTATACCGAAAGTCATTATTTTTTATAGATACACAATATTTACATTTAGATTTTGGAAGAAGCTGCATGAGTCTTTAGGGACGAAGCTACATTTCCGTACTACTTTCCATCGATGGACAAGTTGAGCGGATGATAAATCCACCATTCGCTTGGTGCCATTAAGATTTTTATGGACGGAGATGTCGTATTCATGTGTTAGGATGAGGAGGGGGAAAGATAGTTGACAAATGGGGATTTAGATTTATCAAACCCTACGAGATGCTTGAGAGAGTAGGGCCCGTCCGTGGCTTATCCCCTTGTCTTACCAATATTGTTGATCCAAATTCATGATATTTTCCACATATCTATGCTTAGAAAGTGTTTGTTTTGTGAAGACAAAAAAATTAATAATTGGTGGAGATAAATAAGAATATGACATATTGGGAGGAGCTAGCTCAGATATTAGGACGTGAGGTACGGTAGTTACGCAAACATAAAATCCCCGTAGTTAGAGTTCAATGGAAGAATCATAAGGAGAGAAAGGCTACATGAGAGTTAGAGGAGGATATGCTGAAAAGCTATCCTCATCTTTTCTGACCTCCATGTTTGTTCGAATTTTGAGGACGAAAATCTTTTTATTGGGTATTGTAATTATAACATCATGTACGTTTTTTAAGAAAAAAAGGCAAAAAACTTTAAAACAAGAGGGTCTTTTGGTCTTTGCAGGCAACAACTAAAAAAATAAAAAAAATAATGCCACGGTGGATCAAAAAGAGGAGAGAGAAGATTTGTTGTCTCACTATCCTCTATTTTATCATCCACAGAGCCGCAAAGAGTGACAAAAAAAGGCATCGGCTGGTACTACTTTCGCCGCTCGTTCGCCAATGTCCGACCATGGATTTTTGATCGGAAGGTACCATTGGAAAGAGGATGATGAGGCCGATGATGAGATGTGTTAGGCAAGGAATCATCCACTATGGACGATGAACGAAGCGCCGAACACAGAAAAGGGGAGTTCACCGCTAGCCACCGAATCGTGACGATTCTTCTACAAGTACGTTGGTCATGGTTTGGCGAGTGATAAGGTTTTGGTCCTAATCGAGAAAGAGGCCCAGAGGGGTTTTTCGACGAGTCCGACGGGGATTCCGGCCGAGCTCATCACAATGCGCTAGTAGGTGCACACATGAGGGAGAAATGGATTATATTGTTGTCCGAATAAAAATTAATTGCTAATTTCTTTTCGGTTCATCGGTTTTGGATCTCGATTGTACTACGATGACATTTCCAACGACTCATCCCCAGATTGTGTTTGGTAAGCAAATCAAAATGCACATTAAATTTAATTTCAATTATGTCAACTATTTTTAAGTAATTTTATGTATTATTGATGAAAAAGTGATCGATGGTTGTTCGACATTTCAGCGGGTGCGATATCGATTTCTGAGAATGGTGGCTACATGTGTTATGGTGAGGATGTTAGGTGGTTGAAACTATTCATAATATTTAATTTTATAAATTGATAAGAATTAGTTATAGTGTATAATTTGAATTGTTATATGGTTAATTGGATATGATAGCTTGTTGTCCATTTGGGGTGGGGTGGGGTTTGAGTAAGGTGCTTCTAGTGGCGATTTCTTTCCCTTGTTGGTACTTAGCTCTTTTGATCAGATTCAGATGGGAGGTAGTTCACATAATTTTAGATGAGTGAGTTTATCCATAAAAATAGTGACGATGGCCTGCAAGCAACTACATGTTTCTTTCCATGTCAATGTGGAATGAGTTTTATTTGACTTGATATGCATAATACCTTCGAATGTATGAATGTCTCCATATGCATTTAGATCAGTTTTCGATAAGTTGCTTTATTAGAATGATGAATGCTATATTATATGAAGTTATGACGTTGGTTTTATGAATGAGCTTATTGAAGTATTTGAAATATTTTGTGTTATGATCAAGTTAAATATGTGTTATATTACATTGATGCATTGCACGTCAAAAATGATTTTTGCATATCTTACCTCGGATGTTTGATCAACACCAAGATGACCATTTGGGGGTGGTGAACCTTGGCATGAAATAGGGCCTCAGAAGGTTAATGCTCTTGGCATGAAATAAGGCCAAAGGAGAGAGATTATTGGCCGATAGGTGACTTGATAGAAATATATATCCCTTGGCATGAAATAGGGCTTGGAGGGGAGATAGTAGTATTTTAACTCTAGGCATGAAATAGGGCCCGGAGGGGATAGTAGAATTTCAACTCTTGGTATGAAATAGGGCTAGAGGAGTGAGTACGTGTGCATGACCTCATTAATGAGATCTTGTAAGACGCGGTAGAACATAAAAGCAAACTTTAGTGCATTCATGACATACATATGTATTGTTTCTATTTGAGTTTTATTGATACATGCAAAAAGTTTGATTTCTTAGTTTTTAAGATCTATGGATTTACATTGACTCTTGAGCATATTACCCCTTGTGTTTAATTTTTACAGTTAATGAATGCAAGCATGTGTGTTTGCCTACTATGAAATAAGAAATGTAAATGGGTTAGGGAATGAATATGTGTGAGAAGCATAATCATTGTTTTGGTTTCCTTTGTATTTCATTTGTCTCCTATACAAATTGTTAATTGGAAGAATGTTTTGAATGGTTTTGGAGTTGTTGAATTTATAGTGTAAAGCGATGGACGTTCGTGTTATATGATTTACAAGCATCTAGCTCATAGTTTTGGTTGGAGAGTTGAGCTTGTGACTTACTATTTTGGACTTGAGTCCCATTCTTTACTTCTATTATGAATTTGAAAAATATGCTTATAATTGCCTACAATGGTTGAAGTTTCACAAATTAAATTACCTGTGATGGAATATATGAAATGTTATATATGACGTATGGGTGAGTTTACGCATACATTACACCAAAATTTTTAAAAAATTTTAGAGAGTTTATTTTTTAACATTGGTTTTTCGTTGGAGATTTGAATTTGAATTTAAATGATTGGTTTTATGATTTCACCTCTTGTGGCATCTAAAGGGAAGTTAGGCGTTAGGATATATGTAACTTTCAAATATATGAAAATGCTTGTTATTAATATTATGATTATTGCATGCTTCTTCAAGTCTTTCCGATTAGGTGGTAACACACATATTTTGAGTTATCATCTTACAAAGCTATTTGACTCACTCTATTGTTTCTAGCATTTTCAAATCTTTGGATCGCATGGCTTGATGATATTAGCAGGGTTTGTCTCTTTTAATCTTAAGGTATTGAGGGGATCTGTGTTTCTCGTAACCTTTTATTAGCATGTCGAGAGAATTGGTCATGCTTTTTTATTTATGTCAAATTTTATATTTTTTATAAAAAAAATAAAGTTATTTTGTCAAATGTAAAATTCAAGGAAGAGTTAGTTTGCTCTAAATGATGATCCTAAATTAGTAGTTTGTTTAATGATATTTTTATTCTCGTGTGATATAAAAATACATATATATTTCAGCAATTTTTTACTAATGAGTCGGGAACTCTGAATTAAACGGTTTAAATAGGGGTTGTGATAGCTTTGAATTACAATTTGGCTACAAAAGAGCTTGTTGAGGCTGATGTGGAGCCACGTGGTGTTGGTATGGGTGAGGGCGATGGTCGCAGAGAGCATCCTTTCTGGATAAACGATGGTCCTTCCATCTCGACTTGGTCGTCTCATCTAACCATGCCAAATCTTTTGCCTTCTATTCTTGACGACACTTTCAGATCTCCTTTTTTTATCATGTTTGCCAATCAAACAACCCCATCCAAGTCTTTTATGGTCCCCGAGTTCTCTCAAAAGGTAAGATGCAAACTAACAATGAATTACTTTGCTCGGTCCATCTCATCCAAGTACTCCGTGTTGTAACACTGCAGCTGCAATACTTAGCCAAGGACATGTTGCCTTGTTGTATATTTTGGAACTACTTCGTCTTGTATGATGGAGTGTAGCGGTCCTAGAACACCTCCTTGAAGTTGGCACATGATACAACATTTTTTGCCATGAACTTGGTGGCTTGTATAATCTCTCACCAGTCCATGGTTGACTCGATCGACATGTGAGAAGCATAAAGGATGATTTCATTCTCAGAGCACTACAGAAGTATGAAAGTGTGCTTCATGGAGCTAATCCATCACTTTGCCTTGTCGAATCCTTCTACCCCATCAAACTTGGGTGGCTGCAACTTCAGGAAGACCTAAATAATGTCCTTCCGTGTCATAGGTCCAAGTGGTGGTGGAGGCAGAAGTCCGTGGAGGGAGCTATTGCTACTTTATAACTTGACTCATTAAGCCAAGTCAAGTTCCTTCTGCATCGTCTCTAGCTCTATCATGCTGCAACCACCTACTTGACCATGTCCATGTCCATGGCCTCGATTAATATTTGTCTAGTTCTCACGAGATATACATTAAAAGGTGAATATAAAAGTTATAAATAACTCTCTTATCTTTGTAGAGAATCAAGAATCACTGCATTTGGACAACTACATAAAAGTTATGTTTAAATAAGTAAATATCAAAAAATTAAACTTTAAGTTGATATTTTATGTGCTAAACTTATACTTAATATTTGAATATTCTATCATGATATTTGGTTCAAAAGATTAATATAAAAGTTATAGATAATGTTGTTAGTCGTGGGGATCAATCACATAAGGAACAATGACACATTTAACAATTGATCATTGGAAAAGAGTCATCAATGTCTATGGTTAAAAAGAAGATTCATCTTTTACTTGAAAAGGGATTTTTTTCATCATTGTTCACTTTCATTTCATTTCATCTCATTTCATTTCATAAATGACATCATCCTTGTATCATCTTTAGCCATTCATTTCATTTGCTCATGTAATTGGAAGACCTCTCTCATTTTTAGGGAATAACATGCAAACACAATGATTTCTAACTACCTACACCATCAATAAAAATGCCTCATATGGGGGAAAGGATGGCCTCACACAAGGTTATCACATCCTCGATGGTAGGAATAGTGTCTCACACAAAGGCTGCTAACTCCAATCGATAGGAGAAATGTCTCACACAAAGTTGTCAACTTCTCGAAAAGGAAAATGCCTCACACAAGGCTGTCAACTTTCCAACTAGGTAGACAATCGCAACCGTCCATTTCCTATTTTACCTTTCTTAACCTATCAACCTCTCTTTTGATCATAAAATATCAATCGAGCAAAAGTCAAACTCCATGTTAACATTTGAAATCATATGGGCTGTAAAGACAATCATGTGGACAGAACAAATAATGACAATTATTATTTTAAATCATTTTAAGTCATTGTCCAATTTTTGAACACCCGTTAGGTAGAGTGGTTGCTCGATTGTAAGAGAGATCGGTCTTCACAAGGTTGAGCAGATGCCCAATCTAAATCATTCAATCATTCGAAGCTCGGGTGCGATTCGAGCACCCGATAGGTCGGACAAACATTTAATCTTCCTTGGTTAAAAAATGCAAACTCTCGGTCGAGAGTTTCGGATGTTCAAAATTTTTATCAGTGATCTGATTTATCCAAGTCACATAATTCATATTTTAGTTCATTATTATTGGTCGACTAGTTTAGTAGTCTAGTCGATCATTCAAACATACATTTAATCTCGATATATCAGTGCATATGTTTGGTCAGAAGAATGGTCGTCCTATCTGATATCCACTTTCTTCTGCAGAGAGGGAGTGGATGCCCGATCAAGGGGTTCGACCGATGATTTCTCTTGATAAAGCCATAGGTCATTAAGGTGTTCTTAAGTTTTCAATTAGTTTCATATAACAAGCATCCCTAAGCATGAATAATTAAAGCCAACCATTAGTCATTGTCCCAAAATCATATAAGAGTATTCTTAGTTCACACTAATAATTGTGCATGAAAACATAGAGTCCATTCATGTTCATACAAATAGCATTTATGTTGGATCCCAAAAGGCACCAAGAGGGGGGGAGTGGTGAATTGGTGTTTAAAAGCGAAATCTATCGATTTAATAAAACATGTCGCGGAAGCTTAAAATTGATTCTTTAAACCTTTTAAATGAATGCAATTCAGATCATATTACAAGCACAATATGAGAGGGAGAGAGAAATCAAACACGATAACACAAGTGGTTGTTGCCGAAGTTTGTCCACATCTTGGCATACGTCTCTGCTCCGACTTTTCAACCTCAAGACAGTCGGAGATTCCACTAGAATTTCTTCCTTTGTTCCAAATGGGGCAAGGAAGAAAAGCCATTTACTCAACCATCTTTTCTCCACTTCGAGAGGTAAGGCAACCTCTCCTCCTAAGAAGCTAATTTTTTCTCTCGCTCAAGATGTAAGATTTGAAACCTCTTTCACACAGGAGCTCTCACGATCTTTCTGAAAATGATTTCTCTCTTTTACAATAGAATGCTCACAAGAAAAGAAGAGAGAAAGAAAAGAAAACTTAAAATGATAACTTCAAGGAAAAGGTCTTCTTTTGATAACTTGAAGTTTTTCTTCAATGCTTGGACGGATGCCTTTACTTTTGTCTTTGGCACTCCTTTTATAGGCTTCAGTATGTAGAAAATTCATCCAGAATTTGTTCCACAACTTTCTCCTTCAAATATAGTCGTTACTGTTCATTTGACTCGGAGGCCGATCGACCACACATATGGACCGGTCGATTGGTCTATTTGATCGTTGCGCGATTTCTTTAGCTTCTACGCTTGATCGATCGACCGGTCCATCGACCAGTGCATCGACCGGTTTCATCTCAACATCACCGGTATCATCTCAACATCGACCGAGGCAGACTCAGTATTGATCGGTCGACCGGTATTGTCTCGACTGACCTTCTTTGCTTCGACTGATAGATTGACCAACCTGCACAATTTTGAGTACAACTTTTTGCATAGTTATCCAAAATATATAATCTTGGATTCTATGGATAGCTAACATGATTCTCCACCACTTTGATATTCATTCATCTAGAATCTAATAAGCACAGTTAATTATTTAATGTAGTACATAAAGTTGTCCCTTTTTTTAAACTTTTCAACATTTAACTTTAATCTTTCGAGGTTTGTATCATCAAAATATAATTTTATATGTCATTAATACTTTTGCTCCAACAATTTAGTCCATAGATTCCTTAAAAGATCAATTCATACATAATTTTTCAAGTAACTAAGTCAACATTTTAGAGGTTCCATTAAGCACATATAAAGTCCTAATCTCATCCACTTCATGCATACCTCATAGTAGGTTGAAATCATGCCATAAGTTCATTTCGTTGAAGTCATTTAAATATCATCACAAGCTGAACTAATAATCTGAGATTTAAGATTTAATCATACATAAAATTTCATGAAACATACTATCATCTATGGGTCATAGACAGTAGCAATTTAAATGGAAATTGCAGCATAAACATCAATAATTTCAAACTTCATTCAAGGCACTAAGAGACATGCATATCAAGAAATAATCCAAGGCAATAGCATCTTATCTCTAGCATGATCCTATGTCTACAACAGTCTTTAGAAACATGCAAAGCCCTTTGAAAATAGCACATGTGATTTAATTCCAAAATTACATCTTTTAGTCACTTTTTGGTCGTTGTCCTCCAAGGTTCAATTTCTAGCCATTCCTTCTCCTTCCTCCTATGTTCCTCACATCCTCAGTACCTGCTAAGCCTCCTCCAAGGTTCTCTGGCCGAGCCTAAGTAATGAAGAAGTCACAATAATGATGGAAGATGAGGGCATGAGAAGATGAAGAAAAGGAAAGGAAAAGAAAATAGCTAATGTGATTATAAAGAAAAGACAATTAGGAAATTGTGCCCTCTCAACCACAAGAGTTCAAAATCTAAAGGGTTTGATAGATCACCAAATGTTGGGGTTAGAAAAAGGAGAAGAAAAGTCAGATTTCTCCTTTAAACCCTAATATCGGCAGCTACGACATCGGACCCGCTTCATAGAGTGATCGACACATAAGTCGACGTCGGCAAAAATAAAAATTTTAAGTTTTAAAGAAAAATGTGCAATGATCACTACAAGAAAAATCGCTCTTTCCGACGGTCCAAGCTATCGGAAATTGTGAAAAATCCGTCGCAAAGTTCAGTTTGCGACGGATATTCCGACGAAAGAGAATCATCGAAAAATTTCTCATCGCAAACGTTTTCTGACGGCTCTAATGCAACTGTCGGAAGTTCCCATGGCCCGAGCCGTGGGAAAACTTTTCACGTCTAAGATCGTGGAAAGATTCCCATGGCCCGAGCCGTCGAAAATATTTCCCACGGGTCAAGCTGTGGGAACTTTCACGATTTGGGCCATGAGAAATGTTTCCCACAGCCCAGACCATGGGAAGCTCCCACGGCTTGGACCGTGAGAAGCTTTTCCCATGGCCCAGACCGTAGGAATTTCCCACGGCTTGGACCGTGGGAACTTCCCACGGGATACATGATCTTCCGACGGTGCCAACCATTGGAAAAGTTATTTCAAACATAAAAAAAATCTGCCACCAGCTGGCGGGATCCGGCCTCGGGCGGCCCGATCAGCCGACCGCAGGCGGGATCCGACTGCCGGCAGCCCAATCCGCTTCCTGCAAGCAGGATCTGACCGCAGGCAGCTAGATCCTCTGCCTATAGGGGGGATCCGGCCGTGGGCGGCCAGATCTGCCGCCCGCAGGCGGGATCCAGCCGCCTGCAGGCGGGATTCGGCCGCCTGTAGGCGGGAGCCGGCTGCTCGCAGGCAGGATCGGGCCGCGGGCGGCCCAATCTACCGTCCGCAGGCCGGAGTCGAGAGAGGGAGGAAGAGAGGGAACCGGAGATGATCGTCAGAGCCGCTGGAGGTGTTTCGAAGTCGAGGAAGAGAGAGGAGGAGGGATAGAGTGGAGAGAGTCCTGTGATGGAAAGAGAGAGAGGGGAGAGGGTAGAAAGAGAGAGGAGGGAGAGAGAGACGTGAGGTGGAAAGAGAGAGGGGAGAGGACTGGATATATAACGGGAAATATAGGAATTTATTTAATTTTTGTGATAGTTTAGACCGTACGAAGCTTTCCTAAGGTCGAAGCACGGTCCAAGCCGTGGGAAGCGTTTCCCACAAGCCGTGGGAATTTTCAACTGCTCAGACCATGGGAAAGTTGTGGGAAAATTTTCCTACGGTCTAAATCGTGGGAAATTTTCACGACTCGGACCGTGAGAAATATTTCCTACGGTTTGAGCATTCGGAAGTTTCGACGGAAGATAATTCGTTAGAAAATCCGTCGCAAATTATGATGGATTTCCGTCCTCGAAAAAATGCCTTTTCTTGTAGTGGTTATTTGCCATTCCTAGGACGACAAGTTGAAACCTAGGATATGGAAAACTTTGGATATAAATTTATTGACAAATTGACTGCATAATAACTATAGAAAGAATATTGGATCGTCTTATATAGGAAATAATATTTTTGGCTGTAGACTAGTGTTGTAACAAAACTTAGGTTATATTTTGTTTCTATATTAGGTTTGGATTAAATTGATCAAAAAACTAAAATAATGTATGAAACAATTACAATAAAATAAACATTTCTAAAACAATTTTAATTGCTACATTCACACGTGATTTTAATAACAACAATTCAATTTATTTTTTTCTGAAAATTCATTAATAATAATTATGATAATATCGTAATGGAGTATTAAATTCTAGTAATACTAATGTACCATTATATATGTACATCATCAATGCAAGTTAAGTTAATAAATTGTTACATGTCATTGTATAATATAATTATTATTATGTTTAGAAATAGTTAAAAGTGTGGAGCATTGAAGGAATATTACCATACTCCATTTTGAGGGCTAGTAAATAAATTCAGTGTAGTATATATTATGATTCGTTCTTATGGTGTTTAATTCTAACAAATGTTTTGTTTGATAATTTAATGTAGGAGAGATGGGTTGAGATGGTGGAGTAAGATTTGACGAGATTAAGTATGGTGGATATTTATATAAATTTATGGGATGGATTCGAATAGTTTAATCCACTTTTTTATACAATTAAAATATATGATTTAGAAAGTTAAATTAGGTAAATATTTTTATTATCCTTAAATAAAATTATCTACTTTTAATTTGATAGAAAAAAATAAAGAGTAAAATAGGTATTATTATTTCTAGCTGTTAAAAAATCATCAATTTGATGAGTTTAATTTTAATTATATGGTGGGCCTATTATCACCACCATAATCGAATTTAAATTTTAAAAATGTATCGAAACAAGGTGTGAGACCTTTTAAACACACCCACTCCACTTAAACCTATCACATCCTACTAATTCCATCATCCAGACAAAGCTTAAAGGTGTTAACAGTATATTAGTTCATAACTTGGCTAGCCCCTAGAATCTCTACATTTGCTCTAAACTCACCCATGTCAATTAAACCTAATCTATCTTTACGCCTTCATCTAGACAATGCCTAAAGTGTTAATGATTAATATTCTATTATTTCATAATTAGATTAGCCACTAGAATCTCTAGTCTTTTAAAAAAAAGGTTCAATGTTTGTTTCTACCTCTTTTAAGGGGTAGTATCATCATACTTCCATCCATCAGCATAGATTCAATGAATCGTTCATCACGAATCGAATGTCGATACATGGACGTATGATGGTGCTATCCTTTAAAAGAAGTAGAATAATTTTGTTTCCTTTTAAATGTGTTTCCTAATTGTGCTACCTTTTTAAGAAGTAGCATCATAATTGATAGGGAATCTATAAATTGAAATTTTTTTCGATCAATCATTCATCATGTGGATGTATGACGGTACTATCCCTTAAAAGATGTATGTAGCACAATCATTCTTTTTCTTTTAAAATGTTTAATGCTTGTGCTACCTCTTTTAAAGGGTAGCACTATCAAACCTCGATCCATCACCACTGTTAAATTCATGGTAGATTAGTGAATCCATTAAATATATTTTTGGTTTATTTTCTCAAACCACCCCTAAACTATCACAATTTTTTAATATAACCCCAAACTACGAACTTCATTTTTTAGTTCCCTAAACTATCGTAATTTTTTTAATTTGGTCATTCCGTCCAATTCCATCAACTTCTAGGTTAACTTTGATTTTTTGGATTTATTAAAAGACCATTATACCCCTTCCTTAGACGCTTTAAAGTCGTAGTCTTCCTTTGCTTATTTCATACCCAAAGCCCCTTTTTTGTCGGAGATAGATCCGAAAGAATGGAACCCTAGGGTTGGGGCTCTGGCAATATCTCTGCATTCATCTCCGACAATATCTCTGTTGTTCATCTCCTCCGACGCCGGTGGCTTCCTCCGAGAAGATTGTACTCAGGTGTTGACCTAGCTTTCGCCCCGACTGCGACTCTAATGATACTTTTCTGACCTCTATCCATTCTCTCCTTTCTTGGCACAGAGTGTTTAGTGTTTTTGCTTTCTCAATGTACGTTTCTAAACCCATATGGTTCCCATTTCGACGATTGTTGGCCTCTTGTGAGTACATTATTTCATTGTTTTATGGTCCCCTCATTCCACTTCACCCGATACATAAATGGTTTAGTGTGCTATGGTCCCCCACTACACGTGCATTCCTATTTTTTCTGCAATGGAAGCGCACATGCACTTTTTTAGGGTTTCTGCACTTTTTTAGGATTTCTGTTCTTAGATCTCCCCTTGATTTTTTAGGGTTCTATTTTAATGCAGTTGCAGATTACACATGAAGTATTATACGTTAGAGATGCACTATGGTAGACATTTTATTCACGAGTCGAAAAGTTCTTACATAGGTGGAAAAGTGGCACGGTTTGATGCCGTAGATCCATATTTGATGTCCTATTTTGAGATTCTTAACATGTTAAAAACTCTTGATTTACCGCCAAATGTCTGCATGTATCACACTAAACCAAACTCTAATAATTAGATTAAATTAAATCTGACGATGATGTACTAAACTTATTTGCAAGTTGTGGTGATAGTAGGAAAATAATTCCAATATATGTTGAGGCTGATTTTGATATTCTACCACTACAAAGTGACACTTTCTTAACTTGTATTGAGAAATTTTCAAAAAATTAAGAACATAGTGTACCTCAACATGATGAATTATTCAGGGTAGCTGATCCGGATATGTGTTAGAGAATCTACAATAAATCCTGATAAATGTGTTAATCCAAATTCTTCAGACACAGAAAGTGAAGATAAAAATTCTAATAATCTTGACGAAAGTGGAGATGAAAGTCCTAGTATAGCTGAGAACAAGGAGGAAGCTTTTGTGGTAGATGATGAGGACAAAGATGAATTGGAAGAAAATGATCAGTCATTCCCCATCTTCAATGAAGCAACTGATATGGCAAATCTCACATTAAAGTTGGGTATGATATATTTACAAATGTAAAAAAGCTTTAGAGAAGCGCTAAGGGCAAATAGTAGAAAAATGGGTTATGAATTTTATTACAAGAAAAATGAAAAAAAGAAAAGTTACAACTATTTGTGCTAAAGATGGATGCCCTTGGAGGATTCATGCCTCTTTATTACATGGAACCACAATATTTCAGATAAAGAGTCTTCAAAAACATATATTACATCCAAGAAGATGCAGTGTTAGGAGTGGCAATTCTACTTGGGTTACTAAGCAGTATTTAGATAGGTTGATGGATGACCCTTCATAGAAGGTTAATTCTACGAGAAGAACAATCACAAAAGAAGAACACTTGCTTATGACAAATAGACAAATGTATAGAGCAAGGATCAAGGCAGTAGAAATGATTAAAAAAATCATCAGCAACAATTTCAAAGGGTTAGATACTATTGTGCACAAGTTGTTAAACACAATCCTGAAAGCATGGCAAGGGTTGATGTGTTTAGGATTTCTCCTGAATGTTCTCTACATTTTCAAAGGGTAATTGTTAGCTTTGCTGCTCAAATCAAAAGATTTGTACCAGTTATTGATTTAGATGCTTGCCATCTAAAAGGAACATTTGGTGATCATTTGATAAGTGTTGTCTCAAGAGATAGGAATGATCAAATGTTTCCTATAGCTATTGCAGTGGTAGAAGCTAAGTGTAGAGAATCATGGGCATGGTTCCTTGAACATCTTATTGAGGCAATTGGAACTTATGAAGAGAAGGGATGAGTTTTTATCTCAGATAATGTTATAGTTCATTTATAGATTATAACTTATTTGAAATCTAACTTCAAATGTTATGTTACTGTTCATAGGGACTTATACAAACATTTGTCAAGTTAATGCTTGATGCAGAACATAGAGTTTGTGTAAGACACCTGTGTACTAACTTTAAGGCAAAATTCAAGGGTACGGAGTTGGAGATGTGACTGTGGCGAGCTACTAGGGCATATACTAAAGAGGATTGGAAAGAGGCAATGGGCAATCTAAGGATTTTGAATTATGAAGCTCATGATTACCTTATGAAGGGGTAACATGAGAATTGGTCTATATCACATTTTGGTGATAGTTCAAAATGTGATTTGATATCCAATAACATTTTTTAGTCTTTTAATCAGTACGTGAAGGAAGCACGTGAAAAACCTATACCCACATTGTTAGAAATTATACGGCGACAACTGATGATAAGGCATAATGAAAAAATGTATAGGCCAAGACTCTCAGTACTCTAACATGCCTAAAAATTTTGAAGTTTTTGATAGGAACAAAAAGTTAGGACTACGACATGAGATATTAGTTGCTGGTGATGGCAAGTTAAAAGTAATAAGTAGTAGAGGGCATTATATTGTGCATGTTTAAAAAGCTACTCTTGTAGAAAATGGGATGTAACAGGTATTTCATGTGAACAATGGGATGTAACAGAGGTCAGAAAAGTACCTTCAGAATTGCGGTCGGGCAAAAGCTAGGTCAACACATGAGTACAAACTTCTCGAAGGAAGCTGCCGACGTCGGAGGAAATGAACGCCAAAGATATTGTCAAAAAAGGGGTTTTGGGTATGAAATAAGCAAAGGAAGACTATGATGCACGAAAAATCATGCATTAGTTCGAGTCATTTGGTTAACATTTTAGAATATTTTTATGTTTAGAAAAGAGGAGTTTTGATTTGTTTTCATATAATTTCATTTAGATTTGATTTCTACCTAATTCTAAAAATTATTCATGGCAGGATATGAAAGAACGTCGAAATGAAGGCAAGAAAAGGCCTGAGATAGCTTAGAAGACTGTCACGGTCATGACAGAATGATTCAGCAAGCAGAAAATTGACTAAGTCCCTATCACGGCTGTGATAGTTTCTGTCACGTCCGTTACAGACAAATTCCAGTAGAAAATTTGGCCAAGTATTTTCAGCCTTGACAGTCTTCTGTCACGACCGTGACGGCGGTCTGTTAGGCCATTTTAAAATCATTTTTATCCATTTTTTGATATATTTTTGGTTTCTTTCCTTGGGGGATGAGAAAACCTATAAAAGGAGGCAGAAAAGGGCTTGGAAAAGCATCCCTGGAGCATACTTTTGAAGCCTAGAAAGAGGAGAAGTGCGAGGACAACAGCAAAGCTCTGTCGGAAACTTGAGAGAGGACGCGCTTAGCCTATGCCAAAGTTCTTCATTTACTTTTCCTAATCTTTTATATTAGATTTGATGTTGTTATTCTCAGATTTATTCCTTTATTAGGGTCATTCTAGTTGAACCCTATTTATGTTTTGGAGTCTTTCTTGATATTAGTTTGATTTGAATCTTTAATAGCATTGCAATTTCATGTTTAATGCTTTCTTTTGATTCCATAATTTATGATTTGATTGTTATATGAGAAGAAGTGATTATTTTCATAATAGTTTGTAGGGATTGATCTTAATTATTGCATGCCACAATTAGAGAAATCAAAAGAGACCTAATTTGTGTAGTTATTAAGGTGACTTAAGAAAGCCCTTAATATTAATTCCGATTGAATGCATCTTATGATTTAATTAAGTAAATTAAAAACCAAAAGGATTGATTTATTTAAATTATTTATTAAAATAGTAGTTAAAGCCTGAAATATTAGTTAACTAATTTTGGGAATTCACTTTGTTGTTGATTCAACTAATTTTAAGTTAAGAAAATTCATTACATTCTAGTGGGAATAATTAGGTGCTCTAATCATCAAATCATTATTTCTCCAGGTGATCATTTCCTTTATTTTTATTATTTTCTTTTTATTCACATCTAAAATCATATATTTTCTTAATTTCTCAATTAACAATGTTAAAATAAAATCTAAATTATTAACCGTCCTCGTGGGAACAATAACTCTACTCATTTACTTTATTACTTGAGCGACTAGTGCACTTGCTAGCGTCTACTATCAATTTTACACGCATCAAGTTTTTGGCGCCGTTGTCGGGGACGTGTTTAATAATTTTTATTTTTATTTTACTTGTTATTTGAGAGCTTTTATTTTTCTATTACATTCCACGCAGATTCTTATTAATTCGCATACTTTCATATATTTTTTATTTTGTGTGGCCAAGAAATATTTTCGAAAGATAATTCAAAATGACAACAAAACCAAAGACTATGTGAGATTATTATTTGGAAGCCCAAAGAAAGATGATTGAGGATCATGAAGTACAAATATCACAACTTGCAAATAACAATATCCCACTCATTCCCATAGTACAAGGAAATTCTTCTATTGAAGATAGAATGTTAAAGTCCATGACAATGGCTGAAGAAAAATTTCAACTTCAAGAAAGAGCCTTTATGAAGTTGTTGGGACAAGTAGAGCAATTGGAGGCTAGGATCCAAATAAAAAATGATGCTCCTCCATCCACCTACTTAGAGTCAAATTCCAACATCGAAGAAAAGTTGTGCCAATTGATTGGAGTCATAGAGAAAAGATTAATCCTACAATATCAACTCATAAACAATCTACAATCACGCATGTTGAAGGATCAACAACCGGTTATTAATTCTTCTCCTCCTCGATCTCCAAATTTTAATGTTAAGTTTGATATCTTGCAGGCAAAATTTCAAGCATTAGAGAAGAAATTGGAGTTGGCTTCTCAGATTACTTATGCCTCGGAGGATAATGTTGTGGATAAATTTGTACCTATTATATGCCCATGTCACTTGCAATATTTTAATCCAAGAAGAAGACGACCGAGGAAGAATTATTATCAGAAGACATGGACTACTCAGTGGAGGGTCAAGGAGACAAGTGAATATATTATGGAAGATGGACAAGTGCGAAGAAGAAATTCGCCTCCAAAAAGTTCAACAATCATCCCACTATTACCTCTAAATCATTCATTGGTAGAAGGGAACACAACATCATCACATCAGCCATCACAAAATTTGATGCATTGGAAGCCCAAGGATGAAGCTCCACAAACAAATCCAGGTACTTCTTTAAAAGTGGAGGGACAATGCTTCGAGAATTAAATTAGAGGTAAGATGGAAAAAGGTCACTTCAAATCCCTTCCAAATACTTGAGGTAACAAAAGGGTAAAAGTCAAGCTAATGACTATAAGTTAGAACTACTCCTAAATCTTTGCCCTCTTAGTTTTTAGCATTAGTATTTGAGTTTTAGTTTAGTTTAGCATTACTATTGGATTCTTTAATTTAGATTAGTTAACATGGGAAGTTTAGTTAACAATTTTTTTTAGCATATTGCTCCTAGAAGAATCAGGAACGACATTGATAATTTCAAAACTACAACCATGTTCGAACCATGCCGAAAGAAGCCTTTAAGCCACCTTTTGAAGCAACGTGACCGACCTAAAAATCATCAGGTTATCTCTACTACTTTTGCATTTTATCACTATTATTTCGTAGTTTTCATGTGCACGTGCTTAACACTGGGCAGTGTCAGGTTCAAGTTTGGGGGAGGGACTTAGTCTTGTTTCATTTGCATGGCATGTCTATTTTGAGTCTATCATCTTATTTTGTTTGGCATGCATCTAATTATGAAAATTTTAAAAATTTTGTGCCATCTCATTTTTCCTTGTTTATTATTTTATTGTTTTTAAGCTTACTTTCAGAACATCGTATAATCTATGAAATTCAATCATTGTTTCTTTTTATCGGGTATCACTAGAGTATTGGGATTTGGATTGAGTTTGTTGCTAAGTAGAAGGACTAGCTTTTAAATGATGAATTTCTCTATTATTTACTATGATATTAGTATTGATTATAATTGCATCTCTATTGAAAGCATTAAGACTTTTTGGATCTTATAATTATGCTAATTTTAATGCAAAAATGAAAATGAAAAGAGAGCTAATTGAGCTCCAACAATTAAATAAAAAGTATAAAATATCCTCTGGAACCTTGGTGTGTCCGGGTAATTAGATCCATAGGGGATTCTTGTCTGGCGACCTGAGGGCATCTACTCTGGGATCCGTCGATCGAAAGCCCGTTACATGGACCACTTTGTGTAATATGAAGGATTACTAAATTCTTAAGTGAAAAGAAGAAAAAAATATAGATTAATGTTGAAATGTGAAATGATAATAGTATGAAAATAAGCTCCTTAAAGACTTATGATTCAATATTGATACTCTTATGAGATTGACTAATATTATTTGTAGATATGCAGGAAAGACATGTTTGAATGCTGAGAATTCTGCAAGGCTGGGTATTGGTTGAGAATAGATACTCTAGTGATGGTCGTATAAAAGAATAGTGGGAGAAAAGTATTGATTTTGTGATGGAGCACCGTGCCTTATCTGAAATTTGCTTAAGAACAAGCAAAATATTAAGCTTGGGGGTATTTGATGCACGAAAAATCATGCATTAGTTCGGGTCATTTGGTTAACATTTTAGAATGTTTTTATGTTTAGAAAAGAGGAGTTTTGATTTGTTTTCGTATAATTTCATTTAGATTTGATTTCTACCTAAATCTAAAAATTATTCATGGCAGGATATGAGAGAACGTCGAAATGAAGGCAAGAAAAGATCTAAAACAGCTCAGAAGATTGTCACGGCCGTGACAGTTCTGGTCATGGCCATGACAAAATGATTCAGCAAGCAGAAAATTGACTGTCCCTGTCACGACCGTGACAGACAAATTCCAGCAAAAAATTTAGCTAAGTATTTTCGGCCTTGACAGTCTTCTGTCACGGCCATGAAGGAGCATTGCACGGCCGTGACGACGGTCTGTTAGGTCATTTTAAAGCCATTTTTATCTATTTTTTGGATATATTTTCGGTTTCTTTCCTTGGGGGACGAGAAAACTTATAAAAAGAGGCAGAAGAGGGCTTGAGAAAGCATCCATGGAGCATACTTTTGAAGTCTAGAAAGAGGAGAAGTGCGAGAACAATAGCAAAGCTCTGCCGAAAACTCGAGAGAGGACGCGCTTAGCCTATGCCAGAGTTCTTCGTTTACTTTTCCTAATCTTTTATATTAGATTTGATGTTGTTATTCTCAAATTTATTCATTTATTAGGGTCATTCTAGTTGAACCATATTTATGTTTTGGAGTCTTTCTTGATATTAGTTTGATTTGAATCTTTAATAGCATTGTAATTTCATGTTTAATGCTTTCTTTTGATTCCATAATTTATGATTTGATTACTATATGAGAAGAAGTGATTATTTTCATAATAGTTTGTAGGGATTGATCTTAATTATTGCATGCCACAATTAGAGAAATCGAAAGTGACCTAATTTGTGTAGTTATTAAGGTGATTTGAGAAAACCCTTAATATTAAGGTGATTTAATTAAGTAAATTAAAAACCGAAAGGATTGATTTATTTTAATTATTTCTTAAGATAGTAGTTAAAGCCTGAAATGTTGGTTAACTAATTTTGGGAATTCACTTTGTTATTGATTCAACTAATTTTAAGTTAAGAAAATTCATTACATTCTAGTAGGAATAATTAGGTGCTCTAATCATCAAATCATTATTGCTCCAAATGATCATTTCCTTTATTTTTATTATTTTCTTTTTATTCACATCTAAAATCATATATTTCTTAATTTCTCAATTAACAAGGTTAAAATAAAATCTAAGTCATTAACCGTCCTCATGGGAACGATAAATCTACTCATTTATTTTATTACTTGAGTGACTAGTGCACTTGCTAGCGTCTGCTATCAATTTTACACACATCAGACTACGACTTTAAGGCGTCTAAGGCAGGGGTATAATTATCTTTTTACAAATTTAAAAAAATCAAAGTTAACCGAGAAGTTGACAAAATTGGACAAAAGGAACAAATGGGAAAATTCACGATAGTTTAGAGACACAAAAAATAAAGTTCGTAGTTTAAGATTATATATAAAAAATTGTGATAGTTTAGGGATGATTTGAGAAAATAATCTCAAATTTTTTTATCAATCATTCATCATGAGTCAAACGATAATAAGTGGACTTAGTAGCACAATTATTTTTTTTCCTTTAAAGAAGTTCAATGTTTGTGCTATGTTGTACCGTTGGATATTGCATTACACTAACATTCCTTCTTATATGGGGTCCCATCTTGTTTTGTCGGAAAAAAATACATCACATGACAAACTTACGAGGAGAAGAAAGAACAATAAACACAATACTTTTATATTAGGGTTTATGTTCCTTTTAAAAATTCGAGTTAAATCTATTAATTTTTTTTTTATTACCAACTAGTAGCTGGTTGTTGAAAGAGTTATTCTGAGAAGTTTATCTTGAACTCACACCCATTAGCACCAAAATTATTTCCATAATCACAATACTTGCAGAGGATAAAACAGTCAATGCATGCGACGCATGGGGCAACATATCTTAGCAGTTAGTATTGGTTAGGACTTCACATCATGCATCAGATATTAATGGTTACCTTTCAGATTGTTAAGATGCTTAGAATTATTAGTACATGATTAATCCGACCAAACCGAAGTCAGCAATATTACTTCTTATTTTCTATCTTTCAACTTCGAGTGCCGAGAGTAATTTATATGAAGCAATGGAACGGTGTCGGTCTGATGCAATTGATTAGTAATTGTTCTTGAGCCCAGTTGCCGTTGCTGTTGCTGTTGCTGCTCAGCATCCACAGTTCCACACACTGTGTCTCCTTTATCTCCATCACATCGCACACCCACCGATCTTGAAACGAACAGACGGCCAACTTTGAAGGATACCTTCGAGCCCGCCGTTCACTTTGTTCCATGTATAACATCTCTCGCAGGGAGATGGACGAGAGGAAACATCGCGCCCCTAACCCTTCTGCACCATTGATCTCTTCTCGTCGACATCCTTCGGAAAAAAAAAAACCAAATTTAGCCTGCTATTTCTGTTTCTTTCTCACTCTTCGTGAAAGATTGGATCTTGTTTATTTCGGTTCTCTCTTGTCAAAGATTCGTAACTCCGTTGCTGTTTTCCAGAACATAATCAATGGAGGAAGTGGCAGAAACTAATGTTGCTGCTGTTTCTGTTCCTAGGTACATCACAAGCTCTGTTCTTTGTGCATTCTGCTCTTTGGATTCTTCGTTTTGTTTCTGGATTCATTTTCTTTCGCTTTGTCTCTAATCCAACTCTGCTTGTTCGTTCTTGCAGAGCGTCATGCATGGGGAAGCCTCCGAAGATACGAGGAGCCAACTTTCCCACACGCGAAAGAGCTCCCTCTTCGATGTCGTTGTCCGCCTCTCTGTCTGCTCAAGGTGCGTGCATGGCTATCGATGGTGCATACGGCTTTCTGGTCACCGTCTCTGCTGAATGCCCTGAACGATTTGCAGATTTCCGATGCCTGGATTTCGGGATGAAGGAAGCGGCCGAGGAGTCGTCCCCCAGGTGCGTCCTCGACGGCGGCAACTCCCGGGACCCGGATTCGGCAATGAACTCTTCGTCGTCGTCGACGGCGAGCACGTCGTACGCTGCCAACGCGCAGGCCACCACGCAGAGGGACAACTCCACCATGTGGAAGGGCTTCTTCCGCCTCTGGAGAAAGAAGTCCATGAGGCGCCTGTCGAGCTTTCCCCCGTTCGGCGTTCCGAAAGCGCTTTCGAGGAGAAGGAGCCACAGGGACGCTCCCGCCATCTCTTCGAGCTCGACTGCTACTACTGACTTGCCCTTCTTCAGGCCCTCATGGAAGAATCTTACTCTATCAGAGCTCCAAAACGCGACCAACAATTTTAGTCCAGGCAATTTTTTTTTTCACCTTCTCCTCATCGTTCTAAACAAGGATCTCACGTCATCTTCTGAAACTAAAATTAACATGAAGCATAAACTCATTTCTTGGTCTTATTTCTGACCAGAGAATATAATAGGCCGAGGTGGCTTCGCAGAGGTTTACAAGGGATGCCTGGAAGATGGGCAGCCAGTAGCAATAAAAAAGCTCACTCAGGGATCTGCGGACGAAAGAACCATCAATTTCCTGTCTGAACTGGGGGTTATAGTCCATGTCAACCATCCCAACATCGCGAAATTGGTCGGCGTCGGGGTTGAAGGAGGGATGTATCTTGTGTTCCAGTTGTCTGTTCATGGGAGCCTGGAAGGCCTCCTTCATGGTACTTCATAATTGGCAGATAGATGTAATACTCGTAGTTAACATGTTCCTTGATTGTGTTCAACTTGTTAAAATGTACGAAAAGGTTCGGAGAACAAACCGGATTGGTGCGTCAGATACAAGATCGCTTTAGGAGTGGCACAAGGACTGGAGTATCTGCATGAGAAGTGCCCCAGGCGCATCATTCACAGGGACATCAAGGCAGCCAACATATTTATCACTGATGGCTTCGAACCACAGGTAATCATTTCAAATCTGGTTTCTCAAGTTATGATATTATCATCAATCAAATCCACGTAAAAAAAATTATTTTCTGAACTTTCAATTCGGCACCAGATAGGTGATTTTGGCCTGGCGAAGTGGTTACCTGACAAGATGACCTACCACACTTCGTCATCGTTCGAGGGCACCTTCGGGTCAG
Source organism: Pontederia crassipes (assembly GCA_030549335.1). Lineage (NCBI taxonomy): Eukaryota > Viridiplantae > Streptophyta > Magnoliopsida > Commelinales > Pontederiaceae > Pontederia > Pontederia crassipes. Next base: position 4,627,815 of record JAUKPH010000022.1, on the reverse strand, counting down.
TGAATAAATTAACAACTTGTTTAGAGTCATGTCAATTTCAGCTACTGAGCATTTAACCATGCATCATCTTTAATCTTTACCCCTGGCGATTGCGCAGCTATCTTGCTCCGGAATACTGCATGCATGGCATAGTGGACGAGAAGACTGACGTGTTCGCCTTCGGAGTTCTGCTTCTGGAACTCATCACCGGGCGCAGAGCTTTGAACTCTTCACAGCAAAGCTTGGTGATGTGGGTACGCATCTGTTCTGTGTTTGATCTCAATTTTCTTCAAGAGATCTACATCAAGAAAGAAGCGAGCGAGAGAAAGAGAGAAAACAATGACGATTGCCTCTGTTCATGTATACTGATTCAGGCAAAACCCCTGCTAGAAGAGAACAACATGAAGGAGTTGACAGATCCTTACCTTGACGACTCCTACGAGGCCATGCAGATGACGTACGTCGCGCAGACGGCATACATGTGCATCCAGCACTCCTCCGCTCTGAGGCCTCGCATTAGTCAGGCATGCGAACTAATTCTGAAACTACGATCCGGTCGAGTTAATCAGCCTGTTTACATGTCGAATTTGGTTTCAGGTTCTGCAACTGCTGAAAGGGGAAGAAGGCAGGTCGGAGGTTGCGAGGGCGGTGAAGAGGTCGTTCCTGAGGAGGACGTACTCGGAGGAGCTGTTGGACGCGGAGGAATACAACGCGACGCGGTACTTGAGCGATCTGAGACGGCACAAGCAGATTGCTCTCGACTTCTGATTGATTTATCTTCCTCCTCCTCAGACATCTTTCTGAGACAGAGAGACAGAGAGCAAAGCAAAGCAATTGATGTGAGTCCATCATCTCACCGGATTTGTGTATTGCAGCCGATAGCGTAGGACAGAGTGGCAAGAGAAGAGAGACACGTTGGATTGAGAAGAGGTCAGTCCGGTTGCATCACTAACATTATGAGGATTGGATGAAACAGGAGATCGATGTGGTCTCATAATGTGACGATGTGATTGGAACGAAAGACTGTGAATTGATGTGTATCAGTACTATACATAGATGATCGAGCTTTGGTGATGAAAAATCAGGCAGGCTTGTGTCTTGTTCTTGAAGACGAAAGCGATGACAGGAGCGTATAAAAAAGAAAAATTTGTATGAATTACAATATAAATCATAAATTGAATATAATAAAAATAAAGGGAGGAATCAAGCAGCTGGAGTAGCTCTGCTCAGTTGGTTAGAGCGTGAAGGTTCAGATCAGCCCTTGACCTTCCTTCCTCTAGCGTTTATCTTATGCCATTTATATGTAACTCTTTCTTGGCTCTGCCCTTCGTCTAGTGGTCCGAGTTCATTTTTTTTTTTTACTGTATTACAGTGTGAATATATTATATTTTATAGCATTGTGAATACTGTATTACTGTATTATATTTTTTTTATTAGCATTGTGTCATTATTTTTAAACTCCGCCTATATTTTATAGTCGGTCCCAAGCCCGGATAAAGGAGGAGGGTTGTGTTAGACTCCGACAGCCAGCATAAAATTATGTCGAATCTTATTGGATCAAAAGCCGACCCCACCTAGTGGGATAAGGCTTTGTTGTTGTTGTTTACAGTGTGAATCCACGGTGATAATAATATTTATAGTTTAACAAAGGTGTAATGTTAGTTTAACAACGTGGATCTAATTCTTTAACAAACGCTACATCTCTGCTTTGAGAATAATGCCGGACTGACATTTTAGCTCAAATTGCTTATTTGACCGTATGTTTTGTTGTGACTGAAATAAAGCGTGAAAATTTTACTTTAACCGCTTCCTTCTTTTCGGGTAAGATAAGTAATGTTTCAAAATTTGACCATGGTTCTTCTTCGGTATATATTGACCTTTTTGTTGACCCGTTGTTTAATAAGTGTGACAAGACACCTAACCGGAAGATTTTTAAAAATAATATACAACGCTTAAAAATAAATGTGAAAGCTAAAATCATAAATAAAAAAAAGTACATGACATCACAAATAGGTGTATAAAAATCAATGGCATGATACAAGTTAGCAAATAAGTCATACCTCCATAATTAAAAGATAGCTATAACTCTAATACATCCATGTGCACATGTCATATGAGTACAGGTTGCCGCACAAACATCAATCGAACCACATAAGATAATCAAATATTTGTGGAGATCATCACAGAGGAAACCCTTCCATTTGAAAATAAAGTAAGTCATGAAGATGATACATAGGTACAAGCATAAGACAAAAAATAATAATATGCATTATATTAATCATGAGAACCATCATAAGGAAATGGCATGTAGGATTCACTTATTATATTCATCTTTAGCACTTATCATCTTTCACTTGAAATTGTATCATTGTTCCATTTCATATTTTTCATAAGGATAAGGTCCTTGCATTATCTTTAGTCCTTTATGTCTTCATTTAATTGTAATAGTTCTCCATTTTTAAAGAATATCATACAAACACACAAGTGTCTAACTACATAGATTATACATAGTCAATAAGGGATTGTTGCCACGCAGTGTCCCATAAAGGGGGAGGACAGCCTCACATAAAGCTCATAACATCCTCAAAAAAGTAGAGTGTCTCATACAAGTATGACAACATCTACAAAGGGGAGTGCCTCATAAAAAGCTAATAACCTTGCATCTATATAAGCAATGTTAAACCTCTATTTCATCTTTTATCTTTATTATCTTATCAACATATCTTTTGATCATATGGATCAATCAAGGCTTTAAGGATCAAGAGTTAGCGCGACATTAACATAAGGGACCATATGGTGTAGGGGCAATCATGTGGATAGAGTTAAATCAATGCACAATAATTAATAAAAATCATATTAGTCCTCTTTCCAACTACCGGACATTTGTTGAGTCGCATAGTCATTCGTTCTAGAATGGTTCAGCAATTGTCCGCTAGGTCAAGCAAATGTCCAACCTATCATGACTCATGGAGCATCCACTCGATAGGATGGACGTCTAGTCTCAATTCATCTTTTTGCCATTCAATACTTGGGTACGATATGGGTGCCCGGTAGGATAAGCAATCTACAGATAACCCTTGGATAGAAATTGTAACTCTCAGTCGAATGTTTCGGACATCTGAAACTTCGACTAGTCGTCCAATCCATCCAAGTCTTTATAGTTCGATTCATGATGGGCGACCGATCGATGAAGTTCACAATCATCTGTTCAATCATATTCAGTCTCGACGTCTTCATATCGCACATCGGATCTACAGATCGATCGTCTAGTTTAAAAGCCTCTAACTCCTGTCAACAATGAACCGTGCACTCAATCGACAAAGCGTCAATGCGGTGTCCTTTGATTTTCAACCTATTTGACACAAAACTTATATCTAAACACAAACAAACTTATTTTTAACGTTAGGCATGGTTTAGAGGGAAATCTTAACATAATTATAACTAACTATCATGTTTATCATGTAAAACTACCAATAACTATCCCATACTTATTTAACTATATGCATCCACAATCTGTTCAAGTTAAGCCTAAAATTTATCCACAATTGCAAAATCTTATCTTGTGTGAAATCATGCTCAAACATGTCTACAAATAATGTAAAACATAGATCCATACCATCAATCATAGCATATAAATCATTCCAAAATTATTCAAAATAAATCATGTTACGAATTAGAAAATCATGATCATTCCGTAAAAACTTCAAGGCATGATTTCTACCTATCCTAGGATGAATCCTAAGTCTAATGTGGTCCTTAAAACATGCAAATCCTTATGAAATAAACTATTTCATGATCTAGATTATGAAATTATATCTTTTTTTAAGAATTTCAATTGGATCATTAAAAGCTACATGCACTAGTTGTTCCTCCTTCCTACATCCCTCACGTCCTTATTACTTGTCGGATCTCCACTAGAGTTCTCTCTCCGAGACACTAAAGGGCAAGAACAACATAGAAAACAAATGGAAGAAGAATGAGAGAATGTAGAGAAAAGAGGGAAAAAAATAATGGTGTTTAAAAATGTATCATTTCGTGAGGGTTTTTTCTCTTGAATATCGTGAGATCATGGTGGAGAGGGTTACAAGAAATCTTCATTATTTTGTTACAATAATGAAGAAGAAAATAGAAATTGATCTTCTATTTACTTCTACCTCTTGCGCTTACAGGCACCCACTCTTTGGAGCAGTAGTTCAGTGGTGTCCCACTCGTTTAAAAAGTTTTAAACTTTTATGATATCATAACTTTGAATTTGTCATTAACTAATATGTGTTTTTATCGTAATATTATGAAATAACATGTAAAAAGTTCAAGTAGTCGTAAGGTGAAAGCCTTAATTTTTTTGTGCCCATAAATATTTAAATCAATTGACGTTTGACTAATTCAATTTTAGAAATTAAAAATAATAATATAAAATTCTAAACAGAGGACTCATAAATATCAAATCCTAAATTCCTGAAAACATTAAAAAAAAATAAAGATAACCTGTAAGGTAATACTGGGATTGATGTTGCTCTTTTGAGATCTTTAAAGTACAAAACAGTCAGCTACTCTTGGTACTTAGAAGCAAGAATCCCTTCGGATAATTAAGACTGCAGTAAATGTAAATATGAAATGTATATGTACCTTTCGGAATCGTGTTTATTTTTAGGGTGTTGAAATGTTTGTAGCACGACACGATTATTTTTCACTTACTTTTCATAATAAACATAATTTAGAATAATATTAATTATTTATACGTGGCAGGAGAAAGGAATTAATTAATTATTTTTAGGCGTTGCAGAAAAAAGGAAGTGTTTTTTATCAATCAAGTTTATCAAGACTTCTTCGTTAAACATAATAAGAAGAATCTTTTTTTCCCAAATACATACACAACATAAGTTCCAGTAGAATAAAAAAATAATTTAAACAACATAAGATCGCCAACCAAAAAAAAGTTGCACATTGGAGCATAAGCTTCCAAGTCTTTCTTGTGCCCGTGATACATTGATCTCGGCAACGGCCAAAATTATTTGACCTTTATAAAGTTTGGTGTTTCCATGTGACACCTCTAAAATTTACTAGTCTGTAAAGCATATGCTGTTGTACAATTGTGACAATAGGATACTTGCTGCTTGGATGTTCTCCAGCCCAAGCCATTGCTCTTGTTATCCGTATTATTTGTCCACAGGTATTGCTGGAAAGATGAAACCTGCACACAGCTTCTGAGCGTACAAAAAACTTGCATACATGCACGAGTAATTTTTAAAGGTTGTAAACTATCCCAATGATAATATATTTAAAGAATTAATTTATCGCAAAAAAAAGTTGAAATATTAACTTGGGATCATAAGTAACTTGCCCAATTATCCATCATATAAAACTTACCTTGCTGTTTTACCCTTCTGTTTCCATCGCAACCAATCATGGCAGACTGTTCTTTGGCACCCAATAAGTTTGCAAAGTGACTGTAATACTCTTCAGCATCTAAATTAGTCAGGATCCTTACTTCATTTGCAATTTCTTTCCCAATATAGAGTTCACCATCTTTGGTTATGTCACCAGCCAAGACAGTGGCATGTTTTGATTTGACTGTTGAGTTTAGATGAGAATGGTGGACCATGTACACTGCACCAAGGATTTCTCCCAAGAATGTATCCTGTAAGATAATAAATGATAATTTACAATTTTGAAACATTATATGAGATCACACTTTGCAGTAGTTAGAGGCATAAAGGGTCCATCACAGATAGCTACCAAATGGCGGTACAGTTTGTACTCCCTATGCAACCTCTGCAAGCGTGATACCAAACGATATGCGAAGGCAGACTCTGGTGTCTTCTCAGTTGATTGCAACTTTTCTAGGATCCTTGTGAATGATGAAACCTTCCTTTGAACATTAAGAGGAATGATCGTGATACTCAGTCCTGATTCCATGACCTTCCTTCCAGCAACAGGATCAAGAAACATATTGAACTCAGCATACTTGTTAGATGGGACAGTGAAGATGTTTCCTTTGTTTTTATAGCCCTTAGCTATATTCCCACCCACGATATAGATGTCCTGCATATAAAGCATGTTATTGCTAGAACAAATAAGAGTGATGTTTTTCGCAAAAGAAACTTGGATGGATGGACACAAGAATATGACAACCATCTAAAACATGTTTCTTCTTGCAGGTGTGTGCTTGTGTGCGTCTATCCTGTGGAGAGGGAAGCTGTTTGAAGAATACCATGGAGCAGCAGACAAGTTCAATGGACACAAAACAGTGTCGAATTGCAAAATAGGATTACCAGAACATGTAAAAGCCAAAGGTAAAAACAGGATAACTGTGAAACCTTTCATGAGCAACATAAAATTGCATAAAATATGAAAGAAATGGACCAATTTATAAATCTCATACTCTCGATTTTCTCAATATCGATGTAAAAACCTAATTTACTACCATGTAGAAAATGGTCATCTAAAACATGCACAGATCCAAAGTCAAAATAGCTTTCTCTATCTCTGATTTTCCTACATATACAAAATGTTTTCCTTAGTATTCCAACTAAGTCAAAATGGAATATTCTAGTTCGTTACCGTACAGCATCTAACTTAACAGTCTAAATTGAAGCTTCCAGATCCTCAAGGACTGCATGCTGAGGTAACCTGGTCCCAAATTTTGGAGGAAAAGGATCAAACCTCAATAGTGTTTATGGAACAAAAAGCTTTTCGAGCAGACAGAAGACAAACCCAGAGTTATAGGAAAATGTAGCAATGCAGTTCAAGCACAAACATCATCATAGTTAGAGCAATGAGTTTCAGAGAGGTTTTCTCGTTGGCAGCAAGCAAACAGTAAATTTTTGCATGAAACTAAATGGCTATCTTAAGCATGAAAGAATAAGCATCAAAGAAAACAAAAAAGTACTTAAAGTCTCAAGGGATAGAGAATAAGGCCCCCTATGTGTAATAACTGGAAATTTTGGGCAAAGGATATTTGGGCCTTTTGACCAAAAGCCTAATGTAAATCCTATATAAATGACCAACAACCCTATTAATTTTCCAAAAACTTAGCCGTCAATCCCTCTTCTCTCTTTTCCTTCTCCACCAAGAGAAGCTTAAGGTTAAGAGATCTAGATCCATATCTTCGTGGTACTATGTTTTAAGATCACAAAAGAGAAAATCAAGATTTCTAGGAAAATGTCAAGAAGACCTAAAAGCTTCTAGATGAAGAAGGACAAGATGATTAGAAAAAGGGGGATTTTAGATCTAAAAACCAAAGGTACATGAACGGGATCCAAACCCCTCTCTCCCTTCTCAATGATGTTTTTATTTGCATTGAGAGTTTCAAGAACACCCTGTTCTTAATAAAAATTTTAATTGACGGTTGCATGATTTATGTTGCATAATCTATTTTTTTTTTAGCAGAAAAAGGATGACTACCAAAGTTGTAGTTGTCATCCAGCAATATATATATATGAGGGTATGAGAAGATGTACAGGTGAGAGCTCTCGGAGAGAGCAGCAAAAGGTGACCAAGGTCACAACAGCAAAGCTAGCCAAAACCCCACTCTCTAATAAGAAATGAGATGTGGTGTACAACACGCTCAGGCTGACATCGCTCCCCACAAAAAATAATCCGATTGCGCTGAAGCCAAATGGCCCAAGCACCGGCCAAGAAGGTCATCAATGGCGCTCGCCAACCCTGTCTCTGATGCAACATGCTCCGGAAGGTCTGCCATACGAACTCTGGATCTGACAGAGAAAATGTCACAATGGAAGTCTGCTGCCAAATGCCCTGAGATGTGGGGCAATCGAAAAAGAGGTGAATGATGTCCTCGGCCGACTCGCTGCAAAATACGCAAGAAATATCGCTCCGCCCCGTTGGTCCTAGTAAGGAGGGAAGTGCAGAGGGAAGAAAGCGAATATATAGGCTGCGCGCCAAGAAGGAGTCCGATAGCCAAACCCAACCATCTGACCTGGACTAGTCCGGACGTATCCCGGCCAATCGCTGGTGAAGGGCCAATAAGTCGGTGAAGCGCTGATCCGACAAATGTGCTCTGAAGCAGGGAGACCAAACACCGGAGCCTGACTCCCTCTCCTCGGACCAGACGTCCGCAACCGTCGCCTCGGAGAAAGTCGAGAGGGCCCAAAGACGGGGGAAAGCCTCAGCAAGAGGGCCACTAGTTGTCCAGGCATGCCGCCAGAAGCAGAAATCCCTCCCCGAGCCAAGGGAAGGGACCATAAGGTCACAGACCCGCGGTGCCATGGCCGCTACACCCCGCCAGAAAGATGACGCCCCTCGGGGTAGAATGAATCTCGACTCCCATGATAGATCCCGGCCATAGCAGGTATCGAACACCGAACGCCACAAGCTATCCTCTGGCCCCATAATCCGCCTGAGCCAACGAGCTAGAAGAGCCCAATTGGCATACCGTAAATCGCGGACCCCTAGGCCCCCGTGAGAGGCAAGCCGACAAATACTGGTCCAGTCAACTAGGTGGACGCCACGATGATCAGGGACACGCCCCTGCCAGAAAAAACTGCTCCTGAGTGAATCTAAACGTTTGAGAACCTGAGCTGGTAGTGGCAGGACAGACATGTAGTACATCGGGAGGGCCGAGAGCACCGACCGTAGTACAACGAGTCGGCCCCCGCGCGACAATAACCGTGCACTCCAACTGTGAAGTCTGTGCTCCATACGCTCAATAACTGGCGTCCAACCTCTGGAGGCAATGCGGTGGTCCGAAAGCGGGAGTCCCAAGTAGGTGATCGGAAGGGTGCTGATCGGTGTATGAAGCTGGGATGCACATCGATGAGCCTCCTCCGGAATCATGCCAAAGGGGATGTGAGGACTTGGCATGATTAATCTGGAGACCAGTCGCCGCGCTGAAAATATCCAGAAGTATCGCGACTCGTCAAGCCTCCTGCTCCGAGCCCTCGATGAAGAAAATGGTATCGTCCGCATACTGGAGCAGAGGTACGAGGCTCGTGAAGAAACCCCGAAAAAGTCCTGCCTCGCAAGAAGCCTGGGTGCATCTGGCGAGAGCATCAACACCTGCTCCGCTAGATGAAGTGTTGATGAAGTCCGCCTCGCAAACAGCATGGAGGCCAAAGGGCAACCCTGTCGGACTCCTCTATGAGGCTGAACCCAGTCACCAGAACGGGTCCCATTGACCAGGACCAAAAAAGAAGCAGAGGTGATGCACCGCTTCATCCAAATGATCCAGGTCGTCGGGAAGCCTCTGACATGGAGGGCATGCCACAAGAAGGACCATGCAATCGTATCATAGGCCTTGGAGAAGTCAACCTTCCATAAGAAGGCCTGAGTGGTGCTCCTCCTCCACTGGGCAGTGATCTCTGCTGCAATGGTGTAGCTATCGGTGATGGATCTGCCCTGGATAAAGGCTAACTGCGCAAGATGTATCAGCATTGGAAGAACCTCACGAAGTCGATTCGCCAATACTCGAGCCACCAGAAGGTAAATGGCATTAGATATGGTGATCGGCCTGAAGTCCTCGACCCGCTCTGCTGGGGTGCGCATCGGGAGCAGGAACAACAAGAATCGGTTGAGGCGCTCGAAGCCCCGATTCCCATCAGTGAACTCCCGAATCACCGCAACAACATCATCTCGCACCAATGGCCAAAACTCCCTATAGAAGGGGCTGCCTCGCTATTAAGGTCCCGAAGGGCCTCAAAAATTTCATCATCTGTGATCCTCTGAATCAGTAAAGATGACTAAGAGTCGCTCAGCCGAGGAATGTCGCCAGGGGCCCACCGCCAAGGACTCAAAGGCTGCCGGCGAGAAGTGGAGCGAAAGTAAGAAGTGATGGAATCCCCAATGCGCTGACGGTCGGAGATCCGCTGCCCTTGTATAACAAGCTGCTCAATCTTGTTCGCCCTCCGGCGAGAGCTAGCATATAAGTGGAAAAACCTAGTGTTGGCATCCCCCTCCTGAAGCCAGGTCTGTCGGGATCGCTGCCTCCAATGGGTTTCCACAATCTTGTCCTCCATCTGAATCGTCTCCTGTGCGCGTCTGCGCTCATCCATCTCAGAGTCGGTGAGCTGACGGGAATCCTTAGTGCGGTCCATCCGAGCAATGACCCCCAGGGCGTCCGTCCTATGACGAGCCCGATCCTCCCTGAGGAATCCTTAGTGCGGTCCATCCGAGCAATGACCCCCAGGGCGTCCGTCCTATGACGAGCCCGATCCTCCCTGAACTGCCGACGGTGCTGACAGAGGAAGGAGCGCAAGCTGGACAAGCGCGTCGCCAAAGTCCTGGCTGCGGAATCCGAGGGTGCCACCCTCCGCCACTGGTCCTCCACCAGTTGTCGAAACCCGTCCTCCAAAAGCCATGACCGCTCGAAGCGGAAGAGGGAACGCTGAGTCTGATCGTCATTGGACCTCCATAGGAGGGGGGCATGATCCGAGAATGGACGATCAAGAGCTTGAACATCCACCAGCTGGTGAGCCTCCGCGAGCTCAAGAGAGCCAAGAAAACGATCAATCCTCGATCTGGCAGCCGGTGCAGCTGTGCTCCTCCATGTGAATCGTCAGTTGGTGGCCAGAAAATCAACCAACGACTGTGAGTCAATGAAGTCACGAAACTCCTCCGCACCCCGGTCTCTCCCATGGCGTCTGACCGGCCGGTCCTCCATGTCAATGGTGATATTGAAGTCGCCTCCAATCAGCCATTGAGCATCGGGAAGGTGGGTGCGGGCCTCTCGAAGCTCCTCCCATAATGTGCTGTGTAAGGACGCCGAACAGGGTCCGTAAACACAAGAGATAAGGTAGTTGGTGCCATCCCCTAGCGTCCGCAGATGGACTTTCATCGAGAACCGGGCCATCCAAGAATTCACTGCTGTCAAGAGATCGGGCCTCCATCCAATAATGAAACCACCAGACTGTCCCACAACAGGCAAAGAGAGATGCTCTGACATGCGGGGCCCCCCAATCTGAGCCCAGATTCCCAAGCTGTAATCTGGCAGGTTGGTCTCCTGTAAAAGGGCGACATCCACGTCCCACTCATGAAGGTAGCGGCCCAAGGTCCGCAGTCTCCCGGGGTCACCCAGCCCCCATACATTCCATGTAAGGACCTTCATCTGATCACAGAGTTGATCCCCTAGCTGAGAGAACCTCCAACCACCTCGGAATGAAGGCGGGCCCGACGACGTGTATGTCGCAACCCAGCCGTGCCAGCCACGAGGCAGACCTCCTCATCATCATAGCCAGGCAAAAGAGAACAGTCTGCCGATGTAAAAGTCGGTGCTGGGCAAGGGGTACCCACTGGGGGCAGCGACACAGATCAGCGACGGTGACCCCGGTCATGGGATTCCGACATAAGGGCCTCGTGCGAATTTGCAGGCGAGCCCAACATCCTTACTCTCGACAGAAGTGGCGGAGGGGAGCCCTGCGGTAAGTGTGGGGGTGGCAAACTCGGCGTGGCTGTGGTGCACCTTCGCCTACGGCGGTAATGATGAGTGGTCGTGGTGGATGAGAGAGGTTGCCAGGAAGACGATGGGGAGGGCAGGACAGTGTCAGACCTCTTGGAGGATGTCGGCGACCATCGGACAGAAGGGGGTGGGGGTTGGGGTTCTGTGCTCCAGCCAAGTCCGAGGATGTCAGCCCGCCCCCCGTTGGCTCTCCATCAGATTGGTGCCCCCTGCCCTCAGTATTAATGTTACAGTCGTGCCCTATGTTGCCATTGTTGGTGTCACAGTCGTGACCCAAATCTTCCCGGCCGTGCAACATATCAATGATGTCGCGGTTGTCCCCTTCTGCATTTCGATTACGACCGTACCTTGAGTCCTCAGAGTTGGTGTCACGGCCATGCAGCGCATTACCTTCAGAAGTATTGTCACGGCCATGTACACCGGATTCACGGTCGTGCCCCTTGATATGACTATTCCTGCCATGTGAACCCCCTCTCCTAGTAGTGTGGTCGGGCGACCTGCTTTCAGTACGGCCATTGCGGCCGAACAACACCCCATCATGCTTGTGCAAAACGTCGTGCCCTGGGCCGGTACTAGCAGACGGCGAAGACAGGGCAGCTTGTATACAGGCGCCGTTCGTGTTTGCTGTTCGTGTCGTCAGGACCACCGATGATAGCTGCTGGCCGGCGGCGACCTTGGCCCACGAGGCGGCGCGCGTGATGAGCTCTAAGCGTAGCATGAAGGTACCAGCACTAGCGGTGAGGACCATCGATGTCGGCAGGCAGTAGCCCGGCCGAATTTCGACCTCCGCTATCGTCGTCGCCAAGTCCGCCGATCCAAGAGGGGGAAGGATGACAGTAATGGGGTTGTCGATCTGTCTCACGATTGTAGTCACGACCTTCGGCCGCTGAAGGTGGAGCGGGAGGCTGTGAATGGCTATAGTATGTCGTTTCCTCGGAGGGGCAGGCGTCGCACCATCCTCCATCTTCCATGGGCACCATTTAATTCGTGACTGTTTTTAAAAATTATTTGGGTAAGTTTTACTTATCCAAAAATTACAAATAACATATGGATGGAAAGCCCTCGAAGTTTAGTTTTTAGAGAAATTTGTTTCATCCGATCTGAAGATGTATAAAAATAGTTATGATCCAAACATTGGAATACTGTCATGCTGTCTCGGATAACAGCGAGACAAAATTGTAAAAAGTATCATAAATTGAAAATACTGAATTAAGGGTTTGAAATTTATTCACAAATTAAAGGTTCGTGTTATCTTTATATGAAAATTGGAATCATTTGGAAAGAACAAGTATAAATTAAGTTATTAGTATTTTAGTGTCTGTTGCTAGAATACTATGTAGACAATAGATTATGGTAGTCGAATGAATTGCTGGGAAAAAGCCCTAATTCTTGATGATGAAGGGAAATCAAATGCTTTAATATGTTCTATGATTAGAGATCATGCCTGCAATTTTTGTAATGTTTTAGATTGTTTGTACTGAAGTTTTGATCTCAAAAATCGAGATTTTTGGGTTGAAAATTGGGATTTTCAGGACGCCTAAACGGCCGTGCCAACCCAAGGAACGGCCGTGACCGAGCGGATGAGGAGCGATTAAATGGCTTTCGGTCACGCCCGTGACACATTTGTCACGGTCGTGACAAGTCCAAGCACGGCCATGACCAACTTGGTCACGACCGTGAGTGAGAGCAATGCTGAAATTTGAAAGGCTGAGAAAAGCTGAGGTTGGCACGACTATGATAAAACTGGGCGCGGCCATGACAAGGGTAGGCACGGCCGTGATAGTGCTGAGCACGTCCATGACATTGTTGGGCACGACTGTGACGCTGGAAAATGCCTTGTAAAATGTATTGAACTTATTTTCTAATGTATATAGGTTATGTATGAATGTGTATTGATTGTATATGAGACGTAATGCATGTTCAAAGTAAATAAGCTCAAAGATGAAAGATTGATTTGACTGTTTGATGTATTGATGTCTAATGAAGTATGAAATTGAAGGAAATGCCTCGGCATTAAGTTAAAGATGTAAATCTCATTCACTTTAGGATGATTGAGACTTCTCAGGAAATAAAGTCATCACCTGAAAGGATGTTTGAGATTTCCTATGGACCATTGGCCTAGTTGTAATGATGTTGTCCTGAGCCTTCAATTAAGCAAAGATGAAAGATGAGGGTAAGAAGTAAATGCCTTTCACCTCACGGTGATTGAGACTTCTTTGAAAAATAATGCCATCACCTGAAAGGGTGTTTGAGATTTCCTAGTGCTTTATGAACTAATGTAATGATGTAAAGATGAAAGATGAGGACAAGAAGTAAATGCTTTTCACATCACGGTGATTGAGACTTCTTTAAAAAATAATGCCATCACCAAAAGGTGTTTGAGATTTCTCTGTGCCCTATGAACTAATGTAATGATGTCAAGATAAAAAAATGAGTAAGGAGTAAATGTCTTTCACCTTATAGTGATTGAGACTTCTTTGAAAAATTAAACTATCACTCATAAGGTGTTTGAGATTTTCCAAAAGTAAATGTCTTTCACTTTATGGTGACTGAGACTTCTTTGAAAAATAATGTCATCACTTAAAGGTGTTTGAGATTTTCTAGTTCCCTATTAACCAATGTAATGATGTCACCATGTATTGATTATTAAACAAAGATGAAGTATGGTATATGATAAATAAAATGAAAGTAAATACTAAATGTAAAGATGAGAAGTAGATGTCTTTCATTTATGGTGATTTAGACTTCTCGAAAAATAATGTCATTACCTACAAGGTGTTTGACATTTCCTAATGTAAAGATGAAAAATGTTATAAGATAAAGTAAGAAAGAAAGTGAAGTTTAACTTCAAAGTATTTTATAACAAAGAAAGTCAAAAATGATGATGAAATAAAGTTCTACACTTATAAGGGGACCTAAGCCTAAGAAGTAAAGTCCTGCATCTGAGTATGTACTTTCTAAAGAACAATGTCCCTCGTCATAAAGTGTGTATTCCTCACTTACTTCTTAACTTCTTTCATACTTTACATTTCCTCAGGGTTGTTTTATAACCCGATAGATCGTATTTCATTTTTCTTCTTTCTTTATCATGTGATCCTTCACGTGTCATCTTCGTCCTTCATCTTTATCACATAATACTATCTTGAAGTATGTAAAGTCTGAAAGAAGTTACAAAGAAAATCCTAGAATGTACATGACAATGGAAGTGAAGTGAAATGATATGTTATGATTATGCATGAATGATATGAATGTATGTTTCTATTATATAATACTTGCAGATGATGGATCCGAAGTAAACAAGTATGACATGATGTTTATATTTCATAAATGTTATATGAAAAATGATTGTAAGCACGATGTAATGTCATGTGAGGTTTATGATATAGTTCATGACATGCATGTTCATATGTTATTGTTATGATGATGATGATGCATCTCATGTAGTATTTTATGATAGGATAACATTGCATGCATGTCCTTTACATATTCTAACCGGAAACCTGCACTCTGAATCTGTGCAGGTAACAAAGGTTAATTGATGGACGGCAGCTCAAGCTCATGATGAAGTGTTGCACATACTTAGGTTTAAATAAGTCCTATAGTTCTATTTAAACATTGAAGTTAATGATGTAATGAAGGTTTAGGCATTCAATATTTTTTGAAGTATCAATTATGATATGATTAATAAAAAGTTCTATTTATTATGATTTTCTCTAAATTGTCAACTCTTCCGCTGTTAAATGATGTATGGCGAACGAGCTAACGGCACGAAGTTCCCCTAAATGCCCAAAATTTTTAGGATGGATTTTCGGTTCATTACAATATGAGCATGAAGTCTAATCTAAGCCACAACTTTCATGAAGCATGGATATTGGTCATGTTAGAAGCAAGAGGAAACAACACCACATCAATGACTAAGATTTTGACATAGACCACAGGTACTTGTGTAAAGCAAAGGTGATGTGCAACCATGCATCTTTTTCAAACTCACGTTGTAAAGAACAAATGAAAAGTCTAGTAATTTTCTTTTCTTAAAACTTCAAAATGCGAAACTATAAGATAGCTTAAATAGATTGCTCCACGAAATACCTGAATAAATGTGCTTGCAAGTTTGTCCTCAAGAATAATATTGGCCAAATTAGTCAACGGACCATTTGTCAATACAGTTATCTTATTACTTGGATAGACTGCTCTGGAGATGGACTCCCAAACTTCTAGAGCCAAAGGTTGCCTCAACTCAGGATGATCTGTATCTCTTGGAGCTCCATGCTTGACTGAATTTTCAGCTGTATAGCTACAAATGCAAGATCACTTTAGAGGCTATAGCAGAAAAAAATTAATGGAATAATATTTCTTCTCTTCCATTGAAAAGAAAATACACATGTCCACAAAAACAAATCTCGCCCTCTAAGATGTATAGAATCATACAAAAGCTTTATTTCATACCTTCTAGGGCTCCTAGGCAAAGAACGTGCAAGTCCAAATAGACTATCAGTATCGATGTATCCACCACTACCATGTGGAATAGCTTTAGCAGATTTGGAGCTGGATAATGGGGATCCAAGAGCTGATAGATTCCCCAGACCAACAGGAATGTCATCACGGCCCATCATATGCAAAACATCATAAATTACATCCATAGTAGCAGCATTCGCCCAACCATTTCCACTGACCAATATTGCCTACGCAAGAAAGATAGTTGTAAACTTTATGTTGAAGTTTAAAAAAACACAAGAGTTGTTATGAAAGATTGATTTTCTAAGCGCGACCAGAGGAGGAAATTAAAGCAATTAGATTTTAACAGTCAAGATTCTGCAAATGCACAAAGTTCAAAGTTATTTTTTACTGCGAAAAGGAAGCTAAGAAAATGCCCAGTAAGCAGAGAAGGTGCATCACAAGCAAAACTTACTATACCTTTAAGTCGATTATGTCTGTGGGGACTTTAAGGAGATAGATAAGGGCGAGAAAATCCCCAGGACTCATATCCATGTCTAGTACAACAGGCTTCCCAGTTTGGGCCTTTGTAGTATTTGGTTTGTAGAGAACTTCTTTATGAAATGGAATTTGCATCATAAGAGGAAAACGTGCAGAGTTTGATGGATTATTTAAGGCCTGCATTCAATAATGGATGGAAAAATATATATAATTGACAGAGAAACATGTAAATATAAATATGATTATTTGCACATTGAAGGTGGTTAGACCATTAGAGCCAACATGTTTCAAGTGAAAACAATCATTTGTGAGATTTTCCACCATGCCAACATGCAAAAGATGATAAATAGGCCTAAACATTAATACGGTTATTTTTTTATCTTTTGTGACAAACAACATCTACAGGCTGTTTTCAGAATACATTGGGCAGTCAGGTGCACCAATTATGCAAAGGAACACAACAATAAGATTAACAGTCTAAATAAACAAACCAGGATTATTCTCGAGAATCACAGCCTCTCAGAATGAAGAAAAGAACATTTCCTCATTTGTTTCCATTAAATTCACAAATATAAGAACGTTATCGAATAAGTTCATAAGCTACCAACTCGGAACCTTTGATATATTGCACAGCAAAACCACTATGATATGCATATCAGGAACAGATCAAGCTAAGAATTAGTGATAATTGATAAAATAATACAACAGGCATAAGTTTGTGTTGTAAAGGAGCCTATGTAAGAAAGATGAGAAATATAGCTCTACTCCTAATTATAAAAGTTCAATAGATATCCTAGTTCAAGAGAAAATTCGGGCATAAAGAGAAAACTGTCATGACATTCATCTTACATCTAAGAAGCTTCTGTAGAATTCTTTGTCAAGCTGGCTGCCACTTTCCTGGTTTGGTTTGGCTTTTGTTGCAACAAGTATGTGCACAGACTCGGAATCATTAGATTCTCTAGTGTATCCATCCTGGTTGCACACTCACATTAAAGAGCTATAGCATAAGAGTACATAACGACTAGATTAACACTTACTAGTGCAATGCTGAGAACCAATTTTATGACATGTATTAACATCCAATGTTATAATGCAATGAAAATGTGAATGAAGAATCATGTTACCAATGCTTCTCTGAAAATAAAGATACCTTGCATGGAGCTTTTGTAGACCCGTAAAAATGGCAAAGTGGATCATTGAGACTAGTCTGCAAATGACCACTATGTACACCATTATTCCGTAAATTAAACTTTGGAATAGCACGACCATCAAAGAATGGGTTGGATCCATCATATATACCATATGGTTCATTTGAAGTGATTACAGTAATATTTACATATTCCATTTCAGCAAATTCATTTCTATCCTGAGTATTATGTGAAGAACGCATGGAAGCTACAGCCACACCTGAAGCAAATGAATCCCACATAAAATAGCTCTGTTGCAAAAAAAGAAAAAATAAATTGATGAGCTCCTAGATACAAAAGAAAGTTAGGCAATTAAGAAAGACGTGAAGCACCATAAAACAACTTACCGTGTAAAATTTATCATCAAACCAAGTATCACGGGCAAATTTTAAGCCTTCAAAACAATACTTTGATTCATAAGTTTTCTGCGCTGCTTGAAATGCCATGAAAAAGTTTTCACTAATTGGTATGGTGTTGGTGGCATCAAGTGGAATCAAGGTCAACGGAATGCCAGACTTGAAAACCTGTGTAGATACAGAAAATAGAATAACTGTGAAACTATTTTTCAATAAATTATTTAACATAGAAACCCATTTATCTGCTCAAAGTTAGATCTTGAACAGAAACCCACTCCCCAGAGTAAGAGAGTTCTGTGCCCATGGTCATAATTGGAAATAATTTAATGGAAATTGAACACTAATTGACAAAGAAAACTGACATACAAACATTTATATAGAAAGAAAAGAAATATGAGTGGAAATTTTTTTGAAGGGGAATATGAGAGGAAATTGAAGTGTTTGTAATCCAAAATTACTAATAAATACATGAGGCTGGGCCTTGGAGCAGTGGTTAATTTGATCCTTAAATGAGGACATGAGACTAGTTTCTTTGCATATGCAGGAGAAAAATTATGTTATATCTAACCTCAGCACTTACTGCATGTGGTTTGTCATTATAAAGACTGAAAATAGAACAATGAACATATGAGTTTGTTACATACCTGGTATGCGGCAAATGGATCCAAATATACATTGAACTCGGCAAATGGGTTGGTGGACATGCATGTATACAAATTACCACCATATCTTATACTACCGCCCATGACATAAATGTGCTCAATATTTTTCTTCATGTGAGGATTAGACAAGAGAAAAATTGCTAAATTCGTAAGTGATCCAGTCGTTAACACAGTAGTTGGTCCAGAAGATATAGTATTTATCATTACTTCTTGTGTTGTCGGCTGCATAAGTGGAGAATAGTGCCTATTGCCCTATCATCACAACATATTCAACATCAAACATAGATAAGCAATGGTAAGAAAACATGTCAGTTGTCTTTTTTAATCATGACAAGGAATGCATATAGATATGCTCAATGTTAGCCAGGCTTTAAGGAACAGACTGGAGATTGTATATTATTACAACCGAAACAACTATATATGCGTAAATTCATAATAGAATTTAGTATTTATCATGACTTTGTGAACTGTCCGCTGCATGAGTGGATTATAGTACCTATTGTCCTAGTATCACAACATGTTCAGTATTGGACGCATTATAGTGCTTATTAGCACAGGAAGAAAATAAAACATGAGTTATCTTTTACTCTGAACAGAAAGCATGACAAAGTCACACAATGATGTACAGAAGCACAATAGCACATGCATGCATTGATGCAGAAAACCAATATGGGTACAAAAACTTCAACTTGCATCTTCTCAAGGAATCTGATATGTACTCATCTTCCATTAATGCGAATGACAAAAAATTTGAGGTCAACAACCAAAAATGAAGGTACATGAGGAACTGAAATATCAAACAGATTTCAATACCTGAGGAAGTAGACTCCTTCGCAAACCAAAATAAGTATCACTGTCTAATAGTCCTCCTTGCCCTGTTGGAATAGCTTGTCTGTAACGGTACTCACCAGCAGTAGATGGACCCTAACATCCAACTAAATGTTCTTTAGACACAAACATCCAACCAAATATTAACATTTATTCCTAGAAAAAATATGTATATTTTGTCAAAACATAATCATTTTACCTTACACCCTAACATGATAGTATAAGATAGCTACCCATATAACATCACATTGTGTTTCAAGCAACTAGCTGACCCATGAGGAAAAGACAAGAATTGAAACTACACCACTCTATTAAGCATCTCTTTGGCATACAGACGATGGAATGAACTGAGGCAGCATCAATCAACAGAAACCTCCTGATAGAAGAATGCGGAGAACCCAACAACAAAAAAAAAATCAATGATGAGCAGGCTAGAAGCCCAAGTATAATTGTATACCTGATCAACTAAAGGGAGATATCCCCCAACACTTTGCAGAATGGTGCCATTTTCAAGAATCCCACCATCACCACCCACTCCTACCTGGATGTCTTCACGGTCCATCATGTATAGAATGTCATAAACATGATTTACAGCATGACCAGCATGAGCGAAAGCATTCGCACTAAAGGTAATTGCCTGGATTGGAGAACAACATGCATGATTAGAACCTTCTCCATACAGGCGCATTTCGGGAGTTTTGAACTATTCCAAACTTATCCACGTTGTTAAAGCATAAATATAACTTCTAAGGGCCCGTTTGACAAGTGGAACCAGGCGAAACCAGCGCCTAATTCCAGCCAGTTCTAACTACACGTGACACAGGTTCCCATGCTTCGATTCAACCTTTCTAGTGGAACCGGAGTAATGTAGCTTGTTTCCACTTTTTTTCAATTTTTTTCTTGATGTGACAGTCCTTTTTTTTCCAATTCCAATTTTCTCTTTTTTACTTTTTTTCTCTCTTGCCTTTCTCATATAAAATAATTTATTTATTGAATATAAAATATTTATTATAAAGGATTAATATAATATTATTTATTACCTATCATTTTATAAAAAAAATTATTATAATATTTTGTTAAATATAATTTAGTAAAAAAATAATTTTTTTTTTGAGAGGATAAAGGATGGATGCCTTTTGCATTCATCCAATTTTATTTAAAAAAAGATCACATTGTACATACACAATTTACAGGAATAGAAAAACTTAAATATTTGTCCAATCCCTCATCAACTTAGTCGCTGTAGATATAATATTTTTAGTGTAACATCTTTCCCCTCTAAATAAGCAGCCATTTCTTTGTGTCCATATATACCACAATATAGTAAAAAATATTTTTTACATTTACAACATCTATTTTTTATTCAAATAAGTTCCTCCTTCATTCCAACTCGGAAGAACAACAATAATGCAGCCTAAGGCTCTATTTGGCAACGCTAAAGAGAGCGTTTCAACATTTAGCAGTTCAAACGCTATTTTTTTTGTTTGGTGAAACACGTAATCAAGTAGAGTTTAGCGTTTTAAATAAAAATATTGAAAAGATACTTCTACTAGCTTATATCGTTTAGCGTTTAGAGGTTTATATTTTTTTTTCGATTTGTCCTTATGCAAATGCATTATTTCTTTATCCTTATTCAAATGCATTTTTTTTATTTATCTTATTATTTGATTATTTTAATTATATAACCATTCAATTATATTCCTTTTATTTATTTATTAAAAATGGATATAGTAATTAATTTAACAATTAATATTTTCATATCACATATGAACTATTTAAAATTTATTGTAAGTAAAATTTTTTATATATTTTCCTCTAAAAAAATTTATATATTTTAATAAAAAATTACTTGTGAAATTTTATTTTATTTCATTGAGATATTAATTAATTATTTATGAAATTATAAAATTTGTAGAGCAATTGGATTGAATAATTTATTGTATGTCCAATTATATCATTTTATATTGATCAGCTAATTCTACTTTTAAGTTTACTAAATGCTTATTTATTAATATCCTAAATGAATCGTTAACCGTTCGCTATCCGCTATTTGAATCGCTGTCCGTTATGAATTCAAATGAAAGCTCGAGTAAATATGAAAGATGATTGCCTTTGATTAAAAAAAAAATCTTACTGGAACCAGTCAAAAGTGCCCTTCTCTAGATTAAAACGAAAGATGGACGCTTTGCTTAATGGGAATATTGCCAAATATCTAAATAAACAATTTATCAGCGGAAAAATGGATATAAAAATGGAATATTATAGAGCAATTACTACATATAACCCAGAAAACATAGAATTAGAATCTCCAAAACAAAGTGACTTAATTTCTAAAGCTCGTCAATTGATGAATTAAATATGAAGATACTACGCAAATTTAGACCGACCACTCGACAAGCATACGATACCGCATTAATGCCAGACAAATTAGAAGAACACATCAACCAAACGCCTCAAAATAATTATTCTTTCCAATTAATTAGTAACAAAAGAAACAAACCTTGAGATCGATTTCCGATCGATTCTGTTTCAGGAGATAAATCAAAGCGAAGACGTCATCGGAGTTCATGTCGGTGTCGAACAAAAGCCTCTTCGGCGTCCCTTCCGCCGCCAGCAGACCGCCGCAAGGACCCAACACAAAAACGAGCACCAAGCACAGCGACGCCAAAGGCGCCGCCGCCGCGAAGCCAGTCCCCGTAACCTCCTCCACCGGGATCCGCAGGCTGCGGTTGATGCGAGGGGGAGCCATAGACGAGAATGGCAAGAAGAATGTGCCAAGGAATCGGAGAGACAAAGATTCTGGAGGCCACGTCCCGTTTGCCATCGTCGGCGTGTGGTTTTGTGTTGGCGGCCGGTCTTTTTTTATTTTTTATTTTGAGGTATTGGCGTCTTTTTATCACGAGTTTGACTGACACTTTTTTGTTTTCTTTCTGTACTTCTTGCATTGAAATAATTTCATTGTGTTTAAATTAAAAAGTAATGGATGATGTCCTTAATCATTAGCATCTACTAATATAAATTAGAGTTAAAATTATGAACTTCGGTGAGGAACTAAAGCTACTTTTATAAAAAAAAATGGATTTCTTTTTTTAATTTAGGGGCATCCCACATAATAATGTTACACTGTGAGCCTCCTAAATTGTCCAATTCACATGTAGTAGATAATAAATAATTTAGAAGGCAACTTTTTTTCCCCAACACCTGTAAAATGACGTATGAGAACATTATTCAATTTACAACTTTTTAGAATATCAAAAGCTAAAAAAATAAAATAAATTTCTGTAAGTTTCAAAGATAGGATTCCTACGTCTAATGGCTGATTTTTTTTAATAAAATTGTCTTACAAAATACACTTGCAATTTTATTTAAATGATGAAAAATTGCTTACCATTGAGTGCTTATATTATGAGTGATGACTATCTACATTGCCACATGGGTGGCCGGGTTGTAACGTCCCAAAATTCGGCCCCAATTTTGTTCGTCGAACCTTGGACGACGCTACTTTTATTTGACCTAATTTCATAAAACTTTGCAGCGAAAACACAATATTATAAACTTAAGACAATAACATCATAAACATCAGCGTAAGACTTCATAATTAAACAAAGTAAAATCAAAGATACATAACTAACTCATGGGCCACATAGGCTCTAATATCAAGATCCAACATAGGTTTCGTAATACATAAAGGAGTCCAAATAAAAATAAAAGACTCAAAGACCCATAAGTCATACATACTTAACTCTTATAAGAGTTCATCATCATAACATAAAAGCTTAAGTGATAACTTGGGCCTTAGCCCAATCAACCCATGTGCAACGTCTTCGTCGTGAGGCCTTCGCCGTCAAACCTAAGCCTCGTCCATACCTGCACGGATCCATGGAGTGCAGGGAATTTCTTCCGTTAGAGTATGTTGAGGTTCATGCATGCTGTGATCCTATGACATAATCTCTACATGTCATGACATATGCATATCATCATTATAGAACATAAATCATATACATGCTATGAACTACTATGCATACTACATGGCATATGAACATATCATCAAGCAAGATAAAATCAACATATAATATCATAATCATTATGTGAAAGCATATCATAACTTATCATTATGCTAAGACATATCATTATTCATCTTGTTTTACTTTAACATCTTCTTTCATAACATCTTATGACATGAGGACATACATTAGCATCCGATTTGAGCTTTCATCATCATCTTCATCTTTATGTCCTAGGTCATCTTTGGAAAGTACATACATATTTGTAAGACTTTACTTTCCACTTTACATCATCTTTTCATCTTCTATCTTGATTAAGATAGCTTATTATCTTGGTGATTGGGAAGATCATGTTGATTCGCGAGAACTTGGCTAGATAGGCCGGGACGATTGCCCCACTTTTGGAAGGATTCTTCCCTATGAATACGACACATCAACTAGCATGTGAAGACTTTATTCTCCTCCACGATTACAACAAGACACCTTCATGTCAATCCATCTTTCACTTTCATTCATCATTACATACAATCATTCATCACATATTGCATGTTTTAATCATATTTAAGGTCATACATACTTCAAATCATACTATGTGGGGTCATGCAATCATAATCAATCATCTGTCCAAAACGGACGACCGTTTCTTTAACGATCAACCTCTGAAATACATATCGGGAGACCAGTCGGATTATCAGTCGACCGATTTTGTCATTTTGAACGACCGAAATAGAGTTTTGGTTCGACCGCTAATCACAGAATATGACACTCCTCTAAATTGGACGACCGCTGGAATATCGGTCGACCGATATATGACTTTTGGACATCCGAAGTGAACTTCGGATCGTCCGCTAATCACGGAATATTTTGACTACTCATATCGGATGACCGTTGGGATATCGGACGATCGGTTCATGATTTTTGGATGATCGAATCAAGGCATTCGGACGTCCGCTAATCACAGAATGTGTCTGCCCTTCCAGAACGGTCAACCGATAAGGAATCGGTCGCCCGTTCTGAGACGACAACTATACGATTTTTACATGATTTCTTTCCAAATCTTACATGCATTGACATGGTCACAACGTATTGACTTCAAAACATCATAATAGGCATCTCATGACATTCTTGATATACTAAACATGAAACATATGAGATTTTCACATGAAGACATTTAGCATGCTAAGCAAGTTCATAAATGTATATGAGCATAAAACCATTTCATTTTGAGCTAACATAAATTACAATGAACATCATAGTTCTAAACATGATTAGCATGAGAACATAAATCTTAATAGAACATAGCACATGTAAGCACTAATATGCATAAGTCCTTAATCATCCATTTGAAGAACACAAGTTAGTTCTTCATGTCCTAATCCATTTACACAAGCATCATTAGGGTGGTGATTAGAGTTTAGGATCCCCTCAAACATACCTTGATTAACTAACTTAATCCTAACTCTTTCATCTAGCTTCAACAACCCTTTCTTCCTCCTCAAAGGTGCTGTCCACGAGCTCAATGGGAGCTGCTACAGTGAACAAAATGTGAGTGGTTCGTCTACTGTAGCTACAGCGTCGAATAGAGAGAGATGTGAAAAGAGCTTGCTATGGACCAAGAGGTAAAATGGAGACCTACTATAGCACCACTGGAGCTCCTTGCTAGTTTCGGCTGGGAAGGAATGGGTAGGTGAGTTAAGGCATTAGTTAATACGTGTTAGGTAGTTGGGCTTGGGCTTCATGCGGCTGGGCTTGGGCCTTGTGCGGCCAACTTGTTTTCTCTTTTTTTTTTTTTTGATTTTGCTTTACGACGTTACAACCTACACTACAAGAAAATCGCGATTTTCCGACGGTTCGAAATCCATCGCAATTTACGACGGTTTTTTCGACGGTTTCGTTTCCGACAGATTTTTTGACGGTTATGACCGCCGGAAATGATTTATATTATTATTTAATTTTTCGATGATTAGCAACGTCGATATTTCTGACGGATATCCATCCGTCGCAATTTTCGACAAACTTTCCGGCGGTCACGGCCGTCGAAAATGAAAAAATAAATTATGTAATTTGTGATGTTATCATTTAATTTTTCCGATAGATTTTTCGACGGTTACGACCGTCGGAAATAAAAAATTAAATTATGTATTTTTTATATTATTATTTAATTTTTTTGACGAATTTTGGAAATGAAAAAATAAATTATGTAATTTGTTATATTATTATTTAATTTTTTCGACGAATTTTTCAATGGTTACGACCGTCGGAAATAAAAAAATTAAATTATATATTTTTTATATTATTATTTAATTTTTCCGACGATCACGACTGTCGAAAATGAAAAAATAAATTATGTAATTTGTTATATTATTATTTAATTTTTTCAACGGATTTTTTGACAGTTAGGACCGTCGAAAATGAAAAAAATTAAATTATGTATTTTTTATATTATTATTTAATTTTTCGACGATTAGGAACGTCGATATTTCCGATGGATATGCTTTCATCGCAAAATCCGTCGTAAAATCCGTCGCAAAATCCGTCGCAATTTTCGACGGTCGTAACCATCGGTAAATGTATAATAATATCATATAAAGAGTATTTTATTAATATAACTAGTCGCGGCCCAAACCGTCATAATTACCGATGGTTTTGACTGTCGGTAAAATAAAAAATAAATATTATATATAACTAAATATATTTTCGATGGTCACAACCGTCGGTAATTATAAAAATAGTTAATATTTATGTTTTCGACGGCCGAAGCCGTCGGTAATTAAAATTTTGTTATCCCATTTTTTTTTCGTTTTCCCGCTTTCTCTCGTCTTTTCTCCTTATATATAAATTCTCCTCCTCTCCTCTCTCTCTCTCCCTCCTCTCCTCTCCCTCTCCCTCTCCCTCTCCCGGCCCGCGAGCACCGGTCGTCCCTCTCCCGCACTGGACGCCGGCGACCCTCCCGCGCCGGCAACCCTCTCCTGCACTGGCGACCCTCTCCCGCGCCGGCCAAGAAGGAGAATGCACCGGCGTCTGCTTCTTCTTCTCCTTCTTCCTCTCTCGCGTCGGCGTCTCTCTCTCTCTTCGGCCAGAGGTCGCTGTCAGCCGGATCTCGCCGCTGATGGCCGGATCAGGCGTCGGGCGTCGGGCGTTCGGATCCGGCCGCCTAGCGGCGGATCCAGCCTCCAGCGGCAGGATCGGCCGTCGGACGGCAGGATCGGCCGTCGGACGGCCGGATCCGCCGCCTGGCGGCCGAATCCGGCCGGATCGGCCGGGGGCGACCAGATTTGGCCGCGACCGGAGCTGGCCGCGGCCCGATCTGGCCGCTAATTTTTTTTATATTTAAAAAATTCTTTGTGATGGTTGCGACGACCGTCGAAAGTTTCGACAGTTGCGACCGTCGAAAAGTTGCGACGGTTCGAACCGTCGGCCTTTTCCGACGATTGCAACCATCAAAAACTTTTGACAGTTCGAACTGCCGGCCTTTTTCGGCGGTTGCAACCGTCGGAAACTTTTGACGGTTGGAACCGTCGGGCCTTTTCCGACGGTTCTGATTGTTGATATTTTCGACGAATTTTTTTACCATTGCAAATCGATTTGCGACGAGCGATTTTACGATGGATGGATTCCAACTAAAAAACCATCGGTAATTACGTTACCGATGATTTTCGGTCTGATTACCGACGGTCTGGACCGTCGGTAATCAACGTTTTTCTAGTAGTGCTACATCCCTTAAATAAAAATTCGTCCTCGAATTTTAGTAAATCTTAAATTGCTTACCAAAAAGTCTCGGAAACTTCTCTCGCATCTCCTCTTCTAGTTCTCATGTTGCTTCTTGTCCACGGTAGTGCTTCTATGCCACTTTGACCATAAGTATTGTCTTGTTCTTGAGATGCTTCACTTGAAAATCGATAATCTCAATAGGTTGCTCCACATAAGTCAAATCCTCTTTGATATTCGGCTCCTCAATCCGGATCACATTTGCTTCATCATGAACATACTTTCTAAGCATTGACACATGAAAGACATTATGAAGTCTTGCATATGAGGGTGGTAGTGCTAACTTGTAAGCTGCTTCACCAACTTTCTCTAAGATCTCGAAGGGTCCGATGTATTTTGGTGTTAGCTTTTCTTTCTTACTAAATCTCATAACCCCCTTAGTTGGTGAAACTTTGAGCATTACATGATCGCCAACTTCATATAGTTATGCTCTTCTTCTCAAATCCGCATAACTCTTTTGTCTACTTTGCGCCGCTAACATCCTTTGCTTGATGAGCTCTACTTTATCGACATACATGTGAACCAAATCCGGTCAAAGATATTTTTTTCACCGGTTTCGCTCCAACATGCCGGAGAATGGCAAGGCCTTCCATACAAAGCTTCAAATAGAGCCATCTTGATACTTGAGTGATAACTATTATTATAAGCAAATTCCACCAAAGGAATGTGTTCATCCCAATTTCCATGTCAATCTAAGGCACAAGCTCTAAGCACATCTTCAAGTGTTTGGATTGTCCTTTCACTTTGGCCATCGGTTTGAGGATGGAACGCCGTGCTAAAGTTTAGCCTTGTTCCAAAAGCGTTTTGGAGACCTTTCCAAAATTTTGAGGTGAACCTCGGATCTCTATCCGAAATGATAGAAGCTGAAATTTCGTGCAAACGGATAATCTCATTCACATATAGTTCAACCATACTTTCCATGGATTGACTCACTTTCATAGGAATAAAGTGAGCCGACTTCGTCAAACGATCAACTACAACCCATATTGCATCATGTCCTTTCCGGGTTCGAGGTAATCCTACCACAAAGTTCATGGAGATACTTTGCAATTTTCATTCCGGAATAGGTAAACGTTGTAATTTACCATAAGGCCTTCGGTGTTCAATCTTAACTTATTGACACACTATGCACTTTGCTACGTACTTGGCCACTTTCTTCTTCATATCCTCCCACCAAAAATTTCTTTGTAAGTTTTTGAACATTTTGGTGCTTCCGGGATGGATTGAGAATTCGGACTTATGATACTCATCCAAGATCTCTCTTCTTAATGTCTTATCCTTTGAAACCCATAGACGGTTCTTGTACCGAATTGCTCCATCTTCACCAAACTTGAAGTGATTCATTTCCCTTTGACAAACATTACTCATTCTAGCATATTTCGGGTCTCTTATTTGAGCTTCAATGATTCTTCTCACCAAACTTGATTCGATCACATGATAAGCCATACATATGATATCCTTTGATAAAAAATGGTTGGGTCCCATTGCACTATGCTTTCCACAAGATTCCACTTATGAACACTTAAACATCCAAGTGATCCTTCTCACTTGCGGCTTAGTGCATCGGCAACTACATTTGCTTTCTCGGGGTGGTACAATATAGCGAACTCATAGTCCTTAAGGAACTCGAGCCATCTTCTTTACCTCATGTTCAATTCTTTTTGTGAGAACACATACTTTAAGCTTTTATGATCCGTGTACACTTCGAAATCTTCGCCATACAAGTAATGACGCCATATCTTTAATGCAAATACAACCGTCGCTAACTCTAGATCATGAGTAAGGTAGTTGACTTCATGTTTCTTCAATTGCCGAGAAGCGTATGCAACCACTTTACCATGTTGCATAAGTACATCATAATCCGGTGCCGCAAGCGTCACTATAAACAACATATCCTCCACTTCCCGAAGGAATGACGAGGATTGGTGCTGTGGTAAATCTTCTTTTTAACTCTTGGAAGCTTGCTTCACATGCTTGCGACCATATGAACTTCTCGCCCTTTCTCGTCAACTTGGTCATAGGTGCAGCTATCTTAGAAAAGTATTGGATAAACCTTTTATAATATCCGGCAAGTCTCAAGAAACTTCTAATTTCCGTCACACTCTTGGGCCTATTCCAATTAGTAACTGCTTCAACTTTAGCCAAATACATGGCCACTCCATGTCTTAACACTATATGTCCAAGAAACATCACTTCTTCAAGCCAAAATTCACACTTTGAAAACTTGGCATAGAGTTTGTTTCTTCTTAAAGTCTCCAACACAATGCGGAGGTGTTCCCGGTGTTCTTCCGGGCTTGATGAGTAGATGAGGATGTCATCCACAAATACGATCACGAACTTGTCCAAGTATGGACGGAAGATCCTATTCATCAAATCCATGAATGCGGCGGGCGCATTCGTTAGTCCAAAAGGCATAACTAAAAACTCGTAGTGTCCATACCTTAAACGAAATGTCATTTTGGGAACATCTTGATCAGCCACTCTTAATTGATGGTAGCCGCTTCTTAAGTCGATCTTTGAGAAAATCGACGTCGTCGTCAATTGATCAAATAGATCATCGATTCTTGGTAAGGAGTACTTGTTTTTCACCGTGACTTTGTTGAGCATTCGGTAGTTGATGCACAACCTTAAAGAATCATCTTTCTTCTTGACAAAAAGTACCGGTGCGCCCCATGGTGAGACGCTTGGCCTTATGAACCCCTTATCCAAAAGCTCTTGTAGTTGAGTCTTCAATTCATGCATCTCCGCCGGAGCCATTCGGTAAGGCGGCTTAGAAATGGGTGCGGTGCCCGGAAGTAGTTCAATATTGAATTCAACTTCCCTTCTTCGTGGCAATCCCACAATGTCTTCCAGAAAGACATCGGGATATTCTCTTACCACATCTAAGGATTCAAGTGCCCTGGATTGTTAATCCATCTTGATGACACTTGCTAAGAATCCTCTTGCTCCTTTCTTAATCATCTTGCTTGCTTTGATTGCTGAAATTAATATCTTGCCTGCTTTGGAGGAAATTCCTCGAATCGTCGTGGGTTTAGCATGATGATCACCTATAAAGATTTTCTTTTCTTTGCAATACATACGAGCATCATTATAGGATAGCCAATCCATTCCTAAGATTACATCATAATCTATCATAGGAAGTAATATAAGGTCACATGGAAAATTCTTCCTATCTATTTCTATAGATACATTGGGAACATATCTTCTAGTGACTACCATTCCGGTTGGAGTCACTACTTCTAGTTGACAATTAGTCACTAGGGGCTTCACTTCTAGCATTCTAACAAATGCATGAGATATAAAGGAATGGATTGCTCCCGAATCAAAGAGAACATTTGCATAGTGTCTGGCAATTAGAATATTACCTTGGATCACATCGTTGGGTGGTTAGCTTCCTCAACTTCCATGACAAAAACTCTTGCTGGAGCTCTTGGTGGGTTTACAACTCCTTTTCCTTTGTCTCTATTTTCCCCACGTTTCTTTAGGCAATATCTTATGTAGTGGTCCATCTTGCCACATTGCAAGAATGTTCCGGCCCTCATACGACATTCGCCGGAATGATACCTACCACAATGTGTACATACACTTTTTCCTTACTCCCCCTTCTTTGGAGAGTGGTAGGGAGCTTTTCTTGGGCTCTTTCCTTCATGTTTCTTGATTGCTTTCCCTTTAGCAGCCATCATTTCCTTATACTTTCCTTCATATTCAGCAGCAAGTTCTACCGCATCTTTCATGGTGGTGCAGCGACCACTCCTCACCCAAGATTGCAGCCCGGGTGTAAGGCCATTAATGAACCTTTTAGTTCTCATCAGTTCATTCTCGTTGAGTTCCCCATACTTTTCTAACCTTAGGAAGGTGTTCAAGTATAGGTCCACAGTCATGTTACCTTGGACGAGATTTAGAAACTCGTTCCTCTTCTTTTTCTTGACATGATCGGGAAAGAAATGAGCTTCGAATGCCTCCGTGAAACTTTCTCAATCAACCTCTTCTTCATTCTAGAAGCTAGTTTTCAAGAATGCCTTCCACCATGACTTAGCTTGTCCGCAAAGGCGATGCGTAGTATACATCACCTTGCGGTCTTCGGGACATCCCATCACTTTAAGAATGTCCCCTATTTCCTCAACCCATGATTCGGCTAAATTAGGATCTCCTTCTCCGTCAAACTTAGGAGGTTGGAGCCTTAGAAACCTTTCTATGGAATAGTCCGGTTCATTAGTCCTTTGGGCATTTTGTGCTATCCGGATTAATCCATCGAGGAAGGTATTCCTTTCGTGCTCCTCATCAACAATTGCTCGTCTTGGTGACATCTACATCCATAATTAATAAACATAACATCATCATTAACACGAGTTAAACATGGAAGAACATGTACCTTTAGGTTCGGTGGCACCTCATGACGATTGCACATGGACTTTAAACTTAGACATTTTAGTCAACCTACGACTTAGACACATAAGACTTAAGACATAAGAGCCAAACTATGGCTCTGATATCAATTGTAACGCCCCCAAAATCCGGCCCCAATTTTGTTCGCTGAACCTTGGACGACGCTATTTTTACTTGATCTAATTTCATAAAACTTTGCAGCGGAAACACAATATTATAAACTTAAGACAATAACATCATAAACATCAGCGGAAGACTTCATAATTAAATAAAGTAAAACTCAAGATACATAACTAGCTCATGGACCACATAGGTTCTAACATCAAGACCCAATATAGGGTTCGTAATATATAAAGGAGTCCAAATAAAAGTAAAAGACTCAAAGACCCATAAGCCATACATACTTAACTCTTATAAGAGTTCATTATCATAACATAAAAACTTAAGTGATAACTTGGGCATTAGCCCGATCAACCCATGTGCAACGTCTCCGTCATGAGGCCCTCGCCGCCAAACCTAAGCCTCGTCCATACTTGTACGGATCCATGGGGTGCAGGGAATTTCTCCCGTTAGAATATGTTGAGGTCCATGTATGCTGTGATCCTATGACATAATCTCTACATGTCATGACATATGCATATCATCATTATAGAACATAAATCATATACATGATATGAACTACTATGCATACTACATGGCATATGAACATATCATCAAGCAAGATAAAATCAACATATAATATCATAATCATTATGTGAAAGCATATCATAACTTATCATTATGCTAAGACATATCATTATTCATCTTGTTTTACTTTAACATCTTCTTTCATAACATCTTATGACATGAGGACATACATTAGCATCCGATTGGAGCTTTCATCATCATCTTCATCTTTATGTCCTAGGTCATCTTTGGAAAGTACATACATATTTGTAAGACTTTACTTTCCACTTTACATCATCTTTTCATCTTCTATCTTGATTAAGATAGCTTATTATCTTGGTGATTGGGAAGATCATGTTGATTCGCGAGAACTTGGCTAGATAGGCCGGGACGATTGCCCCACTTTTGGAAGGATTCTTCCCTATGAATACGACACATCAACTAGCATGTGAAGACTTTATTCTCCTCCACGATTACAACAAGACACCTTCATGTCAATCCATCTTTCACTTTCATTCATCATTACATACAATCATTCATCACATATTGCATGTTTTAATCATATTTAAGGTCATACATACTTCAAATCATACTATGTGGGGTCATGCAATCATAATCAATCATCTGTCCAAAACGGACGACCGTTTCTTTAACGATCAACCTCTGAAATACATATCGGGAGACCAGTCGGATTATCAGTCGACCGATTTTGTCATTTTGAACGACCGAAATAGAGTTTTGGTTCGACCGCTAATCACAGAATATGACACTCCTCTAAATTGGACGACCGCTGGAATATCGGTCGACCGATATATGACTTTTGGACATCCGAAGTGAACTTCGGATCGTCCGCTAATCACGGAATATTTTGACTACTCATATCGGATGACCGTTGGGATATCGGACGATCGGTTCATGATTTTTGGATGATCGAATCAAGGCATTCGGACGTCCGCTAATCACAGAATGTGTCTGCCCTTCCAGAACGGTCAACCGATAAGGAATCGGTCGCCCGTTCTGAGACGACAACTATACGATTTTTACATGATTTCTTTCCAAATCTTACATGCATTGACATGGTCACAACGTATTGACTTCAAAACATCATAATAGGCATCTCATGACATTCTTGATATACTAAACATGAAACATATGAGATTTTCACATGAAGACATTTAGCATGCTAAGCAAGTTCATAAATGTATATGAGCATAAAACCATTTCATTTTGAGCTAACATAAATTACAATGAACATCATAGTTCTAAACATGATTAGCATGAGAACATAAATCTTAATAGAACATAGCACATGTAAGCACTAATATGCATAAGTCCTTAATCATCCATTTGAAGAACACAAGTTAGTTCTTCATGTCCTAATCCATTTACACAAGCATC
Organism: Pontederia crassipes; assembly: GCA_030549335.1. Lineage (NCBI taxonomy): Eukaryota > Viridiplantae > Streptophyta > Magnoliopsida > Commelinales > Pontederiaceae > Pontederia > Pontederia crassipes. The sequence goes on along the minus strand of JAUKPH010000022.1, from coordinate 4,594,233 downwards.
ATTAGGGTGGTGATTAGGGTTTAGGATCCCCTCAAACATACCTTGATTAACTAACTTAATCCTAACTCTTTCATCTAGCTTCAACAACCCTTTCTTCCTCCTCAAAGGTGCTGTCCACGAGCTCAATGGGAGCTGCTACAGTGAACAAAATGTGAGTGGTTCGTCTACTGTAGCTACAGCGTCGAATAGAGAGAGATGTGAAGAGAGCTTGCTTGGACCAAGAGGTAAAATGGAGACCTACTATAGCACCACCGGAGCTTCTTTTCCTTGCTGGCCGAATGGAATTTTGAGAGGGAGGGAGTGAGTGAGCAAGTGACGTTTTACTGGAGGGGTTGCTTGATGTTACTTTCGACTGGGAAGGAATGGGTAGGTGAGTTAGGGTATTAGTTTATACATATTAGGTAGTTGGGCTTGGCTTCATGCGGCTGGGCTTGGGCCTTGTGCGGCCAACTTGTTTTCTCTTTTTTTTTTTGATTTTGCTTTAGGACGTTACACGGGCAATAAAAAAGGATAATTCCATCTCTGTCCTCTTTGTTGTCCAATTTTTCATCTGTTTGTCCTCAAAGTTCCTCGGCTCTTTTTTGAAATCGACACGGGCATCTACCTATCAAATTCCTCAACAACGAGCTTGTATCTATAGCTTTGCTCCCTTTTTTAATCTTTACAAAGTTGGGGTCCTTACAAAATGCATTTATTATTCTTCTCTTATGAGACTAGAGCCGGTGAACCCACCCGGAAATCCAATCCGAACATGACCCGAGGGACGGATCGGATTCGGGTTGAAAATTTTCAACTCGAGTTGATCCAACCCGGACCACTCGATTTTTTTATTTTAATTTTAAATGATTTTTAAAGTTAATTTAATAATTTTATATCATTTAAATTTTAAAAAATATAAAATAAACTATCTTAAATGCAGAAAAGTATATAGATATTTAAAATATTTTTTTGATATTTTAAAATACTTTATTTGTATTAAAAATATAATAATAAATACTTTTCATATTAAAAAATTAAAAAAAATAAAAAAATGGTGGTCGTGTAACCCAAGTTGAGTCGGGTCATAATAAAAAAAAGTTATGATCCGACCCAATTGGTCAGGTCGAGTCGGGTCGGATTAGATTTGTTCACGGGTCGGGTCAAACCCGACCCGTGAACACTCCTATATGAGACATTAGTTAAAATTGGTGAGGCATTTGTTGTTCTTTTTCATCAACTTTCCAATTTTTTATATTTTAAATTTACTTTTGTATGCAAGTGTCTTATCAGCTTCCTCTTCCATGCTTGATGTAACACATGAAAATTTCATAAATTTTAAAATTTTTATTCATTGCTGATGTCGAATTTTCATACGTCCATTATCGCGACACAACGACAGCTCCACCTAAGCATCCGATATTTTCATGATCTAGGTTATGGTTAGCTTCCTGTTGAATATGCATGCCTTAAGGATGATTTTTATGACTAAGATTGAAGGTAGAGAAGGTAGAAACCTCAGTGTATGATTTATGTTCTTAACACGATGATTTAGATATTTTTTGGAATAATATATGTCTTGACTAAATTGATGAGTAGAGACCTAGATCAGCATAATTTTTCATCTACTAGCACTCCGTTATGGTAGAGAAAGATCTATTGTTAAATGGACAAATTTGAAGACACATGAGAATGGTTAAAAATGATATCATGTCATGATTAGATCTATCAAAATTTGAATCATATCTTGCTTATGATCGCCTTTGAACGATGATACTTGTTAGAAATGATATTAACAAGTGTTAGATAATTTATTGTGGTGAAAAAGAATTGAATGAAAACTTAAGAATTTCGCAATGACCTACGACCCTGTCATCTCGGGCATTCGAGTCACCTCGATAGAGAATAGAGACTACCAGATCAGATGTATGAGACTAGATCGGATGACCGAACTGGACTAGAATGAAAATTGAAACTCATTCAAATGATTGAACTGGAAAAATGTCAAGATATGAAACCAGCAACAAGACCAGTTCGTCGACCGATCCTGAATCGAGTGACCAATGTGGTCTATTCATGTCGTAAAATGATCCGATCATGGAGACTCTTTTCGATCAACCGAGGATCATGGACTTGATCCCAACGAACAACCGAACATGTTTCAGATGACTGAAAGTTCGTGGGTTCTAGTTGTGCAATATCGGATGCCCATATTTTCGCATGTTTGCTCTGCACACGGCCTCTAAATAGTTGAAAGATGAACTTAGAATGAACCGAACTATTTTTGGATGACCGATGTATATGTGTAAAATGGGCATCCAAACCGCTTTTCGATGACCGCTAAATACACCATAACGGACGACCGTTTTGACTTTCGGGCATCCAAGTTTTGGACAAAGAATAAACATGACTTTGATTAACAAGTATTAATTTGTTCACATGATTCTCCCTTTTTCCTAATAATATTACATGATGATATGGAGCCACCTTTGTTCCCTATGGCCTTGATTGATAAAAGTGGTCGAAAGATAGATTCATATTTAATAAAAATAAAAGATGAGGATTATCGTTGCCTATTTAGATGGAAGGTTATCAACCTTGTGTGAAGCACTTCCTCATCTTTCCATTATGGCGCGCTTGTCGCACTGATCCCCTACTATCCTCCACTAATCCATCATGGTCTAAGTAGTTACACACTTGTGTGTTTTATTACTTCCTATAAAGTGAAGAGCTCTTCCAATCCCATGAACAAGATGAAAGAAAATTAACGACTAATGATGAATGAAAGAACTATGTCCTTATGAACATGAACACGAACAAGAAATGAAAACAAATGGAACCAGGATGATCTCCTGATTTACTATCATACCTCTCAAAAATGTTTGTTACATGCTTATTTTGATGGATAATCCTTATAACCTATTATGAATTCACACTTACCTTTATACTAACAGTTGAGCTTCCTCCCCTGTGTGATCTCCGTAGATACATGAGATATATGTGTGCTAGGAAGATGTGTGTGTAACGATCTCAGCTCGGGTGGAATGTCCACATGATTATCTAGAGTTGTTATGAGTCTTTTATGTTATTGAGTTGTACTAGGAGATGACGTATGGATATGTAAATGGCAACAATGCTTGCTCTTGTGCCAAGTAGCTCGAGAAGGTCAAGTTCGGAAATATGCCTTATATGATGTACTTTCATTTTATTCTATTTAGCTTCCGCATTTTCCTTCTTAATTGTTGTAATATTTATTTCTAAGACTCCCATTTTTCTTGACCATCTGGGTCAAAGAAAGAGTCAAATTTGTACCGAAGAAAGTAGCGCACACGAGGAGATTTTGTCACGTGATGGGTCGAATTTTGGAGTATTACATTTATGGTATCAAAGACAAATGTTAGGACTCTCTTGACGTCCTAGCTATAGAGTCAAAGTCTAAGTATAGTCCATGTGACCCACTCATCTGCCATACTCAACCGCGGCAAAGTGAAGTAACAATGTTTTTATTTTTATGAATAAGATTGTTTTATTAAAATGTATTGTTATGTTTCATATATGGCTGTTGCGACACATCCAGCAGCCTGACGTGGCAGGAGGTTGTGGTCGTGAATGCGGAGGTGGTCACTTTGCGGGTACCCAGAGATGATTGTCACCAACGAACTTAACTCACCCCGTGGGAGTCAAGTTGGAGAGGATCTAGGAGCTTCCTCCACCACTACAGCAGCAAGCTTCCACCACCATCACAACGGACCTATTCAATTCTTATGGATTAGGTCCCACTTCCTCCTCTCCAATAGGCTCTTCTACAGAGGAGACGATTCGGGATTTCCTGAAGCTGTAACCATCCAAATTCAAAGGGACAGTAGATTAACGAGGCAATCCGTTGGGTTAGTTCCATGGAGTGGATGTTTCGCCTATTGGATGTTTTCTCTCAACCAGTTACGTAATGGTCAAGTAAGGTTGATCGATCAGGCTTCAACACTTCGTTTTAAAGTTTAACTCCAATAAATCTCCTATCGATTGTTAACTAGTTGATGTCATATGCCATGCCTTGTAATTATTGCCATGTTATTGATTGACTCGCCTAGAATCTGTTGTGGCATGCAAAGTCGTAGGGTTTCAATGAATCGTTATATTAAATTGGACTCATTGTGAGTTAAACTTTTCCATCGACGGATCGAACTATTATATTATTATTATCGGCCTCGAATGTGGCCAATCGAATGGCAGGTCTTCGAAGTGTCAATTGGGTGTAAATGAGACCCGACTTGGCTAGCCATCATGACGATGAGGACAACCAAGTACTGCAATTCATTGAATGACTCACTAATATTGATTGTTAATGTGTGCTAACCCTAAAATCATTAAGAAGGTCACCTGATCATGAAATGGCTAAAAAATTATTATTGTTACCATTTACGGGCATCAAGTTGTTTAGGGGTGGTCGACCCGGTGAACCCGGAAATCCGACCCGACCCGACCTAACCAAGTAGGGTCGAGTTCGGTGTGGAATTTTCCAACCTGAGTTGACTCGACCCGACCCGATGACTCGGTTTTTTTCTTTTTCTTTTTTTAAATTTTTAATTATTTTTTAGTTAAATATATAGTTTTATATCATTTAAAATCTAAAAAATATGAAATAAATTATTTTAAATGTAGAAAATATATAGATATTTAAAACAATATATTTGGTATTTAAAATACTTTATTTTGTATTAAAATAAAATAATAAATACTTTTTATATTAAAAAAATAAATGAAAAATTAAAAAAAAAGAAAAACTGGCCACCCGACCCGGCCCGGCCGGGTCGGGTCGGTTCGGGTCGCAGCCACAAAAAAATAGGGGACCCGACCCGACCTGATCCGGCCAACCTTGGCCGGGTCGGGTCAAGTTTGTTCACGGGTCGGATTATGGCCGGGTCGGATCAGGTTTGTTCACGGGTCGGGTCAAACCCGACCCGTGAACACCCCTAAAGTTGTTAATGCAATCATTTATCGATTAGTCATTTATTAATATTAATATTGGGCATTTATCATGAATCATGCAATCAGACCTATTGTTATCGACATGATTCATTATGTTGTTATATCATGTTTTATTATTTTTATCGCAAGTTATCGTTTTAATTTTGACCTTTACATACAACTAATGGGAGGTGAACCTCCCCTGCATTCTAGTTCGTATAGGCATGCAGGATTGATATAGGCCGGTGGCGAGCTCGTGATGACATTTTGCACATAGTGGTGGTCCTCTAGTTTGGTATTTTATGTTATCGTCAAGTAAGGTCATGTCTTGTCCCACGGGTTTTTAATTGTGAACTCATGTTATTATGTGTCTCTTGACTTTGTTTATGAGGGACATTGTGGATCAAGACTTTGAGTGGCACTTTATTAATGTTATTTTCCATCACATTCTTATGTCATGAAATTGTGCTTCCGCTATTCGTCTTTTAGATTATGCCCATTTGATATTAATTTGTTCTATCATGCTTTGTTGGCCATTGTGAAGTTGTTCTCATTATTTTTATATTACCACAACTTGATATTATGGTATCAAACCTTCATATAATATATTATATTATGTTGGGCTTTATCCATTATCTCTTTATTAATTTGATGCTTCTGTGATGTTTTTATGTTAATGGGCCTTCATTGGCGTTTTGAACGTGATTTCCGCTGCGATCTTATTGAATTAACAATCAAATTGTGTGATGTAGCGTCGCTCAAGCGTGCGACACATGTCGTGGGCGAATTTCGGGAGCGTTACATGTTTTTTTTTTCTATTTGTTCCTTTTTTCTAAGATAAAGATGAATTATTTCAGACCACGAAGCTGAAAGGCGAGAGAGTCTTAGCAGCGAACAATGAAGGCCAAGCAGCGAACAATGAAGGCCTTCCTCAAATCTGACGAAGGAGGTAGAGACGAGCGGCGGAGACACAATTTCGTAGTGAAAGGGCAGAGCAACGGAAGGTGGGAGTGATTGGAAAATTTTCCAATTTGCGAATAGCTAGAGACCCAAATTGAAAAAAAAGAAAAGTTATAAAATGTGGATCTAGAAAAAAGCACCAAACTGACACGTTGCTGACTAAATTGGCCGCCTCCGTTGAACCGAACACCCAACCTAGACTAGTCTTAGAGTATGTTTGGTTGGGGTAAAAGGACCATAAGAAGGAAAAATGGAAAAGAGGAGAATTTGTTCTCCTCGTTTGATTGAGTTTAAGTTGGAGAGAAATGAAGGGAAAAGTCTCCTCCTTTCCATTCTATTCCCCTCCAATGTTTTATTTTTTTCCCTCCAAATTAGGGTGGAAAGAAGAAAAAAAAGCCATATTTAGCATGTATTTTCAATTTTAACTAAATAAATTAAACATATAACTATATGTGAATGATAAAATCGTCTAAATAAATTAATCACTTAACATTCATTTTTTCCCTTTCGTTTAATAATATCGACCAAATATGAGTAACTATTTACCTTTATTCTTTTACATTCCTTTCTCATTATTTTCTTTTTGACTCTTTATCTTCCCCTAAATAGGCCTTAGCCTATACACCCGCCTTGAAAGACTAATCGCAAGATCAACAGTAGTCCACAACCATAGACTCTTTTAAGACTCTACACCTCACCTTTTCCCTAATAAATAAAATGTGATTCCCTTAAGCCTTTATATTTTTTTCTCAAATGGATTCTAGTTTGATCAGATCTTTTTTATTTATTAAAAAAATTGAAATATAACTGGTCACATAATTTTTCTTTTTTTAGGATGAATTATTGGGTCGGGTATATCTGTGAGATGGATCTAAAACCCATAAGAAAATCCAGCAAATCTGAATAAATCTGGGAAAAAAATCGAAGAAAATCTGGCTAAATTTTAATTATGATTTTCTTCTTAATAATTCACAAGCAAAAAATTCATACTAAAGGTCCACGTTCATGACCCAAGTAGCCCAAATTTCATTTATAGTTATTTTTTTATTGTTCTATTATTTCATAATTCATTTTTTATTATTCATACAATAGGTTTGTGTAATTAAATATTATCCTATTACGTTATAAAAGAAATCTTATTTGTATAATTTATCTTTTTTGCTAATAAGATGGTTTTAAACAAAACCTAATAATGACATATAATCTTTTATATAAAAAATGTGATCCCTCTCACTTTCTATCCCCTCAATCTCACATTTTGGATAAATTTTACTAAATACCCTTTAACTCTATCAATTTTTTTTTAATTTTATCCTCTTACTTTACTTTGTAAGTAATTATGCTTTAACTATTAATTTATTTCACTAACTATTCTTTCAACTGGATATAAGAAATCTTATGTAGCAAGTTATTTAAAATAAATATTTAAATAATCTAAGAAAAAAAGGTGGTTCGGTCCCTTCTCCCTCCATTGCCACCGATGAGCCATCGCCGACAATAGAGGGCTGAAAAGGAGGGGGGGTGGTGTCGGCCCCCCTCGGCGAGCTAGCTAGAACTCCTCCGACACCTTTTTCTTTGCACGCGCAGATGAGCAAGAAAAATAGGGGGAGTCATCCTCCTTTGCGAGCTAGTGCGCTAGTGAGCGAGAAAAAGAGGGCTAGTCGACATCCCCCTAAGAAAAAGGGAGGCATAGAGAGATGGTTGAGCCCCTTGTTTATTTTTTTAAAAATTATTAAATTATTATTTTATATTTATTTTATTTTAAATAACTTGCAACATAAGCTAATTAACTTGTAGAGTGTTTATATTTGGTCAAAAGGGTGGAAATAAATTAATAATTGAATGGCAGTGTAATTACAAAGTTTGAGAATAGAGTTGATAAATAGGATAAAATTAAAGAACATTTAGTGAAATTTACCTCACATTTTGCAAACATAATTAATTTTCTTAATATATTAATTGGCTTTTTTTTTCGATTGCCAAGGTTTCGAGGTATTAAGGCGATTTACTTTTATTTTTGTGCATAGATCAACGGTCTCCTTTAATAATAAAAAAAAAGATATTTCAACAGGCAAATTTTGCGCTAAGAAATTCATGTCATGTGGCAACCTTGTGAGATGCACCCACACTTGTTCCCAAGCGATGAATGAGTCCAAACTCCCAGGGATTGCACTCATCAAGACGACCAAGTGAGGGTTTTGATGGGTTCACAAAAACTTACTTTTGATATATAAAATTTGATTTGGGGTTTCGCAAGAGCACCAAATCCCATCATGCGTGCAACCTTTTTCTTATTAATCTAACTCAATGTCAAGATCTTCTTTAGCCAAAACGAATTAGAGGTCGAGGTAAGTAGATCAGTAGTAGTGTCATTAATAATTAATAATTAATATTAATAAGGGTTTCTCCATGATCCCATCATTAACTAATAACCACTACCATTGACATGATGCTATGCTCCCTGACATGATACTATGCTACATGTCCAAAGATACACGATCACAGGAGGTGCCATTTTTGCAGGCTCATGGGTTTTGTTTCATTCATGTTTATTGTCAGTAATGGCTGGAGCTCGATGTGAGGTTAGGTTTATTTGAGATGGTTTAGTTTAGATTTTTTAAACCATGTGTAACGTCAATTTTTTTAAGTAAAAGATTGTATTATTATTTTATATTTAAATAATATGTCCCGTCAAACATTTGTCACAATTGAAAAAAAAAAGGCAATAGATGAGATGAGTTTATAATTGGAAGATTTAAAGTTAAAAAGATAGAGATTGAAAGTGAATAAAGTATCTGAAATTTATCACGAGTCTAAGAAAACAAAGGAAAGAGTTGTTAAGGTGGATCCGGGATCGTTTATGGCGCAAGACGGAGGAAAAGGGAAAACGCACCCACATTTTTTGTGGGGATTGAAACGACAAGATTTCGGGAAGCGGAGTCTGGAACTGTTTGCTCACCGAACGCAGACAAAATAAACTCACACTTTGAAATCTAGCGAGGAATTGAACTGCGGAATTGCAGTACAATTCCGATTTTTATTCTCTTATTACACAAGCTGCCAAGCTGCTTAATCCGCCCCCTACACTTCACAAGAACATCATTCTTCCCGTGTGCATCATTTTCTTATCTTATGCTAATCATATTTTTTGAAGTTTCTGGTTGAATTTATTTGTTGTCAATTACAAAACAAAAGTCCCATGATGTTCGTACGAGAAAAATAAAATTTGACAATAATAATATGCGTCACTAGTTATAAACAAAATCGAGATATGTGAATGTGCCATTTGATTGGAGAATATTTTCAATCGGAATAAATTAACGGAATATGATATTTTTAAAAAAGTAAACATATTTTTATTAGTAATGTTTGGTTTCAGAAAATTATAATTTAAAAATATATTATTTTATTACTAAAAGATTTTATTATATTTATTAATATTGCTAATAAAATTATAATATATGATAAAATTATAAAAAAAATAAAATAAGTAATTAAAAAGTGCAAACCATAAGAATAGACTATTCTTTCATTTTGAGAGAATATAAATATTCTCGTGAATAAAAATGATGGTATTGTATTTTCTAATATGGTTTCATAAAAAATAAAGTTTGATCGATATATTCTTATTCTTAATTATGTTTGATAATATTCTCGAAATAACAAGATGTATTTCTTAAAAAAAGGGTAAATATTAATAAAAAAAAGTTTATTATACTTGATGAATTCGTTAATTAGTTCTTCCTATCTCGAGTCTTACATTGATATCTAAAATTAGTAGCAATTAATTAATTCCATGTTTAGATAGAGGCACGCAATCAAGATGGACTTTGAAATTAGTGTCACCAAACAACTTAAATTATTCACGGTAACAAAAGCCATATCATTCGGGCAGCCATCTCACTATCACAGGCAGGCACAGCCGCCAGCACTCGCATTTGCATCCATGCATCATGAACCCACAGCCCCACCTTTCTCTCATCTCCTCTCCCCCAGGCCAGGCCCCTCTTAATATAAGTAGTAGTAAATTAGTATAAGAAGAGAAGAGAAAGAGAAAGAGAAGAGAGAAGAAGTGTCAGTAAAGCTGCCAGTCGGGCACTCCTCAAGCACTATTACGCGGAGGAGAATCATATTATCAAAATAAAAAAAAATTCCCATCTTTAACAAATCCTACGAAATAGGCGCCTTCTCTCTTCCGCTGCAAGCATCAGTGTCACTACACCACCTCCCTACGTCTAACATTTCATCAAACACTTCCTCCCTTCTCCTCTGCGTCCTTTTCTTTTATATATATATATATATATATATATATATTATATATATGCCTCTTCGTCCTCCTTAAAGAACCCCTCTAAAATTTCCCTTTCTCCTCTGCGGATGCTACCAAGCTCGCGCCAATGTGCGCAACGCTCGTACTCTTCTTGCTCAGCGTCGCGCCGGCGCTGGCGACGTTGCAGCCGGGAGACTACCTGGCGCTTCAGTCGCTGCGCAGGTCCCTCTCTGACCTGCCGGGTTCCGCCTTCTTCGCCTCCTGGGACTTCACAGCCGACCCCTGCGCATTCTCCGGCGTGCTCTGCTCCGGGGATCGCGTCGTGGCGCTCTCACTCGGCGACCCGCGCGCGGGAGCCCCGGGCCTCGCGGGCCGCCTCCCGGACTCCCTCGCGCGGCTCACTGCCCTCGGGGAGCTCTCCCTCGTCCCCGGTCGCGTCGCGGGGCCCCTGCCCTCCACCCTCCCGCTGGACCTCCGCTTCCTCGCCCTCGCCGGCAACCTGTTCTCCGGCCCCGTACCGAGCTCCGTCGGGGGCCTCCGGTTCCTCCGCACCCTGGACCTCAGCGACAATATCCTCTCTGGCGAGATTCCGGATGGTGTCCTCCGGCTGCCGGCGCTGCAGACGCTGATACTGACCCACAATCGGCTCTCCGGCCGCATCCCCGCCGTCGTGTCCGCCCCGATCCTTAGGCTCGACCTGAAGAACAATGCGCTCTCCGGCGACGTTCCCGCTCTGCCTTCTTCCCTACAGTACCTGTCCCTGGCTGGGAATCAGCTCTCCGGCCGCGTTGACAGGGTGCTCGTCCCGCTAGGCCGCCTGAACTACCTTGACCTCAGCGTCAACCGGCTCTCCGGCCCCGTCCCCGGCGTCATCTTCACCTTCCCCATCTCCATCCTCCGGCTGCAGCAGAACCAGTTCTCCGGCGCGTTGCGCCCTGCGGGGCCGCTGGCGGTGGCGGGTGCGACGGTCGACCTGAGCCACAACCGTCTGATGGGCGCGGTGCCTGTAGAGCTGGCCCCCGCCGGCCGTCTCTACCTCAACGTCAATCGCCTGACCGGGGAGGTGCCGCCGGCCCTGGTGCGGCAGGTGGCGTCCGGCGCGATGCGGGTGCTGTACTTGCAGCACAACTTCCTGACCGGTTTCCCGCTGGGCGCATCGGCGGCCGTGCCGACGGGGTCTTCGGTGTGCCTGAGGTACAACTGCATGGTGCCGCCGCCGGGATCGACGTGCCCGAGGAGCGCCGGGCGGCAGAAGGCGCGACCATCGAATCAGTGCGCTGCGGCGCCCAGCGACGACTGAATCCAAGCAGCCCAAAGCAGAACAGAGAGCTCAACTCGAGCTCGAAGCTTCCATTAGTGGAGAACAGGAAGGTTAACAGTGGTAACCTGCTAAATTCTTTCGTTGTAATTGTTTGACCTTGTGGTAAGAAAAAAACTTGGTAAAAGAACACTGTAAAATTTTGCTTCCATTCGATGTGCTAAAAATCAAGAAAAAACGAAAAAAAAGGGAATAGTGGGAGGTTTTTGGATATGGATAAAAAATGTCACTGTTATTATAATCTTTTGTTCTTTTCACCTTTATTTATTTTGATCAAAGGAAAGGTGAACTACTTCTTTGGGCATGTTATTATTGCTCAAGTGTTCTTTTGACTTATGAATCCACATTAAATTTGTGCATAAGATCAGGCTTTGGAAGGCCAAAATGCTCTGTGACCCGTATTGATTAATTTTTACCGCGTGGTTTCTTATGTGCTTCCATGGCATTTGGCCTATAAAAATGTGTTCTTTATTCTGAAACCGTGTTTGCTATTTTATTTCAGTCCATGGCACTTGGCAACACGGCTTGCGTTGCATTGTTTGATTCTCTCTCTCTCTCTAATATATATATATATATGTCGCTCTCTCGAATGTTCGATCCAGCTTTTATGGGACGCCTGCAAAGTAATTAGGGAGCAAAGAAAGTGACTGAGTCGCAGCCTTGAAGTATCAGAGCAGGGCAGAGCAGTTTCTAAATAACTTTGGGCCGGCTGTGAGAACAGAGAAATTGTAAGCTCCGACATGATTGCAGATTAAACAATTAATAACTGACTTGATAAAAACAAGAAAAAAAAAAGACCGCGCAAAATATTATATAGGTTTAGATCACATAGTTTACGCATTGAGTTGTATAGAAATGAACGATTTAATCAGTATCAAAATTTTACATCAACGTACAATCCGTCCCATGGGAAAAAAAAGACTTAATGGGTGCTCGCTATCTAAATTGGAAGCACCCTGTTACCCCAATCTCTCAGCCTCACGTTTTGTGATCAAAGGCAGATAATTAGGAGTGCAGTTCACCAGCAACTAAGGACCGTTTAACTCTGATTTAGTGATTTGTCATCATAGAGCGCATGGAATGCATGGAAGATCATTGATAATGTCTTAAATCTGAACCTAATTATAATGAGCCTCTATGTAGTCTTCGGCAGTGGGGTGACGAAGCCGCCCGTCCCATACGGGAGTCTCGATATTCGAACAACGAGTTTGAGGAGGGTCTAGGAAGGAATCCAGGGGATTCTTTTCGGGGGCTCGAGAGCGGAGCCTCCAAAATGTAGACGATTTTAATATTTTTGTTTCTTATTTTGTATTAAAGTTATCTATATAAACTTCACGACGGTTAGATTATTTTACATATTTGTAATCATCATTATTTCATAATAAAAAGAACCACCACCACTTGAGGACGTAGCCCGATTTAAGATGAACCTTGTAAATCTTGTGTGTTCCTTCTATGATTGTGCGATCTCTCTCCCTTTTTTCATAACAAATTGGTATCAGAACCTTAGGGTTCCTCAACTATTCTCAATAATACATAGAGATGAAATCGCATAACGTGAAGGTGGAGAAGTTCACCAGTAGAAACAATTTTGGGCTGTGACATATCAAGATGTGGATGCTTCTAAAGCAACAAGGAGTTTAGGCGTCGCTTGCAAACGTGTGGAAGAACAAACCAAAGGATGAACACTCGAAGGGCAAAGAAAAAGATGTCGACCTCTCTACTTTGGCGGCATATGAGGAGAAGGCGTACCCGATGATTCTGTTGTGCCTGGCGGATGAAGTGATAATCGATGTCGATGAAGAAACAACGACCGGTCTATGGTTGAGACTGTATATGACGAAGTCTCTCACCAACAAATTATTGTTGAAGCAACATTGTTCACCCTACGCATGTAAGAAAGTGCCACTCTAAAGGAACATCTTGATCAATTGAATTGTTTGTTGATGGAATTGAGAAATATCGATGTAAAAATTGAAGATAAAGATGTTGCTCTACTTCTGTTAGTTTCGTTTTCTCTATCATATAAGAACTTTGTTCAATCTATGATTATCAGGAGGAAAACTATAACTATAGAATAAGTAAGATCGAGACTTCATACTTGTGAACTTCAACATAGGGCATCTGAAAATTCTGCAAAGACTTGAGCCGCGGAGAAGGGACAATCATCGAATTGGAAGAAAGATTGTCCGAAGAAGAAGAAGGTGGTGGCACATGAAACTGAAAATTCTGAAGATGATTTGGTTCTGACTGCTACTAATCAAGGATGTTTGGAGGATAACTGGGTTCTTAATTTGAAGTTCTCCTATCATACGACTCTGAATAAAGAATGATTCTCGTCTTATCAGAAGACCGACGGTGAAAATGTCGTCATGGGCAACAATGTGTCATGTCAGATAGTTGGAATCAGTTTTATGCAAATCAAGACTCATGACAATCTTATGAGGACGCTATAAGATGTCCTTCATGTTTCGCAATTGAAGAAGAATCTGATATCACTTGAAGTCTGACTGTTGCTGAAGGCATCCTTACGGTCATGAAGGACGATACTATAGTTCTAAATGAGTCAGACAGAAGTCCTCATATATATTACAAGGCAAGATAGTCTATGGTATTGCTGCTATGACTAGTTCATTAGAATCAGAAAAGTCCAAGTTGTAGCACATGCGATTTAGGCAGATGAGTAAGAACGAGATGAACATTCTCAACAAACGAGGTCTTTTGGGAAGACAGAAGATATCTGAAATAAACTTCTACAAGCATTATGTATTTGACATACATAAGCAACCACTCTTCTATGTTGTATCAGCACACATCCTAGTCTAGTACCACTAGAATCACTATACACCGTGTAACCTCCAACTCCGGAATTGTTAACACTAGTGCAGAAGTCAGTCTTTTCTTCAATTCCAGGAAGCTTTCCTCACATTTCTGATTTCAATTAAATTTTTCCCCCTTCCTAGTCAACTTAGTCATTGATGAAATAATTTTGGAGAAATCTTAGATAAATCTTCTGTAGTATTCGACCAATCCCAGAAAACTCCTTATTTTAGTCACAGTCTTTGGTCTTTCCCAGTTCATGACTGCTTTAACCTTTGCTAGGTCCACAAAAATGCCTTCCTTTGAAACAATGTGATTCAGGAACATAATTTGCTCCAACTAGAACTCACAATTGCATAACTTTGCGTAGAGTTGATGTTGTTGCAAAGTCTCTAGAATAATCCTTAGGTGCTTCTAGTGTTTCTCAAGATTTGATGAATATATCAGGATGTCTTTCACGAATATAATTACAAACCTATCCAAATGAGGCTTGAATATCATGTTCATCAAATCCATAAATGTTGCAGGAGCATTTGTCACACCAAAAGGCATAACCAAGAATTCATAATGGCCATACCTTGATCTGAAGGATGTCTTTGCTATGTCTTCATCAGTCACTTTGAGATGATGGTATCCACTCCTTAAGTCAATCTTTGAGAAAACTGATGTAAAAGATAATTAGTCAAAAAGATCATCTATCCTGGGCAGTGGATACGTGTTCTTGATGGTCATCTTATTGAGCATCTTGTAATCTATACACAACCTCAATGACTCATTCTTCTTCTTCACAAATAAGACATGTGCACCCCATGAGGACACACTTGGCCTGATAAAGTCCTTGTCTAGCAAGTCCCAGAGTTGTGCATTCAGTTCCTTCATCTCTGTTGGTGCTATTCCGTAGGGAGGTTTGAAAATTGGGGCCATCCCTGACATCAGCTCTATGTGGAAATCAAATTTTCTTTCCAGAGGTAAACTCGGAAGCTCATCGAGAAATACATCTGGAAACTCTTTCACCACTTCAAGTTCTTGTAGTGGCTTAGGTTGGAAGTCACTCTTGACCACACTTTCCAAGAATCCTCGGCAACACTTGTTCAGCATCTTGATTGCCTTAGCTGAAGAAACCATCATTTTCCTTTCCTTGGATGGAATTCCACGAAAGGTTACAGAACTATTATCCTTCTTCTTGTTGATCATGACCTTCTTTTGTCGGCACATCATGTAAGCATCATGGTATGATAATCAATCCATGTCCAATATGACATCATAGTCCACCATAAGTAGTACCATGAGATCAACTAAATAGTTGACCCCCTCTATCATCACCGGTGTCTCTAGTAGGTATTGTCTAGTGGAGACCCTCCCTAATGGTGTTGCTATTTCTAACTTCCACTTCATATTTTTTCATCTCAACATTCAGTAAGTTAGCAAAAGCAGACGATATAAAAAAATGGGTGGCACCATAATCAAATAAAATATTTGCATAATGATCAGCTATAAGGAGGTTACCTTAATCACCTCATTGGACTTCTGGGCCTCATCCATCTGCATGGTGTAGACCTGGCCCATTGCCCTCTGTTGATTCTTTGCTTTGCCCTTCCCTTTGTCCTGATACTCGGACTTTTCTTCATGATAGTCTCTGACAAAGTGGTCAGTCTTACCACATCACAGGCATGCCCTAGTCTTGGACCTGCATTTTTCAGTGTGAAACATGTGGCAGTGAGGACATGCCTTGTCTTTTCGTCCCCCTTCGGTCTTAGAGTAGGGCTTGGAGTCCCTGTTCTTCCTTCCCTTATTTTTCTTTTGTTCTTTCCTTGAGTCCCTACTTTGTTCATACTTCTTCTGCGTATCAATTTCTCTGACTAGCTTGGTTGGCAAAGAGATTGCCTTGGCCATGGTCTCAGGGTCACCACATTTGACATTCATCCTCAAGCGAGGATTCAACCCTTTGATGAAGTGGTTACTCAAGCGAGGATTCAACCCTTTGATGAAGTGGTTAGCTGATGCATGCAAAATATAACATGGAAGTTTCCTTTGGTTACTCAAGCGAGGATTCAACCCTTTGGTGAGCATCAAGTCCGCATTTGCTGAGTATCACCGTCTAAAGCATTCACGATCACATCCAATAACCCCGGTGAGATTGCTCCTTAATTGCATATTTATTTACATTATCTTAATCGACCATCTTATTTTAGTTTCAGCTTATGCCATATCAAAGTCAAGCTAAAGACTTTAAATTAGAACTATTATCTTGTCTTTATCTCTTAGTTTAGATTTTACTTTTCATTTGATTAGTAGTTATTCTTTTTCTTAATCTAGTGATTTAGTGGTTTTATTTTATTGTTTTGTTATCTTTATCCATCATCCTTTGCAGACACAATTTCAAAAGAGAGAGAGAGAGGACCTTCACAGACAGTGGTACACACTTCACGGGCCTTTCACGGAGCGTGAACCCCTCCTCACGCTTCGTGAAATAAATGTCAGCCACCACTAATCACATCTAAGGGCCATTATTCATGTCTCACAGAACATACCCACAAGTTTCACTATCATCACAGGGCGTGATCGATGTTTCACGGGTCTCACAGAATGTCTGTTGCTATATCCCAGCCTCGCAATAGTTATTTCACAGGTCTTAATACATCAGTCACAGGTCATTATACAAGAAAATGGATCTTTAACGACCAACTATCAATGTTGAGACAAAAAATGATCATTAAAAATAGTCAATAGTGGCAAGAAAAAATATGGACATTATTAAATACATTATTAACGAAAGAAAAAAATGCTCATCTCAAAAAAGTAAATTTCGGTCATTAAAAGTGATTATTAATGACCATTAAATTTTTATGTCATTAATTATTTATAAATTAAGATCAAGTAGGCATGCAATTAATATTTTATTTGGCAGAAACTAAATATTTCCCTCCAATAATTTCTCAGGCAACATCAATTTTAAAAAATAAATTAGTTTATGTATTTAGTTAACTTAATTACATGTGATAAAATCAAATAGAAAGAAAAAAAATCGTTACAAATATAATAGAATTTCTCCCAATTATTTTTATAAAATTTGAACATAAAAACACAAATTATTAGTGTTTTATGAATTTAAATTCCATAAAATAAGGGGAAAAAATAAAAAATGTATATAAAATAGTTTAACATTCATAAATTAAATAAATAGAAAAAATAAATTATTAAAAAAATTACAATAGAAAGTTACACTGTAATATAAAAAAATAAAGACAAAATTTAGTTATTAAATAAGTAGGACAAAATAAATATATGTACAAGTGAATAGTCCCACATTGAAAACACTAAAAAAGTGAAAGCAACACATTCTCTATAAAATGGGCCTCTGAAGTAGGCAATGTGCCAACACAAATTTTGATTTAAAATAAAATTTTTAACTTAATCGGTTCACTCAGACCGATTTTGGTCAGTTCTATCCAGTTTTGGCCAGTTCTATCCGGTTCTTGACCGGTTTGAAATTGTTCAAAATGGTCAAATCTTCACTCTAGTTTTAGGGGTGATTTAGGACCGTTTTAGTGACCAGTTGATGGTCCGATCGGTCGAACCGATTGGTCCGGTCTGGTCGAACTGACCGGTCCAGTCTGGTCGTGACAACATTGGTTTTAACGATCGAATCATTTTGGGTCGTTGATGACCAATAACGACGGGATTACTAGTGGTTGAAGATTATCAACGACAAAGATATTTCTAGCCATTCGACGAGTCCTTATATAGTTTTAGTGACCGGATTATTTATGGTCATTGATGACTTTTAACGACGAGATTACTAGCCATTGACGATTATCAATGATAAAGATATTTCTAGCCAATAATGTATTCAATGACCAATTAAATGGTCCTTATATAGTTTTAATGACCGAATTATTTATGGTCATTGATGACTTTTAATGGCCGACACCTTTAAGTCGTCATTATTGACTTTTAACGGCAGCATCTATAACAACTGGTGACGACGGGAAATGCTGGTCGCTAATGACTAATAATGACTAAAATTTAAATATTAACAACCAGATTTCTCTTATCTAATGATGTATTTTCTTATAGTTAGCAACGTCTCACGGGTCTCACAGTAAGCTTCGAACTTTATGCACATAATGTCACGGGTCGTTACTTCTCTTTCACGGGCCGTAAGTGACTTCGTCCACCCCGTAGGACTCTGTTTTGCCCTATTCACGACCCTGCCATTTTCCTCACGCATCGCCACTAGTTTTCACGGGTCGTTATAAGATTATCACGGGTCTCACAACACGTTAGACATCACTTGAACTTTCATCACGAGGCGTGATTGTCGTCTCATGCGTGTCACAGTCAGTTCAATAGTGTGCGCACCTAAGTATCACGGACCGTTAAATATATCTCACGGGCCGTAAATGACTTCTGTAGTCCTATCGGCCTACGTCCTACCCGATTCACGACCTTACACATTTTTTATGAGTCATTAAACATTAATTTCACCGGGCGTCATTACTATTTAACGGGGCGTGAGGAACACAGTATACCACTCACGTCCATCACTCATACCCCGGGAGTTCTTGTTCACGGCCCCTTTGTCTTCTTCTTTTGTATGCCGGTCCGCGACGTCGCTCCTTCACGCCCCATCATCCAAGCAGCACCGGCACTCCGATCGTCTTCTCTGACCAGCGCCAAGGACCCCATGCGACAATGAGTAGCGATGGTGGCCTCAGACCCCTCGACTTCACCATTAATTCCGGCAAGAACTTAGGTGGCTCCAAGCAAACATCCTGATGACCAAAGTTTTTTTTCTTTTCTACAACTCGACGCCATCTGCACATCGACCTCCATCTTCGGGTGAATGTTCCTCCACCATCAGCAAGCGGAGTCCACTTTGCCGACGATCCTGAGCAGCGTCTCTGAGATCGGTGTGTCACTTCATCTCCATTACCGACGAGCAGCTCCGGCATTTGATGACATGATCGACCTATTTTTCTAGAGACCAAGTATCATGATCAGCCACATCCATGGATGACCTTCGGCTTTTGGCAACCTTGGCATTGAGTAGAGTGCAAACAGTTTGCCACGAATACATCAAAGAATGCAGATGGCGGCCGTTAACAACTTGTAGCAGCCTGTGACTAACCTTCAAGCTAGGACCTAAGAAATTACATGGTCGTTACCTATTACTCACAGACCGTTACTCAAGCACCGACAGTCATTTCACTATTATATCATTTTCTAAATTGGCCGGAGCTAAAGGATTGGTGATTCATTATCTATCACCCATTATGTCTCATTCATGGCCCAAAACACAAGCAACCACAAGACCGGGCATATCGAATCATCTTCACCAGATCCGAAAGCAACCCTTGCAATCCGGTCCCATCACACCTTTCAGCAATGCATGCACTATTCAAACTCGGCAACTCCAGACATCCGATACATATACAGGCTTCTCTCTCTACAGCTTCCACATCCATCACATCGGGATATATCAGGTTGTTTCTTTTCATTTCCTCCCTTTATTATTTCTTTATTATTTTCATACCCCTTTTCCGAATTTGATTTTCAACACTGAGGACAGTGTTGAATTCAAGCTTGGGAGAGTTTGCATTTATCTATTATTTGCATATATTTGCATCATATTGAAAATCTATATAAATTAAAAAAAATTATATCATTCTTTCTCATGTCTTATTATTTTCTTATTTTCAAGCATTATTCAAGGACATCCTGCTAATTAACAAAATTCAAAGCACTATTATTTTATCTTTTATCACCTTAGTATTGGGTATTTGGAAAGTGAATGTTGCTAAGTAGAACTATGGATATTTGGACGACAAATTCTTGTTCATGTTCTTTTCTTTTATTTTTCTTTAGTCTTGATAATAATTGCCTCTTTGTTGAACATTTAAATATTTATTTAGCTTATAGTAAAAAGAAAGAAAATAAACTACGAAATTAGATAAGAGGGTTAGTTGAACTCCAACAAAATAAAATAAAGAAGTACAAAAGTGTTATCCGGAACCTTGATGTGTCCGGGTGATTAGATCCGTAGGGGATTCTTGCCTGGCGACCTAAGGGCAACTGCTCTAGGATCCGTCGGTCGAAAGTCCATTACAAGGACGACCTTATGCAATATGGAGAAGCACATAAGTACCAAAACAACAAAAGAAAAAAAAGTATGAATGAAAATATCAAAAGTTTTAAAAGTGAAGAAGTTTTAAAGCGAAAATATATAAGCTTAGTACGCACTTATGTTTTCAACATCGAGACTCTTATTTGATAGACTGTATGTTTTCTTACATGAGCTGAACATGGATGAGTTTAAATATGTCTAATATTCAGAAATTCTACAAGACTGGATCATTGGAATGATGGAAAGATACTTTGACGATCGATGTATAAAATCTAGTGCTAAGAAAAATAGTTGACTATCAGGGTGGAAGCGATGATTGACCTTCTTGGTTGGAGCATTGCCTTGAACATTGCTTGAGGACAAGCAAATATCTAAGCTTGGGGGAGTTTGATGCATGCAAAATATAACATATATTTAGTAATACATTTAATCTCATTTCGAATTATTTTGTAGTAGCATGCATCATTTTATGAGCTTATTTATATTAATTTTACAAAAATTAAAATCTATCCAAATGTTATATTTTATTGTCTAATAAGCAAGAAAATTGAATTATGAAGTCAACGGAGAAAACCACGCTCAAATCGGAGTTAAAACGGAGCCAGAAAGTGGAAAACAGTGAAGCAAGACTGAAATACTACTTTAACGGGCCGTGATGGACATTTAACGGGCCGTGAAAACCTGTTTCAGCCGTTAAAATATGATTTTTCAACCAGCCCGAGTCACGGCCGTGACCAGGCCTTCACGGGCCGTGAAATTCACATTTTTAACACTGCAAGGGCCGTGAAAAACCTCTCAGAGGCCGCAAAAATTCATTCCTAATGCGATTCGAACACTGTTTAAGCCGTTAAAACATTGTAACCGCCCGTGATGAAGTCCATATTCAACTTTTAGACAATTTTTTGGAAGAATCTGAAGTCCACAAGGATTCCTACACATATTACATGATCCTAAGATGATTTGAAAACATATTATGGCTAAAATCTCGGAGTTTGACAAGGTCAAAATTTCAGAACAAATTCAACTCCAAAGTTTCCTTATTTTGAATAGGAAAAGGTTTCAATCACATGGAACTCAAACCCCTATAAATAGAGGCATGCTAGACAGGCGAGAGCCTGCAACCAAAGCTTTGAAGCCAAGAACGTGAGAGAATTTAGAAGGCTCATCGAGAAGATTTCTGCACGATTGACTCTAAAAGAGGACCGGGTAGCAGTTCATCGACGTTCCTAGAGTATTCTCTATTCTATTTTATGTTGGGATGATCTCATGCTTGATTGGTACATCTTTTTGTCTTCTGTAATCCGGATAATTTAGTTTTCCTTCTGATTAAGACTTGTGTAATAGTTTTAATCGATAAAGGCAAACTATTAAACCTTATTTCATAATCGATTATAGTTCAATTTTATTTCGAATATGCATGCTATTATTAATACTTTTTCAGATATTGATTGCCTTCTATAGTTAGCTATCATCCTTGTCGGAGTAGTTACTTTTGATTGCATGATTTCTATGAAATTGATTCTTGACTTTTAAGTCCAAGTATTGCATGTCACAACTAGTAAGATCCTAGAAGAAATATTAGTTGTGTAGTCTATTAATCATTACCATATTATAGGTGATAATAGTTTAGAGATTATATTTTAATGCATCTTAATATCAGGTTTGATTAGATTATGATCCATGACGAAATAGTCCTAATCTAATTTGAATTAAGATAGGCTAATTTATCCTAGGCGGAAATCAATAAATTTAGTAGACTCTAATTCGTCGTTAGAAACTAACTTGAAATATTTGGCCACTTCAATTTGTCTACATTTTCATTCATCATCCTAAGCCCTATGCATCAATAGGTTTTAATTTAGTTTTAGTCTTTACTTTTTGTAATTTTATTTTCTACAACTTCTTTTTACCCAAATTTTATGTCATCTTCTATTAGCCCCTGAAATTAGTTTAGTTAAGTAAGTTAATTCCTCGTGGGTTCGACACTCTATTCTTGCATTTTATTACTTGTGCGACTAATGCACTTGCTAGTATTTAATTGTTATCAATTCTCGCATCATTAACCCTCGGCTCTTCATCTTCTTTCAGAGGACTACCCCCCCCCCCCCCCCCCCCCCGATTTTTCACTAGTGATGAGCCTGGTCAACCAGCTGATGAGTAGCCAGATTGACCCTATGTCGGTCAGAGTAGTCCATGGCTTGAAACTTCTTAGTGCTGATTTCCAGCCAAGACTCTGCCTTGTCCAGATTCCTCTCCCCATTAAAGGTAAGGGGATGTAGCTTTAGAAACCTCTCAATTCTTGAACTCGAATGGCCAAAGCGCCTCGAGTCTGCATTTCTTTCCATAGCAAGAGCCATGCGGGTTATGCTCTCGATCAATTCCCTTTGGTCCCCTGAAGTAATTTGAAGGACCTCCTGGCTCCATCCTTCACAGAACATTAACCAACTAACATTAGATGGTTACTTTAAACATTTAATCATATAACACAAAACATACATACTCATTATCTTGGATAGCTGCTCATGACGGTTGCATATGGACTTAGACACTTAACAATTCTATGACAAGCTTAACATAAGTCCTAACCTTAGGCTTTGAAACCAACTATAACATCCCGAAATTTTCACCCTAAAAGCTTAGGGCAATTAGGTAATTTCGGCAGTGCTAGGCCGTTCGCCATCACTTAATCATAATAATATGATTTAATAACAATGCATCAAAAACTATTAAGCTAATGAAATAAAACAAACCAAACAGCGAAAAAGATAATATTATGACATAAAATTTCAATGGAACATAATAGAAGCGATGCAATATAAATGACCATATGAGAATGAGCCCAAATGACATCATGAGATACCGTGGCGGATAGTCCAAATACATAACATGACTCAAAGTCAACAAAGATAACATCTACATAATGTTCCTCATAGTCGAGGACACAACATAAAACATAGTTCAATATAAAGCCCATAGGTCGACAACTATAAGTCATAAATACTATGGCATAAGGAGGCCCAATATGACACTATGTGCTGTCATCATGAGCTTACCATCAAATTCATCTATCTTCCATACTTGCACGAACTCGGATGCACGAGAGACCCACCTTCTATTAGTTGTATGTAAGTGTTATAAAATAAGGATTCCATAATCCATAAAACATCAATAAAACAATAACCCATAAACAGTAAGAATTTCAATATAAAATATTAATAGCTATTCTCAATTTCATATTTCAATTCAATACATCCATTGCATTAACATCTTTTAATGCACAATTATCCATATTCATAATGGCTAAGAACATTCATCCTTTTAATGCACAATATTACATTATAACAATATATTCTTGCCACTTATCTAATCATCTTGATTAGATTATCTAAAATTTTATCCATCCATTGAGGTACTTGTTTCCTTGTGCCATTAGCGGGCCAAGACATGGGTCGCACTCGCACCCAAAATGACACCCCCAATGGTATGCCATTTCCATTATTGTCTTCGCGCGGACACACACAATAACAATAAATCATATCCATCCAGTAAGGGCCAAGTACTTAACCTCAATGTGTCATACAATAATTTTAAGCTCGACATTGATTTTAGGTGTGTCTAACAATAGCCATAAACAAACATATCATAATCATCCATCTCATAACAAGGCAATCATAAACCACCTAAAAATTGATATGTAAATCACAATGTAAAAACTTCAAAACATGATTTTAGAATGTGTACGGTCGACTTGCCGGTCGACCCTATGCGAAGGATCATTCATTTGATTATGGGAAAAGTATGAAAAGAAGACCAAGAACTCGACCAAGATGTCGAAACTTTCAGCCCTTCGGTCGGTCAAAAGATGACCCTGATCGGTCGATCAAGAGCTCGACTGATAAATGTCTAGGCTACATGCCATTTTCTTACTTAAGGAGTGGTCGACCGCCTTGCCAATCGGTCGATCATTCTTAGGGCAAATGTCTCACTTGGTTCTCCGAGAGACTGAGAAATGCTTGGTTGACCACCCGATTACACCAACACATGGTCGTGACCCATTCGGCATGGCCGTGATGTCCTGTTGGACAGTAGTACTTTACATTCTAAACCACATTTTCGACTGTAATGCCGTTCCATATACATTTCGGACAATCACCATAGTCTTATCACATCTATTTCATGACATGGCTATAGCCAAGTTATAGGTACGATAAAATGGAGGCGCATTCATAGGACATGACCAAGAACATCCTTGCATTCAATCAACAGTCCACAAGCTCACAAGAATCTACAACAACAATCCGGATCCAAACCTAAGCAAAACCGAACCATGAATCATTTCTCATCTAATCAAAAGAATCAACGTTCCATAAACCAAATCTCAACCAAAACAATCTATAATCCAAATTTGAGTTGGATTAGAGTGGGTTCACTGATTATATAGCTTAATCCCTAAATGTCTCTATGAATTTCTCCTTCTTCTAGCTTTTCTTCCTCCTAATGAAGCTCTTCTTCCCTAGCTTGCCCTGCCCTTCTCTTTCTCCTTCTTGAGCATCTAATGCAAGATGTAGTGAAGCTCTTTGATGAGGAGATGGCCACTACAAGAAAATAGTTCATTAGCGACGACCTAAAGGGAGGAGAAGTGGAGGAAGAGAGGAAGGGTTTGGGAGGTTTTAGCCATATTTCAGCAACTTTTTGCCGGATGATCCATTTACCCTCTAACAAACTCTACTTTTAAGGTCATTTTTGTTTACTTTTTGTTACTTGGTTAAAGAGTCTAAAATACCCTAAAGAATCCTTTACTTTTGAAGGTATTTTGGGTGAAGTGGACAAACAAGGTGTTACATAAACTAGAGTTGTGGATGTTGGAAAATAAATAATAACACATTAAAGCAAACTAACAGATGAGAAGACCTATTAGCAACCAACCCAATTTATGTTTTGAAGTGTCTAAAGCCGGTGCATAGAGTGATACACTAGAGTGCCTTCGTTTGAAGGCAAGAAAAATGTTTCTTTTCTTTTGCTAGGGTTTTAGATTTAAATTCTAGTTGAATCTGCGCAATAAACAAGTAGTAGTTTTAGGTAGAGAATTCATTCATGCAATCAGCTGAATTGACATCCTATCCTGGCATGTTAACAAATGATTTATGTGCATGCAACGTCTGCAAGAATCATTTGAAATGATATCAATGCACATAATGTTATTATATTTTTATTAATTGATATCCCATTTCTGCTCAGCCGTTGATTCGCATTAATTGATATTTTTCCACATTAAGTTTGAAATGTTGAATTAAAACAAATGATATCAATTAATAATTTATTTTTATGTGACTTATATCTTTTATATATTTATTTTATAAAAATAATAATCACAATTACTATAAACAAAAATATTATTGTGTATATACTATAAATAATAATATTTTTACTAATACTTGTTATTATATTATTATAATTATATTAGTATGACATTATAAACTTTGGATTTTTGGATCAGCATCATTCAAATTCAATAATAAGAATTATTTGTGTTTTGGACCATCTTAATATGATGATGTTGATCTAGAGACCCAAAATGTGTGAATAATGCACACTGATTGAATTATAGATTTAATGAGCGTGTCAAGCACATGCTAAATAATTTTACACATATTTCTTTTACTTTTTCTTATATATTTATTCATTAATAATTTATAGGATCATTAATAATAATAAAAATATGAAAATAATCGGTAATAATATATTCATTGTTTTCAAAAGTTTACGAATTTATGCACCTTATTATCCTTCATAATAGATATAATTATTTTTATAGTCTTTATGCTATAAAATTATTTTTTATTATCATAATGATTCTCTAAATTATTAGTAAAGAAGTTATCGAAAAAATAAAAAATATATAAAATCATTTGATATGCACGTGACATGAAAAATTCATGACTTGTGTATATATATAATTGCTTCCTTTTTTAGGAGATTTAATGGAAAAAGGAGAAAATATTATATTCATAATCGACCGGTGATCTTTTTTTTTTCACCGGGGTGCTATTTTGATTGGCCAATTTCACTCAGAACTTAGATTGAATTAAACAATCATTGTTTTTAATCGGGACACGGGTCGATCCGATACGAGAGTAAACACATTTTGTATACTTGAATAATATGAATGTATTGTAATTTTATATGATTTGTATACTTGAATACTTGAATGTATTGTAATTTTATATGATTTGTATACTTGAATGCAAATAGAAAAAAAAGACTCATTATATTAAAATAATATGAATATACTATTAAAAATATTTCAATTCTTGATTCATATCTATTATAATTAAAAGGTAATCAATATACTTTATATTTATAAATATTTTTATTCTTTCATTACTGTTGCTAATATATATTTTAATTTAATTATTGCTTATGTAAATAATTTTCCTTTTGTATATCTTTTTATTAAATTATTTCTCCTTTTTTCATTCAATTGTTTCCATTTTATTTTTTCTCTCACTTCCTTTTTTTCCTCCTTACATTTCTCCCTTCATTGTTCTCCTTAATTTTCTCACTTTATTTATACTATACACCATCACCTACCTTTTTCTCCTTTCAAAATTACTTATTTTCTTTCCTTTTGTATTTGATTCTATCATTCAAAATTCAAAAACTTACATGTTTTAATACAAAAATAAAACAAACCAAATTTTATGTTTAATAATGATTGATTGCTTTCCTTTTTCATTTCATTCTATCATTAAAAATTTTCAAATTTACATTTTTAATACAATAATTAAAAAACCGGATTGAATCGTTTCAACGTTTTGCTTGGTTCAACTCGGTTCTATCCGATTTTTTATCATTTCTGGTTTTGAAAAAAACCGAACCAAACTTGCGGCCGATTCGCGGTTGAACCGGTCGAACCAGCCGGTCCGGTCCGATTTTAAAAACACTGCTAAAAATGATATCAATAATAAGGAAATTAAATTTGAATTTAAATAAAAAGATAGATTTAAATAAAAGATAAAATTATCTTGAGCATAAATAAGAGGATGATAAAATTTGGATTATTATAAATAATATATTATAAATATGAAAATAGAAACATAATAGTATAGTAGATTTTATAGGGTGAATTTATAATAGGAAAAATAATACGAAAGAAATTTTGAATTTAAAAAAAAAAGAGGGGATAGTAATAATGAAAAATCTAAACTATTCATGAAACCATTAAGTAAGAAAATATAGAATTAAATAATCATAAATAATACATATTTTTAAAAAGTAAAAAATAATTTATTAATATTTGATTAATTTATAATGATGATTAATATGATTTTATTTTATTATTTTCATCTTATATACTTTTATTTGTAATATATTTTTTAAACAATAAAAAATAATATTATTTTAATAAAAATGTGGCTCAATTCGATTCGATCTCTATTATACAACATACATCTACGCGACACGTTGCTTGATGCCGTGGGGACACGGCCACCGCGGCCTTGTTCTCTAAGAGACAAACTCCTGATCCACACATGAAACACGTTTCGTATCTGTCTAATAATTTGACATGTGTCCTGTAGTGTACGTGGCACGCGCACAGGAGCAGTTAGACTCCAACATTTTGCTGGGTGCTGTTGTGACGGATCCTACCCCGCTTTTTCTACCTCTACTGTTCCAACTTGCAATGATCCATTCCGGTTACAAAGTCTCGGTGCTGTTCAACTGCGCTCTATCTGGCATCCCTCTCCCCTCCGCCTCCTCCTCCTCCTCTCCCTTTGACTGGCGAAGGTTCTTCTAACCCTAACCAAATTTGTAATCAGGTGACAGAAGCTGAGACTTTACTGGATATTTAGGTCGATTTTGTTGGTTTGATATTTGATTGAATCAAATTTGATTCATTTTCCCATTTATTTGATTCACTGTTGCACATTATCCAATCGTTCTCTCTCTCTCCCCGCCCTTGGTTGGTGATCGTAAAATCCTTTTTTTGATGAAAGGATATTGATCGTTTGGTCGATTGGATGATGGGGAGATGGTGTCTCGCACTAGGATGAGGCCGCAGAATCAACTTTTGTTATGTATTGTCATAAAGATAAGAAGCAACTTTTTGTTCGGGTCTGTTTAGTTCTAATTTTATTAAGTGAAAGGGAAGGGAATAGAAGGGAAGGAAAATTAGAGGAAGGGAAAGAAATAGAATGTGAGTGAAGTATTTAGAAGCAAGTAAGAGGAAGAGGAAGAAAAGAAAATATAAATTAGTAATCTTTTTCGATAGAATTGTACTTAAATTAAGTATGCTGAAAATAGAAAATATATAGTTATTAGTTCTTTCCCCTCTTTCCATCTCATTTTGGAGGGAAAGAAAAATGGCGTAATGAAGGGATGGAGAGGAAAGTTCCCTCCTTTCCCCTTTGTTCCCCAAACGAGGGGAATGAATTCCCCTCTTTTCCTCTTCCCTTCCTTTGACCCCCAACCTTAGAGACCCTCTTGTCCATAGGGGTGTTAACAAGAAGGGATTTTTAGGGTTTAAATACTGGTATTTGAGGTAGTAGAAGTTAATACAATCTTCATATACGCTCATAGTTATATAATTTTAAATCCAGCGAGTTAACAAATTAGTGATTTTAGTGACCCCTTATTTTCCTCCTGGGTTCAGCCGGAGTTCAGTTCAGCTGTGAACTGATATTCTGATGGTTGCATTCTAAATCAAGGCATTAATATTTTTTTCTCCATGCCTTGTGTTTAGGAGAAGAGTATCAGAAGCGCTGTGCGGATATGCGTAGCAGAAGGTCCCGTTCCGCATTTAGTGATCTAGTTCCTGATACGGGAACTTTTACCATTGATGATGAGGTCTGTCATTCCACTAAGCTGAGATCACAGCCATGCCTGCATAAGGTTGTGGCCAACAGGCCAAGGAGATCAATCCCTACGACTAAGATGCTAATGGCCAGGGAGGCAAACTATACAGGAAGAGGAAGGTTTTCTTCTTCTGATTGCTCTCATGTTCTTGGCCAGTACCTGCCTGTTCATGGCCCAACTTGCCTGTACAAGCTGAACAGCCAAGTATATGTGTCGCAGTTCTCCGCTGATGGCTCACTTTTCGTTGCAGGATTTCAGGTATATCCTGTAATAATCATCTTCCACCTGGTTTAATGAGAGGCAATTAGTTTCCTAAAAAAACTGTACATACCGAAGTCATGGCCAATTTGTTTGTCATTGACCAGGGAAGTCGAATCCAAATATACAGCGTTGATAGTCAATGGAAAGTTAAGAAGGACATTCATGCTCGGAATTTACAGTGGACAATTACAGATACAGCACTTTCTCCGGGCAAACATCATCTTGTATGTTTCCCTGCCACCTCTGCATGTTTTCATTTATCTATAGACTCCATATGTCAATGTTCTAGTTAGGAATCAATCTGAAAACTGTGCAATATTGCGAGACATGATATTCATCCAAAAGTTTTTTTTTTGAGAAGAGGAAGGATGGTTGCCAAAAGGCTTAACCATCCAGATTTATTGATGCAAAAGTTAGTTGCATTGGATCATATCATTACAAAAAACATGTTATATTACACCATCCAACTATGCACCATATGCAACGTTTTCAATGTAAATCCATTTGCCTCTAAATGTGGCTCCATTGCGTTGAGACCATATGGACCACAAGAACGCAATTGGGATTGCTCGCTATTGCTTTGATGTATAGATGATGATATCTCGTTGATGACCTCCAAATCGGTATGTTCTCCAAAAATCATGTGCTGAAGTTGTGTTCAACCATTGACATCTTGCCTGCCTCCATACAGCCCTTGACACAAAGCAACCGAAAAAGAGATGATCCAGATTCTCATCACTATCCTCACACAACGGGCACGTGATTCTTATTGCAGGGTACCATTGTGATATAAGGCTTTTAGTTGGCAACCGCTGACATCTGAAAAGCCATGCAAAGATTTTAATATGGACAGGAGTTTTCAGTCGCCAGATAAGGTTACAATCCATCCACGATTCACCATCATTCATCCTATTATCCTCATCCAGCAATTTATATACAACCCGTCCAACCTCTCTAATAGGCAGAGGAGGTTGTCTACTCGTTGATCTGATAGCGTTTCCAAATACCGTTGCAAGGATTCTGACCAACAATCCGCAACAGTAGCCTGTCGATCTTGTGCTAAGGCAGCTAAACGTGGAAAAGACACGGAAAGGGGAGTGGAGAAGGCCCAAGCATCCTCCCAGAAGCGAAACTTTTTACCCGATCCTAAGGATGGGGAGAAGAATTGTCGAAGCTTTGCGGTAACTTACAATATAACCTTCCGGCAAGACAAATGGCCCTGGGATGATGTTGTCCTATTGTCAAGTGGGGAAGTACCATGGCAGGCATGTATGATAACTTACCAAAAATCTTGTTGTTGGCTCAATAATTGGTATATCCATCAATGTTGTCAAACTCGTAAATCGGAGTCGACACGGAAAGTCTGGGTGAACTCGTAAAACGTGAGATCGTAACACGACTCGCCCGATTCTACCGAAACGCTATTTTAAAATATATGTAATATTCTATATTTCTATTAAAATATTTCACCCTGAACATTGAAAAAAATCAGCAATGGTTCATGAACCATGATGCACTAAAGCAAAATAATGAAGAGCATATATAAGTCAAGTTTTCAAAATAAGAAAATATCAATATGATTCAAAGTCGCGAAGCAAAAGGGCGATTCCTCCATCCTCCTCTTCTGCTACCTCCTCTGCTCGCGAACAGGAAGAGGACGCAGGCGCCTCGTCCATGCGTCCTCTTCCACTCGCAAGCAGAAGAGGAGCCCTCCTGTTCTCCCCTGCTCGCTAACAGGAAGAGGACGCATGCAAGGAGAAACGAAGACAACGTCGAGCGGCAATCATCGAAACCAAGAGCGGCGACCAGCGAAACCAAGAGCGGCGATCAGCGAAACCAACAACAGTGAAACCAAGAGCGGCAAAACAACCGGCGAAGATGAAGGCAAAGACGGGCGAAAAAGGAACGGCAAGGAGCGAAGATGAAGGCGATGACCAGCGAAACCAAGAGCGGCGAAAAACGTACCGGCGAATGCAGTGGTGAACGGCGAGCGGCAATCGTCGAGCAGCGAGCGGTGATTGTCGAGCAGCAAAACATGCAGAAGAAGACGTATCGTCGTGCACTCCTATTCATCGTGAGCCACGACAAAAACCTAAAAAGAAAAGGTTAAGAGGTTGACACGACGGCACGCCGTGCCAACTGATTCCACGATCCAGCACGCGATTGCATCGCGTGCTGGACAAAACCGAGTTGGAGACCGATCCAACTCGGTTTTCTTAGATAAGATCGTAAACTCGGCCGATTCCACGAGTTAACTCGCGCTTTTGACAACATTGGTATCCATTTTGACAAGAGTGCGTCATTCATCTTTCGAAGCTCTCGGACACCCAACCCACCCTCTGATTATGTCCAACACACTTCTGACCATGCAACTAGATGGAGGCCCCGACTTGTGCTACCAGAATGCTTCCAAAAAAACCTCCTCCTTAAGACATCGATGCGATTGCAAATACCAATAGGCATATGGAAGAGGGACATGAAATACACGGGAATTGTTGGCAACACTGAGCGGACTAAGATCAACCTACTGGCACACGATAAAAGTCTTGAACTCCATCCTTGTAGTCGTCTCTCCACTCGCTCAATAACTGGAGTCCAATCTTTGTATAGTAACTTTTTGTCCGAGAGTTGTAATCCAAGGTAGGGTAAAGGAAGACTACAGATAGCTGTTTGGAGCACCAGAGAACACCGACCTTCTTCTTCTGTATCCATGCCAAATGGTATGAATGATGACTTGGAATGATTAATGGAAAGACCCGAAAAGTCGCCAAAAAGGTCAATGAGTAAAGTAATCCTTCTTGCTGCCACCTCTGAGATAAAGAACAAGGTATCGTCAGCATATTGCAAAGGGACAAGTGTAACTTGGTTCGGGATTGGGCAAAAACCTGAGAGAATGCCCTCATTGCAAGCTGAAAATGTGCATCTAGCTAGAGCAACCAGCAAGAACAAACAACATAGGGGCCGGCGGACACCCCTGTCGAACTCCACATTGGGATTGAACCCACCCAACAGGACCCTCATTAATAAGAGGAGAGAAAGAAACAATGCATACACACCGTTTCATCCAAGTGATCCAACCGTTTGGGAAGCCATGTCGATGAAGGGAGCTCCAGATGAATGACAAATCTAAGGAATCATATGCCTTGGAGAAGTCAACTTTCTAGAGAAACCCATGTCTACCTGTTCGTCTCCAAAAAGCAATTCTTTCGGATGCCATTGAAAAGCTGTCCATTATAGAATGACCCGAGATGAATGCTGATTGGACCGGATGTATAAGGGAGCCCAAAACCACACGTAGATGGTTTGCAAGAACTCTGGCTACTATAAGATAGATGGCATTTGAAAGTGCAATTGGTCTGAACTCCTCAACTCTTTCAGCTGATGTCTTCTTTGGAATGAGAAAGAGAAAGATTTTTTTCAGTCTCTCAAACTCATAGTTTCCAGCAGCAAACTGTTCCAGCAGCAAACTCTTTGATTACAGCTATGACATCCTTGCCAATAACACTCCAAAATTCACAAAAGAAAAAAAACAGGAAAGCCTCCGCTGTCTCTTCACCTTCATGTCCTCGTAGACATCCTTTCTTTCGTCCAAAAGAAGGCATATCTCCAATAGCCATAGGGAAAAACATGATCTCTTCAAGGCTTTGAAATTCATGCAGCTGATATTTATGATTTCTCACTAAACAATGAAGAAAAACATTCTGTAACTTGGAACGTCTGTCAATTGATAAGCTAAAACCTTTTTCTTCTTGCAGGTTTATGCTAGTCTTACTCCAATCATTCATATTGTTAGTGTGGGAACTGCTGAGACAGAGTCACGAGCTAATGTAACTGTAAGCCTCATTTCTCATAAATCAAGTTTGATGAAGATATGACAAAGTTCACTTTTGAAGATATTTCATCAGGGATTTACTTCTTTGAACTCAAGCATAACCTGATTTTCTCCTTAAAAAAAGCATAACCTGATTTTTATAAATCATTCTACAAATGTGATTTCTTTACTTGTAGAAAAGGTTGCATTTAGTGATGTTAAGATCAAGTAATGTTGCTCCATCAATACTAGGCACGTACTTCCTTGGTTCTATTATGGGCATGTTCCTCATGTTAATGAATATGTTATCATCAGAATTTGTCATTTAGTCCTCTCATTTTTAGGAACTTCATTATAAATCGTCAACTCTGTTCTTTTACATTGTTCATGTTGCGGCTATGCAGAATTTCTTCTCCATACTCATTTTTCTCATAATTATTGAGATTTATGTTTCTTAATATATGCAGGATATTCATGAAGGCCTTGACTTCTCTGGACATGATGTTGACACTGCATATTCATTTGGTATATTTTCAGTAAAATATTCAATTGATGGTCGAGAGCTTGTTGCTGGAAGCAGTGATAGGTCAATATATATCTACGATTTGGAAGCTGACAAATTGACGTTACATTGCGAAGCTCATGAAGTACAACACTTTTTTTTTCTATTATGAGGACCATTTATATTCTTTTCATGTTGACTTAGGTTTTGCTCCATTTCTACTCATATTTTTACTTATAAAAAACTTAATTTTTAATGCTGATGAAGAAGCATGTTTGTTTGGTAGCATAAATACTATGATGACGATAGAGATCAGGATGGAGAAAGAGAATCTTTCTGAGAAACTTTTCTCTTTTTTCTTCTCAGAATGATGTGAATTCAGTCACTTTTGCTGATGAAACTGGTCATCTTATATTTTCTGGGAGTGATGATCATCTGTGTAAGGTGAGCTTCATTGGCTTATGTTATTTTCTGTAGAATGTAGTATGGTTGGTGCCAATTATGAAAATCTCGCAGTAAATTAATTTGGTAAAACCTGGTGAGTTAACAGCTCGCTGGCCTGTTGGGTTGTTGCAGGTAGGTAGGTAACTTGCACAACCTTCCTCCTGCTTCTGCAGGGATATACCATTTTGAGGCTATGAACCCATGACCTCTTGGTTACCAGAGGAGTAATTTAACAAATTGCACCAATGCTTGTCTTTGTATGGTGTCCTGTCTGATGTGCACAATAGTTTTTGTATAGCCATGAAGTTTATCTCCATTTATGAACCTCTAGTGATTATGTTGGTTGGGTACTTAGTGCCTGTTGGAAAGTATCAACAGTATTTAGTTGTACGTTGAGGTTCACATCTTCTGATCTTGATGTGATCATCAGCCACCCAATCCTCAATGGAAGGTGGCCATAGGATTTTTTTACCATAAGTAACTGGTCTTTTGACCCCTTATAT
The DNA here is from genome assembly GCA_030549335.1 of Pontederia crassipes. Lineage (NCBI taxonomy): Eukaryota > Viridiplantae > Streptophyta > Magnoliopsida > Commelinales > Pontederiaceae > Pontederia > Pontederia crassipes. The sequence goes on along the minus strand of JAUKPH010000022.1, from coordinate 4,559,420 downwards.
GAGTCCATATGTTTCCATTCTTGTTCATACACGCATTCTTTTCTTAGCGAGTGATGTGACAATTTTGCAGACATTACTTCTCTTTTTTGGGGGGGACGACGAACATTATTTTTCTTGCCTAGAAGAATACTGAAAATGATGAATGCACTCTCTTAGATGTCAAGTGCAATTCTTTTTAGTTACAAATTTATATAAATAATTTTATTTCTTTATGTGGTTATCATTTCGGAAATGATAACCACATAAAGAAATAAAATTATTTATATAAATTTGTAACTATCTGAGAAATGGGAGGGTTACTCCTGAGAGTGTGATATTTAGTTTCGGTACGGTTCTACTTGACCTCGTTAGTGGAAAGAGAATCCCTCCAACTCATGTAAGCATTTGTTTCTCCTATTTTTATACATTACACCACACTATTTTGTACTTTGCCATCATATTTTGCAATCTGATGGTTCATATTTAGTCTTTTTTTTTCGTTCTCATATTCTATCCTTATATTGTCTTTGGCTACACCAAACGTAATCCCTTATAATATTATTTGTTCTCTTGCTGCATCCTTTTGTTACTATAATTTTATGCATTACATTTTCATTTGCGACAGTAATAGAATACTTTTTTGAGAGGAGTAATAGAATAATGCTTGAAGGTCTCATAACAAGGAATTGGGAAAATGAGTAGTTTAGTTGGAAAGGGAAACATGCTCGATTATTGCTCTTGGTCGATCAAAAGGATGCTCAAATGTTGCATTGTTAGATAAAAGAAAATTTATCATTAACTAAATATCTTTTTCTAGTAGCTCATCCTGCTAAGCTGGTATCAGTTAAACTATCTTTTGAGTTTGTGGCTAATTATTCAAAGGTGTACAATCAGGGCCTGCTGAAGGGCAAAGCTGCCCAAGCAGCTGCTATAGGACCCTAATGACTGAAGACCCCTTGATCTTTAATAGTTAAATATCACAATCATTAATAAAAAAGAGATCATTATTTGTGAATATCAAATCCTAACTCCGCCTATGTTTTATAGCCGGTCCCAAGCCCGGATAAAGGAGGAGGGTTGTGTTAGGCCCCGACAGCCAGCGTAAAACCTTGTCGAATCTCATGAACATGGATCAACGAATTGGCATCGTAAGATCCATGTAGCCGACCCCACCTAGTGGGATAAGGCTTTGTTGTTGATGTTGTTGTTGTTGTGGTTATCATTTCAGTTTGCTAAAATTGTAATGCCTAGAAGAATATTGAAAATGATGAATGCGCTCTCTTAGATTTTAAGTGCAATTCTTTTTAGTTACAAATTTATATAAATAATTTTATTTCTTTATGTGGTTATCATTTCATTTTGCCGTAATTGTATCAGTAGATTTGGGACAGGCGCTGCTTCATGGCAGCAACAAAGGCTGTCGGTGTTCTGGAAGGTCATATAGAAGGAATCACATTTCTTGATAGTCGTCTGGATGGTCGTTATTTCATTTCTAATGGTAAAGATCAGACCACCAAACTTTGGGACATTCGGAAAATGTCTTCCCGCCATGGATATCTCCGACCACCACAATTCTCCGGAGGCTTCCGACGGCGATGCAGATATATCTTCCTCCTCATCCTCATCCTCCTCCTCGTCCACCGGCGGCGTCTCGGTCGCCGCGGTTTCGCTTCCCTCCCCGTCGGAGTCTTCCGGTGGCGTTCACTACGAAGACGAGGAGGAGGATGAGGGGGACGTGTGCCGGATTTGCCGCAACCCCGGCGAAGCAGAAAACCCCCTTCGATATCCTTGCGCCTGCAGCGGGAGCATCAAGTACGTCCATCAGGATTGCCTCCTCCAGTGGCTGAATCATAGTGGCGCTCTCCAGTGCGAGGTCGAGCGGTTCCTTCCCTTCTCCTGTCATTCCTCCTCGATTCACTTCTTTTCAGATATCCTTGCCTTTTCCGATTGGCGTTTGTCCTTTCATTTCAACTAAGGGTTCTCTCTTTTTTTTTTTTTTTGTTTCCTCTCTGGATCTAATATTTTTGCGGTAAACATAATAGGGTTTCACATTTTTGGGAGGTCCTATTTGACATTCGGTCGTTTCCAGGGTAGATCAATTAATGTTTCGCCTTTGGTAAAGTTTGTGTTGTGAGTTATGACATGTAGACATAAATCTCTTGCTATAAGTAGACGAATGAATTATATTTGTTTTTGTTGTCTTAGAAACCGATAGCTTCTTGGTGGAAGAGACTCATAGTATGAACATTCAACTCTTCCGAGAGTCCTGATGATTTAGTGCAATAAAGTCTTATTCTAGAATATTTGATAGAGGTAGAAGAATTCCTAGTCTATCTTGTTGCATATGGCTATTGTGGGGAAATTGTGATGTTTAAACGACGTTTGCTGTAAATTGAGAGGTCAAATAATATATTACACCTGAAACCTGTGGTTGTGGCTGATTATGGTTGGTGAAATTGGTTTGTATATATATACATATTATCCATATATATGGATATGTTTCTATATATGAAACTCTCTTTCAGTACTTAGTATCTGTTTCAGCTATCCTGTTTAACTTCCTATAGTTCAGATCACTTCTTTTCAATTTTTCATTTTATTAGCTGCACATTAGTTGAATATTACTATTGAAAGAATGTTATGATCTGTTATCTTGCTGTTTCTTTCACTGTGTTGGTAAAACATGAAACTGTTGACTTACATTCCATTTATTAATTTCGTAAATAACCTTTTTTGATTTAAGAACTATTTTTCTCGATGGATGCAGCACTATCATGTTTTCAGGACTGGTGATACTATCGTGCTTTGTGTTTTCTCCAAGTTTTAGTGCTTAATGTAGTGGTATACAAACTTTAGTTTTATTTTTGAAACATGCATGGTACCTATTTCTTTTAGAAGTGAAATTCAGTTCCAGCATTTAGACTCGGTTTCAATAGCCCTCATTGTCAAGTCTTCAACAAATTACTCTAATGAAGTTTGATGTCCTTGGGATAAACTTAGTCAAGTTTGATTTGCTTCATGATTGCACTTTCTTTGTTAATAAATTTAACTTTTCGAAATTCCGCCTATGTTTTATAGCCGGTCCCAAGCCCGGATAAAGGAGGAGGGTTGTATTAGGCCCCGACAGCCAGCGTAGAACCCTGTCGAATCTCATGAACATGGATTAACGAATGCGTCGTATGATCCATGTAGCCGACCCCACCTAGTGGGATAAGGCTTTGTTGTTGTTGTTGTTGTAGTAACATGTAAGTTAATTTTTTTACTCATTGTCTTCTTACTGTTAAACCATTTTATGAGTGTCTCTTACATGTATTTTTATTACATAATTGTGACTTTAGGTTGCCAAAAGGACTTATTCATATTAGTTGAAACAATTTCAAGTGCCTTCATTCATGACGGCATTGAGATCTTTTCATTCTTGCCAATAGATTTTCTCTTGCTTTTATCTATTCTTAGAATCAATGTCAAAAACTTTTCTGATTTGCTTATTTCTCATTATCACATTGACATATTTCTTGTATCTTCATATGCAATTTTTCTGTCCATGTTTGCTGGCTGAATAAGTGTCTTCGTTTTCTCATTCTTGAAGTTAGTGACAGAAATGAAATATGTGCAAATTTGTGCTAGCAGTACCATCTCTTGTTCTGTAATTTGATGGAATAATAACTTTTGTAGTTCACCCGAATGATATCAATTAGGTTTGTCATTATTTTTCAGCCTCTAAAAGAAATGCAGCAGTGTGATTTCATTACTGCGGTTTTACTCCTCTTTTTCATGCATAAGGTCATCACTATTGACTGAAAATATGGTATATGATAGTGGAATAATAATGAAGATTCAAATTGCTTATCCTCATTTAACTTGCAATTGTACAATTTCCATTAGATTAATTTCATTATACAATTTTCAGTTAGATTATAATCCTGATGAGTTTTTCCATTGCAATCATTATCAGGTTAAGGTTTTTCAGCTTGGTTAAACTTGGACTATTTATCTTATTATTTGTTTGTTAAACAAAAAGCTGCCCATTTTATGCAGCTCCACCCCAAGAACCTCAAGATGGGATAACAGATGGATGGATTGTCCACATGAGATATGAAAACTGAAGCATCCATGTGATCAGTCTGTAGCAACATATCGTGGTCATTCAATTTTGTGCACTCTAATACGCTGCTATTTCTCCCCTGCATTCAGGTTAAGTGCTCTTGAAACTGGTCTCTCGTTTTTCCTCAGCAAAGTTGGACAGTTTGCTTGAACTTTGTGAATTTGTCAGTTTTGCATATACTTGTCCAAACTTTTGGGGAACGCACATATAATTATGACATGGAATGTGTCCTAACCACTTTAGGTAGGCTTGAATCCTTTGAATTTTCTCTAACCTTGTTTTTTGAAGTACAGCACAGGACAGGTACATATATACCGGATCGAGTGACGAGTGTGTTTATATCTATGATGTGGTATGTATGATTAATCCTTCCTTCCCTCGAGCACATCTGAGATGTCATCTTCGCATTATGATTCATTTATATTGCATATAACATCAACTCTCTTTTGCACCTATCTTGAGGATCAAAGCACATCATCATGCTGGATGCACAATAATGTATTGACTAACGATGTAAATGTTGCACTATGCTGTTAAAAACTTTAGGTGACTGGAGAAATAGCCGCAAAACTTGCAGGGCATGAGTCCATCATAAGAGACTGCAGCTGGCATCCCTTCTTTCCAATGCTTGTGAGTTCCTCCTGGGATTGCACAGTCGCCAAGTGGGAATTTCCAGGGGAGGAGGATAATCTGTCTTCTGTGGTTAGGCAGAGAAGTAGAGGCAGGAGCAGGAGATACATCCCTTGAATTATAGGAAAAATCATTTATCTATGTACCTCTAATGAGGTTGGCACGCTTATGCACATATCAAAGGTCAAGTTACAACTATCCATTCTTTCCACAAGTCAGTTTGGGAGAATCTTTGGAATGCCTGTTTTATGTGGCTCCCTATAATATCATCATTATAGGGAGCGGGGCCTTTGGGTCAGATTATTGAAACAGCTCCGCTGGTGTAATCTTGTGTCTCTGTTCCATGGAGTTGTTACTGTCATGTCTACTTTTCTGATTGAATGTAATTTCACAATGGTATCGATAGGAATCCAAGGATATTAACCTTTGTGGTCAGCGGACACCTAAGCGTGGCTTAATCTGATCAGATTAGGATGTTTAATTACCAGAACATAAGTTGGATCCTTCATTGTCATTACAAATTAAAATGCATCCGTCACTTGCCAGTTCATCAATAAGTTTGGACATGATGGTCTCTAACAGGGATCAGAGGTAGAACCACAAATTAAAGCTACAACAGACAACACATCCAACAATCCAGCACTTAAAAACTGATACTTTCTTTAAGGCGAATTGCTGAATCGATCCTTGGGTATTTGTTTGATAGGAAAAAGAAGAAAAAAATGCAGTAGAGGGTAATTGTTAAGAGGATTTTGACAAACAGATAAGCAACCAAGAAGGGCCCATAATTTTTTTTTCAGCGACATGGCGATTTTTTTGCAGGTGGCCTCTTCAAATTTTGCTTCTCCGTTCGCCAAAATCCTCGAACAATTACCCTCGAAAGTATTAGTTTTTAAGTGCTGGATTGTTGGATGTCATCTGTTGTGGTTCTACCTCTCATCCCAGTTACAGACCATTATGTCCAAATCTAGTGAACTCTGAGGTGCTCCTCAGTAGCGACAGCGCCTTGTCCAAGTTGAGCTTGGCAGTTCTCGTCTGCCCCTCCATCTCCGACAAGGAAAGTTTGGCGTCCGTCAGCTTCCTTTCGAGCTTGGACTTCACAGCTTCCATTGAACCAATTTCGATTCCTTTGTGGTCACTATCGACGACGAGGTTATTCAGTTGGCCCTTGACAAGTTTGAGCTCGCTTGCTGTTTCCTCCTTGTTCTTCGTTAGCTACTCAATTTGAAGCCCCAGGGTTTCCCTTAGGTGAAGCTGAACATCACGCTGAGCGCACTCGACAGCTGCTTGCAGCCGGGATGTTGAGCTCGGTGCTCTTCTTGTGATGTTCTTGGATCTTGGCCTCACTGTGGACAGAAGACGGTGTACTTCGCTGCGCAGCTCAGATATCTCTATCTCCTCCTTACCATTTAAATCAGCAGCCTCATTGGAGATATAACACCCCGAGACTTTCCCCACACAATTCTACACAAATAATTTTTGCGAAAAATAAATTCTACAGGGAATACTATTAAATCTAAAAATCCATAATGTCAAAAGAGCTGGTCCATAACTCCATAATATTAAAAGTACGGAAAAATAATAACTAACAAATAAATATTGTATGACACAAGGTTGTCAATATCGAGAGTCTAACTAAACTGGTTTTGGATCTTATAAACTCGTATCGTGAAATCATATTGTAAATTCGTAGAATCTATGTTCCAAATATATTTAATTAAAAAAATTATAATATTGTCAATAACATTACCACATTTGCAGCTATGCTATATAATAATTAGTCATGGTGAGCATGTTAACTTTATTTATTAAAAAAAATTATAACATATAGTATTGCCTAAGTAGATGATAGAATAATATAACAAAAAAATGACAAACAATAAATTTTAACAATTTAAACTATATATTCTATTACAAAATATGTGATGCTCGTGAAATACATGATAATAATTATCTTCTGAAAATAAGAGCTATTTGAGCTAACAAATAAATAAAATTTGTATCACGAAAATATAGATTATGAAATAAAAGAATGAATATCCTAAGTTGTGGTTATACCTATCTTACCAAAAAAAATTATTAACTTAGATTGCATGACAATTTTGAAGGTAAGACTCAGTAAATGCAAAAGAAAAGGAACATAATAGTGGAATTGAGATTTATGAAAATAAAGTAAGATATAAAAAGGAGAAAATCCGACTAGAAGATTATCATTGACAAGGGAAGCTTATGAAGCTAGAGATGATCAAATAAGGGTGAATTAATACAATAATCAAGTATAACGTTGAATTACTTGTAGTGAGACAAAAGATGAAACAATTATAAGATTGAACTAGTTTCGAAAAAAAATTAATTCTTAATACTAACAATAATTTTTCGTGATTAGAGGAATGAATAAATTCAATTATTATGATAGAAATAATATTTAGGAGAGAAACAATCATATTCATATTTGTCAATTAATACATTTTAATCCAAGTCTACTTTTATCATTTTCTTATGTGGAACATAGACTCTAAGATTCCACAAGTAGACTCTTAAGAGTTAACCGAGTTTAACGAGTTTAAAGAGTTAATTCGTGAGTCAACTCGAGTTTTGCATTGTCCAATATGTGATGAGGATGTTTCAAGCAATTGAACAGAACACAACCAATCAAGGAAGGAGCAACATCAAAGTGTGATGAGGATGACGAAACATAGCCAATCAAGAAAGGAGCAACATAAGGAAGTTCCTCAACTTGAACCCACCTTACTTCAACGGAGAGATGGATCCCGACAAGGTTGATGCTTGGTTGGACGATATCTCCAACATCCGCCCGATGATACATTATTCGAGGACAAGGTGAATTTGGCAACTCACCAAATAATAGATTGGGCAAGACAATGATGGAGAAGGGTGACAAGTACCAAGTTTAAAAATGAAGAGGTCATCACTTGGGAAGAATTTATGGATATGTTCGAGGAACAATATTTTTCTTATATGTGAAGAATGGAAAGTTGGCTGAATTCCTCCCATTGAAACAAGGTAGCATGAGTTTGAATGAGTACTTTGCCAAGTTCATTAAGTTGGAAAGATATTGTGACCTAGTAAAGGATGAATGAATAAGAGTGGATCGTTTCATCCATGGCCTCAACTATGGTCTCAAGGTGAGGTTGTTAAGTGGGCAACCCAATACCTTGCAAAAGGCAATGTCAAGGGCCACAAAACTAGAAAGAGAATATGAAGCTCGCAATGATGTCAAGGGCAAGTCATCGAAAAAAGGGTGCAAGGGAAAGTAAGGTGGGCTAGAGCACCTTACAAGTCCCACCAAAGGGACAAGGAAGGGACACTCGGACTCCATGCTCGTATTGTGGTAGGTATCATGGCAGCGAGTGCTATCGCAAGACGAGTGCATATCTTAATTGTGAGAAGAAAGGACATTTCACAAGAGAGTGTCCTAAGGAGCGAAATGATAACCTGGACAAAAGCAAGGGAAAGATGATTGGGATATCTCGGCAAGGAAAAGCCTACAATATGATAGTTGAGCAGGTACTTGATTAGGGGTACAACTCTTATTTCAGTCCAATGATAGTTCAGTCCAATGATGTGGTACAAGGTATGCTACTTATCGCTGACCACATACAAAAGTTCTATTTGATTAGGGGGCAACTCTTATTTCATGTTTATGAATTTTGCTAACTTGTTTACCTTGAAGGCTTAAGCTATGTATTGTCCTCTAGAGGTTGTGACACGCTATGGCAACTAGAAGTTGGATGCCATAAGTGCCCATACTTGTAGGAAAAAATGAACCTTGCCACCAATTTGATGTTGTTACCAATGAAGGATTATGATATAATTCTAGGTCCGAATATAACATTTATGTCTTCTTACTTTATATTTTTTTGAAAGTATCTTCTTACTTTATGTCTTTGATTTTTAAATTGACTCTAGATTTAGGGTTGTGTTGTTTTATTAACTTTTCTATTTCTTGAATGACCTTAAAATTGATTATAGTATTATGAGTTTAAGGCATAAATTCTTGCATTATTTTTTAGTGATTATGTGCACGATGGTGTAAACACAATCTTGACTTGCATTTCACGCAAATGTGTTCATCCATGTAACATGCAATTCTGGATATTATCAACAAATAAGTGGAATACTTGTTGCCTTTGTGATATCATATTTCCATATTGCGAAATTTGGAAGTCAAGTGGACTTGAACAATGCTCTCCTTTATGGAAGATGACCCCCTTGACTCTTAAAAGGTTATGCTAGCTTTTTGGAGAATGTAGATCACTTGTTGGATCCACAATTGGTGCTATCATGATTTGATATTTAGTTTGGCGAAGTATTTGGCATCTTAAACTTGATTATGCAAGTCTTCTATTTGTAGAAGAGGATATCAATTCTTAACTTTGATCTTGTTAAGGGCTCACTAATCAATGCACATTATCCATCTGCCATCTTTCTTCGACATCAAAGAGATGACTTATTGCTAAAGTGTAACATCCCCAAGTTTGGGAGTAACACACCCTATCCATCAGCTCAATGCTATTTCTATTTGACGAGTAGGAGGCATCACTCTTGGTTCCATAAATAACTCATGTTGTTGCAGTAGTTTCTTCATCTTAACCTTGTTGCCTTCATCAAGTTCTTTAGAAATCACTTCTTGAATTTTCCTTTCTTGTGATGCCTTCTTAAGAGAAGGACTAACTTCTTGACCCAAGCACTCACCATCTTCTTTACTTGTGCAATTGTGGCCAGTCCTATGGGCTTTGTTGATCTCTTACCCTTCACAAGAAATTATTGGCCACTTTTTACGAATCTGTACTTCATATCTCTTCAATAGAAGATGTCATCTCTATCACACATGAAGAACAAAAAATTATCTGGTTGATGTCAAGAGGCGCTACCTCACATGATACCTCATCAATGTATCGCCCGATGATGGCAAAAGAAAAAGTGCACTACTGACTGATTTGGACCTCAACTTCTTTTTTATCCATCCAAGAGTATAGGGTTTTGAATGAGGTCTTGTCTCCAAATTCATCTACTTGACAAGAGTCTCTAATATCAAGTTCTTTTTACTGCCTGGGTCGATGATAGCTTTGATCACAAATTGTTTGGTTTGATGTTTAGCTACAAGAGGGCTTCATGATCTTCATCCAATGCAAGAGGTTGCTTTGAGGTAGATGGTTGTCTCTTGGGTTCAGCCCTTCATTGTCTTGCTACAAGAGTTAGTGTAGGATCACCCTAGTCCACAACATCTTCTTCATTAGATGTTAGTCACATTGTCTCTCAGTCGATTATTTTGATTCTTCTTGGCACCATTCTTTCAATGATCTAGAGTTAATCTCGGATATGCAAATGAGCACTTGTGCTCATTGTATCCTTCCTTATTACAGTTTGTACACCAAAGAGTTTTCCCCTTTCCCTTTGGAACCTTCATTTTTTATGCTGTAAGGTTTTGATTTTGCTTCTACTCTATCAAGGTCTTCAGAAATGTCATAATCTTCACAAACTTGGCATCCCTTCCTTTCAAAGTATTTTGACTTGGAGAATACTCCAGTACTCCAAGTTTACCATCGTAGAGAGAAAAATAGAGAGAAAATAAAAGAACTAATCTCGACAAATCTCAATATGAGCTATGATAAAACTTGATGGTGCTGTCAGATCGCGAAATTTGGAGCTTCAAAATGGACTTGGAATGATGCTCTCGTTTTGTGGAAGATGACCCCCTTGCCTTGTACAATGTTATGACAGCTCTTTGAGAGTATAGATGACTTGCTAGTAGTTGTTAGGTAGGTATTTTCTTTGTGTGTTTTGGTACAGACAAGATGAACCATAGAAAATGAGGGAGGAGAGTGAGAAAGGAGACTTGTGAAAGCTTTGAAAAATCAAAAGATTAATTTTCTCTTTCACTCCCCTTGACATATATATGTCCACTTAGTGGAGGTGAGCTGTGGTGAAATATCTAGCATTAATGGTTGTATAGTACAAGTATGATTATATTTTGTTTTATTATTTAATTGCATCCAAAGATGGTTTTAAGCAACATAACTGATCTGAGCAAACATAACTAATATCAAAATCATAGGCATACATGAATCGCCTTGTGATTTGTTCTTTGATGTAATGACTACTGAGTGATGACATAATAGTATAACACTTTACATTAAAAGAAGGATAGAAAAGACTAAGTAAATTCCCACCAATAGAAAGTAAAGTGTTATACTTTCTATTGGTATGAATGCAAAGTATTTTTGTATTTATCTCATATTCCATTGCGTTGATTTGAGGCTCTGTATCACTTTTAGATGGCTGCATGATCGGGCCCTCCATTGACTTTAGGCCCATTTAAAGATACCACAACAGCAACATTTTTAGAGGGGTGAGGTGTTATCTAGAATATTCTATGCTACATCTACTTTATGACTAGAAGGAAATTATTTGTATTTTTTTAATCTAACTCAATATTTTGATTTTGACTTGTACATCTTTCTCATAATTAGTACATACAAAATTCTAGATCATGCTAGCGATCCTTTAATTTGCCCTTCAATAAAAAATCAAAATTTTAAGTCCACTTGCTGACTTGCATATTTGAGTTTAAGACTAGCTTATACAGGTTGGATCTTTCACATTCATTATTGGGAAACGCTAGTCCTGTGAGGTTTTTAAGGACCAGTAAAGTGTCACTTTTTATATGTGGTTCCAGCTCTTCGTCTAGATGATTCAAGTAAAACGTCATTTTTCTTTGTGTAGTTCTAGCACTTGAGCTACAGGATCAGTAATTAGTTGTTTCAAATTTGAATTGGTTTATTAATGAAAATATATGTTATTTCTAAGGGGTTTAAAATGATAATGTTTTCATTTAAATCAATGAACTTTATTGGGCTCGCATCAACTTATTGCATTTCTAGTTGAACAAGATGAAATGGTCTTCAGCAGATTTTGATTGAAACTTATAGTCCCTTCTGTTTGGGCTCCTCCACTATGATCCCATAAGTTGTTATGCTGTGGAGATGTTTCATGTCCATTATTATCTTGAATATTTAACTATGTGTTTTTATTATGAGACTTATAGTTTCTTTATTCATCTCGATCATGATAGCTATCTAATTAACAATCTTGTTGTAGCAGGCAATCCAAAACAAAGAGAGCACCAAACGTAGAGCTAAATCGAAGAGAAAGGCACAAAGAGCAGCGTGCTAATGGCAGAAGCTGAAGTAAGGAAGGTGGCAAACCTTTTCAAGGAGATTGATATGTAATTCCTTTTTCCCTATTGTGACAGCCTATGACCATTTTATTTCTTGATACAGTTTACCAGACATTACAAGAGAAATAGCCATGGAGGATGAAGAAAAACAAAGGATTGAGGGCCTCAATCCTTTGTTTTTCTTCATGCTCCTCAGCTATTTCTCTCGTAATGTCTGGTGACCGCATCTTGCTGCTGGAAGGTCTTGACTTATCCAGAGGCCTGCCTTACTACGACAAATTAATGTCAAGTGGTGGAGTAAGGCCTAGACTGCTTGGCTCCATCACGGTGACCGAAACACAAAATTTTTTCACATTCAAACCATTATCCGCCATAAGCAAAACCTCATTCATCAGGTCCATCTTGACTCAAGTGAGGTCATCACCCAGCCCCAACTGATTGAGAAACATTTTGTCGATCATTATGTTAGCCTCAGTAGTGCACTGCCGGCCCAAGCCATTTCTTCTAACCTCTGGCCTAATGTACCCACCTATGATCCTACCATCTTTCCCTCACTTACCAAGCCCATTACTGACGAGGAGGTCCGTTTGGTCACCTAGGGCATGCCATCCGGTCATGCGCCAGGCCCGGATGGATTCACTCTTGGCTCTTATCGAAATTATTAGGATATAGTGGGCACCGTATAACCTATGCCATCAAGCAGGCTTTTGAAAACAACCACCTTCCTACCAATTGGTGTAAAACCCCCCTCATCTTTATCCCCAAAAAAAAAACCACCACCACCCCCCCCCCCCCCCCCCCCTTTCTCCCTCCCCTCCCCTCAACCATCAAAGACTATAGCCCCATCTCCCTTTATCATGTTTTTGCCAAAATCCTAACCAATTGCCTCAAGCCTTCGTTGGATAAGATAATCAGCACTTCTCAGACTGCGTTTATCTTAGATCGGAACATCCAAGACAACATTTTACTGGCCCAGGAGCTCTCCCACTCCCTTTGGTGGTCATGTTCAGCATATGCTGATTAAAATCGATATGAAAAAAAGTCTTTGACAGTGTTTCCTGGGATGCGGTCATCCACATCCTCAACCTCATTACTTTCCTCACCAATTTATCACCTGGATTAATCTCTGTATCAGGTCCCCTATTTTCTCGTGTGTTATCAACAAAAAATCGTCACCTTATTTCGAGGCTCATCGTGGCATCTGCCAGGGCGATCCACACTCACCCTATCTCTTTATTATTGTCCTAGATTTTCACATCACTATTACATATGCATGTGGGGTCGGGCCGCATTAGTCCTTTCAAACTCAACTCCTTCTCCCTTAGTCACCTCATGTTTGCTAATGACTTACTTGTCTGCATCCGGGCCACCCAGGCCAATGGTGGACAACTTGGAACAGTCCTATCCTCATATGAATCCCTCACATGCTAACGTATTAACTTTCTTAAGTCTGTAGTCTATTTTCCAAGTCACCTCAACCCTTGTAGGCGTGAGGCGCTCATCCATTGCCTGGGTATCTCTCAAGGGTCCTTCCCCTTCACCTACCTGGGTATTCCTATTTTTGTTTACTACATTCCCGTCAGGGAGCAAGGATTTATTGTTAAACATTTTACCGCCAGACTTTTTCAGTTGGCGGCGTAAACTCTTGACTCAGGATGGGCATACTACTCTCATCAACTCGTGCTTCCCCTCCCTTCCCACCTACTTTCTAGGGACAACCTACATCTCCGCGGGCACTCTCCGCTCGTTGGAGCGCCTTACCAGAACTTTCCTATGAGATTCTGGTCATGGTCGGAGAGGGCTCTACTTGATTCGTTGGTTTACTGTTCAGCTTCCCCGAGATGAAGGAGGTCTATGTATTAGGAACATCCACCTCGTTCATCTCTCATTACTTGCAAGAAGAGTACTTAGCCTTCTTAACAACTAACAATCCCCCTGGGCGAGCCTGGTCCAAGCTAAATATGGAACCTTATGTCTCTGGAATTTTTTGCCCTCAAAAGGTATTGCTTGGTCCTGACGTCTTATCCTTGATTCTCTTCATCACCTCCGCTTGGGGTTTATCAAGTCTATTGGCTCCTATCTCAATACGTCTATTCTTTTTTATCAATGGATATCGCCTATCTCGTTAATTAGATTGCCTACTTACCTAAACATAGATTTTGATCTCAATACCTTGAAAGTATCAGATCTCATTATCAACTTTACCTAGAACACCCCCTTTTTGTACCAAATCTTTTGTAAATCAATTTGTGAGTCTATTTACGGTATTTACATTCCTCGCTCTGCCGTGATGACGTGTGAGTTTGGGCGACCGATGAACATGGTCTCACTAATGCTAGCTCCATTTATAAATTCATGTACCACCAGGCTTTGTCGACACTTGTGGCAGGACGACAACCTTGGACTGCGATCTGAAAAATCTCCGTTCCTCCCAAAATTCATTTCTTCCTTTGGAAACTTTTCCATAAACGCCTTCCTATTATATATTACATTCTCAATTTTCACTCCACCATAAACCCTTCTTGTCCCATTTGTGGCCTTGCCATTAAGATAATTTCCCATTTTTTCTTCTCTTGTCCTCTCGCCCTTCAGCTTTGAGATATTTTCCAATCCGATCTCCACTACTCCTTTTGCTTCTTTCCCTCGTGGGATTCGGCTCCTGGATTCATGAGGCGCCAACCTGACCTTCAGTTCAAAAGACACCTTCTATCCATTTTTGCTTTCTACATCTGGTCCATCTAGAATCTCAGGAATGATATCCATTTCAAATCTAAGTCTGCAACTGCCAAGGTGATTTGAGAAAAGGGTATGGCTGGTTTCCATGAATTCTCCTCGTGCACAATCCACACCCCTGAGGCAATCCACCCCCAGAATCCTACCACGATTCAGTGGGAGCTCCCTTCCCCGAATTGGATTACTCTCAATTCGGACGGCTGTACATTCAGGCTAACGGATCGGAGGGATATGATTTTCTGCTCCGCTCTCATTCTGTGCTTTCATTTTTGCAAGCGCCGGTGCTGCTCTCATGCTAGGTCAGCCCTTCACTCTGATTGCTGCTCTGGGGGGTTCACGCATGTGTTGCCATAAGAACAACTCATGTCAAAATATGCACGAATTCAGAAGTTCTGGTTCACTTGATCAGGCGCTCCTGTCCTTGTCCGTGGTGCCTACGCAATCTCCTCTATGATATCTTGGACAACCTTAACAGGATTGCACCTACTTCTATTATTTTCTGCCCAGAGCTCGCAACTCTGCCACAACCACTTAGCTAATGTTGATCGTCAAAATGACGAGTATTTTTTGGTGGACGGTCTTTTTCCCGACCTTCATCAATTTTTGTACAATGACTCTTGTAGTAATCCTTCGCATTAATGAATTTTCTTTACTTTTTTTTAAGAAAAAAAAGGCATACAAGACCACTTGTAGCTAAGCAAGAAAGACTTGTAGCTCATTATGCAATCCATTATTAGAGAACATACTGTTTGTAATGTATGTCCCTGATTGAGTTGCTGTTGATGTGTATGCTTGATGGGCATGTTTGTGGTGGTCTGAATAAGCATCTGCTAATTGGTTATGCTATGCAGTACTTTGTTGGTAAGCGGCTTACTAGCTTGTACACTTTTCCTGTTTGTCCCATCTCATTCAGGGTTGATATAATTTTTTCTAAGTATTGACTCGGATAAGTTGCTTTTGACAAAGGAAAAAAAAAAAAGGAAGAAGAAGATTTGACAGTGAACCGGAAGGCTTCCACTAATTCTAATTTCTTCTAAGTCGCCAGGCAAAGATACGGATTCGAAGAGGTGCCTTCCAGACACTTGTCCAAGTGGGGGCTGTATAGGGGAGATGTGCGACGACCTGGCATGCCCCTCTTGGCAATGTGACTCGGTCCCGTCCGGAGTCAACTGATATAATATAATAATATAATATTATTTATAATTTTTTGTGGCTAATTTAATATGAAAATTATTACAAAAAATATTAAACCAATTAAATAATATATATGTTACTGGTTGTTAATTTATATAGTAGTTTTACTTTTATTATTACGATCTAAATTATTACTAACATATATTACCGGATTTTATTCTCTTTGTAACTCTCTTTTATTTGATTTGATTAATATTATGTTTCTATTTTAGCAGTTTTTTTATTATTACTAATATAATAATATAAATTTAATTTCAACCCTAACTTTATTACTAAATTTTATTCTCTTTTCATAGATAACTGTCTTTTATTTTATTTGACTAATAATATGTTTTTATTTTAGTGGTTTTTTTATTATTACTAATATAATAATCTAAATTTAATTTGAATCCAAATTTATTACTAATATATTATTACCATATTTTATTCTCTTTACATATATAATTCTCTTTTATTTTATTTGATTACTAATTTATTTCCATTTTGATTCATTTCCTCCCGTCAAGGTTTCAAGATCTTTCCCTTCATTTCTTATTTGAATTTTAAATCGTTTCCATTTTTGTCTCCTTTCATGATCATAACTTTCCAATTTTATTAAAAATCATTTAAACATTCAATTCCCTAATAAAATCTTTCCATATTTCATTTTCTTTTGAAAAATTAAAAAAAACAATGGGTTGAAATAATTTATTGGTTCGACCCAATTTTTTCTGAGTCAATCTGATTTTTTAATTATTCTAATTTTATTATCAAATCGGATCAGTTTTGTAATCGATTCGCGATCGGACCATTTAAATTGGACGATATTTTTTTTTAAAACTTTGCCTCTGGGAATTGACTGCAGGAGAAGGGAGGAAGACTTCATTCTATCTAAGGTCTTATTTTTCAATGAAAATTTGTCCAATATGGTGATATTACTATTGGGATGGTCGTTAGAGTACACTGATTAGTATTTGAACTGTAACAACCCAAATTTTTGTTAAATAAATAAATAAATATTTTATTTCATTTATTTATAATATTTGGAAAATCATCTTCTAAAATTCGAGAATTATTTAATTCCGAAAATCAAGGGAAATTGGAAAAGATGGTTAAAGAGATAAGAAGGAATCTGAGAGGGATTGGATTTAATTGAGTTGTTATGATAGAAAATTAATTAATCTCATATTTAAATTAAATCTGAGAAATTATGATGTGATAAATTAGTAATAGATGGTCAAGATTGATTCTAAAAGAGTCCAATGCCTAATAGAATTGAAATCTCAAATATACACCTATAAATAAACATTAAAGAGTGGCTGGAAAACTCTTTTTTCTGCCAAATAGAATTCTGCCCACGAGCCCTATTTTTTCTCTCGTTTGCAGCAAACCGAGGTACCCCGAGAACGTGTGGTGGCTGATTTCACAGTCTGCACATAGAAGAAGAAGTTCCAGATGGTGGCCGCAAGTTTCGGAACGAGGACAGAGAACAATCACTGGCCAAAGTTCGGCGTTCGTGCATATTGTCAAAGAAGGGAATTCAGTTGGTTTTTCAGCCAACTTTAGGTACGTAGGGCAGAGAGCAATCCCTATGTCGTCGATTTTTCGCGACATGGAACCCTATCATCTTCTCCTTTGTACCAGGATTCCATTGATATATCGTATGCGTATTTTGGATATCATAGGGCATAGTTATGATAGTTGGAAGGTCGCGTCGGAACGCACTTTTCCGTCGACGGCAGAACCCGGCCCGGGTTCTGCTTTACCCGGCCTGGATTTTTGTTGAATCCGGATCGAGTCGAATTCAAAATCGGATCGGGTTGTCCAACCCGGTACGGGTTTCTATTGACCCGACCTGGGTTCTGGCTTCGGCTCGAATCGAGTCGAGGTGCGAATTGGATTGAACGTGAATCGGCCGACCCGGCCAAGGTTCACCATATACCCGACCCGAGTTTTCCATGGCCGAGGTGATATCGGTCATTTCCGAACACGACTCAGGATTTCACCCGACGTGGGCTGGGTTCTGGGGACAGAAAGTGAAATTGGGATATTTTAATATAGATAATTGAATAGTTACTATAATTATTTTTTATTGTATGGTTTACAGATATGACATCATCAAGCTTTTATTAGATTTGATTTGTGATAATCCTCATCGTTACCATATCATATCTTGCTACTTATCATGTTATTGATCCAGTAGTTTTTCCCTGATTGGGTTCTTGTCTAACCTAAAGTAAATTATTAAAGATAGGATTTTAAGTTAAACAAGATAAAAGATGAAAACTGTTGGGTCTCCATATTTCCGATTGTCTCTAAGCCCTTTGGGCCATTATTGTTATAGTATTGTATGGGGCAAATAGTTTACCTAGAGATTTGAGACGTCATCTTTTAGGGAAGCTATGGCTGTCTGTGATGGCCATAGTCTCCTGCCATCACGAAGACATTGTTAGCGCTATCATTGGAGGGCAGCTTACCGTGACACTGATCCCCCACTGGCCTACAAAAAAGAGACATGGAGTTTCCCATAATTGGTTGAGCGCTCCCTAATTGAACTGAATTGAATTGAATTGAATGGAAATTGAAATTAAATAGAATTGAATTGAACCCTAGTCATTTGGATTTTGACATTGATTGGCTTTGCCTCCGCCTATTGAATAGAATAGAAATTAGTAATTGACCGATGACCACAAATATTGACAATGAAAAATTGTTAAATTGGATAGATGCCATAGTGATCAGACATAATTGATAATTGATATTGATTGATCCCTTGATCTCTTACCTCATCTTTTTATTGATTCATGGCCTTATTGATATATATATATATATATATTATTTTATTATTGAGCTCTTCCTATATAGTTTTATCATGTGCTCTATTGATTATCGTTCATTATTGATTATTGATTCTTGAGCACTATTGATATACTTATTATTATGGTTAGACCCTACGTACTGAGTATTTTTATACTCATAAGTTTTTTCCTACATCTAGATTCATGCAGATGAGAGAATAGAGAATGGTGATGCAGGTGGCCAAGTTCAGTGACAGAGATGTTGCACATGGTGGAGGACTTAGTCCTAATGAATTATTGGATTAGTTTATTTTCAGCAAAAATTTATTTACATAGAATTGCGTAGCGTCTTTCGGATGACTCTGAGCACGTGATAGTCACGTAAATCTCGAAGTATTACATGAACACTTGAGATTTGACACTGAGTTCGATTTATTTTCTACATATTTGAACCAGCTCCTCCTCAAGTTCTTTTGACTGAGATTTTTGGTTCCGTAAGGAAGCTGAAAGTATTTAAAGCTCCCTGAAAGTCATTGTCTATACTTGATTATAATTTACTGAGTCAATTTTTTCTTTCCCCAAGGGTTCGGGCTTGTTGCACTCTTGTAAGAGACCGGTATAAAAGCTTTGAGAAAAGAGAAAAGAGGGTTGCTTTGCTTGTTCCAAAGGCCAAAGGAAAAAAAACGTTCTATTGATTTCATATATATATATATATATATATATATATATATATATATATATCTTTAATAATAGTACTACTTTGCCTTCATTTCTTAGGGGGGAGGACTGAGGAGGTCGGGGACATCGTAGTGCTTTATTTGTTTTTAATTTGCTTATGTAAGTAGTGCAAAGCTGAGCATTAGACTTGGATCATGGCCACGGGGGAAATGCATGGGCTGTCCATTTATTTTAAATCGAGTAGTAAAGAATCAGTAGACCAGGCACTTTGGGAGCTCAATAATGGATGGATGAGTAGAGGAATTGGGAGGAGGTGGTTCTGGTTCTATGGAAGATTGGAAGGGAAAAAAACAGAGTTGGCTTCGGGAGGAAGGGCACAGAGAATATCAGGATGATGATGTGGAGGAGGAGCCAACAAATATTGTATTGATTGTTTTTCCTGTTTCTGCTCATTTTTGCATGATAAAAGCCAAATCATGTTGTAGAATCTCAGAATCTGAACAAAACCAATATATTTGACAAATGAAATCAAATTGGACATTTCCTATCGACTTTGATTTTTCAATTAAATCGGATTATAATAAATGAATAGCCTTGGAATGCACATAAATAATAGGGTTATTTTTTCTAACCACCCCTGAACTATCACAATTTTTCACATCTAATCCTAAACTACGAACTTCATTTTTTTATAAGGTTTTCAGAATCGGATCGAACCAGCCGGTCTGTGCGGTTCAACCGTGAACCGGTTGTCTGTCCAGTCTGAATTTATATATAAAACCAGTTTTGTAAAAAAAAAACCAGTATGAATCGGAAAAATAAGTAAAATCGGGTTGATCGGACCATTCTGGTTCAACCCGGTTTTTTTTATTAAAGAAGGAAACTAATGGTATAAAATGGAAACTTTCAAATATAATTTTGAAAGATAAAAAGGAAACAAAAAAAAATCGGATGAAATGAAGTCTAAAATCATGGAAGATTTGAAAAATAAAGGGGAAAAAAGGAAAGCAAAATTGAATAATAAGAAAGTTACCTTTCATAATAATAATGATGATAATTAACAATCTATTAGTCATCTTAATTTTGGGTAGCATTAACTTTTCGAAGCATAACAGGAAATTTTAAAACTAAAACAATTCATCTCTAATTTTTTAAAAAAAGTATAAGAAATTAAATGAAAACATTATGCACAATGCAGGAATTTTATTTATAGAAAAAAAATTAGCTTTAAGAAATAATTAGGGAAGAAGAATTAAGAATAAGTTAATTGTAATATAATTAATTAATATTGCATCACTAGTATCATATAATTAATAAAACACGCTGATAATACATTTGTGATTATGATTTTGAATAAGTCTTAATTTTTCATATATAATTAATGATTTTTCACATAACTTTATTATTACTAATGGTTTATTATTTATATACTATATTATATTACTTATGAATTCTCTATTCAAATTTATTAGAAAAATTATTCTTTTAATATAATTCGATTCAATCCGGTTGAACCCGATCGGATCGTGACCCAATTAGCCATCCAATTCGATCTTCGATCCGATTATGAAATGGTTTTTTGAGTACCTAAATTATCACTATTTTTTCAATTGATCCTTCCGTCCAATTCCATCGACTTCTTCGTTATTTTATTTTTTTCGCATTTGTGAAAAGTTCATTATACCCTTGTCTTAAATGTTAGTACATTTTTACATAAAATCCCCCCTCCTCCTTTCCCGACGTCGGCGTAGGGAAAGAGAGAAGAGAGGGGGGGGAGTTCCGGTGCCCTGCGCATGTTAGCGCAGGGAAAGAGAGGGGGTCACCGCCCCTCTCTGCGTGCGGCGACACCCCACCCCCCCCCCCCCCCCCCCCGCTCTTTCCCGGCACCGGCGCCTTGCACACGACGCAGAGGGGTGCGGCTACCCCCCCACCCCTCGCTCTTTCCTGGCACTATGCAGGGAAAGAACGAAAGGGCTCTCCCCCTTCTTTTCCTGCGTCAGCGTGCGTGTCACGGGGCGTTTCCCGTGACACGAAGCGTGAAGCCTCGCGGCACCAGTGCCGCTCAACTTATAGCCATCGGCCGCTTAGCGCCGAAAACATGGAACACATGCAGCCGTCCCGCACTGCGTAATATTGCGGAGTACCAAGTTATCCGCCCTTAGGGCATTTATCTTGTAAGGTCGTCATTATGAATGGCCAAGTATGTGACGTTCCCATAGGATACGTCTTTTGCATCTTCAATATGTAACAAGACTCCTATACCTACGGTACATTGGGAGGAGTCCACTAGTGCCTTCCGAGGCCCAATTGTATGTTATGTTTCATCATATTTAATACAAATAAACTTTCCTTTAATTCTAGTGTCATGGCCTTGAGCGTGGGGTGGCAACCCACATCGGTGTCCCTTCGTGGTGTCCCGTGGTCCCTTCGTCGTCCCTTCGGACTTTAAGCGCCCAAGCGCCTACATTAGTACCGCAACACGCTAATGCCACGGTCTCGTGACGAGTAGTCCAACTCTCTAGTCATGTCCGTGATTGAATGTCTATAAGAGCGACTCTCGGCATAGTCGTCTCGACCATAAAACTTCCGCTGCAAACCCAAAACAGGCTTGGCTAAGTGCCTATCCGCCTAGTCGTCGCACGTGGTCTAGTGTCCGAGAATGACCCCGTGACAAGTGGTATCAGAGCAGTTCTTCTTGCTCGGATTACCCAGCGACGATGACTCGCTTGTATCGTCACAACGTGCCCTAGCGTAGGAAATGTGCTTCCGCCCAAATACTCTATCACGCTCAGGCGCACTGGTACCATGGTCTTTAATAGTGGACGCCAACGAGGAATGCATGGCAAGCCTCCTCGCCGCACGCCCAATCGTGCCCCGCAGTATGTTCCTCATACACCCGTGTCGTGTCAAGGAACGTCCGTCATGCATCATGATGGCGGATTGATCGCCCCGCCTAATCGGGACGGTCATGCGTCGCTCACTCGAGCAGATCAACCACCCCAGGTATACAATCGGGAATCCTGAAGGGTCGCGCTGCGTCAAAGAGTGGCCATATGCTCCGCATGATGGTCTTGCGCTGCTCATATCATGAGATCGCTTACACGAGCATCGTGTAACTCGGAGGACCCGTGTCACATTTAGGGACTGTCGGTCATGCACTATCATGATGACCTGGCGCTGCTCGGTATTTCGTGACGTCGCATCGCATGCCCAGTCATGCAACGTGAAGTGCACAATCGCTTCACGGGAGAAGTTGGCTTAAAGACAAATATCAAGGTTCATGGTCCCTTTTCGGCCAAAGAATATTATTCTTTCGGCCAAGGAGCATCAATCACAAGCATCTTGTCGTGCCACAGCATCGCCTGCCATGCCACGATGACTTTTATGAATGGAGCAAAGCGTTGATTACTTGCAAACACTCGCGGACGAGCTGTCAGCCTTGCTTGCCTCGTCAAGTGTCGCCCCGCAAGCGGCACGATGTCATCCATCGAGGAGTGGGACGAACCTGATACATTCCAACGCAAATCGACGCCTCAACTCAGTGACAATTTGGCAAATGGTCTGAGCGTCGAGCATCGGCGAACCTTGACATGCTGCTGTCAATGCGAAGGCTTTGAAGGACACATTGGCGATGTCGTCCCTTCGAATGGACATGGAGGTAATGTTGGGAGCTCATGCCACGAGTTCACCAATCGCAATCCGCTTATCTAAGCAGAGCGTCTTCACAAGCATCCGCACGGATCAGTGAAGGCCCAAAATGGCTACTCTTTCGCAAGGGTCAAGCCGCCCGGTGGACGAGTATGTCAAAGGTGTATGATCTAGGATGACAAGCACAGTGACATTACTTTGTCCAAGGTACGGACGGACGAGCATCTAAGGTGCATCCTCTTCGTGAACGAGCACAACGATCTCGCCCCGTCCATACCCCAAAGGGATTGTCAAAGCTTCAAAGGAGGTCCCAGGATCGGAAGAAGACATATCCCAAGAACCCTGCAAGATGTGGCAAACTCAGGATGGCGTTGCCATCGCGACAGTGTAGAATGTGGCAAACATGCATCCCAGACATGGGACAGAAGAAGTGGCAGTTCATCAATTATGCAAGCCCTGACAAGTTGGGACTGGAGGTCAAGATCGCATTGTTCAGCATCGGCCGGATGGGCATGCTGAAGGAGGAAGTGAAAGGAATCACCGAGCTCCGCCTACAGTGTTCCCAGGAGGATGAAGACCTAGTGTTGGTGCTCTTCAAGCAGAGGGGTTAGAAGCTTTGGACTATGAAGGAGTTGGAATGACCGGATCGTCCAACCTCCGCTCATAGTCGACGCTGCCAAGTCAATTGGGACAAGTGTCATACCACCAAAGTCCTTTGGCAAGGGCAATGGTGGGGGAGAGAAGCTCAAGTCGCAAGGAGGAAGCTACTTATGCCGAAGATAAATATCGCCCATCGAAGCAGGAGAAGCGAGGTCGAACCACAGGCACATGTGGGGAGACCTCATCGTCGCTCACTATAGCGACTGGGAGTGGACAAGGGTGCGGAATGTTATACAAAGAACCTTGCTCCACTTCAAACCGTCGAGATATCTCTTGTCCACCAAGGGTAAGGTGGAGCTGTTCTCAACGCTCGGCGGACGAAGGACTTAACGTGCAGCCATCTGTAACTTGGAGATTAGCGAGTTGAACCACAAGGGAACGTGGGAGACTCTCGTCGCCCACTATGACGACTTGGATGGATAAGGCATGGATTGTCAGATCAAAGAACTATGTTCCGCCTCAAGACTGCCGAAACATCATGTGATCACCAAGGAGGAGGTGGTTCTGCGTTTTTCGTTCGGCAGAGGTATGGAAGACTCTACGTTGCAATCATTTGCAACTAGATAACGTTGAGTCAAGCCCACAAAGAGACCTGAAGCGTCCCAAAGTATCCGTGGGAAGACTCTCGTCGCTCATCATAGCGACCTCAGGCACTCGAAGCAGACAAGATACAAGCATCGACATCGGAGAGCTTGTGCTATTTCAAGCCCGTCGAAATTCAAGAATGATCATCGAGGGTGAGATGGTCCCGTACTTCGCATTCGACGGAAGGGAGACCTTATGTTGCGGCCACCCGCAACATGAAGCATCGAGTCAAGTCATGCAGGTCGAATGGCGAGACTCTTTATCGTGTTCTACACGACCCTGAGACAACTCTTCTC
The DNA here is from genome assembly GCA_030549335.1 of Pontederia crassipes. Lineage (NCBI taxonomy): Eukaryota > Viridiplantae > Streptophyta > Magnoliopsida > Commelinales > Pontederiaceae > Pontederia > Pontederia crassipes. Next base: position 4,534,934 of record JAUKPH010000022.1, on the reverse strand, counting down.
CGCGCTATTCCTGAAGGCATACAAGAGTTGTTTCACCTCCAAAGAAGCCAACCACACAAGTTGACGCTGCGCAAGTCGAAGAGAAGTGAAGCCAACAGAGACTTGATGGACGGATAGTTGCTTGATGAAGTCAGACCGCACATGGCGGACTCCACTGGCGCTGCACAAGTGATGACCCCGGATTGGACGAGATGATCAGCGAGCGAAGCAGGCCTGAGGGAGGAGTCCTCAGCGAGACCCCAAGGAGCGGGCATTCCTAGCGTTACGTGATCGCTGGTGAATCGAAGTCAAGGCAAAGAAGGCAGAATTGAACGAGACAAGCGAAGTCAAGACTCAAGACGAAGGCCCAAGGAGCCCGGACAACGGCATCGGAGGCGTCGCCGACTTTGGTGGGGGAGAATGTCACGGGGCGTTTTCCCCTGACACGAAGCATAAAGCCTCACGGGCACCAGTGCCGCTCAACTTATAGCCATCGGTCGCTTAGCGCCGAAAACATGGAACACATGCAGCCGTCCCGCACTGCGTAATATTGCGGAGTACTAAGTTATCCGCCCTTAGGGCATTTATCTTGTAAGACTGTCATTATGAATGGCCAAGTATGTGACGTTCCCGTAGGGTACGTCTTTTGCATCTTCAATATGTAACAAGGACTCCTATACCTATGGTACACTGGGAGGAGTCCACTAGTGCCTTTCGATGCCCAATTGTATGTTATGTTTCATCATATTTAATACAAGTAAGCTTTTCTTTAATTCTAGTGTCATGACCTTGAGCGTGGGTGGCAACCCACATCGGTGTCCCTTCGTGGCGTCCCGTGGTCCCTTCGTCGCTCCTTCGGACTTTAAGCGCCCAGCGCCTACATTAGTGTCGCAACACGCTAATGCCACGGTCTCGTGATGAGTAGTCCAACTCTATAGTCATGTTCGTGATTGAATGCCTATAAGAGCGACTCTCGGCATAGTCGTCTCGACCATAAAACTTCCGCTGCAAACTCAAAACAGGCTTGGCTAGGTGCCTATCGCCTAGTCGCCGCACGTGGTCTAGTGTCCGAGAATGACCCCGTGGACATGCGCAAGGTGTCGGGCCGGGAAGAGCGAGGGGGCGGCGAAACCCAACCCCCCCCCCCCCCCCCCCCCCCCCCCCCCCCCCCCACACACACACACACACTCACACACACATGTGCGCTTGTTTTTTTCTTTTTTTAATTATTTTTATATTTATTATTATATATTATTTTATGTAAAAATGGACTAACACTTAAAGATGGGTACAATGGACTTTTCACAAATGCGAAAAATAAAAAATAACGGAGAAGTCGACGGAATTGGACAGAATGATCAAATTGGAAAAATCGTGATAATTTAGGTACTCAAAAAAAATGAAGTTCGTAGTTTGATGTTAGATGTGAAAAATCGTGATAGTTCGGGAGTGATTAGACAAAATAATCCTAAAATAATATAACAAACTTCTTGTCCCTTATCGAAAGCAAAATAATGTAATTACTTTACGTGCTTGTGAAGCCTGGATTTTCTCTTGTGAAGCATCCTCCAACATGAGTTATCTTTCTGAACACAAGTAAATAGAATAACATCAATTTAACGGAATGCATCCTGCAACAATCTCCGGGGTCTTTAATCAAGTTTGATAAAAAAAAAAAAAGGTAGATGGACTTTTTGCGTTATCAATGTGAATGTTATTATGCATTATTTATAATTTATTTTTTAGCAATCGTAACATATTTTATCGGATTTTTTTTAGTCTAATTAGGTGGACCTATACCGATCTTGGTCGATTTAAGTTCCTTTAGGGGCGTTTGTCTTCCCAAACACGTCCGAAGTAGAATTAAGCTGCATTAATTGTCATAAAATCAGGGACACGTGATCATAATTTCAGGGGTCTGATGAATCAAATATTTTCCTTTCTTTCATCTTTCTTTATTTGACAGTTTTCTTTCTTATTTTGCAAAGTATTTTTTTCTTTTACCATTTTCTTTTTCTAACTTTCTTATATAAGTTTATTTATTTATTAAATGTAAAATAAATATTACAAAGGATTAATACAATAATATTATTATTACTTATTAATTGATTAAAAAATTAATATTTTTATTAAATATAATATATAAAATAATTTTTATATTTATTAATAATAATTTTCAATTTATACTTTTATTTTTATTTTTTAACAAAAATATATTTTATATTTACAACACTTATTTTTTATTCAAATAATTACTAAAATTAATATATTATATTTACTTTTTCCTACCACATCAATTATTTCATTCTTTATTATTAAATTTCACCATATCTAAATATACTCAGAACCAATCTATTAATTCAACTATTCATTTAGAACTCGAAAGAACTTGGTTCTCTTGCGTCCCTTCTAGTCTAGTCATTAATAATTGTGTTTGTTGCATTGCCAGCCGAGATCGTTTATTGGTGGTGATGTTATTGCTTTTCCAGCGCTTGGTTCCGCCAAACACGCCCTTGCGGTTCCAGAGGTTTCAACCTGGAACCAAGGTTACGTAACTTTAGTTTTAGACTATCGATTCCACCGGTGGCTGTCACGAACGTGCTCTACAAACGTCATTTCTGCATAATCATGCATTTAATTAACATATTAGGTTAGTTTTGATGTTCATTTAGTGATATTTGTATATAGTAATTAATATTTCGATTAGAGCATAATGACTACTTAACTGTCAATAAATTTTACAAAAGTAATTACATAAGTTTAATAGAAATAAATTGTAAATTTTCTAAATATTATAATATATAAGTTTAAATAGGATTAAGTATAGTTTAATTAGGGTTAAAATACTTAGATATGATAAAAAAATGTAATTGATCATCACTTAAGTTCTAAGCGGCTGAAGTAGACAGGTGAACAGCTGCTTAGATGGATATTTTTCCAAACCACCATATGACATCCGAAAATTCTGAGAAAAATATATAAACAACTTAACTCTATCCTTTGACGGACCAAAAATTTCCAGAGGAAGAACTCGAGCAAAATGAACCGGGGAAATCGAAAACATAGGCTGTCCAAGGTGAGATTTCAATCCGAAAATTGTTCTTCTAATTGAGAGGATATGGTTAATTCATTAGAAGTTAGTTTCCATGGCCTCTGGAATCATCTAAAAAGGAGTTTTATAGAGAAAGTTATGTTCTTAACTTCGTTGGTCACTCATCATGTCCCGAGTCTGATACAGGTTCAACTTGTGAATTAGGGTACGGTTCGAATATAACGAATTAGGGTTTAAAATTTGAATATGATTAATTAGACATTCTAAGAGTTCGATGAGAAGTGGAATCATCCTATTTGGATTTGTATTTTGGGATAAATGAATTTTTCATTTCATAGTGAGGCTTCTGTGCGATTCCAGGACATGGACAGATCACGACCGTAATTAACTATTTTTGTCATAAGGTCATACAAGGAGTTAAATTCTAATTTTTTATGCCTAAACTCTACTGACGTCTAGATTCTAGGAAAATTAGGATCATGTCAAATGAATAATTATTGTTAAAAATATAAATTAATCATTCAGTGATACACAGTTTGTCAGGACATAAATTCTAGGTCAAATTTCCTGAGATGTTTTGAATTACTCACTTGAACTTAGTTAATGATATTTGGGGGATGGAAACCTTAGTAAGTGTTGGTTATAATTTATTCAGAATTATGAGATTTGCCTTTATGGTTAAGAAGTTATGAATTATTCATTGACAAGTAATCAGTCTGAAATCCTAAGATAGCACCTAGTTAAACTTTGGAAAATTGAATAGTTGGGAGTGTGAAGTAGCATATGAACATAAACACCTAAAATTACACATTAGTATTAGAAGGGATTATATGCATTTTAAGGTGAATAAGTGTTCATGCATGAGCATGCATTGCATATTGTTATTATTAGTAATTGGAAAATAAAATAGCATTATTGCTTGTAGGAAACCAACAAGTTAGAAGTGAAAGGAGAAAAATCTAGTAAACCTCTTTGAAAACATAAAGCACAAGGTGGGTGGGTAAATTTACAATATAGCAAAATGTTATATATTAGTTCTTTTATTTATCGTATTACCTAAGTAAATATTATTATTGTTATTATTGAAACATATCTTGAGCTATGAAAAGTATTTATGATATGTTTCAAGGATTTCATATGAAATAGAGTAACATCTTATACAAAAATATTTTTAGGGAACAATGCTTGTGAAGTGAAAATAAGTTTTACTTGATAATGATATGAGATTAAGACGTGTAATTTGATATTTTTAAACTCCATGTGTTCATTAACCATGTTGTTTAAAAAAGGTCTTTGGGACCGCATTCGATATACATGAAGCCTTTGGAGCGTATATCGGGTGTCTTTGCCTTTTGGGGACTGCTCTGTGTGAACGTATTGACCCATGATTGCTCTGCGTATCTGAGAATCATGATTAGGGTGACACATAAACATGATTGGGATACGTATTGACCCATGATTTACTCTGCGTATCTGAGACTCTTGATTGTGAAACCCTGCTTCACTGTATGTCACACAATCATAGAGGGATACGTATTAACCCATGATTTTCTGTGTATCTGATACTCTTGATTATGAAGCTCTGCTTAACTGTATGACATATGATCATAGAGGGATACGTATTGACTCATGATGAGTATGTGCAATGACACATGTGTGAAGTTTAACTATGAATATGATGATATTTTGAATAATTTGTATTTATGTAAAAGTTCATATGATTTGAAAAGTTACGTGATAATAATTATGCTTTAAACATTTTCTCATATGAAAGAAATATGATTATTTAAATATTATATGCACTCGTAGTATTTCCCTATGTTGTACTTCTATTCCACTTACTAAGCAAACGATTGTTGCTCACATTACTCTTGTTGAATTTTTCAGATAACTCCAAGTTCTCGAGTTAAGTCGACTCGAAGCTTGGCTTTGATGCATATAAAAGAAGTCGAACCATTGGAGCACTTTTACTTTCTCTCCACTTTCATTTTTAAAAGACATGCATGTAATAGATAATTCTAGATGTTGTAGTTAAGGTTGTGAGGAATTTTTATAAGGTTGTATAAAACTTGATCATGTGGATGTTATATGTGAAATGGTTTGTGAAACAATAACGATAATGTGCAAATGTGATGTCTTATAACCTTTTTATTAAACTTTGATGGGTACATATATGCATCTATTGTATATATTGAAAAATAACACAAGATAAGTAAGGGAGGAGGTTTTGCTAATTTTATTTATAGAATTGCTAAATATAATTAAGGAATGTAATAGTTGGGATTAGAACTTAGTCACGGAGTGGGGTATGATAGTGCCCTTTTTTTGCGTTTTCACTTTTTTGTCGATTTGACGTTTCACCTTTTTTTCAAACTTTTTTATTTTATCATTTTATTTTTTAACCTTTCATATATAACTTAATTTATTTATTATATGTAAAATATAGATAATAAAGGAGTAATATAATATTATTTATTATTTAATTATATATTTTTAAAAATTTCATTAAATATAAATTACTAGAAAATTGATTTTTATATTTAAATAATATATTTTTTAACAAAAATGTTGACATAATTTTTTAATATATATTATGTACTTCAATTTTTTTTAACAATTTTATAATCTATATTTATACTACATATTTTTAATTCAATCAACCACTAAAATTAACTCATCACATCTACTTTTTTCTATCACATCAACTACATTATTCCTCATCATCAAATTTCACTTATCCAAATACAACCCGAACTAATCTATCGTTTCAACTATTCACGATAACTTGGTAGAACTTTAGTTTCCGTTGCCAAACGGCCCCTGAGAGATTTATGTGGTTTGACCCAAAAGCATCAATGTTTATGGCCAAAGAATCTTGAAGAAAGATAAAAAAAGAAAGAATTACAAATAAAACTTGTATTATAGAAATGAGAATAGAAATTTGTACTTGATTTGTTGTTTCTTTAATAAAAAAGAATTGCTTTTAAATCAGAATTGAATCATTTTTTTTCTATTTTTCTACTCGAGATTCCTAGTCAAATTCAATTTTCAATCACTTAATTTGATTTATTAACTTTTTGAATTTGTTTTATTTGCTTTTTTATACTTAATTTTCTATAATCATACTTTTGATGTTTCACGAAGTTTTCCGTATTTTATTGAAGAATTCTTTTATCGTATTTAATGATTTTATGCTTTCGCTTATTTAATTGAAAATCATATTATTTTATGATTATATGATGGCGAACGGGCTAACACAGCCGAATGACCAAATTGTTCTTGACAATTTGGGGGTAAAACTTGGGGTGTTACAATATTAAATTAATTGTAGTTGTTAACTTAGGAAATGTTTAAGAAGATGATCTTCTCCATATAAAAGTCTTTATATTATTGTCATATTTATTTATGTGTAGTTGACATTTTGAATGTAACATAATTCATTTTGGTGTTCAATGTAATTAAGGTAACATATTAAGTTTTGAAGGAGTCTCAACATTGATCCTTCTATAGGTTCACCTACCACTACAAGAAAAATAATTTTTAGCAGCCATAATTAAGGAAGAGCTCTAAATTTAATTGTTAAAAAATATTATTAATGATAAAAAAATATGGTCATAGACAATAAGGACTAGAAAAATCTAGTCCTTAAAACTTTATGACGGGTCGTTTAAAGTTATTTATAAGAACAAGATTAGAGTTGATGTTGAAATATTTAAATTAAGGACTACCATCTTGTTGTTAAAAATATTGGTGGATCAAATTAAGAAAAATTCTTAAAACAGGGGTAAATTTTGGTAAATGCTCTCGAACTTTACTATCTTTTTCAATGCTATCCCTCAAGTTTGCTTTATAATTAGACTATCGTATAACTATTAATTTATTTTACTAACTGCACTTTTGACTCATGGTATAGTTAGTTTTATGATATTTTGCTTATGAGACATGTTGACAAAAAAAGTAAAATCAATATATAAATAATATATATAATTTAAAAAGAAGGGGTAATCTCCCCTCCTCAGTCATCACCTCTTTCCCTTTGGTTGCCGGTGGTAACCGGAGGGAGAGATGAGGTGGCCACCCTCCTCCCCTCTCCTCTTCGGTGCGAGGAGATGGGTCCGTGGGCGTGCCCCTCTCCCATAAATGGTATTAATGATATTTAACAATTGAAAATAATAAACTAATTGATATGTTTATTTTTATTTTGTTTTATTATTTTAATTTCGAGATTCCTTCATCTTCAATAGTATTATTATTTATTATTTTAAAATAAAAAATTAATTATACTTTAAGTGTTAATATCATCAATTTTAACAACATTAATAAAAGATAAATAAAATATCTTAGTTTTCTCAATTTTAATGTTTATTTCAATTAATGCTTTGATGATAAATTCTGTGAATGATATAGCCTAGTTAAGGGTGTCAACGTTTATTTACCTATAATAATTAATAATATTTAATTATTTTTTATATTTATATATGTTTAACTTTTTTATTGATTTAACTTTGATTAGGATTTAAGTTATATATATTTGTACTTTTACATTATTTTTTATTTTTTTCAAAAAATGATGAAAATATAAATAAAAACTATTTATTATTTAAGATCAAAGATAAATAAATTCATTTATTTTTGCTCTATATTATACCTCCATACAATTTGTTAATGGTAATTCATATTGATTAGAATATAAGTTATTTCATTTTAACTAATTTTATTTTCTTTCCTCACCTCTCTCTCTCTCTCTCCCTCCCTCCCTCCCTCCCTCCCTCCTAGACTTCTTGAAAATTTATTTTATTATTTTCAAAATGTATTAATGACTGGATATTTGTCCTCAAATAATAATAATAATAATAATAATAATAATAATAATAATAATAATAATAATAATAATAATAATATAGGGACAAGAAAATTGGTCATTAAAAAACTTCTTCTAGCGCATAAATATTGTCATCAGCTACTAGTATCTTAGTCATTAAAAATTTTATGCCAACGAGTTGAGTGGTCCTTTAAGTGGGGAACAACATACTAGTCACTATTAAATTTTTAAGGAAGAGGATTATGATGGTCCCTAAAGGGAATAATGATCGGATCTTAACATTGGACATTAAAACCTTTTAGCGACGAACCTATAGCAAAGAGTCATGATCATATTTTTCTTGTCATGAGTATTAACGTCTATATAACAATTTTTAACAACTACGTAAATCTTCACAAATGACATAATTTATTGTAGTGTACAAAAATCTCTAGATGATCATTCGGTGGACTTCTCGTGACGTCGCGGACGGCGGACCACCGTCACTGCCATTCAATCGGTAGGAACAATGGGCGGTGTGTACAAAGAATAAGGACGTAGCCAACTTGAGTTGATGACTCGTGCTTACTAGGAACAATTTCAATGATCTATCCCCATCATGATGAAATATTCAAAGATTACCCAGGCTTGTCGCCCTAGGTTCTAGACTTGGTGAGTACATCAGTGTAGCGCACATGCAGCCAGAACATCTAAGGGCATCACAAATTTGTTATTGTCTCAAACTTCCTCGGTCTGCACGATGATAGATCCTCTAAGGAGCTGTTTAGAGTTGCACGCTCTACGTAGCTAGTTACCAGGCTGAGGCCTTCTTCGTTAATAAAATTAACCTAACAAATCACTGCACCAACTAGGAACGACCTTGCACCACCACCCATAGAATCAAGAAAGAGTCATCGATCTGTCAATCCTTACTACGTGGGGATTTGATAAGTTTTTCCGTGTCGAGTCAAATTAAGTTATAGGCTCCACTTTTAGAGGTGTCCTTTTGTCTATACCTTTAAGTTTCAGACTTGCGATCATACTCCCTCCGGAATCAAAAGACTTTAATTTCTCATAACAAAACCTACGGAGTCCTGAAAGAACATCCGCCAAGCCCTGGTCGCCATTGCTTATGATTGAGACTAAGATGGTATCTAGTCGTCTTCGAATCCCCAACTTTTATTTTTTTATTAATGAGCATCCTTGGCAAATGCTTTCACACATGTTCGCCTTTCATAAATCCATGAATTTTTTCTTTGATTTGAAATATGAATGCCCTCGACTATCCCTCCTAATCATTACTCTATGCAATAGGATCAAAATTCACAGACTACGAACTTCATTTTATTAGTACCTAAACTATTGCAATTTTTTTAATTTGGTCATTCCGTCCAATTTTATTAGTACCTAAATTCATAAAGGGAGGGGACCCCCCATCTCTCTTTTCCCGGCGTTGAGGGGGGGGGGGGGGGGGGGGGGGGGGGGGTGGGTGTCGACGACGACACAGAAGGGCGGCGGCGACCCCCCCTCTCTCTTTTCCCGGCGTCGGAGAGGGGGGTCCCCTCCCAACCTTTGACGACGACGAACTCTCTTGTTTTTTAAAAAAAAAATATTTTTTTTTAAATTATTTTTATATTTATTATTATATTTTTTATGTAAAAGTGGACTAACGCAGAGGTATAATAGACTTTTCACAAATGCGAAAAATGAAAAATAACGAAAAAGTCGACGAAATTAGACAGAAGGGCCAAATTGAAAAAATTGCGATAGTTCAGATACTCGAAAAATGAAGTTCATAATCTGAAGTTAGATGTGGTAATTCGCGATAGTTTAGGGGTGGTTAGAAAAAATAACAATTTAATCTAATCTCTTGCGGGTTGTATGAATTATGTGTTTTTTGTTGTTGGGAAAAGAAAATATAATCAGAGAATAAAAAAGATGATTGAGCGTATGTTCTGATTAGAAAGAAAACCTCGTTTCTTATTTGAACTGAGAGGTGAACTGAAACGTTTAGCTACACTTTTGACTAGCAGGAAAAAAAAAAGCGTAGCTATAAGTAAACAACATCCACATCTCTATAAATTGGGTATTCAAGTGTTATATTATCTAACGTACAGAGTACAGACTCCACTCCGTCCTTGTTTCGTGCATCAGTTCTTGAGCTGCCTTCTATTGCAAAAGGAATGGATCCTGTCACAAGCCTCTCTCAGTAGATCTTCAGGGACACCGAAGAATATCCTTATCCAGTTCTTCAATCCTAGCACCGAACCTATACGCCCCAAGGATAAGACGCCATGGAGATCATCAGCTAAAAGATTTACTGCACCTTCGATAAGAAACTTAGATGATTGTGTTCATTTCAATTAGTTACCTGGAAGGACAAGGACAGATTCTTCTCTCATCAACTCGTTGGCGAAATCCATGTCATTCTCAATTCCCAGCAGAATGGTTGTGTTCAATTCAACCTGCAACATCCGATGCATGCATGAAGTCAACTCCTAAGAAGTCCCAGTAAGTTTGACGCACAAGTGCCACTAGACAATTATGCAAGGGGCGTACCATCATGAACATCGAGCCTTCAGGCTTCGCGTAGCACTGCAACGCTTCAATCTGCTCTACCTTCGCATAAAGCGTGTCCAGCGAGCTTTCCATCACTTGGAGGACATTTGAGTGGAACGCCTCGTGGTTGTCAGCCAAGATGCAGGGAACTGTCGCCTGTTGCACAATGTACAAGTCATGTGAGTAAGTGATCAGACAATTATATTAGAAATTAACCATTTGGAAAAAAATCAATAGAAATCATATATTTCCCAGCCTTAAACCTGAATTACAGAAGCCGGTCCTGAAGTAACATTCATGAGCATCTCAATCGCCTGCTTAACCTGTCAAAATACAAGAAGGAAAGGGGAGACAAAGTACTGTCATACTATTTCTTAACGCCAGAGGAAGTAATTATATATGGTCATTAGTGTTTATTGAACCTGTCTTATGACGCCAAGAGGGTCGCATATGGCGAGCCACCCGCAACGCCAACCAGGAAGCATCCATCGTTTGGCCAGAGATCCTAAGGTGAGGACCGGCGCTAAGTGAGCAAAGGAGGCCATTGGAACAAATTTGCCTCCGCAGAACACCAAATGACCGTAGACCTCGTCGGCAATGATTGGAATGTTCAGGTCCCTGGCGGTTTCAGCAATCTGCAGCACACGGATACGTTTTCAGCAATCAGCTGCTGCTGCTAAGAGAGAGGGAGAGGAACTGAAAGACGTACGAATTGATGCCTGCATTGTGGAGCTCAATGCATACATGTGTACCTTGTGGAGGTGCGCGGCGGAGTAGGCGGCGCCGCAGGGGTTGTTGGGGTTGATGACGACGATGGCAGTGGTGTTGGCGTCGGCGAGGGAGCGGACCTGGGCGAGGTCGATCTCCCAAGCGCGGCGGGGGAGGAGGTCGTAGAACCTAATCTCGATGCCGGCGAGCTCGCAGGCGGACTCGTAAGGGGCGAAGCCGGGCCTGGGGAGGAGGACGTTGCAGCCGGGGCTGGCGAGCACCGTGAGGGAGACCTGGATCGCCTGCGTGCCTCCCACTGTCATGTAGACGTGGTCGTCTCTGATCCCGTGCTTCACGCCCTTGGACAAGTACTCCGCCACCGCCCTGTCACAGTTTTGTTTTGTATCTTTTGTCTTATTAATGGGAATAAGGACCATTACTTTAACTAATGGAATTAATACCTACCAACAAACAATCCAAAACCTGACACCATTTTCTTTTACTATTTATCAACCAATAAATATATGGTGTAGTAACAATTTACTGTAGCGAAATAGTTATACTATCTTTACATTATGAAGAGTTGATTACTAATAACTTTCCATCAGTAGGTTCAGTCCGATTTTTTTTTCTGACGTAGAACCAATAAAAATTTCTTTTCCAACTCATCTCTAGAGTTTTCATTCGATGAATCTAAAAGAAAATTCTAGAATGAAATTGAACTAATATATTTGAAAGGGATTAATGGGCGGGACCCATAGTGAAATGGGGACCGTCCCATCTATATCGGCGTCAGTTTTGATGGGAGCGCGATTCATGTACGGTTCACGCGTGATCCACGCGATCAGAGCTTGGTCCATACAGTCTCAGGAGATCAGAGCGAAGAAAGGTCGGCGGCCCTGGTGAGGAAGATCCTCGCTGGTGGTGTCCAAGCAACGACAGTGAGCAACTCTAGCAACAATGGCACTGAGCAGCGACAACAGCAACTGCAGCGGCAGCAATAATGAGCAGTGACAGGCAGCGACAGCGATAGAGTCGTCGATCAAGATTTGTACGTCGATCTGAGCGTAGACCGTGGAGCAGCGGCAAGATATGTGCACATCGATCCGAGCGGCGGCGATCAATGGACACCCCATCGAGGGATAGTTCCCATTTCATCCTCTCATCTTCCTCTGTCGCCACCAACCCTCATGCCCTTGCCGTCATCGATCCTCGCCCTTGCCGCTAACGATCGCTCCCTCACCACCGACAATCTGCCCTCAACACCCTCAGTCCTCGACCTCACCATTGTCAATCTCGTTGATCCTCGCCGCCCTTGTCGTCTTCGATCATCATCGGTGTCCTCGCCGTCATCGGTCATCACCTTCGTCCTCCTTGGATCCTGCCCTCTCGTAGACCGGTTGACCCCGCGAGATCAGCCAATCGTCAATGACCGATTATCCAATGAACAAAAAGATAGGTGGGAGCATTAACCTTATTAAAATATTAAATTTTATTTGAAAATAATGAAGGATAAATTATGGTGGTGAGATGGCAAGAATCTTTTCTCACAAAGGATCACAGGGTGCAAGAATAGTTTTCTCGTTGTCCACTTTATTAAATGTAATAAATAAAGAGGTGCTGACCCAGGATCAACCCCCCTTACCGCCTTGGCCAACAGTGAGCTCAAACGTACGAAGATTTCCACGCATGAAGTAGTGAAGGACGCTGAGGCTTCTCCAACCTGAAACGCGGTATCATGATTGCACCGCTGCTTCTGCTACTGATAGTCATAGTAGGGGGTTGGAAAAATGGAAACATTTTTATTTTAATAAAACTTTTGTCAGCAAATTAGACGAAATGAGATCCAAAAGCAGAGGCACGAAGATGGTAGTCAGAGAGCAAACACCAACAAGTGGCACATATGCGAGTGCCACGTGGACGCAGCCTGTTTCGACTTTCGAGGGCCTTGCTATCCTCGTGAGAGAGAAAATGTAATAACATATAATTGAATTGAATTGATTTTATAATCAGAAATGAGTTATAGAGTAGAGACGTCGAATGTTCGGTTTTTGAGACGACGTTCAAAAACGTGCCAATTCTTGTAACCAGACGTAGGACTTCATATCGGATGAGATGTTTCAACGGAGGTCATTCTCAATTTAACAATGTGGTTGTTGGTTGACGGGACTTCGTGACCTCCTGGGACGAGAAAAACAAAAAGAAATATACGGACCCCAAGTTACAAGCAAAATTGATCTTTCCAGATTCAAGCAGAGTTGTGTTCGTTTCTTAAAAATTTTGGAGAAAAAGAATCTAACAACCTGAAATTGATATAAGAAGATAAACTGTCAATAAATAATAAATTATATAAAAGATGAATTAAGTTTCATTTGTGTTAAAGATAACTTAATTCCCTATAGACAATAGATGTTTCAAATACGAATTCCAAGAAGAAAACTATTTAAAATATTGCACTTTAAAATATTGGATTTTGAACTAAATCAACCGAAAATTTATTGAACTAAAAACATTAAGATTCTCTTTGGAAAGTTTGAATTTGGGGGATGTCCACAAGGACAGAAACATGAACAGACCAAACAAATTGATATTTGCAAAGGGATCCTATGGATCAGGGGTATTCAATGGACAGATCGATTCGTGAATCCGATGACCCGACCCGATCCGAACTCAATCTGATCATGCGTCGGAACGAGTATGAGTTAGAGTTTTTCAACTTGTGTCAATCCAATCCGACCCAATTTTTTATTTTTTTTTTATTTTTCCTTTTTTATTTAAACTTAAGCTTACATTTGACTTAAATTTTTTTAAAAATTTGTTTTATGTTTTTAAAATAAATATTAAATAATATTTTTATATTAAATAATAAAATAGTAAGAAAAAATTAAATATTAATTTGATTAGGTCGAGTCAAGATTTTGAGGGCAAATTCGATTCAATCCAACTAGTAAACACATCATATAATCAGAAGGAACAATTCATTAAGAAAATAAGTATATGTATATTTGTATATATGAATTAATGTAAGTATCTTCCGTTCTGAAGAAATGTTGAACGCATCTTCATCTTTCTGATTACAAGTGATTAAAATTTTTATTTAAAATTATTATTTTATCTGAGCCGATTGAGGGTTGAGATGAATTCAACATTGGTACATTAATCTCATATGTGTTATTTATTTATGGGTTGAAAAAGGATTAAGTTTAGGAAGGTTGAGTCCAAGACGCAAAAAAGAATGATAAATACAAGTCATTGGTGCATGTATATCCAAGATGAGAGGAATGACTCGGACTTTCATCAGAGTAACTTTCTGAATCATCCCTTCATCAGCACGCAGCAACATGTCAAGAAACTTCCGAGAGTTGTATGATGGTTGCTATCAGTGTAATTAGTTTTTTGTCTCTTCTGCCCCACGAGAGGACGGGTGCATGCACAAAATAACATCAATTTAGAACTATTCTTTTTTTTCTAGAAAAAAAAAATATTTTTTGTTCAAAGATCTTTTTGCAAGTTTTTGGGAAACCTAAAGTTTTGTTTAACGTGAGATAACTCTTTACTAGATGATATCGACCGGTCAAACCTGAACCGGATGGTTTTATTATTCGAAACGGCCGACTTCGGGATAAAATAAAAGGAAAAAATGTGAAGGGAAAAACATATAAAGATGGACAGAGACGTGAAATACAAAAGTTGAAATGAAAAAAAAAATGAATTTTATATGGAAAAGGCCGGAAAATCAAATGGAAAATCTAAAAAGTCTGCCACACATTTTACGAATTTCATAATTTTTTTTATTTTATACGCTACTGATATTAAATAATACAGCTACTAATTTTTTTTGATAAATTTACTATGTGAATGTTTATTTTAATAATTATATATTATTTATGAATATCTGATGCAGCCATCCGGTTTAAATAATTCCGTCCAAATATTTTCTGGGACAATGTTCGATTTGACAACCGATAAATTAAGCTCATAAAATTCTACTCAATCCAAACACTTATTTATTTTGAAGTTGAGGGGAAAGGAAAAATAGTTGCGATTCGCATAAACTATGAAAAAAAAAAACAGTTCAAATTTTTTTCGTAACGCATTAAATGAAAAAAAAACTCTAACACTAATCTTACTTAAAATTTAATCTTTTAGCCTCCTTTTGTTGCACTGTGTTTCTTTATTAATATGCTGAATACGTTAGAGGTCCAGAACTCCCTTCTCTCTTGTTCACCACACAAAAAAAAAAGAAAAAGAAAAAGAAAGAAAGAATAGAAGTAACCAAATTGATAAGGAGTTGTGCGAGCCGTTAATCATCCAAACTGGAAAGTTGGTCCACCAAAACATGTGCAACTTGGAAAATGGATCACCGTGAAATTTTCCACGAATCATATTCCTCCCCATTTTTTTGCAACCTCTATTATTTTCTATATGTATTCACATACCAATCCTACTAAATATTAAAATATAAACTCTTTTCATCACGCGCACCTCCAAACTATTTCAACTTTTAATTTCTTTAATGAGGAAGGACTACAAAAAAATTATAATCATCAACTAATTCATAATGTGTGTATATATATATCATTGCTCTAAAAAAATACAAGTTAATTGAATGGTGACTATTCAATATGTAACGTTGTGAATTATATTACCACGAAATTAATTTTTTTTATGGAAAATCACAATTTCGTTTCTAGAACTAATTAATTAATTCACGTCAAATTTTTTGCTTGGAAATTAATTGCCATAAAAAAAAAAGATGACAAGTTCTTAGCAAAGTTTACTGTGAAGTAAAATGTGAATGAGAAGATTCAAGGAATGAAGATATGATCTCCACCATAGAAAAGAGAGAGATGGAGAGAGAAAGAGCAGACCAAAGATAAGGAACGGGGGAGAGAGGGAGCTAAGCACTCACTTGCGGGCGAAGGGGAAGCCGAAGGGAGGAGGGTAGCAGTCGAACATGGAGGACGAGACGACGGTCGCCAGCGACCCCGCGAAGTCCTTGTCCTTCTGGAAGCACGGGAACGACGCGGCGTCCCCGACGCCCAGGGAGATGAGCGGCTTCTCCGGGTTGACCATCCCCAGCAGCTCCCCCACCACGCCCCTTATCGAAGTCTTCTGCCCCGACAGGCACGGGTTGCACCGCAGCGCCGACATTGCCAGCGCCGCCGCAGCTTCGACGCCGTTGCTGATCTTGGAATACATCGCCTTGTTGGCCGAACCGCCATTGGCGACATCGGCAATGCTCTGGAACAAACCAAACAAACAAATTAACAAACAAGTGGCCTCCACGCATTGTCCTCTTCGAATCCGAACTTTTGCACAGCACAACTATGAAGAGAGGAGAGATGAATGGAGTTGGGGTGGGGAGGAAGCCATGCCTGAGACGTGGGCGCCATTGGAGAGCAGGAGGAGGAGGTCGGAAGAGGAGCACAAAGAAGGGAGTTTGGATTGCTTTGTGTCCTCGGCCGTTTGATTCCGACCAAACCAGGCGGTCCTTATAAAGAAGAGGGGAGGCGTGGTGGATGCAGTAATGCGTCCGGTGAGAATACCGCAACTATTATTACTTTATTTCAATTTCAATTTTATTTTTTTAAAAAAAATATTATTTTGATTGTCATGTGCGGATCCATTTATGATTACATAGTAAATTTGATCATTACTTAATTTCCATTTTAATCTCTATGCCTGGTTCGAAATTTCCACCTTTATTACTTTTCTTTTATTTATTTTCTTTCCTTCTATGACTTTCTTTTTCTTAATGTTTTTTTTTTCAACTAAGTATGAAGTTCTCCGTCGGTCCACCATTTTTTTTCCGATTTGAAGCCAATTCCTATTTTTTTTTTTATGTTGATTTGAATCGGACCAATTGGTAAACTAGTAAATTGACCATTCTGATTCAACTTTAATAACGTTTAACTATGTACATATATATATATATATATGTAATATGTGTGTGCGTGTTAAATTCATATAATTATGATGCATATGCGTGTTATTTTTTCCAAAAGCTTACAAACAGTATTACAAATAATTTTTCAGAAAATGAAATTAGTGTAATTGAATATGACTCGGGTAATTATGTTTTTGTATCATAAAAAAATAGAAGCTTACTGGAAATTTTATTTTTTTCCAACTAATTAAGCATTGCCTTTGGAGTATAACTTCCTCCGGTTTTAATTTTATTTTATTACCATCCTATGTGTAAACCTACGTAAAAAAACTGAATTAATAATTATAATCTGTCTTCTTGTAGATTCCAAAGTTTGCATAGTGAAATTAGGGTGTTCATCAAGTTCGGTCGAACATGATGAATCCAATAATCCGCTCCAGTTTAAACTTTCAAGTTTTTCAACCTAAGTCGATTCGAACTTAATTTGAATAACTAATTTTTTTAACTTTTACTTAGTTTTTAGCTTATATATTATATAAAAAAATAAAAAATATTAAATATTTTATACATAAAATAATATTTAAATAGTTAAAAATATTTTTTATGCTTTTAAAATAAATATTACATAATACTTTTATATTAATTAATGAAAAAAGTAAGAAAAAATTAAAAAAATTATGATCAAATAATTTGACCATTCGACCCGACTCGGAAGGAGTTGAGTTGGATTGAATTAAACCCTCCAAGAATAACTCGACCCGAATAAAATGAAGTGAGTTGAATCGGGTGAAATCAAATTCGACCGGATAAAAAGATCATCTTAATGTGTAACTCGTGAGTCAAAATATAAATATTCCACGGATAAAAAAAAATGAACTTACTTATTTTTTGTTCATAAGTTGCTCTACGTCATTGGGACGTTTTCTTTTTTATCTTTTCTTAGGAGGCACAAATTTTTTTAATGATGGAAATGACAGATTGGCACTCGCATAATGCATGCGCCGTTGTTTATTTAGAGAAGAAAGGAAGTATAAAACAAAACGATTTAACATCATTATGGGCAATATTGCGACAGACGATGTTCTCACTGGAGACAGATGAATAAACATTCCTTGGACGAAATTGCTAATATTTGTTTCACACACACATTTTCATGATGAGATTTCATCTCTATTAATAGAATTATTATTTTAAAATTTATTTTCTTTGTATTAATAGACTTCCACCATTCCATTTATCTATTTCATTTCTTTTTTTTATTTCCCTTCTTTTATATTCTTCTTTAGTTAATCCTCTATTTCCTTTTTCTCCCTTGCCAGTTTTCAAATTCACATTTTATAATTTCCATTTTTTTATAGATTCACAATTTCCATGTTTGCTTTGCTTTTCTTTTTTTCTTTCTCTTACGAATTTTCATATTCTCGTTTTAAAGTTTCCACTTTAATGTGAATGTGATAATTACATAGTTTACAGCACAATAACTCTCAGGGTGAAATGAGATGAATGGTCAATAATTAAACTTGATTAAACTGGTTTAAATTAGAGAATGGTCAATAATTCTTTTTCATATAATAAAAAATGCATCGAAGTAAATTTTCATTACAGGAGAAAAGTGAATTGTCTTCTCAAGACATTCTGAAATTATAATTCTCAAAATATTTCCACGGTGTCAAAAATAAAATTGCAAACATTACTATAATTATTTATAGTAGCAACTTAATCTTTTAACTTTACATGCGTCATAACTAAAACAATTTTAAGCACCTCTTTTAACTATTAGCGACCCAAGGGACCGATTTTCTTATGTTAATATAACATTTTCTTATAAAAAAAAGAATTTAATATTTAACTGTCACACTCTGTATTTTATGTTTTGAAATTTTAATCTTTTTTCTTCTAATCAATATAGTCGACCTTTATATTTATTTTAAATGGATTAATGTTGTCATTATTTGCATGATAAAATCATATTTCTGACAAATGATAATTACTAATTTTAAATAATAAAAAATATTATTACTTTAAAAAAAAGCCATATATATAAGAATGTATTGTATATTCATGTCTATGGTATATTTGTATAGCAATTAATTAACCCAATCATTATATTAATTAATACTTTTATTAAACTTAATGAACACATTTTTTTCCAATGTCCATTATATTATTCGCTAATATTTAATCACATTCATTAATTAAACAATCATACCTTTCAACGTTGCCCAGCAAAACGTAACACTAAATTTATGATGCATTGATTTTTTTTCATTCGTTCAAAAGTTTTATTTACTATATTTTTTCAGTTTAGCTGCACAATGTTTAGAATTATCAAGTGAACCCATCCTCACCAGATTGGTTCAAGTTTTCTTTTTTTTTTTTTACTATAAGATTTTATGATGTTACAATCCACTTATAACATAATATAATATCACTCATGAGATTTGAGATATTTCATTAATAACCAACATTACTAACTATCATCACATTTTGAGCTATAATCCTAAAACAATGCGATATATAGTTAATATTTTAAAAACAACAAGGAAACAAAATGTCTATTGAAATGAAATGATTTTATTTGATAACATACAACTACACCTATTTGTCGGAAATATGCACATTTAACACACACACACCCCACCCCAATAATAATTACCACAAAAGTATATGTACAACCAACAATCAAGGATAGGGGTGTTCACCAGGTCGAACCGATGACCCGACCTAATCTGACCATGGGTCAAGTCGAGTATGAGTTAATTTTTTCTAACTCGAATCGACCTGACCCGACCCGATGATTCAATTTTTTAATTTTTTTACTATTTTTATTTAAACTTAGGCCTATATTTACTTTAATTTTTTTAAAAAATGAAATAAAATATTTAAAATACAGGAATAATATATTAATAGTTAGAAAACTTATTTTATATTTTAAAATAAATATAAAAATAGTAAGAATAAAATTAAAAAAAAGAAAATTGGGTGGTCGAAAAACCTGACCATCCGACCCGACCAAATTTGATTTAGTCGAGTTAGGTTTGTTCACGGATCAGGTCTAACCCGACCCGTGAACACCCCTAACCAAGGACCAACAATCAAGGATGGCTGGCTCAGATAACACATACCCCCACCCCAATAATACAATAAAGGTACATGTACAGTTGGGTCAATTTGTTAACAGTGTCGAGTCTCGAGTGATTAAGATTGTGAATAGTCTCATGTTCAATCATTACAGTCTTCGTCTTGATTAAGAAATAAATTGTTACTGCTATATATTCTCGATTATGAATTAATTAGATGTTAATAACTCTGAACATCATAAGTCTCCCATGTGTCACGACCTTACGCTTCAGACCTAAAACCTCAGACGTGCGGCTTGGTCAAACCCTGCTCGATCGTTGATCAACCCTCCTTTGGACGCACCCTGGACACGGTCGGCCACGCCCCGGATGCACAACGAAATAGAAGAGAGAGAGGCTCTGAGTTGAGAGAAAAACTAGATAATACTATTGAGAAAATTCAGATGTGTTTACAAGCCCTAGATTACATGTCATTTTATAGGGTCAAGGAGCAACAACTCCCACTCTAATTATGGACCTAATCCTACTCGGCGTGCAAGCCTTTACTCTAGAAAAATCTCTGCTAATAGGAGTAGAATCCGGCCCCTCTTGAAGAGCTTCAGAAGTCCGGTTGGTTTTGCTCCTAGTCACACTAGGAGTGTCGTGCTCGTGCCATGGCCGCGTTGTCCCCGGCCATGCCCTCCTAGTCCGAGTGGCACACGGACTTTGGCCGCCCACAAGTCCTCTTCTCTTCCTCTCTCGGTCTAGAAGACTCCAAGTGCTCCTCGGCTTCGGGAAGATGTCCGGCCCTCTTGAGCTTGCCTTCAACTCCTATGCGCACTAGGAGAAGTCCGGCCTCACTCCTATCTATATTAGGACTTCCATATGCCTTGCACTGTATTGACCTCCTACTCACGTGAGTCCACTTCCTTATGCTCCTACAATCCTCCTTACTCTCGGGCCAAGAGGCTCTGCCCAGCATAGAGTCTAAGTTGAGTCGGACTATGGTCATCATTCGCCCGTCTCCTCGGTCAGGGGTGATAATCCTTCCGCACCAAAGTCGTTGTCATCTCGGGCAACTCTTCTACGGCTCCTAATTTTGTCGGTGAGCTCATGTCGTTCACTAATCCTCGTATCTCAACCTCCCGTGAAGAATCTTCTGCGTCCTCATAGAATCTCTTCAACATGCTTACGTGAAACACCAGACATTTATGTCATAGTTCTTTGGGAAGATCCACCGGACTCTCGTACCTTCTCAGCAACCCTTGGTACGGTTCCTAATTGCTTTGAATTGGCGAGTTTGTAACTTCACAAGAACCTTGTCTCTCACTTGAAACTCGACATGCCTCCATTTCTGATCAGCGAACTTCTTCATCTTGCGCACCGATTTGTCCAACATTTCTCTCGACGCTTCGAGGTTGTCTTGCCATCCCCTAGCCACATGATATGCAGTCGGGCACTTCCTCGTACCTGGCCGCAAGTCCGGCAGGTGTCATAGGTTGTCTTCCCGTGACTATCTCGAACACACTTTGTTGTGTTGCTTCACTTTTCTGCATGTTGTACGAGAACTGTGCAATGCCCAAGAGCTTGTCCCAATCCTCCTAATTGGCTACGACAAAGTGCCTCAAGTAAATATCCAAGAGATGGTTAGCCCTCTCTGTTTGACCATCCGTTTGGGGATGAAAAGCTATCGACAAGCATAGCTCCGTCCCTAGGAGCTTGAAAAGCTCCCTCCAGAAGCGTCCCGTGAACCTCGGATCATGGTCACTGACGATTATCTCAACTACGCCCCCAGTACTTCACTACATGCTTGACAAACAAGTGGGCTACCTCTTTCGTCGAGCAATGTTTTGGAGCTAGGATAAAGGTTCCATACTTGAAAAACTTGTCGATCCTCCAGATTTTGGCAAAGTCAAAATGAAATCCATGGTCATCATCTGCCATGGACGCTCTAGAACATGGAAGGGTTCCAGCAACCCTGTCGGCTTCTTTTGCTCAAGCTTCTCCTGCTGACAATTGAGACATGTGTGTACATATACCTCGACATCCTCTGTTATCTGAGGTCAAAAGTAGGAGTCTTTGACCAATGCCAATGTTTGGGCAGCACCAGGGTGACCTGCCCACTTCGAGTCATGACAGTCCTTCAAGATCGACCGTTGTAAATCCTCCCATCGTGGAACGTACAGTCGACGTCCCATAGTGAACAACAATCCATCTTCCGTTCAGAATCTTCATGACTTACCCTCCTCGATAAGTTGAAGCAACTCCATAACCTTAGGATCCTACTTCAATCCCTCTCGGATTTGATCCTTAAAGTCCATGTGGATGGCACTTATTGTCGCAAGCTTTGCCTTGCGGCTCAGGGTGTCGGCCACAACATTAGTCCACCTAGTCTTGTACTCCAAGACATATTCAAACTCCGCTAGGAAGTCCTGAAGTCCTACCATCGTGCTTGCTTCGAGCTCAGCTTCCTATGATTCTGAAAATAAGATGTCGCCGCGTTGTTCGTCTTCACAATGAACGCGCTCACAAGAAGATAATGCATCCATGTGCGTAGACAATGCACCACAACCGTCATCTCCTTGTCGTGGACCGAGTATGTTGTTCAGCCTCATTGAGCTTCTGGCTCTCGAAGCCCACTAGATGTCCCTCCTGCATGAGGACGCCACCCACAAGTCGGATGCCTCCGTTTGCACCTCAAACAGTCGTTCGCAGTCGGTTAGACGCAAGCACGGTTCCTCCACCACCGCGTTCTTCAAGTCTTCAAATGCCTTTGCGCACTTCTCTGACCATACCCACTTCACATTTTTCTTCACGAGGTCGGTGAGGGGAGCGGCCCGCTGCAAGTATCCTTTAATGAATCTTCTATAGTAGTTGGCGAGACCCAAAAATGACCGCATCTCCGGAATGCTTGTTGGTCGCTCCCATTCAAGAATAGCCTGGACCTTCGCCTTGTCCATGCTAATCTTCCCACTTTGATATCGTGCCTAAGGAACATCACTTCCGATTGGGCGAACAAGTATTTCTCTAACTTGACAAATAGCTCATTCTCCCGCAGTAATCTGAACACCTCCTCGAGATGCTGCACATGTTCTGCGAGTGTCTCCGAGTATACCACGATGTCTTCCAAGTAGACCACCATGCACTCGTCTAATAGTGGGTGAAAGATCTTGTTCATCATAGTACAAAAGGTTGTTGGTGCCTTGGTGAGGCCTAAGGGCATCACCAAGAACTCATATGATCCATATCTCGTCACACATGTAGTCTTGGCCTCGTCACCTTCCGCAATCCTCACTTGATAGTAGTCGAACCTAAAGTCCAACTTGGAGAAGAACCTCACCTTTCCGAGTCGGTTGAAGAGGTCTCCGATCAGCGGGATCAGGTACTTATTCCATACGGTAATCTTGTCAAAATAGTCAATGCACATTCGCAACGACCCATCTTGCTTCCTCTGAAACAGGACTGATGCCTCAGAAGGTGCCTTCGAGGGCCTGATGAACCCAGCTTTCAGCAACTCGCTCAGTTGTTTTCGAAGCTCCTCCAGCTCCGAAGGTATCATGCGGTACGACCCATAGCTGGAAGCTTAGCACCTGGTACTAGTTTGATGACATGATTGATATCTCGGCGAGGAGGAAGTTTGCTCGGCAGCTCTGGTGGCATTCCATCCTTGTATGGCTCCAGAAGCCCTTTCACTTCATTCGGGATGTCATGGACTTCAATGCCAACCTCGTTAAGTTTCAAGACCGCCAAATAGGTGATTTCATTCTGATGCATGCCCTTTTTAAGTTGCATCGCCGAAAGTATCTTGGACTTCATGCTGGTTCTCGTCACGGCCACTTCATGTGATGCCTCTTGAGATAGAAGACGTAACCCCTCCTGGGAAAGTCTTACCTCGTGGAACGCATCTAGGAACTCCATGTCGAGGATGAACTTATGGTCTTCCATGTTGACGATTGTCATGGTGATTGCTCCTTCCCAATCTCCCACCTTCACGTGTACGTCCTTGCTCGTACCAAGGATTGGTTGAGAGGCAGCGTTCACGGTCTTGATCAAGCCTAGCTCCTTGACATATGTTATGCCAAGTCATGCCACCTCCTCTGCGGCCATGAAGTTGTGTGTGGCTCCAGTATCTACCAGAGCGTTCGAAGTGTGTCCATTCACTATGACCTCCACGAACATTATGCCCTTCGTGGCCTTCTTCACGTCCTTCGTCAGAAGTGTTGCGACAGCAGTCGTCAAGGCCACTATAGACCCCAAGTGTGCAGCACCTTGCTCATTGTCCGGAGTGGACGTCATGGTCGAGAGGCTAGCCTTCTTGTCGCACTCCCTCGTGTAGTACGGCCCTCCACGGACAGCATCTGACCATCTTTTTGGCGTCACCCTTCATTGTCATCATCTTTTTGTCCCACTTATGGTCCTTCTTGCCACCTGATCGGGCTTCGTCCTTCGTTGCCCTTATCCTTAGCCTGCACGCTAGGATCTCAATTTGCTGAAAACTCCACCGAAGCTTTAGCAACGACCAATGCTTCCTTCATGGTCGATATCTTCTGACGTCTCAGCTCCTGAGCAGCCTATGGTTTCAATCCCCGGAGGAAAAAGAATATCAGGTCGACTCCTTCATGATCCCGGGCATCTCCAGTGTAAGCGAATGGAACTTTTCAATGTATTCTTTAACGAAACTCATTTACTTGAGAGAGGACAACTTGTTCATAGCCACCTCTTGTGCGTTGATGGGGTAGAACTACTTCTTCAGCTCTACCTTGAAGTCAGCCTTTGACTCTATCGCAGCCCCGTCGTCTTCTTCCATCCGACGCCACCACAAGACTGCACGATCCACCAGATAGCACACGGCCATGTCAATTTGGTCATGCTCGACTACAATCTTGCTTGTCTTGAATCCCTTTTTAAGACACGAAAGAAAGTTGATGTGTATGATTCGTAACAAATAAATTTGCTAGTAAGTGCACTAGTCATATCAAGTAATAAAGTAGAGAGTAGAGTGTCTAACTCACGAGGAACTAGTTAAATCTAATCTATTTCAATAATGTACTAGGAGAATAAAAAGGTGTTGTGATAAGAAAACAAAAAAAAATTAAAGGTGCAGAAAATAAATGATAAACAAATAAAATAAATTGGTATTAAGGTAAACGTGAATGAACCTTTGCAATAATTGAGTTATAACATAAAATAATAGCTTTGATTCTTACGACGGATTAGGAGTACCTAAAGTATTGACCTCTCAAGACGAGTAAATCAAACTACCTTAACTTCTAATAAAACTAATAACTACAAACGATGAGTCAATTATTAATTTTACAGAGAATTAAGATGCATGAGTATGTATCTCCTACACTATTATTCACCCATAAATTTGGACAGAATAATAGACCGCACAAAATTCGGCACAAACGATGAGTTACCGAACACGCGTTCTGTATGCTTCAACTTAAAATTATAAGATCAATTATCAAAACAATAATAATTCCTAAAACTAATCACCCCACATACATCTTTGTAATCTAATCTCAGAAATCAAATTACTCATCAAAAGACAAAGAACTCAGTATCCATAATCAAAAGAAACCGAAAAGATAAATTAACTTAATTAATAACAAAGTTCAAACAGTTTTCCTTCTTGAAAAGATATAAAATCTCTATTACAGAACTAATAAACTACGAAAATCTAACTAAAAGTGCATCCGAGTAAAGATAGAAGAAGAATTCTCAGCTTTCGGAACATCTAGACGTTGCACAGCACAATCGACGAGTTACTGCGCAGCCTTCTCCTTCGGGTGATCTTCATGCTTCAAAATTCGACCTCAACAAGATGTCATGGCTCCTAGGCCTCAAGCATCATATTTTTTGTCTCCTAGCCTCCAAGTGTCCCAAGAGTTTTCGTAGAGTTTCGATTTGATTCGAAATCATTTTGTGTTGACACAAGTAAATTCAGAATAGACTTTGATATATCTTTAAAACCATTCACAACTCCCTCAAATCTGAGTAAATATATTTCCTAATCATCCCTGAGAGTTCAGATAAAGTTTGAGTTTGATTCTAGACTTGAAATTCTCAAGAAAGGTCGAAGAAATTTCGAAAATTTGTAACGGTCCAAAACAGCCCCGTAACGGCCCTAACAGTGCTTTTCACGGCCCATAACATTAATTTCATAGCCCTAACAATGTACAAATTGGAGTAAAAATGTGTTATTAATGCCTCATAATATTCTGGTCATGATCCGCAACTCGAGCAAGCTTTTTTGGATGAAACTAGTATTTAAATGGTCGTTACAGACCTCTCGCGACCTGTTATATTTATTTCAAGTTTGGCAGCCTTCACTAATTTTCATTTTCTGACTCTGTTTTAACCCTGATTTGAGCGTCATTTGTTTCTGTGACCTCTTGACTCAATTCTCTTGATCTTCAATAAAACATATATTTGGGTGATTTACATTTTTATAAAATTAAAGCAAATAAGGTCAGAAAATTATGCATGCTATATGAAAAGGAATCGAAATGTGATTAAATGTATGACTAATTATATACTGTATTTTTCATGCATCAAAAGTCATCTATGGTTGTCGCCTCCCACGCATCCTCGTACTTCTTCAATTCAGATCCCAAGAACTCGGGAACCGAGGTCCTCATCCGTAGCCCTCTACGTCGAAGAGGAGGCCTTTGACCAGCAGTAGATCTATCTCGAAAGCCTTATGCCACACCTCCATAGCTACTTCTATGGCTGCAACGCGGTCGACTAGCTCCTGGTGCACGACCGCACCTTGCTCCAGGGCTAAGTTGTGTTCGCCCACCACCTCTTCTAGGCCACGGAACGTCTCGTCCGTCTCCTGAAAACTTTGGCCTAATGTCTCCACACTCTTCTCAATGTGGCCGCCAGGGTCTCTGGACTTTGCTCGATAGTCTTCTTCTTTTCCCCACCATTTGCACCTTGGACTCGACCTCGCGTCGTGTCCTTGACCTCCGACGAACGGCTCTTGCTCGACATGCCTTCTCCTTCTCCTGACATGGTCGAAACTCATGCTCTAATACCACGTTGTCATGACCTTAAGCTTTAGACCTAAAACCTCAGACGTGCGATTCGGCCAAATCCTGCTTGGTCGCCGATCAACCCTCCTTTGGATGCACCCTGGACACGACCGGCCACGCCCCGGATGCGCAACGAAACACCCACGTAGAGAGAAGAGAGAGAGGTCTGAGTTGAGAGGAAAACTAGAGAATACTATTGAGCAAAGTCAGATGTGTTTACAAGCTCTAGATTACATGTCCTTTTATAATGCCAAGGGGCAACTCCTACTCTAATTATGGACATAATCCTACTCGGCGTGCAACCTTTCCTCTAGAAAACCTCTACTAATAGGAGTAGAATCCGGCCCCTCTTGAAGAGCTTTAGAAGTCCGACTTTTTTGCTCCTAGTCGCACTAGGAGTCTTGTGATCGCACCATGGTCGTGACGCACTCGGCCATGCCCTCCTAGTCCGAGTGGCACTCAGACTTTGGCCACCAACAGGTCCTCCTCTTCTCTTCCTCTTTCGGACCAGAAGACTCCAAGTGCTCCTTGCCTTTGGGAAGATGTCCGGCCCTTTTGAGCTTGCCTTCAACTCCTATGCGCACTAGGAGAAGTCCGGCCCCACTCCTATCCGGATTAGGACTTCAATATGCCTGAACTGTATTGACCTCCTACTCACGCTAGTTGTCCACTTCCTTCTGCTCCTGCAATCTTCCCTACTCGTCGGATGAGGATGCTCCTTTGCCCAACACACAGTCCGAGTTGAAGTCGGAATGTGGCCGTCGTGCGCCCGCCACTATGTGCCGCCTGCTCACGTACGCGCCTGGGCAGCCTCGTCCGTTCCGGGCGCGCCCCTTTGGACAGGGGTGACACATGGATCTAGACCGACATAAAAAAGTAGAAAGATAGGTATTTCCTTGGAAATATCAAATGTTCACATCCCTCGATAAAAAAAATAGCCATTTATTCCTCTCCTTCCTCAAATCTAAACGTGGAAGTAACTATTTCTTTTGTTTAAAATTTTTGCAAGAAAAATGTCACGTGTTAGAAGACTGAAAATATTATTGGATGGTTTGACAATCGAACTTTTTGCAAGCTTTCGAAATTTGAATTTGTTAGGAGAGAGATCGCCCAACAAGTAAAAGGTGCAATATAAGAGACTTTATGGGATAATAAAGAGCTTGATGAGACAATCATACATTTTGTTACTAATCAGTCTTGTAATCAGAATCATATGGATTGTGGGTAACTCGATTAACAAAGGTAGCTAATTTTCTGCTATAGAGATGAAATAATCAATTGAAATCTCGATAAATTTGTATGTCAAGAAAATCATCCAATTTTATGGAATATCTACAAATTGAGATCCCAGATTTACTTTCGTACATTGGAAAAGTTGATAAGAAGCATTTGAGATCAGATTGAATTACAACACAATATTTCTTATTAATTATAAAGAATCATTTAAATATTAGAAAATATGTTAACGGCATGTGCTATTAATTGATATGAAATTTGAGATGATCATGATTCATTCATTTGTCACTTATAAAGTTTGCCACAATAGTAGTATTCATTCCGGTATTGGCATGACATCGTTTGAGGTACTATATGGAAGGTTATGTCATTCTCCTATATGGTGGAAAGAGGTAAGCAAAAGAAAGATATTGGATCAAGTGTTGTTAAAGGGTAATGCAATAAGTAAGAAAAAGATTAAATCCTTGATGTATTGGATTGGAATTGCTTAGTGAAGGATCAAGAGACTAACACTACCCTCCTTTATATGAAAGAGTACACAATGTGTATCATGTATCCTTGTTAATAAAGTACAAGCATGATGAAACAAATGTTATCTCAATTGAAGAATCAAATCTCATGAAAAATCTTACTCACGAAGAGTACCGAATCAAAATCTTGGAGTACCATAAATGATGACATGGTAATAAAAAAAAAGTGACATTTGTTAAAGTTTCTTATAGATATCATCAAGACAATGAATCCACTTGTGAGTAAGGGTATTCACAGGTTGATTTTAACCCGACCTGACCTAGTTTGGATCAGGTCAAATTAGGTTGGGTCACCCCTTTTGAGGGACATGATCCAACCCGATCAGAATCGGGTCGGCTGGTCAAATTTCTTTTCTTATTTTTTATCATTCAATACAAAAATATTATATGAGATTTATTTAAAAAGAATAAAATAATTCTTAAAGTATTTAAATATTATTTTATATATTTAAAATTTTTTAAGTTGAAAATTAAATAAAAATTTAAAAATGGGTCTTCAGATCGTGTCAAATCAACTCATGTCAGAAAATTTCACCCCGTTCTTGGGCCAGGCCATTGGATTCACCAGGTCGACACTCCTACTTGTTCCACCAATTATCATATTTAGTTCTCATGTTGATAAAAAATCAAGCAGGAATTATAACTTAATTTTCTTAAATATAGTTTTCCCTATAAATTAAACATGTCTCCTATTAAAAAAAATACTTTCTGTCCCCACATTGACCTCTAATTTCATTCTCCACGGTGTGTGTGCATAGCTACAAACTCTGACCTTCTCGTTGTAGTTGAAATCGATGTCAAAGGACGCTAGAGTCATGACTGATAATTGAGTGGTCTCTATTGGAGAAAAGTTTTAATGACATATAAAACTATTTTTTGATGACAAAAACCTTGAAAGATTAAAGTTAAATGCTGAAAAAGTTTAAAGAAAAAGGGACATATTTATGCACTATATTTTGATTAAATAATTGACTATGGTCTTATTAGATTATGGATGAGTGATGAATATCAAATTGTAGAGAATCATGTTAGCTATCCATAGAATCTAAGATTATCTAATTTGGATAACTGTGCAAAAAGTTATACTCAAAATAGTGTAGGTCGGTCAACCTACCGGTTGAAGCAAAGAAGACCGGTCGAGACAATACCGGACGACCAAATGGAGATGTCGATCGACCGATCAATGCTAAGCCTGCCTCGGTCGATGTCGAGACGATACCAGTTGATCGATCAAGCGCAAAAGCTGAAGAAATCGTGCAATGGTCACATAGACCAGTCGACCGGTCCATATGTGCAGTCGACCGGCCTCCGGGTCAAATGAACAGTGACGGCTAGTTTTGAATGAAAAAAGTGTGGAAAGAATTTTGGACGAATTTTTCAAACATTGAAGCCTATAAAATGAGTGTCAAAACTAAAAGCAAAAGCATCCATCCAAGTATTGAAGAAAAACTTCAAATTATCAAAAGAAGACATTTTCCTTGAAATTATTATTTTAAGTTTTCTTTTCTTTCTCTCTTTTCTTCTTGTGAGAATTGTATTGTAAAAAGAGAAACCATTTTCAGAAAGATGGTGAGAGCTCATGTGTGAAAGAGGTTCCACATCTTACCTTCTAAGCGAGAGAAAAGATTAATTTCCTACAAGGAGAGATTTGCATTGCCTTTTGAAGCGAGGTAAAGGTGGTTATGTAAATAGCTTTCTTCCTTGCTCCATTTTGAACAAAGGAGGTGCTTTAATGGAATCTCCGACGGTCTCAAAGCTGAGAAGTCGGAGTAGAAATATAGGCTAAGGTGTGACCGAACCTCGTCAACAATCATATGTATTATCGTGTTTGATTTCTTTCTCTCCCTCTCATATTGTATTTGTAATATAACCTGAATTACATTGATTTAAAATGTTTAAAAAATCAATTTTAAGCTTCCACGACATATTTTGTTAAATCGATAGATTTCATTTTTGAATACCAATTCACCCCCTCCCCCCTCTTAGTGCCATTTGGGATCCAACAATTGGTAACAGAGCGGTTCTTGTTTTAAGATGTAATCGTTTTAAGAACTAATCATTTTAGGATTTAATCATCTTGTTTTAAGATTTATGACATCAAGCGAATTTAGTTTTGCCGAAGAACAATCAATTAGTCGTCCTCTCCTTCTAAATGCATCAAATTTTGTATATTGCAAATTAGAAATCAAGCATACATATGTTCCATTATTGAAAAAGGGTATCACTTACATGAAACATTACCCACATATTCTAATGAAAGAGAAATTTTTTTTGCAAAACTTGATTAGAAAGCCAAAAATAATTTTTATTGTGCTTTGGATTCAATGGAGTTTAATCAAATTTCAAGTTCTGAAAGTACAATTGAGATTTGGAAAAAGTTCATTGTTACTTATGAATGAACTAATAAAGTTAAGGAATCTAGACTTATATTTTAAATCAACAATATGATTCTTTCAAAATGCATGATAATAAATCCATAAATGACATGGTTGCATGATTTGACGATATCTTGAATGGTTTAGCCTCTTTAGACGAGCCAAGAACTAACCCTCAAAAGGTGAAAAAGTTTCTCAGATCTCATTCCTTCAAATATCATACAAAGATAATCGTGATTGAAGAAAAGGACTTGAACAAGCTGAATTTTGATGATCTAATTGGTTCACTTCTAATCTATGAGATCTCAATCTATGAAGATCAAGAAGAAAAATTTCTCAAGAAGAAAATATTGGCATTGAAAGCAAATTCAAAAGAAGAAAACTCAAGTGAAAAGGATGGACGAAAAGAAACTCTCACGCTACACAAGAAAATTAGATAAGTATCTCAAGTTAGTAAAGAAGAAAGAAAAGAATGAAAAGCCAACAAAAATATTATACAAACAACACAAAGAAGAGACATCTCATAAAGGGAAAAAAATATGAAGAGTTAAGTGAAACAAGTGACTCATCAAGCTCTTCTAGTGACAAAGCATACCTATCCTTAATGTCACACAACGATGAGGTAATTTCTAACCTTTCAAATTCAAACTATGACTCATCGAGCTCCTCCGAAGAAAACATTTTTTTAGATGTAAATAAAAAATTTCCATCCCTTATAAAAAAATATTTTTCACTTAAAGAGGAAAATGAAAAATTACTACATGAGATTGAAAAATTAAAAGAAGAAAGGAATATATATCTTATGGAAAATGAAAACCTGAAAAATGAAATTGGAACTTTGGAAATTACACATGTATGTGAAGGTATGAAGGTTATGGTGAAAGTATCAATTACATTTTTATTTCACTCAAAATTTCAAAATTACTATCTTTTTTTTGAAGAAAAGAGGAACATATATAACAGAAAAAGAAAATTGGCCATAGTGATAGGTGGAGCATGTTAAAATCTTTCAACTTTATTTTGACATCATTGTTGTATCAAAGTTCTATGCAATGTTTTGATTCTTAAACGCAATTTTTTTAATTTGTCTTTCATAACCTATAGATCAATTTGATTTTATTTTTAAAATAACTATAAATTTAGGGAGACTATTTATGGATGAATGATGAATATCAAAGTTGTAGAGAATCATGTTAACTATCTATAGAATCTAAGATTATCTAATTTGAATAACCTTGCAAAACGTTATGCTCAAAATAGTGTTGGTTGGTCAACCTACTAGTCGAAGCAAAGAAGGCCAATCGAGACAATACCGGTCGACCGAATGGAGATGTCAGTCGGCCAATCAATGCTGAGCCTACCTCGATTGATGTCGAGATGATACCGATCGATGTATCGATCGGCCGATCAAGTGCAAAAGCTGAAGAAATTGCATAATGGTCACATAGATCGATCAATCGGTCCATATATGCAGTTGACCGGCCTTCGGATCAAATGAACAGTAATGGTTAATTTTGAATGAGAAAAGTGTGAAAAAAAATTCTGAACGAATTTTTCACACATTGAAGCTTATAAAAGGAGTGCCAAAGCCAAAAGCAAAAGCATCCATCCAAGCATCGAAGAAAAACTTCAAGTTATTAAAAGAAGACATTTTCCTTGAAGTTATTATTTTAAGTTTTCTTTTCTTTCTCTCTTCTCTTCTTGTGAGCATTCTATTGTAAAAGAGAAAAACCAAAGATTGAGAGAGCTCATGTGTGAAAGAGTTTCCAAATCTTAACTCTTGAGCGAGAGAAAATATTAGCTTCCTATGAGAAAAGATTTGTCTTGCCTCTCGAAGTGGAGAAAAGGTGGTTGTATAAATGGCTCTCTTCCTTGCCCCATTTGGAACAAAGAAAGTCTTTTAGTGGAATCTTTGGTTGTCTCAAGTCCGAGAAGTCGGAGCAGGGACGTAGGTCAAGGTGTGATCAAACCTCGTCAACAACCACTTGTGTTATCGTGTTTGATTTCTCTCTCTCTCTCTCTCAATAATATTTTTGGTTGGATTGAAAGTTTCAAGAACACATTGTTCCTAATAGGAATTTTGATTGAGTGTTGCATAAATAAAGGTTGCATGAACGAGAGTTTCATGTTTTATGTTGCATAATCCGTTAAATTTGTGATTGTTTTGTAATAATTATTTGGATGGATTTTACTTATTCAGAAATAATACATGAATGGAAATCCCTCGAAATCTAGTTACCATAGAAAGTTGTTTCATATGATTTGAAGATGTATAAAAATAGTTATGATCTAAACATTGGACTACCGTCGTGTTGTATGGGGTAACAATGAGATGAAATTATAAAAATTATCATAAATTTGAAATACCGAATTAGGATTTGAAATTTATTCACAAGTTAAATATTCGTGTTATCTTTCTGTGAAAAGTAGAATCGTTTGAAAAGAACAAATATAAATTAAGTTATTAATATTTTAGTGTCCATTGCCAGAATACTATGTAGAGAATAGATTATGGTAGTTGTATGAATTTATGGGGAGAAGCCCTAAATATCTTGAGTGTTGGGACGGGACAGATCCGATAATCAATCAAGTAGGTGAGTTGGAATCTTCTTCGAACCGAATGATCTTACTTGAGAAATCAAAGGAATTCTAAGAATTCAGAAAAGGGGTTGTTCTCTTTAAGATTTTTCTGTTTTATTTTTATATGGGATACAATGTAATCTAGAATACAACATAATCCCTTCTTTCTTTCATTTCTGACGGAACAGGAAACGGGTATCAACATTTTTCATTTAGCTCGGTCAAGTGTGTTATCATAGGCAAGCGCCTCCAGTGAAAATAAAAAATGTCTATCCATTTAAAATCTTGAAGGAAAATTGAATACTTTAATATGTTTTATGATTATTCTATGCTTAGAGATCATACATGCAATCTTTATGCAATCAGCCATGCCCAACAATCTTTACTGATGTTTTGATCTCAAAAATCAAGATTTTTATATTGAAATTCGGGATTCCAAGATGCCGGCATGGTCGTGCCAACAACAGGAATGGTCATGACTGAACGCACGAGGTAGAGGTGATTAGAAGGCTCTCGTTCACGCCCGTGATACATTTGTCAGAGCCATGACGCGGCCAAGCACGGTTGTGACCAACTTGGTCACAGACTGTGAGAGAGAGATACTGAAATTTGACTAAGGTTGAGAATGGCTGAGGCTGGCACGACCATGACAAAATTGGGCATGGTTAGGCACAGTCGTGACTGATATGGGCACGGCCGTGATAGTGCTGGGCACAGCCATGACATTGTTGGGCATGGCTATGACGCTTGAAAATGCCTTGTAAGATGCATTGAACCTATTTTCTAATGTATATGGTTGTGTATGGATGTGTATTGATTGTACATGACACGTAATGCATGCTCAACGTAATTAGGCTCAAAGATGCAAGAGTGACGTGACTGTTTGATGTATTGATGACTAATCAAGTATGAAATGGAAGGAAATGCCTCGACACACATTATGTTAAAGAAGTAAATGTCATTCACCTTAGGGTGATTGAGACTTCTTAAAAAATAATGCCATCACCTAAAAAAGTGTCTGAGATTTTCTCGGGGCATTGGCCTAATTGTAATGATGTTGCTCTAAGTCTTCAATTAAGCAAAGATGAAAGATGAGAACAAGAAATAAATGTCTTTCACTTCATGGTGATTAAGACTTCTTTGAAAAATAATGCCATCAAAAGATGTTTGAGATTCTTCAGTGCGCTATGAAGTAATGTAATGATGTAAAGATGAAAAATGAGGGTAATAAGCAAATTTCTTTTCACCTCACGGTGATTAAGACTTCTTTAAGAAATAATATCATCACCCAAAATATGTTTGAGATGTTCCAGTGCCCTATGAACTAATATAATGATGTGATAAAGATGAAATATGGGTAAGAAGTAAATGACTTTCACCTCATGGTGATTGTGACTTCTTTGGAAAATAAAGTCATCACCCAGAAGGTGTTTGAGATTTTTTAGAAGTAAATGTCTTTCACTTATGGTGACTGATACTTCTTTGGAAAATAATGCCGTCACCTAAAGGTGTTTGAGATTTTCCAGTTCCCTGTTAACCAATGTAATGATGTCACCTTGTATTGATTATTAAACAAAGATGAATCGTAGTATATGATGAATAAAATAAAAGTAAGTACTGAATGTAAAGATGATACGTAAATTTCTTTCACCTTATGGTGATTGAGACTTTTGGGGAATTAATGTCATCACATAAAAGGTGTTTGAGATTTCTCAATGTAAAGATGAAAAATGTTATAAAATAAAGGAAGAATGAAAGTGAAGTTTGACTTCAAAGTATTTTATAACAAATAAAGTTAAAGATGATGATAAAATAAAGTTCTACACTTATATATGTATTTCAAAAGGACCTAAGCCTAAGAAGTAAAGTTCTGCAACTATGTATATACTTTCTAAGAAACAATATCTCTCATCATAAAGTGTGTGTATTCCTAAAGATGACTATGAATAAAATCCCTCACCATTATGATGTGTGTTCTTAAGATATGACTTATGATATGGAATGAAATTCAAAATGGCATTATCTGATAAAAATGAAGGATGAAGATGACACGTGAAGGATCACATAATAAAGAAAGAAAGAAGAATGAAATAAGATCCAAATGATTATAAAGCAACGCTGAGAAAATGTAAAGTATGAAAGAAGTCTAAATAAGGATCAAGGAGTTATGAAGAAACTCCTAAAATGTACATGATAATGAACACTAAAATGATATGAATATATATTTCTATTGTATGACACTTGCAAATGATGGATCTGAAGCAAACAGGTATGACATAATTTTTATATTTCATGAATGTTTTATGAAGAATGAATGTAAGTATGATGTAATGTCATGTAAGTTCATGATATAGCTCATGGCATGCATATTCATATGTTATAGGATATCATGGCATGTATTAACTTTTACGTACTCTAACTGAGAAACCCTGCACTCTGGATCCTTGCAGGTAACCAAAATTAAATGATGGATGGCACCTCAAGCTCATGACGAAGTGTTGCACATGTTTAGATTTAAATAAATCCTTTAGCTCTATGTGAACATTTAAGTTAATGTTGTAATGAAGGTTTTAGGCATTTTATGTTTTCTGAAGTATTAGTTATGGTATGATTAATAAAAAGTTTTTAACTATTATGATTTTCTCTAAATTTTCAAGTCTTCTACTATTAAATGATGTATGACGAATGGTCTAACGACGTGAAATTTTTTCAAATATCCAAAACATTTAGGATGAATTTTACACTTTTGATGCCTGCTTGTGCGGCCACCTGGAATCCAAATAAGTAGAGGTTGCTACTACCATTGTCATAATTGTTCCTTTGGTAAAGTGGTTAGAGTAATCATAAGGATGTTCACCAATTTGGCAGGTAAACTATCAACTTGATTTGACCCATGTTTGGTTAAGTAGGGATTGAAAAATTTTAACTCTTTTATTTTTTATTTATAATTAAATATTTTTTATTTAGTTCGATATTTTATTTTATTAAAAATTAAAACATAGAAATAAATACTTGAAATACAAAAAATATGAAATAATTAAAATATTTTTTATGATTTAAATATTAAATATATTTGTATATTAAAAAGTCAAAAATTTTAAAAGCAAAAATTTTATTTTTATATTAAAATAATCTATCTTTTTTAGGCATTTAATTACATATTTCAAGCATTCTTAAGCTCTCTCAAAAAAAAACATCACTACAAAAAGGTAAAAAAAAGGATCAAACTATATCATGCCTATTTTGTTATATTATAATTGTTATACCTGAGATTAGATTAATTTATGGGATATAGGATAGGATATTATAACTTACAGGCATAAGGGTAAAGAATAAGTTGCATGTGCTATTAGTATCTACCATGTGAATCACGATGTAGACAGTGACATGAAAAAATAGGCATTTCGAAGGGCTTGAGAAGGTTGGGCGACGCAAACATTTTACGTTTCACGTCTTTTCCGTTTCCTCCGATTCTCAAAATATCTATTTTTTGTAATTATAAAAATTCCTCAAAACTTTCGTCTCACCTAAGAAATTTAAAAATGTGTGTTCTCAAAAATCGGACCTTTCGAGAGTGCACAGAACGGTCCCGTTTAGTTGACATAAAGTTTTCAAATCTTTTTGAGAAATGATGATTTTATTAGAATTTTTTTGTATCCAAATTTGAAAAGAGTATTCATCTATTTTTCATATATACATATCCATATATACATATACATATCCATATATACATATACATATACATATACATACATATATGCATATATATACATATATACATATCCATATATACATATACATACATATATGATACATATAAATGTATATACATATCCATATATACATATACATACATATATGATACATATAAACATATACATACACACACACACATATATATATATGTATATATATATATATAGTACATATATACATAGTTAATAATTTTATAGTACTTTAGCACCACCCTTGCGGTGCATTAGCGCCGCATACATATAGCGACACAATGGCTTCCCAATGGCGTCGACTGTTTCATCGCTACTCCATTTTAGTGTCAGAATAGCGTCGCCATTTTGCGATGCTAGTTTAGCGCCTCAAACTGTTGATGCCAATGTGACGCTATATTCCAACTTAGCGTCGCAATTTCAGAGTCGCTAATCTGCGACGCTATTTCACATATTTTAGAATTAATTATTTATCAGAATTGAATTAATATGGCGCCACATTGGCGACGCAATAACGTCACCCAATTTGCGACGCTAAATGGTGATCTGTGTGCTCATCAAAGAACGAATTTGAACCGTCCTTTCATTTAATCTAATGGTTCCGCTTGCCCGAACGCCACATTTTCCCCCTTTTAACCACTCATCTGCATCTCCTCATCCTCCTCCGTTGATGCCTCCCGACGGCTCCGCCTCCTCCTCCACCACCACCTCTGCTCCGCCGTCGTCACCTCCTCCTCCTCCACCTCTGCTCCGATGCTGCCGCCTCCTCCTCCTCCACCTCTGCTCCGACGCCGCCGCCGCCTCCTACGCGTCGCCTCCTCCTCCTCCTCCTCCATCTCTTCTCCGTCGCCGCCGCCGCCTCCTCCTCCTCCTCCACCTTTTCTCCGACGCCTCCTCCTCCTCCTCCACCTTTTCTCCGACGCCTCCTCCTCCTCCTCCACCTCTTCTCCGACGCCGCCGCC
This sequence comes from Pontederia crassipes, assembly GCA_030549335.1. Classification (NCBI taxonomy): domain Eukaryota; kingdom Viridiplantae; phylum Streptophyta; class Magnoliopsida; order Commelinales; family Pontederiaceae; genus Pontederia; species Pontederia crassipes. The sequence continues at coordinate 4,496,438 of JAUKPH010000022.1, read as the reverse complement.
GCCTCCTCCTCCACCACCTCTTCTCCGACACCGTCGCCGCCTCCTCCTCCTTCTCCACCTCTTCTCCGACGCCGCCTCCTCCTCCTCCTCCACCTCTGCTCCGACTCCGATGCCTCCTCCTCCTCCACCTCTTCTATGATGCCGCCGCCGCCTCCTCCTCCTCCTCCACCACCTCTGCTCCGACGCCGCCGTCTCCTCCTCCTCCACCTCTTCTCCATCGCAGCCTCCTCCTCCTCCTCCTCCACCTTTGCTCCGCCGCCGCCTCCTCCTCGCACCGGTTTCCCATCTTCTCTGTCGTGGACTTCGACATTGTAGGACTTAGATCATCTAATTGTGATATATGTAATTTGATGTAATAGAAATGTATATGTGATGTAATGTAATTTGATATAATGAAAATGTATATGTACATCTAATGTAATTTGATGGTGCTTCAATTGTAATGTAAAAAAAATAGCAATCATCCGTGGATTTGAATGTAATGTAATTTGAATGGAGTGCCATTATAATGTAATCATCTGTGGGTGGACATATTGTTCTTAGCGTCACATTAGCGTCACAGTAGCGATGCAGAAAAATGAATTTTAGTGCCAACTCAGCATCGGATCAGTGTCGCAACGGAACGCCAACTCGGCGTCAGATGAGAGTCGACGATTTTAGCGCCTCTTTAGAGTCAGAGTAGCGACGCATGTTGGCTCTTCACGATGACACTTTTCGCGTCATTACAGTGTCGCATTAGCACCACCGTTTGACGGTAATTGCGTCAACATACCCATAGGCGCGAAGTCGACGCTATTAGCATCGAAGAAATGGCATCGTGGAGCCTGTGGCGCGAAGTCGACGCTAATGCATCGCTATTATATTTAGCGATGCATTGGAGTCTATATTGTTGTGTCGCTAATCGATGATTTTCTTGTAGTAACACTTAGTTTATTCATTACAAGTTTTGGTGATTTATGCGACACTATGATCACATGCATCATAAATATATTTCCTTTGGTGAGATTAAGAAGTATATGTTTCTCTTTCTCTCCCTATATTATATAATATAATATACGAGGAAAATTAGGGGGAGATCAATGGCATCAAATTCAAGGGTTAGGTCATGCAAATTAGAATATCCTAAATGAATGCCTTCAGAAGAAAAAAAACTAGGTTAAGCCTCTCCAACCAGGTTCAGTCGACTCTTCCAACCGATCTCCCTCAGTGGCGAGGTCGTAGCAGCAATGCGGCCTTGTCGAAGACCCGCCGGTGGAGGATGCCTCCCACGATTCCACCATTCTTTCTCGCGACTAGCCGGCGGCAGTTCTTGGAGAGGAGGTTGAGGGCCTCCTCGGCGGAGGAAATGGGATGACCGTCGGGGCCGCAGGTGAAGAGGAGCGTAGTGAGGACGCCACCAGTTCTAGAGCTGGCTGAAAGGTCGAAGAAATCGACAACGCGGGCGGAGGGGTCGTCGGGTTGCTTTCGAAGCACAACCATCAGGCGAACGAGAGTGGCGTCGATCATCAGTCCATCATGAGCGGCGTCAATGGAAAGTATTCAGACCTTGCCTCGACGGACACCTGAGACATCAAGGCTAACGGTGACGACGAAAGGGAACAGCATCGTGACCGTTGGAGGAGTGAAGAAGAGCTTGGGCTCGTCGTAGAGTGAGAGAGAGACGATTCAAAGGGCATGGGCGCAAGGTCAATCTACGAAGAAGGAGATGGACTGGGTTCTAGTGGGATGCACGAAGGTTAGACAGATTGGTTTATTCTAGTGGTTGGTTCAACTTGGTGCAATATGGAACGTCCAATCAAGATCTATGCATTATAAGGGTGTGGATTAAAAGATTTTAGGGCTTTGGGCTCACCCTAAGTTCTCTCTCTCTCTCTCTCTCTCTCTCTCTCTCTCTCTCTATATATATATATATATATATATATATATATATATAACCCCAATTATTGTATACATTGTCGATTTAATTTACTGAATATTTTAATATTTTATTCTTTTGTTGTGAATTATATTATTTAAAAGCTTAACAATGCTTAAACTAATACAGGTAATTTCGTAGATATGTGAAATCCTTTATCAGAAAAAAAAAAGAGAAAACCTTTTATAATTTTGAAAAAAATCCAATATTAAGTATAATTATAAAACTAGATTACTTGTATCACCCAAGATTTTTATGATTTATTTAAATAAATAATAAGATATTTATTTATTTATTTCCAAAAATCATTTTTGAAAATAATGGATAAATAAAATTGAGAAAGAATAGGAAATAAGATTCACAAGTTGATTAGAGGTAGACTATAATTTATTTTTAGATCATGAGTTAGCTAATCCAAAATTTTAATTTTCCCTATAAATTTATTCCCTAACTTCTCCTATCTAGAAATTTGATTTTTCTTTCAACTTCTAAACCATTTTTCTCCCTTGTTGGTGCATCTATTTATGGTACATTCCTATGTCAAAGAACATCGGAGTCATCATCGGAAGCTCTGCAGTTTCGTCGCAAAACACGCACAAAGTCTCAAGTTACTAATTTTGCTTGAACAAGGTACGTAAGATTTCAAATTTGCTTGATAAATTTTTTTAATAGAATAATTAATTTAAAGAATTATTAAGGTATAGATTAAATTCTCATATGACATATGAATAGTTCCAACAAGTTTTATGTCAAAAAGTAATAGTTTACATTCATGAATTGATGTTTAAGTTTCGAAGAAACAACACTAGAGTTCCGGTGTGACAAAATTCAGCTTGCACTAAAAGGAATCTTGCCCGGATTCTTTAGTGACTGTGCAACATGGTACGGACGAATTTCAATCCAATCGTGATTCGAACGCGACTTGATCCGAGCTATTGTCAACTTGACCTGGGTTTTGTTGTGGTCGTTTTCAAGCAATCAAATTTGTTCCACATGACCCGACCCGAGTTTGATTTGTATCCGGCTCGATTTTTCTTATTAACAAAATTGAAACGAAACTAGCATGAGTCACTTCGGACCCGCCTAGGTCCCATAGTATTTGGCTCATATTTCCTTTCTGATGTTTTATTCCATTATTATCTAAATTATTTTATTACAAAATTATATTTTTACCCCCTATATTGATTATGATAAATTGAGAACTATAAGGATAGTAATTATGTTAAAAGATAAAAAATATAAAATGAGATTATGATGTGTATTGATTGTAAGATAACCGAATAAAATGTAGGTATTAATAGTTCCACCAAAATAGTTAAAGATGAATAGTAATAGTCCCATCATGATAGTTAATAGTGGTTATTAATGGTCCGATTGTAACACTTCGAATTTCACCCCCAAATTGCCAAGGACAATTTGATCATTTGATTGTGTTAGCCCGTTAGCCATCACATAATCATAATAAAATATGATTTTTCATCTATTATAGCGGAAGTGTAAAACCGATTAAATATGATAAAATACTCTTTCAATAAAAATGTGAAAAAACTTCATGAAACATCAAAAGTATGATTATAGAATTGAAAACATCTTTAAACATCATTACTAATAGCGATTAAAATATTTCTTTAACAGCATAGTCAAAAGACTCTACAACATGACGACTCAACATCCTAAATCATTGTGCAATCTTATTAGTCATGAGCTGAGCCGTCATCCATCCAAATTATTATGCACCTGCATGGATCCAGGGTATAGAGGTTTCCCTGTTATAGTATATAAAGACCATGCATTCCCTGTTATAGTATATAAAGACCATGCATGCAGTGATATGATCCTAAATAGGATAACTACATGATATGCATCATCTTTATATAAAAGAAGTAACAATATGCATGTCATGTCTTAATACATGATCTACATGTCAATCATTAGCATCATTATATCATCATGCATATAAGTAGTTGTGTGGAAGACATGTAATCATCATCATACTTATAGTATGGACATTCATAACAATCATTCATTCAATTCATATGCATATAAGTGAGATACACTTACCATAACTATTGCCTCCATAACTCTCCTCAGGATTGCTTTATAACCCTTTGAACTTCCACTTTCGTGGGACATCATTCCATAACTTTCCTTGGGATTACTTTATAACCCTTTGGACTTACACTTTCGTGGGACATCATTCCATTCGGTCGATCATTGGCCTTTTTTCTATTAATGTTATATCTTCCGATAGTTGGGACTTATGTCGTTGCCCTCTCAATAGGCTAGCTAGGCCTAGGAGCTAATGCTCTCCTCTCACCCGAAGGTGACATCAGAATGCACACAGTTGCCGATGCATGTAACGATCATTCTGGACTCTCACCCGATGGTGACATCGGAACGACACACCGTTGTCGATGTGTGTAACGATCATTCCGGATAATTATCCGATAAAGGGTCATAGAAGGTCGACATGTAACATCATCCACAACTGAGTTCATTATACTTTGCAATCAACAAATAATTTACGTCGCTCAGTCTTCAAATTTTAACCTAGTTACGGCTGTCCATGCATGTCGTGTATCTAGGTTCATATACAATCATCAATCAATAATACATAATAGTAATACCTTTAAAAATAACATAAAAATAACATACATCAGTTTTCTGGTCTGTCACTAAAATATTAATATCTTAACATATACTTATTCTTTTCAGATGATTGAAATTTTCACAGAAAGATAACATAGGTCTTTAACTTGGAAATAAATTTCAATTCCTAATTCAATATTTCCAATTTACTATACGTTTTACAATATGGTCTTGATGTTACCCGAGATAGCATGATACCAGTCTGATATTTAGATCGTAATGATTTGTCTACAACTCTAAATCATATGAAATCAATTTCTATGGAAACTATACTTCTAGAGCTTTCCATACATATATCATTTGTAATTTTTGAATAAGTAAAACTTATCCAAATAATTATTGCAAATACAGTCACGAATTTTCGAGACAACATGACACAAGTCTGATATTTGGATAATAACTATTTGTATACAACTCCAAACCATATGAAATTAATTTATGTGGAATCTAGACTTCGACACTTTCCATCCATATATTATTTGTAATTTTTGGAAAAGTAAAACCTATCCGAGTAATTGTTACAAGAAATCATGAATTTAACAAATTATGCAACATAAATCATGAAACTTTCAATCATGCAAATCCTTATTTATGCAATCCTCAATCAAAATCCCTACAAGAACAGGGTATCCTTGAATATCTCAATCCAAACAAAACATCATTGAGAGGAGAGAGAGGGGTTTAGATCCCCTTTACATACCTTGATCTTAAATCTTCCTCCTCTTTCTTCCTTTTCTTCTTCCTCTTCTTTCTTCTTCCTGATCTCTTTTTTCTTCTTCCTCAAGCCCTAGCCGCCAAGATGTGGGAATAGATGAGTGAGAGAAGAGAGACTTTATATAGGGAGAAACCATGAGGGTTTGGGCAAAAAGCCCAAATTACCCTTTTAGAAAAAAAATAGGATATTACACCGATACTTGATATTTGTAAACTAATCTCAATCTTATTCGGGCTTGAGGTATCCACTTTTGATCCATCTCCCTATGCATGAAAGTGTCATGACGTGCCCATAATGAAAAAAATGAACTCATTTACGACAATACATAAAAGTTTAAGATATAGTTGAAGTAAAAGATACAGCGCAACGTAACAAATAAGAATGGAAATAATAAAATGAATGATATGAAAAGAATAGAAAAGGAAAGGAACAAAATTGCTAAAATTGTCTTATCATGTTGAAAACATATTTATTTTATTATTCATCTTGCGTTATTAACATATATTTCATGTCTCTCTATTTGAATCTCGCATGTATCTAATAGAAAATGTTGGAGACGTGTACAATAATAATGTTCATAGTAATGCAGTTGCACACGATGACATGAAGTTAAGTCATTGGATTTTTTATAGTTATACTATTATAATGTTCTAGACTTTAATAAAATTAGTTTGTTATTATTTATCTTCATATCGAATTTTGGAGGATGAATTTTGAAGGTGGCACATTAGTTCACTTGCTTGATCTGGCGGCCATGATATATAAACCCTAGTTATACTATTACAGCCTTCCCAACTTTTCTTTAAAAGAAAAACATCAGTATCACATGTACATACACTAGGCAGAATTAAATAATAACCTCGTGCATATTAGAAAAATAAGACGCCAAAGATTGAGATGGAACAGAAACATGTCAAGAATCTAATTAAAATTGATCACCTCGTGCATATTAGAAAAATAAGACGCCAAAGATTGAGATGGAACAGAAAGATGTCAAGAAACTAATTAAAATTGATCACGCAGGAGATCTAGTTCTAGACTTTAATAATCAATTTGGTTGGTTCATATATCTCTATGACACTGAGGTAGGTAAGATCCGAATGATCTGCCTGCTAAGGACCTTCAGTTCAATACATGTGGTATATATTATACACGTTGTTCGCATGCATCTGGGATGCATATTCTTATCATTAATTTACATATGTGTACAGTACACATGTACATTAAAAGACTAATCAAGAAAACCTTTTTTTAATGACCATGTGTTTAATGCATGTATCAATTTCCAATCTAACAATGGCAAATGCAATGCTCCAATATTTCTGATAATTTGACATAATTCATTAGTGAAATTATGTTTTATGTAGGGGTGTAAAAAAATCCGACCAACTCGAAAAACCTATCCAACTCGAAAAAATCGAATCGAAAAAACTGAAAATTAGGGGTCTGAATATGATTTAGGTGGCTTTTAAAAAATTAAAATCCACCCGCTAAAATTAGGGCCCCACCCAAAAAAAACCGTAGGGGGCGTGGAGTCCACTCTTATTTATAATTTTTTTATTTATATATATAGATATAATATTTTTTGTATAAAATTTCTTACTTTTCTATCACATTATCAAACACTATTTTAATAACTTTAAAATGTTAGTAATATATTTTTATTTAATATAAAATTAAATATATTTATATTAATTTAATTTATCATATATATTTATAAAATATATTATAAAAAAGTAGGATCCGGAAAAATCAATCCGCTAGAGGATGGTTTTTATTTTTTTTTCAAAATGGTTTTAGGATGGTTTTTAATTTTAAAAACTAACTCGAAAACTGCAATTAACATCGCAATTGAGCGGTGTGACCGACTAATCATATTAATGAAAGGACAATTTTGGGGGACTCATTCAAGTAATTATGCTTGTTTGATTAAGAGATGTCACAAATAACAACCATCTGTAATCAGCCCAAAAACCGTCGAAAATATCATTACCGACGATTTTTCGGACGGAATCGGTCCATCGGAAAAATGCTCGTCGCAAATCAATTTCCGACGGTTGCAAAAAATTTGTCGATAATACCGACGGTTCTAACCGTCCAAAAAAACTCGATCGACGATTAGAACCGTCCGAAAAGCCCCGGTGGTTATTTCGACGGTTGTAACCGTCCGAAATGTCCGGCGGTTCCAACCGTCGAAAGTTTTCGACGGTCGCAACTGTCGAAACTTTCGACAGTCATCGCAATCCGCTGAAACTTTCGGCGGTCGCAACCCGTCGAAACTTTCGGCGATCGTGGCAACCGTCGATCTTTCGGCGATCGCAACCGTCGCAAAGAAATTTTTAAAAATAAAAAAATTAGCGGCCAGATCGGTTATATTATTGTATATGTTATATTATTTATTTTTTATTTTATCGACGGTTTGAATAGGGGTGAGCAACGGTCGGTTCGGTTAATTAACCGATCGAATAATTCGATTAATTAACCGAATCGACCAAAAAAAGTTTAACCATTATCCGGTCCAAAAAAATCGGTTAACAAATTTCGATTAACCAAAAAAATCGGTTCGGTTCGATGAATTCATCGTTTTAACCGAAAATTAAAAACTAAAAATATATTATTATAAAAGTCACAAAATATGAAAGTAACAATTAAATATGTTTTCAAAATAAAAGGTAAATATTAAATTTTAACAAGGTAATTGGATATAAATTATTAAATAATTAGGATACAAATGGAATTAAACAAAAAAAAAGTATAAATCCATATACATGCAATAATTTTTTTTACAATAAAATACTAAAAAATACATAAAAAATAAATATCGGTTAATTCAGTTTTTAACCGGTTAATTATCCATAATCGACCGTTTTGATTCGGTTAACAAATTTGTTATCCGTTAACCGAACCGAAATTAAATCAGATAATTCGGTTCGATTAATCGGTTAAAAGTCGGTCGGTTAACCACGGTTAACGGAAAAATGGTTAACCGTGCTCAGCCCTAGGTTTGAACTGTCGTTAATTATTACCGACGGTCGAAACCATCGGATTGCGACAGTTTGGACTGCCGCTAATTATATTAATAAAATGCTCCTCATATTATATTATTATACAGTTACCGACGGTTGCGGCCGTCGAAAATATCGACGTTCCTAATCGTCGAAAAATAAAATAATAATATAAAAAATTATATAATTTATTTTTTCATTTCCGACAGTCGTAACCGTCGAAAAATTCGTCGAAAATTGTGATTGATGGATATCCGTCGAAAATATCGACATTCCTAATCGTCGAAAAATAAAATAATAATATAAAAAATTAAATAATTTATTTTTTTATTTCCGACGGTCGTAATCATCGGAAAATCCGTCGAAAATTATGACGGATGGATATCCGTCAGAAATATCGACGTTCCTAATCGTCGAAAAATAAAATAATAATATAATAAATTACATAATTTATTATTTCTATTTTTTACGGTTGTAACCGTCGAAATATCCGTTGAAAATATTTTCGTCGTAAAATTTATCGCAAATTGCGATGGATTTCTATCCGTCGAAAAATAGAGATTTTCTTGTAATGTAATGCATGCAATGTGTCCGCTATTAATTATTGCCTCCATGTGCACGCTTGTACGTATTCTACGATAATCTGCATCCCGGGGACAACAAGCATATTCAACATTAATCACTAATTAATAACAGAGCCCACATGGTTTCAAATCTATAAGCATTTAACCAATCTATTCTAGCGAAAAAGTTAACTTTGAAATAAATTGATAATTTGAACTTGGAATAAATTGATACACCTTTAGGCTGTGTTTGGATGCATGGGTTAGAAGGGATAGGTTGCATTTAATTAGGATGGTGTGGATTTAAAAAATTTACATCTTTTTTATACAATTTTTATTAACTTAACTAAGGATATATTGATATTCATAAGCTCATCGCTTGACTTAAAGTTAAACCTTTCAAATTGATAATTTTAGAGGGTTTAGAAATTATTGCTCACATTCTACCCTTATTTCTTCTCCACCAAATAAAAATAAATATTTTTTCTTAAAAATAATAAAGATATTTATCAAATTTAACATTCTCTATCACGTATATTATATTTTGTATCCAAATAAAAAGTGAATTAAAATAACTCAATCCATCTCATTAACATATCCAATTATAGTTTACATAAATACTCACCGCTCAATCTTACCAAACCTCCAAAGCTTGTTGTTATGAATTATTTTCATCTTAGTTTACATGTAAATTGTCTTCTACATTATTCTTTAATTGTAAAATTAGTTAATTATCACCTTTAAACTATACATTTGAAAATATCTTATGAGACTCATTTTTACTACTTTTCAACTACTTAAAAAAAATGTAATCAATAGTACATATTGGGAGATTTTTCATAAAGAAAATATTAAATTTCTAAGAAACATGAATATTTGTGAAATATAAGAAAGTTTATGGAGATGATGGTCTGGGATCGAATAAGAATATAAGACAATAGAATATACAAATTTTAAAAAGGAATGTATTTTTTTTAAGAAAAAGAAAGAAATAGTGCCATGTGTAAGGCAGTGAAGAAGAGAAACCTCACTGAATATATATATATATATATATATATATATATATATATAAACATGAAACAATCCACATGATTTTGTTGGCCAAGCTGTTTTTGTCCAATCATGTAGAGTTTTGTTGTTCCTCTGTGTCATACTTTCAACTCAAGTTCTCCTTCTTGCTCACATGAAGAGTGTTGTCCTTTTATTCTACTCCATGGTACCGCATGCTAATTAAAAAAATTACTTATTTTAACTATGTATCTTTAATATGCAATAATTAGTTTATCGATTAAATAATCCACATAAATAATACTAAAAATATAAAAATGAAAAAAAAAATCAGTAGCTCAAAGAGGCAAAAAATGCACTTGAATAAAGAAATGCCGTTCTTCATCGATTTCCGATTCAACAATGTTGAGTGCAGGTTGTATAATACTATGGACTCAAATAGGTAATGGGTCCATTAAATCAGCCTATGTTTCAAAAGATTTCTTTTTTCAGTTAGGCATTAAAAAATTAAATTAAATTATTTACCCAAAAGTATTGAATCCTTAATATCAACTAAAGGGAATTAAAATCTTAGTCTTGCCACTCGAAAACTTAACTCTTACAATTTGTGAAGTCAATTTGATTCCATATGGTTTTTTTCTTTCAGTTGCCACCTATAGGATTTATAACTAAAATTCTTTTTTTACACTCCTTGATTTTTTTTCCCTTTTATACTTGAGCCATTATCATTACTAATGTCAAGGTCAATATTTTTCATTTCATCTATAATAACTTCAAAGAAACTTTTTTCACTTGAATCATCTACATGCAAAAACTCTAAAAAAAATTCTATAAGTTTAATAGGAGTTGAAAATATCTACAATTCTTAATACAAAAGACATTTGTTCTTAATGACTTATATCCGGAGTGCAATCAATTGTGATTGAAAAGTATTTTGCATATATAATTTTTTTAATAATTTTATTTTTCATTTCAACTGCTAACAATTTTATTAATTCATTGTGTATATTATTTCTTAAACAATGTTTATAAATTTCATCATGCTTAATGCATCGAACATGTTCTTGAATAATTGGATCAAATTATGCAATCATCTCAATTAGACTTAAAAAAATTTCAGTCATATCTTGGTAATTTTTTTCATTTGATCCCCTAAATGCTAAATTATTCTTACCTAAAGTTTATATCACATAAATAATTCTTGATAATACATTTTTCCAATATTCTTTTTTTCTATTAACTTGTTCTTGAAGATTCTTATCTATTGTTTTCTTTTTCCCTAATCTTGTTTCTAAATAATCCATGTGCACATGTTATTTATATGTTCATTACTTGTTTCATCAGTTTTGAGTTTAGCACTAAGATTTATCCAATCATTATTGTTGGTCCAAAGATCACATTCCAAGCATTTTTATGATAGCAATGAAGGAAGATGATATGCTAACAAGTTGCTTGAAGTGGTGGTCCAAACAGGTTAAGAAAATTTTGAAACAAAAAGTCGATATTGAAAATGTCACACCACATTCTCTTTATGGGCTTATTGGCTTTACAGATTCAAAGAGGCACCTCTAGTATCCCAATCTAATAAAGTTGAGCTCGCATAGGATAACTAACTTTAAGGACATTATAGTAATGTAAAAGATGTTGTGCAACTCACAGCAAAGCAATGCAAAGTAAAGTATTATGGAGTAAAGCATAGAACATGGTATGGTAAAGCATGGAACATGGTATGGTAAAAATGACAGAGTATTGTAAAGATAAGGTATAGTCATATTAAAGAATAGAGTACAGATATCGATAATGTTAAAGTATGATATATGGCCTATTGTAATCAATGCATAGAGCCAAAGCATGTTATCATTCACTGCTAATATATTTGTTACATGATTAATGTTAATCCTTATTTCATCGTCTATGCTTCTATTGTACTGGGCAATTTTGCTCTCGGGTATTCGATTTCCCTGCATTAGGATTTTGCAGGTGAGAATGCTACTTGATGAGGTGTGGGAGTGCTCAGGGCTTGGAGGATGCTGCACATGACTACTTACATCATCAAGTCTCCTAATTTGCATTTAGTAGACGATTTGCTTTGTTATTCATAGACATCATGTTATTTTGCTTATCGAACTTTCTCCTATGTGACGATTTTCTTGAAGTTGTAGTCTTTTATCATTTCGTTATAGACTACCTTAATTAGCCGTGTCGTTTGACATTCCAACGTTTGAGCTTCCGCATTAAAATCTTTGAATTGTATTTTTCTTATAATATTGATGCCACGTATACATTTTGTTGAATGGTCATGATCAATAGTGTAGTTCCCGAGGTCAACCTGACTGCCTACGTGGTAGGAGGGGCGATTTTGGGGATGTTACAGTTTGGTGTCAGAGCCTAAGTTCTTGGCTCCTCAATGATCATAGTAGAGCATATATTAATGTAAGTCATTATTGTTCATCTTGTTTCATTAATTCAAAGTAAAGTCATGTGCAAGCTTCTCAAGCATTCTGCGGCTCCACTCCTCAAGTAAGTACTAAGTACATTCTCATGAAGATGATACTTATATTATTGAGATAACTCGTTTTTATAAATGCCTCAACGTCGCATAACGTCTAGAGTGGTACGTGGCGGGAGAAGAGTTTTCTGCGTGGCTGAATCAATTATGCATCCTCCAACTCCCATAACTCAAGAGAAGGAGAAAGCACAGGCACAGGGTCGTGGACGTGGCCATGCGATCCCACCACCCCTAGCTCCAGAGGTGCAGGAACATTCTGATTTGGAAAGCGTGGGAAGCAACTATCCAGTGATGTCCCCTCCACCATCTAAAGTGCCTAAAGAGAATGAGCAGAGAAGAGAAATACAAAGTCTGGAACAAGAAGGTGCAGTAGCACGCACAGGCAGCCCTCCAAGTCTGCCACAAGACAAAACCCCTTATTGCATGTACTGTGAACAATTTGGGCATTTCACCTGGGAATGCCCAAATTTTGCTAAGCGTAGGAGGACCTCCAGGGATGAACCTGAGGAGACCTCGCGACACAATGAGTAGTATTGATCAGTGGGAATTTTAAACGTTGAAGGCCTTAGTGTTGCCTCGGTCGAATGCTTATGTTTTGCTTTTAAACGTCGAAGGCCTTAGTGTTGCCTCAATTGAATGCTTTATGTCTTGCCTTTGACTAAACTCTATCCTGAGCTTGACTTGAATTTTTAGCGGACATTGTGCCATAAGGCTACAATGATGACATGGGAATTTTATTTCAATTAAAATTTTCAAATTTTACGCTATTACTCAAGTATTTTCATGGTCTTTTATAGATGCCTCCCCGTAAAAGATTGCAAGTATCGGACGATGAGAATGATATGCATAATGAGGAGGAGACCCATTATGCCCCTCCACCTCCTCCTTCTCCTCCACCACCCAAACCACTAGTGCAGCAAGGACGACAAGTTCCCCTTCCTTGCACAATACAAGAATTCTGGATGTCAAAACCTTCGACATTCAATGGTGAAGGGGGCATAGAAGTGGCAGAACAATGGATAGAGACTATCGAAGATAAGTTCGACATCCTAGATGTTTCTGAAAGCAAGAAAGTGCTATTCGCTGGGGACACTCTCCAGAAAAATGCTAAAGAATGGTGGAAAGCAAAAAAGTCACCAATTTTCCGGAAGTCAAGATCGTTGCATGGGAGGACTTTCGAAGAGTGTTCGAGACACGCTTCTTCCCTGCCTTCCAAAGGGACTTGAAGCAAAAAGAGTTTCTAAATTTGGAACAAGTGACTATGATTGTGTCCCAATACATGACTAAGTTCGTTCGACTGAAGAAGTATTCGAAGCTGATTATGGATGAACAGGATATGACTAAGCATTTCGTTGACGGGCTGAATCCCACTTTGAGAGCCCAGACAAGACCAGGGAACTGTAAAATCCTAGATAAAATGGACAGTCTGGCTACAATGATAGAAAAATACCACCAGGACCTACTGAAAGACAAGAGGGTTCAACTGAGTGTAGGGCAGAGTTCCCAGCAGCAATAATAATTCCGGGGGAGCAACCGTCACCAGCAACGATGGGACAATCGACCTCGCCCATATCCAATGCCTCCACAGTACCACCGCCCTCAACAGCAACTACAACGTCCTCCACAGCAAGCCCCTCCCCATCAACAACCACAGCAACAAAACCCAATGCCCCCTTAGTAGACACCAAGGTGCCTAGTCAACAGAGGCAGCAGCCTCCAAGAGCCCCTCAGGCACCACCCGCACTTGGTGAGCGGGTTTTATGCAACACCTGTGGTAAGACCCACGCAGGAGAATGCCGTATGAAGACTGGAGCATGTTTCCACTGTGGTGGAATGGGGCACATCGTAGTGAACTGACCAAGGCGTGGACAACAATTGGTACAAGGAAGACTCTTCAACTTGGAAGAGGATGCTCCACTAAATGACGTAGAGATCATTCGAGGTACGCTCTATGTAGCAGAACTACCCACCACAGTATTATTCGATTCCGGTGCCTCTCATTCTTTTATATCTGAAGAATGTACCCATACATTAGGGATAACTGCAATGAACCTAGATCATAGGATAAGTATATTGACTCCACAAGGAACCCTAGTCACCACAAAATATCTCCCTAATGTATCCATAGATATAGACAAAAAGAATTTCCCTGCAAATCTTATCATTATCCCTATGAGAGATTATGATATAATTTTGGGCATGGATTGGCTAACCTTCCACGATGCTTCTATATTGTGCAAGCAAAAAAAGGTTGTCATAGGTACACAAAGTGCAAACAGAGTCATAGTCAGAGGCATAGATCGCAAGGAACCAAAAATTATAGCGTCTGCCATGAAGGCACACAATCTTCTTCAACAGGGGTGTAGAGGTTATCTAGCGAGTGTGACGAAAGTAGAAGAGCCAATCAAGACCTCTCAAGATATAGAGATTGTGAGGGAATTCCTTGATATATTCTCTAAAAATGTTAGTGGTCTACCTCCCAGGAGGGAGATAGATTTTCAGATAGAGGTGGCACCCGGCACAGCACCGATCTCCAAAGCCCCATACTGTATGGCTCCAGCAGAGATGAAGGAATCAAAGACCCAGATTCAAGAACTGTTGGATAAAGGCTTCATCAGACCTAGTGTGTCACCATGGGGTGCACCAATCTTTTTTGTCAAGAAGAAGGACTGGTCGTTGAGACTTTGTATCGACTACAGAATGTTGAACAAAGTCACTGTGAAGAATAAGTACCGGCTACCTCGCATCGATGACCTATTTGATCAATTGTCCAATGCAAAGGTGTTCTCCAAGATCGATCTGAGGAGCGGCTATCACCAGCTCAGGGTGGCCGAAGAAGATATTCCGAAGACAGCCTTCAGATCATAGTACGAGTACTATGAGTTCCTTGTGATTCCGTTTGGGTTAACTAATGCCCCAGCAGCATTTATAGACCTCATGAATCAAACCTTCAACGAACATTTAGATAAGTTCGTGATTGTCTTCATCGACGACATCCTCATCTATTTGCCAAGCATAGAGCAGCACAGAGAACATCTGAGGATAGTCTTGAAAACTTTGCGAACAAAGAAATTATTCGCAAAGTTTTCCAAATGTGAATTCTGATTAGAAGAGATGATGTTCTTTGACCACATCGTCTCCAAAGATGGAATCTCAGTCGATCCAGCGAAGGTAGAAGCAGTGTCCAACTGGTCTCAACCCAAGAATCTTTCTGAGATCAGGAGCTTCCTCGTTTTAACAAGATACTATAGACAATTCATCAAAGACTTCTCCAAAATAACATTACCACTGACCAAGCTTACGAGAAAAGAATAAAAGTTCATCTGGTCATCAAAGTGTGAAGAGAGTTTTTAGGAACTAAAGAAGCGACTAACTTCAGCACCAATCCTCATATTACCATCAGGCAATGGTGGATACATAGTCTACAGCGATGCCAGTGGCACAGGACTGGGGTGTGTATTGATGCAACATGGAAAGGTTGTAGCATATGCATCCAGACAACTGAAGAAACATGAGGTCAATTATCCGACACACAACCTCGAACTGGCAGCAGTGGTATTTGTCCTTAAACTTTGGCGTCATTACCTTTATGGAGAAGAGTTCGTGGTCTACACTAACCACAAGAGTTTAAAGTATGTATTTACACAGAAAGATCTAAATATGCGCCAAAGAAGATGGATGGAATTTTTGAAGGACTATGAGTTTGTCATTAACTATCATCCTGGTAAGGCAAACTCAGTAGCCGATGCACTCAGTCAGAAATGAGAAGGCTCTGTTGTTTTCATGCGCTTTCGACAGTTCGAACTCATGGAAGAGCTTTTCAATTGGACGTCAAGGGTAAGACATGACGGATCACTAATGATGACGCAACGTATCATACCAGACATTATAAAAAGAATCATTGAAGCACAAGTTGAAGATACAGACTATCAGACGATGATGATAAAGACCAGCTATGAAACAACAGATTTCAAAGTCTCTACAGATGGTGGCATCAGGTACCGTGATCGCTTATGGGTACCGAACAATCCTGAGCTGCGAAGAGAAGTACTAGACGAATTCCACAAATCTGATTTTGCAATTCACCTAGGGAGTACTAAAATGTATAAAGATGTGCAGAGAAGTTTCTGGTGGCCAGACATGAAGAAGAGATCGCAGAATACATCTCTAGATGTATAATCTGCCAACAAGTCAAGGTAGAATACCAGAAACCCCAAGGAATCTTGAAGAGTCTTGGTATTCCACAATGGAAATGGGAAGAGATAGTGATGGACTTCATCACAAGTTTACCCCGGACTCAGAAAGGACGCAATGCCATCTGGGTGATAGTGGACCGACTCACTAAATCGACTCACTTCTTACCCATCAAGGTAAAACAATCTATTGATAGTCTAATGGATCTATATATGCAGGAGATCGTTAGACTCCATGGGATTCCATCAGTCATTGTATCTGACAGAGATCCTAGATTTACCTCGAGATTTTGGAAGAGCCTCCAGAATGCTTTCGGGACGAGACTTCGTTATAGTACCACCTTCCATCCCCAAACTGACGGCCAATCAGAGAGAAGAATCCAAACATTAGAAGACATGCTCAGAGCATGCGCACTAGATTGGCACGACAACTGAGACAAGCACCTACCTCTCATTGAGTTCTTTTATAACAACAGCTTCCATGCTAGTATAGGGATGTACCCTTTGAGGCATTATATGGTCGGCCATATCGCTCCCCAACATGTTGGGGCAAAGTGGGCGAAAGAAAGATCTTGAGCGTTGAACTACAAGAAGCAGACCCAAGAGTACACAAACAGAGTTGAGCTGATAAAGAAAAGGATGAAGTCAGCTCAAGATCGACAAAAGGCCTACGAAGATAAGAAACGCTGAGAACACACCTTTAAGGCAGGAGATCAACTCCTACTTAAAGTCTCCCCCACCAAAGGCATAATGCATTTTAGCAAGCGAGGGAAATTGAGCCCAAGGTATGTGGGTCCATTTGAGATCTTGGATATGATCGGAGAGCATGCAGATTAGCCCTACCCCCGGCGTATGCTAGAGTGCACAACGTCTTCCATGTTTCTTTACTCCGGAAGTACAATCATGATTACGCCAATGTGATCCAAATTGAGGAACCAAATCTCAAGAAGGATCTAACATATGAAGAACAACCCACGAAAATACTAGAATATCAAGAACACCAGCATGGGAAGAAGAGGATATCACTAGTCAAAGTAGCATGGAAGCATCATCAAGGAAAAAAGTAACGTGGAAAGTAGAATCAGAAATGCGCGAGAAATTTTCCCAACTATTCGATGAGTCCTAACTTTTATTTAAATTCGAGGACAAATTTCCTTTTAAGGGGGTAATAATGTGACGTATTTGACTTTTTTATAAAAAAAATGGAAGACAAACGAAAGGAAACGACTGACAAGGGAGGAAATTCCTCCCCTGATCGCGCCCGTTCCCGAATTTGGCTGGCCAAGGGCCGGCTGGGGCTATATAGGGGACGAGAGGGAGCGCCCTCGCGCCCTTGAATATCTGTTGACAATCGCCGCCGCACCGCTCCGCTCCGCTCCTCCTTCGACTCCAGCGATCGATGTACGCGCGATGGATGAACAGACACGTGAGCTTATGACACTCATGACAATCGACCGACCCTTTCGGCGACCAAGAACGACCGGCGATCCGCAGACCGCCGACGAATATCAAAGATCAAACAGAGGTACCTTAGAGTTTTCAATCCCCTAGATGAAGAAATAATGATTTATAGATGTGTAAGGATAGTCCATTATGATCCTGTGATTCATAGTTTCACTTTTCGTATTCGGATCGTCACATTTTTATGGCCGGAAGGTCGCCGTAATCGAAAAAGATTACCGACGGCCCTATTTTATCGAGAAAATTGGTTGACCGGTTCATGGAACAGTCGACCGATCCAGCATGCAAGTCGCGCTGTCGGGTCTCAGATCGGTCGACCGGTCCCATAGGAGCGGTCAACCGATCCAGTTATCAACCTAACACGTCTGATCTCTTGATTGATCGACCGATCTACTGGACGGTCGACCGATCCGGCGCACGGTGCGTGACATCATGATCTCATGACAGAAGAAATCGATCGACCGGCCACATGTGCACGGTCGACCAGTCCAACAGACGTCCGACAAAGGACATGGTTGATCGATCCACGAGGAGCGGTCGATCAGTAATATAGAGCGGTCGATCGGTTCGGCTCAACCGAACCGAGAAGAACGGTCGATCGGTCCAGTCATTTCAGTCGGTTCAGACCATCCGGTTCAATCCAAACCATCGGTTCGAGCTGATCGGTTCAACCAACTCTGATCCATAGAGAGACATTATATTGGTACAGGCATATGCGAATTAATATGGTCTGAGTCGGACTATGACCCGATCTGAGTCAGGCTCTTGAACTCTAATAGGAGACTCGAACCGGTTCACCTATAACTGGCTGAGTCCTATTGTAAAGACCATAATGCCCATTTGGGTCATGATTCATAAACTCCATGATAAACAAAGATAAGTAAAGCAAAGATGAAACTACGGGATCGCTATGTGCCGCCCCAATGTACGGAACAAAGATCACCGTATGGTATAGAGAGGGGCAGGTAGTTAGTTGAGGAGACAATGAACCTACTGGTCTTCTATGACCACTGATCCTGAGATTTTATGTCCTCTCCCACCTGTATCTCGAATAAGGGTGATGCATTGTCACACTCCTTCTCCCAAAGAACATAATACTGAGCCAAAGGGACAGGTAGCTAGCTGAGGAGACAGTGAATCTACAAGTTCTTAAATGACCACTGTTCCTAAGGTGCAGGTCCTCTCCCACCTGCATTCCGAAATGGGTGATGCATTATCACACCCCCACTCCCTTTATGAGCTTACTGGCTTTACAGATTCAGATAGGCATCTCTGGCATTCCAATCTAATAAAGTGAAGCTCGCATATGATAACTAAATTTAAGGACATTATAGTAATGTCAAAGATATAGTACAACTCACAGCAAAGCTAATGCAAAGTAAAGTATTATGGAGTAAAGCATAGAACATGGTATGGTAAAGCATGGAACATGGTATGATAAAAATGACATAGAGTATTGTAAAGATAAGATATAGTCATAGTAAAGAACAGAGTACAGATATTGATATTGTTAAAGTATTATATGACCTATTGTAATCAATGCATAAAGACCCAAGCATGCTATCATTCACTGCTAATATATCTGTTACATGATTAATGTTAATCCTTGTTTCATTGTCTATGTTTCTATTGTACTGGATAATTTTGCTCATGGGTATTCGATTCTCCTGCATTGGGATTTTGCAGGTGAGAATGCTGCTTGATGAGGTGTGGGAGTGCCCAGGGCTTGGAGGATGCTGCACATGACTACTTACATCAAGTCTCCAAATTTGCATTTAGTAGACGATTTGCTTTGTTATTCATAGTCATCATGTTATTCTGTTTATCGAACTTTCTCCTATGTGACGAATTTCTTGAAGTTGTAGTCTTTTATCATTTCATTACAGACTACCTTGATTGGTCGTGTCGTTTGACATTCCAATGTTTAAGCTTCCGCATTAAAGTCTTTGAATTGTATTTTTCTTATAATATTGATGCCACGTATACATTTTGTTGAATGGTCATGGTCAATAGTGTATTAGGCAGTATAGCGCTCCCGAGGTCAACCTGACTACCTACGTGGCAGGAGGGGCGATTTTAGGGGTGTTATAGGTAATGCAGACAAAACAAACAACCGAATCACTTTCAGACGACCGAATCACTTTCGGACATTCGGACGACCATTCTAAATGACAAATAAAAGAACATGTACAAAAATGAATAACTGAAGAAGCTGATGGATCGACCGCTAATTATAGAAAAAACATATATTTTTAAATCGGACGACTGAATCACTTTCAAACGACCGTTCTAGATGTCAAAACGGACGATCGAAGTCGCTGCCAGAACGATGGCTAATTGTAGAGAAAACAAATATTTTTAAATCGGACCACCAAATCACTTTCGGTCGACCATTCTGGGCGTCAAATGAAAGAACAAGCATAAAATGGACGATCAAAGTCACTACCGGAATGATTGCTAATTAAAGAGAAAACAATAATTTTAAAATCGGACGGTCGAATCACTTTCGGTCGACCATTCTGGGCGTCAAATGAAAGAACATATGCAAAATGGACAACCAAAGTAGCTACTAGAATGACCGCTAGTTACAAAGAGCAGAGACATTTTTAAAACGGACGATCGAAATAGTTTCAGACGACCGTTCTGGACATCAAGGGCAATGACAACGGCTAATCCTTCTACGGACTATCACCAACAGACAATTGTAATACCCCAGATTTTTATCAGAGAAAATTGGACTTTTTGCCCAAACCCTCATGATCTTCTCTATATAAAACCCTCTAATCTTTCTGTTCACTCTTTTTCTCCGCATCTTGGTGGCTAAGGCTTGAGGAAGGAGGAGGAGAAGAACAAGGAGGAGGAAAAAGAAGAGGAAGAAAGAGGAGAAGGATTCAAGATTAAAGTATGTAAAGGGGATTCAACCCCTCTTTCCCCTCTTAATGTTTTGATGATTTGATTGAGAACAATAAAGCACCCTATCCTATTAGGGATTTGATTGAGGGTTTTATGAGTTTTATAAGATCTGAGATTGTTCTTTAATGATTCATGTTTTGATCTATATATATGTTAGGGTTCATGAATAAGATTCCTTGTATGCCTTGAAGGAAGAACCCTGGATCTATGATGATGCATGATTTTATGTGTATTGATCTGATTTATGATGTCATGTTGCTTGTAAAACATATATGAATCGTTCATAATGCTCAAGAACATTTTCCCCAAAAGATTTGATCAATACTAAGCAAAACTCGGGTAAAACCAAGTTGAGGCGACGTTGTACGGATGAAACTGGGCGTCTGTCATGATCGTAATGAATTCCGTCATGCTCGTGATAGAAGGACGAAAGCATAAGGCAAAATCCATCGTTCTGTCACACATGTGACAATCTTGGTCACGGCCGTGACGGGGTAGCACGGTCTTGACTCTATCAGTCACAAATGTGATAGAGGGGCATAAAAGAACCGGGTTTCTATCATGACGAATTGAAAATTTGATTATGTTATATTTAAGTTATTTTTAAGGTATTTACTAATATGTATTATTGATTGATGATTATTGTATATGGACCTAAATACACAAATTGCATGGACAGTCGTAACTAGGTTAAAAATCTGAAGACTGAACGACATAAACTATTTGTTAATTGTGATAATAATGATACTTGTTGCCCCTCAAACTGATGACAGGAAATACTGCTCCATTGTGTTAGAATTTCCCTCGGGAAATTACTATGCCTTGCACCTTGGAGTTAACATTTTCTAAGGGAATAACTATATCTTACCGACAACGGTATGTATATTTTCATTCACTTTCGGGTGACGGAGCCTTGGCTCCGAGGCCTAGCTAGCCTACTGAGAGTAACGACTTTATGCTTCAATTACTGATAAGATCAAAGAAACTGACTGACTGAACTGAAAGGATGACCACGAAAGTAAGATCCAAAGGGTTATAAAGCAACTCTGAGGATATTACTGAAATAAGGTAATGACAAGTGCTAGCCACTTGGTATGCTTATTGTTATAGACTGACTATTACATGAGGAAAAGAATTTTTTGTCAAATATGCTTATTGTTACTGATGACATTATGATATGGATAATGACATGTTTCTTATGATTATGGCATAGCATTCATGCACCTTCATGTCATGAATATAACTATTTTATATGTCATATAGTATCATGTTTAGGATGCATATCATTGCATGTCTTTTACATACTCTAACTGAAAAACTCTGCACCCTGAATCCGTGCAGGTAACTGATATGCTTAGATGGATGACTTACTCAACTCATGATGGTGAAGTTGCACATGGCATAAGAAAAAATGGAGTCATGGGTCACTAGAGTTCTGTTTAGAAGAGTTATATGAATTAATAGATTTTTCCTAATTCTATGATATGATGATGAAACTATTTTGTTTAAATCTTCCGTTAAATAAATTATGATTTTTAAGAAAAGCCTATAAAAAGGATTCAAAATATTTAAGGAAACTTATCCAAGCACAGGAAATTACTCCATAGCATCTTTCAAATTTAAAGCATTTTTTAAAGCTCAATCTTGCAAATCATCTCTTCCCTCTTCTAATTTCTAAGTGTGAGTATTCTTTGTAAGAAGAGAGAATTGGAGAAAATTCTTGTATTCTTGTTTAGTGAGTTTGAGAGCTCCTTATAAAAAGATGTGTCTTATCTTTTGAGTAAAGAAGAAGATATTGTAGTGTAGAAAGAGTTTTCTCTCCTTCAGAGAAAGTTAATAAATATATGACGATCTCGAGGTCAAAAAGTCGGAGCTAGGATGAAAGCCAAGGAATTAGGCTGAACTTCGTCAACATATTGTGTCTTCTCGAGTTTTAATCCTTCTTTGTTGCCTTTTATTTGCTTGTGATCGCATTTTACAATATTTGATTTTTGCGGTTTTTTATTATAATTTTCTCAACACCGATTCACTCCCCCCCCCCCTCTCCCCCTTGGTGCTTTCGATCATATAATTAGTATCAGAGTCAAATTGTTCTGATTTTAAAGATTTAAGCATCTTTTGAACTATGTCATCAAACGATTTTACTTTGGGTGAAGGTCAATGTACAAATCGTCCTGCACTTTTTAATGCTTCAAATTTTGTCTATTGAAAAATTAGAATGCAAGCTTATGTATGCTCTATTGATATTCACATTTGAGGTCTAATCGAAAATAAATTTTATTTGCGTGGAAATTCACCTTTGGAATATAGCGAAGGTAAGAGATTATTTGTGAAGTTAGATTAGAAAGCAAAAAAAAATCATCTTTTTGTGCTTTAGATGCAACGGAATTTAATTATGTTTCCAGTTGTCAAAGTGATGAAATATGAAGAAAATTTATCATTACACATGATAAGGTTAAGGAACCTAGACTAAACATTTTAAATCATTAATATGATTCTTTTAAGATGCATGAAAATGAATCTATAAATAAAATGATTGCACATTTTAATGATACTATGAATGGCTTAGCCTTCTTAGACGAGCCACGGAATAACTCTCAAAAAGTGAAGAAGTTTCTCAGGTCCCTTTCTTCCATGAAAATGAACCGTGATCGAAGAAAAGGACTTGAACAAGTTAGATTTTTATGAACTCATAGGATCTCTCTTTACCTATGAAATTAGAATGAAGGAAGATAAAGAAACAAGTATTTCCAAAAATAATACCTTGACTTTGAAAGCAAGGGTGGATGAAGGCGAAACAAATGAAGAAGATGAATATCTAGATGAAAAAAAATTGGCCTTGTATGTTAAGAAGCTTGACAAATATCTTAGGTTTGCCAAGCAAAAGAAGAAGAACGGCTTCTCCAAAAGACTATCATCAACAAATAAAAATCAAGTAAATTTTTTTGAAGGTAAAAGGTTGGACACTATAAGAATGAGTGTCCAAATCTAGTAAGAAAGAAAAAGAGGGAGAAAACTAAAAAAAAGCTCTTCAAGCCACTTAAAATAGAAGTGAAGATGAAGAGAATGATCCCACACCTCCTCAAGTGATTATGAAGCCTACATATGTCTAATGGAAAATAGTAATGAGGTATCATCTAATTCATCCAAATCTAGTGATAGTGAATCTTTTGATATGCATGATAAGTTTAGAATTCATATAGATGCATATAGATGCCTTAAAAAGAAATGTGATAGTTTGAAAGTAGAATTTGAAAAGTTGAAAAATAAATATGATTTCAAAATATGTGAAAATTGCAATTTACTAGAAGATGAGAACTCTAGTTTTGAATTTATGATTGAAGCTTTGAAAATGAAAAATAATACTTTGAAATTATCTTATGAAAAATAAACTTATAGTGTTGAATCTTTGAAAAATGAGAATCATTTTTTAAAATTAAACTTAAAAAGTTTACAAATGGTGAAAAAATGGTAGTTGCAATGCTATCAACACAAAGAAGATCTTTTAATAAAAATGGACTTGATTTTAAATCATTTGATACTAAGAAGGATAAAAGGATTCTATTTGTTAAAGCATCACAAAATCACATTCATTCTGGATATGAAGGACATTATTCTTATGAATGCAAAATAAGAAAAGGGATAAATAGTAGTATGAAGAAGATTTGAGTTCTCAAAAGGAACATCTCTAATCAAAATAAACCCAAGCAAATTTGTATACCAAAAGGATGAGTATTTTAATGTCTTTTTTGTAGGGAGCTCCAAAGGACAATGAAGGTAAATGGTATTTGGATAATGCATGCTCAAGACATATGACCGGTGATCTATCAAATTTCATTACCTTGGAAAAAAATGAAGAAAAGTTACATTTGGAGATAATAGCAAAGGAAGAGTAATCCGTATATGTAATATTGGTAAGAATGATAAAGTATATTTAGAGAATGTTTGAGTAGTTAAAAACTTTAAACATAATTTAATTAGCATAAGTAACAAATGCTTGATTCTACATGAAAACAAGGAGGTTCTACATATGAGTTTTAGATACAATAATGTATATAAAATTGATTTTAAAAACTTGAAAGATGTCTTAAAATTATGCATGATGATATAAATCTTTAGCATAGAAGATTAGGACATGTAAATTTTAAGTTGTTAAATAAACTTTCAAGTCATGAGTTAGTTAGAGGTTTGCCCAAAATTAGATTTGAGAAAAATAATATTTGTGACTTATGTTTTAAAGGTAAACAAATCAAAAGCTCTTTCAAATTAAAAGATGTTATTAGTACACATAGGACTCTAGAACTTTTAAATCTTGACTTATTTAGACCTATTGATTTAGTAAGTTTAGGAGGAAAAAATATATATTTGTGATTGTTAATGACCTCTCGTTTTACTTGGACTATCTTTCTCATAAGTAAAGATGAAACTATAAGTATATTTTCTAAATTTGCAAAAAGAATAGAAAATGAACTTGAATTAAAAATTACAAAAATTATAAGTGACCATGGAGGTTAATTTAAAAACTATAAATTTGAATTATTTTGTGAAGAAAATAGAATTACACATAATTTTTCTGCTCCTAGGATGCCTCAACAAAATGGAGTTGTGGAAAGAAAAATATTTGTCATCTTCTTCCTTTTGCTATCATCTAACGCAATAATATTAGTACATTCTTCTTGTTCATTCAAAACATACTCATTCAGATTTTCAAAATTATCATTTTTATTTCTGACAAAGAAGTTTTCAAGAGCTTCCTTTTGTGATTTTACCAAAGAAACAATTCTTCTCTTTTTTAAAAAATTTTGAATAATCATATTTTCTATGTGACATTTTAAAAATAAGATATGATATATATATATATATATATATATATATATATGTGTGTGTGTGTGTGTATGTGTGTATGTATATATGTGTGTGTTGGAGCAAAGTTCTAATGTCCTATATAATTATACTTTGATGATACAAATATCGAAAGATTAAAGTTGTATGTCAAAAAGTTTAAATAGAAATGAGTTCGTTTAAATAGAAATGAGTTCTTTCATGCATTAAACTTTCAGTTAATAATTGTCTATGTTCCAATGAGATTTACATTAGAAGATTTTGTTAGCTTTTCAAATAATTCAAAATTATCTCATTTGGATAATTATGCAGAAAGTTATGCTCAAAATAGTGAATGATCGTTAACTTGTCGGTCGAAGCAGTGCAGGCCAGTCAAAGCACAACCAGACGATCGATCCGGCATACCGGTCAATGCAGATATTGTCAAGCTCAATGTCAAGATCATACCAGTCAATAGTCCGATCGTCACACTGGTCGACCGATCAGCTCAATGGCTAAAATCCAAAATGATGAGACTACACCATTCGATAAACCGGTCGATCGATCAGCTACTATCAATTGAGGAAATCGCACAATGGTCACAAAGACCGGTCGACCGGTCTATTAATGCGGTTGATCGGTCCCAGTTGAAATACACAAAAACGGCTAGTTTTGGCCAAATCAAAGTGCAACGGTCATATCATCCAAAAAAGCCTATAAAAAATACCAAAGGCTTCAAAATTCAAAAAGCATTCAAGGAAAACTTCAAGAATCAAAGGAAAATCATTTTCTTGAAGACATTGTTGTATCTTCTCTACTTTCTCTCTTCTCTTCTTATGAGTTTCATCTTATATAAGAGAGAAACCTTTCAATAGAAAACATCAATTTCACAAAAATTGTCATGAAGACTTATAATCGATTCGCTAAACTTTAAATCATTAAAAATTAAATCATATCACATGCATAATAATATGAGAAGGAGAGGAAGAGAGAATTCAACTACAAGAACACAAAGTGATTGTTGACGAGGTTTGGTCACACCTTGATCTACGTCCCCGCTCTGACTTCTCGACCTTGAGATTGTTGGAGATTCCACTAAACTCTTCCTTCATTCCAAATGGGATAAGGAAGAAACCCTTTACACCAAATCACATTTTCTCCACTTTGAAAGATAAGGCATACATCTCCTCCTAATAAGCTTATCTTTTCTCTAGCTTAAGAAGTAAGATATGTAACCTCTTCTAAACAGGAGCTCACTCAATTTTCTAAGAAGGTGTTTCTTTCTTTTACAATACACCGCTCATAAGAAGAGAAGAGAGAAAGTAAAGAAGATATAACAGTATCTTCAAGAAAATTATTTCCTTTGATTTTTGAAGTTTCCTTTGAATGTTTTTTGAATTATGAAACATTGGGTCTTCTTTTATAGGCCTATTTGGATGATATGATAGTTGCACTTTGATTTGGCCAAGACTAGCCATTTTTGTGCATTTTAGTCGGGACCGGTCAACCGCATTAATGGATCGTTCGATCGGTCTTTGTGACCATTGTGTGATTTCCTCAGTTGACAGCAGCTGATCGATCAATCGATTTATCGATCGGTGTGTCGACCGGTGTAGTCTCATCATTTTGGATTTTAGTCATTGAGTTAATCAGTCGATCGATGCGACAACTGAATTATCGACCGATATGGTCTCGACATTGAGCTTGACAATCTGTGCATTGACCGATCGACTAGTTGTGCTTCAACCGGCCTGCACTGGACTGATAGGTTGACCACCATGCACTATTTTGAGTATAACGTTTTGCATGATTATCCAAATGAGATAATTTTGGATTCCATGGAAAGCTAACAGAATCCTCTAAAACTTTGATTCACCTTTTAATGTAAATCTCATTGGAACATAGACAATTATTAACTAAAAATTTAATGCATGGAAGAACTCATTTCTATTTAAACCTTTTTAGCATATAACTCTAATCTTTCGATATTTGTATCATAAAATATAATTATATAGGGCATTAAAACTTTGCTCCAACAATTTTCTCTTTTTTTATGAAGACAAATCGAGAAATATAAAAAATATATTACTTGAAAAAAAAATTGAAATCAATTTTACTCCCTTTAAAACTAAGCTTTCCTTACAATAATAGATATGCACATAAATACTAATTGGAAGGTTCTTTTCATATAGAGTTATATTTATAAAGTCCACATAATAAATCAAGGGTAATATATATTTCTCCTATTTATATAGATTTTCCTTATCATATTTCTCCCCATTTTTATTTCATCAAAAAGTAATTTGCACATGAAGCATATAAGTAACAAAATGTAACTCCCCCTTAATCATGTCATCCAAAAAAAATTATTTTCCCCTTTTTTAAATATCATATTGTAAAGAATTGTATAAAATATATGGAATATGCAAAAATAACTCCCCCTAAAGTCATAACCAATTCATAAGATCCAAACATGTAATTAAATTGATCTAGGGGTTATGAATAACATAAGTATCAAAAAAATTTGAAAAGCAATCAAAATATCGCATAAAACTTTGAGACAACAATGATATGTCAATTTTAAATTGATTTTTGTCAAATAATCAAGAATTTGACGATAAAGATAACAATGTCATATTAAAAAATGGGTGGATGAAATAATATTTCAAATTTTTTAAGAAGCTCCCCTATCATTATGATCAATTTTCGTTCTCTTTCTTTTTTTTCTTTAATCCTTTATTTGTTTCCCTTTTCTCCCAAAGAGAAGTGATAACATTATGAATAATGGGTCATATCATAATTTTCATAACATGAAGATTTCGAACTTAAAAACTTAAGAATTATGATAATAAAATAATTCTACAAAAATGTAGGTTCATGCTCATGAAAAATGTTTCATATGTTATTTGTAAATGATACTTTTATCATGACCTTCGTGCCTTCACATTTTCAAATCCACTGGTCCTTTGCGTTAAATATGAGGCACATTTGAAAAATAATCATTTAGCTTTTGGTACACAAATTTCTTTGGATCCAATTTTGTTAGTTAAGGTTCCTTTTGAAACTCATATCATCCCATGTTGAAATTGTTTTCTTACTTTGCATTGATATGTACAATTACCATAAAATCCACATGCAAAACAAATAATATATGATTGTTTTAAAAATTTATCGTAAGAATGTTTAGAATAAAAATTTTCATGTCCAAAGTCTTTCTTAGAATTAATTTTCTTTGCATAAGAACTAGTCTAATCATTATTTTGTGAATTTTTTAAAAAAGTATTTTCCTTCTTTGCTTTTTCTAAAGAACATGCCAGCTTTATAATTTCACATGCATACATAATTTTCAAGGAATCAACTTTATTTTTCAAGTTTTCATTTTCAATAAAATATGTATCATTTTCTTCTTTTAATTTCTCAAACTCATGTAGTAATTTTTCATTTTCCTCTTTAAGTGCAAGATATCTTTTTTATAAGAGAGGAAAATTTTTTGTGCACATTTGTTTCACCTTCACTTGACTCTTTATGTTTTTTCTTCTTCTCTTTTTAAAATGCGTTTTCTTTGTCCTTCTTTGTGAAACTTGAGTTTCTTTCTTGATGGTGTTTACATGACCTTCTAGTTGGCTTATCATTCTTCTCTTTATTTTTCACCAACTTGAGATATTTATCAAGCTTTCTTGTATAGCGTGCGAGTCTATTTTCATCGACTTCTTTTTCACTCGAGTCTTATTCCTTTTTGTTTGTCTTTAATGTCAATGATTTCTTTTTTAGAACATTTTCTTCTTCTTCTTCTTCTTCTTAAATTCCGATCTCATATGTTAAGAGAGAACAATAAGATCATCAAAATCTAACTTCTTCAGGTCTTTTTTTTTCAATCACGGCTCTTTTTGTATGCCATTTGGAGAAAAGACACCTAAGAAACTTTTTCACCTTTTGAGGGTTAGTTCTTGGTTTTCCCAAGGAGGCTAAGCCATTCACAATATCGTTAAACCGTACAACAATTTCATATATAGATTCATTGTCATGCATTTTAAAAGAATCATATTGATAATTTAAAATATTTAATTTATATTCTTTAACTTTATACATTCCTTCACAAGCAACAATGAGCTTCTTCCAAATCTCATTTGCACTTTCGCTACTAGAAATCCGATTAAACTCCGTTGAATCCAAAGTATAATAAAAAAATATTTTTAGCTTTCCAATCAAGTTTTGTAAAAAATTTATCTCTTTCGGTAGAAGGTAATCTTTTTTAACAATATCCCACATGTCAATATCAATAGAATATATGTGTGCTTGTATACTAATTTTTCAATATACAAAATTTGATACATTAAAAAGCGGAGGACGACCAATAAATTGATCTTTGAAAAACTAAATCCACTTGATGTCATAGCTCTAAAAGATTTTTAAATCTTAAAAATAAGAGCAACCTTGCTCTAATACCAATTGTAGGACTCCAAAAGCACCAAGAGGGGGTGAATTGATGTTTAATACAAAAATATTGATTTCATAAGAATTGTCACAAAAGCTTAAAATCAATTCATTAAACTTTAAATCAATGCAAATCAAATCATATCACATGCATAATAATATGAGAAGGAGAGGGAGAGAGAATTCAAACACAAGAACACAAAGTGGTTGTTGACGAGGTTCGGTCACACTTGACCTACGTCCTCACTCCGATTTCTGGACCTCGAGACCATCAGAAATTTCACTAAACTCTTTCTTCATTCCAAGTGAGGTAAGGAAGAAACCCTTTACACCAAATTACATTTTCTCTATTTCAAGCACACCTCTCCTCCTAGGAAGCTTATCATTTCTCTAGGTCAAGAGGTTAGCTTATCTTTCGTGACAATTCTTGTGAAATCGATATTTTCGGATTAAACATCAATTCATCCCCCCTCCCCCCTTGGTGCTTTTGGGATCCTACAATATACAATATATTGATATATTCATGAAAATATGTGATATGTACACTTATTAACTTTAAATAAAAAATAAGTAGAGAAGAGAGTTGAAATGATATAACCTGTACACAAATGAGTTACGAAATCTTGAAAATATATTAATATGATTCTAGAGGAGAGTTTCACCCTTGATCTTGGCTAGAGTTTGAATGAAAATTTGAATGTTGGATGGTTTTAGAAAGAGATTGAAGTGTAAAAACAAATTACCATACTTTTAAGGAGAGAAAATATATAACCGTTGTGAAATTTTTGGCAATATTTTATAATAAATATTAGGAAGATTCTAATATTTTATGGAATGAATAGAAGATATGAAATATTCAATAATGGATTGCAGATCGAATTTTAAGGAGTATTAACAAATATTTGAGTACATGAACTTATAAAAAAGATGCCAATTAAGATCCTCATTAATTAAGAAACCAATTTATGAGAAAAAAAAGTTGATTTGTATTGATTGGAACAATTATGAGACCTAATAAATTGTACCAGATTTCTTGTCCTTATTTTAAGGAGCATTAACAAATATGATTAATATGGTTACTATAAATGACTAATATAGTAATCACTAGGGGGTCTAAAATAATTGAGGGCATCAAGCAAGGGCTTCACTTGCTTGGGCCTTGGGCCAACCCTGTACAACGTATTTATTCATTATTTTTTTCTTCTACTTATCGATGGCAAATTTTAAATATTTTGTAATATGATTAATATAAATGACTAATATATTAATCACTAGTGGGCCTAAAATAATTGGGGGCCTCAAGCAAGGGCTTCACTTGCTTGGGCTTTGGGCCATCCCTGAGTACAACATATTTATTCATTGTTTTCTTTTTCTACTACATGATGAAAAATTTTAAAAGATTTTGCACTTAATTTAACCCTTAAATCATTTTCACAAACACATTGAGAAAGTCACATTGAAAGTGTTAAAGCAATAAAATTTCAAGGTCCTCAAATAAGATATGCTTTATTACAATTAGCCGAAATTAGTGAAGATCCAAAAAGTAATAATGAAGCAAATTGTTTAGCAACATATGAACTTGAAAATTTTGAATTTTTACTTGGCATGACTATTTGGTATGATATATTATTTGTAGTTAATTGAATTAGCAAAAATTTACAATCAAAGGATATTCAAATTGATGTTTCTATTGATCAAATAAATGGTCTTATTATATTTGAAAAATATATAGAGAGAAGAAGAAGAAGGATTTATAAATGCAACGATTTCAGCTAAGAAAATTGCACTCGAAATGAACATTGAACCTAAATTTCGTGAAAAATGTATTGTACATAGGAAAAAACAATTTGATGAAAATGATAATAATGATATAACTAAATCATCTGAAGAATCATTTAGAACTAATTTTTTATACATAATTGAGCCATTTTTTCACTTCAAAATAGATTTGAACAATTCACATTATATGAAAAAAATGGATTTTTATTTAGTGGTGAAAAATTAAAATCTTTAGACAATGAGACTTTAAAAAAATATTGCCTTAATCTTGAATGTTATATAAAATGTAATGATTACTTTGACATTGATGATTTAGATTTATTTTTAGTGTTTTAAGAGAATTTATACGAGTAGATGATAATACTCCTATTGAGATACTCAATCATATAAAAAAATTGACTCTTTTTTTTTAATGCATATATTGCCTATAGAATAATGTTAATAATTCCATCTTCAGTTGAAAGAAGCTTTTCAAAATTAAAATTGATAAAATCTTATTTAAGATCAATAATGTCTCAAGAAAGATTAAATGGCTTAGTTACCTTATCAATAAAAAAGAAATATTAGGAGAAGTAAATTATGAAAAATTGATTAGTGATTTTGCATCTAAACAAGTTAGAAAAATATATTTTAAATAAAATATTTATATTATATAAAAGGTCTCACCGAGTCGGCCCTATTAATTACGAGATGATATTTTTTTCTCATGATCCCCGCATGTAGTGATTCACCTGCATGACTGATGATGTGTGTGTGTGGTGAGTGTGTGTGTGGTGATTAGAGTTCATGTTGGTTATTGTATTATGTGGTGTCTATGGTCTCGTGTATAATAAAACTATGTGAATTGTGTTCTACTCGAAATGAAATGTCTATTTGTACTAATTATTACGAAATTTTCCCAAGCTTCCATGTCACAATTCTAGTTTCAACATTCGCGCTTTACTAAATGAGTTCATACGTAACCATTCTAAAAATGATAGGAGTAAATTACACGATTAGTCTCTCAATTTTGAATCGATTTCAAATCGGTCTCCCAACTTCAATTTGTAATTAGAACATCCTACATCTTTAATTTTCTTGTATAATTAGTCATCTTAATCGGTGATAGTGAGTTTCCCGATTGCTTTGCGTACGTGACCATCACGTGAGTCGTTTCTCTTTTATCCACATAATTCAGGTCATCCGCGTCATTTAATACTACTAATTTGGGTAAATTACATGGATCATCCTCCAACGTTGAGTCAATTTCTAAACGG
Source organism: Pontederia crassipes (assembly GCA_030549335.1). NCBI lineage: Eukaryota > Viridiplantae > Streptophyta > Magnoliopsida > Commelinales > Pontederiaceae > Pontederia > Pontederia crassipes. The sequence goes on along the minus strand of JAUKPH010000022.1, from coordinate 4,463,217 downwards.
TTTCGCAACTTCAATTTCTAACTAGAACATCCATCAACTTTAATTTATTGCATGATTTGTCCACTTGACCGGTAATAAGCAATCTCCTGATTACCTTGCTGATGTGGTATAATAAAATATAATAAAAAAAATTTAACTTCTTGACATGACACAATAAAAAATTACAAAATTAATAAAAAAATGACAAAAAGCTCGAGCAAGCTCGCAAGGGGGGAGCGCCCCTCTGCCATCAGGGAGTTGGTGGAGGGGGGCGCCAGCCTCCCTTTGCTCCTCTCCGTGTGCGAAGACGAAAAGGGGGACCGACATCGTCTTCTACCAGCTCGTCGGCGCGCGAGCTAATAGAGGTGGGCGTCGGCCTCTCTTTTCTTTCTCATGCACAACGAGGAACAAAAGGGGGGCCAGCGCCCTTTGTCATTTTTTTACTTTTATTAATTTTTATAATATTATTTTTATTTTTTTTTTTATTGTGCCATGTCAGCAAGTTAAATTTTTTTATTATATTTTATTACACCACGTCAGCAAGATAATCGATAGATTGTCTATTACCGGTCAAGTGGATGATTCGTGCAAAAAAATCAAAGTTAGTGGATGCTCTAATTACAAATTGAAGTTGAGGGACCATTTAGAAATTGACTCAAATTGAAAAACGATCCGTGTAATTTACCCGATTTAGTAGCGTTTATTGGAACCAGTCATTCATTTGAATCAGTCCTCCTATAATCTTCGCTATTTTCTAACGTGTCCATTGTCATCTCCATGTACCGCACACTGTGGACATTCTATAACTGTCTACATTATATATTCCCATGTGTACTAGCTCATTGAGTGTGCAAAAACTGAAATACAATTTATACAAATCTCTGAAGTAACTATATGGTATCAGAGCATTTCAAGTTTCAAAATGAGCTCCTCTTCAGCCCAGTCCTCCCTCTCTGTTGATGCATCCATTCTTAATAACCCCCTACCCAACCTCAACCAAGCCCATCATTTTCTCTCCATTAAACTTTCTCCCTCCAATTACCTTCTCCGGCGAACTCAAATCATGCCCCTCATCAAAAGCTTTGCACTCGAAGGATTCCTCAATGGTTCAATCCCATGCCATGCACCACCAAGTGACGTGAATCCACCTCCACCTCCCTCAACTGAATACCTCAGCTGCAGTATCGTGACCAACTCCTTCTGAGTTGGCTCTTATCTTCTCTCACAGAAGAAGTCCTTCCCATTGTAGGACTCACAACAAGCAGAAAAGTGTGGACTGCACTTCACCAAGCTTTTGGTGCTCCCACTGAAACCCGATTGCTTTAGCTACAAATGCAATTACACAATCTCAAACAAGCAGATTCCACTTTATCTACCTATCTGCGACAAGTCAAATCCCTTTCTGATGAATTAGCTGCAGCCGGCCATCCCCTGCCCACTTCTGCCTTCAACGCCATTGTGTTCAACAATTTGAATGATAGCTACAGCAACATTGTAGCATCCCTCGCTTCCAGAACCACCCCAATACCCTTTCCTGAACTTCAAAGTATCCTTACTAGCCATGAGATTCGTCTCTCCAACTCCCTTCTTCCAGCACCAGCAGCCCAATACACCAAATTCTCTGCACCTCCACACCATACTACACCAAATGTACAGCGAGGACGTGGTCGTGGATGCTCAAATTCTCAAAGACGCGATCCTTGCCCAGTCTGCGGTGTTCCTGGCCACAGCCCGTACAATTGCTACTATCATCATCAAGCTGCTGTCAAACCACAAGCACACGAGGCTGTCATGGCGCCAAAAGCACCCGCACTTGCCAATCCTTCGTCCACCTCAGACTCTCTACTCGGCGCATACCCTGAATGGTTCCCCGACACCGGTGCAACACACCACGTCATCCCAGACTTAGCTGCCCTGCAATCTGCCGAACAATACCATGGCGCTCAACGTGTTCAGGTGGGAAATGGTATGCAACTTCCCATTCAACACATCGGTAACTCTATTCTCCAAACACCTTCTCGTTTTCTCCGTCTCTCTAACATTCTGCATGCACCTTCTCTTACAAAGTCTCTTATGTCTGTTCGGCAATTCTCTAAAGACAATGATTGCTTCTTTGAATTCTTTCCTAACCACTTCTTTGTTAAGGATCGAAAGACCTGCCAAACACTACTCCAGGGCAACGTTAAAGAAGGGCTCTACAACCTCCAACAACCTGCTGCCTCTCCACAAGCTCTTTAAGCACAGCTTCCTCCACTACATGGCATGCTCGTTTGGGACATCCTCATTCCAAAAACCTGCAATTCATTCTTCATAAACATCAGCTTCCTCACAAAGGCGCCAAGCAACTCATAAAGTGCTCCGCTTGTCTTCAAAGCAAGGCACATCGTCTTCCTCTACCACTGACTCTTCATTGTAGTTATGCGCCATTGGAAACTTTATTTGCTGATGTATGGGGCCCTGCGCCCATAATTTCCACTGGTGATCATCGTTACTTTGTAGTGTTTGTCGATGATTTCACTCGATACTCTTGGTTATTTCCAACTGCAAATAAATCAGATGTCTCTTCTATATTTCCTTCATTACATCGCCTACTTGAAAGACAATTTAATACACATATTAAAGCCCTCCAAACTGATAGAGGTGGCGAGTTTTTTGCACTCTCATCCTATCTTCGCACTCATGGCATAACTCATAGACTGACTTGCCCGCACACCCACGAACAAAATGGCCATGTAGAGCGTAAAATAAGACATGTGGTAGAAACCGCTTTAACGCTCCTCTCACATGCATCTGCTTATTAGCATTTTGCCATGGAAACAACTACTTATCTCATCAATGGGATGCCCACACAGGTTCTTGTAAACATTTCTCCATTTCAAAGCCTTCACCAACGTCCACCGGACTACTCCTTCGTACATTTGGATGTGCTGCATACCCATTTATCCGACCATATAATCGCCATAAGTTTGATACTCCTGCTCTTTCTTGCATCTTTCTAGGCTACCCTTCATATTCCCTTGGATATCGTTGTCGCACGTCATGTCACATTTGATGAAGCTTCCTTTCCTTTTGCCACACCAATTCCACCTACTCCCCCACTTCTACACCTTGGTTTTCCCTCTCTCTTTCCCCACCACTATTAACAACATCTTCACCCACCCCAACACCTGCTTCCCCTTTTGCTCTCCAGGACCCTCCACCTGAACATTCCTTCCCACTCATTCCAACACCATCTAATCATATTATTTGCCCTCGAAAACCTATCAATTATCGCTCACTTGCAGGCATCAAAGCACTCACCACCTCCGCCTTCTCCACGCCCACTTGCTTCTCCACTGCCAACAAATACAAAGAATGGAGAGCTGTCATGTGTGATGAAATCAATGCTCTGTTGCGCAACAACACCTGGACCCTGGTGCCTCGACATTCAGGTATGAATATCATCGGTTGCAGGTGGCTTTTTCGCACCAAACAACATCCTGATGGCAATCTGTGGACAGACACAAAGCCCGGCTTGTGGCCAAAGGCTTTCATCAAGTTCCGGGCGTCGACTTCAATGAAACATATAGTCCTGTTATCAAGCCAACCACCATTCAACTGGTGCTTTCAATTGTAGTGTCCAACGGTTGGCTTCTCTGGCAATTAGACGTCAGTAATGCCTTTCTACATGGCACTCTTGTTGAACTGGTACACATGGAACAATCACTAGGATTTGTGGATCCTACACGCCCCAATCATGTATGTCGGCTCAACAAGTCTCTGTATGGGCTTAAACAAGCCCCCCGGGCCTGGTTTGAGACTTTGACGACTGCATTGATATCTTTTGGATTTCAGGCATCTGCCACTTATGTCCCCTTATTCATTTTCAAAACTGCCACTGTAGTCGCATATATGCTTGTATATGTTGATGATTTGATATTAACAAGGTCATCACTGTCAGTTCTAGACAGCATTGTTCAACACCTGCACCAAAATTTTGCAATACGTGACCTCGGTCCCCTCCACTACTTCCTCGGCATGGAAGTTTTGGCCTCACCCACTAGCATTGTCTTATCTCAAAAGAAGTATGCACGAGATCTTCTCCAACGCACTCACATGCATGAAGCAAAGCCAGTAAAATCTCCACTCGCAGTCGGTGCTCAATTTTTCTCCCCAACAACAGATCCATGCCATGATCTCATACTATATCGACACATTGTAGGAGCTCTACAGTACTTGAGTTTGACTCGGCCTAATCTTGCTTATGTTGTCAACAAAGCTTGCCAATACATGCACTCCCCAACTGCCCATCAATGGCAACTGGTGAAAAGAATTCTCCGTTATCTCAATGGGCTGGAAATTTTGTTGATCACAAATCTACTAGAGGCTACTGCATCTTTCTTGGTAACAATTTAGTGTCATGGACCTCCAAGAAACAAAATATAGTTTCTCGCTCATCAACTGAGGCTGAGTACAAATCATTAGCAGATGCTACAGCTAAATTGATCTGGCTTCGCTCACTTCTCACTGAACTTTGACAATCTCCTGTACAACATCCTATATTGTGGTGTGATAATGTTGGCGCCACATATCTCACAACAAATCCCATTTTTCATGCACGAACAAAACATATGAAAATCGATTTCTACTTTATTCGTGATGAGGATAAGAGTTAGCATGCTAATAAAAAAGGCGGGAAAGGAACTCACTACTTTCTGTAAGGGAAAAGGATGGCCAGCAAGAGGTGATCGTTCAGCCTTGCTAATAGAAGATAGTCTTACATATTACAGAAAGGACACTTGATTTTTTGCCAAGTCATGCAATAGTTTTCACACAATACCCCTCAAAAGAGTAGTTTTCACAAAGTACAACTCAATATAATGTGCACAAAAATAACGCAATCATTTGGTTTCACACCCAGAAAAAGGGGTTCAGTCTCGTTAGTGACAGGAGAGCAACTTGGAGTCTGAAATAACTTATCTACAGATAAAAATGGCAGCATTTTATGAACTCTAGACCAATCACCTGAAGATGCGAGAGAAAAGAGAATCAACAAGAGATCAATTAGCACAGAAATGGCTGGTGCCTAGGCCATTTGGCTTCAGCGCAATCGTTGCATTTTTGTGGAGAGAGATGTCAGGTGGATCATTGTACATCACATGTTTTGGCTAGGGCCTGTACTTTTCCTTTTTTGTGTCGCTCTTTGCTGGAGAGTGCTTACTTGTACATGGTGATCCTTTTACGATGATATATATATATATATATATATTCAAATGACAACCACAACTTTCGGTAGTCATCCTTTTCCACCTCAAAAAAAAATACAGAAATCCTCAAAATTTATTAAGAAATTATGCTTAATGTTTAAACGAAAAGGATTAATTTGTCAGGCCTAGTGGAGCTCTTTAAGAGCTAAGAACAAGAATAAGAAGGTAGCACCAAGAAGCCAAACAAACTGCTAATTACCAGAAACAACCACATGAAGTTGCATTATTTAAGGATAAATAAAAGCTTCACAAAAATGCATGGCACCTAAGTGATAGTTGCTCTGTACTACCAGTCTGCACATATAAATGAAATGGGACTATAAATTCAATAACTTGCACCATTTTCCATTTGTTTTACAGTTTCCTCAGCAGACTTCACAAGGCATAAGAAATTTAATTCATTAATGGACAAAAGTAGCATCTGAAGTTTGACAGTAAAATCATTGGAACATAAAAGATAACCTGAAATTGCCGAATCAGGGGCAAGCCTTTCTTCAGCCTCTTTTGCCTCCAGTGGGCATTAACAACTTTTTATGGATTACCGATAAGAAACTGATGGTACACGATAAAGAGCTCAAAAGAAGAACTCAACACATGGGAAAAAGCACAAACCCTCAAGTGAAACCAACACAAAGAAGAAAAAACGGCATAATTATCCTGATATACAACCTCTCTTGCTCCACCAAAGCACATAAGGCCACCAGGCCTTCCTTTAGAATCCCTAATAAGAGATAGCGCCCCCTTATCATTACCATTTCTCAGCTCCTCATCCACTTGTTCCACGATGCGGTCAACAGACACCTGAGCGGAATTCCCAGCCCTGACAACATATGATCGCAGTTTAACATGAAAGGAAGGAACATTGAAACAGAATACCATATTCATCTACTTCAAAATTTAGAGCCTTGAATATGGTCGACGTTATGTATCGCAAATAAACATATATTTCTTCACTCGCTTTCCCTCTTTTAGCAGAACGCCTCAGCCACATATTGTTGTCGAAGCTAAAAGCAAAATAACCGAACTAAAGCCCCCCTGAAAGTGACGTAATTTCTCGTGTGGACCACAAGCTAACTGATAGCAGCAAAAAAGAAGAAAAGAAATCATCTTCAACGTTAATTCATTAAATAGTCCATCAAGGTATAAAATAGATCGCATTCCGAAATTACCAAAACTAAAAAGAAAAGAATATATTTTTATGTACCCATAACATCATCTCAGAAACAAAAATGCAAAAGAAAATACACAGGGAATCACAAAGGCGCAAACTTTATTGAATATTTTAAATGTATATCGAGTTCAAAAAAGAAGACGGCAAACACCCCATATTCCCACAACGCCGTCAAGTTTCCACCACCGGAGTCTCCCGTTATTCAGACAACAAAGCGAGGGGCTAAAACTCTTGCGACGCAGACCCGATTTCAGCTTTTCCATGCCCCTTCCCTGACTTGCTGCCCCTAGAAGCTTACTCAACTCCTCGTCGTTCCTCACCGCGAGCTGGATGTGCCTCGGGACAATGCGATTCTTCTTGTTATCCCTCGCCGCATTCCCAGCCAACTCCAGAACCTGAAGAAACAGAGATCGCACCGAATCGGAAACAAAAAAAAAGAACAAAGGATATACCAAAAAGAAATGTTGCGTGAGACAATTGTTCGGGATACGCTCCAAACCTCAGCGGCCAGGTATTCGAGGACGGCGGAGAGGTAGACCGGAGCTCCGGCGCCGACGCGCTCGGCGTACTTGCCGGACTTGAGGTAGCGGGCGATCCTACCGACGGGGAACTGAAGGCCGGCCTTCTGCGATCGGGAGACGGACTTGGACGACTTGGGCTTTCCAAGGCCTCCCTTGGTTGATCCAGCGGAGCTCATACTCGCGCGTTAATGACGGGTGACCCTAACCCTATCGGTGGCGGCGGAACGAAGAGAAAACGAAGATTTTTAATTTCTGGGCAAAGCGAGCGCGCTAAAATTGCTGAAGGAGGTGAGGAGAGGGTGCCGGTGCATACGAATACAATGTTGGTATACACCGTTCAAGAAAGAGCTTTGCTCTGATTGGTTGGTTTCTGAGGTACGAAGATCGCAGGCGTGGAGGCATCAGATCGACCCACGCAGGATATTGCCAGGCATCGAACGGTGGTCGAGCTCGAACTTTGATGAGGACCCGAACGCAATATCATAAACTTAAAAACATTAATTGCAAAATGTATTGTTCAATATTATAAAACGCTATCGCGTCATGGAAGATACGTAAATATATATATAAATATAAAAGATTAATGGAGGTGTAACGCCTAAATTTGGACCTTTCATCTTGCATTACCGGTCGATATCATTTCATAATTTTTCCCCCTCTCTCTTTTCCGTAATCTCTCTCTGCGTTGGAAGAGGCGGTTGGCGGCGGGGATCGGTCGCGGGACGACGACGGACGGCTCTCGAGCGGATTTGTAGGAACCGATGACGGCATGACACGAACCTCTCTTTTCTCAGTCTCTCTTACGATCGATGGCAATGGGATCAGCTCGACGTTGGGGGCGAGAGGAGGAGAGAGAAAGGACGGCAAAGATCGCACCACGCTCAAATAGCGAGCGTCTCCGATGATGACGATGGAAAAACTAATGTACAAGTAAAAACTTCCTTTTAAAAAAATAATTTATTATTTTTCGAAATTAAAAAATAAATTAAAATAAATTAAGTAGAACCATCAACATAATTATAGATATAACGTTCCAATTTTCACTTCTATTCCAACACAATCTACAAATGGCTAGGGGTGAAAGTGACGCAGAATCAGCGGATTTTTTTCATTGAAAAAATTCACCCTTTTTTGTTGAGTCTTTTAAAATTTTTAAAAGCTTAATTTTTTGGATGATTTTTTCGAGGCCTAAATTTTATAAATTATATTTTTATGTAAAAAATTAACAACAATTAATTGCAAAAATTATTAGGTATAAATTTTAGAGGAGTGAATATCATTGCAAAATATAGGGTAAATTACTCATATCGCCTTTCAACTTTAAATCAATATCTCAACGGTTCATCAATTTCAATTTATAACTAAACTATTCCTGAATTTTATTTTTCTTGCACACTTCATCCTCCCCGATTATAATGCCGACGTGATGTAATAAAATATAATAAAAAAATAAAAAAGAGGAGAGCAAGGGGGCGGCGCCCCCTCACCCTCTCCTTCGACGTCGAAGAGGAGGGGACGGGGCACTGACCCGTCGCACTAGGGCCGACGCCCCCTTTTTCTTCCTATTCGAGTTCACGCGTCAACGAGCTCACACATAAGGGGGGTGATGTCCCCATCATCGATATAATAGAAGGGGGGCAATGCCCCTCTCTCTCATGCGAGAGAGAAGGGGCGTGTGGGCCCCCCTTCATCGGCATGCAAGAGAGGGGGGCCGATGCCCCCATTCGTCGGCACAATATACGAGGGACGATGTCTCACTTCGTCAGCGCAATAGAGGGCTGGCATCCCCTTCTCTCATTCGCGTACCGGAAGGCTCACACGAGAGAGGATGGCGTCGACGCCCCTTCGCTACCTTCGCTAGCGTGCGAGAGAGGGGGGTCGATGCCCCCTTCGTCGACGTGACAAAAGGACGCCCCCTTCTCTCTCATGCACGTTGGCAAGCTCGCGTGAGAGAGAAAGAGGGCGTCACCCCCCTTTGTGTGAGCTCGCTGCACGCCGATGAGCTTGGGGGGGAGCGACATTGTCTGAAGCTCACCGACGATGGCAAGGGGCGGCAATTGTACGCCTTTTTAAATATTTTGTATTATATATTTATCTTTTTTCTTGCACCACATCAGGTGATCGAAAAGTTGGCTATTGCCAATCATGAGGATGAGGCGTGCAAGAAAATCAAAGGTCGAGGACATTTCAATTATAAATTGAAGTTGAGGGACTGAGTAATTACTGCATCCAAAATTGGAGGACGATAGTGTAATTCACCCCAAAATATTAGTACTAAATTGTTCACTCTTTTAAGTACTATTTATACCAAATTGATTTTCATATACCTTTTATTATACATGCATATTCTTTAATCTTTATACATTTTTTGGACCTATAATCCATACTATTTCACATCATATTATTAATTATATGATTGGAAATATTTTACCTATAACACTCCAAAATTTACACTCTAAAAGTTAAAGGCAATTAGGTCATTTTCAACTTTGTTAGCCCGTTCGTCATCGCATCATTAAAATAAAATGATTCATATAAAAGATAAAACCAGTGGAAACTATTATTCATTAAAATAAGATAAAACCATCAATAATTCAGCGAAAGACTTTAATAAAATACTTGAGACATCATGTCATAGAAACTAAGGAAAATATTCGTTGTTTAATAAAATTCATCTAAACATGACTCTAGAGACTCATAATTCATTTATTCATATGCCATGTGCAATTTTGCCGTCATAAGTTGAGTCAACCATCCATCAAAGAATATCAGTTACCTGCGCGGATTCAAGGTGCAGGATTTTTCAGTTAAAATATGTAAGGGCCACGGTAGGAAATGCAATGCATCCTAAATAAGATACTACATGACATATATAACAATTATATTCATGATATGAAGATGTATGAATGTTATGACATAATCATATGAAATATGTCATTCATCCATATCACTAGCAGTAAGAATATCAGTAAATCACACTAAGCATACCAAGTTGCTAGCACTTATTATTATCTTACTTCAGTAATATCCTCAGGGTTACTTTTATAGCCCTTTTGAATCCCACTTTTATGGTCATCAGTCCTTTCAATTCAGTCAGTCAATTGAGTCTTTAATCTTATCAATAATTGAATAATCAAATCTCTGCCCTCCAATAGGCGAGCTAAGCCTTGGAATCGAGGCTCCGTCACCCGAAGGTGAGTGGGAATATACATGTTGTCGGTAAGATACAGTTAATCCGCCAGGAAAAACTCCAAGACACAAGGCATAGTAATTTTTTTTAAAAAAATACTAACACAATGGAGCATGACACAGTATTTCTTGTTATCAATTTGAGGGATGACAAGTAACAATATTTTTCAATTGAGTTTATTATTTTCACAATCATCAAACAATTTATGTATCTCAGTTTTTAGATTTTAATCTAGTTATGTGGAAACATGCAATACATGTATCTATATGATAATGAATACAATAATCAATATTTCATAAATAGCATCACATATTAAATCTACAAAACATCAGGACATATTATACATCCATAAATCATTTCATGTACATAAACATTTAAAGATAATGCATAATATTGACATAAACAAAGTTGATTTAAATAATATAATAGGTCACTTTTCCTTTTTGACAATTCTAGTGTATCGTCAACAAAAAATTATAACTTAATATATAGACATTTTTTTCTAATTAATTCCATTTTTTTAGCAAACTAGACTTTAATAGTAATCAGATATAAAATCTATGAATTTTATCTTTTTATCGTTTAATCACATAAATTCATACAAATATCAAAATCTATTTTTTACATAGTATTTTGGCGGCGGGCACTAAAATATTAATAACTTATTATATACATGTTATTTTTATGTGATTCCAAATTTCACAAAAAGCTATAAAAAATCTTTATCGTTTGCATAAATTTCAAATCCTAATTCGGTATTTTTAATTTATGATGAGTTTTACAATTTTGTCTTGCCGTTACCTGAGACAACATGATAACACTTTTCTTTTCTGATCATAACTATTGTTATACACTTTCAAATCGAATGGAACAAATTTCTATGAAAACTAGACTTTGAGGGCTTTCTATCTATATATCTATATGTTGTGAGCAAGGAGAGAATGACATTTGACATGATATTATGTTGCTATGTGTCCTTATTTTTTTTAAATATGTTTGAAAGCATATATTTTAATACTAACTAATATACATACAACAATTAAGATGTGTAACTATGCAATTAACTTAATTTCGTATTATCCGCTCATCCCGGGGCCATCACACTAGTTATTTGTAATTTTTAGATAAGTTACCTTTAAAACGCATAAGGATGAATCATCATCTAAATGAACAACAGAATAAAATTTCGATCATATGATCACAAGATTTTTATAGTTCTTCATTGGAGAGAAAATAAATGTTTAACCATGATGAAATGTCACATTTTATAACATTTATAAAAAATCATAGTTCATCTCTGGACTATGATGAAAAAAATCATATCATTGGTTATTCATATGAATCATGAATGTAATATCCCTAAGTTAACCATGCATAATTAGATGTATGAATGTGATGTAAGTTCTATGAATGTGATGCTAAAACTTACACTTCAATGTCAACTATTGAAATGCGAAAGCGATAGAAATTTACTTAAAGCAAGAAAATGTGATTTTCGAAAAAGTAAAAATTTGGAAAATTAAAGTCCCGATAATTATTACTATATATGAAAGAATTCTAAAAGTGATTTTAACATTTTCTAGGAGGTGTATGAGTTAGGTAAAATATAGACAAAAAATTGAAAAATATGTGAAATTGCGATTTTTGTTCTTCGAAAAAAAATTTAAATTTCGATTCCTTGGTTATTTATTTTTCTAAATATTTTATTTGAATCCAAATTGCATTACTTATAATTCCTTCTTATTGAGCCTTTCTTTACATGAAATACAGAGGCGAAACAATATTAAACTATTCTTTTCTTGAGTGCGAAAGCGATCTTTACTTTCTAACTTTTCTTTCATAATAGTTATCCAAAGGTTCACTGACTTTTAAATAATTTGACATCGAAAAGTCTAATGACTTTGTCCCCTTGTGTGCTTTTACATCACCATAAACTTTATTGTTGCACACGCTTTCATTTTTACTTCTCAATCCATCTATTTATGGGATTGAAATATAGGGAAATTGAATTTTCATGACTAATAAATACTTAGTACATGAGATATTACAAATGGATAAAATAACTTAAATAGAAGCAATTTAGCCTTTTCAAAATTTAATCATATACATCATGCAAAATATAATCATTATCATTCATTCTATTCTTTTATCACATGCATAACTTGTACTTTACCTTTTCATCAATTGCAATTGAATTATTACCAAAAGCAATTTGGTCTTCCTTTTTTATCCAATGCAAGTAAACTTTGCAAATATACCTTACTTACTTTATCTTTTCACACATGTGCGTTTTCTCTTTTTTTTTCCAGATGATTTTCTTTGATTAATTAATTTTCTTTGACCCAATGATTTTTCTTGACCAAATACATTAATTCAATGAATAAAATTATTAATCATGATAACATATGACTTCTTTATTAACTTTTTTTTTATTGATTTGTAGACATTTAGATTATCATTTATTCATAACAATGAACAATCAATACAGGGGCAAAAAGGTCATGAACATATCATCAATGCAATACACTAATCCTTTTAAAAATTTAAATAGAATCAGAGCCGAGTTTTTCCAAGCATGGAATGGTTTGCGATTAGCTCGAGCTGAGTCTATCGCATCAAAATACAATAAAAATTCCTACCGAAATTCAAGCCGGGTTCATATCAAATCCCGACTGAGCTCTGTCTGGATTCGGGTCAGGTTAGAACTTCCACCGTGTCGGCTTTCGATTATCTAAAGAACCCGGGCCGGGTTCTATCAGCTCGGGCTGGATTCATGTAAGGAGGAATCTCGATGCCCATTTTTTAAAAACTTTAATCTAACTTTTCAATCAAACTAAGCATGCTTTTGTCTTGAAACAAAAGCAAATCTATTCTTGGATAATCAGATAACATAAACTATACTTCAATCTTCTTTTATTTTATTTATTATATCAAGATATTACATTCAAAAGTGAACTCAAATCTATACATACCTGGCAGAGCTACCTGAAATTCAAAATTTATACAAGCTTTTTGATAACCACGTTTGTTTTCGACAATGACTCTGGCATCTTTTGATAGAGGGATGTGCGACGAAAATATGACCAAAAGTTTCAACAACGCCCTCACAAGGAGGAAGAAAATGTAGCCCAAACATAAAGAAAAAAACTCAAGTAAATGAGCGAAAAAGATGGCTTGGAAGAGATTTTTAGTGTTTTATTTATAGGAAAAAGTATCTAAAGTTCTAATCTAATTAGAACTTCTAACCATACTTTCTATTCATAATTGCCTTTTATTTTCCACAATTTTTTGATTTAATTAATTATTTAACATCACTATTTCTTAATTTTTGGATTTAAAATAAGTTATCATTATTTAATTTGCTGAATATTATATCTTAAAAACTTCTAATTTCAACATCCTTAGAAGTCTTAATTCAATTCTACATCAAACTTCATTTCTTATCTTCTTTTAGTTATCTTTTCCTTATTCTATCTTTCCTAAACATAATTATTCCTAAATTTTTATAATTAAATAATTAATTATCATTATTATCTTTTAAATTTTGGAATAAAATAATAAAATAATAAAATTTTATCTTCTAGATATTTTTAGACTTAAAACTCTTATTTTTAACCTTCATCGAAAGTCCTTTATATCTTAAAATTATAATGAGATTCAAATTTAATTTTGAATTCTTATTCTTATTATAATTTCAAATAATAATTTGATTAGGAAATATCTTTTCCAATATCTAATAACATTTTTATTCTCATTTAAACTTTTGTTATCTTATATTTTTCTCTTCTCTTACCCTTACTCTAACTATACTTTTACTTTCTTTAACAAATCCTAATTTTTTAAATTTATTTTATTTACAAAATTAAATTTTAATTTGAAAAATCTTAGAGTGTTACATTTCATAATTGTCCCCCTGTCCATCATATTATGAGCATAGTTCTTCCGTCATCATTTAACCATTTATTTTATTTTTCACTTTTAGAGAATTTCAGCCAAATACACTAATTTGTAGCTACCAAAATTATCAATAGACCAATGATCATAAAATTTTCAAAATTATCCCAAGAAAAGGGGAAAGATTACATCACACAAACTGTCAAATTTTCACAAAAAAAAAATAGTGTTTTACACAAGAGTCAACTCCTAAAAAAGGGAGGAGTGTCTCATGTAAGACTTTCAAATATTTCAAAACGGCCTCGATTTAAAAATTGTGAAATTTTTTCATAAAATTTCAAGCCAGATTAGGTTAGGCATGAAAAAAAAACTGTGTTATTAAATCTTGAAGGTATAAAAAAACCTGTGTTTTTAATCTTGTAGTAAAATTTGTGACTTTTGCTTGTAAATAAGCCATATCTTAATTTTGCTTGCAATATTCTGAAAATTATTTATTTAAATGCGAAAATAGATCATATTTAAAGGAGACGCGGAATGGAAACTTGCATAATTTTCCTCGTTGGCGGGATCGGGTTCGGGTCCTCTAACGGGTCCAATCCAACAAACCTGGTCCTCTACACGGCCCACCAGCGGAGTACGGTCCGGAGGTGCCATAAGTGGAGTCCTGAGACTACATCCGGATCCGATTCTCCCACCTCCTCCTAGAGGACGGAAAGAGAAAAAGAACGCTACGGTACGGAAGGCGAAGGCAAAGTTTAAGGTGAGCAAATTCGAGCGCGTTCTCGATCGATCTCGTCTTCGAGGAGCAAAAAAATTTAAAAAAAAAAGTGGGAGCGAAAAAAGGGAGACCGTTGGCTGCGCCCTTCGCTTCGCTTTTGAAATCTCGCGGGGCTCATGGCCGCGTCGGCGGAGAACGCCCCACAACCCCCGCCGCCTCCGCCTCCGACGGCGCTCGCCCCCAATCACCTCGTCGAGGAGACGAAGACCCTCATCGCCGCCCTCAACCTCCTCTCCCGCAACCTCCCCCTCCCCCCTGATGTCTACCGCGCCGTCTCCTCCATCTACCACGGCGGTGGGGGAGGCGCCGTCGACGACTCCTCCCCGCCGACAGAGGAGTCCGACCCCGCCGCTGATGCGCCGCCCTCCTCCGCCGACGATTCGGTGCGTGCTCCTCCTCTTTACCCTCTTCTTTCCTTTGGGCTTTTACTTGTCACACGATTTTCCCTTTGGAAATTTCTCGAAGAGCTAGGGTTTGGGTGTGGGAGGGGGTGGGGGATGGGGGGTGTTCTTTTGTCGGTAGGATTTGTTGGCGGCTAACGAGATTTTATTTCTTTTTGGCTTCTATTGAGATGAGATTGGGTAATAGGTACACATTTCTTCTACAGGATTGGGGTAAGTATACTTTTGCTAAGAGATTTGGTTCTTTTTTTTCCAATTATGTGGTCTAAATTTCGTAGTAAGAATTGTGCCTGTGCAAATTGTCTGATTTGAGAAGTATATAAATCGGAGATTTATGCTCCAAATGTAAATGAATTGTGTAGACCAGAGGGAGACCGGTTCATAGTATCTTTATGATATTTGGTGCAGCCCTTATTGTGCAAATATTTTTTCCTAAAAAAAACGCTGATGAGGTTACATATCTCCGAATTTAGTTGATTGTTCTTTGATTCCTTACAGTGACGAATTTATGTAGACCACTAAGAGTTGGTTGGTTTAACTTATAATAGGCTTTGGTAAAAGGTTGTCACAAGATCAAACTCTAGAAGCACCACTGTTTGGAGAGGTTTAGCTTTATCGCTTCACCTTGAATTTGGATTATTCATAACCAAAATTAGCTTCTAGATATCATGATTAACACACACGAAAAAGCCATTTCATACAGTTAGTGACTAACTAATTCTTAAATTTCGATTTCTTCATTGGTTACTTTCAAAATCTACTTATGATATCTTCAACTGTTTCTGAAATACAATGAGAAATGTACAATGAAAATTTGGGTAAATTTCAGCAGGTGTCATTGAATTTTACCCTCTTTTGCAACTCGGTTCTCAAATTTTAGATTATAATGAGGTTGTCCGCTAACTATTAACTTATTTCACCTAATGTCCTTTTGACCGGCTGTCAGCCGGTAATATTGCTTAGTTGACACCACATTAAATAATAAAATTAATACAAAACAATAAAATGATATATTTAAATAATAACACTTAATAAGAAAAAGGGAAGCAGTCCCTGAAAATGGTTGCCGCCCCTTCGCCGCGGATGGAGGGGGGACATCCGTCCCCCTCGTCGGCGATGTCCAGTTCCACTGGAGGCCTCATCAGGGATGACCAAGGCGTGCTCCACTGGACCTGAGGAATGCCGTGTCACCGAGTGCTCCATCTCCACCAGCATTGCAGCCGTCGACGTCTCCGCCATGACCTCTGCAGGCAGCACCTGGACATCTCTCCACTGACGCCGACCTCCGGTTCCTCATCGTTCAGAGCCTCTTCCGCAACACCCTCTTCGTAGGCATCCTCTCAGTTGAGTTTTCCAAGGATTGTTTCCTCCAGTGGTTGTGAGACTACTTCATATCCTCTGCACAACGATGAAGTGTCTCCAATGCAGTGTGGTGAGATTTAGATGGAACAAATTGGAAACCGGTGAAGTGTCTGAGTGAAGGAGCTTTTCTTACCAAACTCAATCTCAATGGATGATTGGCCTTCCTTCAATCTGATCATCTCTCTTTACTTGTGCATTACATTGCATAATCATAGTAAACAAAGAAAAGTGTGTTTGGAATGATCAGAGGCAAACTATCTATGTATCTGTGGAGCGCCTGACATTTTCCTTCTCCAAAGTTGTGTTATCAATAGAATCGCCATGGTTGTCAGAATTGCTTTCCAAATCGTAAGATCCTACGACCCAAGAGCCGACCAGCATCTCGATCTCATTCGAAAGATCGGAAACATAAGATTGTACACGGATCTATCGATGGATCGTAGGATTGGTAGGATCTTAAGATCCCACCGATCCTATGATTTTGTTTTTTTGAAAATTTTAATTAATATTTTAATTGAAAACTTAAAAAATAGAATACTAAAATAAAAAAAATTGGCAAGAAAGATGTAAGGTTCTCTCTCTATCATACAGGTCCTATGATTTTATTTTATTTTTTAATTTTTAATTGTGTGAAATTGAGAAAGCTAAAAAAAATCAGAATATTAAAAATAAAAAATGGCAAGGAAGTAGACAAGATTTCTCTCATTTTCTTAATGCATTTTTTATGTATGATATAATTCTAAATAATAAACTGATTTGAAAATATAATATTTAAAAGAAAAAATTATCTCAATTTTTATACTTCAGATGAGGAAATTAATTTACTATTGGTAATTGTTCATAATTATTATTTTTTCTAATATTCTATATTATTATGCAGCCTCTAAAAAATACTAATTAAGTATAACGTCAGTATTGAGAGTAACATATTAAGTTGTAGTTATTATTATATAAATTTTTTAAAAATTATTTTTTTATTCATAAGGTAGGATCTTACGATCATCGATCCTACGGACCTCTTCCGATCCTATCTCGGAAAGCGATGCTGACAACCTTGCACATCGCTATGTGGTATCAGAAACACAATAGCAAACATTCTACTCGAGCCTCAAGGCCTAACTAGGCACATTCTACTTAACACACTGTAAAATTGCCTAATGCTGGCCTGGCTTTCGTATGTGGATATCATAGTCATTCCATCAACATAAACCTGCAAAGGACTGCAACCCCTGATCAAGAATATTATCACAGATTGAACAAAACCTTCCCTTACATCAATCTACATGTTTGAGTCATCCAGCAGTGCCATGTTTATGACTACTGCAAAAAGAGAAAAATTCCAAGAAACTAAAGAGAAGAATAATTAATTACCTTGTAGACATGTATCTGGAAAAGGCCAAGATACCTAGGGAGGTTGTAAGAAGAGCTGTAACTGCAATCTAACCACTCCATGAGGTGGAGAAATATGGGCAAAAGTGGTGATAGAGCGTTCGATGCCGCAGCGGTCCTCGGGGCTGATGGAGTGTGCTTTGATCAACCCAGTGGGGCCTCCAATGGAACTGTGCGTCGGCAACGAGAGAGGGGGCGGCGTCCCCCTCCCTCTCTCCCCTCTGGTCGAAACTGTGTGTCGTTGACGAGAGAGGGGGGTGTCGCCCCCCGTCCACGGCGAAGGGGCCTGCTGCTCTTTTTATTTCGCTAAGCTGCTCTTTTTATTTCGTCATTAAGTTTTTATTATTTTAATATTATTTTATGCTTTGTATTAATTTTATTTTTAATGTGGTGCCATGTAAGCAATATTACCGGTTTAAAACCGATGATATCCCGATAAAAAAGGTGGAATAAGTTAATAGTTTTGAGGACTGAGTTTGGAAAGAGGGTAAAGTTCAAGTGCTTTTCATGAAATTTGCCCCTGAAAATCTAACAAAGAATGAAAAACAACACGAAAACAAAAGTTTCATCTCCAGATTCTTTTGCTTAACAAAATAATGTCACATCATAGGCCTGGTTTGAGTTGAAGGGTACTTCTCTACAGAGGATTATTACCCCAGTTCCTGAGTGATATACGATTTTCCCATATGGCCTCTGTTATTATATTAATTGTTATTGGATGGCATAATGCTCAACGCTTAGATAACATTTAGAAAAGTTTTGGTGCTGGACCATATGCTATATCAAAGTGGAATCAATTTTCTTTCCTTGATCCTGTTTTGAATTTTTAGTCAATTCAATTGTGATTAACTAATTTTCACTTCGTTCCTGTTTCACTTCTTACTCTTATTCTACTTATGCAGACTTACGAGGTTTCAACCAGTGGAGATTTGATTTCAGAACTTGAAGATGCATTACTTTGGAAACAACAAAGTTACATGTCATGTTCAGAATTGAGTGAGCGGAAGGAAAATCGTTTCAGTGGTCTCATCCAGCACAGACTTAGAGAGCTTGAAGGTCATTATTAAATACTACACTTACACTTATTCTTTCGATACATGCTTGGATGATCTATGCATGCATTCTTGAGCATTGTCATTTGCCATTTCTTTTAGAAGGAACATTGTCATTTGCAATTCTGTTTTGACCCAAAGGAAAGTTTTTCAGAATAGTGAGGAAGTCCTTGTTTCCGTAAATTGCTTGTGTAGTGATTGAACTTATAAACAGATTGGTGATATGAAGTTGGTATAATAGCATTAATTGCTATTCTTTACTTTTGTGCTTGGTTTCCATGTTCAAGAATATTTTTTTTTTGAGAAGGAAAAGGATGACTAACAGTTAGTAGTCATCCATGTATATATATCACTAAGAAGAAACATCATGTACATGTGGAACGCTCTCCAGCGGAGAGCGGCAACAACAACAACAACAACAAAGCCTTATCCCACTAGGTGGGGTCGGCTCCATGGATCATACGACGCCATTCCGCTCTATTAGTAATATATTCGTTGATCCATGTTCATGAGATTCGACAGGGTTTTACGCTGGCTGTCGGGGCCTAACACAACCCTCCTTTATTCGGGCTTGGGACCGGCTATAAAACATAGGCGGAGAGCGGCAACAAAAAAAAAAGAGACAGGTTCTAACCAAAACCCCACTCCCGAAGAAGACAAAACATGTGATGTACAATATTATCCACCTGACATCTCTCCCCACAAAAAAATGACATGGTTGCGCTAAAGCCACATGGCCCAGGCACCGGCCGCGAAAGTCGCCAACGAGGCTTGCCAACCCAATCTCTGTTTACCAAGGTCAGGGCTTGCCAAAAGTCCACAGGTGCCAGAGGGACACCGCCCGAAATGCTCGTCCGGGACCAAACCTCCTGAGACACCCGACATCCGAAGAATAAGTGAGAAACATCCTCCTCCATCTCCCCACCGTGCTCTATAGGCTCGAGTGAGGAGCCGCTCGCATCGCATAAGCCAAACAAAGATCTTGACTTTCAGCGGAAACCGTGAGAGTCAGATGAGTCTGCAATCTGCTCTGAGGTCCTCTGAGTCGGTGGAGGCGGGAAGAAAGCGAAGGTGAGGCTGCGTGCCGAGAAAGAATCCGATATCCATACCGATCCTTTGATAAAGTGCAAGTAACTCAGAAAACCGCTGTTCAGAGAGAGGGGAGCCGAAAAGGGGGGTCCAGGAACTAGTGGTCGGTCCACCCCTCTCTGACCAACACTCGGCTATGGATGCATGAGGATTTGCCGCTAAGGCCCACAAACGGGGAAAGGAATCTGCAAGTGGACCCCCGGGTAGCTAGTCGTGCCTCCAAAATAAGAAAGCCTCTCCAGAACCAAGTGACGGAGTCATGAATGGACACACTCTAGGGAATAGTGCAGCCACCCCCTCTAGAAAGAAGAAACTCTGCGGGGTAGGATGGGCTTGGAGCCCCATGAGAGATCCCGACCGCAGCATGTGATGAAAACCTCCCTCCATAAACTGTTCTTAGTCCTCCCTATCCACCATGCAAGGAGTGCCCAATTGGTGCATCGGAGGTCCCGAACGCCCAACCCGCCTTGTGAAGTGGGCCTACATATGCTATGCCATGCAACTAGGTGGACCCGGCAGGTAGAGCTGCATCCCTGTCAAAAAAATCTGCTCCTCAAGGTATCAATCTGTGATAAGACCTGTTTTGGCATATGAAACACTGACATGAATTATATCGGGAGTGATGAGAGTACTGCTCGGAGTAGTACCAAGCGCCCCCCACTAGATAAAACCCGTGAGCTCTAGCCCTGAAGGCGGTGCTGTTGCCGCTCGATGACCGGTGTCCGCCTCTGAGAGCCAACATGACGATCCGAGAGAGGGAGGCCCAAGTAGGTGATGGGTAAGGTGCCAACGGGGCTGCGCAGCTCCGCTGCACGGCTCAGAGCAACATCCGTTACCATGCCAAACGGAATGAAAGAGGATTTGGCATGGTTAATCTCAAGTACCGATACCACACCAAGCGCCCCCCACTAGATAAAACCTGTGAGCTCTAGCCCTGAAGGCGGTGCTCTAGCCACTCGATGACCGGTGTCCGCCTCCGAGAGCCAACATGACGATCCGAGAGAGGGAGACCCAAGTAGGTGATGGGCAAGGTGCCAACGGGGCTGCGCAGCTCCGCTGCACGGCTCAGAGCAACATCCGTTACCATGCCAAACGGAATGAAAGAGGATTTGGCATGGTTAATCTCAAGTCCCGATGCCAAGCCACTGAAAAGGCCGGCCCGACATGCCTCCTGAGTGCATCTGGCCAGGCAATCAACCGCCAGTGTGAAGAGCATGGGCGCGAGGGGGCATCCCAGATGTACACATCGCTGTGGTTGCACCCAACCCCCTGCCATTGACCTGTTGACTAGGGCCGTGAAAGAGGCGATAGTGACGCACCGCTTCATCCAAGCAATCCAAGTTGCAGGGAAACCTCTAACCTGCAGGGAGTACCAAAGGAAGGACCATGAGAGAGAATCATAAGCCTTGGAGAAATCAACTTTCATAAGCCTTGGAGAAATCAACTTTCATAGGAAAGCACGGCGACTGCTCCGCCTCCACTGCGCAACAATCTCAGATGCCATGGTGAAGCTGTTGGTGATAGATCAGCCATGGATGAAAGCCGACTGAGTAGGGTGGACGAGGTCGGGGAGCACCTCCTGGAGTCGATTTGCCAATACCCGAGCCACCAAGAGATAGATAGCATTGGATAAGGCAATCGGACGAAAGTCCTCCACCCTCTCCGCTGGTGTGCGCTTGGGAAGCATGAACATCAGGAACCGGTTCAGGCGCTCGAAACCCCGGTTCCCACTGGCGAACTCCTGGATCACCTCTATGACGTCCTCACGCACCACGGACCAAAACTCCCTGTAGAAGAAGACCCCTCGCCATTAAGGTCGCGAAGCGCGTCAGTGATCTCGTCCTCGGTGATGGTCTGCACTAACATGAGAGACTGATCGACAAGAAATACCCCGGGGGACCCTGCCTAGAGAAGTCCCGGTGGTAGGTGGCAATGGCGGTCCCAATGCTGTGGTTGGTGATCCTCTGACCCATCACCTCCAACTGGTCGATTTGGTTCGCCCGCCAATGCGAGCTTGCATATAGGTGGAAGAAACGAGTGTTGGCATCTCCCTTCTGAAGCCATGTCATCTCCCTTCTGAAGCCATGTCTGCCGGGAGCGCTACCTCCACTGAAACTCCATCTTCTTGTCCTCTGCTCGGATGGTCATCTGAGCTCGTCTGCGCTCCGCCACCTCGGCCTCGGGAGTCTTCCTCTCGATCAAGCTGGGCAATCACCCATAAAGCCTCAGTCCTGCGTGCCTCCCGAGCCGCCCAGATCTGTCTCCGACGTCCTTGGAGGAAATGTCTCAGGCTGTGGAGCCTGGTGGCGAGAGTCCACACTACTGAGTTTGAGGCCGCAACACTCTGCCAGTGCTCGGCCACCAACTGTCTGAAACCCTCCTCCAAGAGCCAAGACGGCTCGAATCGAAATATGGATCTCAAGGGCGGACCGTCATTGGACCTCCACAATAGGGGTGTGTGGTCCGAAAACGGTCGATCCATGGCCTGGACATCAGCGAGCTGGTGAGCCTCGACCAACTCCACTGAGCCGAGAAATCGGTCAAGGCGGGATCTGAATGAGGGTGCCGCCGTGCTCCGCCAAGTGAATCTACAGTTCAACAGGACGTCTGAGAGTGAATGAAATCCCTGAACTCTTGCGCCCCGAGGTCTCTCCCCTGTCACCTGGTGGGATGATCATCCATGTCCAAAGTGACATTGAAGTCACCCCCATCAACCATCGGGCATCAGGAAGCTGGCTGCGGGTAGTCAATAGCTCCTCCCACATGTTTGCCTGGAGGGATTCAGAGCACGGCCCGTAGACGCAAGAGAGGAGGTAAGAGGATCCGTCCGTGCTCAATCTCAAGTGGGCAGATATCGAGAAACGGGCTGTCCAAGAGTCCACCATGGTAAACATATCATGTCGCCAACCAATGGCACAGCCACCGGAACGCCCCACTGAGCTGAGGGATATATGCTGAGATAGTCGAGAACCACCGATTTGCTCCCACATCCGCGAACAGCATTCCACCGGTTTGGTTTCCTGCAGGAAGACCACATCTGCCTTCCACTCCCTCAAATAACGGCCAAGAGTTCGGCGTCTCCCTTCATCGCCGAGGCCGCGAACATTCCATGTTAGCACCTTCATAGGGAAATAGTGGTCCTTCCGCGTGTGGGTGATCCTCGGCCCACTGGATTCCGACGCCTTGGACCACCCCTTGTGAGTAACAGGAACCGTTGAAGGGGGCGGAGGACGCCGAGGGGCCGTCGAGGAGCTTCAGGCCGTGCCCGGGATTGCCGGCTGACCAACCGAAATCCGGCTATGGCAGCGACCTCCTTGACGTCAAATAACTTCTGATTTTTGCTATGGTCATGAAATACTAATTTGCAGTCATAGTTGACGAGAATACCTAATTGCAGCATAAGAAAACCATCATTTAGGGGGAGACTGATGCTACATCTAGAATTCTTATATACACATTCATTTTTGTCTAGAGAGTGGGATGAAGGTTTATGATTTATTTTTTTGTCTTCCACTTCGGTTGCTTTAGTTTCTTAGCCCCATGTACATCTTTTTGACTTTATATATATGTATATTTATCGCATATGTATATATACCATTGTCAATTACACACATTATGAATGCATCTTTTTTTGTCATGTTTTCTATCTGTTTCATGGTGTATGGTTTCAAAGTCCTCTGATATTTGTGAAGTGGAAAACTACTAAAATAGCTGTTGTGAGATATAGGCATTTTCTTAATGACTTGTATTCTTCAATCACGATTTTGAAATATCTCCTGTTTTCTCATTTCGCTCACTGTTTTTCTGAATCAGTGTTGCCATCGAGTAGGGGTGAAGAATTGCAAATGAAATGCTTGCTTGAGCTTTATGGATTAAAGGTAGCTTCTGCACGTGTACAATACATTTGGTGCTTATTTATGACGATGTATTGTTTCTTTATCAGTTACATTCTTAATAGATATTTTATATTTAAAGTGTGATAATACAGTTCATTTATTGACTTGTACTTGTAAATCTTTTTCTTTCTTGAATGTTGTGAGACACTGGATTTAGCCCTATCATTCTTAAATAATATCTTTTCTTTTCATAGATCCTCATAACTGGAAATTAGATTACTGTGAGTCAACATTTTTAAAAAAGTTGGAGATTTTGTTGCATCCCAACATGATTATGTGTTTTTTTTCTTTTGGTTTAGTTGCTAGAATTGCAGAAGAAGGTACGAACAGATGTGAGTGCAGAATTTTGGTTGCACCAAAAATGTGCACATCCCGACAAACAATTATTTGATTGGGGAATGATGAAACTGCGGTACCCGTTCAATATGTATGATATTGGTGACAATTTTACTATGGAAGCCGATGATAAAAGGCGGAAGAAAAGATATGCAGAGGTTAGCTTTGTGACATTACTTCTAATAACTTTTATTTCATTTTCTAATGGTTTCAGATAAGGTATTTATGATGTTTCTTATTTCAATAATCTTCATTGTAGAGACTATCCAGATTAGAAGAGGATGAAAAAAACCGGGCAGATACCAGGAAGAGGAAATTTTTTGCTGAAATTCTTGATGCTGCCCGAGAATTGCAGTTACAAGCACAGGCTGTTGTAAAACGTCGAAAACAGAGGAATGATGGAATTCAGGTGGACCTTCTAACATCTTGTTCTTTAGTTAATTTGCTGCTAGAGTATCTTGCTAGGTGAAAATAAATCACACTTTTTCCTGTTGATAAAAGACCTGAAACTATTCTTGAAGAAATTTCTCAAAGGAAAGAATGTTGTCTCTTAGAAGAGTTTCTATGTAAACAAACACTCATATATATCACCAAATGGCATTGTTTTGCATTACAGGCATGGCATGCAAGGCAAAGGCAACGTGCCACACGTGCAGAGAAATTGAGATTCCAAGCATTGAAAGCAGATGATCAAGAAAGTTATTTACGGATGGTGGAAGAGAGTAAGAATGAACGTTTGAAAACACTACTAGGAAAAACGAATGAACTTCTTGTTTGTCTTGGAGCTGCTGTTAGGCGGCAGAAGGATGCAGATGGTACTGAAATTAAGAGAGACTCAGAGTCCGACAATCATTCAAAAGTCTCTGATTCTAAAAGTGAATCTCCAGAAGAACTCTCTCTGGACGATGACGATGATATTTTGGAGACAAATTCTAGTCAAAACATAAAATCAGATTATCTTCTTGAAGGACAGCGCCAATACAATTCTGCTGTTCATTCAATTCAGGAAAAGGTATCGAGTAACAAGTTCATGTTATGACTTGGTTCTGAATCAATGCGTACGATCAATTTAGGTGCTCATTACTTTAGAAAAGTACATTTTCAGATGCTCCACTTACTTATGGACATGAAAAATGAATCTGGAAAGCCAAATCCTGCGGTGATAGCACCTCTTGCATAGTTAGGAATGTTGACGTTAAATTTTGAATCATGGTTCTTGAAAGTGAAAACTAAAATGGATTATGTTGCACCTGCATCTTTAACTTGGTAGAATAGTATAAAATAATTTTCTTTTAACACAAGCTAATTATATATAACTAGTGTAGTTAGTATTAGACTAATTATGTAGGTTTTACTTTCCTTGCTATTCCTTGAGTAAATTTTCACTCTGTTAAGGAGTTGTGCACAGTTTCTTTCCTTCAATGTTCAGGTGGACATGGGAAAGTACTCGCTTTGAAAAAAACATAGGAAAGTACCAGTTTGTTGCACATCAATTTCTGTTATACTGAAGCAAATGATACTATAACCAAGAGATGAGGAGGATCTATCCTAGACAAATAGAGAGTAAATTTCCTCCTCAGGGAGAGGAGTGGAAATCTTTTGAACTTTTAGTTATTTTATCATTTTCAAATATGATGTGAAAAAGGGAGAAAACGCTGATGTCAGTACCACGTCTGCATTTCATCTGGTAAACATTTTACCACCAAGTTCGGTGATCGAGTTGGAAATGAGGGTATAGTTAGATTACCTTTTGTGAAATTTACTTAGACAAATAGACACCCTTGCTACAATCCACGATTTCCTTTTGCGAAATTCACTCAAACAAATAGATATCGACCCTTACAACAATCCACAATTATTTCTATGTGCATAATTGACATATGGAAATTGTGGTAAGTAATTATCACAACATACACATTGTTGTACCTTTCATATGGTTGTCGATGTAATATTGACTTCAAGTATGAAATCTTATCATGTAGGGACATAAATCACCCTTAAACAATAATCTAATTTATCAATGGCTCCTCTAAAAATATCATCTATGACTATTTTTGAAATAAATTGATCTGGTCCTAAATACATGATCCAAGTGATTGTTTTACATTAATTTGAGTGCTTCCTCTCAAAAATAAAAAAGCGCTGCTGCCTGTCATTGATACATCCTACCCAACAATGTTATCGCCACTTTATCAATGTCCATTGGCAGTATGTTTTTCCTTTCCTTCTCTGATTGCTGTAGGATGCAATCAACTGCAGTTTCAGACCTTATTATAATTGTACAATTCTTCCTCTAAAAGAAGGATGAAATTCTCTTTTTATTAACACAGTGTTGGGGCTCACACCTAGCAAAAATATCGACATGAAATTGAAAATGCTTTTCATGTGCAGTGCCCTTGTTTTATACATAATGCTTTGTTTTTACCATAAACATTATGTTCCAGTAAAATTGTTTGCTTGGCTCCAGTGAACAGCGCACTAAGTAATTCTTTCTGGAGTTTTCAGGTTACAGAGCAGCCATCAATGCTCCAAGGTGGGGAGCTAAGACCTTACCAGCTAGAAGGACTTCAATGGATGCTTTCTTTGTTTAACAACAATCTAAATGGTATTCTAGCTGACGAAATGGGCCTAGGAAAGACAATCCAGACCATTGCTTTAATTGCATATTTAATAGAAAACAAGGGTGTTTCTGGCCCACACTTGATTGTTGCACCAAAGGCAGTTCTACCAAATTGGCTGACTGAGTTTTCAGCATGGGCACCAAGGTATCTGTTCTACCAAATTGGCTATTCAAATCATAAGTTACACGAACAGTGACAACCAATGCTTAAACCCCTCAAAAAGAGATTTGTGCTTAGGTTGTTTTTTTTTCTGGTTCAGCATTGTGACTGTACTCTATGATGGGCGTCTAGACGAAAGGAAGGCAATGAGAGAAGAGTACTCCGGAGAAGGGAAGTTTAATGTGATGATCACACACTATGATCTCATAATGAGAGACAAAGCTTTCTTGAAAAAGGTTCACTGGTATTATATGATCGTTGATGAAGGACACCGTTTGAAAAATCACGAATGTGCTCTTGCGAAGACACTTGTTTCAGGGTATTCTATTGTTACTCATTTTGTCTTTGATATACTTGGTTTAACCTTGCAACCTCAAATTCCTAAATGTTTTTACTTGCTGTTGTGTGTATGACAAATGAAACTCGACTTAGAAATTAAAGGCTTCAAAATTTCTTCATGTGGATTCATTGCAGAAGCTACTTGGTTACTAATCAAGGTGCTATAACAACAAATCCACTACGTCAAGAAATTTTGAAGCCTTTAATTTGTAAGTCACATTGAAGATATGGTAATGCTATATTGCTTTTACTCTAAAACACACTACTGGAACTAATGAAAGCTTTTGCTTTAAGTTCACGATTTGTTATAGGTAGTAGAATAAGAAAAAGAGATAGGCAGCAACATAATTTCTTGACAGTTATTTTCATGAGGTTTAGGTCTCTTTGAAATTAAGAGGCAATTTGATAAAAAATCCTACATGTCAACCTGTTGATATGCTGGAGAGCGTCGATCACTTTTGTTTATTTTATGGTTTCGTGTATTTGGGTTATCCATAATGCATGCCTAAAATTTTATCCTTCATGTGAATAACTGTTGGTTCCAGGGACACTTACCTATAGGATGACTACTATATTTTTCTCTAATTCTTACATTGACACCTTTGCAAACTTTTTCTTGGTTTTTCCAGTTATCTTATCCGTCGGAGGCTTCTTTTGACTGGTACTCCGATACAGAATAGCTTGCAGGAACTGTGGGCGTTGCTTAATTTTCTTCTTCCTAGCATATTTAATTCAGTGCAAAATTTTGAGGAATGGTTCAATGCGCCCTTTGCGGATAAATGTGTCTCCCTTACGGATGAGGAAGAGCTGCTAATTATCCGTCGTTTGCATCAAGTAAATTGCTAATGAATCTTGCCTTGTTACTCTATGTTCCGTTCGTTGTGTTCTGATATAATTTTGAATTCTCAGGTTATAAGGCCATTCCTATTAAGAAGGAAGAAGGATGAGGTGGAAAAATATCTTCCAGGAAAAACACAAGTCATATTGAAATGTGATTTATCTGCTTGGCAAAAAGCATACTATGAGCAGGTCACTGAGGTTGGAAGAGTTGGATTGCATTCTGGTAAGGGAGATGATTAGTTAGGTCCTCACGATCTATCCTTCTAGCGCCTAATAATGTTGTATTGCATCGTCTATCAATGTGGCAGCTTCTTAGATAGGATTAGTAGAGTAAACAAATTAAGTTTAGAAACTGGATATATAAACTAGGAGTAGTTAAAAAACTTAATGTTTGAATGTCTCCAGATACATAATAAGCTGTTTTGTTAATGGCTCAGGTGGAGCCTCACGTAAGAACGTTTTCAAATGGACACCAGAAAATTAATCTACTCATATAACTGCCTGAAGCTGATCAATTTAGGCAGTAATAATCACAACAACCCTTTACCTTCAATGCTTATTGCATTTTGTTTGTAACTAATACAAACTTTTTGCCATTATGATATTCAGGAATGAAATCAAAAAGTCTCCAGAACCTGTCAATGCAGCTAAGGAAATGTTGCAACCATCCTTATCTCTTTGTTGGAGATTACAATATGTGGCAGAAGGAGGAGATTGTGAGAGCATCAGGAAAGTTTGAATTGCTTGATCGTTTACTTCCGAAATTACAGAGAACTGGTCATCGAGTGCTGCTTTTCTCCCAGATGACACGTCTCATTGATATCCTACAGATCTATCTGCAGCTACATGATTTTAAATACCTTAGGCTGGATGGATCTACAAAAACAGAAGAAAGGGGCACACTACTCAAACAATTCAATGCACCAGATTCTCCATATTTTATGTTCCTGTTGAGCACCCGTGCTGGTGGTCTTGGATTGAACTTACAGACCGCAGATACAGTGATAATCTTTGACAGTGATTGGAATCCTCAAATGGATCAACAAGCAGAGGATCGTGCCCATCGTATTGGACAGAAGAAGGAAGTACGTGTCTTTGTGTTGGTTAGTGTTGGATCTATTGAAGAAGAGATACTGGAACGTGCTAAGCAAAAGATGGGTATTGATGCAAAGGTTATCCAAGCTGGGTTGTTCAATACTACCTCCACCGGTTAGCCTTCTCTATCTAGCATCGTTATGACTTTTAGCTCATAAGTTGCGCTTCTCTTAGAACTTTAATCTGTATCTGCTAACATGCTTCCTTATTTTTCTATCATGCAGCACAGGATAGACGGGAGATGTTGCAGGAGATCATGCGGAGAGGTACAAGCACACTTGGAACAGATGTGCCAAGTGAGAGAGAAATAAACCGACTTGCAGCCCGTAATGAGGAGGAATTTTGGTTGTTTGAGAAAATGGATGAAGAGAGGCGGCAAAGGGAAAAGTATAGATCAAGGTTGATGGAGGAAAATGAAGTGCCTGATTGGGTGTATAATAGGGCTAATGAGGGAAAAGCCAAGGAGAAGATAGACCTGGAAACCCAGAGCAATGAGGTCACAGGAAAGAGACGCCGTAAGGAAGTTATTTATGCTGATTTACTTAGCGATGTTCAGTGGTTGAAAGCTGTAGAGAGTGGAGAAGATGTATCAAAAGTAGCTTCCAGAAGTAGGAGGAAACAACAGGCTTCTGATCATAACGAGTCTATCTCTACTGATGGACCAACACAAAATATGTCTGAACTGAAAAATGATGAGAAGTCTGTGCTTGATGATGATGCCAGTGAAGATATATCAAGCATGACACCAGTGAAATTCAAATCCAGTTTCAATATTTACTCTAAAGATGAAGGCGAAGGTGATGCAAGCAGCTGGCCAGATAACATTACTTGGAGGACACACAAGAGAAAGCGATCAAGCCATGGTAACTCAACTTTAGATCAAAAAGGAAGGCCCGGCTTCTAACTTTGTTGGTTCTAACAAAAGGCTGTTAAGTGGTGCAAATTTAGGGGTTCTTTTATCTGTTTCTTCCTAAAGAAAGGGGATTCTTTGGCTTGGAAGCTAGCGACTTTGATGAGGTGAGATACTTCAGAGTACCACAAAAGTTATAGGAAAGATGCACATTTTTTTCAGTAAAAATCCAAACTTATTCCTGTTTGTTTATCACGTTAATATTTCCCCTTTCACTTCTCGGAGATTGCACACCATCAATGGTTATTTGACTTGATATACAGAAAATGAGAGCAGTTGTTTAGATGAAAGTACAAGCAGTTACCATGGGGTTTTTTTTTCCATGGTTATAAAGGGAGGTCCAAGGCCTAGTGTAAGGAAAGGAAGTTACCATGGATTGATAATACATAATGCTATTCTTTGACTTATAATTTGTTTTCTTGTAATTGGTTGGCGGTTAATTTATATACTTTTGGAGTAAGACTTTTATTTTGGATACTAATATGATATTTCTTCTTATTTGCTTTTGCATCCAGGAGATTGCTCTGCTGGCTTGCAAACCTGCCTGAGTTCTTAGTTGAAGTTGGTGAGTCGAATTATGCAAGCAGGGTAACATCTGATCCGCTTGAGGTGGTCTCCGGGTTCTTGATCTCTCTCTATGTTCCTTCTCACGGAAATGCAGAATAATTTAGCAATTCATGAAGGGTGCACAGTAACTTATGAACACCATAAAGCAGTTTTCCTTGTGGATCACATTCAAATCTGAGAATCAGTTCTCCAATCCCAATGAACGCCGCTGCACTTCCTTCAAGGCCATTGCTGACGACATTGATTTCCATGATTGAATGATGAGTTTTTGGTATATAATGGTGTAATATATAAATGGCTTCAATTAGAATAGGATGCATTCGGATTGACGGTATGAAATGCAATTAATAACAGTGCACGAGACTGATGTACTTTATTGCTCGATCTCTGGGAAAATGGCACAATTTCTTTTCAAGTTATAGTAGAATTTTGTCAGCATGATGTGCCTTGATGCACCTTTGCTTTTATTTTCTGCCTTTCTCAAGAGAACAAAGATGAAGAATGTGGAAGGAAACATCTTATGGGGCATTTTTCTATATCTATTTTTCTTAAATTATTGATAATTTAATCTTAAAATTATTTAAGTTCACCACGTTAAGTTGCATTCAAATTGTAATTATGAAATAAAAAACATATTTGCTCATATGACAAATCACGTAACATATAAGAAATCACGTAACATCGACAGTATTATTGTTACTATCATCATCATCATTATATGCTGTTAATTATCATGAATATTGAAATTTTCAAGATATTATTATTATTATTTACAAAAATTACATATTTATGTAATTTAAATATATTATTTTTAAATGAAGTATATGAAGTTGACATTATTAATAAAAAAAGTTTACTAGAAAATGTATAATGTTTACTAAAGATTTCCTGAATTTTTGGTTCTGTAGATAGATTATGTGTGCATGATAATATATATGGGGATAAAGACTGGAGAAATATTTGGCCCACATATATGGTCTCTCGTCATATTCCAATCTAACGACTAGAAATGATGTGCGACTTATTTGCCCATGAGCCGCTGTTATCTTGGTTCAGCAGGCAGTTTGGAAGGATATAATCGCAGATACTGTCAGTTGTCAAAATTTTTATTTTGAGATTTTCAGGTGAAGGATATAATCGTAGATACTGTCAATTTTGCCGGATCTGGATTTCTCATCGACCTTGCCATTCAATCTATCACCGGAGAGAAGAAATCATGGTGGAGGAAGCGCACAGATGAAGTTTTTTATTAAAAATGATCACGATCAAAATACAACAGTCGTCCTTTCTGATTTTATAGCTATTCTATAAAACGGAGCACTAAATGTTATAGTATACAAAACGACACGGAACGCTACAAATCACAAAAGTTTGAATAACAGATTTCTGGAGAACAAACAAATATATAAATTATATACATGAATCTTAACACCCCCTTCAAGTTGGTGGTTGGAAGAGATCGAACAAGCCCAACATGGTAACGAAAAGGTCATGTTGTTGCTGACACAATGCTTTAGTAAGGAGATCAGCAGTAAGGAGATCAGCAAGTTGCGAATCAGTGCGAATATGAAACAGTCGGATAACCTTTGTCAAAATAAGATCACGGACAAAATGATAGTCCACACCAATGTGTTTTGTGCATTCGTGAAAAACATGATTCCCAGCAATTTGATTGGCAACTTTGTTGTCACAAAAAAAGATTAAGGGGTAACTAACTACAAAGGCAACTAAAGTTCAGACGCTGCAAGAGCCATGAACGTGAGCCGTGTTCTGTTTCTTGGATCTCTAAGAAACCAAGGATGGACCAATCTTGATACAAAGATGGAACGACGAGTAAATGGACACACTGCCCAATCAGCATCACAAAAGGTCGAGACAAAAGTAAAACAATCTCGTACTTGGAGATTTCTTAATGTATCAAACAACTCTTTAGGAGCATGAATTGACTTAAGTGCCTGACAACAAAAGTAATGGCCGATCGTGTATTAGTTAAGTAGATGAGTCTACCAATAAGTCGTTAAAACTCTTGAGGATTCTGCAAGACTAGATTAACAAATATGGAAGCGTTTGAATCCACTAGAGACTTATCAAATTCAATTGTGTAAGTTTCTTATTCTGTTCAAGAGGAGTACCAACTGGTTTAGCAGCTAAAAAACCAACATCATCAAGCAAACTTAATGCATATTTCCTCTAGGTAAGAAATATACCCTTGTCAGATCAAAAAATATCCATGCATAGAAAATACCTTAGTTCACCCAAATCTTTATTTTTTTACTTGACTTTCAATAGCAGTTTTAGCTTCTTGAATCATTATACCATCATTCCCTGTACTAGAATATCATCCACATAGATTAGAAAGGTCACAAAAGAAGAACCTCGAGACTTAGTGAATAGTGTGTAGTCATGAGAACTCTGCACAAAACTAGCTTGAACCAAAATTTGAGTGAGCTTAATGTTCCATTATCTAGAAGCCTACTTAAGGCCATATAAAGTCTTGAGTAGTTTGCAAACTCTGCCTTGGTTGCCATTTGCATCTAAGCCATCTGACAATGGCATGTAAACTTCTTCAAACAATTCCCCATTTAGAAAAACATTATTTACATCAACATCAAACAATGGCCAATCATCCTGTGCAACAACAATTAATAGAACTCTAATGGTAACTGATTTGGCAATAGGAGAAAAAATCTCTTTATAATCTATTCCCTCCTTTTGACTAAAGCCTTTGGAAGTCTAACTTTGTACCTTTCTATTTCTTCAGCTATTGTGAATTTAACTTTATAAACCCATTTACAATCAATGGGCTTCTTTCCTGAAGGAAGATCCACAATTTCCCAAGTTTTATTGTTCTCTAATGCTTGTAACTCTTCATCCATAGTTACAACCCATTTGTCATTTGTCGATATGAACAAGGCTCAAGGACTGCTGACAATGCAAACAAAAAAAGTCATATAAGTCTTGGAACATGCTGAATAACAAGTATATTCAGAGATTGGATATCTAGCTTTTGAAGCTGTGACATTGTTTGTAACATACTCATTTAACCAAGCAGATGGTTTTGTGACTCATTTACTTCTGTCTACAAGTATCACTTCCAAATTTCTGATATATGAATTTGGAATTGATTCTATTTGATTCTGTTCATGACCAATTGAAGAGGAACATCTATTGATTCTATAGTAGCAGGAATTTCAATAGAAATTGTGTCTTCAACATAATACCATTAAACTTGTTGATCAAAAGACTTTTTTGACTTTTAATCTTTTAGGCTGAAAGGAAAAATGTGTTCCCAAAATTTCACATCTCTAGCTACAATGATTTTTTCAGTTTCTAAACAGAACAATTTATAGCCCTTTTTATTCACAGAATAGCCAATGAAAGCACAAGGAAATGCTCTTTTGTCAAATTTATCAAAAATCTGCTTATTAGTAACATAGCACAAGCATCCAAACACCTTGAGGTGTTTAAGGTCAGGTAGCCTTCCTTATAGCTTTTCAAATGGTGACACATTATTAAGAACTTTAAGAGGAGTCCCGTTAATAATGTGAACTGCAGCTCGAATTCCTTCTCTCTAGAAAACAATAGGTAGCTTTGACTGAAATAACAAGGACCTGACAACCTCAAGTATATGTTTATATTTTCTCTCCACTATTCCATTATATTGAGGAGAATAAGAACAACTCAACTGATGTACAATGCCTTTCGAGCTAAACAAATCCTTGCAAAAATTATTTATATATTCAGAACCATTATCTGTTCTTATAATTTTTATTTTTGCATCAAACTGATTTTCTGCAAATCAATGATTTTTATATAACATTCTACTACAATCTGATTTGGATTTAATTAAGAAAATCCAAAACATTCTGCTAAAATCATCGACTACAATCATAAAATAACTGCACCCATCATGAGTATTGTTACGAAAAGGAGAGAGGGATTGCACGAAACACAGAAGAACGTGAAGAGGAAAAACGGCGACGACTCTTTGTTATGGAATAATAACGATTACAAGGATGGGTCTCTGTCTAGACCGACCCCCGTAGGGGAATTCTGCTGAAGCGCCTGACTGTGTAGGGGGACCAACTGAGTTCAGATTCAAAGCATTATTAACAAATCTCCACCTTGACTTGAATCATCTTCAGAGCACAAAGTACCACGCCGCCGCTAATCCCACCTTGGAGCTATTACCAAGTGTTAATGTTAAGCAAGTTCAAACAGTGTTGAAACTTGCCATGAGGAACAGATTTGGTGAACATATCAGTTAGATTGTCTTCAGTGTCAATCTTCTTCACCTTAATCCTCTTCTCAGTGCGGATGAAGTGATACCTGCCATCAATGTGTTTGGTTCTTTCATGATGTACTTGATCCTTGGCTAAACATATTGCACTTAGACTGTCACAGTGCACTATAGCCTGCTCCTGATGTAATTCGAGATCTCCAACTAAGCATTTTAACCAGATGCCTTCCTTGGCAGCTTCTGTCAGTGCCATGTATTCAGTCTCTGTGGTGAAAAATGTAACTGATGACTGAAGTGTAGCCTTCCAACTAATAACTGAACTGTCCAAAGTGAAGACATAACTTGTCATAGATCATCTTCCATCAACATCTCCAGCATAGTCTGAATCTGAGTACTCTGCAACCAAACACTCTTTATCACTTCTGTAGATGATGCCAATGTTAGATGTTCCTCTCAGATACCGAAAAATTCGCTTCACTGCTTGCCAGTGCTTCTTCCCTGGATCGCTCATGAATCTGCTGATAACACTGACTGCATGAGCAATGCCCGATCTTGTGCAAATCATGTCATACATCATACTTTCAACTGCACTAGCATATGGAACCCGAGATATGTACTCCTTCTCTGCTTCTGATTTGGTGTGAAGGCAATAAAAAGATGAATATTTGCAGCTGATGGAGTATTCAAAGACTTCGCTCCTGACATTCCAAATATGAATAAAATCTTCTCAATATAACTTTTCTAAGATAAGAAGAGTTTACCCTGTGCGCGATCCCTTAAAATTTCCATCCCCAGAATCTTCTGTGCTGCACCAAGATCCTTCATGTCGAATTCTGCACTGAGGAGCTTCTTCAAATTCTGAATGTCTGTCTAGTTTTTGACAGCAATAAGCATATCATTGACATACAAGAGCAGATAAATGGTGGAGCCGTCCTTCACCTTCTTATGGTATACACAACAATCATAGGGACTTCGACTAAATCCCTTACTGATCATGAAGCTGTCAAATCTCTTGTACCATTGTCTGGGAGATTGCTTCAAGCCATACAAAGATTTATTCAGACTGCAAACTTGATTCTCCTTTCCTGGAATGAAGAATCCCTCTGGTTGGTTCATAAGAATGTCTTCTTCAAGTTCTCCATAGAGGAAAGCAGTCTTCACATCTAGTTGTTCGAGCTCTAGATTCTGATGTGCTACAAGAGCAAGTAGCACCCTGATAGAAGTATGTCTGACAATATACGAGAATATCACATTGTAGTCCACACCTTTTTTCTGACTATAGCCTTTAGCAACCAGCCGTGCTTTGTATCTTGTGCCTTCAACTCCTGAAACTCCACATTTTTTCTTGAAGATCCACTTACAGCCAACAACCTTTCTGCCTTTAGGCAGCTTGACCAGCTCCCATGTCTGATTTTTGTGAAGAGATTCCATCTCCTCACCTATAGCAACGATCCACTGTTTAGATTCGGCACATGTGATGACAACCCTATAAGAGGACGGCTCTAGGGACTCCACATCTTCAGCTACCTGTAGTGCATAAGCAACCATGTCCTCAAAACCATATCGTTTAGGAGGACCCACTTCTTTGCGAGGACGTCTCTTCAGGTTGCTCATCAGATTCTTCATCTTCTGGTTCTGCTTCTTAATGTGATCCTTCAGCATCATCCTCAGTTGGAGTGATTTCAACCTCCACCTGTTTACTGGCACTCTCTTCAGCCTTCACCTTCAACTGAAGCATTGATGCTTCATCAAAGGTCACGCTTCTGCTATGGATGACTTTGTGTTATGAAGGAGACCAGATTCTGTAGCCCTTCACTCCTGCGCCATATCCCATAAACAATCCCTCTTTGGCCCTTGGCTCCAACTTTTCTTCACTGACGTGATAGTATGCTGGACAACAAAAAACTTTTAGACTAGTATAATCAACAGGATTTCCTGACCATACCTCAGTTGGAGTCTTGAGATCAATTGCAGTCGCCGAACTTCGATTTACCAAGTAGCAAGTTGTGTTAACAGCTTCAGCCCAGAATGTCCGATTAAGACCAGCGTTAGAGAGCATGCACCTTGCCCTCTCCAAAAGTGTCATGTTCATTCGTTCAGCAACTCCATTCTGCTGTGGAGTATCTCTGACTATGCGATGTCTGGCAATGCCTTCATCTTTGCAGAACTGGTCGAATTCAACAATACAGAACTCCAAACCATTGTCAGTGCGAAGACGCTTCACTTTCTTCGACGTTTGATTTTCCATCAGAACCTTCCACTGCTTGAAGGCCTTGAAGAACTCACTCTTGTATTTCATCATGAATACCCAAGTCATCCTCGAGTAGTCATCAATCACAGATAGAAAGTACCTCGCACCTCCTAATGATGGAACACGAGAGGGACCCCAACAATCAGCGTGGATATAGTCAAGTGTCGCCTTCGTCCTGTGCACTGCTTTGCCAAACTAAGACCTTTGTTGTTTGCCAAACACACAGTGCTTGCAGAAGTTAATTTCAGATATCTTCTTGTCTCCCAAAAGACCTCGCTTGCTGAGAATATTCATCCCATTCTGACTCATATGCCCAAGTCGCATGTGCCACAGCTTGGACCTTTCTGATTCGGATGAACTAGCCATCGCAGCAACGCCAGAGACTGACATTGCAATATATACAAGGACTTCTGTCTGACTCTCTTCAGAACCGCATCATCACCTTTCATGACCATGAGGATGCCTCCAGCAGCATTGATCTGACACCCTTTAGAGTCGAGGACTCCAAGTGATATCAAATTCTTCTTCAGTTGCGGAACATGACGAACATCTGTCAGCGTTCTCATAAGATTGTCATGAGTCCTGATCTGCACAGAGCCGATCCCAACTATCTGACAGGCTGCATCGTTGCCCATGATGACGTTTCCACCATCAATCTTCTGGTAAGTTGAGAACCACTCTTTATTCGGAGTCATATGATAGGAACACCCCGAATCCAGAACCCAACTATCCTCCAGACATCCTTGATCAGAAACAGCCAGAACCAAATCATCTTCGGAATTCCCTATTTCATGAGCCACCACAGCGATGGGGGCCTTCTTCTTCTTCGGACAATCTTTCTTCCAATGACCTGGTTCCTTGCAATAATTACAGATGTCCTTCACAGTGATTTTCTTCTTCTTGGACTTGGATTTCTTCGAATTTGAGAACTGTCCCTTCTCCACGATTGATATCAAACCCGCGGCCCGAGTCTCTGCAAAATTTCCAGATGCCCTATGCCGAAGTTCACGAGTATGGAGACTCGATTTTACTTCTTCCAGACTTATAATTTTCTTTCCGATAATCATAGACTGAACGAAATTCTCATATGATGGAGGAAGCAAAACTAACAGAATTAGGGAAGCATCTTCATCCTCGATCTTAACATCGATATTTCTGAGTTCCATCAACAAAGAATTTAACTGATCAAGATGTTCCTTTAGAGGGGTACCTTCTTGCATGCGGAGAGAGAACAAACGTTGCTTCAACAACAACTTGTTGGTGAGAGACTTCGTCATATACAGACTCTCGAGTCTTAACCACAGACGGCCGCCTTTTCTTCATCTGCGATCTCGATTATCACCTCATCCGCTAGACACAACAGAATCATCGAGTGCGCCTTCTCCTCCTATGCCGCCAAAGTTGCGAGGTCGATCTCCTTTTCTTTGCCCTTCGAGTCTTCCTCCTTTGGTTTGTTCTTCGACACATTTGAGAGCGGCGCCCAGACTCCTTGTTGCTTCAGAAGCGCTCGCATCTTGATCTGCCACAACCCGAAATTGTTCCTGCCGTTGAACTTCTCCATGCTCACGTTGTGCGACGCCATCTCCCTGCTGATCGAGAATCACTGACAAACCCTAAGGCTCTGATACCAATTTGTTACGAAAAGAGGGAGAGAGATTGCACAAAACACAGAAGAATGCGAAGAGGAAAAACGACGGTGGCTCTTTGTTATGGAATAACGACGATTACAAGGATGGGTCTTTGTCTAGACCCCTAGGGAGTTTATATAGACACTCTCTTTGACAGATGATAGGAATTATATACGGACTGTGACTCTAAATAAATCCCTTGAAAATAGGACATCTATCTCGTGATAAGGAAATAAATCAAATCCGAATCATATACAAAATAGGCCTAAAAATTCTGTGAGGCCCCCGTAGGGGAATTCTGCTGAAGCGCCTGACTATGTAGGGGGACCAACTAGGTTCAGATTCAAAGCATTATTAACAAGTATGAACTACAATCATAAAATAATTGCACCCATCACGAGTCTGAAACTTATAAGGACCCAAGTATCTATATGAATCAATTCAAAAGGTTTGTTACTCATAGTCAAGCTGAACGTATAAGGAAGTTGAGTCTGTCTTGCTAGAGGACAGATATCACAATGTACATCTTGTTTAGAATTATAATTCTTACAATCATGAATGAATTGTAATTTATTAAAAGGAATGTGATCAAGTCTTCTGTGCCAAAATTCCAACTTAGACACTTTATCAGTAGTAATTAAGCTAGTTTCAAACTTCCGAAATCCTCCTTTCTCTTCATAGTATAGTCCAGACTTCCTTCTACCAATCCCGTTCACCTTCCAATGCACCGATCCTAGAGCAGGAAAAAATCAGGAGTAAACATCGCAACACAATTCAACTCCACTCAAATTGAACTGAAAATCAGGCAAGAAGAGCACATTAAGAAGCCATTCTCTAGATTTCAGTTGATATGAACCAAAATGTATTATTATAGAATTGTTTTCATTTGGTAGAGTGACAAAATTATCATTGTTTAACAATTTTACATCAGAAAGCCAATGATGTCATATGAATTGCCCTTGTGTCTAATATCCATACATGCTTGGAATTTGACATGGTACTTGCCATATTCACAACTGGATCAACATTAACACCTCTTGGCTCCTTATTTAATTGACTGAAGGATTCGCTCAAGCTGATCCTATGTGAATCCATTAGCTGTAGCTGCAGAGGTTGATTCAATGCTAGATTTATCTGCATTAACTTCTATAGCTTGATTTGCTGAAATATTAGCCCTTGGCTGATTTCTTCCGTTAGTATACTTGAAACTGGGAGGATAACCAATGATTTTGTAACATTGAGATTTTTTATACCTTGGTTTCTTATAATATTCGCATATAACATTGTAATCTCTTTTGGATTTAACATTCGATGTCCTTGCACCAACAAATGATAATGACTGTTCTGAATTATTACTATTGAATTTTTTGTCTTTGTTCCTCTTCTATCAAAAGAGCATAAGCCTAATTTATAGAAGGTGGAGGATTCTTAAGCATAATTATAAGCAAAATTTGACTTCTAGTATGAACATAATTGTCTTCCAAGCCCATTAAGAACTTATACAACTTCTATTGGTTGATGAACTCCATATACGGTTTATTCAGTTCTATAACAAGCAATTTTGGCATAAGAATGTCTAATTCAGCCTATATGCTTTAGCTTGGTGTAGTACTCTGCAATAGGAAGAGAGTCTTGAACACAAAAATTAACCTCGCTTTGAATTGAATACACCTTCATACCATTTATTTTCTCAAACCTTTCTTTCAAATCAAGATTGATCCAACATTACTTATTAAGTCTTTAGCCATAGTACTCGAAATCCAAGAAATAACCAAGGCATTACACCTCTGCCATTGAAAATGAAAAGATGCATCAACTTGATCCAGAGGAAATGATCCATTCACAAACACGTGTTTATTTTTTGCCGAAGTGCATTGTACATAAAGGATTTCCACACAAAATAGTTTTTGAATTCGTCAGTTGATGAGATATTAATATTTGTCCTAGCGAATCAGAGGCATTCAAATACAAAGGACTCAACAGATCAAACATATTCAGAGAACTTATATTAGAACCAGAACTCGATGACATGATCGAAGAAATATGCAAAGACAATTTCCCAGAAATCCCAAACTTCAAGATCCAAAAAATAAAATCGATCGAAGAACCCTCAGATCGAAAACACCATGGCAACAAGAGTGATACTAACCAAATCAGATCTATAAAGCAAGATGTGATACCATGTCAATTTTGCCAGATCGGTGGATTTCTCATCGACCTTGCGATCGAATCTATCACCGGAGAGAAGAAACCATGGTGGAGTAAGTGCACAAATGAAGCTTTTTATTCAAAATGATCACGATCAAAATACAACTGTCACTCCCTTTCTTATTTTATACCTATTCTATAAAATGTAACACTAAATGTTACAATATACAAAACGAAACACTACAAACTACATAAGTTTGTGTAATGCACCTTTTTAGAAAAAAACAGAAACTGAAGAGCAACGGCCGAGACTCTCTCCCTCTTCCTCTCCCTCTCTTAATTGCTCCGACAGCTCAGGAAATGGAAGAGAAGGGGAGGGGAAGGGACAACAGCATCTCCATAAAACTCCTTCCTCCACTCTCTCTCTCCCGGTTGTCCTCTTCACTCTATTTTCCTCTTCTCCTTTGATGCGCACGGATAGTAGAGGAGGGAGGCGCTCCGACGGGACCTTCCGACGTGGACGACATGAAGATGACGGGGAGTAAGCTGAGGACGCATCATTGCAAGGATGAAACGAAAATCGTAGGCTCCAAGTGTGTGATTCAGGACATAAGTCATGGGGTATTTCTAAGGATTTTGCATGTTTTAAGGACCTAATTAGAACTAGTACACATTGTATGGGTAGCAGAATTTTGTGCAATATGTTCCATGAAGTTTTAGTTTGATTCTATAGAACATATATTTTAGTTGAATGATATCATGTGATGCGATGACTTGTTCATTGATAAATGATTTGATTTGTTGAAGTATCATGAGAAAATTGTTAGATGATCTGTTGCGTGCATCTAAAAATGATTGAAATGTCGATTGGAATTAAGAGAAAGGAAATCATTTTGTGCTTGCGGAGAAAACTTTAATAAGTCACGATGTATGAAAGAGACTTGTATGCAAGAGATGTTTAGAATGAGATTCATGATTAGAGATGTTTTAGATTCATGCTAAGTGTTAGGTACTTCGTTAATCAGTGTTAGATACATTATTGTATTGAAAAATTGAGTGAAAACGTAAGGATCCTGCAATGACTTGCAGCTCTGTCATCGATCGAAAACCATTTCGGATGTCTGATCCAGTTCGACAAGAGTATAGCGACTGCTATATCAGACAACAAAAACTCGATCGGTCGACTGATATAGACTAGAAAGGAAGTCTGAAATCAAACTAGAAAATGTTGAGACTCGACAATGATGATGATAACCAGTCGGACGATCGAAACAATTTCAGTCGACCCATCTTGGTTACCTCGTCGAAAGAACTTTTGACAGTTGGCGAGGAAATCCGATTAAGGAAGAAGACGACACTATTCATAATGGACAACCGGTCCAATTTTGGCCGACTGAAACTTATGACCGAAAATCCGAAAGATTGCTCATGTGAAAATGGACAACCGAATTCTCTAGGTCAACCAAAAGAATATGATCTTGAAATGAAAAAAGAATAAACACAAAACAATCGTCCACTCCCTTTTGGTTCGATCGAAAGATACTCATAAACAGGCATCCGCTCCTTTTCGGACGGTCGCTGAATGGACATAAAGCGAATGTTCGCTCGACTTTTGGGCATCCGATGTGTGGACATGAAGAATACGATTTTAATCGAACCCCCTTGATTTGATAAGATTCCATCCATCTAATTGAAAACGAATGATATGAACTTAAAAATGGAATGGAGCTATGCTCCATATAGCCTTGATCAATCCATGGATTGAAAAAGAGGTCCATGAATGATAAAAATTACCATTTTCCCATCTAGATGGGAGTCTCCTTATGGATGTTTTCACTTTGTGAGGTCATCCTGCCCGACATGGCTGGTTGTGGCACTGATTTCCACTGACCCACTATGGTCTAGATAGCTGTACCCATTGTGCATGCAATAGAATTCCTTGAAATTGAAGAGATCTTCCATGACATGAAAGAACATGAATGACCAAAGATGAATGGAAGAACTTTGTCCTTATGAACAATGAACCTGGACATAAATGATGAACATGAACTATGAACATAAATATGAAAATGAATGAAATGAACAAACATGTACTCATGACCCCCTATTGATTCTACTTTTTTTTATCCATCCTCATATATTATTGATATGTTTTATTTCATGCTTATTCTTA
The DNA here is from genome assembly GCA_030549335.1 of Pontederia crassipes. Taxonomy (NCBI): domain Eukaryota; kingdom Viridiplantae; phylum Streptophyta; class Magnoliopsida; order Commelinales; family Pontederiaceae; genus Pontederia; species Pontederia crassipes. Next base: position 4,419,942 of record JAUKPH010000022.1, on the reverse strand, counting down.
TGGAATCATCTTATGAACTATACGAGCTCACACTTAGCTTTATCATAACGGTTGAGCTTGCTTCCCTGTGTGATCCCCATAGGTAGAGGATGATGAATCGTGATGTGTTGATGTGTGTGCGGCCACTATAGTTGGGTGGCGTATGCACATGATTATAATAGAGTCCAATATGAGTAATTTGTTCTTACGTTATGTCAAGTTGTACCTTTATTTGGATGTGACTTATTAGGTCATGTCAGATTGTAGACTCTTTTATGTTTAGTACTTGAGCCCTTACTTTTGTATTTCTCGTACCGAGACATTTGGATGTATCTTTTGTTGGATCTAAGTTTTAATGACATATTAAATTATATTTTGATGATACAAACCTCGAATGATTAAAGATAAAATGCTAAAAAGTTTAAAGAAAAAGAGATAACTTTATGCACTACACTTTGGTTAAATAATTGGCACTGATCTTATTAGTTTTGGATGACAATCAGAGTTCTAGAGAATCCTATTAACTTTTCATAGACTTCAAGATCATCTAATTTGGATAACCGTGCAGAAAGTTATGCTCAAAATAGTGCAGGGCGATCAACCTATCGATCGAAGCTATGAAGGGCGGTCGAGACAGTCCGGTCGACCGATTGGAGATACCGGTTGACCGATCAAGACATAAGTTGCTCAAATGAAAACTGCGAGACTGTACCGATCGACAGACCGATCGATGCAGCAGCCGACCGATCAGCTCAACGACTACAAATCAAAACTGCGACACTATACCGGTCGATAGTCCGGTCGACCAACCAGCTGCGGCAACTGGAGAAATCAACACAACGGTCATATAGTCCGGTCGACCGATCAATAAATGCGGTCAACCGGTCCATTATTGAAATGAACAGTAACGACTATATTTCAAGGAGAAAAAATGTGGAATTAATTCTGGATGAATTTTTCATATACCAGAGCCTATAAAATGAGTGCCAAAGCCAGAAGCAAAAGTAACTATCCAAGCATTGAAGCAAAACTTCAAGAAATCAAAAGGAGATAATTTCTCTTGAAGTTATCATTTTAGAGCCTTCTTTCTTTCTCTCTTCTCTTCTTGTGAGTGTTCTATTGTAAAAGAAAGAAATTATTCTTCAGAAAGATTGTGAGAGCTCCTGTGTAAAAGAGGTTCCAAATCTTACCTCTTGAGCGAGAGAAAAGATTAGCTTCCTAGGAGGAGAGGTTGCCTTGCCTCTCGAAGCGGAGAAAAAGGTGATTGTGTAAAGGGCTTTCTTCCTTGCCCCATTTGGAACAAAGGAAGGGATTAGTGGAATCTCTGGCGGTCTCGAGGTCGAGAAGTCGGAGCGGGGACGTAGGCTAAGGTGTGGCCGAACCTCGTCAACAAGCACCCGTGTCTTCGTGTTTGATTTCTCTCACTCTCTCTCCACATTAATATTGTGTTTATAATCTGAATTGCAAAGGTTTTTAAGAATCAATTTTATGCTTCCGCGACGAATTTCGTGAAATCGACATTTTCGATTAAACACCAATTCACCCCCCCTCTTGGTGCCCCTTGAGATCCTACATCTTTTATTCAGCTTTCGCATGCAGTTTTCGTACTGAGACAATTGGATGTATCTTTTATTCAGTTCCGCATGCAGTTTTTGTACTGAGACAGTTGGACATACTTTCATCTATCTAGGTTTCACACTCTTCTTTTATTTGGTTGTATTATTTTAGTCTTCCCTTACGTGTCATTATTCTTGACCATTTGGGTCAACAAAGGAGTCAAAGAAAGACCAAAGAAAGTAATGATCGAGAGGAGTTTTCGCCACGTGACGGGGTCGAATTCGGGTATATACATTATATACATGAATCCCAATAGATACAACTGATATTTATTTTATGTTTCTCTTAACCTTGTACTATTTTCAAGAATAGGTGTTGTACTTAATGACAAAAATGTTGTACTTAATGAAAAAAAGTTCTACATGGAGAAAATCGTTCAAAACTTTCTCGAGTGATATGTGGCAACATTTTCTTTTTCTCTGGATGTTCCCCAACTTTGATGCTGGGAATAGCCAGAGCTATGATGCTGGCTTTGTTGATGGTTATTTTGCTTGACAATTATTGATTAATGTTCCCACCTTTTGTGTCTTTTGATTAATAAATATATGAGTACATGCTATTTGATCTGCCATAGAATATAAAATGTGCCACTTCAACCATTTACACAAGAGTGAATTTATTTAGCAAAGTGAAAAACTCTGTAAGAGATAAATTTGCATGTAGAAGAACATGTTTCTTGATCTCTGTAGAGGCAGCCTTCTATTCACAACTACATTTAACGGCAGAATTTCTGATGCAATCCCAGACGACAAAAATTTGGGGAAAACTTTTTTTGCTCAGTTTTTGAAAAATTGAAAAAAGCCCTTCAATCGTAGAGGTATGCATTCGTGAAGAAAGTGACAACCTTGATCGGCGGCAGCTTCTTAGGCAAGACTGGTGGCTTCCTCGATTAGGGCGACAGCAAAACTTCAAGGAGGCAGCGAAAAAAAGGGATTAGGGATGACGAGAGAGGGAAGAGGCAACGGAAAATATGAGGTTTTACTTGTGGGGCGAGTGGCAGCTTTTTGGACAAGGACAAAATAGAAACATCAAGGAGACGTGATGTGAGGTCGATGGGGACGGAGTCGACGGAGTGTGTTCGCGATTGCTTCTGCGAGGATGAAGCATAGTTCTACTTACTGAACCACCTGCCACTTCAAACCGTCTGCTGAACCAAGAAAAAATAGTGGTTCACGAGCAAATGAACCATGCATAATTTTCGATCGTGCGATTTAGATTCGACGATAGACCATATACGTGGGGGGGGGGGAATATTGCCCCACATAGTCCTTATCCCTATATACACACACACACACATATATATACATACTACTGAGTGATAATCTTTTTATTATTCGAGAGAAACTACTTTATGTCTCAATCCTAGAGAGAGAGAAAGATCTTTGGTCAAATCATAGTTTGTTTTTGTCAATTGCCTGTTTGGCTATCAAAGACATATATTCGAAATTTTAAAGTTTCCAAAGGAACACACTTTTCATTTTAAAGAAAATTCTCTAGCAATAATATTTTTGACTTTGGAAAATGCAAAGGAACAACTATTTTATTCTTCCACTTTACCATCACACTCACAACGTACCATCTCCGCCACATTCACAAGTGTAGTTCTTCTCTTGTTTCATCATTGTCCACATTTGAGACGCGCTTCATCTGCATCCCATCATCTTTTTTTGTCCGCCTCTTTGTCGTCGTCCCAAGCGTGGTGTCTCTTAGATAGCTTCATCTGCCCGCTTCTTCGCCGCCACGCAGAGCACACACTTTTTGTCCACTACCTCTCCACCACCCAACCGAGCAGACGTCTCCTCGACAACCATTTGCCAGCAGAAAAATGAAGAAGGGAAATCGTGACTTCCATAGTTTCATTTTCTACTCAAAATCACATCCAACAATCATTTTGGCTTTTTTTTCTGTTGTTGAGCAAAAAATAATGGAATGAGCTCATTTCGGTGGATAAAAGGGCATCCACATGGGGCCTCAACCCTTCATACCATTATAGTGGAGGAATGAACCACAAACAAATAAAACAATATTTTGGATTCATTTTATTTGCTGTGGCAACATGAAAAAAATGTATGCAAATATAGAGTAATACACATTATATACACGATTGTGTGTATCAATAAAGTTAGTATTACACAAAGTCTTCAGCCCGTGTGTTATCTATTGCATGGAGCAGTATGTATTGTGTTGCATACTATAATAACCCCAATTTTTTAAAAAGAGTATTTAAGTCATTTAGAGAAAATACTAAGAAATCCTATGCTAGACCATATAAAAGGCTCCTAAACTTTCCCCTGTTCTCTTTTCTTATTGTTATCTCCCTCATGATGACTACTACCCTAAAAACTTGAGAAAAAAATAGAAGAACAAGGAGGAAGAGAACATAAACAAGAGAAAGTGGATCAACATTGAGGAAGCGCAAGATGTACGTAAAGATGATGCAACCCTCTCTCCCCTCTTAATGGATTTTATATTTGGATTGAGAGATCTAAGAACACCCTGGTTCTTAGTAAAAATTGTGATTGATGGTGTATTGATCATGTGTTTAGATCTACATGTTTTATGCTTAAATCCATATGCTTATATACATAGAAAATGATGATCATGCTTTAGTTCTATGATTTTGTATGTTTTATGAAAGAAAACTAATTCCTCTTAATGTTATGATTTTCATGATTGTATTCATCTTATATGCCTATTAGAGAGTATATGAATGACATCTAAGATTGTTAGAGATGATATGAATGATTTCCTAAAGTTTTTCCTTAAAAAAATTGGAATTTCGAGCTAGAAATCGAGATTCCAGGACTCTGGCATGGTCGTGTCAAACCTTGAAACAGTCATGACCGAGCAGAAGAGATCGAAGGATTAAGGTTCTCGATCATGCCCGTGACACTTCTTTCACGGTCGTGACAAGGCCAAGCATGACCGTAATCAACTTGGCCATGACAGGGAGCGAGAGAGACACAATCAAATTTTGGCTAAGGCTGCGAATGACTGTAAAAAGGCTGAGAACGATTATGACAACCCTGGGCACAGTTGTCACAAGGTTCGGCAACAATGCTTGGCACATTCTTGACAATGCTTGGCACATTCATGACAAATTGGGTACGACACATTTTTGGGCACGAGCGTGACATTGAAAATGACTTTTAAAATGTATTAAACGTATTTTTCAATGTATATATGTTATGTATGGATATGTATTGATTGTATATGACACATAGATACACGTAATGCATGCTCAGTCATAATTATGTTAAAAGATGGAGAAAAATTGATGTGAATGTTTGATGTATAAACCATAATAAAGTATGGAATTGAAGGAAATGCATTGACACTTATTATGTTAAAGAAGTGAATGTCTTTTAGCTTATGGTGATTGAGCCTTTCTCAAGAAATAATGCTATCACTTGAAAGAGTGTTTGAAATTTTCTAGGGGCATTAGCTTGGTTGTAATGAAGTTGTCCTGAGCCTTCAATTAAGTAAAAGTGGAAGATGGGGTAAGAAGTAAATGCCTTTCACCTTATAGTGATTAAGACTTTTTTTAAAAAAATAATGTAATCACCCAAAAGGTGTTTGGGATTTCTTAATGCTATATTAACAAATGTAATGATGTTGTAAAGATGTAAGATGGGATAAGAAGTAAATGCCTTTCAGCTTAAAGTGTCCGAGACTTATTTGGGACTAAAAAAGTGTTTGAGATTTCTCAGTGCTCTATTAACAAATGTAATGATGTTGTAAAGATGAAAGATGAGATAAGAAGTAAATGCTTTTCACTTTGTGGTGACCAAGACTTCTTTGCGAAATAATGTTTTTCACTCAAAAAGTGTTTGAGATTTTTCAGTGCCCTATTAACCAATGTGATGATATCACCATGTACTATTTATTAAACAAAAATGAAACATGGAATATGATGAACATAATGAAAGTAAGTAATAAATGTAAAGATGAGAAGTTATCTTTCACCTTACGGTGATTAAGTAATAAATGTCTTTCACCTTATGGTGATTGAGACTTCTCGAGAAATAATGTCATCACCTAAATAATGTTTGAGATTTCTCAATATAAAGATGAAAGATGTGATATAATGTCATCATGGTGACTTAGACTTCTCAGGAAATAATGTCATCACTTATGATGTTTGATATTTCCAAATGTAAAGATGCAAAATGTCATATGATAAGATTAATGAAAGTGGGATCATAAGGTACCCCAATAATATTATATGATAAATGTATGAAAATAAGAGGAATGAATGTTCAAAAGATTATAAAGTAATCATGAGGAAATGTAAGGTAAGGAATGAAGATGTTAAGAAACAAGGATCAAGGAGTTATTAAGAAACTCCCAACATGTACATGATAATGAAAGTAAGATGTAATGGTAAATGTATGTCATGTAGGTTTATGATTGTGATAGATGCATATCTTTATTATATGATGTCCATAGGAGATTTGGTTCTCAAATTAAGAAGGTATGCTAAGTTTTAAATGTTCCAACCAATGTCATGTCAAGGATGATAAGTATGATATATTGTCATATAAGGATCATGATATAGTTCATGGTATGCATGTTTACATGTTTATATATTTATGATAATGACAAATGCATCACATGTAGTATCATATGATAGGTTATCATGCATGTATGACCTTTACGTACTCTAGGTGAAATATCCTATACTCTGAATCTGTGCAGATAACCAAAATTAAGTGATGGATGTTGACAAAGTATTGCACATGTTTAGGGTTAAATAAGTCCTATGGTTGTAGATGAACAATGGAGTAATAATGTAATGAAGGTTTTAAGCAATTGATGTCTTATGGAACATTAGTCTTTATGACTAACAAAAAGTTTTTATTTATTATAACTTTACCTAAATTGTTAAGCCTTCTACTGTTAAATGATGTATGACGAATAAGCTAACGACGTGAAATTGTCCTAAATGGCCAAAATTTTTAGGGTGTTTCGGGTCGTTACGGTTAGTGTCAGAGCATAGTTAGGCCCTAAGTCTAAGTAACATAATGTTAAGAAGTCTAAATCCATATACAACCATCATGAGCAGCCATCAAAGGTTAAGAGTATGTGATGTCTAAGTTATATTATATGTGTTCATAATTGACCAACTAATGGATGATTAATTATTGTTATGGTAGAAGAAGGAGGCTCATCTAGAGGCCATGTCTTGGAAGGTCATATGGAGTTGATCGAAAGTATGACCTGTATGACTCGTGCTATGGAAAGAAATGCAAACTCGAACCACTATCGTAGCTCGAGCTCAAGGATTGAAAGGTTCCTGAAGTTACATCCTCGACCTTCAATGGGGATAAAAATCCAGACAAGGTTAAGCTTGGTTAAACGGTATCACAGAGAAGTTCAGAGGCTCGTGATGAGTGGAAGTCAATGACTAGGACTCAATTTCAAGATGAAGATAAGATCACTTGGAGGGACTTAAGAAGGCCTTCAGGAGTCAATATATGGAATAAAAAAGATGAATTCAAGAATCTACAACAAGATAGTATGACAGTGGAGGAACACCTCAACAAGTTTTTGGAACTTGAGAGGTATAGTCCTCTGAAGGAGGATGAAGAAGTAATGGTCAACCACTTTGTCAAGGGGCGGAATCCTCACCTCAGGATGAATGTCAAGTGTGGTGATCCTGAAACTATGGCCAAGATAATCTCCCTAACATTCAAATTGACTAAAGAGATTCACACTCAGAAGAAATATGAACAAGATAAGGAGTCGAGGAAGGAGTCCAAGAAGGAGCAAAGGCAATAAAGGAGGGCTGAAGATTCTAAGCCCTACAAGAATGGTGATGATGGCAAAAAAACAACAACATTGCCCATAGTGAAATTTCCCTTAGGCGAATGTCGAGTGAAAGTTGGGGTCTACATTCAATGTGATCAAGCAAGACACTATATCAGAGACTACCTTGAAAAGCGTGATGATTACAAGGACAAGGGCAATGCCAAATAAAATGATGGACAATAGAGAGATGGAAGTAGAGTCCACACCATGGAGGTTGATGAGTCTCAAAACATGAATAATAAAGATTAAGGTAACCCTTTAAGTAATGTCCATTATCCTAATGCTATAGATGTTCATATGATAGCTCATGCATCAATACCTTATTGCATTGATAATGATTAAAAGTAAAAGGATAATGAAGGAAACCTTAGTACATAAGTAAGATTAAAGGACGAATTTCTTTTTAAGGAGGGAAGGATGTAACAACCTTAATTTTTAAAAAGTATGTTTAAGTCATTTAGAGGAAATTCTAAGAAATTTTATGCTAGACCATATAAAAAGCCCTCAAACCTCACGCTCTTCTCTTTTCTTATTTTTCTCTCCTCCCTCACGATGATACAACCCAAAAAACTTGAGGAAAAAAATAAAAGAACAAGGAGGAAGATGATAAAGAGGAAGAAAATATGGACAAAGGAAAGGGGATCAACATCGAGCAAGAACAAAATCATATGTATGTAAAGAGGATCCAACCCCTCTCTCCCTTCTCAATGAATTTCATCTTTGGATTGGGAGATCTAAGAACATCTTGGTTCTTAGTAGGGATTTTGATTATGGGTGCATTTATCATGTGTTTAGATCTACAAAAAAATGCTTAGATCTATATGTTTATATACCTAGAAAATGATGATCATGCTTTAAATATATGATTTTGTATGTTTTAGGGAAGAACCCTAATTCTTCTTTATATTATGATTTCCATGATTGTATTAATCTTGTACGTCTATTAGATGTATATGAATGATATCTAAGATTGTTAAGTATGATATGCATGATTTCCTAAAGTTTCCCCTAAAAAATTCAGAATTTCGAGCTAGAAATCAGGATTCCAGGATGCCGACACGATCGTACCAAACCTGACCGAGTGGACGAGATTGAAGCAATTGGCTCTCAGTCACGCTCGTGGCACCTCTGTCACGGCCGTGACAAGGCCAAACAGGACTATGAGGGAGAGCGATGCAACCAAATTTTGACTAAGGTTGGGAATAGTTGTGAAAAGGCTGAGCACGATCATGATAACTCTAGGCACGACGGTGACAAGGATCCACATGGTCGTGACAATGCTGGGCACAACTACGACAAATTTGGGCACGACCGTGACGCTAGAGAATGCCTTTTAAGATGTATTATACCTATTTTTCAGTGTATATAGGTTATGTATGGATGCAATATTGTGTATGACACATAAATATACGTAATGCATGCTCAACTATAATTAGACTAAAAGATGGAGAAAGATTGATACGAATGTTTGATGTATTAATAACCATAATAAAGTATGAAATCAAAGGAAATGCCTCAACACTCATTATATTTAAAAAGTAAATGCCTTTCACGTTGTGGTGATTGAGACTTCTCAGAAAATAATTTCATCACCTCAAAAGGGTGTTTGAGATTTCCTAGGGGTCATTGGCCTAGTTGTAATGATATTGTCCTGAGCCTTTAATTAAGTAAAGGTGGAAGATGGGGTAAGAAGTAAATGCATTTCACCTTATGGTGATTGAGACTTCTTTAAAAAATAATTCTATCAGTCAAAAGGTGTTTGAGATTTCTCAGTGCTCTATTAACAAATGTAATTGTGTTGTAAAGATGAAAAATGTGATAAGAAGTAAATACTTTTCAACTTAGCTGACTGAGAGCTTTTTGGGAAATAATGTCATCACTCAAAAGGTGTTTGAGATTTTCAGTCTCCTATTAACAAATGTAATGATGTTGTAAAGATGAAAGATCAAATAAGAAGTAATTTTATGATGATTGAGACTTATTTGGAAAATAATACTATCACTCAAAAGGTGTTTGAGATTTTCGAATTTCCTATTAACCAATGTAATGATATCCACATTGTATTTTTTATTAAACAAAGATGAATCATGGTATATTGTGACGCCCAACTCCCATTAGGCGCCATAAGGGGGTGAAACCGTAAAACCAAACATTTAATTTTAAATTCAAATATGCAATGGAAACCAACATTCCAAAAATCAATTAACTCTGAAAATTTTCAAAAAAATTGGCATGACGTATGCGTAAATTTGTTTATATGTCAAGTACAACATTTATCCATATTCTTCACTTCATAAGAAATTTATAAAATTTTAATGTTCATCACTAGCAGTTTATAATTACCAAATAATACGAGACTCAAGCACAAAATTTTTGAATTATATGAACATACGAGTTTCGCCTCAAAACTATTATACGAACAAAACATATTGAATGCCTACCAAAATCCATTAAGGGTCTCAAGACCTTATCCAATTCCATGATAGGGACTCGCCCATATCATCTCATTCATAAACCATGGAATCTCAGCTCCCATCAATCAATTTATATTCACAATATATAAATCATGGGCCACAACCCAAAACCATACGGTGTCAAGATAAATAAAACCATAATAGTCAGTTTTAAAAAATGATAAGTATCAAAAGAAGAACATTGAGCCAGATACGCTCCTCACGGAATCTTACACACTACCCCTTTTTGAATCAATACCCATTTCCAAATCAAACATGCAGTATATGTATTTCTTTCCTGTAAACATTAAAAGAAAAAGGGGTGAGCATGGATTAAGCTTAGTGAGTTAAAATGACTCGAAAGTTAACATCTTTATTTTCAAGAAATATTCAAAATCCTCTCTTCTTCAAAAGGAACTCATTCACAAAATGTATATCATGAGTGCACATGCATGTTGAAATCATATATATAAAATAAGTTAGGAAATCATCATCAACTATGGATATCCAAATCTCCTTAATGGAGAAGTCAATCCCACCCCTCGTATCCCATTGACACAGGGTGATAGTTTTAATTTCATCCCTCGTATCCCATTGACACAGGATGTTGAACTGCCCTTCGTATCCCATTGACATAGGGTTTTTATATTTTCTTTTCATCTCTCGTATCCCATTGACACATGATGGTTGTTCTAATTCCTCCACTCATATCACTATATTAACACATGATGTTGAACCTGCTCTTCGTATCCCATTGACACAGAGCATACCGAATTCCAATCGGTCTACTCGGAGTTGGCCAATCCTTCGAAGTGAAAATACTCTGCCTTATGCGGGGTTTTTTTTATGTAATGCATATGATGCATGAGTGCGAATTCAAAGTGAAATTTTAGAGCTTGAAATCAACATACTAAAACTTTTCATTTCAAAACCAAATGTTTTCTTCAGGTGAACAAGAGAAATTTTTATTATAATCAATAGGCTTCCAAAATCCATAATAAAACCTCACAATTCATATGATGACACATATATGGAGCACACAAATAAGTATGATTATGCATGAAAAAAATGGTCTCGAAAATCAATCCCACATTGAATGGGACAATGTCACAACTCCGAAGAGTTAAGTAATTAATATCATTTGAGGTAAGTTCCATCACTTTGGATTCCTCAAGTCTCAACTACCTTCCATCCGAATCCGCTCAAAGGAGAGAAATGCCTATTACATTCATTTAAACCTTATTTAGAAATATAAGCTTATCATTTAAGACATTGATCACTTCTAAGTATCATTTGTCTCTTAGTTCATTAATTACTTTATAATAGTCCTTTAATGACATCTTGGTGCCTAGAAGTAGAATTTATAATTTTCTTACCTAAGTTCATAATTAATGAATTATAACTATCATATAAACTAATTTTCATAAATCAATTATCACTATAGATTTCTAGAATGCTTACCAATAGGGGAAAAGAAATCACCAACTAATAGCACCCTACTCAAACCTCAACGGACATTCACCTATCATATTCAATTAAGCATATAATAATTCGAATTAGACTGTATAACCAATTCTTATCAATTGTAAAATTAAGTCTTATAAATAGTTTTGGCCACCAATGATCCTTACCACAATAATGAAATCACACTCTCGAAACCAATGTCGCACCTGTCGAAACATCGAACACAATCGCCGATTGTCTTTTCATCAATAATAAATATTATTATTTAAAATTAGTTCACATAACTTAAATTAAATATAATATGCACATCTCCCTTTCCCTTACCAACAAAATCTAAGGACGAATCGTCGAAAACGTCGGAGGATGGTCGGAAACTGAAATCAATGAACCTACAAGTAATTTGTGATTAATTTTCATACGGACAACAACCTAATACATTTCTCCCTCTTGTGAGCACTTAACATAACGTCGTGGTGAGGTTAGTCGGAGCCCCCCATCGGCTCATCGAAAATGTCACCGGAAAAAGGTTGTCGAAAAACCTCAATCTCAGCCATATACAAGATTGGGAGTAAAAGCACGTTCAAAACCTCTCAAAATGAACCTAATGGACACCTAAGGATGATACACAACTCACCAGGAGAAAGATCCATGAATCGAAGCTGACGAATTCCCCCCTTTCCTCACGTTCGAAGCTTACTGCATCGTCTACGGTGAACCGATCTTCACCTATCCCATGTAAAAATGATCATCTTATTGTCCTCTTTCTAACGCTACCTCACACGTGAAAAATGAAGGTCGGATGGCGAAAACGGATGGCTGGAAGTGCGGGCGGCTGCTGGTTTTTTCTTCCGTCGCGCACTATAGCGCTCGGGACGAGGGGAAATGGGAGGAGAAGAAGACATTATTCTCTCTCCTCCTTTTTGTCCATGGCGATTGAGTTTTTTTTTGCCGAAAGACCAAAATACCCACCTTTTTTTAAGTATTTACCTCTTTTTTTAAACTCATAGGACGTTACATATATGATGAACATAATGAAAGTAAGTAATGAATGTAAAGATGAGAAGTAAATGCATTTCACCTTATGGCGATTGAGACTTCTAAAAAAATAATGCCATCACCCAAGTGATGTTTGAGTTTTTCCAATATAAAGATAAAGATGTCATGAGATGAAGTTAATGAAAGCAACCATTAAAGTTAAAGATGTTTTTTTACAGAAGTAAATGTCCGAAAAGTAATGCCTATCATCTAAATGTTGTTTGAGATTTTTCAATGTAAAGATAAAAGATGTCATATGATAAGGTTAATGAAAGTGGGATAATAAGGTACCTCAATAATATTATATGATAAATGTATAAAAGTAAGATGAATGGATGTTCAAAGGGTTATAAAGTAATCATAAGAAAATGTAAGGTAAGGAATGAAGATGTTAAGCAACAAGGTAAGGATCGAGGTGTTATAAAGAAACTCTCAAGATGAACATGATAATGAAAGTAAGATGTAATGGTAAGTGTATGTCATGTAGGCTTACGATTATGATAGATGCATATCTTTATTGTATGATGTCCATTGAAGATGATGGTTCTCAAGTTAAGAAGGTATGCTAAGTTTTAAATGTTCCAACTAATGTTATGTTAAGGATGATAAGTATGACGTATTGTCATATAAGGATCATGATATAGTTCATGATATGCATGTTTATATTGTTATGATTATGACATATGCATCGCATGTAGTATCATGTGATAGATTATCATACATGCATGACCTTTACATACTCATTGAAAAATTTTGCACTTTAGATCCATGCAGATAACCAAGATTAAGTGATGAATGGTAGCTCAAACTCATGACAAAGTGTTGCATGCTTAGGGTTAGTTCTAGATGAACAATGGACTAATCATGTCATGAAGGTTTTAAGCAATTGATATCTTATGGAATCTTAGTCATTAGAGTAACAAGTTCTTATTTATTATGACTTTATCTAAATTGTTAAGTCTTTCCTTGTTAAATGATATATGACGAACAGACTATCGACGTGAAATTTTCCTAAATGATCAAAACTTTTAGGGTAGATTTCGGGTCCTCACACATACTCCTTTTTTCATACAAATACATTAAAATAATGGATCATGAAAATTAAGAAACAAAAAATTTATTAATGCAAAGGGTTTGTGTGGAAGTGATCATATTGTTAAATGTTGACGTGTCTTGGATATTTCTTCTATCTAAAATTGTGAAAGAAAGAAAATAGAAAAAAAAGGATTGTATATCAGCCCAAGCATTTAGCTCATCAATGATTATATATATCATAGGAATTTACAAACAAGTTGAGAGTTGGACCAATATTTCACTCGATGAAATTATTTAGTCATAATATAATATGTTTTTAATACTTTCCTCTTAGACATAGTAACTAGGAAAATTCTATTGTGCTAAATTTGTATGTCAATGTTTGCTTGTTCTATTTCTAGCTTGTGTAGTGTTGGAGAAGCCGTAAAGGATTCACATATTTAAATACAAAGAGAAAAAGTAGCACCAGGTGGAGATAACATCCTCAATAGAATTTAAATATGAAGGGAAAAAGCCGCACCGCATGGAGATTGATGCAAGAATTGATAACAATATATGCTAGCAAGTATACTAGTCGCTCAAATAATAAAGTATAATGAGTAGAGCGTCGAACCCACAAGGAATTAACTTAACTAAACTAATTTTAGGTGTTAGTAGGAGACAACAAGATTTTGGGTAAAAGATGTGCACAAAATAAAATTATAAAAAAGTAAAGACTAAAACTAGATTAATCTAATATAGTCTACTGATGCATAGGGCTTTGGATGATAAACAAAATTGTAGACAAATTGAATTGACTAAATATTACAAGTTAGTTTCTAACGATGAATTAGAGTCTACTCAAATTACTAATTTCTGTCTAAAATCAATTAACATATTTTAATTCAAATTAGATTAAGACTACTCCGTCAAGGATCATAATCTAATCAAACTTGAGATTAAGATGCATTAAAATGTAGTATCTAAACTATTACCATTCATAACATGGTAATGATTAATAGGCCGCACAACTAATATTCCATCAAGGATCATACGAGTTGTGACATGCAATACTTGGATTTAAAAGTCAAAAATTAATTCCACAGAAATCATGCAATCAAAAGTAACTAATCCTACAAGGATAATAGCTAACTATAGAAGACAATTAATCTCTGAAAAAAATATTAATAATTAGCATGCATATTCAAAAGAAAATTGAACTATAATCTATTATGAAATAGGATTTAATAGTTTGCCTTTATCAATTAAAACTATTACAATTGTCTCAAAAAAAAAACTAAAGGATCCAAATTACCAAAGATAGAAAGATGTATCAAGTAAGCATGAGATCATCCCAACATGAAATAGAACAGGGAATACTCTTAGGAACGCTGATGAATTGTTGCCCGGTCCTCGTCTAGAGTCAATCGTGCAAAAATCTTCTCGGAGAGCCTTCTGAATTCTTTCACATTCTTTGCTTCAAAGCTCTGGTTGCAGGACCTAGCATCAACTCTTCTATATGTAGAAAGTTTCTATTTATAGATGTTTGAGTTTACATGTGATCAGAGAACAAACGTAAACTTTTTTTTCCTCAAAACAAGGAAAATTCGAAGTAGAATCAATTACGAGATTTTCGCCTTGTCAAACTCCAAAATTTGATCCCTAATATGTTTCTATATCATCTTGGGATCATATAGTATGAGTAGGAGTCCTTGTGCAATTGAAATTCTTTTAAAAATTTGTCCAAATCTCGAATATGCAGTCTGTCATGACTTGTAATATGGTTTTCACAGCTTAAACAATGTTCGAATCAGACTAGAAATGGATTTTCTCTACCCGTGAAAGGGTTTTTACGACTCTTACAATGTCCAATTCACATAAAAAGTGTGGATTTCACACCCTGTGATGAGTTGGTTATGGTCGTACCTTGGCCAAGTTTCTGATGAGGAAGAATGCATTTTAACAGCCGGTTCAGTGATTTAACGGCCCCGCTCTCATGGCCCGTGAGAGTGCATTTCCAACACTTGGCGGCTTCACTATTTTCCACTTTCTGAATCCGTTTTAACTCGGATTTTAATGCAAAATTTTCTTTTGGCTTCATAATTTAGTTTTCTTGCTTCGTAAATAATAAAATACAATTTGGGTAGATTTTCATTTTTTAAAAATTAATATAAATAAGCTAATAAAATAATGCATGCTATTAGAAATGATTCTAATAAGATTAGATGCAATATTAAATATATGTTGGATTTTACATGCATATCACCGAGCGTCATCCTCATTGCCCAGTAGATTACCCACTCCTTTCACAGAGGTAGACGAAAACATATGCTAATGCAGGCGGATCTCGAGAAGGACACTAGGTCTCGTGGGTAGCTATTTAGCATGCTCTTTGCCTCATGAATTACCCCTGCAGTTTACCTCCTGGTTCAACTCCTGCATTAGGTCCCTTAAGTTTTCCTCTATCATCAATGGGGTCACCTCTCGCCCCTTTCATAGTCACCATGGCTTGCAATAGGGGATCCCATCTCGCCACACCTATTTATTATTGTCACCCAGGTCTTGCAACCTTACTCAACCAGCGGTCCTCTACATGTCTCCTCACACTCTTCAGAACCATCGAAATCAGCCACCTATATGCGGACGACCTTCTCATCTGCCTGGCCACCACCAAACCCAATTGTCGGTGCTTGAAACAACTCCTAACCCTGCTTTACCATTTGACAAACCTAAAGGTCAACCCTGACAAGTCTACTCCCTCGGTCCATGGGTCACACTCGTTGAACATGTATCCTTGACTTGTTGAACCTTTGACTTGGCAACTTTCCCCTTAATTATTTCAGCGTACCTATCTCATCAACTAAAATACCCAAATCAAGTTTTCTTACGTCACTAATCATGCACATGCTAGACTACCTGGGTGGAGATAAAAGCTTCTCTCAATGGGTAGGCACGCCACCCTTATCAATACCCATACACTCGCTTCTACCAAATGTCCTAGTGGGAAGCTTGGAAACACTAAAAAATGTCGTGATCCTATCTCTGGGGCTCATCTGGCGATTGTCGTTGGGCTCACTTAATTAACTCAAATATGGTTCAACTTCATCGGAACCTAGGTGGGATTGGAATCCACAACATCAAACTTGTTCAAACTGCTATGATTTCCCATCGAGTTTTGGGCTTACTAAATCACTCTAACACCTCTTGGTGTAACCTTATCCTGAGTAAGTTACAATCCCATTCACCCTTGGCTGGAGACTACTTCTACCTACAATATGGCCACTTCATGGCACCTCATTGTCAATTCTATGCCTGAACTCCGCTTAGGCTTCTGTAAAGTCATTGGCACCGGGCGATCCACCTTTGTCATGGCATATCCCTGGATATTTTGCATCCCCCTTGATCGTATGCCCACTTTGGTCAATTCAGCCGCCACCATGGACAATCTTATGTTGCTGACCTCCGTATGCCGCATAGGTGGAACCTTACGATTTCGAATGACCTCTTTGGTAGTGATCTCTTCCGGGCCATTATTAGCATTTACCCATTCTACTGACTATGACCAGGTCTGTTTATAGTCGGCCGCCCCCTCCCCACTTCTGCCAGCTGGAGGGTCGCTATGTCAAACTTTGGACCATTCTTGTGCCGTCAAGGATCCAATAATTCTTATGGAAGTTGTTGCACCACTGATTGTCCACTATGGTCGTCATTCAATGCTTCAACTTCACTGTTGATCCTTCTTGTAAACTCTGTGGCATGGCTCTCGAGACCATACTCCATGTTTTCTTCGTCATGAGCATGTGGGAGCTATTCTAGTATGGAGTGTCCCACTCTGATTATCTTGGCTCTTGGGACCAGGGGCTTTGGTTATAGGAGGGTACAAGATTGGATCAACAATCTTGGAGTACTTTGCTGTCACCTATTGCTAACTATTTTTGGGCTATCTGGTTGCTTCATAATGATGTCCACTTTTGATCTCGGCATGCAACCGCCTAGGTAGTTTGGACTCGGGCTATTGTGGCCTTTTATGAATATGTTGATGCTCGTGTCCCGGGGGCTTCCCCGGTGCACGTCGAGTTATCTTACTTCATGTAATTTTCCCTTTTCAACTCACTTTTATACTTAGTTTTATTTCCAAGTATGATAGTGACAGTTTTGTAATTCTGCACTCCTGAAAAGTGCACCCCCTTGACTTGTCCTCCACATCACACGTCGCATATGGGCCTCACGAGCCTGCGGTATAGTAAGGGGAGACTAGCTAGTGCTCCCCCCAAGCTTTGTAATCATCCCTATTTTCTCAACAAAGATTTCAAGCTTCCCTAAATCTAGCACCGTGCCTTGAGCATGGGGTGGCAACCCACAAAAGAGCATCCCAAATCATCCCAAAAAGATCGAGCGTCCCGCCGAGGTGCCCGTTCATTTACGAACGCCTCCACTGAAGAAGCGGCCGCTCGGGACCGAGCGTCCCAAAAACTGTAACAGTCGAAAAGTGGCATAAACAAGCTTCCACAAAGTATTCAAAAGAGCTTGCCTAGACGTTGGGCACGTCTAGGCGCCGCACGAGTCATCGAGTGAAAAATGATCCTGTGACAAGTTGGTATCAGAGCCAGGTTTCTGGGACTGCTCAAGTTGACGTTCGGCGATCAAGGGGAAATGACGTTGAATTCGGAAATGATGAATGAACCCGTCGCACCGGAGAAGGGCCGCCCCGAGCAAGGGCGTGCCTGCTCGAAGGACGCCTTGTCCGCCTTTGAGCAACGCCTCAGCCAATTCCAATTGAACGTGGGCAAGATGTAAGACCAATTCGCAACGCACGAGCGGGAGTTGGAGAAGACCGTGAATCTCGCAATGGTGTGGGACGAGATGACGCCGTTGTATACGCGGCTGGAGTCCATGGAGGCGACAATCATGGACATGCGGGAGACCTTGGACAATGGTCTCTCAAACATGCGGTTCGAGATGGAGCAAGAGTTCAAGACCATGCGGGAAGAACTCAAGTGACGCTATGAAGATGTGCGACGTCCCGAGACACCCGCCCCGCATGAGGTAAGGATTGATGTGCCGAAGCCGTGGGCCTACAAAGGCGAACGGTCGGCAAAGGAGATCAGTGACTTCCTATGGAACGTCCGAAGGTACATGGAGGCCTTGGACGTGATGTCTGAAGCGAGGATGATGAAGACCGCATCCTTCTACTTGCAAGATGCGGCGAGTTTATGGTGGCGGTGCCATTGCGACGACGTGGAACGTGGCAACGTCGAGCCCATTGAGAGGTGGGACGACTTCAAGAGGCAGCTGACGAATTACTTCTGCCCCACCAAATCGGGATTGGAGTCCAAGATTGCGTTGTTCAACATTTGCCAGAAAGGCACATTGAAGGAGTACGTGAAAGAGTTCACCGAGCTCCGCCTACATAATTCCCAGGTGGACGAAGACACGTTGTTGGCGATCTTCGTGAAGGGTTTGAAGCCATGGGCTAGGACGGAGTTGGAGTGACGAGATTGCCCCAACCTCCGCTCGCTAGTTGTTGATGCTGAGTCGCTCGTGGAGTATGCCAAAACGAGCGCTCCACCACCAAAGCCCTCGGGCAAGGGCAATGGTGGGGGAGAGAAGCCAAAGTCGCAAGGAGGCAAGCCGCACTATCAGGACAAATGCAAGGGACACCAAGACAGGAGGCACAACAATGATAGATTCAAGAGGGACGGAAAGCCACTGAAGCCATGCTACATTTGCAAAGGTCCACATTGGACGAGCGATTGTCCGCAAAAGGCGACGGTCAACGCCATGTATTGCCCCGACGAGAAGGAGAAGGAGGAGGCGTGTCTCAGTTCGATGCACGTTCTCAGCGTCATCAACGCCTCATAGGGTCCTTCATCGGCTGCTCGACTTTATGCAGACATCGAGTTGAATGGGCAAGTCTTCAACGCACTAGTTGACATGGGAGCATCGGAGTTGTTCGTGTCAGAAGTGGCTGCCAAGAAGTTGAAGTTGCCACTACAGAAGACTAATGTCATGTTCAAGACGGTGAACGCGAAGTCTATCTCGACCACAGGAATTTCTCCAGGAGTGAAGGTTCGCATCGGCAAGTGGTCGGGAAGTTTCGACGTGACGGTGACACCGGTGGACGACTATGAAGTGGTGGCGGGCATCTCTTTTCTGCGATACATTGCTGCATGTGTCATCCCGCTCACCAACTCAAGGGTCATCTTCGACCCCAAGGGAGCATACAACGTTCCCATGAGGTCGGGAGGTGATCTCAAGCAGAAGACCCTCTTCGCCATGCAAGTGGCGAAGGGGTTGCGCAAACAGGAGCACACCTTCCTGGCGACCGCCATATTGGAAGATCCGGGGCCCTCCACTCCAACACCTCCCAAAGTCCTTGAAACTCTTGAGGACTTTGCGGACGTCATGCCCCCGGAGCTCCCAAAGCGGTTGCCTCCGAAGCATTAAGTGGATCATGTCATTGACTTGGTCTCAGGATCGAAGCCCTCTCATGGAGTTCCCTATCGGCTAGCCCCTCCGAAACTCGCAGAACTCCGTAAGCAACTCACCGAACTATTGGATGTAGGATATGTTCGGCCCTCGAAGTCTCCATATGGTGCCTCGGTACTCTTTCAGAAGAAGCAAGATGGTTCCCTCCGGATGTGCATCGACTACTGAGCGCTCAACAAGCTTACGGTGAAGAACAAGTACCACATCCCTCTAGTGGCGGACTTGTTCGACCAACTTGGCTGCGCGAGATGGTTTACCAAGTTGGATCTTCATTCGGACTATTGGCAAGTCCGAATTGCGGAGGAAGATGTGCAGAAGACGACGTGCGTCACAAGATACGGCTCCTACGAGTTCCCCGTGATGCCTTTCGACCTCACCAACGCCTCAGCGACCTTCTGTACTCTCATGAACAAGGTATTGCAACCATTCCTTGACATGTTCGTAATTGTATACCTCGATGACATTATGATCTACAACCGCACCTTGGAGGAGCATATCGAGCACATTCGGTAAGTGTTCGAGGTGTTGTGGTAGAACGAGCTCTATGTCAAGTGGGAGAAGTATGCCTTCGCCCAACTGGAAGTGCACTTCTTGGGACATGTCGTCGGATGTGGCAAGCTGAAGATGGATGTCGCGAAGATTCGAGCCATCATGGAGTGGGAGCCGCCCAGGCGGGTTCCCGACATGCGTTCGTTTCTTGGCCTAACAAACTACTATAGACAGTTCGTCATGGGGTATTCACATGTGACGACCCCTTTGACGAATCTCCTCTGGAAGAATGTGAAGTGGGAGTGAACGCTGACATGCCAGGAAGCGTTCGACACCCTCAAGAGGGCCATGACGGAGGAACCGGTGCTCGTCCTGCCAGACCACACAAAACCATACGAGATACAGATGCTTCTGACTATGCCATCGGAGGAGTTCTTATGCAGGAAGGGCATCCCGTGGCGTTCAAGAGTCGCAAACTCAATGACATGGAGCGGCGCTACGCCGTTCAGGAGAAGGAGATGACCGCGGTGATCCACTGCCTTAGGACATGGCGGCACTACCTCCTCGGGTCACGATTTTACATCAAGACGGACAATGTCACGACAAGTTACTTCGAGACACAGAAGAAGCTCTCGCCAAAGCAAGCAAGATGGCAAGATTTTATGGCGGAGTTCGACTACGTCCTGGAGTACAAGCCTGGCAAGACGAATGTCGTTGCCAACGCCTTCAGCCGACACGTGGAATTGGCGGCCATGAGCTCATCTCAGGCCGACATGATCAAAAGGATCAAGAAGGGACTAGAGTCGGATCCTACAGCAAGGAACCTGTTTGAGCAAGCAAAGGAGGGAAAGACACATCACTTTTGGGTGGAAGATGTGCTGATCTTCACCAAGGAACGTTGCATCTACGTTCCTCTATTTGACAACTTGTGGCGCACTATCATGCAGGAGTGCCATGACTCCAAGTGGGCGGGACATCCGCGCATCCGCCGCACTTTGGCACTCATCGAAGATAACTACTTCTGGTCAAGGATGGAGGATGATGTTGAAGCTTTCGTGAAGACATGCCTTGTTTGCCAGCAAGACAAAAATCTCAATCAAGCGCCCGACGGACTTCTGGAACCCCTGCCTATTCCAGAGCGGCCATAGAAGGATGTTTCCATGGACTTCATCACATGCCTTCCCAAGTCTGAAGGGGCGGGTACCATCATGGTGGTCGTCGATCGGTTCTCCAAGTATGCCATCTTCGTCGTCGGCTCCGCAAGTTGTCCTGCTACTGAAGCTGTGAAGTTATTCATGAAGCATGTAGTGAAGTATTGGGCCTACCACAAAGCATCGTCAGCGATTGGGATGGTCGATTCGTTGGCAACTTCTGGAAGGAACTGTTCAAGTTGATAGGCTCCAACCTGCATTTCTCGACATCACTTCATCCTCAAACCGACGGCCAAACTGAGAGGGTGAACTGTATCTTGGAGATCTACTTGCGGCACTATGTGAGTGCCAATCAGAAGGACTGAACGAAGCTACTCGACATCGCACAATTTTCTTACAACTTGCAGCGGAGCGAGTCGACCAATCGGAGTCCTTTCGAGATAGTGACGGGGCAGCAACCTCTAACGCCCCAGGCCGTCGCCACATCCTATGGTGGCAAAGTCCCCGCTGTTCACCGCATGGCGAGGGAATGGCATGAGCAGAACGACATGGCGAGAGCATGTTTACATAAGGCATCGAAGCGCATGAAGAAGTGGGCGGACACCGCCCGACTGGATGTCAACTTTGAAGTCGGAGACTTGGTCCTTGTGAAGCTGGTCCAACATCTGCGACTAAGTGGGAAGAATCTGCACAAGTGCCTCATTAGGCGTTACGAAGGCCCGTTCAAGATCCTGAAAAAGGAAGGCAAGGTGGCCTACAAGTTGGAGCTCCCGCCCCAGATGCAACAACACCCCATCTTCCATGTCAGCCTGCTCAAGCCTTTTGTTGAAAACACTAAAGATCCCGGGCGTGGGGTTTCAGACCGCGCCCCGCCAATCATCCGTTAGTAGTTTACTGATCAAGTTGAAGAAGTACTCCCCGTCCGCACGAAGAATCAGAAGAAGGAGTATCTTGTTCGATGAAGCGGAAGACCGGACGCCGACACAAGTTGGGAGACAGCCGAAGACCTGTGGCAGTTCAAGCAGAAGATTGAAGAATTCCAAGCTGCAGCTCCAGGGACGTCGTTGACTTGAGTGGGGGAGAATGTCCCGGAGGCTTTCCCCCGGCACGTCGAGTTATCTTACTTCATGTAATTTTCCCATTTCAATCCACTTTTGTACTTAGTTTTATTTCTAAGTGTGATAGTGGCAGTTTTATAATTCTGCACTCCTAAAAAGTGCACCCCCTTGGCTTGTCCTCCACATCCCACGTCGCATATGGGCCTCACGAGCCTGCGGTATAGTAAGGGGAGACCAGCTAGTGCTCCCCCCAAGCTTTGTAATCATCCCTATTTTTTCAACAAAGATTTCAAGCTTTCCTAAATCTAGTACCGTGCCTCGAGCGTGGGGTGGCAACCCACAAAAGAGCGTCCCAAAGCGTCCCAAAGAGATCGAACATCCAAGCTTTCCTAAATCTAGTACCGTGCCTCGAGCGTGGGGTGGCAACCCACAAAAGAGCGTCCCAAAGCGTCCCAAAGAGATCGAACATCCCGCCGAGGTGCCCGTTCTTTTACGAACGCCTCCACCGAAGAAGCGGCCGCTCAGGATCGAGCGTCCCAAAAACTGTGGCAATCGAAAAGTGGCATAAACAAGCTTCCGCAAAGTATTTAAAAGAGCTTGCCTAGACGTTGGCCACGTCTAGGCGCCGCATGGGTCATCGAGCGAAAAATGACCCCGTGACACTCACACTAGCTCATTTCTTTTTGCAGGCAGTGCCTACTTCAATGTCTCCTCTGTGCTCGAAATGAAGCATACACCCTCCTCACAACTATCAAAGTGTTCTCCCAACGTGGCATCTCAAATATCAGATTCTCAAGTGATTCCAAGCCTTTAGTCGACATCTTTGTTGCTGACCGTACTACCCCTATTGAATTCGTGAGCTGATTACTGATATCAAGGCTTTCCTCACACTCATTCCTGTTTATTGCATACAACATTGTAACCGAGCTATGAACCCCATTGCAGATAAACTCTCTAACCATTCTCGTCTCCATCTCTAATGACTCTTATAGTTAATGATAGCACAACCTTTCGTTAAAAAAATATCAAACATCAATAAGATACTGGATAAATTTCACTAAATACCTTTCAACTTTACCAAAATTTTCAACGGTACCCTCTAACTTCACTTTGTAACTAAACTGTCATCCATCTTTCAACTTATTTCACTAAATGCCCTTTTCGATCGGGAACAATATTGTGGGGGCTAGACCGGACAAGTCTGACCGTCGACCGGCCCTCACAACAGCCTATTATAAAATCGGCCAAAATCGAATCGAATCATGTTTTCGATGAACCAGCCAATTTTTTTGTTAAAAAATAGTCTAATAAAATTATTATTTTAAATTTAACAAAGATTAAAAAATAGACCTTCTCCATAAAGTCCTATATTGGTCCATTAGTACTTGTCTCTTTGCTCTGATCTTACTATTATAATCAATGTGGGACTATATTTCTGCGCCTACTTATTATTTTCTTCTTTCATTTAGTTAGTATCTTATATATTATGATCTTATTCAAAATGTTTAATATCATATATGTATATTATAATATAAATTAATTTTATATTATTGTATTATATATAATATTTATCATATTAGGTAAATTTGTAATGAATGGAGGATGCAAAATGTATAACATACAATACTTTTATAATAGCTAGTATAGTATAGTTATATATATAATATTATAAATACACAAATTTTAATATTCTTTAATTTAGTATCTAATAAGTTCAAATTAGATAGTTAACCACTAATTATATTATATATCTATTTATATATAATTATAATATTACTTATAACATAAAAGACAAAGATATGTAATGCAAAAAATAGTGAGAAGAAAAAAAATCTCATAAGATTTTAATTTATTAAACGTGTAATGATTTTAACATTAGTTTTTAATGATTTATTGTTGTTAATTTTATATAATTAATTTTTAACATCATTAATATGATAACTTAATTTAATATATCATATTAAATATATTATTTTATTATTATCCGGTCCGACCGGATGGTTCTGGTTCATACAACATTAATCGGGAATAGCCAAATTTTCGATTATTTTGCTGACTTGACACATTGTTTTAAAATAGAAATAATACAAAATAATTAAATAATATAAAAATAATATAAAAAAGGGCAGCACACCCTCTCTCCTTTCCCTCCCGTTGTTGTCGCCAGCCAACGCTTAGGAGTTAGGCCTCGGAGGGAGTGGGGTAGGGTCGGAGGGGGTTGCCCCCTTCCACCCTTTCGCCTCTTCGACGCCATGGTCCTCTACGCACGAAGGGGAGGGGCGCCTCCCCCTCCCCTCTATGTGCGCACGTGGAGGAGAGGGGGTGGGGGCGCCACCCCTCCCCCTCCTCTGTGCAAGAGGGGGAGCCCCCCAATCTGCGCGTGCGCTTAGGGGGCAGCAACCCACACCCCCTCCTCTCTGGCGTCGGAGAGGAGGGGGGAAGGGGGCGGCCCCCTTCCCCTCTCCCTCTGGTGCCTGAACGCCAAGGCTGGAGGGAGAGGGAGATCACACCACCCTTATTTTTATATTATTTCAATATTTTATATAATGCTTTATACAATTGCTAATTTAAAATTTAATTCAATAAATAGTTAGTTACCATAAATTGATCTTTTTATTGTCACCTAACACCTTAACTAATTCCTTAGGATTTAGGACCCATTTGGTACATTATCAATCTAATTGATTAATAACTAAATGACCACTAAGATAGATTATCATTATCTAAATTATCAATAATATTATATTATATAGTTTTTGATAAGTAATATTAATATAAATAATAATTAAAACTGTTGAAGAAAAGAATCAAAATATTCCTGAAAATTAGTTTAAATTTTGGTTACATATTATTATAGATAAACAAAGCAAAATTAAAAACGTGAATATAGATAAAATAAGATTAGGCGAGATCATGCATTATCGTAAAAGATTAGAAAAGATGAAATTGAATGACATTATCTATTAATGAAATATTTAAAAAATAAAGAATTTAATTGGAAGAATAATTTTATCAAAATATATTTCCATTTAAAATATCTCTGTTATCTGATAATATTATGGTAATTTTTACCTTTTGCTCTTAATGCCACTCCTCAAGTCCTTAATATCACTTCAAACTCACCATTTTACTCTTTATATTATTTTAATTTATTTTTCATGCTCTCTCTTTGAGCTTCAATGATTTTTACGGAAGCCCCCCTATTAAATCTTATTTTGTTTCTCTATCCTCTCTCTTCATACTGTAAATTATTTTTTAATAGTATAAATTAAATTATTGAACAAACATATTATTTTAATTAATATGGAAACCAAAACAAGATTAGACATAAAAAAAACTGTTTTAGAAATATACAAAATAAAGTGAAATTAAGAAGAGTGAAAAAATAATATAATTTTTTTAAAAAAATAGTTAATTTTCTGAATAATGATTAAATTGCCATTAAAATACTAATTCATTTTTCAAAGCAATTGATTTTTCAATCAATTAGTTGCAGTTAAACAAATATTTTATTGAGATACGGTGAGGAGTTGAATTCGATCAACTCACTAATTAACTAATGAGAGATTTAACATCAACTTGGTAATTCATATTTTTCTTTCTTAACAAAAAAATGAAAAAAAAATAATGGACACTTAGTACTTATTCAAACAATTATTTAAAAAATTATAATATTTTCACTCTTCTTATTTCCACTTTATTTTGTAGATTGCTAAAACTAATTTATATGTTTAATCTCATTGTAATATTAGTTAAAGTAATATATTTGTTCAATTAACAAAATAACTAGTGGCATCAACCAGAGTTATTTTTTCTCTTTGACAACGCAGCTATACATTTTTTAATAAGAATTTATCACCAAATTTATTTGCTATTGGATTTCGTTTTGTTTTTTAATTGTATATCTCTTATAATTTTATTTTATTGTTCAATTTGTTTGTGCTTTTTTAAATTTCTGAAGGCAGTACGAGAAGACCAAGGGTCACTTTTTTTTTTATAGTATTCTTTCTTTGGATCTGATCGTTCACATTTTCTTTTGACAGTCTTATTGGTCACTCTAAAGTCTTTCTTACATCTGAACATTACATTTTTCGAATTTTTTTTAATCTTTTATCTTAAGAGTAGAAAAGTAAAGGTAATATAGTTTAACTGGAGTGACATTAAAAATTATGGGAGTGACATTAAGACCACCCATTTTTATAATATTATTAAAATCGGACCGAATCGGTCGGTTCAATCGGTTCAACCACGAACCGGCGTTTGGTCCGGTCCGATTTGAAGTTAAAATTAAAAATGGTGTTTGATTAGAAATAAACCGATTGAACAAGAAAAACTGGTGAACCGATAGGAATTCGGTTCAGTTGAAAAAAAGTGAAAAAAACTCAAATATCACTAAAAGAAAAGAAAAAGATAAAAAGAAAGTAAATATTTGAATCAACAGAATCAGGATATGAATACACTAAAAAGGAATTAAAATAAATAAAGAGAGAGGAGAAGGAATGAAAAAAAATAAAAGAATGATTTTGGGTAACTTAATGACATTAAATGATAAATAAAATTTAATATAG
The DNA here is from genome assembly GCA_030549335.1 of Pontederia crassipes. Lineage (NCBI taxonomy): Eukaryota > Viridiplantae > Streptophyta > Magnoliopsida > Commelinales > Pontederiaceae > Pontederia > Pontederia crassipes. The sequence continues at coordinate 4,392,814 of JAUKPH010000022.1, read as the reverse complement.
AAAGTTAATGAAGAGAGAGGAAGAGATAGGAAAAAGAAAGTAAAATAAAAATAAAACATAAGAGTGGTTTTTGTTTAAAAAAATTTAACGTATTATTAATAGAATTAAATGATAAATAAAACTTAATAATAATCAATTAATATTTTAAAATAGACTGAATAAATATATTTATATTAATATTTAAAATTTTATAGGTTACTATTTTTTATATATAATATTTATTATATATATCTGGTCGTCCTGGATGGCCGGTCCGATTACGATAAGATTGCTTTTTTTATATTCGTAGTCATGAGCTCGCAATAAACCACCTTCCGCTGCAATTACGAAAAGGTGAGAGACCGAGGAAGGAAGCGATATGGCTCTTTCTTTGTTCCCGTTAGCTCCTGACCTCAACGTCTCCAGGCTCTGCTTCGGTTCCCTCCCTCCCTCTCTCCCTCTCTCTCTCTCTCTCTCTCTCCTCTCTCTCTCTCTCCTCTCTCTCTCTCTCTCATTCTCTCTCATTTCTTGCTCGCTTCAGGCGGAACGACGCGTTATTGAATCGTCCTTCGTCTTCTTCTTTGCTTCTTTAGGGACGATGACGTTCGGAGAGCAGAACACTTTGCAGCAGTCTTTGCGTCTCCTGGACGAGGCCTTCGCCGCCGGCGTCAACTTCCTTGACAGCGCCGAGATGTTAGATCACGAAGCTCGATTGAGTAGTTGTTCGCGCGATTTGTTATCCTTCTCTCCTTTTTCTGTTCTTCTTATTACTCTTTCGAGGCATTTCGTCGAGCAGGTACCCGGTGCCTCAGCGCAAAGAGACTTATGGAAAGAGCGAGGAGTTCGTCGGGCGATGGCTGCGGGAACGAAGAGTCCCGCGCCACCGGGTCATCCTTGCCACCAAGGTAAACCTCTTCTCTAAACGTATATTTTCCTGTTTGTTTATATTTCTGAGAATCAAGTGGTGAAGTGGACGACGAGCACAAAATCTCACTGAAAAAAAAAAAACAAAAAAACGTGCTTATTTTATGCGATGCTTGTTGTAAACCAACTTCATTCGTTTGTTATCTGAACCTACTATTATCATGAATGGATAATTGGTCATACTTTGGCTTTTGGATGCATGAAATCGGCGACAGAATTAACTGCCCAAGAAAGAAATTGTAGTATAGATTAAGATTGTTTCTTATAAACAGACACATCTGGGAAGCATTTGATATGCCATATGACTTGTTTATTTGGTGTACCTCTATCAATTTAGGTCCTGCATGTTGCATTGCAGGTCGCCGGACCTTCAGGCCAGATGACATGGATTCGAGGAGGACCAAAATCTTTGGATGCAAAAAATATTTTGGAGGCCGTTGATAATAGGTTGTGAACTTTTTTTTTTCTGTAGCATCTGTCTTAACATATGAGATATTTTACTCCAATTTTGAATGAAGTGCAAATTTCATTCTACATGTCTAATACTTTACTTTGTATTTTTGTTCTAATGCAGCTTGTTTAGGTTGGGAACCGATTATATTGACCTTTACCAGATACATTGGCCTGATCGGTGGGTATGCGTTGCTCCGCAAAGGCCTCCCTGCTGTTTGAAACTATGTTCCAAGAAGAGCAAGGAATGACTAACCTTTTTTTTGTTGCTTTTTATATTCTAAAAAACTTTCAGTTATGTCCCAATGTTTGGAGAAACTGAGTATGACCCAAGTCGGCAGTATGCGTCTGTACCTTTGGAACAACAACTTGTTGCCCTTGGAAAAGCTGTTGATGCTGGTAAGGTATGATTCTATCATGCGGCTTAGCACTAAGCTTTGTAATTATGTTAACGGTAAACAATTGTGCTTATTCTTTCTTACAGATTAGGTACCTGGGACTCAGCAATGAAACACCTTATGGTTTGATGAAGTTCCTTCAAGTTGCTAGGGACATTTCATTGAGCACTAAGATAGTTTCTTTACAAGTAAAATTCAAAGATATTTAAGACATTCATTTGTTTTTCATGTACATTAAATAGTAAAGTACTTGTTGACAGAATGCCTACAACTTGCTTTGCCGGAACTTTGACTGTGGACTTGCTGAGTGTTGCCACCATGAGAGGTAATTCTTTGATAGATTAGCTTTTCTTCTTCTTTCCTTTTGCAATGATATTCAAATCATTTGTTTTAATGGAACGAAGAAGTCCTCTCAAACTTCATATAATTGGTAGGTTCAATTAAACTCTGCCCTATATGTGGGCCTAGTAGGTTAGTTTTCAATATTCCAAGATAAGCAAGATGTGTCATTGCTTCTTCATGGTATTTTGTTCATTATGAATAGTTATACATTGAAAAGGAAGAGAAATGTTTTCGTACTGTATATAATTATCTATATAGTCAACAAAAATTACTTTTATTAGCAATACAAATCAGTAGATGCATGCATTATATACACAAATCAGTTGCAGTTATACATGTTCATTCTAATTTGTGGGATAAACATTTGACTTCAGAGTCAGCTTGATGGCATATAGCCCAATGGCAATGGGAATACTGTCTGGGAAATACTTCACTCCTGGTGGAGGCCCATCAGATGCAAGAATGAACCTTTTCCAAGGTTGGATACTTGATTTATCTTAGAAACTCATTGGTACTTTTGGAGTTGATTTTTTATATTCGACTCTCTACTTGCTCTTTGTCTTGTGGTATTTCTCATTTCTAGGAAGGTACTCTGAAGGTGAATCTAGATACAACATTTCCAGTGTCATCTTAAAATCTGCAGTTCAGGTAGCTTTGACTTGTCCATTTGTCATTGTCAGGCATGAAACTAGCTTATCCTTCTTGCAAACAATCATAAAAGATCAATTACTAGGGACGATAAGCATGGTACAGCTAGAATACAAGGTTCATTCAAATCGCTAAAAGGAAAAATTAGCTGATTCAGAATAAGCAATTGAAGGGGAGAAACATAACTACTAACTATTTTTTTAGATGATGGAAAAAAAGCAAACAAGAACTTCGAAAGTGTAAAGGTGATGAGGCCAGAAATGATTATGGTTAGCTAAAATCACACATCATATAGGGTGTAATGGCATGCCTCGGATTTTTATATCTGACTCAACTTTATTATCGGTTATATATAACTATTGAGAAACCATATACGATAATTCAAATAAAAAACATAGTTTAGTTCTTATATATCTGAATTCCAATTTTATCATAGTTTCTTCGTAAACAGTTTCTTGTTTGCCTGGTTTAGCAAACATGTTTTTGTTGAAAATGATAATGTTTTTTTTTCTTTTTCAAGTCAGATTCAATAATTATTATGGAGTCATCACCGATTTACACACATTAAGAAGGCAGATAATGATTGCTACTTTGTCTTAGTCATAACAACAACAACAACAAAGCCTTATCCCACTAGGTGGAGTCGGCTACATGGATCATACGACGCCATTCCGATCTATTAGTAATCAAACCTTTCGGTATATTATTCACCAATAGATCTTGCTCACCTCACCTAGTGGGATAAGGCTTTGTTGTTGTTGTTGTAGATCTTGCTCTATTAGTTCGCCAAGTGTCCGCCTTGGCCTCCCTCTCCCTCTTTTAATCGGACTCCAGATTATTTGATCTACTCTTCTTACTGGTGTATCTAATGGTCTTCACAATATATTCGTTGATCCATGTTCATAAGATTCGACAGGATTTTACGCTGGTTGTCGGGGCCTAACACAACCCTCCTTTATCCGGGCTTGGGACCAGCTATAAAATATAGGCGGAGTTTGTCTTAGTCATAAATTATAAAAAAAATTTGGTTGATATGAGTTTCCATGAAAACCTTTAACTTTTGTCCTATTTTTTTTCCCAATCATGTTTGACTACTGAGCGATATACCGGAGTGTTGCACCCCTTGTCCTCTAGAAAAAAACTATATTTCAGAATATATAAAAAAGTGTAAGCTGGACCCATGTATTTGAACTAAAAATTGCTACTTAGGTGGCATTTAGTTTTGTTGTGAATCTTCTTATCTTTTATTGTTAATTTTCCTTTTTATAATATAATTTTGGTCCTTTCTAATTGGCTTCTTCTTGGTCAGTCCTTGTGTGCAAGTATCCTTGGACTGACTTAGACTGAATCCAAGTGTCGTCAGTACGAGCTTTTCATTTACATATGTGACCTGATAAATTATGCCCATATAAATTTCAGGAATATGTGAATATTGCGACAAAGTTTTGTCTATCCCCTGCATCTCTTGCAATAGGTATGAACTGTATCTCTGTTAAATCTGAAATTACGGAATAGTTAGGACTTTATCATGCTGCATCTTTACAATTGATGCTCGTATTTTCTGTTCAATATTCTTTTCTGAAGTTAGACATTAAGATTTATCTGTCATATCAAACATGAAAATTGATGCTCTTGGGGGCTTAAGCTGACAATAGTGAACAATGTTCTAACTTGTATGTTTTTTTTTTCAATAGTTTTTGCTTGTCCTCCGTGGAGTGTGTGTGTGGGTGGGTGGGTATTAATATCTATCAAGCAGAGGCATGTTACTGACTCAATATTAATATCTATCAAGCAGAGGCATGTTACTGATTCAATATTAATATCTATCAAGCAGTGTATTAATCTTTCTTGTGTAATTTTCCAGTGTTCTTCAACATGCCTCTGCATTTTGCAGCATTTGTGTTGATGCATCCTCTTGTGGCTACTGTCGTATTTGGTGCAACAAAATTGTGGCAGCTTAGGGAGATCCTTGAAGCCTCCAGCATTCATCTTACTGAAGAAGCTATGATGGAGATTGACAAGGTGCATGCCAAATACCCAAATCTTTGTCCGTGATCAGATGGGTCCTTATGGAACATGCTGATGGAAAAAGTGATTTGCGGAACCTTGCATTCATCATGAAAATTCTCTTGCGCATGCACTGGATCCATGGAAGCAAGTGAGAATCGACAAGGGTTTTATTTCTTCATTTTGCACATCGCACCTTTTTTAGGTATGCTCTGATTACTGCCTTCTTTAGATGCAGTAGACACACTAGCGAGTCTCAGTAACATGAGTTAGTTGATGCTCTTAACTTACTGCTCGTATCTTCATTAGTTGATGCAGTACACAATAATGCTACTTTTTTGTAGAACAAGGAATGCTACTTTACATGTTGAAAATATATATTAAACTTGTTTGTATGCAGTCATTTTATGACACTTTAATAGGTTGCAGAATAGAACATTAAGTCTGAGTACCAGGTAAAAGATCTTTGTTCTGTAGATGTTAAAAGGAATATTAGAGGACAGTGGACTGTTTTATCTAACTTGTCTTCCCTTGTTTACATATTTTGTGTAGCAAAATAGGGCCACATATACTTGCTATAAAAATTAATGTAAGAAGAATTTGATATTATTGAGACTTTGTATTCACTGTCATTCTACTTCCATGTCATTTTCATCGCCAAGTGATGGGAGAATTTGTTAGACTTCCTCCTGGATCCTGACTGAATGTTTATTTACAGGAGCAAACATTCAAAAAAGTGTATCTTCTAAAGTTCTCTGGACTTTTCTCTTTGAATGAAGATTATTTTTCCTCTTTAGGTGGTAACCAAGGGCATGGAATGCGCAGTGTTGCATTCTGTAATGGGTATCGTATTAGCCTCTTAGACCCCACTATGTAACCTGAAAAAGAAATGAGATTTCTGGAACGTATGCATGGGATTGATATGTGTGCTCGTTACTCATTGTTTTGTGCATTCTAAACCTCGTACTAAATCTCTGCGTACGTCAACGTTGATGCCGTTATTTTGTCATGTTACTAAGATTAATAAGTTTGAAATAAAAAGGATTAAGAAGTTTGACATGCACAAGAACTTATTTTATCTGATAAATAAAGATGAAAATGTAAAAGGTAATGATAGCAAGTGTAGCATGTATTCCTGCCGTAAACAGAAGCTTGTTCCTGATTCATGCTACAAATAGAAGCTCGTTCTTAACTCTTAATGTTTCATTCTAAGAGTCAATTTAAGAAAAAAAAAAAAAAACTGGAATCGAGCACGGTCCCACTCTTAATCTTTACAATTGTCGACTCACCTTAAATTAGTTGCTTCTTTCTCATCGAGAAAGAACAGTGGCAGAGCCAGACTTAATATTCACTGGGTTCACTTATAATTCTAATAATTTTTAAATTATATTAACATTAATTACAAAATTATTGTTCCATTACAACGTATAAAAGTATTAATTTTAATCTCCAAAATCTACTTTAATTCTAGATATGAAAAAAATATGTATATAAAAATATGTATATATATTTTAAAGATGAAATGAAGATAAAAATCAAGATTAAGTGCATGACCATTAAATATATTCTTCTAGTTATATAAATAATACAAATAATTTAAAAAAATAACACTGATGATGAAATTATACAATTTAAGCTAACTGGGTCAACATTTAGTTACTAAATTATGTTATTCTATTTTCTTATGCAATATTATAATACCATAAAAAATATAATAAGAAGAAATGCATAATTTAAGAGAGATAAATAATGTTTTTTATGTAGTTAATATAATGTGCTCCATATTATTTATGATGGTAATAAAATAGATTATGTTTATTATAATACTGAAAAAGTAAAAAAAATGTACTAGCATATTGAAATAAATTGTAATGGGATCATGAAATATATTCTCCTAATAATATATAAATGACACTTATTATGAAATTATATAATTTAAGTTGATTGAGATAAATATAATTATGAAATATATTACTCTATTTTTTATAAACTCTATAAAAATATAATAAGGAGAAATACTTTTAAGATAGAAATAATATTATTTAAAGATAATTAATATAATATGCCTCCTTATTATTTCTTATGATAAAAAAATAAGTTGTTTTCATTCTTAAATTGAAGGCAAGAAAAAAAATCACATATGTTATTGCTTTGGGGACTCGAACTGGCAACCTGCAACTCAGTGATAATGCACTCTACCTCTATATCCAGTGGGTGCCTGTGCACTGGCACCCAAGGGTGGCTCCGCCACTGAGAAAGAAACAACCAATTTATAAATTAGTTACCTTCCATTGACACTTTTGTGACATGAAGAAATAAATGGAAGTACAGGGGGGTTGGGCGTGGGGTGGGTGCCAGCTATCTCCAGAGCACATTTTGAATGAAATGGCGTTAAGGTGGCGTTTCTGTAATCTTTGTACATCATCATAAATTATATGAGCCAATCACATTATTTTGTTCTAATCTGAATTGTATAGATGGAGAGAAGGCAATTCAGATTACTACTGCATTTGTCCTTTATGATTTTATTTAGATAAATTATAAAACTCATTAAATGAATTATAAAAATAATTAATAAATTATAAAATTAATCAAATAAATATTATTTAATTATTATGAATATATTATTATCATATTTTGACAAATATATTAATTATTTTATAAATTTTAACTTTATGGGTGAGAATACATATATATATATATTTGTGATTTAAGTTTACGAAGTTAAAAATAATTTGCATATGTAAACATGATTCTTTTGATTATGAGTATATTGATAACATCTATACATTTACTTATACATTTTTTAATAAATAACTAATATGGATTGCATATAAAATTATTTATGTATACTAAACAAGGTAATGTATTATCAAGTGACAATGTTTATGAGAAATAATGTTGAATGGTTAACAATATAGTGAACATTGGCGAGCTTGAGCTGTGCTGCCACTCCAATTTCGTTGTTGCATTCTTACGGTAAGGCGATTCTCCGCTAGGAGTAGTCTCTCCAACCACCATTCGTGCCTTCCTGAAACCCACTACTGTTGTGGTCCCCGACGACCTTGCCGGGGACAAAAACTAACTCATGTCAACCAGTGCCCTGGTGGATCCTGTGCCTCCATCGGATAGCGCTCTCTCCGTTGTTGTTGCTCTTCACCCTCCATCGTCGGACCCCTTCCCCCCTCTTTCCAATAACCTCTCCGGGCCGCTGCCGCCCCTTCTCCCCACCCCCAATGTCCCCCCCCCCCCCCCCCCCCCCCCCCCCCCGCACGCTCCTGGGCTATTGCTGTCCGTGGTGCGCCTCGCCCGTCGTCCCAAACTACCATCTCTTAGCGTCAACACAGGGTTCTACATGAGACCATCACTGAGGAGGTCTCCATTCCGGCATGTGAAGTAGATGAGCAATCGGATGCGCTCCGCCTTTGTCTCCTGGGTCGCTACGTCGGTGACCTCCCCGCCCTTCACCGGGCGATCCCCGACCTCTGGCGCACTTTGGAGTCGTGCACTTTGTCTGAAATCGGCAACTCATACATCCTGTTCACTTTTGCTAATGCCGCTGACCGTTTGCAGGTGTTGACTGGTGGTCCCTGGGCGTTCGGCGGATCTCTCCTCACGGTGGCACAGGTTACCCCTTTCTTTCGGCCGGACGGTAATGATACTTTACCCTCCCCTACTTGGTTATAGTTCCGAGGTCTCCTCCTCGAGCTGCGGTCCCCCCGATCCTTTCATCGGGTGGCTGCGGCCTTTGGCTTGGTCTTGCAGGTTGATATCTGTGGTGGCGGAGCCCCGGTGCGCGTATGTGTGGAGATGGATTTCTCGCGACCTCTCAAGCAGGGGACGTGGGTGTGCCTCCCTAACGGTGACCGCTACCTTCAGCGTGTTACCTATGAGAACATTCCGAGTTTTTGTTTTCATTGGGGGCTCATGGAGCACCGCTTTGAGACTTGCTCCTTTGACGCTGATGAATTGGGGTAGGGGGTCTTGTTGTACGGCCCATGGTTACGTGTGTCTCGGCCATCGCCTGGCCGACGTGCCCGCCCCGTGCCGCAGCCGGTAGTTCGGACTCGAAATCCTCTCGGACTCGACCTGAATTGCCCTGCGCCGGGTGCTGCGCTGCCGCCGGCCGTGCCACGCGATGCCCAGATTGGCGTCACCTCCCCCCAATGGACTCCTGCTGCGCAACGGGCACCTACCATGTCAACAATCCGCTTGGTTCCCCAGGGTACATCCATGATCTCCCCTTGAGCGCTCAACGGCTACGATCAACTGGCAACAAACACAATTACCGCTGACACATCACCGATCCTTTCGCCTGTACCCAACAGACGAGATTCACCCACAACAAACACAAACTCCTCTCACCTTATTTCTGTTTGACACGTGGCGTCATCTCCGTGCGGCGCTCCGTCTACCTTGTGTAATTTCCGCAAAACCCTCTCTCCCCATGTCATCTCTCAGTATGCTCACCCTCTCTCCCCCATGTCGTCTCCTAGCCTGCTAGGTCTGCTTCTCTTACCCCATCCTCCACCCACGCCCTTGCTTCTTCTCCTCCTCATCTGCAGTTACCACATCCTACTGTGGCCTACTTCCCATCGACGGCTGTTGCTGTTCCCCCACTGGTTGTGCTGCTGATGGCCATGCCTCCTCAACAACCTACCTCCCCCTCTCCAAAATTTGCCCCCGGACCCGCTGCCCCGAGAATCTCCACCTCCAACCTCCGCTTCCCCTGAGGATGCCACTTCTGGTGTTAGCCACGGCGAGTTCGCGACGCTCGCGGCCACCTGCATCAGCCGCTCCCTGGAAGCCCCTGTGGAGACGCCCTCTGAAGATGACGAACAGGATGATCTCGAGCTGCTCCCTCCACAGCGTACGGAGAAGAAGAAATCTAGACTTCACAAGCCTCAGCCGCTCCCCTCTCTTCGGTCACGGCGTGGACAAGCGCGATCTTCGGCAAAGGGTAAGGCACCGGCCTCTTCACCAGCCCCGACCTCACTATCTTCTTTGCCTGTGCAGGTTTTGACAACGTGCGTTTCGGACCCGGCCCTACCTCCCTTACCTACATGTGCATACCGGGCGAAAGCTCGAGATCGTCTCGCAAGTCTTATTAGATCGCATAGACCACACATTGTAATTTTAGTAGAAACCCATACAAGTTCTGTAAAAACTAAATAGGTACGCAAACGTTTCGGCCATGATTGGCACGGCATATCCTGCGACACTGTGGGCGCTTCGGGCGGCATCCTCTTGGCCTGGCAGGGCCAAGACACCCAGGTAACCCGCTCCTCATCTCCTCTCAAATCATCCATGCTGCGATCTCTCTTGATGGTTTTAATTTTCTGCTTTCTGGTGTCTACGCTGGTACTTCTGCTAGCACTCGTACTAAGCTTTTGAATGACTTGTGTGATTTAGATATGAATAGCCTCCCTTGGTTGCTCATTGGAGACTTTAACAATTTGACATCCCCCTCCGACAAGCTCGGAGGATCTCCCTTTCAGCTGACCACCTCAATTAGAGCTTTTAATAACCTGATTAGTACCCAGGCACTCCTGGATGTCCAACCCTCTGGAATCCAGTATACTTGGTGTAACAATCGTGCGGGTGTCGCACGCATTCTTTGTCACCTTGACCATGCCCTCCTGAACTCCCATTGGATAAATGCTTTCCCTAACACCACCCTCCAAACATTGCCCACTCTTCTCCTTAGAATTGTCCTTCGGCCTTGGCGATCAAAATCCTTCAAGTACGAGCACTTTTGGTTCTCACACCCTGAACCCCGGAACATTATCAAGCGGCACTGGTCCTTCGATAACCCAAATCATAGCACAACTTGGGCTTTGAACTTAATTAAGCACGATACCCTTAAATGGAATAAGGAATCCTTGGGGCATCTGGAAATCCAGGTCGACCTCGCCCTTAATGACATTACTAATTTAGAAAATCTTGATGTCCAGCGGGGCCTCTCTCCTTCTGAGTTTGGGCTCCTGTGCGAATGGCATACCATCGCCACGCCGCATTCCTCAGGCAGATTAGCTTAAAGTGGTGGAGCAAGTCTAGGGATAGTTAGCTCCGGCAGGGGGATAGAAACACACGTTACTTCCACCTTTTCACTATTTTTCGGCATCGACAGAACACTATATCCTCTATTCATGATAACGCAAATAATATTGTCACAGAGAACTCTGAAATCCAGTCTGTCTTTGTAGAACACTGTAGGAATCTTTGGAAGCCCACGCCTTTGATCAACATCCCCCGAGCTGCTGGTAATCATCAACACTATAGGGATAAGAGGTTATATTTTTTGTTGGTTGGGTATGCTGGTGTCCATGAAAACATGACGATGGCTGTGTTCAGTGGGCTGTTACTGTTGGGCAGAATTGGTGGTGGAGCAGTCCTGAACACATGCTTCCTGCACCGCTCGTTTATGCTGCCGGATATGAGATTGAACTGCACCCCTGCTCTCTCCCTGTTCATGATGAAAAGAATGTGATCACCATCCATAATCTTGTAGTACGTTGATGAAAACAACATAGACAAACAATAAATGTGTTTGTGATTGATGATTACACTCAAGCTTCGCACTCAATGATAATGGTGGGATATTTTCCAGTGTTTCTGCTACATTTTCAGAAAAAAAGCACATTTTTGAAGATAAAATTCTTCTGAAACATGAGCAGCCCAAAGCCAGAATTCATAGACTGACACTTACGAAAAGATTGGAAAAGGGTAATGTTGTAGTCTTTGCAAGGTTTTTAAAAACGGACTGGAGATAGAACCGATCGGCCAACTGCATCATGTTTTTTATTAAAATAGTATCATTTATATTACTTCAAGAAAATATATTATAAATTAAAGTATAAAAGATAATAAGTAATAAAATAAAAACATGTTATCATCGTTTTAAATTAATCAAATAGTAGAAAATTATTTATATATTTTTAAATTATATATTAATTTCATGAATAACTTTATTTTTTTATTTCTTTATACTATTTTCCCACGTTTTAGTATTTTAATAGAAATTATTTATAATGAATTAAATTTTATCATCTTAATGACAATTTTCTATTTTATTTAAATTTGACTTTATTATTATCTTCTTATCTTTCATTTTCAAATTCAAGTGTAACTTCCTTATTACTAGTATCCTTTTTTACATTTATTCTATAAAATCTAATCCCTTATTTTTTTCTCCTCCTATCAAATTTAATCCCTTATTTTTCTCCTCTTCTTATTCTTCCACCATTAATACTATAATATACTTTCCTTTTTTTTATTTGATTTCCATTATTTCAACCTTTTTTACTCTTTTTAAAAAAATCGGATTGAACTGATTTTCGGTTCAACACGATTTTAGCCTAGTTGATCCGGTTCAATTCGATTTTTTAACAAAATAGTTTTTAATACTAAATCAGACCGGACCAATGACATATTCGTGATTGAGCCGGTCCGATTTTAAAAATACTAAGTCTTTGAGCTCCTTCTCCATGTTGATAAATGGAAAGAAAAAAAGTTGGTAAGTGGAAAGAAGAAAAATCATACAGTTGGAATTTTTTATGTATTTGTAAAAAATATAAAATAAGAATAAGATTTGTGCACCTGAGGTCCTATGGTAGGTGGCGGCTATTGAAGTTTTGTGTGTTTGAGTTTTCTGATTTCTCCACGAGTCTTTTCACTACATAATGTAATATTTTCTTTTCAAAAAAAAAAAAAGAAGTTTGCTGGTTGAGCACGTTTTGGACAGGAGTATGCAGAGGAAGAACACAAGTGATGCAAGACGAGAAGGATTAAGGATTAAATAATAAGGTTTGTTAAGCTTATTTATATTTGTAATCTCTTATGTATTTCGATTTTTTTCTTGAATCTTTGGATTAAGTAAAATTTTGAGACGAAATTTATTTTTTTATCCTTTGCATCTTTGAATGAATATAAAGAATTTTGAACAGTAAATTTATTGGCATTTAAATCATTAAGGATTTTCCACTTATTAATAATTTTTGGGCCCATTCATTTCACCATTTTAATCATTCAAGTTCATATTCTTCATTTAGTGGGATTTATTGGCATTGAATATGTATTACATATTGTATCTATGAGATTTATTAGTATATGTTGTTGATGCACCATGCAAAGATCATGCAAAGCTCTCTGCATAGTTGTGTAATTATCTTTTGGGGCCATTTGGCAATTAGAATTGGGAATGGTTAAATTGATATATTAGTTCGGAATGTGTTTGGATGGGGTTAAATTTGATGATAATGAATAAGGTAATTGATGTGATAGGAAAAAATAGATGTGATGGGTTAATTTTGGTAGGTGATTGAATTAAAAATATGTATTATAAATATAGATTATAAAACTATTAAAAATTAAAACAAATGATATATATTAAAAAAATTATGTCAAACATTTTGTTAAAAATATATATTATTTAAATATAAAAACATTTTTTTAATAATTTATATTTAATGAAATTAAAAGTTTATAATGAAATAATAAATAATATTATATTAATCCTTTATTATTTATATTTTATATATAATAAATAAATTAAGTTATATAAAAAAGGTTAAAAAAGAAAATGATAAAAAGAAAAAGTTTGAAAAAAGCAAAACGTCAAATCCAAAAAAAAGGCGAAAAAAAGGCAACCACTATGGAACCAGACCAAGGTCACATGTTCTAGGCGGCTTGGTTCAGTCAACCAGGCCAGGGGGCTGGTTCACTTGATTCCATCCGCCAAACACGACTCCTTTGTAGTTTGCTTATTCACTTATTTATGCAATTATGCACACAAGAGAGTTTACTTAATTTTTGTGTTAATAGTGTTTACTTAGTTTTTTTGTTATTAGGTAAACAATCAGCTCTTATAATATTTTTTACTTAATTTTTTTGTTAATATAAAACTGCTATTATTTTAAAGAAGTGACAGTAAACAAGAAATGATATTAAAGTTTCCTATCATGACTCTTTATTGTCCATTTATTTGATTTTTATTGTTCATTTACTTGGTCTTTATTGTCCATTTACATATTTTTTAATTAATGAAGCATAAAATATTGCCGATTGCATCCGGCTAAATAGATTATTGCAAAAGGCAAAGTAAGTACACTATCTTGATTGATGTTTTATTGATATTAATTTTAATTTGTTGAATAATTTTATAATTTCATATATAGTTTTTAATTTTTTTATAATTCTGTATTTCTTATAGATAAAGATGACATCAACTATTGATGTTTTTTTTTCAAAAGAAAGAACGCCGAGACATCGAATACAATTGAGCAATCAAATATTTCCTCTCATCTTGATCATTTGGTTTCTAATAGCAATTCAACAAAAACTTAGAAAATTGCTATTGGTGTAACATTTGACATTATTAGAGTGTGATTCGGGTGTACGACAATAAATATGTGAGTACCCTATAGAAATGCGAAATGAAATTCGAAGAGGTTATATTAAAGTTGGTCCATATCAATGTATCCTTTTAGAGTATCCAAAATATGGAGAAAACATAAAAAAATCCTTCCAAGCATCATGGTATAAATTATTTTCATCATGGTTGGAATATTCTTCAATTAGATGCAACATTTTGCCTTCCTTGTTTTATATTTCACAAGAAAGGTGGACCTCCTGTATTAAATGCTTTCACTGTAGATGGATTTCAAAATTGGAAAATGGTAAAGGATGGCAAAAATTGTGCATTTTTGGCACATATTGAAAAAGATGTCAATTCTCCTTGTCAAAGAGCATGGGTGGATCTTCTTAATCATTCTTCACATATTCAAAAGGAAATTCAAAGGTATACATCTCAACAAATTATTGAAAATAGAATTTAGACTAAAGGCTTCTATTGATGTAGCAAGATGGCTTGCATGTCAAGATGTACTTTCAAAAGTAATGATGAATCTAAAGCTTCACAGGGACCAGGAAATTTTCACCAACTATTGAATTTGATAGAATCTTATAATGATGAAGTTGGAAAAGCTTTATACAAAGCTCCACCGAATTCTTCTTACACTTCATCGAAAATACTAAAAGAAAATTTGCAAGTTTTGTCAACTAAAGTGAAGAAAGCTATTCGTGAAGAATTGGTGATACTAAATTTTGCATTATGGTTCGAGATGAGTGAAAAAAGGAGCAAATGTCTATTGTATTAATATTTGTCGACAAAAAATGAATGTGTGAAAGAAAGATTTTTGGATTTGTGCATGTAAAGGTTACCATTGGACATACATTAAGGGATGCAATCTTTTGGGTCTTATCACAACAGAATCTTCACATTCAAAATATTCGAGGACAAGACTATGATGATGCAAGTAACATGAGAGGAGAGTGGAATGAATTGCAAGCTTTAATTTCAAATGTATGCCTTTATGCATATTATGTTCTGGCACATCGCCTACAATTAGCATTAGTTGCTGCTTCAAATGATGTGCTCTACATTCATCATTGTTTTACCAAGTTAAGCTTCATTATTAATATGATTGGTGTATCATGTAAGTGCAATGATCAAGTGAAAGTTGTTCATGCCACAAATATTGCTTTTTTACTTGATACTGATAAAATTCGAAGTGGAAAAGGACTTAATTAGATTGGCGCATTGCAAAGATCAGGAGACACTCGATGGAGTTCACATCCTAGATCTAGCTTGACCAATATGTTTAGTGCAACATGTGAAGTTTTGTTGAATATTATTGATGATGGTGCTACTTATACAACGTGCAGATGCAGATCTAGCATATGAAGCATTAACATCTTTTGAGTTTGTTTTCACTTTGCATCTTATAAGAAAAGTTCTTAGCATTCTGATTTGTTATGTCAAACTTTACAAAATCAATCTTAGAATATTGTAAATGCAATGCTTATTTCATCTACTAAAATTCTTCATAAGAGGTTAAGGGATGATGGATGGAATGATTTAATTATTACAATGAAAAGTTTTGTTAGACAATTAGCATACTGGCTCCAGATCTAGATGTCAATTATGTTGCTAGAAGAATACTTCAGCATGGACAAGATACGATTACAATGGAGCATCACTACAGAGCTGATATTTCAAATGTTGTGATAGATTCTCAATTACAAGAATTGAATAACAAATTCAATGATCAAGCTATGGATCTATTGATTAGATCTAAGGGATAAGCACACATCATTCAAGATTGATAGTATTCATCAATTAGTATGCAAATATTATCCTCAAGATTTTTTTGAACATGAAATGGTGCAATTAAAGATGCAACTTGAATATTTTGATCATGTGAGACAGCTTGCCGATTTCAAGGAGCTCTTAATTATATCTGAATTAAGTGAATGGTTGATGAAAATGAGGAAATCTCACATTCATCCACTAGTATATAGAATAGTGACTCTTGTTCTCACTCTTCCGGACCACATCCACAATCGAGCGATTTTTTTCGGCGATGAATATTATAAAAAAACAAACTTAACAAAAGAGGAATTTCTTTCAGATTGTTTGTTAGTTTATATAGAAAACGAAATTGCTAAAAGATTTAATGTGGTTTCACTTATAGATGACTTTCGCGATTTCAAAGAGTGACGCTCTATATTTTGATATCTCATTTTGTGTAACCAAATTTGAGACTATTTTAATTGAAAATGGCAGTTACTTTTATTTTTTTATGTTTATATTAATTCATATTTATAGTTCGGCACTCCTCAAGATTGTGACTTGGGTTCGTCCCTGGACACATTGTGTGATCAAAACATTTCAAGCATAGCTATAGTTTCAGAAGTTGAGAGACACACCAAATGCCCAGTCGCATGGGGTAGCACTCCAGGATGAAGTGGCTCGGGTGCTCCATGGGTATGCGAGGATGCATCAAAGAGATGATGTTCACCGCCCCATCATTGTCTTTCCAGTCCTCGTCCTTGTAATCTCATCATTACTGATTAGACTGTACATTGGAGCAAGTGCAGAATCACACCTTCTCACAACTGCACCCAGTCCAAGGATTCACTTCCAAGGTTATATTGTCGTCAGTCTCTTCTTTAAACCTTGGAAGTAATCTTCACACCTCTGTGACCAATCATACTTGACGCCTTTCTTGGTGAGGTTTGTCAGTGGTGTTGCGATTTTGAAAAAATCTTGAATGAATCTCTGATAATGTCCTGCAAGTCCAAGGAAGCTTCTAATCTCTGATGCATTCTTCGATTGTGCCCAGTTGGCAACTGCTTCCACATTTACAGGATCCACCGATATTCCATCTTCACTGATAATGTGCCCGAGGAACATAATCTCCTTTAGCCAAAACTCGCACTTCGAGAATTTGACGTACAAATTGTGTTCTCGTAGGGTCTATATCACAACTTGTAAAATGCTCCTCATGTTCCTCTAGGCTTGAAGAATAAATGAGAATGTCGTCAATGAAGACAATCACAAACTTGTCTAGGTATGGCTTGAACACTCTATTCATCAGGTCCATAAAGGCTCTAGGGCATTGGTCAGCCCAAATGGCATCACCAAGAACTCATAATGCCTGTATCTCATTTTGAAAGTGGTGTTCGCCACATCATCATCAGTTATCTGTAATTGATGGTAGTCGCTTCTTAGGTCAATCTTCGAGAACACCTTTGCTGAAGACAATTGGTCGAATATGTCATCGATTCTTTGTAGTGGATACTTGTTCTTGATTGTGATCTTGTTCAATATTTGATAGTCTATGCACAGCCTCATAGACCCATCCTTTTTCTTTACGAATAATACTAGAGCGCCCTATAGAGAAATGCTCGGTCGGATGAATCCTTATCCAGGAACTCCTGGATTTGAGTCTTCAATTCCAACATCTCTGCTGGAGCCATTCGATAAGGAGTCTTCGATATTAGTGCCGTGTTTGGCACCATGTCAATGTGGAAGTCAATCTCCCATCGTGGTGGCAATCCTGAAACGTCATCTGGAAAGACGTCCGAAAATGCTATCTCGATCTACTTCCGCTCTGTTCGTCTTGATCACACTAACCTCGGCATCCTTTCTTCATCATCTTTTGTGCCTTTAAAGCTGACACCAAGATCTTTCCACTCTCTAGTGGTGTACCTCTGACAACAGTCTGAGGTATTCCAATAAGTATCTTCTTTGCTCGGAAATGTAGGTAGATGTTGTGGTAGGACAACCAGTCCATACTCGTAATTCCTCATCGGGATGACGATCAGGTCTGCGGAGAAGTCCTTGCCTTCCACTTCGACCGGGACCCTGGGGATGTACTTTTGGGTAAGGATGGACCCCAAAGGTGTGCCAATGTCAAGTGGAAAAATTGTCACTTGTGGCTTCATGCTCAATAATGGGGCAAATTGCTCCAAAATGAACGAATGTGTAGCACCTGAATCAAAGAGGATATTAGCATGAACACCATCAAATTTTAGCGTACTTTGGATGGTGTCGTTCGCTCTTTGCTCATTTTGTAGGCCTCATGTTGTATAGTCGACCTTGCACCATTCTAGGTGGTTTGTCATTGCGCTGCGGAGGAGGTCCAACACGCCTCGGCTTTTTCCATTCTCTAGCGAAGTGTCCCACTTTGCCATAGTTCAGGCAGGCTCCAGTCTTCCGGTAGCACTCACCGGGATGCATCCTGTGGCAGTAGTTGCATGATGCTCTAGGCGGTTGAGGCTCATTCCTTGCTGAATATGGTCTTCCACAATTGCGATCATCTCTGCGGGGGTCTCACTGAGCTTGCTTTCTATATCTGTTTACATATCGATTCTGGTGCTGATTGGCTGGTGCTTGACTTTGCTGCTTGTCACTTGACTTATCGCCATCTTCTAGATAAATGACGAATTCTTCAACAAATTGGAGGGTCTGATAGTTACCCTATTTACCCTTTCTCTGAGATTGGATTTGAGACCATCAACCCAGCGCTTCACTCGATCAAGTTCTGACTGCTATAATGTGGAGTACTTCTCTAGGCTCAGAAACTTGGCAAGGTATTGCTTAATAGTCATAGTACCCTATTGGAGTGTCAGGTACTCCTACTTTCTTCTCCTCTCATAAGTAGGCATGTAACGATTCTTGAACGCCTTCTTGAATTCTCCCTAGGTGATGTAGTCCTGACCAGAGAACACCGTGAGCTTGGCAGCCTTTCACCAATCTATGGCCTTTGTTGTCAGCTTTCTTTTGGCGTAGATCATCTTGCGATCCTCGCCATAATCCATCTCGAGGAATTACTCTATTTCCTCGATCCACCTCTCTACATCCTCAAAGTCACCCTTCCCGTCGAACTGAGGGTGCACTGAGTAGAACTCAAGCGGTACATTGGGACTCGAGTACTCAGGGTGCACTGAGTAGAACTCAAGCGGTAGTGATTCCTATCTCAATTGTTCCTCCTGGTGCCCATTAGCCTGGGCCTAATTCTCTTGAAGGATTTGCACTTGTTGTCTACTCACTTGCGGGCTCAAAACATGTCGATTAGTGAGTTGGGAACCTTGGGTCTCCCGACCGGCCCACTGTGATCCACTTCTGGAGCCCGTGGTATTTGATTCGAGAATACCATCTTAGGAGGAATCTATTCTCACACAATAATAACAATAATAAGTGTGAGCTCAATAATCAATATCACAATTCAATACTCACTTGACCCTACTAGATGGATGCAGTGTCTCTCCTAAAGCTCGTGATAGTTGCACATGGACTCTACTCTATCTATTAGAGACAACTAAGAAGTGTCTCTCCTAAAGCTCTAATACCTTTTGTAACACCTACTCAATCTTCTATAAAATATTTTTGTGGAATATAAAATATAAATGTGGAAGACTTTTAAAAAATAATAACTAATAACTCATAATAATCAAAATAGTAAAACACCCATAAGTTCATAATTCTAATAAATGTTGAAATAATAAAACTAAATAACTCGATCTAATGCCATGTGCAACATCTGTCTATCACTGAGCGTAGTCACCTGCAAGAGCATCATCTATAGTTCTCTCACATACACGGATCCAGGTACAGAGAAATATTCATGAGTATAAACATACTCAGTACGTAGGGTCTAATAGATAATCAATATGCTCAATCGAAAATAAGGCATAATCAATAATGAGTCAATTGAGAAGTCAATATAATAACCAATTAACAATTTATCAATATAAATAATATATTAGGCTATGGTCAAAAGATCAATATAAATCGATAACAATTTTCACATTAACATGTATGAATTGCCTGATTAATAAATCAATATTCAATTAATAATTTTCAATTCAATAATCAGTGGTCATTGGCGAATAATAATTCGATTCAATAGGGTAATAATAATTGTCATCTCAATGTCAATATATCCAAGTGATCATGATTCAATTCCATTCAATTAAATTTTAATTCTAATTTCAATTCGATTCAATTCGATTTATAATGTTCAGAGTTATCCAATTCGATGAGGAACGCTCAGTCAATTAAGGGACACCATGTCACTTTCATGCAGGCTAGTGGGATCAGTGTCATGACAAACCCAATTTAATTCAATGAATTCGTGTATGGTGGAGGACGAGTGGTCATACACGGAACAATCATAGTTTTCACACTATCTGCCCCATTCAATTCAATTGGTCCCGACTTAGTGACAATCAATAAATATGGATTCAATAGCTTTCGACTTTTATCTTGTTTACCTAAAATATCTATCTTTAATAAATTATCAATTAGATTAGACAAAACTTGAATCATAAGCTAAATAGGTTAATAATACAATCATCAATAAGATCAATTATTATAATAATAGAATCAGGAAAATCAATAATACAATCAATAATTTATGTTAAAACAATAATAACAATAAATAATCAGCAATTAAATTATGCTCAATAATCATTAGTGTTCCAAACGCATAATTGAGATTTATATATAAAAAATAAATCCTCACCCGAAAAATCCAATTGAGTTTTGTTTTCTTTACCCTTTTTTTTTTCTCGGCGAGCATTCATGTTCTTTTTTTCCTCTTCTCTCTCCAAATCTGTTCTCGAGAAATCCTTCTTTTTTGTCCTACATTGATTCCCTTTTTTTTTCCAGCCTGTCCTCGCGCGAACAGGTCGTCTGACACGAAGTACTGCATCGCCCAGAAAATATATTTTCCTGTGGCGTGAATCTCCCTTTTTTTCTACTCGTCAGTTTTTTTTTTGTCTGACACGACGTTGACAGGAATCCAGATGACATCGTGTCCAGAAGCGAGTAAAACCCATAACAATCGCGCAATGAATATTAACACAACGCTAAACAATAAAATCCCTCCTATGTATCTGTAGAGACAAACGTCACCCGCGCCCTGCGCCTTCCCCGCTGACGCCGATGAGTCACGCCCGTCGCCGCCGCGAAGGACACCACGTTTGAAGAATAATATTTTTCCCTTTTTTTCTTCAGAGTTTGGCCGGTCTTTACTCTTTTTGTATAGGATTTATAATTCTCAATTAAATTCTAGCTAAGTCAGATTTATTCTAGATTAAATAAATTTCGAAATTAATTAAATAATCCCATCACAACTCAAACTCCTCCTCAATTTTTATTTTTATTTTCCGAATTATTAAATACACTAAATTAATAACAATATTTCCTAAAATAAAATAATAAAATATCTATTTATTAAATCCTGAAAGGGTCGTTACATGATGAGTTAATTTTAGTGGGTGTTTGTAAAAATAGATATTATAAATATAAAATATAAATTTGTTAAAATTTTTAAACAATATATAATAAAAATTTTTATTAAAAAACTTTGTTAAAAATATATTATTTAAATATAAAAATCATTTTAAAATAATTTATATAATATTAAATATTAAATTTTTTTAATGATATAATAAGTAATACATAATTTTATATTAATTATTTATTATAAATATCTTATATATAATAAATAAATTATTTTATATAAGAAAGAGAAGAAGAGAAAAAATGGAAAAAAGAAAATGCAAAAAAAGAAAAAGCTATAGGTGTCGGTTCCACCAGCACCCCTGGAACAAGGTCACTTGACCTCACCTAGTTCCAGGGTCATTAATGCGGCTTGGCGGAACCAGACAGAACTTCACCTAGTTCCACTCGCCAAATGACCCCAAGTCTTAGAATCGACTTAGCATACAAGATACATAACCAAGTATTGCGGTGGAGACTTCCTAAAGAGTGTATGCCACTAAAGTTCAAACGCCTACCCATGACACCTGACCTGAGTCCTCCCGTTAGTCGCACAAGAAGAGTTATATATAAACTCGTGTTATCCATCTCGAACATATTAGGACGATCTTAGATCATCTAAATCATTTCATCTCCACTCGTTATATACTAAGCGTTGGAGACGATTATCCATGTGATTGATAATCACATGCCTGATTGACATACTCTACATGCATTATAAAAATCATTAACTATCTCCAAAATAAAAATAACATAATTTATTCAGCGTAAGAAGATTCAGAATACATCATCACATAAGCCTTGCGCATGTTAACATGTCAGTCGAAAATGACTTTATAAATATCTCATACTTATACATGTATTCATCAACATAATCTCCTTCACATTTATTGTCAAGTCATACTAGACATAAATGTATTTTCCCTAACAATGATCCATCATTTAATCAAGAATAGTGACATACTTATTGCAACAAATGACATACTTGACAATTGAATACAAGAATTTACTTAGCAAGAGGACTTTATACCATAATTAAGTATAAGACAAACTCATAGTTGATAACTTAATATAGTTTTGCTTTAGCTAAAGTTTGCAATAATGCCATTCTAGAAGACATAAATAGACTTTTGCTTATTAATTTCGCCACTAAAATTGGCATCTATTTATCAAGCAGATCTATAACTCGATCTCCATCAAAATACAAAACAATAGTGAACAATGTGTTTACATGAAAGACAATTCTTTTTTAAAAGCAATAATTTTACTTGAATTGTTCTTATTTAAATTTCTCACCTGACGTGACTCTCATGCCATTTCTATACAAAGACATTAAATTCTTTATTAATAGAAGAATCTCTTATTCTACCTTTACACAATATTGTTTTACATGCAATGTCATGATGATTTATCCATAACAAATGAATACACATAATGATACTTATACCATTATTTAGATGAATGTTGAATACATAAACAGATTGTCGCAATCCATATGTTGCACTCAATGATTTTACTTTAAAGCATGTAATTTTCATCTAATACATTTGTGAATCAATAGCGAGACTTTTACGAATAAGAGAAAATTATAATAATCTCTCTGTAGTCAGCACTCCATTTGCGACTATTTCTTTTTGTCACTTTTAAATCTATTATTATTCGCACTACCTTATTTTCTGCTTCTTATTTCCTTTTAGCAAGTTGGATAATTTTACAAGTCCTTGACTTGATTTTCTTGTTAAGACTTTAATATTTGCATTAATCCATCTTCCTTATCTAGACACAAGAAAGCATTCATTATTTGCCTCAGGCTCATGTTCCTTTCATATAATCATTTGATAAAGATAATGTGAAATAATACTCATGTTTCATTAATTGGCTGTGAATTGCTCCCACTCGGATTGAAGTATAGGAGCATAATACATACTAGCACAAATTAATTCGCATACATTGTCAATTTTATATCTTCAACTTCTAAAGCTAAGACATCACTTAATCTCGTTCAGCCTAGAAAATATTTATGAATGCCACATCTCTACTTGTAGACATTGTAGGCATCACTAAATGCAACAACATTCCAAATATAAAAATGGAAATTTATTTGTGTCATTCTGCTTCAAAAAAATACATTCAAATAGATTATGATTTTATCGTATTCGCAACACTTATCATTGCGAAATATAGTAAGTCTCATAACTATATTATTTCATCACTAGACCATTTGAATAAGTCTTAACTATTTCACAATATCCATTTAATCATCAAGACATTAATCTTGCGATCATAATTGTGTCACAATCTAAGTTCATGAATTTGTATAAAATAATTCATGTTACTAACTTAGATAAATCATGTATATGATTTTGTAACACGAAAATGTGATGAAAGAAATCATATATGTCCTTAGACATTAAATAAAGTACAAAATGGATTATTGTATTTTTTTGTTTCATAAATATTTTTAGTATTCCTTGTCAATTAGACATTATCATAAATAGGTAAAAATAACTTTAGCAAGAAAAATATTTCTCTAACTACTCTAAAATTTTATATTGCCTAAAAATGTTATAAATTTATTAGACAAGACTTTTGGCGTTCTTATTTTATGTCACCTATGACATAAATATTCATCTTGAATATTAAAGCAATCAAGGCACAAAAAAATATTTTTCAAAAAATTCTCATAAATAAACTTCATTAAATATGAAATTTAATGATAAACTTGAATATATAGCTATGCTTGTCCAAAAATAAAATGCAGAAATTGTACACATATCCACTTTAAAATGTTGGTACAATAGAACAATGAAGATAAAAAGATTCATCTATTGGAAAAGAAAATTTTACAAGTCATAATATTTTTAACTCACTCTTTCATATTGTTTCCAACTATGTCCTTTAGCTTGAAGGTCATATAAAGAATTCATAATGTGATCCCTTGCTAGTATCTATATATTGGACATTGGACTATGATCTCTTTTTATGACTTACAGTAGTATCCTTATTTTGACGTGGACAACAAATGTCATAGTTGAAGATGACATATCATTATTCAAATAAAGGACAACTTTGTCTAACCATTTGATATTTTCACTAAATATCAAATATATGCGCAATCTTATCATGCTCACTAAAAGTGAGTAACTTAAGATCACAACTATGTTGTCATTTAAGGGGGAGAGGATGTAACACCCCAGATTCTTATCAGGGGTGAATGAGTCATTTGGCCTAAAGCCCTAACCACCTTATATGAAAGTCTAAAACTCTCATGTTTACCTTGTTTCCTTATTTGGATTCTTAATGGCTAGGACTTGAGGAAGAAGATTTTGAAGAACAAGGAGGAGAAAGAAAAGGAAGAGGAAAAAGAGGAAGAAAGGAGAGGAGGACCAATTAGGAAGCTCAAGATATGTAAAGGGATCCAACCCCTCTCTCCCATTTCAATATTTTTTATGGTTGGATTGAGGATTGCATGATAATTTATTATATCTAAAAAGGTTTCTATGAAATTCATGTTTAGATCCATTTGCTAGGAATTTATGATTCATTATTGTCTTCCTTGAGGTATTGGGGGTTATGGAACCCTAGATCTAGAAGAAGGGCATGGGTGGTATGATTTTATATGTTTTCTGGATGCTTGAATGCATATGAATCATGCTTGAATGATTTAGAATGTTTTATATGAATTCCATAGTATTTTGACGTTGAGTTCTGGACCACCGACATGGCCGTGATAGAGCGATAGTTAAGCGACCAATTGCCCAATGCATTGGCACGTCGACCAAGATGAATTATGTCACGACAGTGACATGCCAGGAATGGCCATGACCACTCTGGCCGTGTGCGAAAGGCTGTTGGACGAGCCCAAAACTCGGACTCGCACACGACCGTATTTGAGGCCAGCACGATCGTGAAAACAACTCGACACGGTCCTGATACTTCAAATCTCAAATTCATCGATATTTTCTTCCACGTCATCATCCATATACCTTTTTAGTTCATTTTTCTTTACTTCACCTTGTTTCCTCCGAATAAATTTCACAAATACTCTTCAACTTTGGGCATTTTCCAAACTTCACTTTGTAGCAAGATTGTTCTGCATCTTTTAACTTGTTTTACCAAATTCCCTCTTCACCGATGATCGACCGTTTCCCGGTCGATTTGCCGACGTGGTGATCACACAATGATGTTCTCTCTCCTCCATGCAAACAATTTGCTAATGTGTCAACATTAAAAAATAAAATAATAAGTAAAAAATGAAAAAATGGGGCGCCGCCCTTGCCAGGGAGCGGTGGCGCCCAATGTCGTCGGTCATCAGTGTGTGTGTGTATGAGGTGGGGGTGGCGATGCCCCCTCTACGTGTCGCTGGTCGGCGAAAAGTGGGGGGCGACGCCCATCTGCTTGTGCGTCGCCAGTGACGTGCAAGCAAGAGGTGTTGCCTCCCTTTTCCCTTGCATCATCAAAGGGCGAGGGAGGGGGGGGGTGTCGCCCCTTTTTCTGCCGCGTTGTCGGTGAGTGAAAGCCCCGACGACATGCAAGCAGGTGAGTGTCTCCCCCCTATTTGCAGGCAAAAATGGGGGCGATGTACCCGCTTGCACGTCGCTCACGAAGCGCAAGAAAGTGGGCGTCGCCCCCCACTTTTCACCCACCGATGATGCCCGAGCGACGTCCCACCGACGACCGGCGACACGGGGCGCCGCCCCTCCCCGAAAAGGGCGGCAACCCATTTTTTTCATTTTTTACTTATTATTTTTTAATATTATTTTATTTTTTAATATTGCAACATCAACAAATTATTTGCATGGAGGAATCATTGCGTGGGTGCCACGTCGGCAGATCGATTGAGAAATGGCCAATCACCTGTGAAAATGGAATTTGGTGAAACAAGTTAAAAGATGAAGGGTAGTCTTGGTACAAAGTGAAGTTTGAGGATAACGCTTGAAAAATGCTCAAAATTGGAGGTATTTGGTGAAATTTATCATGTTTTCTCCTTACTTTCAATTGAAATTCCAATAGATGTCTTCACTATAAATATTGGATGTTGAGTCTATACTGGAGGTTAAGCAGCTATAATCACTTGTATATGGAGGAGTTAACAGTTTATATTGTTCAAATAGTATGTGGATGAATAATTTTATCTTTTGCAGCATTTCCTTACTTCTGCTTCCATTATACATTCGAGTAAAACAAAATTCAATATATTCCAACTTATAATGAGGATCAAGAAAAACAAAAACAAATAAAAGCTAATTCAACATTTTATCATCATTCCAATATTCATTAAATTTTAATTGCATCTTCACTGTCATCATTTGCAATGCAGTGTCATTAATAAGTGCCCACTTTTTTAATTGCTTTTGAATGTGAATCAAATTATGGAAGAAGGCATTGGAAGCAACATGTAGTGATTCTAAAAATGATAGAGTAGCATCGTAAAACACTTTTTAAAAGTTTACAAACACTCAAACACGACTACAATCTTCACTTGTGAGAATTAAAGCCTTAGCATCCTTAAAGAATGCTATGTAAGATCCTTCATGATCAAGCCGTTTGAAGGGTTTTTTCATGCTTTTCAGCAACTTCTAACATTAGATAAGTAGAGTTCCATCTGGTGGATACATCAATTAGCAACTACCTTTTACAACTTATATTCGCCATTTCAACACATCTTTTAAAAGCTGACAATCTATCTGGAGAAGATCTAACATACTTACATGCAGTTCTGACACTTCCGATAGATTCATATATGATAATCATTCCTTCACGAACAATTATATTTAGAATATGTGCATCACATCTCATATGCACTAACACCCCATCAAGAAAAGTACTGCCACCCCAATCACTCATACCATCAACCAAATAAGCAATAGTTGATTTGTTGGAACTTGTATTATCTATAGTAGCACACTAATTTTTAAAATTCCTCAATCCTTCAAGCATGTTTCCAGAGCTTTCCCTATGATATCAGCTTTGTGATCACCAATCAAATCAAAAGTTTTTATTTTCTTGTGCAATTTCCATCTGTCATTTATGCAATGACCTGTGACACACATGATCATGTTCTGAATTGAAGTCCAAGTGTTTATTGTTAAAGAAATCATTTGATGATTTTTTTTAAAAAAAGACATTTTTCAACTTTTGTTTCTCTCTAGCAATAGTTATGCGAGATGGAATATGAGATCTTAGTTATAATTCAGCTATAAAATCTTTAAAGCCTTGATTCTCAACAAACTTGAAAGGAAATTCATCAATGATAGTCATTTTGGTAAGGACTAAACAAGACTTTTCTTGATTAAAAACATCAAGTTTCATACTAACATAAGCTTGGATCATCCTCGTATTTCTTGCCAATAGAAATTGTTTTTTTTTGTCATTTAGTGGCCTAGAAAAGAGGGAAATTAATTTAACAATTTTGATGTCCCATGGAAAGCAACATTGCAAGCATAAGATTTTTTATAATAATTACAAATAGCTCTATGTTTTTCTCTTTTAAAATGAGCTCGAGCATTAGAAGCATGTTTACAAGGTTTCCTTTTCATTTCTGATGATGCAATTTCTTCTGTTGGTAGTAATGTCATGTGATTGCTGTAATTCATGTGATTCTATCCTTTAGTTGTTGTACGGCATCATTACTCCTAATTGATGGATTAGGTGCACTTTCAACTTGAGATCCACTAGTATTTAGGATCATATTTTCTTTTTTCATAATTAATTTTAATAGTCCTAGAAAGAGGGAAATTAGTTAAGCATAAGAAGTTAGTAACAAATAATAATTATCATTCCAAATGTTTATGAATAAAAATACAAAGTTAATTTATTGAACTAGGCAAATAATAAACAACAAATAATGTTTCTAAAAGAAATGCAATATATAAAAGTATGACATCAATTAATTAATTATGTGATGAGAGTTGGGCAATTGAAAAGTTCAACTGAAATAATGTGCCTAATCAAGTAAACAACATGATGACTACATAGCACTTAATGATATTGAAAAGTATGCAGGTGACCAAAACGTGACATACAATTGAGTAACCGGCGACAAATGGAATTTGAAGGAAGGGAATAAGGAAAAAAATCTATCACACCTTGTTTTAGAAGTATTCGGTGGAGACTTCTTGAATCCTTTCAGCACAAAATTATCAATATGATAAAATAATATGATGAATAACATAAGCAAAAAAAGTGATTGAATTATTAACTCATCCTTTTGGTGGGGAGTGGCGGCACTAGCTCCGTGGATACTCCCACTCATAACCCTCTCACTCGGCTCTTGGATGAACTTCTCCTTATGGTGTCATGATTGGCTCCACGGAGACTCACTCGTGATGGCTTTCCCTCGCCTGTATCCCTTAGCTTCTCAGTCATGTGTGATAGTGGCAAGGTCTTGGTCTGAGATTGGTGGCTCTAGCTTGGACTGTTGGACACACCTCTCTTCATATCACCTCTCTTACCAGCGCATTACCAATCTCGTGGCTCTCCATTAGAGGATCGCCTCCTTTCATCCCGATCACTCCATATCTTATGGGTGGATATGGCTTTCAAAGTTTTGGTCGGCGCATAGTCTCTACATCCATTTCCTTCTTGAGATGGTGATGTCGGAGGATTTCAAGATGGACTACAGACTCATCTGGCGGGTACTGCTAAAAGTTAAGATTTTTGTTTGACTCATGCGATGTGACATGCTTCTCACAAGGAGGTATAGGACGAGATGGGTGCCCGACACCAACACATTTTGTGTTTTGTGCGACGAGGCTGAGAAAGACATCACCCAAAAAAAATACGGGTGACATTTTCTTTACATAGTTATATATACGGGTGACAACCACAATGCTGATCATCCTTTTCCCTCCAAAAAAAATATTAGTGGATAAAATGAGAGTCCCTCTTTTAGAGGAGGGACAATGCGTACCATACATGTTTAATTGTCGAATTAAAAATCAATCTATTTATATTTAAGAACTTTTAGTTTAATCCATATACTTTTGATTTGATGAATAAAAGAATAGTGGACATGGTACTCATTTTTTAAAAGAGATACATCATCATTAAGCCCCAAATTAATAAGATAATGAGATAATAATGTAAAAAGTATATTCAATAAAATCAAATAAAAAGCAACAACGGTGGAGTGGTAAATGACCACTCTTCGTTTAAGTAAGCTTTCGAATTTGATCCCTTGCTAATGCAGAATATTTTTATTGAAAGTCTCACGTACTACTGCCAGACACGCAATGCGGGACGATCTAATCGGATTAATTGGACTTGATGGTGGAGTGAACTCCAACATATGTACTGTGCGCATAAGCGTTAACATCGTACCAGTTGGATCATCAACTTCACTTCTCAAATATTGGCAGTTGTTTATTAAATCAATAGGATTTGATATGCACAAAAACAAAATGAAATATAATGAACCAACCTGTAATTTTTTTTAAAAAACGTACCCATGATCGTAAAAAAATATTAGTTAGGTATGATATAGTTGCGGTCATAATAGTTTTTCAAAATAATCTAAAATGTTAAAACATTCAAAATAACATACCAATAATATTAAAGTTAAAAGAGACATGTATGTTAACTATTTTGCACTTATTAATTTTGTTAAAAATATAATTAATTATACAACTATCAAGACATAATGTTGATTAGTTACATTTTTTATTAAATCCAAGTATCTTTTTATGAATAGAAAATATAATAAGGCTTAAATAATTAACATGTGATATGTGAAAATTTTCTACAAATTAATTAAGGTTTCATTGATATATATATAGTTGTCTTTTATTATGAACGAAAAATATAATGGAATATAAAGATTCAACGAGTAATTTATGAAAATTTAATCTTGATGTTAAAAATTATAATATATGAAATAATAATGAGAATCCAAGTGTCATTTGAGTTCAATAATTAAAATATTTAACAAATTATTAGAGATAATGATTTTAAAATACAAATTCAAGAATAACACATAAAAGATAGAAAGAAGACTCAAAAGAGAAGAGAGTTTCGTGTTAAAAATTTAGCAAATATAATATATTAATTTTAAATAATTTATATTATGCACAAAAGATATCCAGAAATATAATGAATCAAATATGAAATATGATGTCCATTAGCTTGTACTTCTTCAATAAAAAATAAAATATCTTTTCATTATCAATAAAAAATATATGGAACTAGATATAAGACAGTAATTTATATAAGTTCAATCAATCATGATGCCTCGATGGATTGCATCCTTCGTAGCCCAACCAGTTCCCCAAATTTATCTAGAGTTAGCGATTCAATTAGAGAATAGAGATTCGATTAGATGATAGTGATTTAGTTAGATAATAGTGATAAGCTATCAATGGATAGCCGTTTTAATAAAAATTATTTGATAAACATAAAGATCAAACTCGTGTATATTTATATAATAATGAGAGTGGAATGTAAGAATATAATTTACGATTATTCTTACACATCATATACATATTAATTAATTTATAAAAATTATTTTAAATAACAATATTGATGAAAAAATATTTAATATAAAATATTGATTAATTTAAAATAAAAACTTATTTGGCTTGTGAGAAAAACTAAATATATTATATATCAAAATAAGTATATGATATTTAATAATTAAATACAGTTTTTTTCTTTATTTTATAAATAATGAGGATATAAAAGTAATAAAATATGAAATTATTATCTGTATATTTTACAATCTGATCAGAGTATGTATTTAAACTTCTAAATGTTACTTTAAAAAATTATTTGCTAAATGTTTATACTAACATTTTAACTCGATGAAAATGCTATCCGCTGCTCAGTCCTCTATCTCGTGCCTAATTAGGATCTTAGAGCAAGAGGACGATGTCCTACTTATTCATGGCTTTTATTGGGTCAGTGTTGACATTTCCTTTTTCCTTGCTATTAGTCGCGTACTTGCTTAAATGAATCAAGCCAATTAAATTAGTCACTTTTGACGGGCAAACGTTTTTGCATAACAATTTATCAACTATATATGATGTACGTAGTTAGAAATTAACCCTTCTTCTTCCGAACCACATGCATGCAGTAAATTGTGGTGACTAAGCTGGAGTTTAGGTGATAATAATAATAATAATAATAATAATAATAATAATAATAATAATAATAATAATAATAATAATAATAATAATAATAATAATAATAATAATAATAATAATAATAATAATAATAATAATTCATTGGAGATCTAACTAATTAATATACTGAATCAAATTGTTATTCTTTTTTTTTTCCATACATTTTTATTCACTTTTGTCAGAGAAATTAATTTCTCCACGTGATTGCCAAAGCAAGTATCAGAGCTCTTGCCACGTACGTTCGCCATGCTACGACTTCGACTTGGTCGCTTCTCGACTCGATCGAAAGCTCAATTAAATCCAAACATGATGTACAGGTTACGTTATATATATATATATATTCCAAACCGCTCATTAATCACTTTTTTTTTTCTTTTGTGGTTTTTTTTTAAAGTTTTTTTTTTGGACAGTATATATAATAACTGTATATAGGTATCGACTTCTAATAGGCGTCAAGAAGAAAGCTTCTATTATTTTATGCTCCCCCTGAAAGAAAAAAGTAGACTGATCTAATTAAATATCACTGAAAACTAAATATCAAGATATAATAAAATACGAGACCACGCATGCAATCAAGGGTGTAACGACCACCCTGAAAAATTTATGCGACAAGAAAAAATTGAATAAAAATAAATAAAAAAAAGACCATATATAAATATAATTTTGGATATTTTTTAATAGATTGCAATTCACTCGTTAAAATTAGTCCGAAAAAAATGTAAGAATCGTGGTTTATTTATAACTTTATATTTAATAGATATAATAATTTTTTTGTATAATTTATATTTTTTAGCACATTATGAAACACTAATTTTAAAATGTTTAGTAGTAATTTTATATTTGATTATAAGATTAAATACATTTATATTAATTTCACTTTATTATATATTTTTAAAATATAATTATACAAACCATCCAAAAAAATTGAAGATTATTATTTTATTGTTTTTTAAAATAGTTTACGAGTGATTTTTAAATTTAAAAACTGATTCAATAAATGACATATGATTTTGTAAGACCAAAAAATTGATCCCACCCAACTATCTTTGCATAAATCATAAATGACATAAACACTGACTATATATCCATACATATCATATAATTTAGCAGGCAAAAGGTGGTTGATCAATCCGACAACCCCCTTAGTTGTGCACCAATGAACTCTGGTACTGTTCTTGCATGACCGTGGTCACAGCGTACGCAAGTCTTGAAGTACGTTATGTTCTTCAAATTCCTTTTTCTTCCATGATGAAGAACATAATGATAGATTTAGTCTATTCTTTCTCTAAAACTATCATGTAATTATTCGCTTTGGACTAAAAACGGACTTTTGGATCAACTCGATCCGACACGTGGCTCGCTAACCCATCTAAAAGTTGTACTAGTTGACCTTCTTGTTGGGGGGAGGAGGAGCAAAAATTGAATTGTTGCATATCCTACCTAGAATAAGTATCAAGGTAACAAACCAATTTGTTAATGTGAAATTTTTGTGCACTCTAATCTAAAATATATTTGGGTGGGGGGGGGGGGGGGGGGGGGGGTGGTGGGTTATGATGGGAAAATCCGAGAACAAGGAGAGAAGATCGCAGAGAGATTGCAGAAAAATAGAGGAGACACACGAAATTTACCCAGGTTCACCCTTGAGATGAGGGCTACGTCCTGCAAAGAGGTTCCACTATATGTTTAGGTTTACAGCCGCCACACCAAATTACATCAGAAATTAGGCTATTAATAGCCTCTCCAAACCGGGTTTAAAACCCAAACAAACAGAGAAAAAACCTAATCCGAACCACACGGACCGGCGAGCGGGACCGCCGTCGGGGGGCGGGGCCCCCCGAACCCCCCCTTTCGTTCGTACGCCAACAATACTGTTAATTGGGTAATACTCAGATTCCCCTAAGCTCACGTGGGCGAACCCGGTGTGAGAAACAAGGGGCCCTGAAGTATTCACCAACTCTAACATTCTCCCACTTGGTGGATACTTCACACCAATGAGAGCCTTGCCAGCAATATTCTTCTTCAATCCGACAGCAGTAGAGCACCACTCAAACTTTACACCTGTAACTTCTTTAGTCAGAAAATCAGAACTATTCTCTGTTGTATCAACCTTTTCAAGCTGAACCTCTTTCTTTTCCACCTTTTCCCGAATAAAGTGGTATTGGATGTCAATATGCTTTGTGCGTGAGTGAAATGCGGGATTCTTAGCTAACTGAATAGCACCTTGATTATCACATCTCACCTCTATAGCACCTTGCTCAAATCCGAGCTCTAAGCACAACCGTCGTAGCCATATGGCCTCTTTTGCAGCATGAGTAAGAGCCATATATTCTGCTTCTATAGAAGAAAGTGCTACCACGCTTTGTCTCTTGCTCATCCAACTTAGTGCAGCCCCAAATAATGTAAAAACATATCCGCTAGTGGATCGTCTACTATCAATGTCTCCACCCCAATCAGCATCTACATGGCCCACAATATCAAGCATCTTTCCTTTCCTTGTACCTTCAAAACACAACGAAAAATTTGAAGTTCCACGAAGGTACCTGAAAACTCTCTTGATAGCATTCCAATGTTCCCTGCCTAGGTTAGACATATATCGACTCAAGACTCCCACTGCTTGGGCTATATATGGACGCGTGCACACCATGGCATACATCAACCTGCCCACTGCACTTGCATATGGCACACGATCCATCTCTTCAGCTTCTTCATCCGTCTTCGGGCATTGCTCTGCAGAAAGTTTGGTTCTTAGAGACATAGGAGTACCCACTGGCTTGCAGTCCGACATGTTAAATTTCTTCAACACTTCTTTTATGTACTTCTCCTGTCCTAGCCACAACTTTCGCTTCTGACGATCCCTTCTAATCTGCATACCCAAAATAAAATTCGCTGGCCCTAAGTCTTTCATCTCAAACTTCTTGGCCAACAAACCCTTCACTGAATTCACCATCTTCATATTGTTTCCAATCAGCAACATGTCATCCACATACAATGTAAGAATGACAAACTGATCTCCAACTATTTTCACATAAACACAATGATCTGAATCTGAACGTACAAACTTGAGTTCGAGCATGTACGTATCAAACTTCTGGTACCACATCCTTGGCGACTGCTTCAATCCATACAAAGACTTCTTCAATTTGCACACCAGCTTTTCTTTACCTTGAACTTCAAAGCCTTCTGGTTGCCTCATATATATCTCTTCCTCCAAGTCCCCATGAAGGAATGCCGTCTTCACATCCATCTGCTCTACCTCAAGATTATATGCTGCTGCCAGAGATAGAACAAATCTGATTGAACTCATTTTCGCCACGAGAGAAAAAATCTCATCATAGTCGACTCCCTCAACCTGAGAGTACCCTTTAGCTACCAACCTCGCCTTGTACTTCTCTATAGACCCATCCGGTTTCAGCTTTCGCTTGAACACCCATTTGCAACCAATTGCCTTTCTATCCTTAGGCAATTTACACAAACTCCATGTTTCATTCTTATCCAGTGACTGCATCTCATCTGCCATAGCAAGCTCCCACTGATTTGCAACATCCATAGACCTTGCATCTTTTACAGAACTAGGTTCTTCTCCGATGATGCTCAAAGCATGAAACGAACTCAGAACACTAAGAGAGTATCTCAAAGGTGCTCTTTTTTCTCGTGTCGATCTCCTGAGAACTGGTATGGTAATACCAATATCTGGGTCTTCATCTGAATCTGCATCTTCAACTTCATTAACCGAGTCCTCTTGATCCGGTTCTATAACAGACTCAACTGAAGTATCTTGTGCATCCACCTCTGAAGTTTCAGAATCAGAATCTTCTTCAAGCACTACCACTTTCTTAGGTTCATCACCTTTTTGAACTTCAACTTGGGAACGTGATTCACGGAAAACAACATCCCTGCTGTAAATAATAGTCCTTGACTTTGGATTCCACAGTTTGTAGCCCTTGATCCCTTCCTTGTATCCGATAAATATGTTCTTTTCAGATTTACTATCAAGCTTACCCCGCTTTTCCTTGGGTATATGAACATATGCGTCACATCCGAACACCCGAACGTGAGACAAATTTGGCTTCTTCCCAAACATTGCCTCATAAGGTGTCTGATCCTTCACTGATGAGGTCGGTGAGCGGTTCTTCAGGTAGTTTGCTGTGGCTACAGCTTCTGCCCAGAATTCTTGCCCCAATTCAGCCCAACTCAGCATACATCTGGCCTTCTCTATGAGTGACCGATTTAACCTTTCAGCTACTCCATTCTGCTCAGGTGTATATGGAGTTGTCTTCTGCCTAGCAATACCATTGTCCACGCAGAAATGCTCAAACTTATCTGAACAAAATTTACCTCCATTATCTGTACGAAGACCTTGATCTTGCAGCTCAATTGATTTTCCACCAAAACTTTAAATTCTCGAAACTTATCGAATACATCTGATTTATTCTTGATAAAATAAATCCAACTGTATCTCGAAAAATCATCTATAAAAGAAACATAGTACCTGGACCCTCCAATAGATGGAGTCGGAGTTGGTCCAAAGACATCACTATGAATCAGTTCGAGAATCTTCGTTGCTCTTGAACCTGTGTGTTGAAAACTGACTCGGTTCTGTTTTCCATGGAGGCAATGTTCACAGAACCCGAAGCCCACAGAACAATCCGGAACTCCTTCTACCATCTGACTTGATGCTATAGTGGAGAGTCCTTTTTCACTGATATGGCCTAATCTCCGATGCCACAACATAGATTTGCTGTCTTCATCTTCTTTGGCCTCTTCAGAAATAAATCCGCAGCCCACAGATATTGTCTCTCCGAGCAACTTGTACAACGTGCCATAGCGAACCCCTCGTGCAATTACAATCGACCCTCTGATCATCTTGCACGAATCCTTATCGCAACTGAATATAACACCCGAGTCAGCCATTGTACCAACAAATAATAAACTCCTGCTCATAAGTGGTATATGCATCACATCTGGTAGAGTCTTCACCGTGCCATCATTCATCCTCAACTTCACCCTGCCACGTCCAACAATCTGAACCGCAGTGTCATCTCCGAGCATGACATCCCCACCATTATACTCCTCATATTCACAGAACCAGTGTTTATGAGGCGTCATGTGGTACGAAGCACCAGTGTCGATAAGCCAGACATCTTTATCTGACTGTGCCGTACATGCAGAAGCCACATACATATCTCCTGCCTCAGCCTCCTTTTTGTCCGAGGTTGACTCAGCTTCTTTCTTATGAACCGGCTTGTTTTTGCAATCTCGCTTCAGATGGCCCCACTCTTGACATCTCCAGCATTGCACCTTCTTATCCTTACTCTTCGAACGCCCACGAGATTTGGATCTCCCTCTCTGATTTTGATTCCTTTTTGGTTGCCTTCCTCTGGCCGCCAGCGCCTCTTTACCAGAACTTGCTGATCCCTTTCTCCGTATTTCCTCTGATAACAAGGCAGCACATACACTTTCATACGAAAGTTCTTTATCCCCGCCACCAATCACAACAATCAGATTGTCCCATGAATCCGGCAGCGAACAGAGCAATGTTATTGCCTTATCATCGTCTTGAAACTTAACACCGATTGATACAAGTTGACTGATCACCGTGTTAAAGTTATAAAGATGGGTAGAAAACGAGTCACCCTCCTGCATCCGAAGATTGTACAATTTCTTCCTCAGAAATAACTTGTTAACCAACGACTTACTTTGATATAGGGATTCCAACTTCCTCCACAGATCTCTGGCAGTAGGTTCGCCCATCACATTCGTAAGAATTGAATCCGTGAGACACAGCCGAATCAAACCCTTCGCCTTTCTATCAATCCGATCCCACTCTTCGATCGCCTTTGGATCTGCCTGACTGGAGGAGGCCTCGTCCGTGACCTTCGCCGCCTCCATGCCTGGTCTCTCCTTCTCGATTGCCGTCCAAAGATCTCGATCACAAAGGAGATCCTCCATCTTCATCTTCCAGAGATCAAACCGTGTTCCATCAAATTTTTCTATCTCGATTCGCGATCCTCCTGACATCTCGAATAAACCCTAATTCCTCGAACAACCTGTGCTCTGATACCAATTGATGGGAAAATCCGAGAACAAGGAGAGAAGATCGCAGAGAGATTGCAGAAAAATAGAGGAGACACACGAAATTTACCCAGGTTCACCCTTGAGATGAGGGCTACGTCCTGCAAAGAGGTTCCACTATATGTTTAGGTTTACAGCCACCACACCAAATTACATCAGAAATTAGGCTATTAATAGCCTCTCCAAACCGGGTTTAAAACCCAAACAAACAGAGAAAAAACCTAATCCGAACCACACGGACCGGCGAGCGGGACCGCCGTCGGGGGGCGGGGCCCCCCGAACCCCGCCTTTCGTTCGTACGCCAATAATACTGTTAATTGGATAATACTCAGATTCCCCTAAGCTCACGTGGGCGAACCCGGTGTGAGAAACAAGGGGCCCTGAAGTATTCACCAACTCTAACATTCTCTCACTTGGTGGATACTTCACACCAATGAGAGCCTTGCCAGCAATATTCTTCTTCAATCCGACAGCAGTAGAGCACCACTCAAACTTTACACCTGTAACTTCTTTAGTCAGAAAATCAGAACTATTCTCTGTTGTATCAACCTTTTCAAGCTGAACCTCTTTCTTTTCCACCTTTTCCCGAATAAAGTGGTATTGGATGTCAATATGCTTTGTGCGTGAGTGAAATGCGGGATTCTTAGCTAACTGAATAGCACCTTGATTATCACATCTCACCTCTATAGCACCTTGCTCAAATCCGAGCTCTAAGCACAACCGTCGTAGCCATATGGCCTCTTTTGCAGCATGAGTAAGAGCCATATATTCTGCTTCTATAGAAGAAAGTGCTACCACGCTTTGTCTCTTGCTCATCCAACTTAGTGCAGCCCCAAATAATGTAAAAACATATCCGCTAGTGGATCGTCTACTATCAATGTCTCCACCCCAATCAGCATCTACATGGCCCACAATATCAAGCATCTTTCCTTTCCTTGTACCTTCAAAACACAACGAAAAATTTGAAGTTCCACGAAGGTACCTGAAAACTCTCTTGATAGCATTCCAATGTTCCCTGCCTAGGTTAGACATATATCGACTCAAGACTCCCACTGCTTGGGCTATATATGGACGCGTGCACACCATGGCATACATCAACCTGCCCACTGCACTTGCATATGGCACACGATCCATCTCTTCAGCTTCTTCATCCGTCTTCGGGCATTGCTCTGCAGAAAGTTTGGTTCCTAGAGACATAGGAGTACCCACTGGCTTGCAGTCCGACATGTTAAATTTCTTCAACACTTCTTTTATGTACTTCTCCTGTCCTAGCCACAACTTTCGCTTCTGACGATCCCTTCTAATCTGCATACCCAAAATAAAATTCGTTGGCCCTAAGTCTTTCATCTCAAACTTCTTGGCCAACAAACCCTTCACTGAATTCACCATCTTCATACTGTTTCCAATCAGCAACATGTCATCCACATACAATGTAAGAATGACAAACTGATCTCCAACTATTTTCACATAAACACAATGGTCTGAATCTGAACGTACAAACTTGAGTTCGAGCATGTACGTATCAAACTTCTGGTACCACATCCTTGGCGACTGCTTCAATCCATACAAAGACTTCTTCAATTTGCACACCAGCTTTTCTTTACCTTGAACTTCAAAGCCTTCTAGTTGCCTCATATATATCTCTTCCTCCAAGTCCCCATGAAGGAATGCCGTCTTCACATCCATCTGCTCTACCTCAAGATTATATGCTGCTGCCAGAGATAGAACAAATCTGATTGAACTCATTTTCGCCACGGGAGAAAAAATCTCATCATAGTCGACTCCCTCAACCTGAGAGTACCCTTTAGCTACCAGCCTCGCCTTGTACTTCTCTATAGACCCATCCGGTTTCAGCTTTCGCTTGAACACCCATTTGCAACCAATTGCCTTTCTATCCTTAGGCAATTTACACAAACTCCATGTTTCATTCTTATCCAGTGACTGCATCTCATCTGCCATAGCAAGCTCCCACTGATTTGCATCATCCATAGACCTTGCATCTTTTACAGAACTAGGTTCTTCTCCGATGATGCTCAAAGCATGAAACGAACTCAGAGCACTAAGAGAGTATCTCAAAGGTGCTCTTTTTTCTCGTGTCGATCTCCTGAGAACTGGTATGGTAATACCAATATCTGGGTCTTCATCTGAATCTGCATCTTCAACTTCATTAACCGAGTCCTCTTGATCCGGTTCTATAACAGACTCAACTGAAGTATCTTGTGCATCCACCTCTGAAGTTTCAGAATCAGAATCTTCTTCAAGCACTACCACTTTCTTAGGTTCATCACCTTTTTGAACTTCAACTTGGGAACGTGATTCACGGAAAACAACATCCCTGCTGTAAATAATAGTCCTTGACTTTGGATTCCACAGTTTGTAGCCCTTGATCCCTTCCTTGTATCCGATAAATATGTTCTTTTCAGATTTACTATCAAGCTTACCCCGCTTTTCCTTGGGTATATGAACATATGCGTCACATCCGAACACCCGAACGTGAGACAAATTTGGCTTCTTCCCAAACATTGCCTCATAAGGTGTCTGATCCTTCACTGATGAGGTCGGTGAGCGGTTCTTCAGGTAGTTTGCTGTGGCTACAGCTTCTGCCCAGAATTCTTGCCCCAATTCAGCCCAACTCAGCATACATCTGGCCTTCTCTATGAGTGACCGATTTAACCTTTCAGCTACTCCATTCTGCTCAGGTGTATATGGAGTTGTCTTCTGCCTAGCAATACCATTGTCCACGCAGAAATGCTCAAACTTATCTGAACAAAATTCACCTCCATTATCTGTACGAAGGACCTTGATCTTGCAGCTCAATTGATTTTCCACCAAAACTTTAAATTCTCGAAACTTATCGAATACATCTGATTTATTCTTGATAAAATAAATCCAACTGTATCTCGAAAAATCATCTATAAAAGAAACATAGTACCTGGACCCTCCAATAGATGGAGTCGGAGTTGGTCCAAAGACATCACTATGAATCAGTTCGAGAATCTTCGTTGCTCTTGAACTTGTGTGTTGAAAACTGACTCGGTTCTGTTTTCCATAGAGGCAATGTTCACAGAACCCGAAGCCCACAGAACAATCCGGAACTCCTTCTACCATCTGACTTGATGCTATAGTGGAGAGTCCTTTTTCACTGATATGGCCTAATCTCCGATGCCACAACATAGATTTGCTGTCTTCATCTTCTTTGGCCTCTTCAGAAATAAATCCGCAGCCCACAGATATTGTCTCTCCGAGCAACTTGTACAACGTGCCATAGCGAACCCCTCGTGCAATTACAATCGACCCTCTGATCATCTTGCACGAATCCTTATCGCAACTGAATATAACACCCGAGTCAGCCATTGTACCAACAGATAATAAACTCCTGCTCATAAGTGGTATATGCATCACATCTGGTAGAGTCTTCACCGTGCCATCATTCATCCTCAACTTCACCCTGCCACGTCCAACAATCTGAACCGCAGTGTCATCTCCGAGCATGACATCCCCACCATTATACTCCTCATATTCACAGAACCAGTGTTTATGAGGCGTCATGTGGTACGAAGCACCAGTGTCGATAAGCCAGACATCTTTATCTGACTGTGCCGTACATGCAGAAGCCACATACATATCTCCTGCCTCAGCCTCCTTTTTGTCCGAGGTTGACTCAGCTTCTTTCTTATGAACCGGCTTGTTTTTGCAATCTCGCTTCAGATGGCCCCACTCTTGACATCTCCAGCATTGCACCTTCTTATCCTTACTCTTCGAACGCCCACGAGATTTGGATCTCCCTCTCTGATTTTGATTCCTTTTTGGTTGCCTTCCTCTGGCCGCCAGCGCCTCTTTACCAGAACTTGCTGATCCCTTTCTCCGTATTTCCTCTGATAACAAGGCAGCACATACACTTTCATACGAAAGTTCTTTATCCCCGCCACCAATCACAACAATCAGATTGTCCCATGAATCCGGCAGCGAACAGAGCAATGTTATTGCCTTATCATCGTCTTGAAACTTAACACCGATTGATACAAGTTGACTGATCACCGTGTTAAAGTTATAAAGATGGGTAGAAAACGAGTCACCCTCCTGCATCCGAAGATTGTACAATTTCTTCCTCAGAAATAACTTGTTAACCAACGACTTACTTTGATATAGGGATTCCAACTTCCTCCACAGATCTCTGGCAGTAGGTTCGCCCATCACATTCGTAAGAATTGAATCCGTGAGACACAGCCGAATCAAACCCTTCGCCTTTCTATCAATCCGATCCCACTCTTCGATCGCCTTTGGATCTGCCTGACTGGAGGAGGCCTCGTCCGTGACCTTCGCCACCTCCATGCCTGGTCTCTCCTTCTCGATTGCCGTCCAAAGATCTCGATCACAAAGGAGATCCTCCATCTTCATCTTCCAGAGATCAAACCGTGTTCCATCAAATTTTTCTATCTCGATTCGCGATCCTCCTGACATCTCGAATAAACCCTAATTCCTCGAACAACCTGTGCTCTGATACCAATTGATGGGAAAATCCGAGAACAAGGAGAGAAGATCGCAGAGAGATTGCAGAAAAATAGAGGAGACACACGAAATTTACCCAGGTTCACCCTTGAGATGAGGGCTACGTCCTGCAAAGAGGTTCCACTATATGTTTAGGTTTACAGCCGCCACACCAAATTACATCAGAAATTAGGCTATTAATAGCCTCTCCAAACCGGGTTTAAAACCCAAACAAACAGAGAAAAAACCTAATCCGAACCACACGGACCGGCGAGCGGGACCGCCGTCGGGGGACGGGGCCCCCCGAACCCCCCCTTTCGTTCGTACGCCAACAATACTGTTAATTGGGTAATACTCATATTCCCCTAAGCTCACGTGGGCGAACCCGGTGTGAGAAACAAGGGGCCCTGAAGTATTCACCAACTCTAACAGGTTAAAAAGTTAGAGGGACTGAAACACGTCTTTTTCTTAAGTTTCGCACGCTAACACGGACCATGTAAATGATGGGATGAATGGTTCTATGCTCCAGCAACATGACTCGCATGGACAAGATGACTATTGTCGTGATGTGGTAGCTAGGCATGCGTATACCATATGTGACAAGGCACATGGTTGCCTTGATGTTTGAATAAATTTTTCGGACATTACAATATATTTCAACCTTCTACCATGGTCATACTTAAAGAACACAACCTTCATTTTGATCTAAATGAAACTTCATCGCGCAATTGTGATGTGAAAATACGATCACGCGTGTGATCAGAGAGGATGACAGGGACCATGTTTAAACAACATGGCCAGTGTTCTACCCGTGCCCAACCATTTTTTCTTATTTTATTCGTATAAAAATCCGCTCTCCCCTTCATTTTCTTGATTCCCCTCCTCTCTCAATATTCTCTATCTCTTTGAATATCCCATTCATTCATAATACTCATTCGTCCCTCTTGTCACTATAGAATTTGATTAATATATTCATTAATAAATTAATTTATATGAATGAGTACTTATATATGATTTTTATCATATCATCAAAATATTGTTTATTATTTTTATTTGTGCTAACTACTACAACAACAATAATTTTATATACACTTGTACAATATATATATGGAATTTCTAATAGAATTTTGGTTCACTACGATGTGCTTATAGAGAATTAGAATAACCTCCATTAGTGCATTACCACTAATATAGGGTGTACCATAGATATGGTGTGCATTTTATAAATGGATTGATTTAATATATATGGTGGTTATTCTAATTGTTCACCTTATGCACACCATATCTATGGTACACCCTATATTAGTGGTAATGCACTAATGGAGGTTATTCTAATTCTCTATAAGCACATCGTAGTGAATCATTCGAATGTGTGGAAGCTACGATGCCATTAACTGATTGTCTAATTATTCTAACTACCTATGATAATTA
The DNA here is from genome assembly GCA_030549335.1 of Pontederia crassipes. NCBI lineage: Eukaryota > Viridiplantae > Streptophyta > Magnoliopsida > Commelinales > Pontederiaceae > Pontederia > Pontederia crassipes. The sequence goes on along the minus strand of JAUKPH010000022.1, from coordinate 4,349,324 downwards.
TCTTGTAATTCCTAATATTAATATTTTCTCAAGTCTTGCAGATTCTGAAAGAGATGATACAACATATCGGGTTGAGTTGGATTGAGTCCAACCATCCAAAGAGGAGTGAACCCAATCTGACCTCATCAAAATTGGTCAGGCCAAATTTAGAATTGGGTTAGGTCAAACTCAGTCCCCGAACACTACTTAGTAATAAGTCAAAAAAATAAGAATGACAAACTTGACTAGCGAAGTATGAAATTATTTTGAAAAATTATAGATGAAAATTATGAAAAAAGCTATTTGCAAAATTTACAAAGATGCCTATACTTTTTAAGGCACCAACAATTTAAAATGGCAGTTAGAATCACATACTATAACATTTAGGAAATATTTTTTAGCCGATCAACTACCTAATCAAACTCAACTAGTTGCACTTGATAATAGCACTGCCATTAAATCTTTATTTATTTATAATCAAGAACATATGCATAAATATTTAGCAAGATATGTTATAGATGAAAAATGACATATATAATTTTTGATGATAAAAAGTTCTTATATTATCAACAAAATTAGTTACAACTTCCTTTTAGAAAATGTTAGCAGAAAACTATTAAAGAAAATTGAATTAAAATATATCATAAAAAGAAAATGAAATAAATTGATTATTTTTTAGATTTTAAATTCATATTTAATTTGGCTAATGATATATGGATTTCTTTAAATGGTGTTGATTTTGTATATGTGTTCATTGGATTGATATAAATTGGGTGGTGCAAAAATGAATTATTGCATTTAAACAAATAGAGCACCTTAATAATAGTTCGCAAATTGCAAAGATTATAAAAAATGTAATTAATGAATATGGTCTTATATGTTTTAGACTGATAATGCAATTGTTAATAGTTTCTCTACATAAATTTTAATTCAAAAATTAAATCTTCTTTTAAATGGACATCTTTTTCATTAAAGATGTGCTTGTCATATTATTAATTTATATGTTAAAAAATAATTAAAGTGATTGATAGAGAACCTAAATGTAACATCCCGAAATTTCATCTCCAAATGTCAAGGGCAATTAGGTCATTCAGTTATGTTATCCCATTCGCCATCACATAATCATAATAAATATATGATTTTCATCTATTGTAGCTAAAACATAAAATAGTAATTTAAAATAGGATAAAAGTTTTAATTAAATGCAGAAAACTTAAAAAACATCAAAGTATTGTTATAGAATTTAAAGTACCACCAATGACGATTAAAACATCTTAAAAATATAATCAAATGTCATCATAGGAAACATTTTTAAAACTCATAGTCTAACAGACTCAATGACACTTGACTTTAGGACTCATAAACTAGTATGCAATCTTTTTTATTATGAGTTGAGCTGCCATCATCCATACTTTAGTTATTTGCACGGATCTAGAGTACAAAATTTTTCAGTTAGAGTATGTAAAAATCATACATGCGATGATATCCTATCACATGATTATACTACATGTGATGCATCCTCATCATAATAATGATAAGATATGAACATGCATGTCATGAACTATCTCATAAACCTTACATGACATTACATCATACTTACATTCATTCTTCATATAACATTCATGAACATAAACATAATGTCATGCCTACTTAACTTCATATCCTTATCATGAAGTAGAAACATACACTCATATCATTCATAATAATCATGACTTAACATTTCATTTTTCATTGTCATATACATTCTAGGAGTTCCTTATAACTCTTTGATCCTTATTTACTTCTTGACTTCTTTCATACTTTACATTTTCTCAGAGTTGCTTTATAACCCATTGAATTTTCTTTCATTCTTCTTTCTTTATTATGTGATCCTTCACGTGTCATCTTCATCCTTCATCTTTATTACATAATACCATCTTGAATTTGATTTCATATCATAAGTTATATACGTAGGAATACACATCATAATAGTGAGAGAGTTTAGTCCTAATCATCTTTAGAAATACATACACTTTATGATGAGAGACATTGTTCCTTAAAAAGTACATACACAAATGTAGGACTTCACTTCTCAGGCTTAGGTCCCCTTAAAGTACATACATAAGTGTAGGACTTTACTTTCTTTTTTTACTTCATCATTATTTTAATTTTCTTTATTATAAAATACTTTGAAGTTAAACTTACTTTCATTCTTATTTTATCATATGATATCTTTCATCTTTACATTGAAAAATCTCAAACATCTTTCAAGAGATGACATTATTTTCCAAGAAGTCCTAATCACCACAAGGTGGAAGGCATTTACTTCTTAACATTAATGAGTACCTAGATATTTTCTTTAACTTTATACTTTATTAGGGTCATTAGTACATCGATCATTCACATCAATCATTAATCTTTTAGCCTAATTATGTCCAAGTATATATTTCTTGTATCTATGTTCATATACAATTAACCATCATCAATACATACTATTCATGCTTTAAAAATAAATTTTAGAATACCATATAGGTCCATATCAATCAGTCACGACCATGACAGGGGTGTCGCGTCCATGACACAAATTTGAGTATAACCCCCTTTTAGTCACGATCGTGACTTAGGTGTCGCCCCCGTGACAGAGTCTTGGGTAAATTTCCCTTTCGGTCACGGTCATGACAGAGTCATCACGGCCGTGACAGAAACCGAGTTTGGTTCATCATCCTCTCATTCATGGGCGTGCTAGTAGGGTCACGGTTGTGCTTGGCCGGTCACGACCATGACTGTTATCATGGTCGTGACAAAAAGCTTGTTCCTTGTCGTCTTCCAATCCTTGCCTTCACGGGCATGACAAGAGTCATCATGGATATGACACGGTTCGCAATTCTTTCATTCTAACCCGTTTTTTCATGAGTTTTGATGCAAAATAGTGGAGAAATCCATATAAAACATTCTAAAACATTTAAATATGATTCCTATGCATTTAGGCATGATTAATAATAAGTCATCATAAAATAGATCATAACATTACAATCATTCATTTATATTAATTTAGGGTTCTTCCCCTAAAACATATAAGAACATAAGAACCCTAATAATATAAATCTAAACATAGATCTCATCTGAGTTTTCTTGGGTCTAATAAACTATAATGCAGCCCTCAATCAATCCCTAATAGGAGCAAGGTGCCCTATTGCTCTCAATCTAATCAAAACATCGTCATTGAGAGGAGAGAGAGGGTCCCCTTTACATAGCTAGAGTCTTGTTCTCCCTGAACATAGATCCCTTTTCTCTTGTCCATGTCTCATTTCTCTTTGTCCTCCTATTTCTTCTTCCTCTAGAGTTGCAACCGTCACATGGGGGAGAAGAGAAGAATAAGAAAATACGAGGAGAGGGTTTGTTTGGGGATTTTTTTATAGCCTAACTTAGGGTTTTAGTCAAAAGGACCAAATAAATTTTGGCCCAAAAATTGAGGTTGCTACATTAAAACTCTTACAACAATAATTATAAATTAACGTCACTCAAGACTTATAAGAAAACAATTATGAAATTTGTCACATTAAAATATCATGTATAGAAAATTGAACACTCAATACTTATATAAGGTCTATTGCTAAGGTGAGTTGTTCCAAGTCTTCTATAATGTTAGTTTAGGATTGTCCGTCATTTATTCCTCACTTCACATTTAATAATTAAACAACTTTATAAAATGACAAGTTTATTTAATGAAAAATGTGAATTATCAGTTTTTTTGAAATAATTTATTTGATGGAGTCAAAAATTTTACAATATTAGAATAATTTACATCTCATAGAAATTTTAGTAATGATGATGGATAGATCCAAGCGATGTTGTCATAAATAGCACATGAAAGAAATTAAAAAATGATTTCCTTAAACATTAATAAAAAATCATCCTGAATTAGAATCGATGATTTCATTAATTCATATTATAAAAATATCATAGAGAGCCAACATCATTATCACGTCCACCAGTAACACCTAAATCTTTCAATAATAAATTAGTTTGTAGAATCATGTCTTTTATTTGGGAGGGCAGATCAAGAAACTCACATGAATGTTCCTTCAATTTAGCTACTTGTTCCTACAATTAATAAAATTTGGGACTTAAACATGACTAGGTACCCCTTCGCCTAGTCGCCGCACAAGGTCCTATATATGAGAATGACCCTATGGTGTTAGAGCAATGTATCTTGCTCGGATCCATCCGACGATGATCCGCTTGTGTTGCTTCCGCGCGCAAACTCCACTACGCATAGGTGCACTTGTGTCATGGTCCTTGATCATTGACGTCAATGACGAATACTTGGCAAACTTCATCGTCATACACCTAGTCTTACCCCGCAACAAGTTTCTCATGCGCTCGTGTCGCGCCAAAGAACACCCATCATGCACTATCATGACGGTTGATCGTCCTGCCTAATCGGAATGGTCATGTGTCATTCACTCGTGCAAATCACTACTCCACATGTATAGTCATGAATCCTAAAGTGATGTGTTGCATCAAGAAGAGTGTCCTCATGCCCATCCATGATGATCTTGTGTCATTCATACCACGTGATTGCATTACATGCCTAACCGTGTAACTCAAAGTTCCTATATCACATTCAGAGACTATCGTCATGACCCTCCATGGCAATCTCACATTGCTCAACATTCCATGACATCGCATGGCATGCCAAGACATGCAATGTGAAGCATCCAATCACTCCATGGTAAAAGTTGACCCAATGTCAAGCATCAAGGTTCAACGCTCCTTTCGACTATAGATCATCATTCACAAGCATCTTGTCATGTCGTCAGCCTAGCCTGCCACGTCAAGATGACTTCCATAAATGGGGCAAAATGTCGACCTCTTGCAAATACTTTAAAATGAGTTGTCAGTCTAGCCTGCCTCGCCAAGTGTCCTCCTGCAAACGACATAATGTCACCCGCCGAGAGCTGGAACGAGTTTGCTACATGCCAACACACCGACGCCTCAACTTCAATGATCAATTTAACAAATGGTTTGAGCGTCAAGAATTTGGAGAACCTTTTGCAATGATGCTTTCAATTGTTTCACCCCCAACCAAAGGAAGGCTTGCCTTTCCTCTCAGCAATGCCTTGAACAATCGAAGCGGCCTCCAAAGGTCAAAGTCCAATGCTTGAAACACAAGTCTTGACAGTGTCCTTTCAAATGGAGATGGAGGTGAAGTTAGAAACTCTCACCATGAGTTCTCCAACATCAATCTGCTTGCCATCAAGCGAAGCATCTTCATGAGCATCCCCATGGATCGGTGAAGACCCAGAACATCTAATCTTTCACGAGATTCAGTCGTCCGATGGACAAGTATAAAGCATGACAATATCACTTTGTCTGAACCCAGTAGATGGGCGAGTGTCAAAGGTGCATAATTTTTGTTGACGAGCACAATGACATTGTCCCGTCCATGCCCAAAGGTATTATCGAAGCTTCAAAAGAGGTCATAAGATCGGAAGAAGTGTATCCTAGGAAATCCCTCGACAATCAGGCCCGCAATAGCAAGATTGAGTGAAGTCCACAACGAACGTGGAAAGACTCCTGCTCAGTAGCGACTCGAAGCAAACAAGTTTCATGATGTCCAATCGAAGAACTCTTCTTTGCCTTGAACTATCAAAATTCAAATGACCACCAATGGTAAGGTGACCCTATACTTTGCATTGGATGAATGGATGACTCCATGTCGAAACCATTTGCAACATGAAGACATTGAATCAAGTCATGCTTGTCAAATGACAAGACTCTCATCGCTCTCTTGCCACAATCCTGACACAACTTTTTCGAGCTACTCACGAAGTCATCCATGAGTTGTTCCTCCATAAGAAGTCGAATCAATCGAATTGACAGTGCGCAAGTCTAGAGAAGCTGAAGCCGATAGAGAGATAATTGCTTGTTGAAGTCAAATTGCTCACATTGCGGACTACATTGGCGCTGCACAATTAATGACCCCAAATTGGACGAATGATTAGTAAGCGAATTAGGTTTGAGGAAGGCTTATCAGTGAGTCCCAAAATGGCGCAGACATTCCTGGCATTGTATGATGCTGACGAAGTAGAAGTCAAGGCAAAGAGGACGAACTCCAACTGGATAAACGAAGTCAACTGAAGATGAAGACCTCGAAGAAGTTCGGACAATGGTGTTGAGGACGTCACTGACTTTGGTGTGTGAGAATATCATAGGGCATTTTTCCCTGACACGACACGAAAAGCCTTACGGCGCCAATGCCACTTAGCTTGCGTCCGCTCAATGTCGTACAAGGAATACATGCAATCGTCCCATACTACATAGTCTTACGGAGTACTAAGTTATCCGTCTTTGTGACACAATCTTGTAAGGTCATCTTTATAAATGATCAAGTTACTCGTAATACTTTAGTCTTTTACTTTTTCACTTTTGTACTTAGACTTAGCTAAGACTTGGACAAGGATAATTTTGTAATATTAGGGACAAGTAAAATGGCACCCTCGGAGTCTATTCTGAATTATGTTCTCCATATCATATGTCATCAACCCAATTCTCTCACTTACACTATATTAAGGAAGAGTCCACAAGTACCTTCTCAAACCCATATATACAAACTTCCTAATTCTAGTGTCTAGCCTTGAGCGTGGGATGACAATCCACATCGTTGACCTACCTTCTCGGTGCTCCGTGATTCTTCGAATAATCATTCGGATGTCAAGCGCTCAAACGTCTGCATTATTGTCTCAACATGCTAATGTCACTGTCTCATCATGATGACTCGTTGAATACTCTCGTGCCCGTTATTAAAAATTTATAAGAATGACTCTCGTCAAGTCGTTTCGACTACTTAGATGCCCCTTAGTCTCATGATTGCACGAGATCTTATTTTTTAGAATGATCCGTGTCCCAGTCGTGTCATTTAAAGTTCTCAATTCACTTTAAATTTGTTGAGAAATCAAATGACAAGACAGATTGTATGCTTATTGCCTCAGAAAGTAGATTTATGATCCATTAGCGAGTGGTCGATTTCCAACATTAAAGTCGTCAATCAGATTCGTCGGCCATTTAAGTAATTAGATAGTTGGCACCCCCTTCTATAAATCTATATATATATATATATATATATCATAAATCTACTTTCTGAGGCAATAAGCATACAATCTGTCTTGTCATTTGAGTGGACTTGTAAAATTGTTCAGATTTCCCGTCGTTTCTTCCATGGACGTTAAGGAATGTGGCCTGAGTCAAATATGAATCTTTTTTATTTGACAATTAAAAAGAGGGGCATTGTGTTCCTGATTTAGAAAAGGGAGACAATCCCAAAGCATTGATCTACAGTAACTTGAATGCTAAGACTGTACATTTGAGGAGTCAAATGTTTAATAAAGGATAGGATTAGTTCTTTAAATCTTAATTAAATTATTACGAGCATCTAATTTCAAAATATAAACATATCTTATAATATCCTTAAATTTTATCACATTTGTTTACTTTAGTCTTCTCATATACTTCTATTAACTTTTTTTATTATTTTTACTGTTTTTTACTTATGAAAAGTCTAAAGTCTCTTCCTCGTGTAATAATTAAAATATATGTACTACTTTTTAGTGTTTAAAAAATAAACTAAATAATAATAAAAAATATAAAAAGGTCGAAGACAAAGTTTATTTTTTAGTTTTTATATTATTATATTATTTTTAAATATTAAAAACTAGCACATATATTTTGATAATTATTTGTAGAGGACTCTTTAGTGTTTTCACAAATGAAGAAAAGGTAAAATAACATAAAAGTTAACAAAATCAAACAAAAACACTAAAGTAAAAAAAAAATCAGCAAAATGTAAGAATATCGAAAGGTAAGTTTATATTTTGGCGTTAGTTGCAAAAAATCGTGATGCATTAGGAGAGATTTAAGGAACAATCCTAAGAAATATTGATACACATCGAAGAGATCCAAGTTAGGGTATTCCATGAGTGACCTTGCATTCATGGATTTCTAACTGCATTTTTTTTATAGGGAAATATTAAGACTCATACAAAAATTATGTCTTGACCATATTTGAAAGTTAAATATCCACGTGAGATTAGGATTTGATACTCAAGGATAAGGGGAATATCATCGAATTAGTCAGAGTCAAAGTTGTCAAGAACTCAATATAAATCTTAAAATTTTATGATTTTTAGTACCCTTTACTGATCTCGATCTTATCTTCATATTTAATATGTAAGACCTTAATATGATCTTAATTTTGATCACACGATCTTACAATCTTATCTGATTATATTCGATCTCGTGTGATTAGTATAATCATTTAAATATAAAAAATACTTTTATGATAATAAAAATTAATTTAGATAAAGTTTAATATATTTTATTTATTTTTAATATGCTTTGATGTAATTTGTCTTAAGATCCAATAAAAATGACTTAATGAGGTCTTATGATTTAAGTGTGACAAATTTATCAAAAAAATATTTATTAGATATTTATTCATTTATTTATCAATAAGTAAGATCTTATGATTTTTTATTTGATCTTATGATTTTTGATTTTATGGCCCTCTTTCGATCTTATATAAGATCATGATATTGACAATCTTGAACAAAGTACTAGTACGCACCCAATTGGTTGAATAAACTAGACACAAAGAACTTGCCAATGACAATTGTAGACTCTATAGATCCTCCCCTACTTGACTCCCGGGTGCTGAGTTAAGTCCATTGGTGATCCATTAGTGATCTACTTGATCCGATCGGGTCACCTCAATACAACCACCTCCACATTCACACTCACGACCTCTACCGCATCAGGCCGCTGAACATGTCGTAGGATGCATCTATAACACATAACAATACATTTCAATAAAAACAATTTGAATCATAAAATAAAATAAAAAATATTCTTACTTCACTTATGTGGTGATTGCTTTGGTGGGTGCACATGGACCATACCTATACATAAACTGTATAGTTAGGATATCAAGATAGTCCTAACATTTGAATCTGATACCATAAATGTATCGTCCAGACATTTGATTCTGCCATATGATGAAATCTCCTCTCAATGCGCTACTTTCTTCGGTACTTGTTTGACCCTTTTATTGACTCAGATGATCAATAAGGGGGTGACACATAAGCAGAATACTTTAAAATAAAATATTATAATAATTGAATATGAAAATATGAAGACTAATCAAATAAAATAAACAAGTACATCACATCGTCTGAACATCAATATTAGGCATATAAAAATCCATGCTATAGTATAACTCAATAGGTCCCATACATAGACTCAACATAAACTCTATGGTAAAACATGTCCACACACCACCCGAGTTGAATCGCCGCACACACATCAACCTGGCTCGTAGATATCTTGTGTAACACAAATGGAAGCAAGCTCAACTGTTATCATAAAACTAAGTGTGAATTCATAATTGGTAAGATGATCTATTAGAATATGCAAGAAACAAACATATTAAACAGATAGGAAAATGAAACAAGGGGATCATATAATCATGGGACAATGGTAAACACAATGCATGTCTTGTTCATATTGATTTCATGTCATCTTTAACTTGGAAAGGCATCATTATTCAATTTCATTTCATGTTCATGCTCATAAGAAATAGTCCTTCCATTTATTTTTAACCATTCATTTCATTTCATCTTATCCATGGGTTTGAAGATCCCTTCATTTTTAGGGAGTACCATTACAAATACACAAATGTATAGCTACCTTAACTATGGTCAGTGGGGGATTAGTGTCACGATGCCCCATAAAAGGGGAAGGATGACCTCACATAATGCAGATAACATCCTAAAATAAGGCGGAGTCTCTCACACATGGATGATCAAGAGCGCCTCAAACAAGGTTAGTAACCTCTTATCTAAGTAGGCATTGGTAACCCCCTTTTCTTTCTTAACTATGAACATTACGTGAATCATTCAAGCATGTAGGGAGCAAGGTGGCTCCATATCTTCATATGGCATTATAAGAGGAAGGATAATCATGTGGACAGAGGTTAATCAAATCGTGATTATTAGTTAAGGTCATGTTCATTCTCTTTCCATGAATTCAACGCCCAAAAAGGGAGCAGTCTTCCATTTTGATATGTGTCGATCTCCCGAAAAGGGAGCGATCATCTATTCTGACATGCATCAATCGCCCGAAAAGAATTCGGATGCATGTTCTATAGTTGAGCATCAGTTGTGGTCACATCGCACATTCTAATGGGTAGTCCTTAAGAGTGGTGGACGTCCATTCTGGATTCATCTTTCGATTATTCAAAGGTCAGATATGAAATGAACGTCCGATAAGTCTACGATCGTCCGATATCGCATGAGTAGTTCATTCGGTCGAGAGTTTCAAGCATCTGAAACTCGATCGATCATCCTATGAAATCAAGTCCATGATCCTCGATCGATCGAAGGGGTTCTCAGATCGACCGTCTGATCATATTCTAGTCTCAACATTCCATATTGCTTGCCTGATCTAGGATCGGTCGTCTGATCTTATAGTCATTATTGTCTTCATGTCTCGACATCTTCGAATGGAGCACCCGATCGAGGAAATTCAGATTCTCGATTCATAGATCGATCGCCCGTTTCAAGTTGGTAAAATCGCAAGTCATTGCAGAATCCTTAAATTTTCAATCAGTCTTTCACATCAAATATAGATCCAGACCTAATAATCTTATTCCTAACATAGAACATGATTGGGAAGGCAAAAAAATAACATTTCCGGGTCTGTTCTATCATATACATCACAAGTCAAGATCTTAATCAAGATCCATACTATGTAATATGATCAACATTGTTTAAATCTTCTTCAATTGAATCTAAATTGACAAATGCCATAATCATCTCATGATAAATTATGCACTTTAAATCAACATAAAATCATGTGAGCATAGATCTATATTGCAGAAATCACCATTGCATGTAAGCCGTTCATAATTGAAAATACTATATTATGAGTAAAAATTTCATAACATAACCTTAAAGCATAAGTTATACCCCATCTAGCATAAATCTTAAGCCTAACAAGAATCTTAGAACATGCAAGATTCGTCTGAAAATAACCCCATGATCCAGATCCCGAAAATACACCTTGTTTATCGATTTTTGTTTGTCACTTTGTCGGATCGAGCTCTAGCTCCTTCCCCTTCATCATCCCACGTTCCTTGTGCCTTCATTAGCTGTGGAGGTTGCCCCAATGCCCTCTGATCGAGACAAACAAGAACAAGCACAAGCAAAATGACGTAAAGGGAGAAAATGAGTTGTGAAGAAGAAAGAAAAAGATAGTGAATGTGGCTTTAAAGGGGCATTCACTTAGGGGGTTTGTGTGATTTGAATCCCAAGGATCATGGCTGAGGAGGTTATCAGATCCCCGGAGTTATGAGGGTGTAATGGTCAAAGAGAAAAATCAAATATTTTCTGTCATTGATATCAGATGGAATGTCGATTTGTCATGATATCAGATGCCCATCCTCTAGATCGGGCATCCGAAATCTCACATCAACAAATTTAAAAGTTTTATTTTTTTATAAACATTCCTATGTGTTATATTAATATTTATCTTTACAATAATGTAGCAACTTTCCAAAGGAAGCAAAATCCAAACATTTCCAGAGCACATTCTGAATCAAATGGCACAAAGTGATCACTTAAAGACGCACAACCTATGTACAGATCTTGAAAGTACACCAGAAAACTTCATTTTCCTGTGTTGAGGATGAATGCTTATTTTTCCTCCCTTTTTCCTTGTATACCAGCTTGGTGTACATACATACAATTAGTCTTCAGAAAAAAGAAAAGTAGAGAGTGGAAAAAATAGCAGGTTATATTTTTTTGTTGGTTGGGTAATGGGTATGGTTTGGCGTCCGTGCAGTGAAGACATGATGATGGCTGTGGTTAAGTCAGTTTTTCGCTGTTACTGTTGGGCAGAATTGGTGGTGGAGCAGTCCTGAACACATGCTTCCTGCACCGCTCGTATATGCTGTCATATATGAGATCGAACTGCACCCCTGCTCTCTCCCTGTTCATGATGAAAAGGATGTGATCACCTTCCACAATCTTGTAGTACCTTGATGAAAACAACATAGACAAACAGAAAATGTGTTAGTGATTGATGATTACAGATCACTCAAGCTTCGCACTCAATGATAATGGTGGGATGTTTCTGCTACATTTTCAGCACATTTTTCTAGAACTTAGTTAACGAAGATAAAATTCTTCTGAAACATGAGTAGCGCAAAGCCAGAATTCACAGACTGACACATTGCGTGATCAAAAGCTTTCAAGCAGAGATACGGTTTCAGAAGTTGAGAGACGTACCAAATGCCCGGTCGCATGGGGTAGCACTCCCTGTCGTCCAGGACGAAGTGGCTCGGGTGCTCCATAGGTATGCGAGGATGCGTCATGGAGATGGTGTTTACCGCCCCATCATTGTCTTCCCATTCCTCGTCCCTGTAATCTCACCATTACTGATCAGACTGTACATTGGAGCAAGTGCAGAATCGTACATTCTCACAACTGCACCCAGTCCAAAGATTCACTTACCTATAACCTTTGTACGGTGGCGGCGCGTCAGAAGGGTGCCGCCACTGGCACATCTGCAAGACCCGAAGGAGGAGCAGAGGATGTATCCCCAGGACAGTCGAGGGAACCGTGAAGCCCAAGAGCTTCGTCGTCCGTTTGGTCGCGTAGCTGAAGTAGAACGTGTTCGGAAACGTGCGCAGGGTCGAGTTCAGTCTGAAGGCGCCCTGAATTGTGAGGTTGGGGAGGATCCAATCGCCGGATGCGAACGGACCGGAATTCCCCAACACCGAATCCAGCAGGCCGTGCACGCCCGCCTTCTTCCACCCCATCTCGAAGTGATCAAATCCGAAGGTGTAGTAGTTCTTCAGCCAGGCGATGTCGAGCCACTCGTACACTAGCACGCCCAGACGGCAGAGCTGCAGCAGGCAGATGGACCTCATGGACCTTCCATCTTCTGGCCTGAGAGCAAAAAAAAAAAAAAAAAAAAAAGAGAATATTGGATTTTTTTTCACGTGAATCAGCATTTGAACTGTTGTGCAATCTCAAGGAGCAGGCAACAAGTCCCAGCTTACATCATTCCATCAAAGTAGGTTCTTGTTGTTCCATTGAGGGCGCCGGACAGGGCAGTGACGCTGATCACCCAGTCCTCCGAAGTGTTGTCGTATCCTTCGAAGGCCTGCTCGATTGATGCAACTTAATTATCGACTGTTTAGCAGAAGTTGTGATCCTAAAACTTGTCGATCAGAAATGGTGGGAGAGGAGAACGAACCTTGTCGTGGAGCATCTGCTGCAGAACTCTGATTACTTGTGCTCCTGCGGAGTGGCCAACGAAGTGGGCGGGGTGGTGTTCGTCCCACACAGGGTAATGCCCTGCATTGTATCAAACGCAATCAACGTAGGTTTCAAGCAACTGGACGTGGAGAGGAATGTTTCGTTCTCGTTACCTTGATCATAAACTTTCCCGAAACGGGAATGGCCACTAATGTTGCTGTGCTCTTCTCCAAAGTCCACTTGTCCTCCCTTCAGATAATAGAACAGTTCTCGAGCTCTGAAACCGATGAGAATTGCGAATCAGGTACCATGTCAAAGAACCGCAGACGAATTGTACATCTTAGCGTAAGCACCTGTCATGGACGCTGGTTAAGGAGCCCAAGTCGGGGACGAGGACATGCTCGTCCTTCTTCTCGGCTCCGGCGAAGTACGAGAGCCCTCCGAGCCTCTGCAACAATAAGAAATAAAACATTACGGTTCCCCTTCTACCATTACAGCGCAAGCAGAGATCCCATACTTCAACTCCCCTCCCCAAGAAACGTATCTGAATTGCCACACGCAGCACCTACCCCTTTGCCAAATCCGAAGATTCCATGAACGAGCACTATCGGAGGCACCGAGCCGTCCAGCGGCGTCGCCCTGCCGCTGCCCTCATCCTTCGCCTTCGGCTTCGAGCCTGTGTCGCCATCGCTCGTCTTGAAGCAGTCCACAAGGGCCTGCGAGAGATCCCACGCGACCGCTGTGCTAAATATGTAGAATCCATAGAGCAAGTGTACAACGGAGCTCACCCAGAGCTCCATTAATCCCAGGACTCTCAGAGACAGCCTGACCATGGCTTTCAGCTTTCCTCTGCCGTCAGGCTCCCGTGGAACGGAATTAGAACTCTCCAAAGGCACCTATTTTATTTTCCAGCAAACCAAAGGTGGCGCCTTTAATTAGTTGTTACCAACAGGGATTCTAGAAAGGGGGGGGAGAGATGGCACAAAGCCTTCGGTGCTCCTGGTCCTCTCTGCAGGGGTGTGGGGGGCGTGCGCGGGCTTCTGTTCCGCCGTGAAAGAGAAGAATAAGAAGGAGAGGAGAGAGAAAGGGGTCAAGAAGAGAACAAAGACTTGGCGTCCTGTTCTCGTTTGTTACTAGAGGCGGAGGAGGTGGAGGGTAAAAGCCTAAGAGGGGAGCTGGAGAAGTCTCTGGTTGGACATGTAGTATTTGCCGCAACTCCCACGTTATTCTCATGCATTGAATTCTAATGGGTCCACCTTAGGTGCCAGCCACGCGGACAATCTCTCTCTCTCTCTCTCTCTCTCTCTCTCTCTCTCTCTCTCTCTCTCTCTCTCTCTCTCTCTCCACATTGGTCCTCTACGACTCGCATCTCATACCTTGTAGGAAACAACAACTAACAGACATCGGATGCCGCTGCGGTTTCAGACTTACAGATGCCATGTCGGAGGCCTTGTGTGCGAAATGCTTTCAAGTTTCCAACCCCTTTTAACTTTGTCAAACAATTAAGCAAGAGAGAGAAAGATAATAATATGTACATGATATTTCCTTAATTTCCACACCATAGAATCTTAGTGCCACTCCTCTTTACATATTATATCTTTTATTTTTTATAATATAAAAATGAGAAGATGAAATGTCTCTTCTTCAATAATATAAAAAAAATAATATGATGCATTTTTACTGTTTACTATTGATAAGGCCTTTTTCTTTATTTTTTATAACCTTTTTTACAGTTTATTCATGAAACAATTTATTTAATGTGATGAACATATTTTATTTTTTTGCTGTGACAAATAAATATTTTATTTAAATTGTTTTAACTAAATTTGTCATGTTTATTTGTTTTCATTATTTTTTAAGATATTATTTTCTAAATTAAATTTAGCGAAAGCATAAATTCACTCGTGATAAATTATTTGGCATTCACCCAAAACGAGTGACATTAAGATTTTAGGAGTGGCAGGCACCCTATTTTTTTCTTCCTTTCTAAATTAAATATGTTTCGAGAATATGCTCTTTGCTCTTCGCATTGTTTGGCACCTCGATGTCGGCTCTTCGCCACCTGGGGGCTTCGGATATGAAACTTTGAGTATTCAGAGATGCCCTCGTTATTCCCAACAGGATTACTCGATAAGAAATAACTTCGTCCAAAGCACGCCCCGCCCGTTCCGCTCGCAACAATCCGATTAATTCTCCAGGTAAAAAAACATTAGACATTCCATCTTCTGAAACCAACACTTTTGATGTTATTTGACGTCCCATCGAGAAATAGAACTAACTAATCCTAAGCGTTAATTATTTTACAATGTTATCAAAACCGGATCGAACCGGCCGGTTCAACTGCGAACTAGTTGAAAATTCAGATATTAAAATCGATTTTGGCATTAAATCGGAAAAAATTGATTGAACCGGTCAGTTGAATCGGACCGGTTGAACCGGTTCAACTCGGTTCAATATAAATTTTGAAGAATAAAATTAAAAAAATGATAAAAATAGAAAAGTTAAAAAAGGAAAGGACAAAAGTAAAAAAAGGAGGGAATACAAAATGTCTAAAATTAAATAGGAATTGAAATAAAAAAGTAGGTATTTAAAATTAAATAACATTAAAATGAAAAATTATCAATGGGCATAAATAAAGGAAATAAAAAGGAAAGTGTTAAAGAAAAAGAGAAATAAGAATAATTTTAAGATAATATTTATTAATAGAACGTCTATCATCAATAAATAATAGATATTAAATTAATAATAATCTATTTATATTTATACGTTAATCATTATTAAAAATTTTAATAAATAAAAAATATGTTATATTAACTTTTTAATATTAATAATAAGTTATTAGTACAATATTCATATACTATATCATTTAAGTTATATTATATCTTTATAATTATTATAAATAATATTATTTCAATAAAATTTGATTCAATCTGATCGAATCCGATCAGACCGATCCAATTGCGACCTAACAAGAAGTCCGGTCTAGTCGCCGATCCAGTTTTGAAAATATTGTTATTTTGTATGCGCATTCATAAACATTTTCTATAGTGTTTTCCTTCCATCACATGAATATCCAGGTAAGTTTGAGCAGTTGATTTTTTATTTTTGTCCAAGTGACCAGCATTTAAATCATGCACGTGAGATTTCTTTCAGCTCATTTAATCCAGATTTTTTTATCAGTTTATTATCGTACTAACTAGACGTTGTTCTAATTTGTAATATATTATATAACATGAGTCGTGATCACTTTTGTTAGACGGTCAATGTTAACTTTACCTTTTTTATTATTGATTGTAACAGCCGGACCGAATCAATAGAAAAAAAAAGAAATAAAAATAAATCAGAATTTAATTCTAGTTAGAGTTAGAAACATATCCAACTTAAATAAATAATCAATCTTCCCCTCTTTATATAAACTACCCTCTACCAACACTAAACAAGTTTTTGTCCTAGTCGTCGTCTCCTCACGTGCTCCTATTGTACCCCCCACAACCTGGACCCCAAGATCTCGTCGCCGAACGCCGAAGGGATCATCGGAGACGAGCCAAAGCACTATAACAGCAGACACCCAAGAACATGGATGACCTGCTCTTGAGGTCGGGGAATCTCTAGGGACAGACGGAGAGGGAGAAGAATGAGAGGAAAGAGATCAGGTCGCAGGGGAAAGCGAACAGAAGTAGGTGGATCGTTGGATCAACCTTTGAATCAATTTTAATAATAGATTTGCATATTTAAGGACCCACATAGAGCCCTAGCATCGTCTTCTAGTACCCTTCATCGATCCATGTATTTACTTTATGCATAAGAGGCCGGCGGAATTGCACGAGCAAACGTGTGGTCGCGACCATGATTTCACTAGAATCATAGAACCTAGCTTGGGTTTCAGAGAACCCAACCCAAGTATGACACTCGGGCAAAAACAATGTCGAGCCTGATTCGGGCTCTTCGCTGCCTGGTCCACGCCGTCACCGACTACACATAGGAACCGGAATGAGGACCGGGCTATTGAACCCATTCCGAGTTTTGGCAGAGACATATCGAGTTCAATTCATACTCGGCACGGGTCGGGCCGAGGAATTGCTCACTAAAGAACACCACCCGGGTCTAGACCCAACCTGGCCCAGGTTCTACCGAGGCGTGATAGTGTGATGTGCTTTTATGTTATTATCACTTTAATGATATTCCGTAATAATTGTGACATGTGATTTTATTGATTGATTAATCCATAAGATAATATTGCATTGCATGATAAGAAGTCTCAATCTGGGCGAAGACAAAAACTTAATTAATTAATAAAGATAAAAGTTTGGGTGTCCATGTTACGGATTGACGGGAGCTGCATTGTTTTCATCGCATTGTTCGGACATTGGCTCAGTCTTGTCCCCGTTCACAATTTCTCTCCCTCGTGTGACAAAAAAGGATACCCTCTCCTATAGCGATGATGACTTATCGTGATGTGCACAATCACTAGTCTCATGAAGTGGCACCTCATTGTAATCAAAACGCTCATTAATGACATTGCATAGATGACATTGATCTAGAGCATTGATTCGCCTTTCATGACAGATTGATCTTACTCAGGGCATTGCATTGATCTATTCCATTGATTATGATATAGCATGGCATTGATTGTATTCCCACTGATTCTCCTACCTGTGCTTATTTGTTCTATGCTTATGTATTGTTAATGTTTATCCATTAGTTTATTATTTCCTCTATATTGATCCTGCAAGCAATGATGACAATCAAGGATGAGCTGCGACCGACGACTTTCATGATGGTCCAGTGCACATGTGATGTTGTAATTTCTATTCTGCTGTTTTAGATACTTTGAGTCCATGTTATTAGGCTTCCGTACTATTTTGATCTTCAGTGGTGTCATAGCTATTTTTGAATTATATCAAATATTATTATTTGGATATCCATTTTTATTGCTATTTTATTGTGTTAGTTTGAGTCTTCCATTTTTATTTTATTCGGGTCAAAGAACTGGTGAAAGTCAAGATTTTGGTCAAGATATAGCATTGTTGCTAATGACCCTCATGTTGGATCTTGTCACGTGGCAAGAGACGATTTGGGGCGTTAATGTGGTGTTCTTCCTTAAATAAATTAAGCCAACTGAATCATCTAATTTTGATGGTCAAACAATTTTGCTAGACAATTCATGTAACTTGTTCTTCCATGTGGCCCACTCGTATTCAAAACTATTAACATACCCTACTTTGATGGAGTACTAATAAATAGTGGTTTTAAAATCGACCGGAGCGATTCGTTCAATCGTAAATTAGTCCGATTTCATTTGATAAAAAAATTATTTTTTGTAAAAAACTAAATTGAGACAGGTTGATCGATAAAAAAATCGGGTTGAACTAAAAAATTAGTTCAATATGATTTTTGTCAAAATATTAAAGAAAGCATAAATAAATAGATTTTTTTAAAAAAAAAAAGAAAGTTGACTTTGGTAAAAATGTGTGATAATATGAAATAGAGAAATAATAATAAAATATATTTTAGGGGATGATTCTAGTAAAGTAAATTTAAATTTTAAAAATAAAATGCGAAAACATGGTAATAAAAAATAAACAAAAGAGAAAATTATTATAAAGTTGAAATAATTATAAATAATGATATTGAAAATAAAAAAATATTTTATTCTTGTTTGATTAATTGAAAATGATGATTAGTATGATTTAGTTATATTATGTTTTATCATTTCCATTTTTGTTTGTAGTATATTTTAAGAAATAATAAAAATAATAGTATTTTATTATAAATTCGGTTCAATCTATTAGAACTCTGTTAAATCGATTGCACCTTGACCTAATGGATCCGTCAGTGTCCGATTTTAAAAATATTGCTAATAAACCCTAACTTCTTCCTCAAAACCACATGCATGTAAATTCTGGTGAGTAAGTTGGAGTTGATCATGTGCTCCAAATGCACCCACACTTCCATGGCTTTTTTTCTTCTTGACAAGTTCAATTTATACGTAGACTATCATTACAAGAAAAATGCCTTTTCCGACGGTCCGAGCCGTCACAAATGAGAAAAATCCGTTGAAAATTACACTTTGCGATGAATTTTTCGACGAGAATGAGTCGTAAAAATGCTTGTCGCAAAAATTTCCCATGATTCCAGCCGTGAGAAAAATATTTCCACAGCCGAAGCCGTGGGAACGTTGGAGCCCCATGGCCCGAGCCGTAGGAACTACCCATGGTTCAAACTATGGGAAATGTTCCCACGGCCTGAGCCGTGGAAACTTCCCATGGTTGGAGCCGTGGAAACATTTCCCACTGCCGGCGCCGCAAGAATTTTCCACGGCTCCGACCGTCGCAAATTCATTTTCTAAAATAAAAAAATTTGGTCGTGCACGGTCGGATCTGCCCGCGCGCAGCCGGATGGCCATGCGCAGGCGGAACTAGCCTACACGCGGCCAAATACGGTCGTGCACGGGCAAAACTGGCCTGATACTGTCGTGCGCGTCCAGATCAGCCGACGCACGGCCGAATCCAACCTGCTTAGCCGGGAAGGAGCACGATGGTGAGGAAGAAAGAGGAGAGATGAGAGTGGGAAAGAGGTAGAGAGAGGAGGTGAATATAAAGAAAAGAAAAAAAGAGAGGCGGGAATAAAAAGAGAAGCAGTAAAAGAAAAAAAAGGTGGCAGAATTTTGCGGGATTTTTTACTTTCCGACGATTTAAGCCGCGGGAAATATTTTCATGATTGAAATCGTGGGAAATTTCTATGGTCGAAGTCGTGTAAAAAGTTTTCCATCGTGGAAGCTCCATGAGAAATGGGCCGTGGGAATTTCTCACGATTGGAAACATTTCTCATTGCTCGAGCCATGAAAAAAGTTTCCTACAACTTGAATCGTGAGAAATTCTCACAGAAAATAATTCGTCGAAAAATTCGTCGTAAATTGCAAAGATTTTTCGACTGTGAGAAATTTTTCGTAAAAAAAAGTCTTTTTCTCTTGTAGTGTATGTGAACATTGAGCAGATATTTCTCTTGTAGTGTCTTTTTTGTTTTTGTATGATTATGTCGCCTTCAAATGTCACTTTCAGAAATGAATTTGAGAAACGAAAGATTGGCGCGGAAGATTTAATTTTTATCTTCTTTTTCTTTCTTGAGCTATCAAAGTATAATATTAAAATATAGTAAATTAATAGCACAAGTTGAAAGCAATTCTAGCCGTGCATGCCTTTGAACTGGAATCTTCTGGACAACGAGAGAGGTGGTTGGCTGGTGATGAATTGAAAATTATATATATATATATATATATATATATATATATATATATATATATATATATATCGTATAAAAGAGTGCATAAATATCGTATGCACTCTTTTATATGCAGAAATAAAAGAGTGCATAAATATCGTATACGTAATGTTCTCGGGGAAGTTTTGAAGGAAGAAAAATGATGCAATCCGTCTATTTATTTTAGTCAGTCTTTCTTCGACGTCTGAGAAACGATCCAACTCGTATTAGCGTTAAAAAATATATCATTTACAGGTTAAAAATAGATTCATCATTAAATTAAATTAATTTATTTAGCTATCTCGCATGACATACTTGACGGTGACAAACAAGATTCCCGATAAAAAAATTTTACATTCCAAAAATTTGAACTGAAAAACTTACTTAAGGAGCCGCTTATTAGTTGTATCGATTTAATTTGAGGAGAAAGGTGTATGTTTTGAGTGTTTCTTTATTATTATTTTAATGATTTGTATATTTTTTTGGAAAAAAATCAAATTTCATGGATGATTTTCTTTTCCTATATATATGTTCACTCTATATTCATAATAATATATAAAGTGAAGTTGTAATTCAATAATGATCACGTTTTAAATAGTTACAACATCAGAAAAAAAAAACACCTATTTAAAACAACAATAAAAATGATATAATATCAATTCGGTAGAGTTTGTTGATCGAATATTTTTGGATAGTTTTTCTTAAATGATAGGAGTGATATATTGCAGAAATAAACAATAATAGTACAATATTAATTATGCGGGCAACGCAACTGAATTAATCTTCTTTGTTGGGTACTGAAGCAAAATTTAATGGAGATGCGGCGTAAATTACGATGGTGAATGGTGAAGAACATACAGTACAGATGATAAACTTCCAAGTAAGATACGCCTTTTTGGTCATACAAAATATAAGAGATATTAATTTTTTTTATATTATTCTTTTTTTTATTCACCTTTGTCAGAGAAACTAATAATTTCTCAAAGAAATGACTTGATGCTCAAGTACTACGTACGTTCGCCATGCTACGATTCGGTCGCTGCTTTGACTCCCGAAATGTCAATTAGATCAAAACGTGATGTACAGGTTACGACGTTACGTTCAAAATGCTACGATTAACTCTTCTTTTTTCCTCTTTTTGTGTGTTTTTTCAATTATTATTATTATTATTATTATTATTATTATTATTATTATTATTATTATTATTATTATTATTATTATTATTATTATTATTATTATTATTATTATTATTATTATTATTATTATTATTATTATTATTATTATTATTATTATTATTATTATTATTATTATTATTATTATTATTATTATTATTATTATTATTATTATTATTACCCAGTTCAATTGCATGCTATATAGGTACCAGCGTCCAAAAGGCGTTACTAAGAAGGCTTCCATATTTTACTTGGTCTAATTAAATATCAATGAAAAGAAAATATAATAAAATACAATATGACACCATCCATGCAACCAATTAGAAGCCTCTGCACAGATGACATAAACACTGACTCTCTCTCTCTCTATATATATATATAGCAGTCAAAAGGTGGTTGATCAACCTCTTAATAAGTAGCTCATCTTCCAACTATGTATTGCAGCATCTTATGTTCTTCTAATTCCTTTTTCTTTCGTAGTTGGATTTGGATGGGAGCTTTTGGGTTTTCGTTAGTTTTGAAAAACTAATTGATTAGATATAATAGTTTAAGTTGATATTTGGATGAAAAATGTAACAATGAGAATTTAAAAGGTTGATTTCATAAATAAATTTTAGTGAGTGTTTTGATAAAAAGTAAGAATTAAGAATATAATTTATTATTTTATTATGTATATAATTATAATAAATAAAAATTATACATATTTATTTAAAATAATCATTAATAGCACATAAAAATATTATATTTAATTATTAACTTAATTTTTATTATATAATATAAGTTTTTCTAAAAAAATGAACATTTTAATTAATAAAATTCTATTATAATAAATATAATATTGCACATAAGATTTTATATTAATTTTATTTAATTCAATAAATATAATTATAAAATGAATAATAATGTATTAATAAACAAAAAAATATAAATATAGATTAAAATAATTAAAAGTAAAAAGTAAAAAAGTAAAATTTCTTGCTTCCAATAGGAATTTTTTTTTCTCTGACAAGTTCTAACCAAAGTTACGTGAGGAGAACTTGTCCAAATGCTAGCGGCCCCATGTTTTCATATGATGATGATTTTGTCTCTCTTTTTTCTTTTCTCTTGATACCGCCATGTTACCATTTGTGTGCTTTGGACTGTCATCGGAACATGCAAACAGTTGATCAAGTTAAGAAAGAAAAAGAAAAGGGAAAGCAAATATATCACACAGATGGGAGAGAGATACACCACGCAGACAAAATTAAGAAGATGGCGACCATGCTCTGGCCTGAGCTGCAGCAGCCAAGCATGCATAATTTTGCCTCACTTTGGAAAGGTCCATAATGAGTCGTCACTTGAGGGCAGCAGCCACAAAGTAATGCTACCAATTCAGCTCAGGGTCAGATAAGTGTAGCAATGAGACAATGGATGCATGGTGGATCCAAGGCAATATATATATATATATATATATATATATCCAAGTCTTGGTGGTAGCATCCAATCCCTGCTTGTTTAGCATAGACATATAAAACTCGTATAATATAAGAAGTCTGTGGCCTAAGCAATATGTGTGCGCGCGCGCGCGCGCTGAATTTTTGGCCGCTCATCTCATAGATGCATGCAGGTGCCGCGCCACCGTCGAGAGTCCACAAGACTGACAAGAGATAAGATGAAGAGGACAAGAAAAACATTAAAGCTCCGACAACTAAGAGGGCTACAGGGTGCGAATACTACGCATGCATGATCTTAAGGGCATGCAGAATGGAAAGGGAGAAAAAAAGACAAATAAAAAGAAGGCAGACGCAATACTAAAAAATGGCAATGTAAATCTCAAATACAAAAAAAGTCATTAGTAATTCTGAGTACATTTAACATTTAACATTACATTAGGAACTCCAAGCAGATTAAATTCTAAGTGTATATAATAATTTATTTAAGTGGTATTAAACATCCATAAGCACAGATTTGCTTAGGATCCGTTTAGCTTAACTGATATAAAATAGTAAATAAATTAAAGTGTTGATAAGTAGTTTAATGACTGAAGTTAATTTCAAAAAATAAATAGTTACGTATTTGATAATAAAAAAATTTATAAGTTATTATTTTAGTCAAATGATCAAAAAGTTTTTAATATTATAATAGAAAAAATTTGTGAAGAAAACTTAAGATATTTTAAGGATAAAATAACACATTCGTTGTTCAAACTGAGTAATTTTTTTCTCATACAAAATAAGTTAGATCCTCCAATTTTTTTTTTTTACTTATAAACAAGTAAAATAAATACTTATCAATTCTTTTTTCAGTTACCAAAGAAAACTTCATTTGACTGACTTAGCCAATCAGACTCTTAGTCAAATTTGGGAGAGAAAAGGTAGGTAGTTGTTGAAAGGTTGCAACTTGCAAAAGTTCAATCAACGTTCAGCTTTCAAATTGAAAAATTAAGATCGGAAAGCATATATATCTTTTCTGAAATGTGTCATATGGAGCATTTGATCTTCCAAGCCTGATTGAAGCTTAACTAATCTGGATATAAACAAAAGGGCATCAGAATTCACATCGAAAACAAATGGAAAAGAGACTCGTACATTTCATGTACATGTATATGTTATAGAAACAAGTTAATAAAATTTTTGGATAAAACTTAACGTGAACAAATCATAATAGATTCGGAGATTAAAATTTGTATAATTAGATTAGATAAATATAGTTGAGGAGATGTTAAAGAAAACAACTCTAAAAAGTGTTTAAAATTGAGACAAGCTGAATGAAAGAGAAGAATTTGATGCAATATCTTGAAACAGAAATTTACCTTGACTGATAATTTAACAAAATCATATGTGCATCAACCACCAGTCATACAATTCCGTAAAATTCTACATAAATTCTTTACCTATCTTATTATGGACCAATTCTCTTCTACACCATGCAGACCAGCAAGTTTACTAATTGATGGGTGTCAAATTCAAACAAGGACCACATCTACTGCTGTAATTGGAAGATCCTGGCAGTATCCCATGCCACTCTAATAACACCCTCATTTCTTGCTGCAGCTTCCTCGAATGTCCTTCCAGCAGCTTCTGAAGGGTGCTGAACTTCAGTCCTCTTCTCAATCTTAAGCTCATGTATGTCCACGATGCATATGCCACTATTCAAACTTCTCCCCTGCCACCTACCTTCCACCTGAAATATCTTACCTGTTCCTATTAACTTGCCTTCTATGTCTACCAATGAAACATCCAGACCTGGTTCAAGAGAAGCAGATCTTCCAGAAGGGCGATTTGGTTGACTCCCATGCGCAAAATCAGATTGTGTATTTGTTTCTGCATTGTCGACGCTCATTGCCCTAGTCAGAATACTTGCAGATCTCAGGAGTGATTGGTGACTACCTCCTCTTGCAGGCGTCACATAGAGTTCCTCACCGGCACTCTCTGGGGAGTCATACATATTAGAAATGCCTGGGCCGGAAGGCTTATCTGGACATGACGTGTCACCTTCAGATGAGGCACGAACTTCTTTTGCAGCACGTGCAAGCCTAGCTTTCCGATTGTTCAACCTGCATATTGCATGAGATGCTAAACATATCTTGAAAAATGCCACAGGTGAAAAGAAGGTTGAGGAGGATCAATATTTTAGTTATCGCTCAAGATTTGTGAACAAATCCACCAGTGTCAAAAGCAACAGTAATACACAAGAAAATGTTAACCTCTAACAAATCACCATTTTAGGTTGAGATAAAGAAACAGATACAAAATATATAGGTATTAAGTACTTGCCATTTGTCTTACATTCCAACTAATAGAATCAATGTGTACCAGATTCGGTAGTGAGATGAATTGACATACTACATAAGAAATTCCTATCTCAAGGAGTGAACGACACCGGAAGAGGGTGCACCTTGTGGCTTGGAAGGATATGTATTGTACTACGGGGGCAGTTTGGGCATTCCAAACATGAAGTTTAATAATGTCCTATTGACAAAGTGGATTTGTCATACCATGGACCCGAGGACTTTTGGAGCGGTTTTCTTCATTGAGACAGAGCTTGAAGAGGCTTTGACTGTGATTGACTCATGGTTAGGCACTTCTTATCTATGGTTCTGGACACTAGCACTTTCTCCTTCTAGAGGCACAGTGGACATTGGGCGTCATTCTAGCACCCTAAATTATGGCTGCATTTGGAAATCTCAAATTGCAAACAAAAGCACGCTATCTTTTGTACACAGACCTTTCTCTCACAGAAGGATTTGCTTGTTTTCTTCACCAAACACCAATGTAAGAGAAAGCTAGTCATGTCTTTAAGAAAGCACCTTAAAAAGGTAATCCCGAGCACAACCTATACATAATATTTTGTCAGATTGACCGCCAGACTAATCTTTGTAGGTCCTTCCTGACGAAGATTTCTTGACCTCTCTGGGAACTGTAGCGGAGCTAATCCTTCTTTTGGGGTGGCGCAAAACCCGGCACCTCATGATTCAAGGAGCTAATCCACCAGTCGGGCACCTTTGAAGGTCTTTTTTTTTTGCTTTCATAGTGAGACAAAGGTGGATTCTGACTGGTGTATAGTGTTGAGAACCCAGTTCCGGCATCAACTATGCCCATTGTCGAAGAACAGAGGAAATCCACCACCTCTTCCCAAGTAGCCAAATGGCTAGGGAAGTATTGAATTGCTTGTACTGTGATTGGATTGCCTTTTATACCCAAGCCGAAGCCAAATACTAGTGGGCTCAGCAATTGGCCGTCCTTTGAGCCCTTGTTTGGGTATAAAGTATCATTCCACTTTCCAATGGGAGATATTAGAATCAGAAAAAAAATGGGAGATATTAGAACAAGAAAATTGCACACCACAAATTTACTTTAGTTAATGAAGAGACCAATTTATAACGAGTCACTAATGGAGACTGTCATCTTTTTGGTTATATCAACTTTTACTTTTTGAGGGGGTCATGTCCTCAGATGACGCTACGACGCGGCGGGCGGCTCTCACTGTGTCACTATCCTCGGGGGTCATTATATCAACTTATATATTGCTCCCTCTTTCATTATAATATGCATCAATAACTAAAGAAACACCTAGTGATCCTTTCCTCACTAAAAGAGAAAAAGCATATGATGAAATGTCTTAGAGGAGGAATGTCCTAGAAGGCCTAGGAGGTTATAAAAGTCAATAATAACACAAGCATCAACAAGAAAGAAAAAATGGCAAGTGAATGCTAAACAAAAAAAAAAAAGAGACCTGAGCAAACATGTGACGAATCCAAGTCCAAAGGAGTGGATTTCAGGGTCATTATACTTTATCCACACATAATGATATATCCATTTTTCAGTCTTCTGCAAGGCCATAATTCTAGGACTTCTAAACATTTGTAATGAATGTGATATATCCACTTCTACAACCTTGCTTGCCTGCTTAGGCAGCCCAATTCAGAGAAGAGAAAACTGTGTTATCTGCTAGTTTCATATTCC
Source organism: Pontederia crassipes (assembly GCA_030549335.1). Classification (NCBI taxonomy): domain Eukaryota; kingdom Viridiplantae; phylum Streptophyta; class Magnoliopsida; order Commelinales; family Pontederiaceae; genus Pontederia; species Pontederia crassipes. The sequence continues at coordinate 4,322,171 of JAUKPH010000022.1, read as the reverse complement.
AATATCTTTGAAATAAGATCCTGTCCTATCTTTTTCGTTCTGGGATATGAAATTCGGATGAAGAATAATCACAACGTTCAAGTGTACGCAACATGATCTTTTGGAAATGCAAAAAGCAAAATGGCTGAGCAAAAATGTAGAGCAGGATAAACATACCAATTTTTTAGCTGAGACGACGTTATTTCTGGGCCCTGTAAATCACACAATCATATCGGAAAAATGATCTAATAGATGATTGGTGGATAATTAGCCACAAAATATTGACAAAATGATAATTGTATCCCATTTTTTAGGAAACGAGAAAAAATATTTGCATGCCTGAGAGCTAAGTTTATCTGCCCATGACTGTAGCAAAGCCGCATTTCTTTGCATTTCTGGCTCATCCTGGAGAGCAGTCTCAATTACAAAGATTTGGTTCTCACTCATTATATTTCGTTTTCTCTTCTTTGGCTGTTTTTCTTCACCTTGTCCGTTTTCTGCTTTCTCGTCTTCCTGCATGCCATATTCTTATGAGTATTTTCTACTTGAGAAAATTCCTTGAGAATTTTTATCAAGTATAAGGTCAAGATCAATCTTGCTTGAGATTCCAGACATTTTGTTTCAATAATGGCACCATATTTCTCTGAGTTTCTTAAAGATACTGATGTTTTAATAATATTTTCTACTTAAATATATTAAGCATGTTAGATACAAGATGACTCTTAAAATAAAATTGGTCCATATCAGGGTATCTATTCTTGAACGTCCTCCGATTACCATTTTTGGCTCAGCATCATTACAGTGGTGCTTTAGAGCATCTTCTTCGAAACTTCCATCTAATGCCCTTACCACGGAAGGGGAACTCCCAATAAAATCCTTTGCATCCTGTTTAGAGTTATTGTCAGCTTACAAAAAAAAAAGATCACTTATGCTGATTATTTCAAACTGAAGTAACATTCAAGAACTTAAATTGAAAAAGAACCTCTTCTCAAAATAGAGAAAGAAAGAAAGAACCTGATGGCTTCTGCTAAAGTTGGAGCTCGGAACCTTGGTCCAATTAAGTGAGGACTGCTGCAGGCGGCACTCATCTTCAGATTTTATGTGCTGAATTTCATTTTTTACTGTATTTTCCTGCATAATTACTCAAGTGACATAAAACATAGATATCCCCTCAAAAAGAAACATAAAACAGAGATATTATTAAAGACAACGATAAACTGCATAATTCACACTAAGATTACATGCAAAACCTAGATACCATAAAGAAAATAACGAGTAAATAAACAAGTTTTTTTCAACAACAACAACAACAACAACAACAAAGCCTTATCCCACTAGGTGGGGTCGGCTATCCATGTTCATAAGATTCGACAGGATTTTATGTTGACTGTCGGGGCCTAACACAACCCTCCTCCTTTATCCGGGCTTGGGACCGGCTATAAATTTATAAAAACTAATAAAGTAAAAATAATTAGTCTAGAATAATTGCATATATCATTCCTAAGGCATAAATTTAATTATTAGTCTAAAATATTAAAATATAAGTTAAAATGATACAACACAAAACAAGCTTATTTAAAAAAAAACCTAACAGATGGAGCAAACTAAAAAAAACTCCCCAGCACACGAGTAGGGGCATTTCCAAGATGCAGCCAGCACGTGCATAAGCAAACACAGAAACAACACAACACAAGGAGCTTCAAGGCTGATTGAGGGAACACAGCACGAGGAGCTTCAAGGCTGATAGAGGAGAGTATAAGAAAGGCCCAGGAATATTGCAGCAGCGGTGAACAGCAGTAGCGAGCTCCTCGAGTAGCATGGCTAATGAAAGCATCGGCGAACAACAGAAGCATCATTGACAGCAGTGGCGAAAAACAGTGGCAGTGTCAAGCAGCGGTGGCAGGGAGCAACGGCAGCCACGAGCAGTGGCATGCCGCGAACAGCAATGGCATGAGCAGTAGCATGCGACGAACAGCAGCGACAGTGAGCAACGGCGAACAGTGGCATGTGGCGAACAGCAGCGACAGCAAGTGACGGCGACGGCTAATAGCGGCTGATGATGAACAGCAATGCAAATAGTCTGGTGGAGCAGCAAACAAAGCGCCTTGAAGAAGGATTGGTTGGTTGTGTTTGGATTGGAGGCTTGAGTAAGTGATTAGGGCATCGTGACACAGAACTTAGGTAAAGAAAAAAAGTTTTTTGCTGAACTCCGCTGGACGCCATGTGCACCAATTTTACGAGCCAGCATCTGATTCCTCAGCGGAGTTTCGTCCGATTCTATGAGTCAACTCACGATTTTGATAACATTGGTGGTCATAGATTAAAATGAAAATAAAACAGCACATATATGTCTTGTGGAGCAATGCAACAGATTTAACTTTCATGTAGCTAATTAGATTGGCACCGAGTGTGAGCTCCATTTGCATAAAATATTTTAACAAAAATGTGCAAAATCGCACCTTCCAAGGGGGTATTTTTTTAGATGACTATGAGTATGAGTATTTTTTTAGAAATAGTTGACCCTAAACCCTAAACAAGTTTTTTTAGAAGTAAATAAGCAAGTTCTGAAGACTATCGAGTTTTTCTTTTCAATTTATATCAAGAAAGGAGAACAGTAGAATGTGGAAACCACCTGAACTGGATCTTCTCCAACTTGTATACAAGTTAGCTTCTGCAATTTATCAGCAAATACACTGCAGCAGATTAATACTGACAAATTAATGAGACAATCAAACATTAAAAATAAGTTATGCTAATAGTTATACCTATGTACTGTTTAGGACTTTTGCATATTTACAATTACTGATTAGTACAACTCACAGAATCAGGAATTTACTAACATGTTTTCTTCCATTTAAAGCACAAAGAGTACATTTTTATGCTATTCAAAGAAGTATTGTTTACACACAAAGTAAAATAGTTCAATCACCTGACAAGATGTACATCCTCATCATTCAAGAATATGGGAGTCAAAGATGTTGCATATTGAGATAGAGAACCTGTGAACTATGCTCGTGACTTCCAAGGATTTAGAATTTCTTAAGAATAAAGTTCACTGAAGTACAGGAAACATACTTAAGTTTCTGCAAATGGTTGCAGCCTTCTGTGTACCAAAGGAAGAGATAATACATTGAGCTGATTCAGTGAACTGAGCACGCAGATGTACAAAAAACTTGTTGAGAAATAGATCACTTTCTTCTTCTGATAATGACAACATAGATGGCATTTAGGGGGTTAGTAATCAAATCCAAGCATCAACTCGGAAGAAATACATGGCATAAGTTACAACCTTCACACATATTAGGAACAAAAACGTGCAGATTTGCTATAATCTTGACCAAGCATGAGCTTCTCTGCTGTGCATATGTTGGTGAAGGTACAACATTAATATTGAGTGAATTTGATGAGTTTGCTTCCATCAAAAGAAAAGGAGTCTGAGCACTCTCATAACCCTCTTTAAGAGAAAGCAAGGCGATGCCAGCAGCAGCAAATGGATCATACTCAAGATTACCATCTTCCTCTGTTGTTGGTAGTTTTATAGAGCACCAGTTTAATTTAAACTCATCATCAGGAACTGCAAAAAGCTCTACAAGAACTGGAATCTGGAAACCATAATATCAAATTAAGACATTAACTACAACAACAACAACAACAAAGCCTTATCCCACTAGGTGGGGTCGGCTACATGGATCATACGACGCCATTCCGCCATTGAGTAATAAAGAGTAAACAGTATGACTTACTGTAGTTGTCATAAAGAAAGACCGGAAGTTTGAGTCATCAGAAAATATGTCAGCAAGGTGTAATGCATTAAGAAGCACAAGACCCATTGGATTGCTCCTGAAATGAGAATCACCGGGTTGTTTGACTTCTCTTTTATACGTGCACTTCAGTAATTCAAGAAACTACATTTGTGATAAAAAAAAAGTCGAATCATTAAATGTCAAAGCCCAGAAGAAACAATATCATCACTTTCTTCACTCATGGAACTGACCTGCAATGCAACTGATTTAGCCAAGTACATGCCTTTGGGTGAACCAGCAACTTCATCAAGATAAGAAATACTCTCTGCTTCACAAATCTGTATCAGCTGCAAATGGTCAAACAGGTGATAGAGATCAAATACATTGTCAAACATTTTTTAAGATGTGTTCATACTGATAAGGTCTAAACTTACAATGGATAGGACTTTTGACTTCAATCTAGAGGTAGCAGGCAATACATCTGAAGACTCCTTGAAACAATGTGGAACATTCAATTTTAGAATAGCATAGGCCAACCTAAGTATGCCCCCTTGTTTACATAATTCCTGCATTAAGAAAATCACTTTTAGTACAAATGTTAAATTTAATGTCAAGGAAAGGCCACAGATTAAGCTAAGCAGTGAAAGCACAAGCAAGATTTGTCTTCTCTTGCTATGGTAAAGGCAAACTTCAAAGCAGTTATGAGTGGTTGCCACCAAATAACATTTTCGAAAAGTGGATTCAGAAGCTAGCTATGGTCGTAAAAATTCCATTGTTTCATGGTGGTGCGGTCTAACAATTACCTCATTCTGAAGGGCTAAATTGGAAATCATTTTCACACAAGTAGTCGAGTTTATAAAATATCACCTTGTTTCTAAGAACACGATCTCTGAACAACTTCTGTTGGCACAATGAAAGAATAAACTGCAAAGAAGTTTCACATTGTTGACAAATATAGTTAGCGGTTCTCTCTACAGAAGAGAGACTGGCTCTGTTGCATAATACATCATTGTTTAGCGTCTGAAGTGTGATCTCTAGAATCCTAATGCCCTCACAAACAGCATCAAAAGCTACATCCATAAATACATCAACCTGAAATATGTACAGGAAATAGTAGTAACTGGTAATTATAGAAATGATGAACCGGAAGATGGAATAAAGATATCACGAAGAGAAGGTGTCAAAATAAAAGTAGGTGCACCTTGGGATGTGCTAACAAAACATGCACCAGATCATGCCACTGAGATGAAATAAAATTTGTCAAAAGATGAAGACTTGAGGCAATGACCGCACAATGTAGAACAGGAGTAGCGCCAAGATGATTGTCCTAAATTATTTTAACAGGAGAGATTTATATGGTAATGACAACAAAAGAAACACTGAGGGCACGAAAATTGATTAGAGAAGGTTGAACCTGTTTACGATGTGCAAGAACAATGGATGCAAAGAATACCAAATCCAGGATTTTCTCTGAGAATTTCACATCATCAAGTAGAATCTGGAATAATTCAGACATATTAGAAGTCAAATCATCCGTATAAAATACTACCACTTGTAAAATGGTGATGAGTTTGATGACAATCTAAAAAAATGTGCAAGCATATAAGCATGTTAAAGAGCTTCCACCAGCAGTTCAGTCTATACTTTTCAGGATAGATTTAACCCTGACAAAAACTGTAGTCACATTCAAGTCTGCCCAATTCCACCTAAGAGAGATGATCAAAGTTGGGAGGGAGATCAGACACGGACTTACAAACAGCATCAGAGGTGATATGATTTTTTTTGTGAGAGGAAGAGGTGATGTAATTTGATTTTTTTTCTTTTGTTTCTTTTGCTCCATCCACCCTATATCCACTTTTCTCCCTATTTTGGTTTGTTCAGGGTGAGACTGGGATTAGAAGAAGGCCAAGTTTTTTTTAAGAAGAAAAAGGATGACCACTAGAGTTGTGGTTGTCATCCAGCAATATATAGAAATGTGAAGAAATGTACTGGTGTAGGCTCTCAAGGAGAGCGGAAAAAGGTGACCAAGGTCACAAAAAGAAATAGCTAGCCAAAACCCCACTTTGTAATAAGAAAAGAGATGTGGTGTACAACATGCTCAGGTTGACATCACTCCCCACAAAAAATGATGCGGTTGCGCTGTAGCCAAATGGCCCAGGCACCGGCCACGCGACGTGTCTCCGAAGGTCTGCCATATGGACTCTAGATCTGACGACAAAGTGGGCGCAATGGTAGTCTGCTGCCATATGCCCCGGGATGTGGGATAGTAAAAAAAACAGGTGGGTGATGTCCTCCGCTGACTCGCTGCAAAGAACACATGAAGTGTCACCTTGTGGTGCCCACTGAGCCTGTAAGTCCCGGTAAGAAGCCATCCGTGTCGTAAAAGCCAACCAAAGATCTTCACTTTTAACGGTACCCGGGTACGCTAGATGAGTTTGCAATCCATCCTAAAGTCCTCAGATAGCGTAATGGTAGAAAGAAAGTGAGTATAGAGGTTGCGCATCAAGAACGACTCTGACAGCCAAACGCATCCATCGGACCTGGACTCGTCCGGGCAAATCCCAACCAACCGCTGATGAAGGGCTAGTAGCTCTGTGGAGCGCTGACTGACAGATGTGCTCTGAATAAGGGGGTCTACCAGAGCCCCGCTCTCCCTCCCCGGACCAAGTGTCCGCAACCGTCGCCTCAGGAAAAGTCGAGAGGGCCCAAAGGCGGGGAAATGCCTCTGCCAGTGAGCCGCTGGCAGTCCAAGTGTGCCGCCAAAAGGAGAAATCAGACCCCGAGAAAAGGGATGGGACCATAAAGGAATGAACTCGCGGCGCCATGGCTGCAACACCCCGCCAGAAAGATGATGGCCCTCGGGGTAAAATGAATCTCTGAGTCCCAAGATAGGTCCCGACCATAACAGGTATCAAAAACTCCTCCGGCCCCATAATACGCCTAAGACAACGAGCTAAAAGAGCCCAATTGGCATACCGCACAAGTTAATATAATAACTCTCTCGCCAGACCCAAAATTACATCCAGAGGTGAGGGACCTCCATGTGAATCTGAGGTTAGAATCAGGCCAAGTTAAGTTAACAGAAAAAATCTCTTGCTTGGACCAAGAGTTAGATTGAAAGGTGAGGGACCTTTAAGCCCACAAACTTCAAGCACGTGCAACAACACAAAATACGAAAAACCAAAATAGAACAGAATTCACAGGATGAAACATGAACACAAATGTTTACGTTTCTTTTGGGACAACCATTGAGCTCAGAGGTCGCACTAAAATGCTTCCTCATATGCCATTACAAATACTGGAAATACCAGTTCCACTATGGCAAGAAAAAGAACCTCCAGAGCAAGTAACTAAAAACATGGCTATTGTGTCACTGTGAACAACCATGTCATTGTGACTAATAAGAAAATCAAGACACCTCAAGAAACAAAATATTCTTTAATTGCACAAGAAAACAATCAAGTGATAGAAAGATCATAAATAGGGTAGACATGTCAATCTGATTCACTACAATGTTAAGATAGATCAGAGCAGTGAAGCATAATAACCTGTTCAAGTCTGGAATGACGTGTTGCTAGATCAGACAGAGTATGCAAAAGGCGAAGACCACGAAGTAGATGTGCCATCTTTATGCTCCTATCAGGTGAGAGCAATATGGCCATAAGATGCAAAGGGAGAGATGATGCAAGTTTATCCATATCGATCTGACAAAAAAAAAACATGTCAGGATGAACAATCAAGACAAAAGTAGTAGTGACAAAGAAATAGAAGCAGCATGCCTGCCTCAAAAGCCCTTTTTCTGTCTTGCATTGTACAGTGAAATTCTCGGAATCTTTCAACAATTTGTTCAGATCTTGAGATGCAAGTCCATTTAACTCGCGGACAGCTGATACTAAGTCAACAATCTGTCAAGAAAAACATCATACTTGAACCAAAACGAGAATGTGACAAAGGAAAACAGACTTGAATGGCAGGGTCATATTAAATATCCAGTAAGATTAGCAATAGCATCATGGATAATAATGGAGTTTGCAGAAGTTTTGTTGATTCAGCCAGAAACTGTCAAACGAGGCCTGGGTTTCAGCCAGCCCCTTCTTTGTCCTTTTTTCTAACCATTTAAATTTGAACATGTAATCCAGTATACTTCTGAAGTGACTAAATCTGGGTGACTGACTACCTCAGAAGGCATCCTCTTTCTTCTAAAAAGTAGAAAATGATAATACCTACAGTTCGGAAATGTGTTTCTTGGATATTGTTTTAAACTTATGCAGCTTATGCTTTACAACCATGCATCTGTTAGAAATATTTTCGCACAACTTATCTCTTCTACAGAAATCAGCACCTAAATGCTGTTTTAGGTAAGTATTGGCCCATGGAAACAAAATCCATGGAAGACTAGAAGTATTCATGAACAAACAATCAGAATCTGATAACTAAAGTGACAGTCTTAATGCAAACACAGCTCTATATCGCTATGACTGCTTTTCTAATCACCCTACGCCAACCAGAAAAATTCAACAGATAGCACCTGGATGGACCAACTTCACATGCAATTTAGATGATAGATTGTCCATGGCAACCATAAGGCAATCACAACTTGCTCTGATACAATTTCCTGATACAAGTAAATTCCATTTGCACCAATGAACAAAAAACAACCCTAAATGAGGTATAGGCCCTACAAGTCTCAGTATAAGCCTTGGGGAGCTGACGTCTCTCTTGCTCCAACTACATTCCCTTAGCTCTTAGAATGTATCACTATGGTGACCATGAATTTCAGTAAATAACGCAGTCTCAACGGTAACTTGCATGTAGAGTGAGCATGATAGAGACCATAATTCCTAATCTCCAAAGTATCAACCCACTTGAACATGAACCGAACTGTACGAGCAAACGAGCGAGAGAGAGAGAGGATCAAATACACACATCTAAACGCATATATTTCTTTGGATGCTCAGTTTGATGACGTTTACTGCCACAAAATATAAGAATAATAACAGCAAAAAGGGATGAAATTGATGAGGCTTGCAGGTGGCGAACAGATTCCAATCTGCCCGAAGAACCAGGGATGAATGCTGCTGTCGGTGTAACGGAAGAAAAAAAGTTGATAAAAGGAGCATCAACAAAGAGAGATGAAGAACGAGGAGGAGGACGCAAAAGGGAGAGGGCACCTACTACTTGCTTATAGAAAAGATTGCGACAGGTGACCTGTGGATTAGGAAGAGGACTAGGAGGAGAAAGAGGAAGGGAGATGGCACCTGGTCGCCGGCGGCGGAGGTGGCGGTGTCCTCCTTGCCCTGCCTCATGTCTTCCTCCCTCCCTACCTGCGTGGGGAGATTCTGTGGAACCTGGAAACGGCTGGTGCGGCTAGGTTTATTTGCAAAGAATAGTTTGAAAGAATTAATATAAAGAATATCTTTAAAATGTCCAAACCAACTGGAGTAGCTCACTCAGTTGGTTAGAGCGTGTGGTTGTTAACCTCAAGGTCGAAGGTAAGGTTCAAGCACTTCCTCTAGTGTTTAAATTTAATAACTAATTTTATTCACATTTTATTTTTCTGCATTTTCCTTCCTCTAGCGTTTAAATTTAATAACTAATTTTATTCACACTTTTTATTTTTCTGCATTTTCCTTCCTCTAGCGCTTAAATTTAATAACTAATTTTATTCACACTTTTTATTTTTACAAGTCGAAGGTTCAAGCCCTTCCTCTAGTGTTTAAATTTAATAACTAATTTTATTCACACTTTATTTTTCTGCATTTTCCTTCCTCTAGCGTTTAAATTTAATAACTAATTTTATTCACACTTTTTATTTTTCTGCATTTTCCTTCCTCTAGCGCTTAAATTTAATAACTAATTTTATTCACACTTTTTATTTTTCTGCATTTCCATGAAATTTTTCAAAAATTATTATCATTAAAAAATTAAGATAGTAAAAATATAATTTTATAATACAATAATAAAAGCCCTTCCTCCAGGGCTTAAATTTAATGCCTATTTTTATTTTCATTTTGTTCACACTTCTTATTTTTCTGCATTTCCATGCAATTTTTCAAAAATTATTATCATTAAAAAATTAAGATAGTAAAAATATAATAAAATAATACAATAATAAAAGCCCTTCCTCCGGCGCTTAAATTTAATGCCTATTTTTATTTTCATTTTATTCACACTTCTTATTTTTCTGCATTTCCATGCAAATTTTCAAAAAAATTATCATTAAAAAATTAAATCCTCTAGCGATTAAATTTTACGTCTACTTTTATTTGCATTTTATTCACACTTCTTATTTTCTGCATTTCCATGCAAATTTTCAAACATTATTATCATTAAAAAATTAAAATAGTAAAAATATAATAAAATAATACAATAATAAAAGCCCTTCCTCTAGCGCTTAAATTTAATATCTATTTTTATTTGCATTTTATTCATACTTCTTATTTTTCTGCATTTCCATGCAAATTTTTAAAAATTATTATCGTTAAAAAATTAAATCCTCTAGCGCTTAAATTTTACGCCTTTTTATTTGCATTTTATTCACACTTCTTATTTTTCTGCATTTCCATGCAATTTTCAAAAAATATTATCATTAAAAAAATTAAATCCTCTAGAGCTTAAATTTTATGCCTATTTTTATTTGCATTTTATTCACACTTCTTATTTTTCTGCATTTCCATGCAATTTTTCAAAAATTAATAACATTAAAAAATTAAATCCTCTAGCGCTTAAATTTTATGCCTATTTTTATTTGCATTTTATTCACACTTCTTATTTTTCTGCATTTTTCTACAATTTTTAAAAAATTATTATCATTAAAAAATAAAATATAAAAATATAATAAAATAATACAATAATAAAAACGAAAGTAGTTTAAAAAAGGAAATATCTAAAGATGACCCCTTTCAAGTCAAATTTTGCCTAGGCCGATCAAATCGGAATTGTTCGTGCGGATCATGTAATAATAGTACGGTTCGAAATCATGTCATGCCAAAGCACTTAAGCTGACTTGCACGTTTCGGCACAAAACCAAATCGAATTAGTCGGGGCAAGTCAGGCCGTCCAATTTTTATATGTATTAAATATATAATACTATAATAATTATTAAATTAGGCATAAAATAAAAAACTATCAGATATTTTACCTCAAAATTTGGTCTAATAAATATAATAATATATGCTTATTTTTAAATTTCATTTCTATTTTTACTTGCATTTTAGTCACACTTCTTATTTTTATGCCCTCTAGCGCTTAAATTTTATGCCTATTTTTACTTGCATTTTATTTACACTACTTGTTTTTGCTGCATTTCCATTCAATTTTTCAAAATTTATTATCGTTAAAAATTTAAAAATTTATAATATAATAATTAAAAATAAAAAATAGTAGTATAAAAAGGGGATATTAAAAGATGACCCCTTTCAAGTCAAACTTTGCATAGGTCGATCAAATCGGAATTGTTCGTGAATCAGATCGTGTAGGAATAGCACGGCCCAAAATGGTACCATGCCAAAAGCATTTAAGCCGACCCTCATGGTTTGGGTTCAAACCCTTCCTATAGTGCTTAAATTTTATGCCAATATTTACTTGCATTTTATTCACACTTCTTGTTTTTTTGCATTTCCATTCAATTTTTCAAAATTTATTATCATTAAAAAATAAAAAAAATAGTAGCATAAAAAAGGGGATATCTAAATATGGCCCCTTTCAAATCAAACTTTGCACAGACCGATCAAATCGGAATTGTTCTTGCATGAGATCGTGTTGGAATAGACGGTTCAAAATTGCGCCATGCCAAAAGCACTTAAGTTGACTTGCATTAATTGATCGTGCATTAATTGTGCATGATTGTGTCAGAATAGCACAATCCAAAATCATGCCATGTCCGAAAGCATTTAAGCCAACCCGCATAGTTTGGGCACAATCCAATCAAATTAGTCGGGCCAAGTTGGACCGCCCAATTTTTTTATATGTATAAAATATATAATATTATAATAATTATTAAATTGAGCATAAAATCAAAAGCTATCACATTTTTTATGCCAAAATTTTAACTAATAAAAAATATTATAATATATGATATTATGATTATTAAATATATAATTAAAGTATAATACAATAATAAAAAAGATAGTAGTCTCGGAAAGGGGTTATCTAAAGATGACCCTTTCAATTTGAACCTTGCCCATGCCGATAAAATTGGAATTGTTCATACATCGTGTCGGAATAGCATGATCCGAAATTGTGCGATGCCAAAAGCACTTAAGCCGACCTACACGGTTTGGGCACAACCCAATCAAATTGGTCGGGTCGGGACAAATAAGGTTGCCCCAATTTTTTTATATGTATTAAATGTATAATATTTTAATAATTATTAAATTAGGCATAAAATAAAAAACTATCACATTTTTTCCCCAAATTTGGACTAATAAAAAATATTATAATATATATGATATTAAAAATAAAAAGATAGTACTCTCCGTAAGGGATTATGCATCGGATCATGTCCAAATAGCACAGTCCAAAATCGTGCCATGCCCAAAAGCACTTAAGACGACCCACATGGTTCGAGCATAACCTAATCAAATTGGTCGGGCCAAGTCGAGCTGCCCAATTTTTTATACATATTAAATATATAATATTATAATAATTATTAAATTAGGCATAAAATAAAAACTATCACATGTACCCCAAAATTTGGACTAATAAACAATTATTATAATATATGATATTATGATTATTAGATATATAATAAAAATATAATATAATAATACAATAATAAAAATAAAAAATAAAAAAGATAGTAGTCTTGGAAAGGGGCTATTTAAGGATGACCCTTTCAAGTCGAGCCTTGCCTAGGCCGACCAAATCGGAATTGATCATGCATAAGATCGTGTCAAAATAGCACGGTCACAAATCGTGCCATGCCAAAAGCACTTAAGCCGACTTGCATGGTTCAAGCACAACCCAATCGAATTGGTCAAGCCAGATGAGGCCGCCCAAATTTTGTATATGTATTAGATATATAATATTTAATAATTATTTAATTAGTAATAAAATAAAAAAAAACTATCACATTTTTTACCCCAAAATTTTGACTAATAAAAATATTATAATATTTGATATTATGATTATTACATATATATATATAATAAAATAATACAAATAAGAAAGATAGTACTCTCGGAAAGGGGTTATCTAAAGATGATCCCTTTCAAGTCAAACCTTGGTTAGGCCGATCAAATTGTTGTGCATTGATCATGCATCAGATCATGTCAGATCATGCCATGCCCAAAAGCACTTAAGTTGACCCGCACGATTCAGGCACAACACAATCGAATTGGTCAAGCCAAGTCGAGCCGCCCAATTTTTTATATGTATTAAATATATAATATTATAATAATTATTAAGTTATGTATAAAGTAAAAAAACTATCACATGTTTTACCTGAAAATTGGACTATAAAAATATTATATTACATGATATTATGATTATTAGTTATATAATAAAATAATACAATAACAAAAAAATAGTAGTCTCAGAAAGGGGTCGCAGGGGTTATCTAAAGATGTCCCCTTTCAAGTCGAACCTTGTCGAGGTCAATCAAACCAGATTTCATGATTGCGCATCATATCATGTCGGAAAAGCATCATGCCATGCCAAAAGTACTTAACCCAACCCGCACAGTTCGGGCATAACCCAATCGAATTGGTCGGACCACGGGCGAGGTCGAGTCGCCCAATTTTTTTATATGTATTAAATATATAATAATTATTAATTAGGCATAAAATTAAAAAAAACTATTACATTTTTACCCCAAAATTTTTACTAATAAAAAACATTATAATATATGATATTATGATTACTACTTTATTATATGTATAATAAAAATATAATGAAATAGAAAAACAATAAGAAATAAGAAAAGATAGTAGTCTCGGAAAGGGGTTATTTAAAGATGACCCCTTTCAAGTTGAACCTTGCCCAAGCTCATCAAATCGGATTTGATCGTGCACCAGATCGTGTTGGAATAGCACGGTCCCAAATCATGCCATGCCAAAACCACTTAAGTCGACCTGCATGGTTCGAGGCTTCGAGCACAACCCAATCGAAATGGTCGGGCCAAGTCGGGCCGCCTAATATATATATATATATATATATATATATATATATATATATATATATATATAATGTATAATATTATAATAATTATTAATTAGGCATAAAATAAAAACTACTATAATATATGATAGTATATTATTACTTAGGCATAATATCATAATAAATGACATTTGTTACCCCAAAATTTGGACTAATAGAAAATATTATAATATATGATATTATGATTATTAGATATGTAATTAAAATATAATATAATAATAAAAAAAAGATAGTAGTCTCGAAAAGGGGTTATCTAAAGAACAACACGATCCGGATCCTGTCATGCTAGAAACACTTAAGCTGACTCGCACGATTGGGCACAACCCAATCAAGCCCAATTTTTTTTATATGTGTTAAAAAAGGAATAAAGAGTATGTGGACCCTTTTTGGTTCCACAGGTTTGTATCCTGCTGAAAATGAAAGAAATCCCAGTCCACGAGCAATCTAAGTCTGGTCCTAAAGATATTTTCAACTTGTTGACCAATTTTTTTCCACATCCCGCCTGACCCCTCCTTTTCCCTAGATTCCTCCTTTTCCACATCCGACCTTTTGCTCGTTCTCCTTTGCCGCCCCCCGTCGATCACAGCAGCCCTCGCCTTTGCTAAATACTCGGAGGACACTGCCGGCCCTGAGGACACCCCTCCCCCGTCACCTTTGATCTTTGCTAGATCCGAGGATGCGCCACTCGGGATGTGAGATCACTCTCTCTCTCTCTCTCTCTCTCTCTCTCTCTCTCATCCCTCGCTCATAGTGGAAAGCTCCACTTTGGTTGTTGCCGGAAAGCAATACTACTCCCTCACAATGTTGACAAGGACAACCGACAGAGATGAAGGTGGCAAACACCAGCTCATGACAGGGACTATCTCCGATGGGAAGCTCTACATCTACAAGGCACAAGTCGATGACAAAAGATGGTTCAAGGGCGTCAGAAAAGTTTGTGGAGAGCAAAGTCGATCCTTCAATGTTGCCTAAGAGAAAGTCACCTCTCTCTCCTCTCTTCCCCTGTAAATCAGTTGAATGCAATTATAGCCAACATCTTTTAGGATCAGAATGTGCTGAAGTGAGTTGTATGAGAAGAGGGATGGTGTACGTACTTTCGAAGTATCAAGAAACAAATTATTTTTACTTTTTTTCGTGATGTTCAAACTTAATTGTCTTTTATTTATCATCCTTCACATGCAAAAAGGTCATTTTTTCTGTTGCCAAAGGAAAAGGAAAATCTCCTCATATCATCACATTAACAAAATTGCAATGAGACCAACACAAAACATTCAGGTGATACTAGTTTCCAAACAGCAATATTGGCAACATTTTTTTCATTCAAGCTAGAAATTTTCAAATCACATGAACTGTAAAATATATATATGGAGAGAGAACCTGATTACATTTTAAACATGGAAGAGCTTAAAAATTTCACAAAATGGTTACCACAGATCTGCTAAATTCTCATATTGAACAAAAAAAGAAGTTGGACATTCAAATTAATGAATTTAGGATGTTCACAATCAATGAAGTTTGTACCCCGTTCAAACAAAAGAAAGATCAAGCATAGTGCAGAGAATTGTGGTATTACATAGAGATGCTTCAACATTAGTCAGATATCTCTAAGGATCCAACTAAATAGCATGTTGTAATAAATATGTTAACGCCCACATCTATGAGGACCCCCACCAGGGAACCCATTTGGGTTAAGTGGGAGCCCCCGCCGGCCGGTTGGTTCAAATTGTACACTGACGAATCCTTCGTCGGTCCGGGCGTGCGCGGGGAGCAGGCTCTTATCCGCTCTCACTCCTCTTTTGTCTGTGCAAGTGCACTCAGTCGGTGCTTGAAGCCTGTGCCTTCAGCATTGTATGGATCGTGGCATCTCCCAATTTCTCGTTGAATGCGACTCCTCCAACCTCGTCGACATCTTGCGCCCCTGCCCACGGATACACATTTCGGCATCGCGAACGCTTCCTAGTCGCCCCCTTGGCATATCGCCAATCTGATTGATGACATCTGAGTTTTGTTGGATTCCTTTCTTTTTTTGGAAATTACACATGTATATCGACAATCCAATCAGGCTACCAATTTTCTTGCCAACTTTGGCCGATTGACTCTTGCCATTTGGGTGGGGCTGCTAAAAGATAATATGAAATCAAGATAACAATAATATTAGTAAGAATCCAATCCGTTACCTCGTAAATGCTATTCAACGGAGAGAAAGTTCGCTGGAGAGAATCACAATGACAATTCCTCTAGTGGTATTCACGTCAAGACACCAAGAAGACTTGCACACACTTCTAGTACCACAACCATTGTGGAGAAGAAGATGAGGAGTTGAGAGGAAGAATGGAAGGGAGAGAGCCACACGCCCATCATGACTAATACATAATTATATAGATAATGGGAAGAAAAAAATTGTAACTTATTCTCCCTCGTTATCTTCTCATTCACGATGGAGGGTAGTGGGTTACAATGAAGGGCAAGACAATTATGACCCTCCGTTAAACTTATTATCATATATTAATTAGAATATCAACGATTCCAATCATTATCGTACGATCTAGTCAATCTATCAACGCATTCGATTGAGATCATCCGATTGCGTTTAGGGGCATACGATTTTGTCCATTATCTAACAACTCCCACTTGCACTAAACTCAATACACTTTGAGTGCATATACTAATTCATCTTCTCAAGATGACATAGTGATTTAGTAGTGCATATCATATGTATTAACTTTTAATACACATCTAATTTGTTGATCTAATCAATCAATCTTCAACTTTTAGTGTGCAACATAATCAAGTTAGGCATGTGCTAGACACCTAATAAGCTTGATCAACTTTGAATCAATTAATCCAAAATCTTCTCAATAATCTTATTTGTGTGTGACATATTAGGTTCATATTACTATAGCCATAAGTGTTTAGTATGAATCAAATTCATCACACAATATTTGATAGTAGAATTTATTAATACTCCCAAACAAATTGTGTGAGCTCTTATAGACCAAGAGCGACACCGAGCAGTATGTCTTGGCCCCTAGTACGAATATTAGCGAACCTATAATATGATATACATACATGTATAGTCCTTCTACATTTTCTATGTCCTGATAGAGATTAATAAAACATGGTGAAATGTTAGATCTCTAATCTCAATACATAATTATATTTATAAACATCTTGTTCAAAGATTATTGAGAACACATTCTCATATTCTGTGGCCACAGACTTTGTTTATCAATCCTATTTATTACGCTGGACATCTCTCTTTATAAGAGTCGAATATTTCATTTTGAATACTCATATCTCTTCATGTATTTTGAACATCCCCGATGAACGTCATTAGATATCATTTTTCAATGATCTTTTAACATTATCAAATAATATTCATAAACACATAATATATCAATAGTATCTTAGGTTGAAGGATCGCGTGTATAATCGTATTAAATAAAAAACTTGCTAATAGTCCAACTAACAAGTTTTTCATGCGGGTCAGTTCAGTGAACTTGTTCTTAAACAAGCACCTGTGTATTCATAATTATGTATTGAGATTATGGATCTAACATTTCACCATGTTAGATGTTATGATGCATAATGAGAATTAGTATCATCAAATCTTTTGATCAACGAATTACACAATCACCTAACTGAATTAAAGTTGTCCTATCATCAATCCTTCAGGCGACGAACAAACTTTTGAAGTAGACATAATGTGCCTCATGTTATGATCACATCATATGACATTTGTCATATTGATAATTCATGGACAATGCCATGAATTCAATATTCTGACATATTATGGGAATAATGTCAATAATTATATAAACTTGGTAATTTTAATTTTCATTATGATTGTATCATTAATTTTAATTTTAATTTTCATATCATATTTCTCTTTATTTTGATATAACTTCAAGTATTTGATTATGTTTATGACATATAAGTCCCACAAGCCTTATATAGATATCTAATATCTAATAAATTTCAAATCCTATCACTTATCGTGGTAAATTTCAAATACTACCACATATTCTCCCACTTGCACTAAACATATAATCTTTCATAGTTTTAAAAAATTCATCTTCTAAAGATGTATTTTAGATAAAAGTTTAGTGCTTGAATCTACTTTAAATATATCTCTGCGACAATCGCCTAGAATATTTTACATGTCGTAAATATCAAAACACCTCAATTTTCTTAAGTGAAGTGGCATTAGTATATTCAATACTCATGATCATAAGTTATATATTTAAAATCCATAATATAATTTTCTGATCAAATCTTAGATAGGCATTCAAACTTTCATATGAGTAGTCATTATCGATATAATGGCTTATGAATTCTAATACAACATACCATGTTAATCATAAAAAAATGACTCTACTATGAAGGATGAATGTGTTGTCATACTTGAATTGAGATAAACATTTATATCTCATCCTTTGAAATATGGTTTTAGTAAACTATTTACTAATATTGAACTTGTCAATAATGTGTCATAATATATTAAACGACTTTAGCAATGAGTTGTACATTTATTAAGAGAATATACCGAATATCAAAACCTATCACCAAAGATGTTGATGTTCAAGTGAACTTCTATGATATTTCGAGCAGAGGATTTATGTGTGTGACATTTATACTTTAGTTGATTGAATTATTTATGTATTGTTTTATAAATAACAATGAGAACTATTCTTCTCCCACTGAAATTGTGTATTATCTTGAAAAAAATCAACTACACTTAATAAATAGTGAGATTTACATCTTCTATGCTTTTAAAAAAAGATAAAATTATTGATCATACAGTAATTTTATAATTCAAATAATTGAATTCATGCCAAAGATCTTGTTATGAACAATTCAAATAATTGAATCGAGATATATTACCATCACTACCATAGTTATTAAAAAGTCAACTTGTGATTTTCATTCAATTCACATATATGCTCCCATTATCCTCTTGCATTACAAATAATTACTTGAGTGTAGAAGAGATTAATCTTATACAACAACATTTGTTGCATTAGGATATCATTAAATTGATTTTGGTATTTTATAAGATAACTTTATGTACTTCAATCTTTGGTTTCAAATTTCGAAAATTGAACATCTTAACATAATTAAGAATAATGTCACATTTATTTCATATTTCATATGTTTTAGGTGACAAGAATAAAGTTCTAAAATATTTTCTCACATGTTAAAAGAATATTAGTATAGTATTTGAATGTCAAGTCTTACTTGATAAATAATCAACCATAGATTATCAAATATACGAAATGAATTAACACTTATCAAAAAGACAAGTCATAAATTTGATTATTTTTTGTATCTTTGAACGTTTCAAAATTTTCAAATAAGAAGCAAATTTTACATTATTAACTTTCGTATATTTGACAGTGTCTTTATGTAATCATATTCATAATATGATTATTATTGACATGAAATATTATAATAATATTTTACTAATTATCATAAATTAGTGTCAATATTTTATAATATTATCTAATATTCTCCCACTATCCTCTATAATTCTTCTAAAAAATCAATAACATCACATGACATTAACAATAATGTCATTGTTCTTTCAAGATGTACTCATATTTAATTTGAAATAATAATATGTTCTAAACATATGCTATTGATTTACTATTTATTTATTTATTTGAAAGATAAGTTGTGATGACTTTATCATCTCATGTAGAGTTATACGCAGTGAAAAGTAAAAACTATATCCTTTATCATATTTAAATAACTTATTAATGCAAAATTTTGCATAAGTTTATTATAAATCTAATACTCAAAATAGTATGTTAAGAAAAGTCAATTAATTTGACGACAATGCAATTTTCAACACATAATTTAATATTTGAATATTATGCATATACAATTGCTTTTATGAAGATCATCATCTTCATTAATTATATCTCTTTTGTAATTGAGAATTAATAATTTTCATTCTGACATCTCGACTTTCACAAAATCATTCTTTTTGACATAAGGCTTTGAATCATTTTTCATAAAATGATGTTCTTTTATTCTCAACATATTGAGAATGTAAGAAGGTTTATATTAAAATATTTTAAATATGAAAATATAACAATTATATAATTATTTTTAAAATAATTTAATAATTTAATCAAATGAATTATGTTATTATAGATGAACTTTATCTAAAAATAAGATTTCACATACATAAAATTAAAACAAGATAAACAATCTTATTTTGGATCATATGTAAACCCTTTTATCCTCATTCTCAAAATCTATTTGAGCATGTGTTTTATGATCACATCAAAGTAGATTTCAAAAATCAAATTTTTTATATTTCTTATCAACACCAAATGTATTAATTCAATCAACTATCCATCAAGCAGTAGCACACTAAGACAAAGTAGATATAAAAAAGTTAAACAATTCAAAATAAACACAATTATGTTTATACTAAATCACCATTAAACTTTGGTCTTTTATTTAATGGTGTCTCCTACTAATTTAATACTTTGCTAATTTCCTCAAAAATAAAGTGACGAAGGACTTTCTTTCTTAATGAGAATTAGGATTCCTTTTAGCCATTTACCGTGCCCTAACAGGATCTAAGTAATATGATCTCGAGGGTAAGTGATACATTTCCTTTCCAATCCTAACTATTTAGAATTCCTGATCCCGCATCCTAATAGGATCTAAGTATATAAATTGTTTGAGTTGCACCCATCAATCTGACAAGTATGATATTGAATCACATGAACCCTCAATATTATGAGCAAACTTACATTGATGTCTCACATTATCATATTAAATATTTTACAAAAACTTAAAATGGTGTCGCATAAGTACTATTCCCCTGGGAGAAAATAGTCACATGTGTTAAGCAATTTTATCATTTCCTATTGACGGAAGGCTACATTCAAGATTCACAATCTATGTGATATATTTGCATCAAATGCTTTAGAACAAAATATTTATAATTTTCAATAAAAGGATGATTTTCAGACATGAAAAATATCACATTTATTTAAAAATTTAATCATTTCCTATTGATGGTCATATATTATCTTAGGCTTCATATCCTATTTAATTCATAACTCAAAATCATGATGAAATTAATTATGATCTCATCGATAGGAGAATATTTAATTTATGCTACACATCATATGCATGATAACAAAACTATCTAATTCATGCTACACATCATATGCATATATATGAAATTGCATAAAGCATAAACAAGAAAAAAGCAATAATAAAAATATTGGTATTTTGACCTAGGGTTTACGTCACATGCAACTTTAACTTCTCGAAATCATCTCAATGTCCTCCTTGCTCATGTGCAAATTATACTAAAATTACATCAATGATGAAGCATGTAGGTTTCTTATACATTTAGCAAAATTAAATAAATGAATAGAGAGCATGCAATCTCATTTTTTAACTTTACAACATTTCATAGTACATCACGTACCCTTTGTCCAAATACCAATATCATGTATCAATGATTCATGTTCATATAATAATTTTGAACCATTCATAAATTGGCATTTAAATTTATCTAAATAAATATGAGAAATTTTAAACCATTTAAAATCACTAATAATTCTGAAACAAATTTCAAAACCTCACTTTCTCCTAGAAGTTTCTTCATAACTCATCCATTCTTACTTCTTGAATTATTTCATACTTTACATCTGATCATCACGACTCTGCTCCACTAGGGAACGCCATGAATGTCAAGATTTGGACTTGGATTTCTCATGGTCGTGACCTAGTCAGTCAGGCCGTGCTCCACTCCATCACGACCGTGACAAATGTTGTCACGATCGTGACAGAGCGCTAATTTCATCCATCTTCGATCACAACCGTTTCGGGACCTGGCACGACCATGCCAGCACTTGAACTCTAATCTTTCATCCGAAATTCTCAATTTTTGAGATTAAAACTCCAATAAAAATAATCTAAAACATCATAAATATTGCAAGTATGATCTCTTAGAATCTCTGCATCATAGAATATATTAAAACATACAATTTTCATTCATTATCAAGATTTAGGACTTTTCTCCAAATTCATACAGCTACCAGAATATATTCTCTGCATAGTATTCTGGCATCAGGCACTAAAATATTAATAACTTAATTTATACTTGTTCTTCTCAAATGATTCCAATTTTCACATAAAGATAACACGAACCTTTAATTTGTGAATAACTTTCAAACTCTAATTTAGTATTTCCAATTTATGATACTTTTTATAATTTCGTCTCGATATTACTCGAGATGACATGACAGTAGTATGATGTTTGGATCATAACTATTTTTATACATTTTCAAATCATATGAAACAAATTTGTGTGAAAATTAGACTTCGAGGGCTTTCAATATATAATATTTGTAATTTTTGGATAAGTAAAACCTATCCAAATAATTATTACAAAATAATCATGAATTTAATACATTATACAACATAAATAATAGAACTCTCATTCATGTAACCCTAAATCAAAATCTCTATCAAGAACAATGTGTTCTTAAAACTATCAATCCAAACAAAACATCATTGAGAGGGGAGAGAGTGGTTTGGATCCCCTTTATATACCTTTGAATTTTAGATCTAAAATCCTCCTTTTCCTAATCATCTAGAAACCTCTATGTCTTCTTGTCCTTTCCCTTGAACCCTTAATCTCCTTCTTTATGTGGATCTTAAGAAGTAGCCATCATGAAAAATATGGCTCTAGATCTCCCAATCTTAGTCTTCTTTGTGGAGAAGAAAAGAGAGAGGAGGAAGGGTTGACAACTAGGTTTGTGAGAAGACTAATATGGTTGTTAGACCTTTATGCAAAAGTTCAAATATTCTTGACCTAAAATTTGGGGATGTTACAATTATGAATCCCCACAGGCTTGGCTAGTTTAATTCTGTACTACGACAGCAGAACCATTGATGCCCCACAGAAATGAAAGGAAATCATCATATCCGGCATAGCATGGATGCATAAAGCAAGTAAAGAGGAATCCTGATACCATATTTTTCATAGTAAAAGATGCAATTAGAGTTCTAAAACACATAATCTATAAACATTGCAGCAAAATCATGCATGCCAAAAATATTAATCCACTAAAATGAAGGCCTAGCTTGAAGTATGCACAAGAAATGTCAATACAAAACTCTAAAATCTTGAGATATTTCGTACTTTCAATCTCTTCATCTACTTTGAAGAAAATGTTGAATTTTTTGACACTTAGAGATCTTTCATCACAGAAAGAATGAATGTCAGACATATGGTATTTGTGTTCTTATCTATTGAAACAAGATCTTAAGGAAATTTTCCCTAAAACAACCATCGCCCTGTCCAAATTATTGCTTTGCCTAACTGAGAAATACGATAGGAGAATGACAAAAAAAGAATACAACAGTCTGAACACGAATTATGCCATAAGATACTTTGGAAAACTGAAGTATGTAAAAATGTAGAACAAGCGTCCAACTAGGCCGCAATCATGGAAAAGGAGTCAACCAATGTCATGCAAAGAATGATCAGGCAATCACATACAGTCTTAGATTGCTTAGAACACAAACTAAGGCCAAGGCAAAGAGCGCCCACATTCGGACAGCGGCGAAGGCAAAGTATAACATTCTATTTTTATGGACCAAAATAGCCTCAAAAGCAAGGATATCTCAAGGGCAATCTTGTCCTCTAAACAAAGAAGAAAACGTAGACCATAATACTCTTAAAAGCAAAAGCATATTATGAGCATTATTGTCCTTTGGCAAAAAGTAAATCTCGTGGACCATAATACTCTCAAAAGAGAGGGCAGTTAGAGGGTATTTTGGACTTTTGGAGAAATGACAAAATAGACCCCAAAACCTTCCCTCATTTCCCCTCATCTTCTCTCCCTTTTCTCTCCCTCTTCTTCCCCAAAATTCTGCAGCACCACAGCAACCAACCTCCCTCTCTTTCCCCCTCACTCACCCACTCTCCACTCTCCCTCCCTCGTTCTATCGGCCAAATAAGAAGAAGAAGGGGAAGCAGCCAATCGAAGCGGAGAGCTCCACTGGAAGGAAAGGAGGTCTAGAAGAAGAAGGGATCAAGAGAAGAAGAAGGAAGATTGGATTACAAAGGTTGTTGAACTTAGGTATGTAAGGGTGAACCCCTTCTAACCCATCTAACACATTGATTAGAAGTATTGGCTTATGGATTTGATTAACGTTGCATCAATAGATTATTTATTAGATTCATAATCCTCATGAATGTTTCTGCCCTAATGTATTGAGCTTGTGGCCTCTTAATGTTAAGTGAATGTGTGATCATAATTATGTGTTCCAAGAACTAGAAGCATGTTCATAGATAACCTGACCACATGTTGTAATGCATTTTTTAGTAAGTTATTTTTGTCCAAAAAGCATGTATAATATATGATTAGAAAGGTCTCGAAGTCTAATTTCTATAGGTTTTGGTTTAAGTTCAATTGGACCTGTGCATTGAGAGTTATCATTGAAGAATTGACCACTTTCAAATAATCTCAGGTAGCAACGCGACAAATTTGGAAAATTCACCAAAATTAATATTTACCTAATTTGAGAATGAAATTTATGGAGTAGAGATTAAGATCTTTCTACATAACTTGAATTCACGTCAAAAGGATATGTCTATAGGGAGATATTAATTGTTTAGTGCTCAACTTTCAAACTAGTTAATGTGGTCAGAACATAGTTAGTGTGAGAATCTATAAGAGTAAATGGTAAAAGAATAAAATCTGAGAAAATTATATGTTGTTGCCCTAGAGGTCTAATGTGAAGATAAATTATGATAAGTCAATTTAATGTCTTATAGAGTGAATTATGGACTTTGAACCGACAAGGTGTCAACCTTGGAAAAATAAGTATGTGAATAGGGTGAACTCGTTCCTTATCTCATTCTATACATTCTTAGGGTGAGATGTGACTTGTGCTCTTGGATTGGATGTGAGCGTTTTTGTGATGGGTTTCACCGTTTTCACTTGCCATCGATTGTTATTTAGGAATCCTTGTATGAAGTATGGAATGGGTTTAAGAATGAACGTCATAAATACAATGTGGCTAAATTCACTTGGATTTATTCATGTTCAATGTATCAAATGCTTTAGAAGAAAAGATTTATAATTTTCAATAAAAGGATGAATATCACATTTATTTAAAAATTTAATCATTTCCTATTGATGGTAGTATATTATCTTAGAATTTATACCTATTTAATTCATAACTCAAAATCATGATGAAATTAATTATGATCTCATTGATAGGAAAACACTTAATTTATGCTACACATCATATGCATGATAACAAAACTATCTAATTCATGCTACACATCATATGCATATATATGAAATTGTATAAAGCATAAACTAGAAAAAAGTAATAATAAAAATATTGGTATTTTGGCCTAGGGTTTACGTCACATTCAACTTTAACTTCTCGAAGCCATCTCCATGTTCTCCTTGCTCCATGTGCGAATTATACTAAAATTACATCAATGTTGAAGCACGTAGGTTTCTTATACATTTAACAAAATTAAATAAATGAATAGAGAGCATGCAAGCTCATTTTTTAACTTTACAACATTTCATAGCACATCACATACCCTTTGTCCAAATACCAATATCATGAATAAAAATGAATCATATTCATCTAATAATTTTGAATCATTCATAAATTGGCATTTAAATTTATCTAAATAAATATGAGAAACTTTAAACCATTTAAAATCACTAATAATTCAGAAATAAATTTCAAAAATTATTATTTCTGAATAAAATTTTGAACTATTAAAAAAATATCAGTCAATTTATCTATATGAATCATTTTAAAACTATTTAAAAAATTATAAATAATTATGTTAAATCGTAATTTGGACTTTCCAAATTATTATTCAATTTAGGATATTTAACTAATAAATTTTGATCCTTTAAAAAATTATTAATAAATGCATTTAAAACTAAAATGAATAATATTAAAATAATTAAATTATTCATAAATTTTGTTACTATGTCACTAAAGATATTTATTTTAGACTTTCTAAAATAATTATTTATTTTCTAAAAAATAAATTTAAAATTTCGGTCAAAATAGCAAAAAATAAATATATTTGCAAGCTCAACTTATCTGAAATTGGCTGATCAGTAAGCCCATTACGTTTTTAAAAAAAAACATTTGTCTCCGGTTCAATTAGACCGAATTGAGGTTCGATCTGACCGAACCGAGATGAACCGACTTAGGCCCTATGTCCTAGGCCTGAGCAACGGGTCTGAGTGGACCCGGTCCCGACCCGAATTATGTCGGGTCGAAATTTTTTCGACCCAATACCGGACCAGACCCGGCCGGATCCAGTTCCGGGTCAGTCCCTCAATCCGGGAATGCGACCAGATTTGCGGCTGGGAATCGCCGGCGTCGAGAAATGGATGCTCGGATCACGCGCAATTGGCGGCCACCCGGCGAGCTGATCCGTTGCCTGGCGATCGGATCGACCACCAGGCGAGCCGATCCGACCACCATTGACTTGATCCGGGGCCTGGCGACCGGATCGGCTCGCCTGGTGGCCGATCCGGCCGTCAGGCATCGGATCGGCCTGCCAGTGGCCGATCCGGCGCTTGGCGGCCAGATCGGCTCACCTGGTGGTCGATCCAAGAGAGAGAGGGAGTCAAGAGAGGGGGAGGGCTGTCGGAGTCGCCGGTGGCGCCGCCGTCGTGAGAGAGAGGGAGAGAGAGGGAGAGGGCGAGAGAGAAAGAGATAGGTTGAAATGAGAGGAGAGAGTAGAGATGGGGTTTATATAATAAATAATATCGGGTCGGATATCTGCACTACAGATCCGGTCATGACCCAATACCCGATGAGTTTTCCACCCAAAAGACCCGGTCCCGACCCGGATTAGATCCGGGCCGGTCCGAGTTGACCGGGTCGACTAGACCGTGCTCAGCCCTACTATGTCTGGTTCGCCTTGCCGCATTTGCAGCGGCGTGCCTACACCGTGATGCCGCGGATCCGTGATGACGGTGGCAGCGTCCACCGCCTGGTCCTACGCACTATGGTGGCGTGGCCTCGGCAGTCGACATGCCCAACGCGTGGCAACAACGGAGGCCCTAGCGCGACGATCACGCTAAGACGGCGTCCACGTACACCATTGGCCGATGCATGGCAACTGAGTGCGACGATCATGACACCGGCACCGGCCTTGCTATGTGACGATCGTGCAACCATCACCGGCCTGGCCACGGGGCGATCACGCGGTCATTCCCAATGACGACGGTGGCAGCGACAATCGATCGTGCAGAGGGTGGCGATGTTCGTGCATCAGTGGCACTAGGCGACAACGGCGGCATTAGAAGGCGACCGATTTTGCTCATGCGGCGGCTATGGCCGGTGTCAATCCGTAGACACGATGATCACGCTTCGGCGACAGTCGCCAACCTATGGCACCCGACGATCGAGGGACATCAAGGCGAGCGACGGTGGCGACACCCCTCCTCCGGCAATGCCGGTTGCTAACGACATCACACCATTCATGTGGAGAGACGGTTGATCCGATCTAAGGCGGAGGCGGTAGCGGCACTGACGCCCGATCTTCACCCATGATGATCGCGAGCAGGGATCACCCACGCGACTATCGCGTGGCAGCGATGGCAGCACCCGATGATCGAGCATCGAGAATCACAATAGGTGATCGACGATGGTCGCATTCTAGACATGCGATAGGCTTGCAGCGGCGATCGACGGTCGTCATGCCCACATGACGTTCACGCAAAGGCGGCGACGGTCATCTGTGCGACCATCTTGCATAGAGAGGACCCCATTTGCATCCAATTGTGACCTTCACTAGCGAGATCGGCCACCCCTATGTGACACTTGTGCATTGATGGTGACATAGTCCAGAGTCCCATGGCGGCAGCCGGTGGCAAAGGACTGCTCGAACCTTATCGGAGGCTGAACGCCAGACTTTTGGAACAATCTTTCTGCGCCCATCACTGAGATCTGACGAGTTGGTTACAACCATGCCTGAGCAAGACGGCGACACTTCAGAGGCTGAATCAGTCGCACCTGCATGACCTTCGCACAGCAGTGGAGATGACGCCCGACGTCCCACGTTGGCGGCCCCCGATCTTCCATCCCTGTGCCGCCTACCTGGGCGACTGTCGCATAACGACGACACAAGTCCGGCGGGCCACACAAACCATGGCCAAGTCCAATCTTTTTTTTTTAATTTTTCACAAATTAACAAAATGTATATATAACAATATATATCATATTACTATTTTAATCTAATTAAAATAGTCCACAGAATATTAAAAAAACATGACAATGTTTATTTTAATCATATTAAAATAGAAAAAAATTAAATCTTATTTTAATCTAATCTTGAATAATAATCATATTCTTTTTTCTACTCTGATACCACTGAAAGATAATATGAAATCAAGACTACAATAATATTAGTAAAAATTTGATTCGTTGCCTCGTAAATGCTATCTAGCAGAGAGAAAGTTCGTCGGAGATGATCGCAACGACAATCCCTCTAGCTGTATTCATGCCAAGACACCAAGAAGACTTGCACATACTTCTAGCACCACAACAAGTGTGAAGAAGAAGATGAGGAGTTGAGAGGAAAAATGGGAGAGAGAGAGCCACACACCCATTATGACTAATACATTATTGTATAGATAATGGGAAGAAGAATTTTGTAACTTATTCTCCCTCATTATCTTCTCATTCATGATGGAGGGTAGTGGGTTACAATGAGTGGCAAGACAATTATGGCCCTCCATTAAACCTATTATCATATATTAATTAGAATATCAACGGTCTAGATTCATCCAATCATTATCGTATGATCTAGTCGATCTATGAATGATCGAGATCATCCGATTGAGTTTATGGCATGCAATTTTGCCCATTGTCTAACAGTTGCCACCTCCGGGCCTCCATGATATTTTGTATTCTGACTTTTTTGGATTTTTAATTAATAGATAACATCACCCCTTTGCCTTGAAAAAATCATCATTAGGAAGGCCATTGCTTCCTGTCATGAATGCAAAACTTCCAATGGACACCTTGCTATCCAAAAGTTTACACATTAGCAATGTATCATTGACGGTCTCCATTGGCTATGCCATGTAAATCTACATCCTTTGTTACTTGATTGAAAGGAATAGATGTTACACATTTATTAGTGACTCTTCTAATTACATTGACTCTTCAACATGTATACAATAAAAAAACAAAAATGGTGGTTACTGTAGCATCGATTTCTAACAAAAGTGGTGTTTCGCATAATCTTTGAGATGACAAATACAGATACAAGCTTATGACCTAGATTTTTGTAAAGTCCAATTCCAAAGCTGGCAGAGGGGCTAATAGTGGTAGCATTTGGCACAATTGTCAAGATTTGTTTTTGTCCATTGGTCTTCTCATATGTTCGGTAATGATATTGTAATGGAAGACAAATTTAGCTCTGAGCCCATTATTGTAACAACTCAAAATTCACCCTAAAAGTTTTAGGCATTTAAAAAAAATTTCGTCGTTAACCCGTTCGTCATACTTCACTTAACAGCGGAAGACTTGAACATCTTGGTAAAACTCATCATAAACAAAAACTTTCTATTAGTCATGTAACAATTACTATTCTGTAGGACATTAAATGCTTACAACCTTCATTACATTCTTAGTCTCAATGTTCATCTAGAATCATAGACTAATCCTAAGCATGTTCAACACTTTGTCATGAGTTTGAGCTGCCATCCATCACTTAATTTTAGTTACCTGCACGGATCCAGAGTGCAGAGTTTTCCAATTAAAGTATGTAAAGGTCATGCATGCCATGCTATCATATCACATGCGATTTGCATCATCATCATAATAACAATAACATATGAACATGCATGCCATGAACTATATCATAAACCTTACATGACATTACATCATACTTACATTCATTCTTCATAAAATATAAACATCGTGTCATACATGTTTACTTCAGATCCATCATATGCAAGTATCATACAATAGAAACATACATTCATATCATTCATAAACATTCATGAAATAACTTATCATTTAACTTCACTTTCATTGTCATGTACCTACTAGAAGTTTCTTCATAACTCATTGATCCTTACTTCTTGACTTATTTCATACTTTACATCTCCTCGGGGTTGCTTTATAACCCTTTGGATCTTCTTTTATTCTTCTTTTATTTCTTTATTATCTGATCATTCACGTATCATCTTCATCCTTTATCTTTATCACATAATACCATCTTGACTTTCATTCCATTTCATAAGTCATACTTAAGAACACACATCATAATAGTGAGGAATTTTATTCATAGTCATTTTTAAGAATACACACTTTATGATGAGGGACATTATTTCTTAAAAAGTACATACACAGATGCAGAATTTTACTTCTTGGACTTAAGTCCTCTTGAAGTACAGACATAAGTGTAAAACTTTACTTTCCATCTTTACTTCATCATCATTTTAACTTTTTTTTGTTATAAGATACTTTGAAGTTAAACTTCACTTTCATTCTTACTCTATCTTATAACAACTTTGATCTTAACATAGTTGAATGAATTATATCACATCATCACATTGGCTAACGCACATCATAATAGCGAGGGATTTTATTCCAAGAAATACGCACACTATAATAGTGAGAGACTTTATTCCTAAGAATACACATACTATAATAGTGAAGGACTTTATTTCAAAGAATACACATACTCTCTGATGAGGGACTTAGTTCCCTGATAAGCACATATACAAATGCAGGACTTTACGTCGCGGACTTAGGTCCCCTTGAAGTACATACATAGATGCAGGACTTTGCTTCCCATCATTGATGAGTGAAGACATTCTTCAACTTTAGGTGCATTATGTTTTGTAATACATCAATCATTCTTTATATTTTACCCTGATTATGGTTGAAAATGTATTACATATATCTACATGTCATATACAATTAATACACATCCATACATAACCTATATACATAAAGAAATATGTTTAAAATATCTTGGCTTTAATTTTTGGTCGGTCACGGCCGTGACAGTGTCGTCACGCCAGTGATCGAGGCCCTGTAGTTCATCCTCGTATAGTTACAGTCGTGACAGAGGGTGTCACGGTCGTGCCCGATCATCGTCACGACCATGCTCCATTGGGGAATGGCCGTGAACGTCGAGCTTTGGACTTGGATCTCTCACGGTCGTGACTTAGTCAGTCATGACTGGGCTCCACTCCATCACAGTCATGACAATGTTGCCACGGTCGTGACAGAGCGCTTATTTCACCCATCTTCGGTCATGGCCGTTTCGAGATCTTGGAACTCCGATCTTCTATCCAAAATTCTTGATTTTTTAGATTACAACTCCAATAAAAATAATCAAAAACATCATAAATATTCTAGGTATGATCTCTTAGAATCTATGCATCATAGAATATATTAAAACATACAATTTTCATTCATTATAAAGATTTAGGACTTTTCCCCAAATTCATACAACTACCAGAATATATTCTCTGCATAGTATTCTGGCAGCAGACACTAAAATATTAATAACTTAATTTATTCTTGTTCTTTTCAAATGATTCCAATTTTCACATAAAGATAACATGAACCTTTAACTTGTGAATAACTTTCACCCTAATTCAATATTTCCAATTTATGATACTTTTTACAATTTCGTCTCACTGTTATCCAAAATGGCATGATAGTAGTTCGATGTTTGGATCATAACTATTTTTATACATCTTCAAATCATATTAAACAAATTTCTATGAAAGCAAGACTTCGAGGGCTTTCCATAATATATTATTTGTAATTTTTGGATAAGTAAAACCTATCCAAATAATTATTACAAAATAATAATGAATTTAACATATTATGTAACATAAATCATAGAACTCTCATTCATGTAACTCTCAATCAAAATCTCTATCAAGAACAAGGTGCTCTTAAAATTCTCAATCCAAACAAAACATCATTGAGAGGGGAGAGAGTGGTTTGGATTCCCTTTGCATACCTTCGGTTCTAAAATCCTCCTTTTCCTAATTATTTTTTCCTTCTTCTTCATCATCTAGAAGCCTCTATGTCTTCTTGTCCTTTCCCTTGAACCCTTAATCTCCTCCTTTATGTGGATCTTAAGAAGTAGCCATCATGAAGAACATGGCTCTAGATCTCCCAACCTTAAAGGCTTCTTTGTGGAAAAGAAAAGAGAGAGAGAGGAGGAAGGGTTGACGGCTAGGTTTTTGAGGAGACTAACAGCGTTGTTAGACCTTTATATGGAGTTGCATTAAGGATTTGGTCCAAAAGTCCAAATATTTTTGACCCAAAATTTGGGGATATTACAATTATGAAGCCCCGCAGGCTTGGCTAGTATAATTCTGTACTACGAGAGCTTGATGCGGCATAGAAATGAAGGAAAATTGTCATATCTTGCATAGCATGGATGAAGAAAGCAAGCTAAGAGGAATCCTGATACCATATTTTTCATAGTAAAAGATGCAATTAGAGTTCTAAAACACATAATTTATAAACATTGCAGAAAAATCATGCATGCCAAAAATATTAATCCACTAAAATGAAGGCCTGGCTTGAAGTATGCACAAGAAATGTCAATACAAAACTCTAAAATCTTGAGATCTTTCGTACTTTCAAACTCTTCATCTACTTTGAAGAAAATGTGGAATTTTTTTACACTTAGAGATCTTTCATCACAGAAAGAATGAACGTCAGACATATTGGTATCTATTTTCCCTAAAATGACCATCTCCTTGTCCCAATTATTGATTTGCCTAACTGAGAAATACAATAGGAGAATGACGAAAAAATAATACAACAGACTGAACAAAAATTATGCCATAAGATACTTCGGAAAATTGAAGTATGTAAAATGTAAAACAAGCATCCAACTAGGACGCAGTCATGGAAAAGGAGACAACAAATGCCATGCAAAGATTGATCATGCAATCACATACAACCTTAGATTGCTTAGAACACAAACTAAGGCCAAGGCAAAGAGCGTCTGCGTTCGGGCAGCGGTGAAGGCGAAGTGTAACATTCTACTTTTTATGGACCAAAATAGCCTCAAAAGCAAGGATATCTCAAGGGCAATCTTGTCCTCTAAACAAAGAAGAAAAAGTAGACCAGAATACTCTTAAAAGTAAAAGCATATTATGAGCATTATTGTCCTTTGGTAAAAAGTAAATCCGGTGGACCATAATACTCTCAAAAGAGAGACTAGTTAGTAGGTATTTTGGACTTTCGAAAAAATGACAAAATAGACCCCAAAACCTTCCCTCATTTCCCCTCATCTTCTCTACCTTTTCTCTCCCTCTTCTTCTGCAAAATTCTGCAGCACCACAGCAACCAACCTGCCTCTCTTTCCCCCTCACTCACCCACTCTCCTCCACTCTCCCTCCCTCATTCTGTTGGCCAAGTAAGAAGAAGAAGAAAGAGAGACGTCCAATCGAAGAGGAGAGCTCCATTGGAAGGAAAGGAGGTCTCGAAGAAGAAGGGATCAAGAGAAGAAGAAGGAAGATTGGATTACAATGGTTTGGCTTATGGATTTGATTAACTTTGCATGAGTAGATTATTTATTATATTCACAATCCTCATGAACATTTCTGTCCTAATGTATTGAGCGTGTGGCTTCTTAATGTTAAGTGCATGTGTGATGATACTTATGTGTTCCAAGAACTAGAAGCATGTTCATACATAATCTGACCACATGTTGTAATGCATTTTTTAGTAAGTTATTGTTGTCCAAAAAGCATGTATAATATATGATTAGAAAGGTCTCGAAGTCTAGTTTCTATAGGTTTTGGTTTAAGCTCAATTTGAGCTGTGCATTGAGAGTTATCATCGAAGAATCGACCACTTTCAAACTATCTCGGGTAGCAGCGTGACAAATTTGAAAAATTCATCAAAATTAGTTTTTACCTAATCTGAGAATGAAATTTATGGAGTAGAGATTGTCATCTTTCTACATAACTTGGATTCACCTCAATAGGAGATGTCTATAGGAAGATATTAATTGTTTAGTGCTCAACTTTCAAACTAGTTAATGTGGTCAGAACATGGTTATTATGAGAATTCATTAGAGTAAATGATAAAAGAATAAAATCTGAGAAAATTATATGTTGTTTCCCTAGATATCTAATGTGAAGATAAATTATGATAAGTCAATTTAATGATTTATAGAGTGAATTATGGACTTTTAACCGACAAACTGTCGACCTTGGAAAAATAAGTATGCAAATAGGGTGAACTCATTCCTTATCTCATTCTAACCATTCTTAGGATGAGATGTGACTTGTGCTCTTGGATTGGGTGTGAGCGTTTTTGTGATGGGTTTCACCATTTTCGCTCGCCATCGATTGTTATTTAGGAATCCTTATACGAAGTATGGATTGGGTTTAAGAATGAACATCATAAATACAATGTGTCTAGATTCACTTGGATTTATTCATGTTCATGCACTTCAAATGCATAGAGACTTGTAGATTAACCGTAGTATGATCCTTAGTATGGTTGTTTTGGTGATAGAAGCCTTGAGATGGTCGATTTTATGTTTTCGGGCATAGACCGGTCGATTGGTCTATAGCACACAGTGGCCGGCAAGGTCACTGATCATGGTCGGACGGCCGACCGAAAAGGCAACATTCCTTATCAGCGTGTAATATTGTCTACTTTGGGCCTTGGCCCACGCGATTTTCTCAAAACGTATCATGATATCAGAGTAGTGCAACAACTCTCCTCTATATTCATCGTGATATTGTCAGGTCTGCTCTCACACTGGGCTCACGATTTTCTAACACGTCACACCTTGTCAAGGTCATGGTTCCATATATATGCAGAATCTCTTCCGTTACTTATGCATGCGAGATTAATCTAAAGCATGCCTCCCCCCTTAAAGGATTCAAAGTTCTCATTGAGTGATCGCATCCTACTATGCACAGAGGTCCACGCGGAGTGACTTTGATACCTACTATATGTAACATTCCCGATCAGCATGTGATATTGTCCTCTCTGAGCCTACACGATTTTCTCAAAACGTGTCACACTTGAAGGACATGTTCCCATAAATACCCAACATCACTCTCATGTTTTATGCATGTAGGACTAATCGAAGGCGTGCCTCATGCATCCTTCCCCCTTAGAGAACTCAACATCCTAGTTGAGTGATCGCACCCCACCATACACAGACGACCACGCAGAGTGACTCCGATACCATTTTTCGACCAGCGTGTTATATTGTCCGCTCTGAACTTCGGCCCGTGCGATTTTCTCAAAACATCACATCTAATCAATGTCATGTTTCCATATATGCACAGCATCTCTCATGACTTATGCATATGGAACTAATTCAAAACATGCCTTATGCATATTTCCCTCCCATAAAAGAGCTATCGCCTCACAATTTGATTTTATTATTATTATTATTATTATTATTATTATTATTATTATTATTATTATTATTATTATTATTATTATTATTATTATTATTATTATTATTATTATATTGTTTCTTTTTATTTTTAAAATTGTAATAATAATCATGACTAAAATTTTCGAAAAATTGAATAATCGTGTTTGAAATTGAATCATATAGATGTAAAATTAAATTTAAGCGAACCAAATAAAAATGCTAATGTGATATTTTTTATTTTTTTTAAAAGATAAAATGATGACCTAAATGTCATATAAGCATTCATTTCAATGCCACGTTAATGATCCATCATCCACCGGTAAACGAGTGATGGCTATCACATTAGGGATATCCGATTATGATAATCGCACTAAAATGTTTCAAAAATTTCAGCAACCGACAATCATGGTGTTAACCATATTAAGCGTACCCATAAATTGGATACTCTTTTTAATAGATGTTTCCTAAACCTTCATTTGGTACTCAAAATCTCAATAATTTAAAATTTAAGTTCTCGTACAATTAATATAATCATTTAAATAATAATCATAAAAAATGTATTCGTAAATAATATTATTAATTTAAATAAAATTAATATATTTTAATATTTAGTAATTTGATGTGAAAAATAATAAAGGTATTGCTTACTGAGGTATAATTTGAACTTAACTATAAAAAATCATCAAATTATTTCATCCATTAATATTATATATATATAATTAACACAGGATCTTAAAGATTCATAGTTCACCTTAATTAAGAATATTCACAAGGCTAACTTCTCAAAGTTGAAAAGAGGATTTACAACACAAGGCATACAATTTTTACGAAGACCATCAGTACACAATGATGCATCATGAATGGTTATAAGCAACTTTCCCAAATATCAACCGCAAAGAAACAAAAGATATTTATTTGTGAAGTTAGTAACGAGCTTCCAAGGCATATACAGAGAGAGAATACAAAGGACGTGCCGCTGGACCTATCTGTTTCATAGATACAAAAAAATGATCTAAAACACTAGCAGAGATGCCCCAGATGGTGAACATTATAACTCGAGTATTACGACATAAGCAGGATGTCAAATTACTTCCGCAT
The DNA here is from genome assembly GCA_030549335.1 of Pontederia crassipes. Taxonomy (NCBI): domain Eukaryota; kingdom Viridiplantae; phylum Streptophyta; class Magnoliopsida; order Commelinales; family Pontederiaceae; genus Pontederia; species Pontederia crassipes. The sequence continues at coordinate 4,285,745 of JAUKPH010000022.1, read as the reverse complement.
CAACCATTGCTCCCTGCATATCAAAAGGTAGTATAGAAAGTTTAGTGTACAACTATTAATAGCCACAGCTCAATTGCGCACGTCGAAATAATACCTGCAGGTCTCATTGCCGCTCGACCACTGATTTCTGAATGTGCAACTCTCAACGATCTCAGCTTTGAGGCCGAAGCTCTAAATGTATGAATCAGAGGCTGGTCCTCTTCTTCATCCTCCTCTTCCTCTTGATCATTCTGGTCTGAATCACTAACTGATTCCTCCTCGCTGGAGGCATGCCCTTCAAAAAGCTTCTTTCCTTCTAGATTCCTTACTTTCCTTGGACGACCTCGTCGTTTCACAGTAACACCTTTTTCATCTGTATTCATACAAAATCACATCAGCTTTCAACCGCTAAGCAGTTGCTATTTAAGATGCATCTTACATATGATCCTACAAAGAACTTTAGTGTTAAAGAAAGTTTGACTGTCTAAGTGACATATGGTAGAGTTCAACTAGTCAACTAACATCAACATGACCTAAAATTAAAAAAGGGAACTTGTATCTCCCTAAACACAAACAACACAGCACAGTACCTTAAGAAAAATACACTTTAAATACTCTCCTAGAGACGCTAAAAGTTTTCCATGGGGAAATATCTGATTTCATACAAGGTACTGACCCTTCTTGATGTAGTCCAATATCAAAGTGTCTTGCTAGGATTCATAATAGCAGGAACAAAAACCTCACAACATTCCATCTAAGATTTCCTCAATGTTGGAGAAGTATGATATACCTCAAAAATGTTGATCAAGTATACGAACAAAAATGACATTATGGATTTCCTATGAATGGTTCATGATTCAATACAAGTTACTTATTGCCAGGACCATGATAGCACACCTATAGGAGGCATTTGGCTGTCGGAACCAGGTGGAACCAGGGGCAGGTAAGTTCCACCTAGTTCCGCCAAACACCACCACCTGGCTTGGTTCACGATGTGGAACCAGGCCAAGGAACTAAGAGTCGTGACCCCAAGTTCCATGGTACCAAGCCACTATTCACGTTTTCCCCTTTTTTTCAATTTTTTTTGAACTGATGTTTCTTTTTTTTCTTTTCAACCTTTTTTTTCCTTTTAGCATTTTCTCTCTTATCTTTCTCATACAAAATATTGTATTTATTAAATATAAAATATTTATTATTAAAGGATTAATTGAATATTATTTATTACTTATTATTCTGTTAAAAAATTAATATTTCATTAAATATTATTAAAGGATTAATTTAGTATTTTTTAATAAAAAATAATTTTACTATTATTTTTATTAAGTAGTAAAAATATATTTTATATTTACAATACCTATATTTTATTCTAACGCCTACTAAAATTAATCTACATATCATTTTTTTCATATCACATAAATTTTTTTAGTTCCTCATCGTTCCACTCCATTCACACACCTCGAATTAATCGGTAGTTCCACTATCCATCGCCACCCTAGCAAATGAAAGCTAGAATTGGATCATTAATAAGCATTTCATTATCTAGAACCAGCAACTATTGAAAGTTTTAAGTTTCCAGTTCTAGTTGAAATGCATTAAGAACCCATAATATATCACCGTAAAAGCTTTCACTTTGATTCTGCCTACAAAAGGCATGAAATAAAACCACCTCTATAGAACCACATGGAGAAATTTTTTATGCAAGTTGAAAGAAATGCACTCAACAAAATTTGTAACTGTTAAAGAAATAGAAAATTAATTTACTTTACACTATCCATTAATAATAATATCCAAATGAACTTTCTATAAAATTAATTTAAAAAGAGATGGATGTTATTCTCATTCACGTGGCCAAATATTATTTCATTGGTTTGCTTGATGCTGACTAAACATTAGCATACAACAACAACAACAACAACAAAGCCTTATCCCACTAGGTGGGGTCGTCTACATGGATCATACGACTTCGTTGATCCATGTTCATGAGATTCGACAGGTCTGATGCTGAATAGATATTAGCATCTGCCTTACAGTATTTATTCCAATGGGCAATCTAAAAAGTTTCAACCATTTTCAAAGTGCAAAAGCTTAAGTTTCCAATGAAAGTGCTTTGTCAAATCAATTCTGCGTGAAGTTATGACACAATACCTTGCAGGCCATCATTCTTCATTACTTTCTCATGTAAATGCTCAATAAATGTGGAATATGGCCGCCAACCACTGGGATCTTCTTCCATGTTGACATTCTCTGATCTGCTTTCGACATCTTTTAGGCTACTCACGAATAAAATTCCAAATTACAGAGTGCCATATAGTCATTAAATAACATTGCATGTCACAAGTATACTATAGAAATATGAACTCACATATCCTGAACATCAGCTGCCGGGAGTTTTGAAACAAATGGTAGTAGGGCAGCCTCTAAAAATGAAATATTCTTAGGAACATCCACAAAACCAAATGAAATACCCATCTTGACTATGTTCACGATCTCTGCCTTATGCCTATTGCGAGCTGCACCTACATATGTCGCTGAAAGCCGATTAGCAAGATCTTTGCAGTCTGAATATGACTTGCTTGAAGAGAGCTCGTTATCGCTGGAATAAGGTTCCACCAAATGCCTCTGAAAAGCCTATTCAAACAAATGACAAGTCAATCAAAGAAAGAGAATAATTATTAATTTCACATCTCCAGTAAACAAAAAAATACCTTTTGCCATAATTATTTACTCTAAATGTTTAAAAATTGACAAAAGATGGTCATTTTACTGATGCACAAGAAACATGCATTTGCATAGGAGAAACTATTACCTTTTTCAATGCCTCCAAAAATAAAAAAGGAATCTCGTCATTTGCAGTTTTCCTTATAACTGCAATCAGGTGCTTAATTATTTCTGCAATGCTAGCGCCATGCAATGCAAAATGTGAAATGATCTCTGGACCGAGATAATTCTGTACAAATCAAACTTGCACTGTGAAAAAGTGATTAAAAGAATAGCTTAATACATAATCATGAACTGAAGAAGAATCTAGAGGTGGAGCCAGGTCACACCATGCCGGAAGCGCCCTTGGGCAGCCTATGGTTTTAGCCTGGACCATTTTTTCTACTTTTATTTTTTAATCCAACATATATGTTTAAATGAGTAAAACAATTGTAGGTAATGACATTTGAACTTGGGCGGAGACAACCACAATCCATAGTTTTTTTTTTTAGAACGCAAAAGTCATTGATGTGATATTTGAAAACTTGTGTCTTCAACACATCTCCAGAGGGAACAAAATTGAAAAGCTTAACAACAAAATATTCACCTTCGAAACTGCATTGGTAGCTACCAATTGAGCAGCTGCAATCATAACTGCATCTCGATTGGTCTCCTCAATGTATTCATCATTTGCATCTTCATCTTCAGTCTCATCTGCAAGAGTAATGATCTTCCCATTAGAACTTTACAAGAGGAGACAGAACATAGCAGTTCTAAATAAGATAACATCTCATACAAACTTTCCTCATTTTTATGAGGGATCTCATACAAACTTCATTACATCATATAACGGAGAATGTTAGATCACATATTACCTGAGATGTTAAGTTGCTGCTCACAAAGTTTCCAAAACTTCTTAAGAAAAGACTGGTCTGGATAATATCCTAGACATTCAAGCTTTGTAGAGGAATACTTCGATTTTTTGAATAAGCGCCACACTTCCACAAGTATAATGCAGACCTGTAAAAAGAAATTGTTGCTGAGGTATTAGTTAATTGTTCCCAAAGATGAACGGTTATTAAAGAGCAGCATGGCTTATGCAAATAAATGATTGTTATGATAATAGGAAGAAGCTAGATTTTCAAAGAAATATTACTCTAGACGAAAGCACACTCCCACTTCTTCCATCCTTCTGCACTTTAATCAGAGTATCAGTTAGATGCTCCAGTTGTTCCAGCAGAGTTGTTCGCTTATACAAAACTGCAGTGACAGATGCTTCAGGACTGTCACTATCAAGAGACTGGAGAGACCATGCTACATGCAGGTACATGTTGAGAAGCAGGAAACTCTTAACCTGAAACAAAACGATATTATAAAAAATAATAGTTAATTACAAGTGAAGATTAAAAAAACAAAGAAAGAAATATCAGAAACATAAGTTTTTTGTTGCATGCCTCATTGTCAATATCTTTGACACTACACAGGATGTTGGCTAGATCTTTGTACAAGACATCATTTGGAACAGATTTTATTAGTTGAAGCTCATAAAGCCGTTTCAAGTTAACCAGGAGAGAGTATTCATCGTCACCAGCCTGCATGTTTCATTAATCATATCACGTTTGCTTACTGTAAATTTTGTATATACTATGTTGTAGATATCATTTGCATACCGCTACTTCCTTTACAGCTGACTTTAGTTTAACTATCAGTTCATTCTCAAGATCTTTGAGTTTACTTTGAGCATAATCTTGTAGGTCAGCTTGACTCTCCGTGGAACAAAATGTAATAGCTTTAATACAAGATCTCAATGCATCCTTCTCGCCATGTTTGAAAAAAGCATCATTTATAAGCTCCAGAACAGTTTTGAGATTCTGCCAGGGGCAAACCAAGGAAGCATCTTATAAGTGTTTATTATACTAAAATCACAGATCTAGAAACTCGAAAGACAAACCTGTTCCTGTCTTTTCAGAGAATACAGTTCCAGCTTCAGCAATACAACAATCTCAACCAAAGGTGAGACCTTTGCTTTGTCAGCTATATACTTGCGCAAAAGATTTGGGTAGCTCTTCATCAGAGCAGTAGTTATTTCTCTTCTGCTAGTTTCCAATGCTTCCTAAACCAACAAAAAAAGTGTCAAATTATATAGGAACACCAATCACTTCCTACTTGTAACTCTTTTTCAAGTCCTATTTTTTAGGGAGATTTTAAGTCCTATTTTTAATTTTACAGATACAATCATGAATATACCCTTCCCCAAAGAAGACCTATCTCTTAATGATGGTTTGTCATTTCAACAGAGCACATTTTAAGACAAGTCAAGAGTAGCACCTCATAAAACAGTCAGCCTGTGATTAGTATTTATGACCTATCTTCTTATCGTTGTTGGACTATATACTCTGTTCATAGCCCACCATCAAGTTGTATGGGTCTAAGAAAAAAGAGAACAACAAATTTAAAGCAAGCTAATTCTAGAACCTTTACAAACATCAGATAAAAGGCATGTGATGATGGGAGATGGAGGTGCCCAATGATGGTGTCTTTGCAAGTCACGTGGACCACATGACTTCGGCATATGGTGAACATTGTGCATTACAACTCTTCTTTTACGAGCGAATGGGGGTGCATAGTTTCTTTTTGTTGGGGTTCTGCACCTATTTAATCTCTCTTCTGGTTTTATATACGTATTACAACAACAACAAAGCCTTATCCCACTAGGTGGGGTCGGCTATATTCGTTGATCCATGTTCATAAGATTCGACATGATTTTATGCTGGCTGTCGGGGCCTAACACAACCCTCCTCCTTTATCCGGGCTTGGGACCGGCTATAAAATATAGGCGGAGTTTCTCAAAGGATACTGTCTTGTGTTTAAATCTAAACCACTGCAAAAGCAAGATTAAAACAAGGTTTACGGATGTTCTATCTAAGATCATGAAGCTCCAACAAGAAAATACATATTCCTAAGAATCTTTAGCCTAATGCATTAAATTACTAATAGGCAATTTATTGATCTACACATCTTCTGTGAAGCACTACAATTCTTCTCATCCTGCTAAACATACCAGGACCTCCAACGAATCCAAAGAAAACTTTTACATGGAACTTAAGGTAAGAAACATAAAAATTCTCATCTCATTCTCCCTTGGGCCTCATCTACAGAAGGCTTACTTGCTCTTCTGTTTGGTGAAGTTGAATTCTCCACACCCCAACTTTGTATAATGTAACATTTTATGGGCTTCAGCCCCAATTATCACCACATAAAAGGTCATCAAACTGAGCTAGAATCAAAGTGCCATCCAAGCACCTTCCTATAGCAACAGCAGCAGTAGAAAAATAGTACGAATCATTAACAAGACACTTGCCAACAGCATACACTTATAAAGATGTTTTCAGTTGTTTTAAACTACCTTCCCTTTCCTTCCAAAAAGAGTCTAATATCTGATGAATCAGTTGTTTTAAACGACCAATGGTCCAATAGAGAAGAAAAATATAGCAATGATAAATCCCAAAAAAATAGAAGTGGATTTTTTTTACTTTCCCAAGGCAAATTCCCAGTCATGGTCCAACAGTATGATATCACTACATAAATCAAAGAACAAGCAACATAAAGATAGTTAAATGCACTTTGACAATAACATTTTCATAATTTATTCGTCAAAGAAAGTATTTTTCTTCAGTAAACAGAAGATTAACTAGAGCCATTATTTACTACAAATTTAAAGGTAAGCACTTGAGCATTTCGTCAAACATTAGATACTCAACCATGACTGTAGATTATTCCAGTACAGTTCACACACACATTATATCAAACAAGTACCATTCACTGGGCTCAAGCACAAACATGTAGACAAAGAACACAATAAATAAACAATATTGAAATTTTATATTACATAGGAGCCTAAAAGAACAACACATAGATACTTCTCCTTTGATGCCTTCTTTTTCTGCTCATTAGCTAAACACTTCCAACCATTTTTTTTTATTTTGAGAGGTTAAAAACTTCCTACTTGGTTATGAAGCATATGTATGAAATTAAGTACAGTAATGAATCATATTCCAAAATCAAGGAAGGATTGGATTTTAATCTGGAGACCATTCAGACAAAATTGATCAAACAATCTATACACAATTCAGGAAAAAATAAAAATACAAATTAATAAGACAAAATTGAGGATCACCATTGGTTCATCATGCAATTGCTCTAGGTTTGCATACAACCACATTGATTTTAGTAAAAGGTGCTTTAGATGCACGTGGTTCCAAGTTAATGCCAGATAAAAAATCAGTTTCGACATTTGTTTCGCCTTCAACACTATGCACATGAATTGATGGAGAAACACACTTTCCTTTACCTTTTATGAGCGTCTTCACAGTTCGAAGAAGCTAAGACAAAAAAAAATACTTGATTGCATGAAAGAAATAAACCACTTGATTATATAAAAATTCCCACCTCATTTATGTGCTCCCGTTGTTCATTCAACTGCTCTCGTTGCTCTATATTTATTTGTTCTAGGGCAGCAATTTTTGATTCGTAGTTAGCTTAATTATTCATCAACTTTTGTTCCAGCTGACTTTCCATGATTTTTCGACGAGAGGACTTCCCAATAGATGGGGGGCATATCCTTTTCCTGGATAGTAATCTGACCTTGAAGTAGCACTACGTATTACATTGTAATCATTTTTAATACAAACAATAACCACAAAAATTCAGTCATAGTTTCCCTCAGCAAGAAAAAACATCAAATAAAGAGCAAAACGTTTCTTTACTACAAAAAAGGGACAAAACATTTCTACTACCACAGGGGAATATCATTGAAGTAATTGGTTAACATAATGTGCACTTATAGTCTCTACTATTATCAATACAACTGAAAAAATTGAGATGCAGAGACCATGGTCTAATGGACCTTGAACCATGTCAAAGAAAAATCCACTGAACCGGCATAAATTGGTCTCACCTTTTGGGCTTTCGTGTAGTACTGCTTTCTATTGTCAATTGCAGGAACTATCCTTTCCCCAACAGCCTTCCTGGCAGAGGCATATAGCAGGCGGACCAAGTTAGTTGCATCCACATCAGTTAATTCAATCATTGGATTCTCATCAAGAAGCATGGAGATAATGCACTTCCAATCCTGAAAGGAACATAACACAAAATTTAACATCATGATACCACAACTACTATCAAAACACATAATATCACTCTCTAAAAATGTGATGGAGGACAGTGAGTTTCAGAACCTAAAAATTAAGATACAAAAAAGTCTAATAAAAAGCCTAACCTTATATATATATATATATATATATATATATATATATATATATATGATAAAGTAAGTTGCATTCAAGATTTCTTAGAAAATCATAATCAATTAATACATAAGGTAAAGTAGGGTGCATTCAAGCTTTCTAGACACATGGCTCCCATGTGAATAAGGGTCATATGTTGTCTCTAGATGCCAAGGACCTTCATTTCTCTCTCTCAAATTACATATATATATACATACCTTCATAGCTTTCATATCTTCCCAGACATCATCTATCACATATGCACTTAAGATTGGATCATCAGGAAACTCTCTTAAAATTTGCAACATTCTTCCCAGATGAACCTCAGAGGATTCATTATCCCCACCTGCGATAGTATTGACGAAAATATGTCACACCTCTTTTTGAAGAATATAACCCATATTTTCTAGGAAATTGAGAACTACAATAGGACATACTTTTCGGTCCTGAATGAGAAGTTTTAACATTTTGGGCAATCAGGTGGTCATAAACTAACTCTCCAATTGCACGCCTAATCATGGGTGGCTCATCAATAAGCAAATCATACAAAGGCCCCAATTCATCATCTGTCAGAAGTTGATGTCTGCAAAACAAGATTAAGTGTGTGATGAATGTAGAATAAACAAAAAGCACAAGAATATAAAATTACCTCAGTAACTGTTTTAGTAACCCTATTGCTGATACGGCTACTGAGATATCAATATCATCAGCAAGCTCAATCATTCTATTACAGAACCTTTCAGTAAAAAGACCAAGTGAAGGTACATTGTCGTCCACCTCATATAGATTTTGCAATGAAAGTACAGATGATCTTCTGACCCCAGAACTCTATGAGAATTCAAAGTAATACACTGATTAGTTATATGCAAAAGACAAATGAAATGGGTACATAAAGAAACAATCCAACATTCAAATGTATGGAAAATGTTACTTTGTCATTCAGTGTCCAGCCAAGATATTTCAAGTATAAATCCTGTAAGAAAAGAGAAGGATACGATAAAATCCAGATCCCAAGAGATCTGATACATGTCATGCGTATTTCTGGATCAACATCTCGATATCTGTGCATAAATAACCTGCAATATGCAAAGATAGAAATAGTCAGGAAGCCCTGACAGAAAAGTCAAGGATAAAAAGTATAAAAACCGCATTGAAATACGCCTCACCCCGTAAATACTTTGCGCATCATCTCTTCAGCAAGTGTCATCATTTCATGCGTCTGAGAAAGCCTTTTGTTTAGAGACTCTACACGTGGTCCATCGGGATTTTTCTTCTTTTCAGCATTCAACTGTCTTTGAGTAGTTTCCCGTTGTCCAGCAAGTGTTTTAGCAACAGTTATATAGGATGTAACAAGCTGCAAACCAATCATTGAGGCCACCTGACGATATACCCTAGGGGGAGTACTGTTAAACCAGAATGAGGCTTACCTCAGAACAACTTAACATTGTGATGAAAAAGGTGTTAAATGAACTTTTTTCTGCAAAAGGAAGTTGAAAGGTTTACCAGCACAATGCAATTACAAAGTCCATGCACTTGTCAAAGAGGACCTTGTCAAATAGTGGCCCATTCTGACACTCAAGGACCAAAGTATTCCAGAATGATGCAAGGTTCTCCTTAAAATTTTTTAGATCTTTGGCCTTCGAGCTGAAGTAGTCTTCAACTTCTCCCTATACATCATTAAGTACAATATTGATAGAACTTATAAAGTATAAATGACTGAAAAGAAAATAAGCTACAGTTAGAGAGAAACATATGGGAAAACATTATGGAATTGCTTGCAGGCACATAGATTAGATGTACATTTTTTGCTTGCTCCACAAGTGCAACAACAACATCATCAACATCAGTTTCATCAAGTGAATCCCCATCAAGTTGATACTTGGCTCCACAGGCCTGCTCATTTTCAGCAAGTTAAATGATGTCCAGAATAAAAAAATGTAAAACCATATCTACTATATATAATGTAGCAAGCCTACCTCAAAAATGAGCATTAGAATCTCAGTCATTGCAGGTTTGGGATCTGATTCATAACGCTCAACCAATTGTTTCACGGTATGGCTAATCGCCTTTCCATTGTGTTTGACAACATCTGCAACATGATGACATGGAGATGAAGCAGAGTAACAAAACTTTCAAATCAGTTCCGGGTTCTGGTGAATACTTTATTAAAATGTCACATACAATAAGGGACTGACTACTATGAGTGAATACTGGGTCAGATTAGGTTTGGGGTTTGGGTCAAACTCACATTGGACTCAAATAAAATTTTTGGGTCGAGTCAGGACAAGTCATCAGGTTGGACTTTTAGCAGGCCTGGTATTAGTTTTCAATATTTTAATAAATTTAAGAATAAAATATATTAAAAAATAAAATAATGGTATCTAAAATAATCAGATTAAGAACAATAAGTATTACATTATTTACTAATATAAATATTTCTGTATAAATAATTTTTTTTAAAGGGTCTGTATAAAATAATTATTAACATTTCAGGCTAAAATCGATTGTTGGGTTCTAATTCTTTCAACTTGGTAACCGACCCAAAACTTTTTAAGTCAACATGGGTTTGACAAAAGCTTTTCGGGTTGGGCAAGTTGCTTGTGTCGGTGGGTCTGATCAGATTCATGGTCTTCCTATTGACTAGAAAAACACATCTACGCAATGCAGGATACTTTTCATCGTGAGTATCTAGAAATGTACAATCAACAATCACAAAAATATTAGGCCCCCTGTTGAGAAAATGAAGAGTAAACTTCTAGACGAAAGATTATCATTGCTGTTCATAAGTTATCCCGACCACAATGTGGCATAGGTTGGGTAATAATATCTTCAAACTATGTAACTTGAACTTATAATAACAACAAACAACTTAGCGCAAGAGCAAAAGAAAGACCTACAAGTAGTTTAAAAGCCAGTTGTTTTGTAAAATAAATCTGGATAATCATGGATAAGAAGCACCATTATTGACACAAAAAGGGAAGAACGTGCAGAATGTATAACCACTACTCCAAATACATGAGTACAAACGGAATTCGTCCGAACAATAAGCCAATTCCATAAAAAAAACGGAGGATACGAACCGATCAAGCTAAGGTCTTCCTTCCACCCAACTGCGTGCATCGATGCCCCACGCTTCCTCTTGGTCTTCGGAGCGGGATCCTCAAATGCGTCATCCGAACCCTGATCCCCATCGTTGGTCGGGCTCCCATCAGCAGCAGCCTTCTCAGCAACTGAACTGCTGGACTTGCTGCGCCCGTCGTTACGCGCCGACGCAGCAGCGGCGGACTTCGGAGGCCTACCCCTCTTCTGAGCAAATTAAAACCCCAAAAAAATAGATAAAACACCAACCAATAAAGAAGCTCCCGCTAGGGTTTCAAATCAAGCTACGAACAGGTACAAGGAGGACTCACCGGCCGGCGAATGGAGGTCTCGGAGGCGACGGCGGCGTTCTCCATGTGTCGGCGGAAGCGAAGGATTGGGATCAGGCTCGATTGGGAGAAGTATCGGGGGTTTCGGAGGCGGAGAGATCGAGAGAAGAAGCGAAACCCTCACGAAAAGTGTTGGGGAAGGTAGTAACGCGTGAGGAAGTGAAACCCTAGTAACAATTTTGGAGCACTTCGTCACTCCCCGCCATTGTCAAACGAAATGGAGGTCTCGGAGGCGACGGCGGCGTTCTCCATGGGTCGGCGGAAGCGAAGGATTGGGATCAGGCTCGATTGGGAGAAGTATCGGGGGTTTCGGAGGCGGAGAGATCGAGAGAAGAAGCGAAACCCTCACGAAAAGAGTTGGGGAAGGTAGTAACGCGTGAGGAAGTGAAACCCTAGTAACAATTTTGGAGCACTTCGTCACTCCCCGCCATTGTCAAACAAAAAGGAGGGGGAGAGAGGTTTTTACTTTTTACACGGCGAATATTTAGAAGGCAAGGTGAAGTAGCGCGGTAGTGCCTCAGTGACGTCACCAAAGCACGATATGTGTGAGTAAAGCTCATATCCAAAACCCCCAAAAAAAAAAGTTTATATCCCAAAAAAGAATAAATGGGTCGGCCAAGCCCGCCTATTGTGGCTTTTAAGACTTATTTTACATAGTCGGGTAGCAACCAGCATTTATATCCCAAAAAAGAATAAATGGGTCGGTCCTCTGACCCTCCCTGCCTCCTCTCTCTCCCTCCGGCCTCCTTTCATCGTCCTCCATTGTACCTCCAACCTCACCTCTGGGTCGACGTGAGCAATCAAAATCCTACTCTATCCCTCCACATGAGCTGATGGCACTTAAGGAGAACATCTTGAAAGTGATATAAATTTTGTGTAAATGTAGGTAGCTAACTGATTTATTAGACTTTAATCACAAAATGTAAAAGATTAAAATCTAGACATAAACTATGTAAAAATAAGTAGACTATGCAGAAATAAAAATTAAGCAAGATCTGAGTGTAGAATATGCACTTCTCATTTTTGCAAGTGTATAGATCAGAGTAATAGATTCGAATGTCGTATTCATAGTGATTTAAAATTTAAATTCACTAACACCTAAATTAATTTTAAAATATAATAGTTAGATAAAAAGGAAAGATAAATCAAATTAATACTTAATGACAAATTCCCTTAAGAATGAGTTCTTCTAGTATTCTTCTATGAATGAATTAGAACAACTTAACAGTAATAATTATACCAAATTCAATTTGTAAAAATTGCTCTCACAGTACATTAAACTTAAAACAAAATATCATATTTTCATATGAATGTTAGTTAAGTTGATTTAAAAAGAATTCAACTGGTATCAGAATATCAATAAGCTTATGAACCTCTATTAATGTGCTAACATTTCTCTCAAATGTAAGCATAACAAGAGAAGACAGTAATAATAGCTACAAATAAAATAAATAATTCACATAGATACAATTAGATATAAAACTAATGATAATGCTCTTAGTTTATTTTTAAACATTAAGAGAATTTAGAATTAATCTCTCGGTCGTCATTAGATTCACATTAACAAAATCCAAATGAATACATGAAACCGCATAATCATACATTAAAATCATAAATTAATATCAATGTTGTTAACTTATTTCTAAGCAAGAAAAGAATCTAAAATTAACTTCTCAGTTGTCATTGCAAGGTATGATTCACATTAACAATATCAGATTTCAAAACATTTCAGAAATGCACTAATACTAGTGATAAATTTGTTATTCTATCATCCATCTATAAATAAAAATTAAGCTATTATCATATCCTAAGAGAGCTACGCTTTAGCTCATCATAAATCAATACAACATAGATGTTGAATAAAAAACTTCCAACATTATTTAAACAGGTTTGAAACTTGACTTTTATTCATAATAATACAAATAAACAGGTTTGAAATATGATCTTTATACATGTTGGTCAACAGGATAAAAATATTATCTTTATTCAGGAGAGCTCCCTTTTTTGAATTTAACTCTCAAGCAACTTTTCGTTTTCTCTTCTTCATTTTTTTTCCTGTTCATGAAGTGAACAGCACTTCAAACTCAAGTAAAATTTAGATTTCTTAATTCAAAGAGTCAAGTTTTCCTATTTAACATAGTCATAAAAAGCCTTGATTCTATTCTAAACATCTTTTAATTTTTTATCAATCCATGAATATCAGCTAGTGCTACCCAAAAAAGAAAAACTTCAGCTGAATTTAGTTCAAATACAATTGAATATGAACTAATTAAAGCAAAGAAATTAACAATCAAATTAGTGATTACTTGATATTGGAATGTACTAGTTGTATCCTGAAGGATTAATAACGATGAGCACAAATGATAACATGAATTAAGCTGAACTACATTGATAATAGTGATAACCTGACTATATATATGATATTAACTTGAAAATAAAATTAAAGCATGTTAATAATGTTCAGAAAAGTACTATGTACCTTTTCCAAACTTCTCGTCAGCACTGTCCTCAGTGATAAATCATCCAAACAAGGAAGATGATGGGTGGGTGTTCAACTTTTGAAATAAGAGGCAAACATGTCTTACTTCACTTTTTCTTTTAGGTCCATCATTTTAGCATTAGATGTCAGCAATGTTTTTAATGTAGTCTTGATCAACTATTTCGAATGTTGAATCAAATTTGGAATCAATTGGAGAATGACCAATTTAGCAATTAGTAGAATTCAGTAAGGATTAAGATATTACAAAATCATGTTTGAACAACTGATATGAACAAGAAAATCATAATTATCAACTCATAGTATGAGCTAAGTAAGAATAATTATGATAATCATATATTAATTGTATTTCAGTAAAGAATCAAATTATGAGTAAAGAGTACTCCCTGAATTGATTTAAGTTAGTGGTTGATCAAGTTCCTCTCTTATTTATTCCTGAAAAACAAAGAGAAATTAGATGTAAAGGCTTGGGCTGCCTTCCAAGAAATGTCCTATTTTAATGTCTTAGGCTAAATATTATTACAACTTCTTTATTTTAAGAAGGTTTAAATAGTATCATGTGACTAAGTAGAGGATCAACTTTTGTTTTTCAGATTGATGCATTCCTTCTTTAGTGTGCAAAAAATCAACTAACTTTCCATACAAAAAAATTTATGTATGACATCTGAATCTCCAGAATAATCTTGTTTAAACAGTCATTTTTTTAATGGTCACTTTGAATTCATGTTGAGTTCTTGGTCCTAACTTTTAGTAGGAAAATATTAATCTTTCTTAATTGAATATTCCATTGCTTCTATAAATTTGAATTTTGATGTAACCTCCTCTGTTCGAAAAGAAATTTGTTCTGCTTTTGTATCATCCTTGACCATTTCAGTCTCATTATATGTCTATCATGAAATAACTTTTTTTACCAATAGGTAATGACATGAGTGAGACTTTGAAATTTTGAATACCTCTTTCAAATGAATTATTGCTTGTTTCAAGTTCAGGCTACTTCTTTTATTTTGATGTTTCTTCATATCTAATTCTATAATATGGACATTCTTCAACTAATAGATGTTAGTCTGTGGAGGAAGTTGCCTCAAGTGGGATTTCAATTGGACAATTGGGTGTAGGAGCATCACGAAAGTAGGCAAGAATGTTTCTCTCTTCTTTGGATGCACTAAGTAACTTATCCCCAAGGGTAACCACCAAATGAATTAAGTTGCTAATCTAATCACAAATGAGGGTACTTATTTTTTGTGGGCAGTCTAAAAGCAAAATAGTGGAGGTATGTTTTTTAAAAAAATCAGAATTTGAGTCTTTCAAAAATTTTTCTTTATTAGATAAGAACTTTATGAGTGGGTCTTCAATGTGATTCACTGCTGGTACCATTGAAGTAACATTTTCAGTAACTTTTGTAATTTCATCTTGTTTCTTGATTTGTGCTTTAAGTGTGACAATTTCATTTTCAACTTCAACTTCCATGACTATTTCTTTCTCTTCATTAGTCTCCTTTTCAATTCCCATCTTCATTTTCTGAAATTCTTTTTTTGGATAGGCATATTGGATTTATGGAGTATCTGAATTGGATTGCAAAAAATGTTTAGCCTCCAAGACTTGATTTTCAGCTTCAAGAACATCTGTTACTATACGTAGCTTCTCCCAATATGCATCTTGCTTCTTCCGGTATGCATCTTGCTCCTCTAAGTCTGCATCTTGCTTCCTGGTGAAGTTCTCCAACATAATATCCAGTTTTGATTCTTTTGTGGATTGATTTTTTGAAATGCCCATGATTACAATTTGAAATTTCAACATTTGATCTTGATTACGATGGTAATATGACTGACTTTGTGAATCATAAACATAATTACTACTATTTGAGAAAAGTTTTGCTAAGAATTTCAATAATTTGAACTTTCATAATTATGTGAGGTATACATGTAAACATTAAAAGGTTGTTGAAATTGTGATGATCCTTAATTGAAGTGAACTTGTGATGATTCTCCAACATCAAAAACGTATTTCTCATTAGAACCGATATGGTTTATAGTCACAAATTATTAATCACAACGTACTAGTTCATGTTGATAACCATATGATATAGTCACAAATATTATTTTTGTGAGTATTAATGAGTTATAGCCACAAATAATGTATATCATGATAATAATGATTTAATCATCGTCATGAAAATTTATTTTATGTCAAATAATATAAGTAATTGTCACAATTTTAATTTTCATAATAAATTATATTCTTTATCATCAATATTAGCCACAAAATTTTCATAACTAATTGTTGAAGGCAACATTATAATAAAAATATGTGTTACGTTTTTAAAATTTGCGACAAATATGTAAGGTTTCTACAAAAAATTAATGTCTAATTAATATCATTAATATTCAAGAAATATCATTTTAACATTACTAATTGTACACAACTAAATATATATGTTTTGTTGATAAAATTACATTAATAATTGTTATTATTTTACATTGAACTTAATAGTTGTATGATTTAATTAATTACCTAAGTTGTTTAATAGTACTATAATTTAAAAACAAAAAATAAAATGAAAACTATACTTTAAGTTATAATATTATTAACAAAAGATAAACTAAATTCTTATCTCTTAAATTTTAATATTTATTTATGTTAATATTTAGATTATAAACTAAATTCTTCAATTTTTACTTTTATGTATGTCTAACTTTATTTTAAAATTATTTAACATTGACTAAATAAATGATTTTAAATACAATGGTTATGTGTGTGTATATATGTCTATTTGTTTTTATATTATTTTTATTTCTTCAAATAAATGATTAAAAAATATTTAATATTCTTTTTTATATGAATTTATAAAAATTCCTTGCATTTTCAATTTTCTGTCATTCAAATCTTTTTTAATAAGTTATAGAAATATTTTCCTATTCTTCAAGTCTTCTTCTAATTAATTTTTGCTTATCTAATTAAATTTATGTTATTATTTTAATTCTTTCAACTACCGTAGTTATATAAAAGTGATGCATCATATTCATTTTCATGTCATTTGGTTTATTCAAGATTTTTAAAAGTTAATCCACATATTATGAATTATGTTTAATATGTACCAAATTTCTTTATTTTAGTTGTACAATTATTTTCTTCAATTTTATAAGAAATCTAAATAGTTTTTATGAAGGCTTTATTTTTTATGCAGCTATCTCCATTCCCTCCACGAGACTTATTTGAATTTCAAGTTTTTTCTTCTTCAACATTGAGCAATGAGGCATTAATAGAAGAAGCAAGTATTTTTAATCTTTAAACTTTGTTAATGATTGTTATAATCTAATATTTTTTCTTAAAAAAGCAATTGTTCAGTCTCAAACATTACAAGATGGGAACACAACAAATCAATCAACTTGGAATTGAATAAATTCATTAAATTAGCTAGATGTTCGAAGATTGAAGTAGAAAAAGGTAAAACACACCCATTTGGTACATGGGTGATAAAGTTTATTAGGGAAGTTGGAGTCATATGTCGCGATAATATATATTTTGGTTGTTGAAAATGGCATGAAGTTGAAGAGGATCATCTGATGATCATATATCACCAAATAAAGGTAAACTTTATATCACATTTTTAATGTTATTTTATTATACTATTTCTAAAGTATTTTTCTTTTAGGATAAATTTGAAATTGATATTGAAAATTCTCGTGTGAAAATTTCAATGAACCAAATGATCCAACAAAAGTTTGGGGAGTATAGATCAAAGCGCATAAGCACTTTGAAAAGAAAGACGGAAATGCATTAGCGCTAAGAAATCCATATGTTGGTGACAAAGTAATTGTGATTAATATGCAATCATTTTCAGAAGAAAAATTTCAAGTATGACTTACTATTATTTATATTAATTGTGATATTTTTCGAAGTATACTTTTTGTTATTCTATTTCATTTTAAACTATTTTTTATTTATTTTATAGGATACCATGGTTGCGACACAAGCTGAGATCATGGAAGTTGTTGTGAGTAGAACCATCAATGACAAGAATAAACTTTTCAACTAGTAACGGGTATATAATCAGGATATTCTCAAGGTTTAGGTTATGGTGTGTGTACTCCTCCTTCAAGGGTTAATAATGCCACACAAGAACAATTGGAAGAAGATAAAAGATGATTGATGAAGATGCGAAATGTTCTGGAGAACATTTGCAACTTATAAAATCTCAACGGGCACTTGTTGAATCTCAAAAAGAATAATTTCAAGATCGATAATAAAAGGTGGTTGCGATGAAGGATCATCAAGAAAAGATGAAAAAGAAGTTGGAAGCTTTCTTTCAATTATAAAAATTAGATTATGTTAAATTTTTGTAGAATTGATTTCTTTCTATTACTATGTCATAGAATCCTTTGATAATGTAGTTGACATTTCTTAATATTTTCATTTTAAATAAATTATTGTCATTGAACCCTATGATTAATGAGCACGCCAATTACAAAAGAATACCATTTGAACTTATAATTTTTTTATTTTATGGAATGTGTCTAGTCAATTATTTTATGTATTTTTCATGAAAGTATTTATAGATTTTACCAATAAAATAATTTGTAATTAATAATTAAAAATGATCAATCATTTTTAATTTCGTATTACAAAACTTTTTGACCACATATCATGAAAATTATACTCATAATTGTTACATATTGTTTGTGGAAACAAAATTTGATAATAACCACAAATATAATTACTCATGAAAGTCAATCAATAATGTCCACAAAACTTTCGTTGTCAATATCGAGATATTTTCCACGAATGATATCATTATCCACATTTGTTAATATTTAATACTTACATAAATATTTGTGATTACTATGATATTTATAGTCATAGAAATAACCTTTGTGACTACTTATTAGTTGCAATGCCATTAATATTCACGAGTTGGTGCCACAATTTTATTTGTGATTAATAATTTATAATTATGATATTTAAGCTTATATTCACAAAATAATTTGTAAGTACAGATCAAGTTTGTTATAGTGGATATTAAAGTTTTGTATACAATATCTTCAATTTTAGAATATAATTCATCCCGAATGATTGACATTTCACTTGATTGGTAATAGTTCTGGACCAAGTCTGCTAACTCATATCTATGATATACTTAATCCTCAAAGTGCTAACTGATTTATGCTCAGTTTGACATATGACCATTCATCTCTTCTTCTCTCTATCTCAGAAGTCAAATTCAGAATTTTCTGCACTATTAAAACTTGTCATATAATGAGGTTAAGTGCAGAGATATCAAAAGTAGGAGTGGAACAAATATTAAGATAAAATTTATAGAAGAAAGAAACTTACAAAAAAGACTAACCTAATCAGAAAAAATGATACACAATATAGGACTGAATATAAAAATTGAGTGAGATATAAATAGTGATAGTATAAAATAAAGCATAGGCAAATATAGAAAAAAACTAATGTAAAGAAATGAAAATAATCGTTAAAAAGTAGACTAATCTAAACTACAAAAGTGAATCTAATTAGCCTTATATCCTTGAAAATGATGCAAAAACTTGACGTAAATTTTGTGGGAGTGTAATTAGTTGACTAATTTATTGGACTCTAAACACAAAATGCAAAAGACTAAGGTCTAGAGTGTAGAAATGAAAACTAAGTAAGGTCTAGACATAAACTATGCAGAAATCACTACAAGAAAATAAGGTTTTTATGACATAAAATATCATCACAGAAAATATAACTTTCATCACTAATAGTTTTTTGTGATAGGTGAACCATTTTCGTCACTAAATTTTGACCCACAGATAGTCTTGTGACGGAACGTCTTTTGTCACAACATTATTTGTTACGATTCATTCCATCACAATATTAAAAAGACATCGTCACAAGATTGCATATAAATAAAATAAAAAAGAAAATAATCTATCACAATGGTGACAATTTTGGTGATGGACTTTTGACGTAATACTTGTGATGGATATTTATAGTGATAAATATATGACAACTTTATCATAATAATTTGTGATAATATTGTGATGAAAATTATTGTTACAGACTTCTGATGATTTTTTTTTTTTGCAATTTGTGATGGAATTGTGACAAATTGTTAGAACAACTCAATTTATATTTTGTGATGAAAAAAAGAATATACTTGTGACAATGTTGTGACTCAATATGATTTATTTGCGAGAAATTCATTTTGAAAGCTTATATAAATTTTATAATAATAATTTTGATTAAATATCAATATAAATAATAAATCATTTATATATTAAATATTTTCACATATTCTCGTATGACAAATTTTCTAAAACATATATAGTAATGATCATTTTGCTCAAATATATATAATTCAAAGCATTAATTATACTTAAAAAGATGCAAAATTATAGATTTACTATAGAATTTGTTGTTATTCAAAGATAACATGAAACTTGCTGCTTCAAATAACGTGAAACATATTCTCCATCTTACAACAACATCTCATTCAAATAGTTTGCTCGTGCAAAATGTAAAATCTATAATAATAAGAAAACTTCATTGCTTGATCGTTGTGAATTCTTCATGCAAAATGGATCAAACCTAAATGAAATATATGTTAAAAAAAAGTCAGATATGAATATTAAAAATGAAAAAAAAACTATAAGAGACATTTATAATAATCTTACCATATGGAGGTCATAAGAATCTTTAGTCATGTTCAACTCTTAATGTCGGCATCTGCAATAATTGGGCAAAGACAAACATGTGAATTCAGATATATAATTCTAGACAACTACAAGCAAAGACATAATCTAGTAATAGAACTTAACCCTTTACATGTGATGCATGGGATACTTGAACAACAAGACATCCCCATGCACGCATTTGCATGAAACTGGAGGCGTGCTATGTCAACAATGAATTCAATGTAATAAATTAAAGATATGAAAGTAATTGTCTTAATTAGACAATTCACAATATTAGCACTCTAATTGTGTTTTTTTTCTAGAAAAAAGGAGCACCGTATAGATCATTTACATTGGTGTTGGATTTCCAAGGTGAAATGGCTGAAGGAGAACGTGATGTCGTCTGATAATAGGCGTTGCTCCACAAATGGACACCATGAGCCTAGTAGCTTGGATGACCCCATACTGGGTACATTTAACCTTGTGTAACATTGCAGGTGGGATAAAATGGAGGGCAGGCCATAACTTGCTTTGACATTAGCCTCGTGCATGGGATCTCTATGTTGTGGCCATCTCTTCTCATAATTTTTTGGCAAAATGTGCCTCCTATGCATGCAGTACTTCTGCAAAGTCAATAAAGATAAGTACAAATTAGTCAAATTAGAGGCTTTCTCATTTTATTAAAGGAATATAGAACTTGAAAATTCAACATAAAGAAGTTCTGAGATGTCAAAATATAAACAAATATATTGATTATATGATTTCAAGTAAGATTTAATGGCAGAGAAATTTGTTCACCTGATAACCACTTTATTCTTGCCTTAAGATACCGAAAGTACTTGTAAATGGCTAGCCACATTATGTCTTGTTAGACTTTCTACATTCATCGGTTCCAAAATCTTGGAAGGAATAGCATTGTTAATTCGGAGTTGTTCTCCAGCTTGAACAAAATGCTTGTGAAGGCCAGCCATCCAGTCTACCTGAGGATACAAAAAAATTCATTAACTTTTAGCCATTACCTAAGAATAGATTCATGATTTGAGGAGGCTGGAAATAAAAATAAAAGGGAGAAATTTATATAATTTGAATCCAAAAGGCACAATAAACTACACTGATGACTTTAGGTGTTTCTAATTGCATGTTACCTTTATCTTCTTATTGTTGCTTCACTTATTAGCATAAGAACTACTGTTAATGAATCACTTCTTTGTACGATCCTTGGCACTTGATTCTGTATTGTCTTCTTATGCAAACTAGAAGGCAAGGAATCCTTTATAACTTCACTGCATGAAGCATCATCTGAGTTAACCTCTTCTTCTCCTATACATTAGCAATGCTACAACTGAGGTGTTACAAGTATTGTTAACATATTTTTAAGGCAGAGCTGCTGGACTTTCTTTGATCTTCTAAGATTTCAGCTTCTTTCCTATTTCCTTTTCTTTCATATTCTAAGATTTTAGCTTCTTTCCTACTTCCTTTGTCCCACGTGGGCAGGGGTTGTTCCGGGCCCTGCGCGTGCAG
The DNA here is from genome assembly GCA_030549335.1 of Pontederia crassipes. Lineage (NCBI taxonomy): Eukaryota > Viridiplantae > Streptophyta > Magnoliopsida > Commelinales > Pontederiaceae > Pontederia > Pontederia crassipes. The sequence goes on along the minus strand of JAUKPH010000022.1, from coordinate 4,263,679 downwards.
GGGCCAGCCAGCAACCCCTTCCGTCGCTGGCAGGGGTCGTTCGAGGCCCCAACACGTGCAGGGGCCAAACAACTACCCCTGCCGTCGTCGGCAGGGGTCGGTCCAGATCCCTTCACGCACGGCGGGCTTGTCTCAGGCCCCTGTGTTGCCAGTGGTGACCGCAGGTCGCCAGCGGCTCTGTACGCTCGCAGGGGCCTGGGATGAACCTGCCATCATGGCAGAGGTTGCTGGCTAGCCGCTGCACGCGCAGGGGAGTTGCCGACGACCCCTGCGGTCACTGGCAGCGCCCTGCGTGCACGGCAGGGTCGTGTAAGGATCTGCGCGCGTGCGGGACGCTACCAGAGACAGAAGGGGGGACGCCGATGATTTCAGGGGTCGCCGGCGATTGTAGGAGCCTGAGAAGACCCTTGCATGCATGCAGGGTGCCGCTGCCGACCCCTGCGATCGCTGGCGGCGCTCTGAAGCACATGCAGATGCTTGGCAGGGTCCCTGCGTGCGCAGGGGCTAGAGACGACCTAGGTTGCCGATGTTGGACGCAACGAACAGAAGGGTCCAGAAGGGTCCAGCCGGCGCTCGTGCAACATGCGATGCAAACAAAAGAAAAACATGCACTCATGGAGAGAGAACGATAGAAAAAAGGAAGAGGATGATACCTGAACAAATATTTGACTACTGAACCCTAAGAAAAAAGTTTGTTATAAAAAAGGTTGATTTTTTTATGTATATGGAAGAATGAGAAGAAATGAAATTTTTTGTTTACCAAAATTTCAAATCATGAGATAGAAATTTTTTTTCTTTCAAATAAAAAAATTAGGGCTTCTTTTATTTTGGCCCCACAATTTTTATAAGATAGAGGGAAAATAATATTATGATAAAATTTATGACCATTGAATAAAAACAAGTATTTGTGATAAAAATGTGGCAACATTAATTGTGATAATTCATAATTCGTCACTTTTATATCACTAATCATGTTAATTAAACATGATATCACAAATTCATCACAAGATTATGACGGACTTGTTATAAATAGCACTGTGACGATTCGTTTCATCACAAATTGGTCATTAAGTTATCAAATAAACTTATCATCACAAATCAATCATAAAACCCTCACACGTTGTGACAAAATTTTATCGTCACAAATAAGTCATCACAGAAACCAAGTTTTCTTATAGTGAATGAAAACTAAGCAAGGTCTAGGCGTAAACTATGCACTCCTCATTTAACTGAACTTCAAGTGCACATATCAGAGTAGTATACTTGAATGTCGTATCCACATTATTTGAAACTTAAGATTCACTAACTAATCTAAATTAATCATAAACTAAAATGGTTGAAATAACAGTTAAGTAAAAGAGAAAGATAAAAGAAGATTAACATTTAATGATAAGTTTTCTTAGGAATGGGGTTCAACTTAACCATAATAATGATACCAAATTTAACCTTTAAAATATGCTCTCATAGTACATTAAACTTAGAACTAAGTATCATATTTCCATATGAATGTTAGTTATGTTGATTTAAAAGGGGATTCAACTAATATCAAAACATCAATAAGCTTATGGACCTTTACTAATGTGCTAACATTTCTCTCAGATGTAAGCATAACAAGAGAACTCAGTAACAATAGCTACAAAATGAAATAAACAATTCAGCTCACTGTATAGATACAATCAGATCCAAAACTAATAGTAATGATTTTAGTTTATTTCTAAATATCAAGAGAATATAGAATCAACTTCTCGATTTCATTTCAATATGAGATTCACATTAGCAAAAGTCAAATGGATGCACCAAATTTCACAATCATACATTGGAATTAGAAAATAATATCACTGTTCTTAACTCATTTCTGAGCAAGAAAAGAATCTAAAATTGACTTCTCAGTTGCCATTACTAAATAGGATTCACATCAACAAGATCAAATTCCAAAACATTTCATAAATGCTCTAATACTAGTGATAAAATATTGTTCAATCATCCATCCATAAATAGAAATTAGACTACTACTCTATCCTAAGAGAGCTAAAATTTAGCTTCTCATAGATGTCAAAATACAAAATAATAAAACATTCTAAAATATAAAGATAGAACAATGAGTAGCTTCCAACAAGAAAAACCCACCACCCAATCAAATGGCCAGAAGAGGAAGAGCCCCCATTGCTCCTCATAATCCCTCTTTTATATGATATTATCATCACCATTTGATTATCATCAAAACCTTCCATTCCATCTGATTTTATCATATGTCCTCTAGTCCCCTCTTCTCCCAAAAAGATTCCTCTCTACATGCTTTTTGGTAGTTGCAAAGAGTGGTTTCCTCCTCTTTTTCCAATATGAATATTTATTTTTTGTGCTTGATTTTGATGCTGCAACAACATGAATAACAAGCATCAATTACTCGAATAAAAATTAGACAAATAAGAACTAAATCAGTATATTATCTAGCTCAAATGTGAAAATGTAAGATAACATTATGCCGAGAAGATAGATGCATGTATTTTAACCATAATTATTAGAATATGAACATTTCAGTGCTTATATGCACATGAATTAGAGTGAAAAAGAGCAGAATTATAGTATGATCGTCTAGTGATTAGGAGGTAATTGAGAATCCAGAGTTTACGTCATCGGTAAAGTAGCGGAAATTGAGAGCAGCCTCGACGTCTTCTGGGTGGTTATGTGCAAGCAGACTTCCTTCAAGCTGAGCTCTCTGGAGTTCGGGTCTCAAGCATTCTCTTTGAATGACCGAAATAGGTAACGATTTCTTTTTGTTTATCTTTAACAATGTCACACCCAACTTCGTGACTAAGTTTTAATTCGAATTATCATAATCTTAATTATGTTTAACAATTCTAAAAATAAAATCTGCAAAATCTCCCTCTCTTACTTATCTTGTATTATTTGTCAATACATATAAAAGATGCATATATATATTCATCAAAGTTTAAATAAAAGTTAAAAGACATCACATGCACATAATATCATTATGGTTTCACATACCATTTCACATATAACACTCCACATGATCAAATTATATAAGACTTTACAAAAAGTTCTTCTCAAACTTAATTACAACATCTAAGTTTATCTATTACATGGATGCTAAAAAAACAAAAAACAAAAGTGAAACGGATTAAAGTGCTCCAGCGGTTCGATCTCTTCTCTATATACAACAAAAATAAGTTCCGAGTAGACTTAACACGAGAACTCATGAGCATCTGAAAAATTTAAAATGAATATTATGAACAACAATCATTTGCTCAATGAGTGAAATAAAAGTACAAGATAGGGAATAATACGAGTACATATAATATTAAATAATCACATTTTCCATATGATAAAACATTTAAAGCATTATATATTAACATAAATTGTCAAATCATATGAACTTTCACATAAGTAAAAGTAACTCAAGATATCATCATTTTCATAATTAAACTCTCCACATGAGTCATCTCATCATGGTTCAATACGTATTCCTCCATGATTGTGTGTCATACAATTAAGCAGACCTTCACAATTATGGATTCTCAGATACGCAGAGCAAATCATGGGTCAATATGTATCCAAGCTTCACAATTATGACTATTGAATACGCAGAGTAAATCATGGGTCAATACGTATATGCGGAGCAACCTCCAAAGGGCAAAGACACTTAAAATACACCCCAAAGGCTTCATGTATATCAAATGCGGTCCCAAAAACCTTTTTCATTAAGCATGATCAATGTACACATGGAGTTTTATAATAACAAAATAACATATCACCATCAGATATCAATATCAAGTAAACTTATTTTAAGTTCACAAGCACTGTTCCCTGAAAACATTTTGATATAAGAGGATAATCCATCTTATATGAAATCTTTGAAATATATCATAAATATCTTTCTTAACTCAAGGTATGTTTCAATAACAATACTAATAATATTTGCTTGAAATAATATCATAAATAAAATAAGTAAGATATATCATTTTGCTATATTGTAAATTTACCCACTCACCTTATACTTTATTTCTTCAAGGAGGTTTACTGGATTTCCTCCCTTTCACTTGCAACTTGATGTTTTCTTACAAGTAATAATGCCTTTTTATTTTCCAATTACAATAAAATAATATGCAATGCAAGCTCATGATGCATGAATGCTTATGCATCCTAAAATGAATATAATCCTCTCTAATACTAATGTCTAACTTTAAATATTTCTATTCATAGGCTATTTCACATTCGGGACCTTTCAATCCTCTAAAGTTTAACTAGGTTCTGTCCTAAGATTTCAGACTGAGTGCCTATCAATTAATAATTCATAACTTCTTAACCACATGGACAAATCTTATGATTTAAGATAAATTAGAAACTAGACTTACTAGGGTTTCCAACCCAAAAATATTATTAACTAAGTCCAAGTGAGTAAGTCACAATACCTAAGGCAATCTGACATAGGGTGTGTCCTAACAGACTGTGTGTCGCTGAAACATTAATTTATATGTTTCTTCGTACTTGTCCATTTAATTAGGTCATAATTTTACTGGAAATTATATTTGCTTAGTTTTTTTTCATAAAAATTATAGAATTTAACTCCTTTTATAACCTTATAAAAAATAGTTAATTTGAGTCATCATCTGTCCATGTCCTGGAATCTGATAGAAGAATCACTATGAAATGAAAAATTTATTTCTCCCAAAATACATGTCCAAATAATATGATTCCACTTCTCACTGAACTCTTAAAATGTCTATTTAAGCATATTCAAATTTCAAATTCTAATTCACTTTATTTTGACTGTGCCCTAATTTACAAATTAAACCTGTATCAAACTCGGGATAGGATGAGTGACATGCGAAGCTAAGTTCATTACCTCTTCTATAAAGCTCATTTTTAGGTGATTTCATGGGCCGGGGACAGCTAACTTCGAATGGATTATTCATACAAAATTCATAATTTATGGTTTGGTAATCATGAAGGAATGATCCTCTCAATTAAAAGAAAAATTTTCGGATGAAGACCTCACCTTGAACAACCTATCTTCCCGGATTTCCCCAGTCCAATTCGCTCGAGTTCTGCCTCTGGTAAGTTTTCGACCGTAAAGGGATAATGTTAATTAACTTATATTTTTTTTTCAAAATTTTCTGACGTCATATGATGGTTTGGAAAAATATCCCTCTAAGCAGATGTTCTTCTGCTACTTAGAACTTAAGTGATGATCAATCACATTTTTTATCATAACTAAGTATTTTAACCCACCATAATTAAGCTTACTTAATCCTATTTAAACATATATATTATAATATTTAGAAATTGTATAATTTATTCCTAATAACCTTATGTAATTACTTTGAAAGATTTATCGATAATTAAGTAATCATTATGCTCTAATCGAAATATTAATTACTATATACAAAATATCACTAAATGAACATTCAAACTAACTTAATATGTTAATTAAATGCATGATTATGCACAAATGATATTTGTAGGGCACGTCCGTGACAAACAATCCCTTGGATAGGTTACATGTTCTCTCGCAGGAGTCGTGGTCCATTTGGGTCTTTTTCCTCGTGCTATCTCAGTCCCCGCCATTCTTTTGACCGTTGAAACAATAATTAAAGAGACTCCCGGTGTGGCTGAGTCTGTTGAGGCTAGTGTGGGATCTTTGCAACACTGCATCTCTTCAACGATTGGTGGCAAGTTTTGGACAAGTATTGAAGATAGATGAACAAGCAACATCGAGGACAATTGTAGATTTGCGAGAGCCCGTGTGGAGATCAATCTATCTCTCCCGGTCAAGCACGGTGTCTCTCCTGACCAAGTAGGACCACTACAAGAAAAATAATGTTTTTCGATGGTTTCGTCTGTCGAAAAATGGAACGAAACCATAAAAAATGAGCGTTTTCGATGGGTTTACCTATGGAATAGATCCGTAAAAAAAATGATCGTCACAAAGCGATTTTCGACGGTTAAAAAAAATCGTCGAAAGTTCCGACGATTGTAACCGTCCCAAAAGTCAGGCGGCCGCAACCATCAAAGAGTCCGACGGCCGCAACCGTCGAAACTTTCGATGGTCGTCGCAATCGTTGAAACTTTCGACGGTGACAATTGTCGAAAAGATCTGATGGTCGCAACCGTTGAAACATTTCGGCGGCCGCAACCGTCGCAAAAAAGTTTTTAAAATATAAAAAAATTAGCTCGCAGTGAGGCAACAGACCTAAGCCGGCTGCATGGTGCCGATGCAGATGGATCAGGCCACGGGCGGCAGCCCGGCCGCAGGCGGGCGTCGCCGTGCAGCCGGATCTAATCGCCCCGCGGCCAATCCGGCGACAAGCGGCAGATCCGGTCATCCGCGGCCAGATCCGACCGTAGACGACAAATCCGGGCGCAGGCATTAGATCGGGCCACCTGGAAGCCGGATCCGACCGACCCGCGATGGATCTGACTGCCCGCGGCCGGTTCCGACCGCATCGGCCCGATTTGCTGTAGTCATGTCGGATCTCTCGTGTAAGTAAAATATATCATTTTGTCATGTTATAAATTTACCCATTCACCTTATACTTTATTTTCTCAAGGAGGTTTATTGGATTTCTTCCCTTTCACTTGTAACTTGATGTTTTCCTACAAGTAATAATGTCTTTTTACTTCCCAAGTACAACAAAATAATATGCAATGCATGCTCATGATGCATCCTAAAATGAATATAATCCTCACTAATACTAATGTCTAACTTTAAATATTTATATTCATAGACTATTTCACATTCGGGACTTTTCAATCCTCTATAGTTTAGCTAGGTGTTGTCCTAGGATTTCAGACTGAGTGCTTATCAATTAATAATTCATAACTTCTTAACCACATGGACAAATCTTATGATTATAAATAAATTAGAAACTAGACTTACTAAGGTTTCCAATCCCAAAATATTATTAACTAAGTCCAAGTGAGTAAGTCATAATAGCTAAGGCAATCTGACCTAGAGTTTGTGTCCTGACAGACTGTGTGTCACTGAAACATTAATTTATATGTTACTTGTCCATTTAACTAGATCATAATTTTACTGAAAATTATATTTGCTTAGTATTTTGTCATAAAAATTATAGAATTTAACTCCTTGTATAAATTTATAAAAAAATAGTTAATTTGAGTCATCATTTGTCCATGTCCTGAAATCTGATAGAAGAATCACTATGAAATGAAAAATTCATTTCTCCCAAGATACATGTCCAAATAAGATGATTCCACTTCTCACCGAACTCTTGGAATGTCTCTTAAAACATATTTAAATTTCAAATCCTAATTTACTTTATTTTGACCATGCCCTAATTTACAAATTAAACCTGTATCAAACTCGGGACAAGATGAGTGACCTACGAATCAAGTTCATAACCTCTTTATAAAGATCCTTTTTAGGTGATTTCATGGGCCGGGGAAAGCTAACTTCGAATGGATTAACCATACGAAAATTCATAATTTATGGTTTGGTAATCACGAAGCAATGATCCTCTCAATCAAAAGAAAAATTTTCGGATCAAGACCTCACCTTGAACAGCCTATGTTCCCGGATTTCCCCAGTCCAATTCGCTCGAGTTCTGCCTCTGATAATTTTTCGGCCGTAAAGGGATAATGTTAATTGACTTATATATTTTTTTTGAATTTGCTGACATCATATGGCGGTTTGGAAAAATATCCCTCTAAGCAGATGTTCATCTGTCTACTTCAGCTGCTTAGAACTTAAGTGATAGACAATCATATTTTTTTTGTCATAACTAAATGTTTTAATCGACAATAATTAAGCTTACTTAATCCTATTTAAACATATATATTATAATATTTAGAATTTTATAATTCATTCATAATAACCTTATGTAATTACTTTGAAAGGTTTATCAATAATTAAGTAATCATTATGCTCTAATCGAAATATTAATTACTATATAAAAAATATAACTAAATGAACATCAAAACTACCTTAATATGTTAATTAAATGCATGATTATGCACAAATGATATCTGTAGGGCACGTCCGTGACAAACAATCCCTTGGATAGGTTACATGTTCTCTCGCAGGAGTTGTGGTCCATTTGGGTCTTTTTCCTCATGCTATCTCAGTCCCCGCCATTCTTTTGACCGCTGAAACAATAATTAAAGAGACTCCCGGTGTGGCTGAGTCTATTGAGGCTAGTGTGGGATCTTTGCAACACTGCATCTCTTCAACGATTGGTGGCAAGTTTTGGGCAAGTATTGAAGATAGATAAACAAGCAACATCGAGGGACAATTGTAGATTTGCGAGAGCCTGTGTGGAGATCAATCTATCTCTCTCGGTCAAGCACGGCGTCTCTCCTGAGGGCCACTACAAGAAAAATGATATTTTTCGATGATTTTGTCCATCGAAAAATCTAACGAAATCGTCGGAAATGAGGGCTTTCAACGGGTTTACTTATGGAACAGATTCGTCAAAAAAATGGTTGTCGCAAAGCAATTTTTGACGGTTAAAAAAAAATTCGTTGAAAGTTTCGACAGTTGTAACCATCAAAAAGTCCGACGGCCGCAACCATCAAAAAGTCCGACGGCCGCAATCGTCGAAACTTTCGGCGGTCATCGCAACCATTGAAACTTTTGACGGTCACAATTGTTGAAAAGATCCGGCGGTCGCTACCATCGAAACATTCCGGCGGCCGCAGTCGTCGCAAAGAGTTTTTAAAATATAAAAAAAATTAGTCCGCCGGGAGGCGACAGATCCAGGTCGACTGCCTGGTGCCGATGTGGATGGATCGGGCCGCGGGTGGCAGCCCGTCCGGAGGCGGGCCGGATCTGGTCGCCCCGCAGCAGGATCTGACCGACCCACGATGGATTCTGCCGCGGGCTGTCGGATTTGGCCGCATCGGCCCGATTTGCTGCAATCATGTCGGATCTGCCGCGTAAGTAAGATATATCATTTTGTTATATTGTAAATTTATCCACTCTCCCTATACTTTATTCCTTCAAGGAGGTTTACTAGATTTCTTCCCTTTCACTTGTAACTTGATGTTTTTCTATAAGTAATAATGCTTTTTTACTTCCCAATTACAACAAAATAATATGCAATGAATGCATGCTCATGATGCATGAATGCTTATGCATCCTAAAATGAATATAATCATCTCTAATACTAATGTCTAACTTTAAATATTTATATTCATAGACTATTTCACATTCGGGGCTTTTCAATCCTCTAAAGTTTAACTAGGTGCTGTCCTAGGATTTCAGACTGAGTGCCTATCAATTAATAATTCATAACTTCTTAATCACATGGGAAAATCTTATGATTCTAGATAAATTAGAAACTAGACTTACTAAGATTTCCAACCCCAAAATATTATTAACTAAGTCCAAGTAAGTAAGCGATAATAGCTAAGGTAATCTGACCTAGGATTTGTGTCCTGACAGACTGTGTGTCACTGAAACATTAATTTATAAGTTACTTGTCCATTTAACTAGATCATAATTTTACTGAAAATTACATTTGCTTAGTATTTTGTCATAAAAATTATAGAATTTAACTCCTTATATAACTTTATAAAAAAATAGTTAATTTGAGTCATCATTTGTACATGTCCTACAATATGATAGAAGAATCACTATGAAATGAAAAATTCATTTCTCCCAAGATACATATCCAAATAAGATGATTCCACTTCTCACCGAACTCTTGGAATTTCTCTTTAAGCATATTCAAATTTCAAATTAAACCTGTATCAAACTCGGGACAGGATGAGTGACCTGTGAAGCTAAGTTCATAACCTCTTCTATAAAGCTCCTTTTTAGGTGATTTCAGGGGCCGGGGAAACTAACTTCGAATTGATTAACCATATGAAATTTCATAATTTATGGTTTGAAAATCACGAAGGAATGATCCTCTCAATCAAAAGAAAAATTTTTGGATCAAGACCTCACCTTGAACAACCTATGTTCTCGGATTTCCCCAGTCCAATTCGCTCGAGTTCTACCTCTGATAATTTTTCAACCGTAAAGGGATAATGTTAATTGACTTATATATTTTTTTTTAGAATTTGTTGACATCATATGGCAGTTTGGAAAAATATCCCTCTAAGCAGATGTTCACTTGTCTGCTTCAGCTGCTTAGAACTTAAGTGATGGTCAATCACATTTTTTTATCATAACTAAATATTTTAACCGACAATAATTAAGCTTACTTAATCCTATTTAAACATGTATATTATAATATTTAGAATTTTATAATTTATTCATAATAACCTTATGTAATTATTTTGAAAGGTTTATCGATAATTAAATAATCATTATGCTCTAATCGAAATATTAATTACTATATAAAAAATATAACTAAATGAACATCAAAACTACCTTAATATGTTAATTAAATGCATGATTATGCACAAATGATATCTGTAGGGCACGTCCGTGACAAACAATCCCTTGGATAGGTTACATGTTCTCTCGCAGGAGTCGTGGTCCATTTGGGTCTTTTTCCTCATGCTATCTCAGTCCCCGCCATTCTTTTGACCGCTGAAACAATAATTAAAGAGACTCCCGGTGTGGCTGAGTCTGTTGAGGCTAGTGTGGGATCTTTGCAACACTGCATCTCTTCAACGATTGGTGGCAAGTTTTGGGCAAGTATTGAAGATAGATGAACAAGCAACATCGAGGGACAATTGTAGATTTGCGAGAGCCTGTGTGGAGATCAATCTATCTCTCTCGATCAAGCACGGTGTCTCTCCTGATCAAGCAGGGCCACTACAAGAAAATGATGTTTTTCGACGATTTCGTCCGTCAAAAAGTCTAACGAAACCGTCGGAAATGAGGGTTTTCGACGGGTTTACCTATGGAATAGATTCGTCGAAAAAATGTTCGTCACAAAGCGATTTCAATGGTTAGAAAAAACTTGTTGGAAGTTCCAATGGTTGTAACCGTGCCAAAAGTCCGGCGGCCGCAATTGTCAAAAAGTCCGACGGCCGCAACCGTCGAAACTTTCGGCGGTCGTCACAATCGTTGAAACTTTCGACGGTCACAATTGTCGAAAAGATCTAGCGGTCGCAACCGTCGAAACACTCCGGCGACCGCAGTCATCGCAAAGAGTTTTTAAAATATTTCGGCAACCGCAGGCGGCGGATCCATGCCGACTGCTTGGTGCCGATGCGGATGGATCAGGCCGCGGGCAGTAGCCCGGTCGCATTGGCCAGATCTGCCGCAGGCGGGCCGGATCTGGTCGCCCTGCGGCTGGATCTGTCCGCCCCACGGCCGATCCGGCGGTAAGTGGCAGATCCGACCGTCTGCGACCAAATCCTACCGTAGATGGCAGATCGGGCCTCCGGTGGCCAGATCCGGTCGCAGGCGACAGATCGGGCTGCGGGAGGCCGGATCCGACCGACCCACGGTGAATTCGACCGCCCAGCGGCCGGATCTGGCCGCATGGGCCCAATTTTCTACAGTCATGTCGGATCTACTACGGACGGGCTAGATGTGGCCGCCTCGTGGCCGGATCAGGCCGCGGGAGGTCGAATCTGGCCGCGGGAGGCCGAATCTGGCCACTCGCGGTTGATGAGGCCACTGGCGCCCGATCGGAGAGGGAGATCAAGAGAGAGAGAGAGAGTCACCGGAGTTGAAGACGAAGATGAAGCTGAAGGAGAGAGGCGGTCATCGTCCGAGCGGAGGTTGTCGCAGCAGGTGAGGGAGAGAAAGAGGTAGAGAGAGGAAAGAGGAGAGAGAGGAGGTGATATATAGGGGTAGAAAGAGGGGAGAGCAGGAAAAGGAAAAGAAAATAGCGGGAGAGGGGAAAAGGAAAAAAACAGCGGGGGAGAATTTTTTTTAGTTACTGACAGCCAAAGCCGTTAGAACTTGCGATGGCTCTAGGGCCATCGGAACTATCGACGGCTCTAGGCCATCGAAACTGTCGACGGTTCTTGGGCCATCGAAAGTTCTGATGATCTTGATTATCAGAAATATTAATATATATTTATATTATGATATTTAATTATTTTTTAAATTATCGATGGTCCGAAACGTTGAAACTTTCGATGGTCTGAACTATCAATAATTATAATAATAAAATACTACTTATAGTATATTATTTTCCATTTACAGGTGGGTCTGACCGTCGAAAGTTTCGACGGATACGAATCCATCTGAAGTTTCGACATTCGTAACCATTGAAAAATAAAATAATATTAATAGATTTCATAATTTATTATTTTTATTTCCGACGGTTGTAACTATTGGAAATTCCAACGGATACTTATCCGTCGCAAATTGCGAAGGATTTCTTTCCGTCGAAAATCGCTCGTCGAAAAATCCTAATTTCTTGTAGTGGGCCTCTGTATCCAACTACCAATTGGTACCATGTTTTTTCAGCAGGTAGTCTATGAGAACTTGCCACTGTTCTTCTTTAGGTGTAGGATGGTTGGGCATTGGCTGGAGGCTTGCCCCCGACTGTGGCAGCCGGAGATACCATCATTGGCGAATGCCCATCACCGCTGGGGTTCTCCTTTATGGACCATGGATGCCAGTGAACTCAGGCATGAGACAGGAGGGCACCACAACAACAAAGCTCTCCATGTGCGGTCGGAGTCCGATGAGGTGGCATACCCGGTCGTTGAATCATACTACTCATAGCTCGTCAGGTCACATGATGGTACACAATGGGCCACTTCTAGAGATTTATCAACGGATAAAGTTTTATGCAATACGGATGGCTTGGATCAAATTGTGTCCATCGAATGTTCGGGAACTGAGATAGTTGTACCCCACTCACGTCAACCACACTCCACTCTTAACCTAACCCACAATCCAAGTGACCGTCCCTCTCTCACACCCATTCATCAAAACCCTATCCGCTCCTAAAAGCACCCACCGAAAACCATCTTCCCTCTCCCCAATCTCAATTCCACTTTGCCTAGCTCATTGAGCTCTCGTATGGCCAAGATTCTCTGATCATCTTACCCACTCCTTCCAAGCCCCACCGACCAAGTAGTTGGAAACGGAAGTCAGATCGCACAATGATTTCGTGTTCCATGTTCTAGAGAAGTTTGTGGAGGCTAGAGGAACACATAGAGGGATGCCTATCAAATGCTCAATCCGAGAGCCCGGTAGAGGAGGAACGTGATCCCGATCTTCTACTTTCTCCTAGGAAGGGTAGGAGGCGCCCCTCCATACATTGCATAAAGAAGAAGGTAGGGAAGAACAAAGTAGTAAACACAACAACCCCTCTATCTTAAAGCACACTAATGAATCTCTCTTCCAAGTTCGGACCTCGAAGCCTCCCTATCTTTTTTCATGTGTATCCTAACTTGGAACTACAGAGGGACACTCTACGCGATAGACTCGTAGATTTAATTAAGAGCTATAAATCGAATATCATTGCTCTTATTGAAACACATACCACAGCGGTTAATGTTAATAAAGTACTTAAAAAGCTTGGTAGATTTTGGAATAGTCTTAATGTAAGTGACTCGGGCTCATTAGGGGGCATCCTGGTGTCTTGGAAAAGTAATGACTTCACGAAAACTTTCATAAATTATGATCCACAGTCTTTACATCTGATTGTTTATTTTAATGATTTCTCGTATCTGCTTTACTGTATATACGCAAGCACCTCTCATGTTCTTCGAACTTCTTTATGGAACTCATTACTTAAGTTGAATATTAGCAACAACCCCTGGATTATTATAGGGGACTTCAATTCAATATTGTACCCCAAGTAGGGAGGTAGGCCTTTATGTCTTACCCCGTTCATGAGGGTTCTTAGAAACCTCATTTTTTCACAAGGTCTGGTCGATATGAATCTACTAGGCACTCAGTTCACTTGGTGTAACAATAGAAAAGCACATGCTAGAATTCTATGTAGGTTAAATAGAGTACTTGTCAACCAACATTGGTTGGCTCAATTTCCCAATTTGAATCTTAACACTCTAGAAAGATGTGCTTGGAACCATGATCTTCTTCTCTTATCTACAACAAGCAATAGGTCCTTCTTTCATAAGCATTTCAAGTATGAACATTTTTACCTGGAATAAAAATGTTGTGCAAAGAGATTGGAATTTTCTAAACCATGGTCCTCTTCTTTACATACTACTCAGCTCTAAAGGGTGATTCTTATTTGCAGGGGCCATTCATTGCTACTCGGCACTGGAAGCCAAATCTTGGGCTTCGATGTAACAACCAACAAAAAAAGAAAAAGAGATAAAATCGTGACTGCTGACAGGAGGTAAGAAACAAAAACGAATTCAATTTGCAATGGAAATAAAGAGGCCGATGAGAGATAAAAACATGGAATTATCTTACTAGGAGATAAAATTCAAATTTGGGTGGGGATAAAATTTAATGATATCAAGTCTAACTAGGAGAGGAGACATTTATAAAATAAAACAGAATTTCATTAATTCGCTGGCTCCTGAACACCTCACGAAATCCCCCTCCTTCGTGGCTGACCCTGCGCACGATCTGAGAGGAAACAACCTTTGTTGTCCCAACCGCAAGCGGAGAACGAGAGAAAAGAACAAAGAGGAAATAAGGGAATCGACTGGTAGTTTGCATCAGATCGAAATGAGGATCAAACGCGAAAAAGGTGGGTGAATCGAAATCACCTTGCATAACTTAGAATAGATTGATCCCTCTCCCTGACAATTTAAATGTATTGAAAGATGAAAGCAAGAAACAATGTATGTTGTGTTTGGCCCTATTTGATTGATTTCTTGTTTGATTGCATATAGGTTTTAGTTCTTGTTATTATGCTTCTGTTTGATTGTTTTCTAAAAGATAGAAATTAGTCTAGGATGTAAATATGTTAGTAGATTGAAGGATTTTTCGAGTTTTGGAATCCATCAGGACGCCGACTGATCGACCGACCCGTATGCATTGCCAGCAACCGATCGACCGATTTATTGAATCCATCGCCGACTTGCATGAAACCTACTGGTTGACTGACCGAATAGCCTCTTCGACTGACCTCGACCGATCCTTGAGCCTCACTAGCTGACCGGTCGACCATTCAATAGAACGGATCGATCAATCCAATTCCACCATCCGACCTTTGAAACCACCGGTCGACCGATTCTCAGTAATTTATTTTCATCATATTATCAACTAATCCATTGCCATTTAGGACTGATTCTATTTTCTGTCCTCACCGAGATCCACCCCTGATTTTTAAGATCAATTCCTTTATTGATTTATTTCTCATCGATTTTATTGCCTCTGTGATAAGAAGAACAAAGAATGACAAATTACTAAAAGTGATTAATAAGTTAAGATGAAAGATAATAAATGGGTTGCTAGTCCAAGCCAAGTGCTTCATGATAAGGGTCGCTCTCTTGGTCATGGTTTGATCACTCATTGACCTGCACAAGGCTGTATCGTTTGCTCGGCATATCCCAAGAACTAAAGGCACCTAAAGTCACCATGATTTCTAAACATGAACTAAGATTAACAAGGATGAACAATACAAGCAAGCATGAATGTCAAGTCAAGTTATCAGTATTCTCATGTCATGATTATAAGATTTCTAGCATAATTTGATTCTATTGCTTTATGTTATTAATTTATATCTCTTATGATTATATATGATGCTCTCATGTTCCACAATGTAGTCAAGATAAGTATTCTACCTTATCGTTGATTTCTCTATTCAAGTTATGCATTGTACATTATGTGGTTCCCCACTAGGCTATAAAGCTTACAGGAGGACATCATCTCCTGTGTCTGATTTCTACACGACTAGGTGAGTGACGGTGTTGAGTAGGTGCGGTGACGAAGCTCTGGCCATGAGACAACACATGGACCACAAGATTTATTAGTTTTCTTTTTCCCTACCGCATATTTATAAATTCATGATGTAGAACTTTATTTTCATTCCTTAGAGATGATGTAGCCACTTTTCAGAATTCCACAATTAAAGTTATTCTTTTCTTTATTTCTCTATTATTCTTTTTTCCGCTAGTGTCTCGGTTCTTGACTGAGATATGGTTAACATGTTAGTCAAAGTCAGAGCATCCGTAGCGTCTCCAGGTTGGTCTTTGCCACGTGGCGGAGGGGGTGGGGTGGGGTTGATTTGTGGCGTTACATTTATGGTATCAGAGCATAAAGTCAGGACTCTCTTGACGTCCTATTGTATAAGATGTGAGATAGTATAGTAATGGTTCATGTGCTTTCACCGAGTAGTCGCCACGCTCTCCACCGTAAAGTACAAGTAAGACCTTTCTTGTTTTGTGTTATTCTTTATTGATGTATTTTTACATATTCATATGAGTGGTTGATTCCTAAGAAGGTTATTTTGTATGGTAGGAATCAACCTAAATTGTATTAATGATTATACAAAAAGGGTTATAAAGGTTATGAAGAATTGAGAAAGGAATAAGTAACAAACATGTGGATGATTATCATCTACATGAAGAATCAGTCCTATAGATATTTAAAGAATAAAATATAAGAAATGATTTTATTTCTTATAGTTCATGTTTTTCATTTCTTTCATGATCGTCCTATTCACGGACTTCTCCTGCCGAATGTAGCAGTATGAAAAGGAAAATGAGTAGATATATCAGTTGCAAAGAGATGTAGAAGAAAGGAGGGAATTATAGGAATAAATAAAAAAATCGCCTCACACAACAAGTAGGTGAGAGATGATATGAAACCAAGCATGCTTAAGTTATGATTTATTGTTATGACTCATGTGATCCCATTGATTTACCAAAATAAGAGTTTAATAAATTATCTTATATGTTTACATTGATAAGTATGGACCCGCAATAACCATGGTGACTTAGACTTCATATGCCCCTATATTATGTTGATAATGTTCTAAGCAAATCCCAATTGGTTATACAAACTTTCTATTGGATTAACTTATGTGGAAAAATAAGAATCAAAATTATTAATTATGTTCAAGTTACGTAACATTAGTAGAAAAGGGGTTTAAGTATTAGTGAACTACCCAAGAATTATGTATAATATGGGAATAGACAAATATATATATATATATATATATATATATACATAAATTAATTTAGTATAATAAATAGATGACTTAGACTTGAAATTCTTTAGGATGCACATATATGATTATTATAAAAGTAACAAAAAAAATTCTATATCGTTGTAGTATAAGTACTTCCAAGATAGATTAAGATTGTCGGTAAAAGAATTATATAAGAGCAGGCAATGCATGAAAATGTTAAATGAATGAGAGAAATTTTGAAAAGATTTAAAGTCTCTTAATTGAGATATGATTAAGAAAGATATGAGCCCTCACCATTAAGTGAAAAAAATAGTAAGTATGGCGGTTAAGGTAAAGCATGAAGAAATTTTATAAGTCCCCTACAAGATTATTGGAGAAGCAAGTTATGCACCTGAGAGGGATGATTATGTAAGTTTTAATTGATTTATCTTGGTTATTGATATATTTATAGTTTTCGTAATAATGTCCCATTATATAGGATAATTAACTATATATTAACAATTGATAAAAGAAGATATGTAAATATGTAAGTCATTAGGGGATGCAAATGAGATTCATATAGTGATAGGTTAAAGAAAGGATCAAATGAAATCCTATCATGTCTAGAATGTTTCCCAAGATATCTCCATGTCCACATGATGAATAATTTTCTTATTGTTTGCCTCGACCAAATGGATCGAATTACGATCCTAACCATAAGTTTTATATATCGATGAAACTCCTTTCAACTTCAAAGTAATGAATAACATTGTTAAGGCAAATGGTGATGGAGTAACTTTCAAGATTTTGTCTTGATCAAGTGGACTATTCATGATTTGATCATAAGTTTTATATATGGATTGGTTTTCCCTTTTCAACCTTAAAGTTATCCTGACCCTCTCCCATGTGCTACAAGATATTGTTAATGCAAAGGACAATGAAACGATGCACAAAGAAGAAGGATGATTGTTGTCTTCTATTTTGTTGATTGTGTTATCTTCCTGTCTTATTGTTTGAATTCATTCCATATGTTCACCTGCATTCATGATGTTTGACTAAGGACTTATGTTATGTAGTGTGCATAAATTGTTCCGTTCGTCATGGATTAGATCATACTATGTAGCGACCCTTCAGCGTAGATATCGTTCGATCTTAACATCAATTCGGAGTGTTTTTCACTTTCCCATGACTATTATACAAATGTATTCCCCTATGCATGGAGTTAAAAGATACTCCACTCCAGAAGAAAAGAACTCGGAGTAGTAATGTGTAAACACTAGCCTTCTATGGAATTGTGTGACATGAAAGTTGCAACGAAAAGATCAATTAAAGGCAAAGTAAGGTAAACCAAGAAGTTAAAGTTGAAAGCAATCCCCATAATCAAATTATTGAATGAAGTATTGATACAAGTGATCGAGACATAAGAAGGATATCAAATGACATTGATTAACGAACCACTTTATTTCAAGTGGTGTAATTATACCAAGAACGATTCACCATCAAATGATTTGTAGGACTCTTGATTGATTCCAAATATAATTGTCTCAATTGGCAATTATCTGTCTTTGTACTTTGTCCAATCTTTCAAGATATCTTATCTAAGATGAAGGCCAAGTGATTATATCTCCAAACGATTATCATTACACTGTATCATCAGAACATCGATATTGGACGCTATTAAGCTTGGATTTTCATCAAATCCAAAGAAATTACTAACATTGAGTACTGGATCCTTATGGATGTCAGATCAACAACTATGGATGATGCATCAAATGAAGCCCAGCTTAATTGATAGGATCACAACTGCCTAGAAAGTAGACCCAGACTATCAGAAGGTTACGAAGAGATGTCAGAACGAACCGACAGATTTCCAGATCTCTGCAGATGGAGGAATTATATCGGGACAGGTTATGGGTTCCCATAGATGCTGCTGTCGGACGAGAGGTATTAGATGAGTGCCATAAGTCAGAGTTCGCTATCCACCCCGGTAGTACTAAGATGTATAAGAATGTACAATGCAGTTACTGGTGACCAGATATGAAGAGAGATATAGCAGAGTATGTATCAAAATTCTTGGTATGTCAGCAAGTCAAGATCGACCATACCATATGACAAGTTGAAGCCTTTGGAAATTTCACAATGAAAGTGGGATAAAATCGCTATGGACTTTGTATCCAACTTGCCTAGGACTAAGAAGGGTCATAATGCCATATTGGTAGCCGTGGATTGATTGACAAAGGCAGCACACTTTATTCTCATAAAATGGAAACAATCTATGGAGAGTTTGCTAGACTTGTATGTGAGAGAAGTGGTTAGACTCCACGGTATTCCAGCCTCCATAGTGTCTGATCGAGACCCCAGATTCACTACCAGATTTTGGAAGAGCATGCAACAAGCCTTTTGGTACAAGACTTAACTTTAGTACCGCATTTTCACCCTCAAACAGATGGGCAGTTTGAGAGGACCATTCAGACACTAGATGACATGTTACGGAACTGTGCACTGGATTGGCAGGGTAGTTGGGATGAGCATATTCATTTGATCGAATTTTCTTATAATAACAGCTACCACTCCAGTATTGGTATCCTTTGAGGCCTTGTATGGCCGACCTTACCGTTCACTTGCCCACTGAGGTGAAGTAGGCGAGCAGAAGATTATGAGCAAAGAAGAAGTGGAGTATGCTAAAAAGATATAATTGATCAAGCAGAGAATGAGAACGGCTCAAGGCCGACAAAAGAGTTATGCCGATAAAGGCAGACGAGAACAGATCTTCCAAGTTAGTGACCAAGTTCTTCTGAAAGTATCTCCTATGAAATGGGTCATGAGATTCAGTAAGCGAAGAAAGCTCAGTCCTCGCTATGTATGCCCCTTCGAGATACTCGAGCTAGTAGGCGAGGCAACATACATGCTCTACCTCCGTCTTATGGGAGAGTGCATAACGTGTTCCATGTATCCATGCTCAAGAAGTACAAGCACGATGCTGCTAATGTTCTAAGGATAGAAGAGTCAGATCTAGCTGCAAACTTGACCTTCGCTGAGTATCCGACGCATATAGTGGAGCGTAAGGTGCAACGACAAAAGAACAAGGATGTGCCTATGGTCAGAATAGATTGATGTTTCCATCATGGCGATGATGCGACATGGGAGTTAGAGTCAGAAATGCGCCAAGAATTTCCATATCTTTTCAGTAAGTCCTCTACTTAGTGTAAAATTTGAGGACAAATTTTCTTTTAAGGGGATAATAATGTAACAACCAACAAAAAAAAAAGAAAAAGAAAAAGAGATAAAACCATGACTTGCTGATAGGAGGTAAGAAACAAAAACAGGAGGTAAAGAAAAAGTAGAATGAAGGATTTTTTGAGTTTTGGAATCCATCAGGACGCCAACCGGTCGACCGGCTCGTATGCATTGCTAGCAACCGGTCGACCAATTTATTGAATTCACCGCCGACTTGCATGAAACCTACAGGTCGATCGACTGAATAGCCTCTTCGACCGACCGATCGATCCTTGAGCCTCACTACCTGACCGGTCGATCGATCCTCCAATTCCACCATCCGACCTTTGAAACCACCGATCGACTGATTCCCAGTAATTTATTTTTATCATATTATCAACTAATCCATTGCCATTTAGGACTGATTCTATTTTCTGCCCTCGTTGAGATTCACCCTTGATTTTTAAGATCAATTCTTTTATTGATTTATTTCTCATCGATTTTGTTGCCTCTGTGATAAGAAGAACAAAGAATGACAAGTTACTAAAAGTGATTAATAAGTTAAGATGAAAGATAATAAATGGGTTGCCAATCCAAACTAAGTGCTTCATGATAAAGGTCGCTCCCATTGACCTGCACAAGGCTGTATCATTTTCTCGGCATACCCCAAGAAGTAAAGGCACCTAAAGTCACCATAATTTCTAAACATGAATCAAGATTAACAAGGATGAACAAGACAAGCAAGCATGAACATCAAGTCAAGTTATCGGTATTCTCATGTTATGATTATAAAATTTCTAGCATCATTTGATTCTATTGCTTTATGTTATTAATTTATATCTCTTATGATTATATATGATACTCTCATGTTCCACTATTTATTCAAAATAGGTATTCTATTTTACCGTTGATTTCTCTATTCAAGTTATGCATTGTACATTATGTGGTTCCCCACTAGGCTGTAAAGCTTACAGAAGGACTTCCTCCTCTGTGTCTGATTTTCATAGGACCAGGTTAATGACGGTGTTGAGTAGGTGCGGTGACAAAACTCTGACGATGAGACAGCACATGAACCACATGATTTATTAGTTTTCTTTTTTCCTTCGGCATATTTATAAATTCATGATGTAGAACTTTATTTTCATTCCTTAGAGATGGTGTAGCCACTTTTCAGATTTCCGCAATTAAAGTTATTCTTTTTTTTATTTCTCTATTATTCTTTCTTCTGCTGACGTGTCTCGGCTCTTGATTGAAACATGTTAGTCAAAGTCAGAGCGTCTATAGCGTCTACAAGTTGATCTTCGCCATGTAACAGGAGTCGATTTATGGAGTTACATTTGCTATGTGCAGTGATGTGTTGCCAAGAATTGAACTATATGAACATTTTTGTCAGATCGGAGACCTCTATTGTCATTGGATTGCTATGAAGATTATCAAGCTTCCCTTGTTGCATCAGGAACATTAAGGGAGACATCTGGACTCGTTGGAATCATTTGTAAATTTCGAGCCCATGCACATCAATAGAATTCTAAATTTGTCGGTTGACTTTTTGGTAAAGCAATTACGCTCCTTCGATTCAGATTTCTTGTGAGTTGAAGATCCACCCCTCATCTCGCTCAACTCATGTATCAGAACAATTACAATTTAACTTAATGAATTTGTAGTTTTCTTTAGAAAAAAAAACATTTATCTCCTAGCCTGACACAATTACAATTTAACCTTGAACTGCCTTCATTCACTACAAGAAAATCGCGATTTTCTGATGGATAATTTTCGACGGTTCTAAATCCGTCGCTATTTGCGACAGATTTTTCGACGGTTCCGTTTCCGACGGATTTTTCGACGGTTATGATCGTCGGAAATAATTTATAAATTATTTAATTTTTCGACGATTAGGAACGTCGATATTTTCGACGGATATCCATCCGTCGTAATTTCCGACGACTTTTTCGACGGTTACGATCGTCGAAAATAAAAAAATTAAATTATATATTTTTAATATTATTATTAATTTTTTTCAACGGATTTTCCGACGGTCACGACCGTCAAAAATTTAAAAATTAATTATATAATTAATTATATTATTATTTAATTTTTCGACGATTAGGAACGTCGATATTTTCGACGGATATCCATCTGTCGCAATTTCCGATGACTTTTCCGACGGTTAGGACCGTCGAAAATAAAAAAAATAAATTATATATTTTTAATATTATTATTAAATTTTTTCGACAGATTTTCTGACGATTGTGATCGTCGGAAATAAAAAATTAATTATATAATTAATTATATTTTTATTTAATTTTTTGACGGTTAGGAACGTCGATATTTTCGACGGATATCCATCCGTCGCAAAATCCGCCGCAATTTCCGAAGGTCGTAACCGTCGGTAAATCCGTCGCAATTTCCGACGGATATCCAAACCGTCGCAATTACCGACGGTTTTGACCGTCGGTAAAGATTATCATCGGTAAAATAAAAAATAAATATTATATATAACTAAATAAAATAAAATTATTTATTATTTATATTTTCGACGGTCGAAACCGTCGGTAATTAAAATTTCGTTATCCCGCTTTTTTTTCCCGCTTTCTTTCCACTTTTTTCCTTTATATATTTTCCCTCCTCCCTCTTCTCTCTCCCTCCTCCCTCCACTCCTCTCTCTCTCCCTCCTCTCCTCTCTCCCTCTCCCGGCAGCGAGCACGGACGCCGGTTACGCCGCGAGATCGGCCTCTCCCGCGCACCGGACGCCGGCGACCCTCCCACGACGGACGCCGGCGACCCTCTCCCGCACCGGTGACCCTCTCCCGCGCCGGCGTATCTCTCTCTCTCCCGCTCCTCATCGGCATCTCTCTCTCTCTGCTGTCGGCCGGATCCGGCCGTGGCCGTTCGGATCCGGCCGCCAGGCGGCCGGATCCGGCCTCCAGCGGTCGGATCCGGCCTCCTGGCGCCGGATCGGCCGCCAGGCGGGCGGATCCGGCCGCTAATTTTTTTTTATATTTAAAAAATTATTTGCGACGGTCGCGACTGTCAAAAGATCGACGGTTGCGACAACCGTCTAAAGTTTCGACAGTTGGGACCGTCGAAAAGTTGCGACGGCTAGGACCGTCGGCGTTTTCCGACGGTTGGAACCGTCTGAAATTTCGACGGCTCGGACCACCGGCCTTTTCCGACGGTTGGAATCGTCGGAAATATCGACGGTTCGAACCGCCGGGGACTTTTTCGGCGGTTGCAACCGTCGGAAATATCTACGGCTCGGACCGTCGGCCTTTTCCGGCGGTTGCAACCGTCGGAAATATCGACGGTTCGAACCGTCGGGGACTTTTCCGGCGGTTGCAACCGTCGGAAAATTTCGACGGGTCGAACCGTCGGGGACTGTTCCGACGGCCAGAACCGTCGATATTTTCGACGAATTTTTTTCAACCGTCGCAAATCCGTTTGCGACGAGCGTTTTTCGGACGGATCGATTCCGACTGAAAAACCGTCGGTAATTGCGTTACCGACGGTTTTCGGGCTGATTACCGACGGTTCGGACCGTCGATAATCCGCGTTTTTCTTGTAGTGATTATCATCATCTAAAAAAAGATATCCTCAAATCGTGTTTTAGGAATATTTGATGTTTTAGGAATACTAATCATCATCATCGTCATCAATTTACTATGATTCAAACTTTAGGTATCTGGATCAAAATTTAAATCAATCAATTTCTTGATAAGTTGATGGTAGTTACTGAAGATTGGGTTCAGCTCTTTTTAAGTGAGTAGCGTATGGAGTTTGCATGCCAAAATATTATTTTTGAATGTAAAGTTGACTGGCTTTATAAAATACAAAATTAGTCCACCTTACATTCAAAATGTGACTTCTACCGAACTCATTTTTAAGATCTGTAGGCTTTACTCTTTAGAAATGACTCAAAATTTTGTAAGCAAATTAATAATAATTTTTGTTCCGATACAAATGATACTTTTTACCTGTTGCCGCCATAGCATTCGAAATGATGGAATAAAAACTAAAATTCATTATCGTTCTATTAATTCGTATCACATTGTTTTTTAAATAAAATAAATAAAAACATTGACGCATGCACGAGAGGTATTGCATAACCAGCTGAGGGAGCTCGATCGAGTGGATCTGCAACTGGAGTGGAGTGGAGAGCAGGCGAGCTCTTCTTTGAAATAATGTAATCTAACTAAAATGAAGCTTTTATGACAAAATTAAATACAGAAAGCAGAAATACACTTCAGTTATACCCGCATCAGACATATACGTAATTGAAGCATGCAAGCAATTATTATACAAAAAGCATTTACTAGCTAGTTAATCTCAGTTCACAGCGTTGCACTTGTTCCTGATCTCTCCGTTGGCGCCGGTGAGCACCTGGACGTCCCCCATCCTCGTGATCGAGTTCTTGAAGGCGTCGAGGAAGTTGCCGACGTTGACCAGCTTGTCGACGATGTTACTCGCCCTCTTGTCGGTGAGCAGGGCCGCGTCCGACTGGAACAACCCCTTGTGCTGCTTCAGGTTGACGTAGTAGTCAGCGTCGAAGCTGGAGGGGCTCCCGGGGTCCATGGGCACGACGGTCGTCCTGTCCGACAGGCTCCGGCACTGCGTCCTCAGGAACGCCGCGTAGGTGGCGTTCAGGGATGGGTCGGCGTCACCCTTGCCGGTGAAGTTGTAGAGCCTGTTGCTGAACAGGTTGCAGTGGCCCACGCCAATTGTGTGAGCACCTGCACGCATTATGTAAATCAGACCATGACTATTGTCCAGAATATATATATATATATATATATATATATATATAATATATATACTCAATTGTAGTAGTAATAACAGTTAATATATTTTCTTATTTGAGAGCATGATGGCATCACGGAATCAATGGGACACGTATCATGCACGATGAGTTCTTTCCATCAAGGAACTAAAGCTGATCTGACGCCTAGCAGTACAGATATAACTGTACAGTGGTTGGTAAAAGTTGAGGAACGCGCACCAAACTTTGATGGATGGATTATGCGACGTCCCTGCGATCAATAATGGCGAGCCTTTTTGCCTTTTTTTTTATGTTTGGCATATATATGGATAAGAGGGGATTAGAACTTTCCTTTCACCTCACGAGACATGAGGGATGCTGCACTGATACGAGACAACTGAGCAGAAACCCCTACATGACCAATGGCCATACACCGTGTTATGTCGTTTTGGAGTTTGGCGAGGAATCTCAACTTGCACAGTGGCTGCTATACAATGTTGTTAAGATCGGATCGGACAACGATCCGGATAGGTATATATTTCAAATCGAATCGATCGATCTCGGACCGAATAATAATAAAATATTATATTTAATATGTTATATTAAATTAAGCTATTATATTTTGAATATATACATATATCAAAATGTACTTATGCAAAAAAAATAATAATCATAAATCATAAATCTTAAATTTAATATTTGATGTTAAAATTATTACACACTTAATAAATGAAAATCTTATTGAATCTCATTATTATATATAAATTTCCTATTCTTTAAATTTTTATAAATATTTTTTTCATTATATTATGAAAATATTATATATTCTATAAATAAATATATAGTATAAACAGTAATTTATTAAATTTGAACTTATTAAATATTAAATTAAAGAAATTTAAAATTTGTGTATATATATCTAAATATATATAATACTATACTATATTAAGTATGCTATAGTTTTATTGTATATTATACATATATCAAAAAAGTTTGCACCATTCATCTCTAACTAATTTATCTAATATGACAAATATTATATATAATACAATAAATATATAATTAACTTATATTATAATATACATTTATGATATTAAAATTTTGAATAAAATAATAATCCATAAATTAAAGTTCAAAACTTAGTAAATTCTAGACTAAATGAAGAAAAAAAGAACAAGTAAAGTGTACAAACATGGTCCCACATTTATAATACTAACAACATAAGAGCAAAGTAGC
Organism: Pontederia crassipes; assembly: GCA_030549335.1. Taxonomy (NCBI): domain Eukaryota; kingdom Viridiplantae; phylum Streptophyta; class Magnoliopsida; order Commelinales; family Pontederiaceae; genus Pontederia; species Pontederia crassipes. The sequence continues at coordinate 4,237,531 of JAUKPH010000022.1, read as the reverse complement.
ATCTATAAATAAAGGAGGACATTAGCGGGCCAATATGTTTCTTTACGGAGAAAGTCCATTTATGAATGTTTTCCAAATTTATAATAATAAATTTTATAAAATTATTTCATTTGTTAAGAAATAATAAAAAAAAAGTTGACTTGGCCTAAAATCGCAATTCAACTTGATTTTTTCCGATTCTTGACCGGTCTTGAACGATTCAACTCGGTTTAATTAGGAGTCTGATTTTAAAATTTGTATCAAGTCATCTTAGTGGCCGATCGACGGATCGGTCCGATCGGTCAGTCCGGTTCGATCCCAATAACATTAGTGCGACACTGCATATAAGTGGGGACGTGAACGGTTACCACCACAACGTGTGTCGAGAGAGAGAGGCTCGTGGTGCACTGGTCAGGAACTAGAGAGTTCAAGATAGGAGACTTAGCTGTCCCACTTAGGATAGTGAAGAATATATGTATTCCAACAACCATGCGAGATCGGCACGGGATCCACTCGTTACTTTCTCTTTTTTTTTTCTTTTCTTTTGACACGTTGAAGTTCAAATCTATATATTCCGTTATGGTGATTAATTATATAACATATTTGAGTTTATTACTGACCTGCTTGCTGTCTGTAAGTCAATGGTCGAATATTTTAACGTCTTTGAATGGTACGTTTAAGAGTTAAGACACACGATCTACCTACGTTTCACTTGAATCTAATTCACGAATTGCGGTACCTGACAAGACGACTAGATCCTTGACGTCGAGGTTGTTGCCTGCGAACTGCTTGGCGAGCGTGGAGAAGTTGGAGAAAGGCGAAGGGATGTTGACGAGTGCCTCCGAGATCAGCGACGTGTTGCCGTCCCGCCTCCCCGTCTTCACCTCCCACAGGGACTTCTTGAACTGGTCCATCAATGCATTCATGCATGCTTAGCTAGTAACAACATGAAGAGTTTGTGTGGATGCTTGGAAATTAACCGTCTTACTTGGAAAGAGACGGCGTCCCTGGCGGCCAAGGCGACGACGTCGGCGCAGGAGACCACGCCAGGGCAAGCTGCCTCCAGCGCCGCCTTCGCCTGGTCGATGACCTCGTAGCCGGCTAGCGACAAGTTGGGGGTTGCATCCTTCTCTGCAGTTTTGTTTGCCGAGTCCAGCAGTATGGAGGCATCACAGCCCTATTCACACATATATGCATGCACAGGAAGCAGACCCGAACTAGTTAATTATTTATTGAAGTAACATTAATAGATCAAAGTGCAGCATTTGAGTTTACGTATGGCCCGTTCCACAGATCTGAAACTTGTACTTATCAACCTTACCCTTACGAAACAGTCATGGAAGAACAACCTCAGGAGCTTAGCAGGCAGCTGCGAGTTGCTGGCCACGTTAGTCCATATGACCTTCTGAACGATTTGCTCAGCTTGAGGGCAGCTCTTCTTGTAAAAGCTGTGCTTCAGCCCGGCCGCTTGTCCTTCTGCAGGAAGTAGGATCAGTAATGCTGCCACAAGGAGGCAAAAGCTGGGCTTCATCTCTAAGATTTATGGTTTGTTTACTGCGAGAGCTTCTGGCTAAGTCAGTTCTTGTCTGCTAACACATGCGAGCTCCAAAGTATGTCCCTTTAAATAGGCATGCAGCACAAGTGGAAGAAGAATCTTCCCGGCATAAGAACTTAACCTATACATTAATGCACGTTATAAGATAAGTAGTATTTTTTCTCCTCATTTGTTTAGCATAGCTACTATATGCATGCATTTTTATTTTGATATTCACTAAGGTCAAACTGAGAGACAAATAATTGATGACAGAAGAATCATTTTGGCGGTACTTAAATTGCTCCTCTATGATTGTTGTTACTTTTAGTAAGTAAAATGGATGGAGATTGATTTACTTTTGTACATTAACAAATTTTTTATCTCTCCTGTACCAGGCCAGTTTATGGCCTTCATGCTAAGCACAACTGAGGCCATTTACTTCAGTTCAGTGCCTGCTTATGCGTGCTGCCATCAAATCGATGCATCAGTTAAACACCCATGAGTAAGTACTTAATGGTCTGCACTTATAAATTTTCATGGTCTCTTTTCCCTCTTTTTGCCCTGCAACTGAGAGATTCTATTTCTTTATCATCTAGCTTTTATCTCTATCCTTTTGAGGAAATCAGTAGCATGATTAGCACACAGATATATAGAATTAAAAGAAAATGAATAAAAAAGTACAGTAAGAAGCAGTCAAGAGGGCCAGACTCCAGAGGGATAAAAAAGATGTCCATCTGTCATCCATTAGCCAAGAGTTGAGAACTGATCAGTAGTTTCAATTTAATTTTCCAACGTAACTATCTTCCAAATCCTTTATTGGCTTACTAAAATCTCGAGAAGCAGACTTCAGCATGCAATTGAAGTTTCTCTAGGCCTCTCCAGCCTCTTTGGTGGGGGGCAAAAGCTGTTCCAAGCACAACAGAAACCTGGATAATTAAGAAGATTAGACAGATGTAGCTGGGCACAAAGCATAGAAGTAACTGAACATCCACCATGATATGATGATTACTTTACAGAGTACGATCGAGCCTGTTTCACCGTGGACCCTCACAACCAACTGTAGAGTGGTCCAATATTCCAGCTATAACAATCCAATCTTCATTAGCTCATCAATGCTAACTCCACTCAAACAAGTTTCCTTCTCATCATCTTTGGACGCCTTTGAATCTGAGCAAGCGGATGGATTGGGGAGTCCTCTGGTTGTTTTGACGGATCATTTTCTCCATTGCAGAGCATTTTTAAGAATAGCAAAGTCTCATGCAACCAATGTGTGTTTCAATATCGTTCATGATATGGTTGCCTGAGTACTCGGCTCTCTTCACCAGCTGGCAGCTGCAATAAAAGAAAGGCATAGACAACTTTGCAATCATTTATGGAGTCCCCGGATGATGAATTGTTTTTGACAATTTATAGTCTTGTGGCCGTCGACTTCATGAACTGACAACTAGATTTTTGAAGTACTTTCTGCAGTTCATTCCTTCTTCTGACCCTGTCAAGCACAGAATTAATGAACTACTTTGCCTGTCATATCATGAATGGTGTACGGGTGGGGATTCTAATACTGTAAGCCAGGCAATTTCTATTGTTATGGATGCACACATGTTTTTTCCAATAGTTTTTCCAAGGTATTATTGGCAGAAAGCTTCTTACAAGGTTCACTTCCCGCTGGTCAGAGATTTGTACTTTTAGTTATATAATTGGACAATTATATGACATAATCTCTTACCATATATATATATATCATCCTTCGACCAGATTTGGAATGTCATCAGAATAAAAATACGTGGACATATTAATCATAACCACACGAAGATAATCTCATTGATCACATAACGTTGATGTTTCCATTTTTCTTCGATATCGTCAGCCATTACTTTCATTACAACAGTACAACATAACAGGTAATATATGTATGCTAGCAACTTGAGCTTAATTTTATTTCAGCCAAATCCTGCCTTTTTAACTACTCTTCATATCCTTTTCGCATAGATGTTTCCCTGTGTTTTCCCATTCGAATAATTGCCTTAATTTCTCTGACAATAATATAAGATGTGTCATTGTTGCTTAAATTTTTGTGCAGCAAAATTAACCTCATGTATATATATGTGTGTCTGCATATATTTATGGGGCTCAGGTTTCTGAAATGATCAACTACGTACTCATTTGTCTTGATTAATTTACAGACAACTTGATATTAAAGAAAGAAAGCATTTTTTTTCTTCGAAAACAAATTGTCGTGATACACTAAGAGCTGCTTGTTCTCATGTGGAACAAGAGAGAGAAACACATGTTATATTATGAGCTGTTCTGTCTGCAAAATCAAGAGTTCATTAGGTGAGCAGTCCTTGTCGATGTGGGCACCAAGTGAACAGCGCTAGGCCCACCGTTGAGATTGACCTTGTTCCTATCAAGAGAAAGAAACTACATTATACATATATATATATATATATCGCATTTTTCAAGGGTCTGATTTTGATTTTATAGTGGACTAGAGGTATTTCTTTTTCGATCAATGGCATGAACTCTTAACTAAAATGTTACATTCTATGCACGAAAAGGAGCGAAAACGTCATGAAAAAGTATTATCTTCTTTGGTCCTTATTTGAACTAATTAATTAGCAAAAATGATAATTATCCTTGTGAATTTGGGACATAAAAAGGGAATGACTAATTAATTCCAACCTATATAACTCTTATTTTCGAAGTATATAATAATATTCTGAAAGTAAGTATTTAGTGAATAAATATTAAATCCAGCAAAGTAATTACAATTGCTGGGAGGAAATTAATTTTTATTAATTAACACCTCGATTTAGGGGCTTGTTAAGTAATCAATTAACAAGCGTCACGAATTTAGACAAGAGAAAAATTGCACACAGAAAAGGATAAGATAATTCAAATTGAGAAATACAATTATTGAGAACATCTGTATGCCTAACTTTTATATAATTTTTATAAATATTTATGTTTAGATGATAGAATATAAACTTAGATCAAAGTTTTTGTAGTAATTTTCAAAAGTTTAGAACATATGTCATAAAAAGAGAACACATTTCGATTTTTTTTGGCTCCTCTCACATCCGGGAGAGGGATGCCCCTTGGCACCTCAAAGAGCTTTTTAACTGTGTAGTATATTAATAATTATGAGGGAACAAGTGAATCTTAGTTAAGTTGGATTAAGATTTAGGGCATGGTCGACATAGAGAATGGCATAGACGTGAGTAACAAGGTATTGCAGCTTCATTAGTACACGACATTGGTCTTGTCCTCATACTAATTAATTATAAACATATATAATGCATGCCGACATTAGCATTATTTAAACAAATTTAAGTACATTTATGCATGTAGACTAAATCCTGGTCACTGATTGATACCTAAACAAATAAAGTAGCAAAACTTGTTTATTAAGTAGGTCTCACACAAGTACGTATAATGTTTTTTTATTAAAGAAGCATAATTTATTTGCCGATATGTAGTTTGCTCGTATTGACTTATTAAGATGAGTGATCCAACCTTTTCTGATTGAAAAAATAAAGAAATGATAGCAATAAAGTAGGAAGATAAAGAAAGGAATCGTATGAAATAATTGTGTAAAAAAAGGAAGGAAATGTACAATGCAGCCAAAACAAGTTTACCGTATGGACTCCATGGAATCGGTGATCTCTCTCTCTCTTTCTCTCTCCTCTCTCTCTACCCCCGCCCCCTCAACCCACCGACGCGCAAACACAACTACCTAACTCTCTCCCTCTCTCCACACACCAACCCTTCCCAGTTGTTGCACGTGGCTAGATCGAGATCGATGCACCAGTACAAGATTCGAATTCTTTCGTTCGATATATATACATATATTCAAATGTTGATTGATATCATTTACTACAAAACACCTCATTATATGAACTAATTAATTCCTTTACAAATTTTACTTTGAAATACATTACAAGAAAAAGTCGAATTTTCGACGGATTATTTCCGACGGACTTTGTAACGGTTGGACAAATTATAACATCAGAGACTTTTGAATAAAAAAGAAGATAAAAAACGGAAGATAAAAAATCGAATAGGAAAAAGATAAAAGGAGAAATAATGCTTTAAATATTTCGGAGATAGAATCTAATCTTAAAACCTCTACGGAACTCAAACTCTTCTCATATAAATAAGAAGCCAAAGCAAATTGTGCAGCCTCTTTTTTTCCTTTGCAAATCGGCCCTACATATTTTTTCCTATTTTTCGTGCGCACTTCTTGTTCTCACACATGTCTTTCCGCTGCCATCCAACAGGAGACCAGCTCGAGAACTTGGACGTCGACGACCGTGCGTCTGAACAATGAGGAGCTGCCGGAGAAAGAGGAAGAAGAAAAGGAGGAAGAAAAAGAAGAATAGATTAAATAATTTCTTGGACAGAAACTTGCAAGGTATGGAAGTAGGATAGATTCATCATAAAATCTTAGTTTTAAGCTTGAAGCATGCTCTAGTTTATCCCTAACTATAGTAGTATGATTTATGATGAGCTGGCGACCACGATGGAAAGAAATTTTGTTAGAGAACAAAAGGAATCCAGATATGTGAAAGGAAAGGTCCCCATGCAACTCCTTGTGCAGAACCAACCTCGATGGAATGACAGGCACCATAATCAAGGAGGACCTAATCGTACGAATCAACATCAGGACAATAGAGCAAGACCATATGAGCCTCGTGATGCTAATGGCCAACAACAACCCCACCGTAAGGTAAAGATGATGAATATGAAATTAAAGATGATCATGATGAGATATGTTAATGGATCACCCTTTGCAACCTCAACGTCATCAACCTCAACAACAAGCACAAGATAATGTTGCTTGCCCACATTGTAGGAGATTCCATATTAGGGAATGTATGATGGAGGCTGGAGTTTGTCTACATTGTGGCCAACACGGGCACTTCATTCGGGATTGCCCCACCAGGAACAAGGATGACCAAGCTCCATCTCTGCGTGGTGCCAGAGGTGGAAATAATTTGGTACAAGGAAGAGTCTTCCACTTGGAGGAAGATGTGATGCCAGTAGATGTCGAGGTCATCAAGGTATACTATCCATAATTAGTCTTCATACTACTGTATTATTTGATTCGGGTGCTTCTCACTCATTTATATTTAAAGATTGTGCTACTCCTCTAAGTTTACCGCTACATGACATAAGCCCTATGGAGGTGATCACTTCTATGGGAATGCTCCATGCCATGAAGTACCTCCTTGAGGTACTAGTGATGATAGAAGGCAAGAACTTCTATGCAGATTTGATAGTAATTCCTATGATGGATTATGATGTGATTCTTGATATGGATTGACTATCCTACCATGATGTAGTTGTTCTATGTAAACAAAAGAAGGTAATTGGTACCCAACATGAATGCAATGCTACTGTTCGGGGTACTACAAGCAAAGAAGGAAAAGTCATTATATCTACTATGAAAACACAGAAGATGATACAGAAGGGTTGCAAAGGTTTGCTAGCAAGTGTGGTGAAGACGGATGACCCATCAACCCAACTACAACAATTGGATGTAGTTCGCAAATTTTCGGATATCTTTCCAGAGGACATCTTCAGATTGCCACCGCGATGAGAGATTGATTTCCGTATCGATCTCCTTTTAGACACAGTCCCAATCTCAAAGGCCCCTTATTGGATGGCACCGGCCGAAATGTATGAACTGAAGAAGCAAATCCAGAAACTTTTAGACAAGGGGTTTATCGGGCTGAGTGTATCTCTTTGGAGAGCTCCGGTGCTTTTTTCAAGAAGAAGGACAATTCTCTAAGGTTGTGTATCGACTATAGAGGGTTGAACAAAGCGACAGTCAAGAATAAGTACCCTCTATCACGGATCGATGACCTTTTCGATCAACTATCTAATGCCGCGGTATTTTCCAAGATTGATTTATGAAGTGGGTACCAACAGCTTAGAGTCGCCGAAGAAGATGTACAAAAGATGACTTTTCGATCAAGGTACATTCACTATGAATTCTTAGTGATGCCTTTTGAACTGACGAACGTCTATGTAGTTTTCATGGATCTTGTTCAGACCATACATGGATCAATTTGTAAATGATATTCTGATTTATTCGGAGAACCCAGAACAACACAAGGAACATCAAAATATTATTTTGGAGAAATTAAGACATCACAAATTATATGGTAAGCTGTCAAAGTGCGAATTCTCACTTGAACAAATTATGTTTTTGGGACATATAATTTCAAAGAAGGGCAGTTTAGTGGATCCTTCTAAAGTAGAAGCAGTATCCCACTGGCCAAGACTAAAGCATGCTACAAAAATCCATAATTTTCTCATATTGGCAAGTTATTACCGCAGTTTCATCATGGACTTATCAAAGATTGCATCTCCCTTGATGAACCTAACAAAGAAGTGTGTGAAGTATATATGGACACAAAAATGCAAAGATAGTTTCCAAGAACTAAAGGCCAGGTTGACCATTGCACCCATACTTACTATTCTGAAAGGTATTGATGGGTATGTAGTGTATAGTGATGCTTGCGGTATAGTATTGGGATGCGTGCTAATGTAACATGACAAGGTAGTCACATATGCATCTAGGCAGTCGAAGAAGCATGATGTGAATTACCCAACTCATGACCTTGAATTGATAGCGGTAGTATTTGTATTGAAAATTTGGAGACACTACCTTTATAGAGTAAAATTTGAGGTATTCACCGATCATAAAAGCCTCAAGTATGTTTTCTATCAACGGGACCTCAATATGCAACAACGAAGGTGGATGAAATTCTTAAAAGACTATGAGTTTATTATTAACTATCATCCCGATAAGGCGAACTTAGTTGCATACGCACTCAGTCGCAAGTGGAAGAGCTCATTGGCTTATGTAATGATACATGTTTATGAGATGATGAAGGAGTTGAGTTTATGGAACTCAAGACTTGGAAGGAATGGTCCAGATACAATTGAATCTGGTGAATAGAATTATTAAGGCTCAGGATCAAGATCCTGAATATGCAATGATGTTGGAAAGATGGCAGAATGAAGAAAAAGATTCCAAGCTCTCAACAGATGGTGAAATCAGATATCTGTGAGACCAAATGATGAAGCTCTTAAAAGAGAAATGATGGATGAATGTCGTAAGTCTGAATTTACGATCCATCCAGGCAGTACCAAGATGTACAAATATGTGCAAAGAACTTTTTGGTGGAATGATATGAAGCGACAGATTATAGAATATGTTTCAAAGTGTCTGATCTACCAACAAGTAAAAGTAAAACACCAGAAGCCTTATGGAAAGCATCTCTTGCTATTCCACGATGGAAATGGGAAGATATCTCCATGGACTTCAGAAGGGGCATGATGCTATATGGATAGTAGTTGATCGATTAACGAAGTCTACACACTTCTTACCCATCAAATTCAAACAGTCAGTGCAGAGCCTTATGGATTTGTATCTACACGAGATTATCAGACTTCATGGGATCCCCACCTATATTGCATCAGATCAGGATCCAAGATTCAAAGCAAGATTCTAGAGGAGTCTACAACACTCTTTTGGAACGAGATTGAATAATAGCACGACATTTTTGAGAGGACCATTCAAATAGTTAAAGACATATTAAGAGCTTGTGCCATTGATTCTCAGGGCAATTGGAATGATCACTACCACTCATCAAATTTGCTTATAATAACAACAATCCAACATTCACATGGCTCTCTTTGTAGCCCTGTATGGGAGATCATGTCGTTCACCTGCATGCTGGAATGAGATAGGTGAAAGGAATTTTTTGGATGCTAAAGAGCTGAAGCAAACAAAAGAATATCCAGCAAGGGTCAAATTAATACAACAGAGGATGAAGGCAGCTCAGGCAAGATAGAAGTTTTATGCTAATAAAGGTCGACGTGAACAAAATTTCAAGACAGGTGATCAGGTGCTCATGAAGGTTTCCCCAATCAAAGGTGTGATGAGGTCCAGTAAAAGATGAAAGTTCAGGCCAAGATATGTTGGTGCTTTTGAGGTACTTGAGCTAGTTGGAGAGGGTGCTTGCTGAGTAGCATTACCTCCATCCTATGGGCGAGTTTATAATGTATTCCATGTTTTGATGCTTCGAAAGTATAAGCATAATGATACAAATGTCATAAGATATGAAGAACACAATCTCAAAGATGACTTGACCTATGAGGAGAGACCAAGGTTCATCGTCACAATAATAAGGATGTACCATTGGTCAAGGTGGCTTGGACCCATCATCAAAGTGACGAAGCAATATGAGAACTCGAGTCTGAGATGCGAAAAGAATTCCCTACATTGTTTGGTAAGTCCTAACCTCTGACTAAATTCGAGGAAAAAAATTCATTTTAAGGGGTTTATAATATAACATACGAGACTTTTGAATAAAAAACAAGATAAAAGAAGGAAGATAAAACCGAATAGGAAAAAGATAAAAGGGGAATAATGATTTAAATATTTTGGAGATAGAATATAATCCTAAAACTCCTATGGAACTCAAACTACTCTCCTATAAATAAGAAGCCAAAGCAAATCATGCATCCCTTTTTCTCCTTTGCAATCCGGCCTTACACATTGTCCCCTATTTTTCGTGCACCCTTCTTGTCCTCACACACTCCTTTCAGCTGCCATCCAACAGGAGACCAGTCAGAGGACTTGGACATCACGACCGCACATTTGAACAGAGAGGAGCGGCCGGAGGAAGAGAAAGAAGAAGAAGAGGAAGAAGAAGAATAGAGTAAATAATATCTAGAACAGAAAATTGCTAAGTATGGAACTAGGATAGATTCATTATAGAATCTTGATTTTAGGTTTCAAGCATGCTCTAGTTCATCCCTAATTATAATACTATGATTTATGATGATGCTTGATGTTGGCAATCATCAGAAAAGATGATCGAAAGTTCCCTACGTTTTCACGCGAGCTTCTGTATAGGAGAAACCGACCCGGGTTCACTGTGATCCAAACCTAGACCGAGTTCACTAGAACTCGACCCAAGTTCGCTATTGTCGAGAACTTCGAGCTTTGCGACGAAGATGAACACGGCCCGGGTTAATGTAAACTCGGCTCGGGCTGTTCCACAATGCAATTGCATTGGTCACGACTTTCATCGAGCGGTCGACTGAACTCGGTCCGGTATTTTAGGATCCCAAAGACCACCAAGGGGGTGGGTGGGTGATGAATTTGTGTTCAATCCAAAAATATTAATTTCACCAAAATTATTGCAGAAGCTTAAAATCGATTCGTTAATCTTTTTAAATCAATGCAACTCAAATCATAAACATAATATGAGAGGGAGAGAGAGAGAACATTCAAATACAATGAACAGGGGTGGTTGTTGATGAGGTTTGATCACACCTTGATCTACGTCCTAGCTTCAACTTGTCAACCTCGAGACCATCGGAGATTCTACTAAAATCTCTTCCTTTATTCCAAATGGGGCAAGGAAGAAAGTTGATGTGAATTGTGTGGAGTGTGATTAACTTGATGATTTATAACACAAAATTGAAAATGCAACTAAATGATATATGGTCTAAACTCCTCACTTCCTAAACTGCAAGTACACAGATCAAAGTAGTAGACTCGAATGTCGTATCCACAGTGATTTGAGAACTAAAGACTCACTCACTAATCTAAATTAATCCTAGACTAAAAGGGCTAAAGTAACAAGTAAGTAAAAAGGAAAGGATAAGACTAGAATCAAACTATACCTAGGAGATAACTCTTTTTTATGTTTAAAATGATTAATATGGAATGAAATCTAACTACTTAGATGAAAGCCTTAAAGGGGATTAACGGTTAATGACAAATTCTCCTAGGAATGGGGTTCATCTAATTCTGTTATGGATGGATCAGAACAACTCAACAATAAAATCATGCCAATTTCAACCTATATAAACTGCTCTCACAATGCATTAAAATAAGAACTAAATATCATACCTTCATATGAATGTTAGTTAGGTTGATTTAAAAGTGTTTCAAATCATGGAACTTATGACAACTACTAGTATGCTAACATTCCTTTCAGATATAAGCATAACAAGTAAAGTCACAAACCAGAGGTAGTAGCAATCACAAGACAACATAATAATTCAGCTCACAACACAAATATAATCAAATCCACAAGCCCATGATAATGCTCTTGGTTTATCTCTAAACATCAAGGGAACCTAGAATCAATCTCTCGATTGCCATTTCAATATGATATTCACATTAACAAAAGCTAGATGGATATATCAAAACTCAGCATGGATAGATTGAAATCAAGAAACAATATCAATGTTCTTCACTCATTTCTAAGTATGAAAAGAATTTAAAATCAACTTCTCAGTTGCCATTACAAAGTAGGATTCACATCAATAAGAACAGATTCCAAAACATTCAGAACTATACTAAAATCAGTGATAAAATCAGAGTTGTTCATCATCCATTCATAACAGAAATTAGACTACTATCCTATCCTAAGAGAGATAAGATTTAGCTCCTCATAGATGATGAAATCAATACAAAATAGATGAGGAACAGAATAAAAAACATTCTGAAATATGAAAATGATAGGATCAGCTTGAAATCTCCTCTAGACTTCTTCTTTCCCTTCCTGCAGCTGCAAGGTGAAGAAATTTGGAAAATGGTGGAACCCCTTCTTCTCTTGGAATTACCCATTTTATATGGCATTTCATCATCCTTTGATCCCAATAAAAAACTTCTATTCCTTCTGATTTATGCCATCTGTCCTGGTACCCTCTTCTTTTCAAAAAGATTCCTTTTCTTGCTTTTTGGCAGACTGCACACTTGTTGTCCCCCTCCTTTTCCAGCAAAGATGTGTTTCTTTTATCCGTGATTTGGAGGCTGGAATAATAAGAACAGCAAGCATCAAAACTCTTCAATAGAAATTAGACAAATAAGAACTAAATTATTATATTATCCAACTCAAATGTGCAAATGTAAGATATCATTATGCTGAGAAGATCAATGCATGTATATTAAGCATAATTATCCAAATATAAACATTTTAGGGCTTATATGCACATGAATTCAGATGGAAAATGAGTAAAAATTTAGTATGATCAGCTAGTGATCAAAAGTCTTTTAGACAATCACCTTTTCTCCGTTTCGAGAGGCAAGGCAAGCCTCTCTTGTTAGGAAGCTAATCTTTTTTCTCGGTCAAGAGGTAAGATTTGGAACCTCTTTCACACAAGAGCTCTCACAATCTTTTTGAAATGATTTCTCTCTTTTACAATGACAAGCTCACAAGAAGTAGAGAGAAAAATAAGAAAACTTAAAATAATAACTTCAAGGGAAAAGATCTTCTTTTGATTTATGGAAGTTTTGCTTCAATTCTTGGACGAGTGTCTTTGCTTCTAGATTTGGCACTCCGTTTATAGGCTTCAGCATGTGAAAAATTCGTTCAGAAATTATTCCACAGTTTTTTCCTTGAAAAATAGCCGTTATTTTCCATTCCAGCCGGAGACCGGTCGACCGCATTAATGGACCGGTCGACCGGTCTATATGACTGTTGCACTTATTTTTTCACTGACCGCAGCTGATCGGTCGACCACATTAATGGACCGATCGATCGGTCTATGTGACCGTTGCATTTAATTTTTTTCACTGATCATAGCTGGTCGGTCGATCGGTATATCGACCGGTATCATCTCGGTGTCGATCGATATAGTCTCATCATGGAACTGAGCAGCTCATGCATTGGTTGGTCTACTGGTATAGTGGATCGGTCGGCCGGTGTTGTCTCGACCAGCTTTCATTCTGTCGACCAATAGGTTGACTGACATGCACTAGTTTGAGCATAACTTTTTGCAAAATTATTGAAATTAGATAATCTTGGATTCTATGGATAGCTAACATAATTCTCTACAACTTTGATATTTTTTATTCATCCAGAATCTAATAAGATAATAGTTAATTATTTAATCAAAGTGTAGTGCATAAAGTTGTCTCTTTTTCTTTAAACTTTTTCAGCATTTAACTTTAATCTTTCGAGGTTTATATCATCAAAATATAATTTTATATGATGTTAAAATTTTGCTCCAATAATCTCTCCCTTTTTTTATGAAGACAAATCGAGCAATATGAAAAATATATAAGTTACGAAAAAGTTATAAAATTTTGTAAAAACAATTTTACTCCCCCTAAGACTTAGTCTTTCCTTACAATGATAGATGTTCACATAAGTGTTAATTGTAAGGAACTTTTCATATAAAGTGATATTCAGATCATATTTCTTCTATATCTCTTCACCTTTTGTTTAATAAAAAATAATAATTTGTATATGAAGCATATAAGAAATCATATGTAACTTCCCTTTAATCATGTTGTCTTTAAAAAAAAATTATTCTTCCCCTTTTGTCATATAAATATTGCATCATAAAGAGTTAGAAAAAAAATAACTCCCCCTAAATTTATGACTATTTTATAATGGCAAAATGAAAACAATTTGATGAAAGCCAAAAAATATATTAATGATCAAAACCTTGCATAAAACATTGATACAAGAATGATATCCATGATATGTCAAAATAAAGTTTAACATACTCCCTTTATCACTATTACCAATTTTTATTTATATATTCCTCTTTTCAAAGAAATAGTAATTTTGAATTTTTTGAGTGAAATAAAAAAAATAGATGATACTTTACCATAACTTTTGTACCTTCACATTTCCAATTCCACATGTCCATTGCTTTGCGTGTGAGACACATCTGCAAAAACAATTATGTAACCTTTGGTACCCAAATTTCTTTAGGTCCTTTTTTGTTAGACATTGTTCCTTTTGGAACCCAAATAATGTCATGTTGAAATATTTTTCCTACTTTGCATTGATAAGCATAATGGCCATGAAATCTGCATGCAAAACATGTAATATGTGATTTTCTATCATAGGAATGATTGGATTTCCAATAATGTTTTTTATGTCCAAAATGATTCCTAATATTATTTTTCATCACATGAGACATGACTTTATTTTGTATATTTTTAAAGAGGCATTTCCTTTCTTTACTTTTTCTAACGAGCATGCTAGTTTCACAATTTCACATGCATATGTAATTTTTAAATTATCAATTTCATTTTTCAGGTTTTCATTTTCCATAAAGCAAGTGTCCTTTTCTTCTTTTAATTTTTTTATCTCATGTATTAATTTTCATTTTCCTATTTAAGTGAAAAATATATTTTTATAAGAGAGGAAAATTCTTCATACACATCAATTGAAATATCTTCTTCAGAAAATCTTGATAGGTCATTATTTGAATTTGAAGAGTTAGAAGTTACTTCAATATTGTGTGCCATTAAGCATAAGTATGCTTCATCACTAGAAGAGCTTGATGAGTCACTTGTTTCACATGACTCTTCATATTTTTTTTACCTTTCTGAGATGTCTTTTCTTTGTGATTTTTGTATGATCTTCGGGTAGACTTTTCATTCTTTTCTTTCTTTTTCACCAACTTAAGATATTTATCTAGATTTCTTTTGTAGCGGGCAAGTATTTTTTCGTCCACTTCTTCTTCACTTGAATTTTCTCCATTTTCGTTTGCTTTCAATGACAATGTCTTCTTTTTGGGAGCATTTGATTCTTCTTCTTCTTAGATTCCAATCTCATAGGTTAATAATGAACCAATTAGATCATCAAAATTCAGACTATTTAAATCTTTTCTTCAATACGATCCTCTTTGTATGCCATTTGGAGATGAGCGACCTGAAAAACTTTTTCACTCTTGTGGGCTAGTTCTTGGCTCGCCCAAGGAGATTAAGCCATTCATAATATCATTAAATCTAACAATCATATCATTTATGGATTCATTTTCATGCATCTCGAAAGAATCATATTGATGATTCAAAATATTAGTCTAGATTCTTTAACTTTGTCCGTTCCTTTATAAGTAGTGATAAGTTTCTTCCAAATCTCATTTACACTTTCACAACTAGAAATCCAATTAGATTCCGTTGAATCCAAGGTACAATAAAAAATATTTTTAGCTTTCTAATCCATTTTGAAAAATTTTCTTGTCATTCGTCATAATCCGAAGGTAATTTTCATTTAAATAATAATCCTTTTCAACAATATCCCACATGTCAATGTCAACGGAACATATGTATGCTTGAAGTCTAATTTCTAATAAGCAAAATTTGATTCGTTAAAAAGCGGAGGTCGAACAATTGATTGACCTTCGGTAAAACTAAATTCACTTAATGCCATAGCTCTTAAGATGATTAAATCTTAAAACAAGACAATTAAATCTTAAAATGATTAGATCTTAAAATAAGAGTAATCCGCTTTGATACCAATTGTAGGATCCCAAAGAGCATCAAGAGCGGGGAGGGGGGGGGGGAGGGGGGAATTGATGTTTAATCAAAAATATCGATTTCACCAAAATCATTGCGAAAGCTTAAAATAGATTCGTTAATCCTTTTAAATCAATGTAATTCAGATCATAAACATAATACGAGGAGGGGGGGGGGGGGGAAATAAAACACAATGAACACGGGTTGTTGTTGACAAGGTTTGGTCACACCTTGGCCTATGTCACGCTCCGACTTTTTGACCTCGAGACCGTCGGAGATTCCACTAGAATCTCTTCCTTTGTTCCAAATGGGGCAAGAAAGAAAGCCTTTTATACAACCACCTTTTCTCCACGTCGAGAGGCACTGCAAGCCTCTCTTCCTAGGAAGCTAATCATTTCTCTCGTTCAAGAGGTAAGATTAGGAACCCCTTTCACACAGGAGCTCTCACAATCTTTTTGAAATGATTTCTCTCTTTTACAACGACAAGATCACAAAAAGAGAAGAGAGAAGATAAGAAAACTTAAAATGATAACTTTAGGGAAACGATTTTCTTTTGATTTTTGAAGTTTTGCTTCAATGCTTGATGGGTGCCTTTGCTTTTGGATTTGACACTCCGTTTATAGGCTTCAGCATGTGAAAAATTCGTTCAAAAATTATTCCACAGTTTTCTTCTTAAAAAATAGCTATTATTTTTCATTTCGGTCGAGGACCGGTTGACCGCATTAATGGAACTGTTGCATTATTTTCTTCACTGATCGTAGCTGGTCGGTCGACCACATTAATGGACCGGTCAACCGGTCTATATGATGTTGCGCTTATTTTCTTCACCGACCGCAGCTGATCGGTCGACCGGTACATCGATCGGTATCATTTCGATGTCGACTGGTATAGTCTCGTCATGGAACTAAGCAGCTCATGCATTAATCGGTTGACCGGTATACTGGATTGGCCGACCGGTGTTGTCTCGACCGACTTTCATTTTGTCGATCGTCAGATTGACCGACCTGCACTATTTTTAGTATAACATTTTGCACCGTTACCCAAATTTAATAATATTGGATTCTATGGATAGTTAACATAATTCTCTACAATTTTGATATTATGGTTCATTCAAAATCTAATAAGATCATAGTCAATTATTTAATCAAAGTGTAGTTCATAAAGTTGTCTTTTTTTCTTTAAACTTTTTCAACATTTAACTTTTTTTGAGGTTTGTATCATCAAAAATAATTTTATACAGTGTTAAAACTTTGCTCCAACAGGTATAACCCAGACCCGGATCGGGTTAGTCGTGATTTCTTCGAGAACAATGTCCGAGTTCCACCTATACTAGGCACGAGTTTTCGATGTTATCAAGATAATTTTTTTTATGATCTTTTGACCCCTGATTTATGTGCTTAATCCTGATCCTACTTATGATGATGATTATGCCATTAATGCCCTTGATTTACTTTCCATGAACTTATCTAATAGTATGAATTTAAGTCTTAATAAAAATTAACTAAAAACTTCAAGATAAAAGATGAAAAATATTGAATGGAGAGCTCTTTTTATGATGGCCTGATGACGATCAGGTATGGGCTGACTACGGTCAGTTATGAGCCGACTACAGTCAATTATGGATTGGCTTTACTAGTTATGATGATAATGGGCGCGTTGAGGCAAACCTTCTCGTGGGTTGAAATGTACTCTATGATAAGTCAAAGATGAATAATAATATGACGAAGAATATGAAAGCATATGAACAATGAAACTTTCCTTATGATGATCGGATTTTGCTACCTTTATGATGATTCTCATATGATCTTGTGATCTTCTATTCATATGCTACTTTACGTGATTATCTTTACCCATATTATGATAATGTCTACTTCTTATTATATGATGATGAAGTCCCTTTGATCCGTGTCTAGTATCGTGATGATCTTATGATTGTATTTATTTTACTTCCATATTGAGTTGCAAAACTCATAGGGTGGTTTCTCCCATGCATTTTCTTAAATAAGGCCCAAGTCAGAATGATGAAGGTGGCAACGGTGACCGATCAAGTTCGTAGATGGTTGCACATGGGTGCCTTGAGTCCTTTATATTTATGTGATAGATTTTCCTTTCCGCAATATTAGATTTATGTATTAGCTTGTTGGGCTCATATGAAGTTATTTACTAGTCTTTCGCATGTTATGATGATATACCTCTTTTTAGTATTAATTGATGATGATTAGTCTTTCTCTTTTATATGATGTTTAGTTGACCAGATAAATTCTTATTTTTGGTCAATATGATGTACAAGTAAAGATGACCCATAGTGTCCTTGAAGCGTATTCTGCACGTGGCGGGGTGCGATTTGAGAGCATTATAGTTAGGTATCAGAGCCTAAAGTCAGGGCATTCTCATGTCCTAGTGTATAATGTCATGGTCCATGTGCAAGTGTCACGAGTAGTCACTGCGCCAGTCAAGTAAGTTTTATTTTTTCCTAAGATATATGATGCTCCTAAATGCTATGATGTATGATGATGTAGATGCATCCACGTCGCGCTCCTACTGGCTGAAGTTGGGGTCAAAGCCAACCTCGAAGTAACATCAGGATTGCAAATATGTAATAAGAAGGAACAAATCAGAATGAGGTCCAAATGAGTCAAGCCCGTGGAGTAGAGATGATAGTTTAGTCTCCACTAGTGAAGCCCCCCCCGGCACAGGCACCTTCAGTTTAGCCTTTGCCAGCATTGACATAGTTCAACGTTCTTTCGTGCAGCCTCCGCCTGCACAGCCCCTGCCCATACTGTCGGTGCCCTCTAAGGACACCATCCAGGCAGTTTTAAAGCTACGCCCACCGGAGTACGATGGCATGTGTGAATTTGACAAGGCTGAGAGGTGGTTGAGAATCATAAATGAAAAGTTACACCAACTATGGTGAGGATAAGAAGGTCCTATTTCCCACTAGCCGCTTAACTGATGATGCTTTGGACTGGTGGATGACCATAGTCGACACCAAGTATGAACGACAGATAGAAGACATATAATTTTTGCCAAGGCTTGAATCCGACTATCAGGGCAAACACTTTAGTAAGTCAATGTGCAAATCTGAATCTGACGATCGAGATGGTGACCATGAAGGAAAGAAATTTTGCTAGAGAATAGAAGGAATCTAGAGTTGTGAAAGGAAAGAACCCCATGCAGCCCCCTTTGCAGAACCAACCTCGATGGAATGATAGGCGCCAGAATTGAGGGGGAACGACCGTAGGAA
This sequence comes from Pontederia crassipes, assembly GCA_030549335.1. Classification (NCBI taxonomy): domain Eukaryota; kingdom Viridiplantae; phylum Streptophyta; class Magnoliopsida; order Commelinales; family Pontederiaceae; genus Pontederia; species Pontederia crassipes. The sequence goes on along the minus strand of JAUKPH010000022.1, from coordinate 4,218,478 downwards.
TCAACGTCGGGACAATAGAGCCAGACCATATGAGCCTCGTGATGCTAATCGTCAGATAAAGATGATGAATATGAAGTTAAGATGATCATGATGAGATATGCTAATGAATGACCCTTTGCAGCCCCAACAGCCTCAATAGCAGGCACATGGCAATGGTGCTTGCCCACAATGCAGGATATTCCATATCGGAGAATGCAAGATGAAGGTATGAAGACCCAATCAGTACTCCAAGATAGGTGGTGCACCTGTTGTTAAGAATGATGGTTATGCCCATCGTAAAGAACGACGGTATGTCCATCGAAGGATCTATCAAAAACCCAACGCCCTTCTTCGCCCATTTATTTCTCCCTTGCACGACTCACTCTCCTACTCTCTTTTCTCGTTCTCTCCTACTCCTTCTCCGGCGACCAGCATCCAGGTGACCCAGCTCTAGCGTCACTGATCCAGCTTCTGCACTGGCGACCCAACTTTGGTAACCCAGCTCCCGCACCGACGACCCAACTTCGGCGAACCAGCTCCTACACCAGTGATCCAACTCCGCTCGGCCTCCCATCATTGATGGTATGCCGGCGCCTCTCCCTCTCAATGGTATGTCGGTGCCCTCTCCCTCTTGATGGCTCGCCCTCTCACCCCGACGATCTAGCTCCGACCGCTGCCTTCGATCATGTCGTGTCTCTTGCAGCAGTCGGATTTGGCCGAACGTGATTGTTGAAAGTCAGATCTAGCCGCCGTTGCAAGCCTGATTCGGTCACGTCTGGCCGCTTGCGGCCATTCACTGGCTAGATCTGGCTGTTCAACGGTCGGTGACGACCTGATCTAACCGCTGATGATCGTGAACGGCCTGATCCATGGAAATAGCCCTGACCGGCCCAATATAGTTGCAAAATGGCCGTTCGCAATCCAATGGTGAATGGTAATTAGTTTACAATATTTGTGAATAGTTGTTGTATATTAATGTTTATGATTTGTAATAGTTGTTATATATGGGCTATGATTCGTTAGCATGTTAGTATTTAAAATTATTATCATTAACTTGTAGTTACTACTTGTCACATGTTATAATTGTCATTGTTATGATTTTATTTATAATATTTCTTAATATTAATTTAATCTAATGCTTATGTTAAATAATGTTACTTATGTTATAATACTTGTGAATACTGTTATTATTGATTTAAATAATATTATTGTTGTAATAATGTTATTGTTAGAATAATGTTACTTATGTTAGTACATGTATTTTTTTTTTTGAAAAACAAAACTTATCTATTAATACTTAAAGGGGAATAATCCTAGTAGAGAATGTTGAGGAGGCCCATAGGGGGCGATCCTCCCAAAAAACGTTTGATCGTGCTGTCGACCCAGTCGAGACAAAAAATCGACGACACAATTACATTGATGATTGATGTATTTACATTTGAAATCATATAATGCAGGGATATATTGCCAGATCATTCTCATGATATTGAAGATCTACCAAGGATAGGGTGACGCCTTGGCCACAATCTTCACCAGCAGCTCCGAGTTCATGCCACAATCGACGAAAAGGCATCCACACTGTGCACAACACTGAATCCCTTACATGAGAGCCCAAGCTTCAGCCTCCAAAGTCGAATCCACTTTGCCACTGCAAGATCTTGCAAGCAAAAGCTCGCCGTGAGAGAAGTGAATAATAAAGCCGACACTCCAAGAAGACGCGGACCCAAAGAAGGATTCATCTGAGTTTAGGCTGACCCAACTCGGCGTAGGGGGCCTTCCATAGATGGGCCACGGGGGGTAGCATTTTGTACCTCAGACCACTTATATCTAACATGTTCATTATGCCCTGCCAGGGCCCCTCTCCCACACAACCGGTATGGTAACAATCTTGAATGGGCATCATTTCGCGAAAGCCAAATATTCCCTAAAAGGAAACCAAAAGTGATCTCTGGGACGATCTTGAGCGGGGCTCTAGATCGTGCCCCTCCTTGATCCAATTCTCAGAAGCCTAGGAATCACACATAGAAAATTGATATCGAATATTATGTGAAAATAGATTCTCTCTAGAGAAAAAAACAATAAAAAAGAGGCGAGTCGTTGTTTTTAAGGAAGTACCACATAAAGCACATGCGGGGTTAATTGAAGGATTAAAACAAGGAAGTCAAGAGTAGGTAAGCGGTTGTGCTTAAGTTTCCAAAGGAAGAAAATTATTTTTTGCAGAATGATAAGCCACCAAATATCAGTCCAAGATTGCTCGTTTGGCATTGGAAGTGGAGTTTCCTGGCCGCATAAGAAGTTACAGACGCTTTTGGTGGAGGCACGACCATATGGGTCCATGCATCATATTCATCGATCACCATCGGCGGGGGGGGGTAGACACAACCTAGAAATAAGTGAGACCGGTGGGGGGCCAAAAAATGTAGATAATAAAGGAACATTCCACACATGATGCAAGATAAGATCAGATACCTTTAAATCATACAACGGGGCATTTACGTTCACATAAGTAGGCGTGTAATCTAAGGGTATAGGAAATATCAAAGGATCATTCATCACATTGGTGATGAGCTCGTTATCAACATGCCGCATGATAGCCCCTGAACATACATAGTTAGATTTGACTTTAGGTAGTAATTTATGCAGAAATTACATTTCCTTCGGATCATCGTCGGTGGATGTACAATAGAACTAATCCCGGTCATGTAGGATTGACACAAGAATTCATGGATGGAGTTCAATACTATATAACTATAGCATGTCAATCAGTATAGTTTCAATAGAAAGGAACTATTAGGTGTCCTTGTCTAAAATGTGATAGCACAAAATTGCAAACTTTAGAAATGGTGAAAGTTCATTTATATAGAAAGAGTTTTAAACCGAATTATTGGTACTAGAGTGATCTTGGAGAGGAGGAACTGTCACCAAGCATGGTTGATGTAGAATTTCATCCTGCCAATAACAAGGAAGATTTTATTTTCAGATATCGAAATTTGGTTTACGATACTGCTACAATTGAATATGGCGATATCATATTTCAACAAGAGCGAAGAGTCACCACATTTAGAAGCATATGAATTTTTTGACTTATTAAATGTCTCGAGTTTGCCCTTATGACTGATTGTGAAAGTCATTCGGAATTATCAGTGATCGCTACAATGCTAAATTTGAAATCCGATCATAATATTTCACATGCATGTTTTGATGCATTTATGGAGATATTAAAAGAAGTCACACCATTCGGGGCTTGAATTTCTAATAATTATTACAGGATCAAAAGACTATTTCTAAACTTGACCTTGGTTCCACAAAAATAGATTATCGTCGAAATGGTTGTATGTTATTTTATGGTGATGATGAAAGATTCGTTTAAACAATACGTGGATATATATATATATGTGTGTGTGTGTGTGTATTAATATTTGACCCTCTTAAATTAAGTTAAAATTTATTACATATATTAAATTAAATTTATTATTATATATTAATTAATATTTTTATAATTTTATTTTGGCCCCCCTTGAAAAATTCCTCGGTCCGTCCCAACAAGCGTTGATATCGCTGAATCAGTTGTAACTATATGTGATTATTTGATTGCCAAGCTTACATAAAAGTTGGAATAAGAGATGATGGTAAGTGGGAGCTAAAGCCATTCAAGGAGGAACACATGCATATTTTAGCTCCTCATCGAAGACATGAAGAATAAGATCTAATTTTAAATTATCAACTACTCCAAGCAAGTTATTTTTAAACTATATAATTGTGGCTTTGGACGTCAAATATCGCGAAAGTTCTCAAATATTTTGCGGGAAGTTATGCATGTGATTATTCATTTCCAACAGAAGCAAAGTAATGATTCAAATTTCTTTTTTTGTTTTGAGGTAAATCTTGTAGATAAAACTACAAGGAGTATATTTTGGGTAGATGATAGATCCAGAAAAAATTATGACTTTTGGAGATGTAGTTTCATTTGGTACAACGTACATAACAAAAATATTTTGCATGCCATGTAATACCCCGATCACATCTTTATTGTATCTATAATCACTGCAGCTAAATCCACGAATTTATGTAAAACTTGAGTATATTTAAATCTTTTTTATCATTTTAAAAGAGGGGAGTAACAACTTTTCGAAATTTGAATTTTGAATAGGTAATGAAACAAAAAGGGAAGGAGAAAGCCAGAAAAAGGGGAGAGAAGAGAGGAGCGAGGGGAGGGGACCAACAAGAAAGGAAGAAGGCTAGAAAAATGAAGATGAATTAAGAAGAATTTTTTATTCTCTCGTGATGAGACTCTGTTGATACTGACTTACATTCTGACCTTTTAATATCGTGAATTTGACTCCTCATTTCTATTTACGTGATGCATAGCTGTTCAGAATTTATGTTTAATTTCAATTTGATCGAGAGATCAATTGTTTTTATGCCTTAGCTGATTTCATCCGAGAGGAGAAAGTAGCCACATTACATGCTGTGTTTCTAGTAATTGCTTGTTTATGATTCATCAAAAAGATTGAGAGATGTACTATAGTGAATATTATGAGATGAGAATCCTTATAGTCGTGTGAGGTGTCGATCTGCCTTTTGATCATTTGATTAAGATTAAAAGAACGAGTTGTAGGAGATCGAGAGATCGAACTCTTCTTTTGATTAGGGACGAGAGTCTTACTAATAAGTAATCTTAATCCAGTGACTAACGACCACTCTCTCCTTGATTATAGATACATCGATAGGCCGAGAGATAGAATGAGATTATAAAATCAGCAAGTCGGATACAGTTATTGCAATAGCATCAACGAGTTCATTACGAGGAGTTCATTATGAGGGAATTTCTTCCTTCACTCTTTGATCTTTTCTTATCTTTCTTTATTATTCTTAATCCATGCTCATTCATTCATCTGATTTATTCTTCTATAATTTTGTGATGACTCTTGGGATATAGATAGAATAAGTAATTGATCTAAATCAATGGGGTTACGACATTCAGGGTTTCTACTTGACCTGTGCACTTGCAGCTACGTGAACTCTTGGGTAAAATTAAAATGTGACTAGAATTATCTCTTGTGTGAGAATCTATAATTTCGCAACTACGATCAGTTCACGTCAAGTTTTTGGCGCCGTTGCCGGGGATTTAGATTATTTATTTACTTTTTGTTTATATCCTTACTTAGTTTATTTAAGTGCTATTCACGGTTGAATACATTTTCTCATTGATTTCAGGGATTAGTATATGCCCAGAAACATCCATAGTCGACTGTTTGAACTAGACCCTGAAATAGATCGAACTTTTAGAAAAAGGGTGCGAGAGTATAAGAATATGACATCCTTTCTTGAAGACGCAAGCAGCACTCAATCCATAGAGTTCGAGGAGAATTTTGATCCAGGAGCAGGAATGATGGCTGAACAACAAGAGCCACCAGTCCCATCATTATAAGAACTCTATACTCCCACTACAGATGGACTGGAGTCTGCGATTCTGAACCCTGCCATTCAAGCCAATAATTTCGAGTTAAAATCATCTTTAATCTCTACAATCCAATAGAACCAATTTGAAGGAACTTCGGATGAGGAACCAAATCAACATCTTAAAGACTTTTTGTAAATATGTGAGACAACCAAGTTGAATGGAGTATCACCAGAAGCACTGAGACTAAGTGTCTTCTCTTTTTCGTTGATATGTAAAGTCAAGCAGTGGTTACAACCATTGGAACCCCGGGAATTAACTACCTGGGAGCAACTGGTAAAGACATTTTTATCAGGCTATTTTCCTCCCAGTAAAACTATAAGAATCAGAAACCAAGTCATCGGTTATGTGCAAAAAGATCAGGAGACGCTGTATGAAGCCTGGCAAAGGTTTAAAACATTGCTAAGGTCGTGTCCTCATCATGGCTTGAGCAAGTGGATCTTGGTTCAATCCTTCCATAATGGACTCAATTACACTTCAAAAATGGCACTCGACAATGCTTATAAAGAAAAACGTAGATGAAGCCTATCAACTTATAGAAGAAATAGCCAGGAATCAACATTTCCTAGCTCATTCAAGATCTAATAAGTCAGCTGCATTAACCCAAACTTGATTTGAAGGTGAGGATTTTTCTTCTAAAGTGGAGTATATAGTTCAAAAAGCAATTAGTAGACTGGGACTCAACGAAGCTACTCCTACTGTCAATATGATAGCAAGATGTTGTGAAATATGTGATGCGCCTGATCACATTTCTATGACTGTGAGCTACTAAAATAGCAAGGGCATCAACAACAGGCTAATGCGATAGGCCCTTATCCATCGAATAATGACTCATACTCTAACACTTTTAATCCTAGATGGAGAAACAATCCAAAGTTTCCTACAAAGACAATCCTCAACAAACTCAGGTTCCCACTTGGCAAAATAGATTTAATCAGAGAGCACAACCTCAAAACCCTCCGTCAGATCAAGGGTCTTCTTCCACCAACAAACTAGAAGTAATGATGGAAAAAAATATGTCGAAACAAGACACTCTGATGCAGAAAATGTTCGAGAAAATTGAAAGTCTTTCCATTCATAACAAAATGCTGGAAACTCAGATAGCTCAACAAGCTGCATCCTCTTTAGGACCACCGGAAATCTTGCCTGGACAGTAAGAGAAGAATTCAAAGGAACAAGTTCAAGCTGTAACTTTAAGAAGTGGAAAACAATAGATAACACCAAAAGAACAAGAACAGAGGTCTTGATAGAGGCAACCGAGGGAATTGGTGATCAAAAGTCAGACAGTTCAACAAGAAGATGCAATGAATGGACAAAATAAATCCAAACAACAGCTTGCTGAAGGACATCCTAGTTATTCTTCTCAGATACCATTTCCAAAAGCCCTTGAGAAATCTCAACAGGATCAACAATTTGGCAAGTTTGTAGAGATCCTAAAGAAACTCTATATTAATGTACCTTTCGTGGAAGCTATTCAAGAAATGTCAGCATATGCCAAATTCCTAAAGGACATTCTATCGAAGAAAAGGAAGATACAAGAAAATGAAACTGTCGCGCTAACTGCTGAGGCAAGTGCTGTAATTCAAAACAAATTACCTCTGAAGCTAAAAGATCCGAGGAGTTTTTCCATACCTTGTGAAATTGGAAACCGAAGGATACGAAGAGCCTTGTGTGACCTTGGTGCCTCAGTAAGTGCTATTCCTCTATCATTGTGTAGGAAACTTGAAATGGGTGACATTAAGCCCATGGATATGTCTCTCCAATTAGCAGATAGATCTATAAAAATTCCTCAGGGAATTCTGAAGGACATACCTATCAAAGTAGACAATTTCTACATACCAGCCGACTTTGTGTTTTTAGACATGGATGAAGATAATCAAACTCCCATTTTGTTGAGGAAACCTTTCCTAGCTACCGTTGGAGCAGCGATAGACGTTAAACAAGGTCGCTTTACTTTTCAAATAGGCGATGACACAGTTGAATTCCAACTAAATCACATTATTAATTGCCCAGACATGAAGGATCACCCTCTTGGACCCGAGCCACTGGACCCCCCCCCCCCCCTCCTTATACAGAAAGTAGCATCAGTTGTTCACATATCAGATTCTTTGGAAGTATCTCTTGAAGCCCAATAATCATCTTTGTGGACAGAAGAAGAAGCAAGCATTCTTATGAGTCACATGCTCTCAACTGAAATACAACATCCTGACACTCCACTAAAAGAGTTCGTGCAACAGTCTAGTTCAAAGAAGCCAACAAAGCTAGAACTAAAGAAGCTTCCTCAAAATCTCAAGTATGAATTTTTAGGTGAAGATTTCACTTATCCAGTAATCGTCAATGCATATTTAAAGACAACTCAACTTCAGTAGCTATTGGATAAGTTAAAAGTTTACAAGCATGTCATAGGATACACATTGGATGATCTCAAAAGAATTAATCCTGCTATATGCATGCACGCATCCATATGGAAAAGGATTATAAACCTTCCATAGAGGGACAAAGAAGGCTTAATCCAGCAATGAAGGAAGTAGTGAAAAAAGAAGTTATTAAACTTTTGGATGCAGGAATTATTTACCCCATATCAGACAGTTAGTGGGTGAGCCCCGTGCAGGTCGTGCCAAAAAAGGATGGAATGACTGTAGTAAAGACAGAGTCGGACAAATTCATTTTCACACAGACGGTAACATGTTGGAGAATGTGTATTGACTTTAGGAAACTTAATAAAGCCACAAGGAAGGACCATTTTCCATTACCTTTCATTGACCAGATGTTAGAAAGGCTAACAAATCACTCTTATTTTTGTTACTTGGACGAATTTTTTGGATTTCATCAAATTCCTATTCATTCAGAAGATCAGAAAAAAACTACCTTTACTTGTCCCTATGGAACTTTTGCATACAGAAGGATGCCCTTTGGATTATGTAATGCTCCAGCAAGCTTCTAAAGGTGCATAATGTCAATCTTCTTCGATTACACTGAAAAATAATGGAGGTATTTATGGATGACTTTTCAGTGTATGGCACTTCCTTTGAAATCTGTCTTCAGAATTTAGGAAAGGTATTACAGAGATGCGTCGAATCTAATCTCGTGTTGAACTAGGAGAAATATCACTTCATGGTACAAGAGGATGTAGTTCTGGGGCATATTGTCTCAGATCGGGACATTGAAGTTGATAAAGTTAAGACAAAAGTAATTGAAAAGTTACCTCCGCCCACTAATATCAAGGGAATTAGATGCTTTCTTGGTCACACCGGATTCTATCGACGATTCATCAAGAACTTTTCTCTAATTGCAAGGCCTTTGACAAAACTACTATCCAAGGATGCAGAGTTTATATTCGATGAACACTGTTTAGAGGCTTTTAACACTCTGAAAAAAGCTCTTACAACAACCCCAATTATCCAACCACTTGATTGGTCTCTGTCATTTGAAATTATATGTGATGCTAGTGAACAAGCTGTGGGAGCAGTATTGGGATAAAGGAAGGATAAAAAGCAACATGCAATCTATTATGCTAGCAAAACTTTGGATGAAGCACAAATCAATTATGCTACGACGGAAAAAGAATTTCTAGCAGTCGTTTTCTCAATGGATAAATTCAGATCCTACCTAGTTAGCTCCAAAGTCATCGTGTACACTGATCACCAAGCTGTCCGATACTTGATAGTTAAAAAAGATGCAAAACCTAGACTCATCCGATGGATCCTTTTGTTACAGGAATTCGATTTAGAAATCAAAGATCGAAGGGGGCATAAAACTTAGTAGCTGATCATCTCTCTCGAATTCAATTATCAGAACAAGACGTTAACCCTGGCATCCACATAGCTATTAATGACTCTTTTCCAGATGATCAATTGTTTTCGATTTAGACAACACAACTTTCTTGGTTCGCTGATTATGCTAACTACTTAGCTTTCGGAGTTCTACGACCTGATCTGTCCTATCAACAAAAGAAGAAATTTTTCTTTGATATCAAATACTACTTTTGGAATGAATCGTTTCTATTCAAAAATGTGCAGATGGAATATATCGTAGATGTGTACCAGACGAAGAACAATCTGCTATATTACAGGAATGTCATTCATCTTCTTATGGTGGTCATGGAGGATATAAAAAAATAGCCGCTAAAGTTCTTCAAACAGGTTTTTATTGGCCAACACTATTCAAGGATGCAATCAATGTCGTTAAATCTTGTGATGCCTATCAAAGGACTGGAAATATAGGAAAAATAAATGAAGCACATCCGCAACCTATACTCGAGGTAAAAATATTTGATGTATGGTGAGTGAATTACATGGGACCTTTTCCCCCTTCTTGCGGGTACAAGTTCATATTCCTAACTGTTGATTATGTCTCAAAATGGATTGATGCTATCTCTACAATCTCAACAGACTCAAGGTCGGTTGGTAATCTCTTTAAAGACATAATATTTCCACATGGATATGTCCACGGAGTAGCACAACACCTCGCACCGTACAAAAGATAATCATCCAAATGTGCGGGTCGATTCTTGAGCCTTTTGTTGCCAGTTATACTCATGGAGTGTGTGGGTTCCTTCATGTTCCCCAAAGGTATATTGTCATGCATAGATTCATCTCCCACTTTTGGATTAATGTCCAATGTGCCTTGTCCTGATTCATTTTCATTATCCCCAAGGATAATTGGAGGCTCATCATCCTCTTCTTCATGCAGTACTTATTTTCCTTTCTCAAGGAAAACTGCATCTCGATTTTCAATAAGGCCTTTATCATCTATATCCTTTGGATTATCACTATATCATATGAACCTGCATGTTATCATCATTGAATCTAGCTTGTCCCTAAGCTGATTAAGAATTAATACATGCGATTTGCATCTCCATTTTTGGAGATGGCCCAGATCGGGCTTCTTGCCATTCCATATTTCGTATGGCGTGGATTCAACGAATTTTGTAGGAATTCTATTTTGTATGTATTAGTAGTCACTATTGCCTTGTCCCAAAAATTCTTTGGGAGCCCCGAGTGTGACAACATACACTTTACTGCATTCATGAGAGATTTATTCTTTCTCTTTGCCACATCATTTTGTTGTGGCATATAAGGCATTGTAGTTTGCCTACATATGCTTGCTTGAATGCAATAATCCTCAAATTCTCGAGAGGTATATTCGCCTCCTCTATCCGTTCTTAATGTCTTAATTGGTCTTCCCAATATTTTCTCCATTTCCATCCTATATCTCTTAAACATTTCAAAAGCTTCAGCTTTTCTTTTTAAGAAATAAATATAGAAAAAATTGGAGTAATCATTTATGAATGTTAAGTACTCTTTTCTGTTGTGTGTAGCGACACTCACTGAACCACAAATATTTGAATGAGTTAGTCTCAATAATTCCATTGACCTAATTCCGGTTGGGAAGGATTTCCAAACCATTTTTCCGATCAAGCAATGTTCACAAGGTGCAATACTTGCATTTGTTATGTTGGACACTAAATTCATTTTCTTTATTTGTTCCATTTTAGATTTTCCTAGATGTCCAAATCTTTTATGCCATAAATCTAGTTAGATACATACACAGAGTACTCAAAAGCCACATTCATAGATTCATTATTCACGGTAGGAAGGAAAAATAGATCATGCTAGGGGACAAACTTTCCCATAGCTCTTTTTGTTCTTTCCTATGGATACACGATCATTATAAAATTTGGCTTCAAAATCCTTTTTCAGAAGGACTGGTACATAGATGAGATTCCTTCAAATCCCTAGGGCATATAGTACATCATGAAGTACCATGGCGCTTTCTTCAAAAACTAATTTATAAGTTGTAACACCTTTAACATCTAGATAGGTGTTGTTGCCCATGAAGATTCTCTATTCACCTTCTTTCATTTTCTTGAAGTCAACAGTGCCTTCCATAATTTTGAAGATATGACGGGTGGCACCAGAGTCAATCCACCAGCGTTTGATGTTTGTCTTCGCAGCATTACACTCGACGATTGCAGCAATTTCAGGCTTAATTTGGCTTTGCCTAGACGAAGCCTAACTTGGGCCCGCCGACTTGTTAGAGGGACAATTGGCCCTGAGATGGCCATACTTCTCACAATTATGGCAAGCACCCTTTGTCGACTTTCGTCCGCGTCTTCTCTTGAACTGCTTCTTGTCAAGTCCAAGGTTCTTTCTATGGTGCACCGAATGAACTTCTTCAATGGGATTTCCAGCGTCCTCCGCTTTAAAAACTTCTGTTATCTTCCTACTCTTAGCCAAGGTTATCAAAAACTAGTTTTAATACTTAAAAACTTACGATTTCACATTTCTAGGGTCCAAAAACGAGTTGAGTCGGATTAAAGTCGTAATTAGAGGTAAAATCGGATTTTAGTACGTTTTAATTCGGTGAAGACGTGTAAAGACGTTCAATCAAACGTATAAGTAGTGAGTTCTCCGAATTTAGTCACATGTGCACTATGTCTCATCTGATAGGTGTCATTGGTACCTTTCATTTGGTTGCAGGTTCAATCCTTACTGACGACACATTTTGTTCATTTCTTTTCAACCAAACTTATTGCCAATACCTTTTTTTCATTTCTTTTCAATCAATATATATATATCCACAAAAATTCCATCTATATTTTATTGTTTCTTTCTCCACTATTATCTTTTAATCATACTAATGTTTTTACAAATATAATAAATTAATATTAAGATAAGAAAGGACAGAATATATAATTTATTGTAGATGATTGCTAATAAATTTTATTTTTCTTTTATTCTTTGGATCATAATATTTAAATAAAACTTAATTCATATGATGAAAATATGGTATAGTTGTTATGGTAATAATGAGAACAACAAATAAATACTACTTTAAACAAAAAAATCTTATAAATACATCTATCTATTTATATCTAAATTTATTAATTTGTTGTAAGTGATATTATTAATATATAAATATGATGAAATAAAGCTTAAATCATATTATGAAAATATTTGTGAATTTTATTCACTAATTATTAATGGTATTTTAATTGTATATATCTAATAATATATTTGATGTGGTTTAAAAAATAATTATTATTAAATTAATATTATATCTAAACTCTACGTATTTACGTATCGAGTTTACGATACGAGTTCATCCCCGTAAAACGAACTTAGGTAGAAACTCGAACTTGACAACCTTGCTCTTAGCCATATCTTGTTCTATGGCTAGCTGGGCTGGTAGGTCACTCACCGACTTAACTATTCCATTAAGCCGTAGTGTGGTGACGGCCATGTCGAAAGATGGTGGGAGACTACTGAGTACTGTAGATACCTGCAATGGTTTAGGTAGGGTAGTTCCTATAGTGGCTAAATCTTTAGCCATTACAATCATCTTATTTACATGCTCTATGACATTATCACCCTCCTTCATTTTACAAGTATTATATCTATGAAGGAGCAACTGTATGTTCGGTTGAGTTTTCGAATCATACTTTTCTTTAATAGCATTTCACAAGTCATAAGCATTCTTATGAGCTTCGAAGACCCTAATCGGATGATCTTCCATGTGCACCAGAATGAAAGATCTGGTTCTTCTGTCTTTGTCTTCCAGGTTCATGAGACATTATTTGCTCAGCTTCTATAGGAAGCACTAAAGCAGGGGAGTCAATTATTAGTTCCAGATTGTCATGCATCAAGTCGTACCTAATATTTCTACTCCACATGTATAATTAACGTCATTCAAGCCTTCCATCTTGGCCAGCTCAGAAGTAATAAATTTGTGAGTGATTTTACTAAGAGGTGATTTTTTTCTAAAAGATCACAAAAAATATTATTAGTATAAATAATAATAAAAATTAAGAGTTGAAATAATTCCACCAAAAATTCGATGAACAAATTATTTTGAATAAAAACGCAAAATACTCCCTAAAAAAATTTATTGCCTTACATTGAAATAAATCCTTATAGAAATGTTGTTTTGTACTTATTTAAAAAATAATTTTACCGATAGACTAATTGTCAAAAATGGATTAGTTAAGTACTCACCAAAAAAGTATTAACGAAATATATTTACAGTAATAATTTTACGTATTATTTAGAAAATAGAGTAATAATGATAATACCTTATGAAATTTCAAAACAGAACAGATGGTTAAAATAATTCAAGTAACTATATGGCCAAGATTAAAACACTCCGGGAACAAAAAATATCAACAAATAATAATTATATAGGCCGACGACAAATGGTAGCAGAATTACATGAGCTGTGAATACAAGGCGAACATAATGGTCCTTTGATGTTTCTGATGATTGTAAAAAATATGATTACGTCCCCCTCCTTTCTTTTATATTAAATTTACGGCAATGATTTTAAATATGCAGATCAACTGTCAAAAAAAAATATAACAGATTATATCTAGCAACTATGATAATAAGTCTGATCTAATCAAGCATGCGTCGCCCATATAAATGATTGTATGTGAACCAAAACAGAAATCTTTGGTGCAGATTTGGGAATAATAAATCTAAGCTGGGTACTTATCGAAACCAAGATTATGATTAATGGCTTAGATTAAAAAAATATGAAAAAAAATTATTATTTCTGCACAATAATATGTACATAAATGATCTAAAAACCGTACAAAGTTATAAGAAAAACGCATTGGTCAAGGTTTTAGATATAACATATTATATCAAGCTAATATATGACTATATCTAATGCAGCAGATGACACAAAAAACAGGAAAACAGCATGCAGTACTCTAATCAAGCAACCAACAGGTGGCGATCTAATCAAGCATGTAACAGTGGCGCAAGCAAAATTAAAAAAAAAAAAAAAGCACGCAGATCAGGCCCAAAAAAATATTGACGGCGCTGATTTGTCACGATGAAATCTAATGGGTTAAGTCATATTGCTACTGTTCGTCCTCTCCGGGCAAAACGAACTGCGCGTACCGTTCACCGTGGGTGATCAGGGGAGAAGGCGAACACCGACAGGGATTCGTCGGCGGTGAAATCAAGAGTCGGAGAAGACTCGCAAGGGGTGTGGAAGCGTTTTGACAGTGTCAATGGTGTCTTTTGCAGCGGGGAGTTGTGGACGCCGGCAGCAGATTGAAGACGTCGAAAAAAATGAAAGGTTCACCGGAATTTGCTCTTGGTTGACGAATCTCCGGGAGAGAACACCTTTGGACCTTAAGACGCTGCTGTAGAGATGCGGAAGGACTTCGAGAAGAACACCGGCACTGAGAAGAAGAGGATGAGGGAGTTCACCGGAAGCCACTGATCTGACGCTCATCAACTAGTGAAGCAAGGGAAGAAAGAGATGAAGGAGATTTGAGACTTCCGACAGGTGCAGCACCACCGCCCGAAGGTTGTGCGATCCTTCAAAATCTGTGCCTCGTCACATCCGGCGACGTGTTCGTCGTCATCATTTCTCCACTTCCACGATCCACGGCTAGCACTTAATGACGAATTTTGCCAGCCATTCACCATCGACGCCGATGATCATGCGGACATCTGTTCACACTCGTGTGTAGTCGTGGAGTCACGGTCGTGACAAAGTCGTGACAACTTGTTGTCACGCCCATGATCTCTGTGTACACACTTTTAACAGGTCGGGCAGCAGCCCTTGGGTCTACGATGGCGGTGCAAGGAGAGGGAGAGAGGCTCAGCGGTCCTAATGTGATGATCTAATTTGGACCATTACTATTAACGGTCCAAATTTAGAAGTTACAAAGGTATTATATTAATCCTTATATATATCCCAAATTACAGGCCTTTTATCTTAAGAGCAACTATTTCTGCAATAATTTTTAGTCAGCAATTGAGACTCAAATAAGAGTTGCCTAAGATCGAATGATTACGAGCAAGAGATTAATTCGAGTACATGATGGTGTGAATTAATTCGAGTACATATTACGAGAAGGGTCTAATGATGCTGTGAATTAAAAAAGATTCTCGATCTACAAATTTATCATAGTCCTAATTTTTTCATTCTCGTCTTAAAAAAAAATCTCCTTAAAATGCTTATGATAATTACCAAACAACTCCTAATTTTTCTGTTGGGCTTTGTGCCCATGTGGGCCCACCAAGATAAAAGAAACAGTTCATTGGGTCCATTACGTGAGCTAACAGAAGCGAAACGTCTTTTTCGGATGTTCTCATTATTATTTTTTTAATGCAAAACATTTTTTCATCTTTGGTACAGTAGTATGAGTGCCATTGGGTGAGTATTAATTTTCTCTAAAAGGTTGAGAGATTGAACCTTGCTTCCGTCCACTTTTATTGCATTTACCTTTAGCTATTTGTATAGCTTCCTTATAGTGTTATCATTATGTCACTTTATTTTTTTCACAAAAAAATATGTACATGCTAAATTGTACATATTCATTTATTATTTTATTTAATATCTAAACTACTTTATTTTGAGTTTCTCCAAAAATATTAATGAGGTCAAAATTATTGAAGATTATGTGAATATATAATATTTTGATTTATCTTTACAAAGTGTTAAATTTTATATCATCAAAATCAATGTTTATATGTTATATATACATTTAATAATTATTTTATTTCATATTCATAAATATTTTTCAAATAAATAATTTAAATATAATTAACAATAATGTGAAATAATATGTTGAAAAAGCATTTTCCATTAGGAAAATATATTTATAAATAGTCTTTTAATGAACTCATTGTATAATTTTACATTAAAATTATTATTTAGTCTTATTTTCTATATCATGGGAAGAATACATTTCTTTATCATGCACTTGAGTATATACTTTTTAATATCAAAATGTATTTAAAATGTTTATGAATATTTCTAATTATATATATGTATGTATATAAAACAAAAATTAAAATAATTTTGGTCTTCTTGTTTATTCTAAAAAATGAATGTTTTTAAAAAAGTATTTTGTGTGACAAATGTTAAAATTGACAAACAAATTAGTAAAATTTTATATTTTATATTGATAACTATTTTTATATTTTATTATTTATGAACCCCCTTAACAAGTTAGCTGGCTCCGCCACTGTGATCATAGGCTTAGACTTGGTCCTAGGCGGATTCTGGACCCTATTGTGTATTTGTGCAAATTATAACTATTTATTTTTATAATAATATAAAATAATAAAACATTCAAAAAATAATGTTTTCAAATATAATGATTATGAGCTATAAAAAATTAAAATCAATGAATTATATATTTGTATTTGATAATCACATAATCTAAAATGAAATATGGTATCAATTAAAGAATGTTATTTCATGTGCTTATAAATTATTATTTTAATTTAATTGTCTAATCAACAAAGGATGTTGTAAGGATTCATAGATTATGAACTCTTGAAGTTAGCATTAATAAATTAATAGCATCAACTTTCTTTCTAAAAAATAATGATGAATTTCTAAAAATATAAGTTAATGAGTCTAATGGAAATAAATAAAATAAAACACGCTTAGAAGAATATGTTAATTAGGGGTATTCACGAGTCTGATTTGATCCGACCTGACCCACCCGATTTTGATCGTGTCGGGTCACCCTACTTTTGAAGGCCAGTTCCAATCCAACCCGACCCAGTTCGAGTCGAGTTGGATCGGGTCGGGTGGTCGGGTTACCAGACCACCATTTTTTTAATTTATTTCTTATTTTATATAGTATTTAATATAAAAATACTATATAATATTTATTTAAAAAGCATAAAATAACTTATTCAATATTTAAACATTATTTTACATATTTAAAATATTTTATTTTAATATTTTCTATTTTTTATACATAATATAAGCTGAAAACTAAAACAAAACTAGGTCTTCGAGTCGAGTCGGGACTCGGGTCGGAAAATTCCGACCCGTACCCGACCCATGGTCGGGTCGGGTCGGACCCCGGGTTCGCGGGTCGATCCAACTCGCTGAACACCCCAATGTTAATGTACAATAATTTTATGTTCCAATACTTCTCTATAGCAATTTTTTTCTTGTATAAAAATAGAGTAATGATTTTTTAAAAAGAGACGAGTTATATAAAATAAACAAAACCCTCCATATTAATTGATTATCTACTAGAGGTGGGGATATGCAAAACTATTTACCAAATTGTATTTTGGTGCATTTTAGAATTGATAAATTATTTAATTTATATATCTAATCATTATTAATGTATGACCATTATTAACATGAAACATAATGTAACACCCCGAATTTTACCCCCAAATTGTCAAGGACAATTTGGTCATTCGACTGTGTAGCATGTTCGCCATCACATAATCATAATAAAAATATAATTTTCATCTATTATAGAGGAAGCATAAAACCAATTAAATATGATAAAATACTCTTTCAAAAAAAATGCGGAAAACTTCATGAAACATCAAAAGTATAATTATAGAATTAAAAACATCTTTAAACATCATTACTAATAGCCATTAAAACATCTCTTTAATAACATAATCAAAAGACTCTAATACATGACGATTCGACATCTTAAACTATTGTGCAATTTTATTCATCATGAGCTAAGCTGCCATCCATCCAAATCATTATGCACCTGCTCAGATCTATGGTGCAGAAGTTTCTTGTTAGAGTATATAAAGACCAATGCGATGATATGATTCTAAATATGATACTACATGATATGCATCATCTTTATATAAAAGAAGTAACAATATGTCACGTCTTAATATATGATCTACATGTCAAACATTAACATCATTCTATCATCATGCATATAAGTAATTGCATGGAAGACATGCAATCATCATCACACTTATAGTATGAACATTCATAATAATCATTCATTTAATCCATAAGCATATAATCAATATTTTCAGAACCGGATCGGACCTGCCGGTCCGAACGGTTCAACCGTGAATCGACTATCGATCCGGTCTGGCTGCATATACAAAACCAGTTTTGATAAAAAAATCGGTATGGACCGAAAAAAACTGGAAAAATCATGGTTGAACCGACAATTCTGGTTCAACCCAATTTTTTAATTTTTTTATTAAAAAAGGAAATAAATGATATAAAATGGAAACTATTAAAATAAAATTCAAAAGTTAAAAGGAAATAAAAGACAATGAATGAAATGAAGCCCAAATCATAGAATATTTAAAAATTAATAGGAAAAAAATGGAAAGCAATGTTGAAATATAAGGAAGTTACTCTAATAATAAAATAATGACAATCTATTAGTCCCCTTAACTATGGGTAGCATTAATTTTTTGAAGCACAAGAGGAAATTTAAAAAAATAAAATCAGTCATCTCTAAATTTAAAATAAAACTAAGAAATTAAGATTAAAAAATTATACAAAATGCAAGAATTTTATTTATAGCAAAAGATAACTTTAAAAAATAACTAATGAGAGGAGAATTAAAAAGTAGATTAAGAGAAAATTTCAAGAGTGAATTATAATAAAATAAATTACTATGCATCACTATATTATATAATTAATTGCATTAATTATTATTTGTATATTATATTGTATTACTTATGATATTTTTATTTAAGATTATTAGAAAATATATTATTTTAATAAAATTCGATTCAATCCGGTTGAATTCGATCGAACCGATCGGACCGTGACCCAATTAGCCTTCCGATCCGATCTCCGATCCGATTATGAAAACATTGCATATAAGGGAAATACACTTATCATAACTATTGCCTTCATTACTTTCCTCAGGGTTACTTTATAATCCTTTAGACTTCCACTTTCGTTGGACATCATTCCATAACTTTTCTCAATGTTGCTTTATAACCCTTTGGACTTTCACTTTCATGTGATTTCATTCCATTCGATCGATCATTGGACATTTCCTATTAGATTATATCTTCTGATAGTTGGGACTTATGTCGTTGTCCTCTCAATAGGCTAGGTAAGCCGTGGAGAAAATGCTCCCCTCTCAACCGAAGGTGACATCTAAATGTAATGATCATTCCGGACTCTCGCCCGAGGGCGACATCGAAATGCACACACCGTTGTCGATGTGTGTAACAATCATTCCGGACAATATCCGATAAAGGGCTATAGAGGGTCGACATATAACATCATCTACAACTGAGTTCATTATGCTTTTGAAACAACAAACATTTACGTCGCTTGGTATTCAGATTTTAATCTAGTTACAGTTGTCCATGCATTTCGTATATCTAGCTTCATATACAATCATCAAACAGTAATACATAATAATAATACAACATTTAATACGCTATAATAGGTTTTTGTCACGGTCACGATCATCATATAAGTCGTCACGACCGTGATAGAACCCCAAATAAAACTTCCCTCTATCACGGCTGTGTCTACAAGTTTCACGGTCATGCCTGCTCTGTCACGGCCGTGACATGATGTGTCACGGGAATGCCAAAGCCTTAGCCGTTCCAGACTTTCTGTCATGGGCGTGACAGGTGTGTCACGGCTGTGACCGAGCGCTGGAAAACTGCGTCACCTCTCGACTTTTTCACGATTTTTCATCAAAAACTTTGGGAAATCGTTATATAACATTATGAATCAATACATACATGTTTCCTAGGCATTCTAGGATCAAAAGGGCAGGAAAAACATGTAAAAACATTCAAATTTCCAGATCTAAGGTTCATCCCCAAATCATGAACAATAGGAAGAACATGAACTTTAATAACAAATATGATTCTAATCCTTGCACATGGCATAGATCTAATCATGGAATCATATTCATGCACGTATCTAGAGCGAAAACCCTCAATCAAAATTCATCATGAGGATAAGGTGCCCTCAAACTCTCAATCCAATCACGAAAAGCCATTGAGAGAGGAGAGAGGAGTTTGAATCCACTTTACATATCTTGATCTTGGATCTTCCTCTTCTTTCTTCCTCTTCTTCCTTCTCCTTCCTCAAGCCCTAGCCATCAAGATGTGGAGAAAATGAGAGAATGAGAGTGAAGAGAAGCCTTATATAGGGGGAATCATGAGGGTTTGGACAAAAGTCCAAATTACCCTTATTGAAAAATCTGGGGTATTACACATAATTTAAATGATAAAATATTACACATAATTTAAATGATAAAATATTGTATAACAAAGTAAAAGAAAATAAATAGTGAGACATATTTAGACTATTAACAATTCGAGTATGTTTATATAAAATTTGTTAATATTGATATTTTGGATAAATGGATTAGATATGAAATAATAAGTTATAATTATTCCAACAGAATATCCCACCAATTTTTTTTAGGTCAGGTTGGGTTTGTGTCAAAACTTTTGAGATTGGATCTCACGGGTTGATGGGTCAAATTAAATTTATGCTCACTCTTAATAGATGACTCAAGAGGAAAAAAGGAAGAATATTTGAAAAAGTCCATTGTAGAACAAGTTTTGATTTGATCTTTCACATTCTTATCTAGTTTTCTCATAGATATTTTCCTTCGGGTATGTAACATCCCAAAATTTGACTTATCATGTGATGAAATCTTCTTTCATGCGCTCCTTTCTTTAGTCCTTCTTTGACTTTTTCATTGACCCAGATGATCAAGAAGAGTGACACATAAGCATACAAACATTACAATAATCAAAGAGAAACATGTGAAAGCCGAATGAAATAAGATAAAAAGTACATAATAAATGACATATAAAAGTTCATACCATAATACATGTCTCATACATCATCTCAAATATAACTCGATCAATAAGAGAAAAGAGACATCATCCAAGCAGACATGCACACACATCAACCAATCCGCAACCATCTCGTGTACATGTGGGGATCACACAGGGGAACAAACTCAACCGATAGCATAAAATTAAGTATAAATTTATAATAGGTCATTATATCTATCAAAACATGCATGAAGCAAAATAAATCGTGAATGATAATAAATCAGAAGGGATCATCATACTTTCATGTCTTTTCATTTCATTTCATTTTCATTTTCATATTCATGTTCATCATTCATAAGGACAAAGTCCTTACATTCATCTTTAATCATTTATAATATTTCATCTTATCTATGGGTTGGAAGAGCTCTTCACTTTTAGGAAATACTATTGCAAATATATAAGTATATAACTACCCAGACCATGATGGACTAGTGGGAGATCAGTGCCATGTAGGTGTCCCGTCAGGCAAGATGACATCACACAAAGTGGGAGATCAGTGCCATGGCAATTGAGAAGTTGATTTCAGATTCTTTTCTAATCAGAAATGAATGAAGAACATTGATATTGTTTCCTGGTTCCAATATATTCATGCCGAGTTTTGATATATTCATCTACCTTTTGTTAATGTGAATCTCATATTGAAATGACAATCGAGAGATTGATTCTAGATTCCCTTGATGTTTAGAAATAAACCAAGAGCATTAGTATTAATTTTGGATCTGATTATGTTCTATGTTGTGAGCTGAATTATTATCTTGTCTTGTGATTACTACAATCTCTGGTTTGTGACTTGACTTGTTATGCTTATATCTAAAAGGAATGTTAGCATACTAGTAGTTGTCATAATTAAGTTTCATGATAATCTAATATCAGTTGAAACTCTTTCTAAATCAGCCTAACTAATATTCATATGAAAGTATGATAATTAGTTCTTGTTTTAATGTACTGTGAGAGTAGTTTTTATAGGTTGAACCATATGATTATTATTGTTGAGTTGTTCTAATCCATTCATAGTAGAATATTAGATAAACCTCATTCCTAAGAGAATCTATCATCAATTGTTAAACCACTTTAGGACTTTCAGCTAAGTAGCTAGTTTTCATTCTATATCAATCACTTTAAAATGACAAAAAGAATTAACTTAGTGTAGAATTAATTCAGATTAGTTAGTGAATTTTTAATTTCAAATCACTATGGATAGGACATTCAGGTCTACTACTCTGATCTGTGCACTTGTAATTTAGTGAAGTGAGGAGTTTAGTCCATACATCATTCTGTTGCATTTTCAATTCTGTTCAATTTCTAATTGTGCATAGTCTACGTTTACACATTGTTTAGTTTTCCTTTCTACATAGTCTATGCCTACACCTTGTTCAATTTTTACTTCTGCATAGTTTACGCTTAAACCTTAGTCTTTTGCACTTTGTGCTTAAACCAATAAATCAATCATACTCCACACAATTCACATCAAGTTTTTGGCGCCGTTGTCGGGATTTGAGACTGATTAGGTTCACTTTCTGTTGTTTAGATTAGTCTACTGTTCAGCAGTTATTTTCTTTTCTTTAGATTAGTTTTTGTTTATATTTGCCTTTGCTTTTTCTTATGTTATCACTGTTTATATCATGTTCCATTATTTATATTCAGTCTTATTTTTTCTATCATTTTTCTGATTAGGTTAGTCTTTTTTGTAATTTTCTTTTTCTGCTATCCATCTTATCTTAATCTTTGTTTCATTTCATTCTTACTCCTGCTTTGGATATCTTTGCACTTAACCTCATTGTATAACAAGTTGTAAGAGTGCAGAAAAATTCTAAATTTGACTTCTGAGATAGAAAGAAGAATAGATGGATATGAGTGAGATTTAGCTCCAAAACTATTATCAATCAAGTGAAAGGCAATCAACCAGGATGAATTAGATTTTAAAGTTGAAGATATCGTGTTCAAAACTCTTTAGAAATACGATTTTAATGTTGTGAACCATAACAAGTTCACTGCAATCAAGGATCATCACAATTTCAACAACCTTCTAATGTTTACATGTATGCCTCACATGATCATGAAAGTCCAAATTACTAGAATTATGATGAAGAGTTCTCAAGCAGTAGTCATTATGTTTCAAATTATTGGAATCTTGAGCAAGACTTCTCAAGCAATGTTCCTTATGTTTATGATTCACAAAGTCATTCATATTGCTATCATAGTGAAAGTCAAGTGTCAAATTTTTAAGTTGCAGCCATGGGCATTTAAAAAAATAATAAACACTTTATCAATCTATAGAAGAGTCAAGACTAGATATTATGTTGGAGAACTTCATCAAGGAGCAAGATGCATATCAGAAGGAGCTAGATGCATATTGAGAGAAGCAAGATGCAATCATGGAAAAACGTAAGGCTGTAGCTGAAAATCAAGTCTTGGTAGCTAAACTTTTTGGGCAGTCCAATTCAGAAATTTCACAAACCCAATCTTTCCATTCGAAAGAAGAAATTTAGAAAATGAATATGGGAATTGAGAAAGATATGAATGAAGAAAAAGAAGTAGTCATGGAGGCTGAAGTTGAAAAAGAAACTATTATACTTAAAGCACAAGTCAAGAAACAAGATGAAGTTGCTGAATTTACTAAAAAAGCTACTCCAATGATACCAGCAATGAATCATATTAAAGACCCACCCATAAGGAAACAAGTTATGACAGCAAGGACATGTGATGATAAATGGTCAAGGAGGATACAAAAGCAGAAGAAATTTCTTTCCAAACAGAGGAAGTTATAGAAGAATTCAAATTTGTAGAAGAAATGGAACATCAAATTAAGAAAGAAAAATGTCGAAATGATAGACCAAAAAAAGAAGTGAAGCAAGACATGCCTACCTCTCATTTCAAAAGTTGAACACTCACCCAACCTTCTCCCTTGCTTGGATGATTCATTGCTGAGGACAGTACTGATGATAAGCTTAGGGGAGGAACTTGGTACATTTCCGAACTCAATTATCATGTTTTAGCTCTATTTTAAAGTTAATATTATATCTATAGCCATGTTATCACTGTTATCATCACTATTATCATTGTAGTTCAGCTCAACTCATCTTATCATTTGTGCTCATCATTGTAAAGTAGGAATCCTTTAGTATAACAGCTTGTACACTCCAACACTAAGTAATCATTAATTTGGTTGTTAATCTTTTTGCTTCAATCAGCTCATATTTAGATGCATTTGATTTCAATTCACCTGAAATTTTTCCTTTTTCTGGGTAACACTAGCTAACACTCATGGGTTGGTTAGACATTAGAAGATGTCTAGAATCGAATCAAGGCTTTTGCGACTATATTAAATAGGAAAACATGACTATTTGGATTAAGGAATCTAAACTTTACTTGAGTTTGAACTACTGCTTACTTAATGAACAGAAAAGAAAAAAATGAAGAAAATGAAAAAAAATGAAAAGTTGCATTTTGCATTGCATGCATGCATGAATAAAGAGAGCTAAATCCAAAAAGAAAGCTCTCCTGAATAAAGCCAGTATTTTTATCCTATTGATCAGCATGAATAAAAATTAGGTTCAAACCTGTTTATTTGCATCATCATGAATAAAAGTTAGGTTTCAAACCTATTTAAGCAATACAAAAATCTGTTCATCAAGATATTGACAGTTTAACCTTTTTAGTAGAGTTGAAAATCCCTATAACTTAAATTAGTTATTGTTAGTACTTCTTTCATGGCTTAAACTACTTTAGCCTCAGTGATTCTTCAGCTAGAATTTGGGTTTTGGAAAGAATGTCAAGGAGTGTTAGCAAAGTGAGAAACTCATTTGATTCTAAACAGCTGAATCTGAATTCCTTTGTGAACTATTTGATTCAATCCTTGTTGTTAATATCTGAATGTTTGACTTGAGGACAAGTAAAAGACTAAGCTTAGGAAAGTTTGATCACTAGCTGATCATTCTAAATTTTTACTCATTTTCATCTGAATTCATGTGCATATAAGCCCTGAAATATTTATATTTAGATAATTATGCTTAATATACATGTATTGATCTTCTCAGCATAATGATATCTTACATTTGCACATTTGAGCTGGATAATATACTGATTGAGTTCTTATTTGTCTAATTTCTATTGAAGAGTTTTGATGCTTGATGTTCTTATTAATCCAACAACTAAATCAAGCGTATAAGACAGGCTTCTTTGTTGGAAAAGAAGAGGGACTACAATGCAGGCTGCTAAAAGCAAGAAAGAAATCTTTTTGAAAACAAGAGGAGACCAAGACAGATGGCATAAATAAGAAAGAATAGAAGCTTCTGATTGGAATCAAATGGTGATGAAATGCCATATAAAAGAGGGGATTCCAGGAGAAGAAAAGGGTCTTCCACCATTTTCTACATTCTGCACCTTGGAGCTAAAGGAAGGAGAGGAAGGAGCCAAAAAGAGACTTCAAGTTGATTATGCCATTTTTATATTCAGAATGTTTTTTATTATATTCCTCATCTATTTTCTATTGATTTCATCATTTATTAGGAGCTAAATCTTAGCTCTCTTAGGATAGGGTAGTAGTCTAATTTCTGTTATAAATGGATGATGAACAACACTAATTTTATTACTTATGATAGTATATTTTTGAATGTTTTAGAATATGTTCTAATTGTTGTGAATCCTATTTTATAATGGCAACTGATAAGTTGATTTCAGATTCTTTTCTTACTTAGAAATGAGTGAAGAACATTCATATTGTTTCCTAGTTCCAATCTATCCATTTTGATATATCCATCTAGCTTTGTTAATGCGAATCTCATATTGAAATGGCAATCGAGAGATTGATTCTAGATTATCTTGATGTTTGGAAATAAACCAAGAGCATTAGCATTAGTTTTGGATCTGAGTGAGCTGAATTGTTATCTTATCTTGTGATTGCTACTATTTCTGGTTTGTGACTTTACTTGTTATGCTTATATCTGAAAGGAATGTTAGCATACTAGTAGTTGTCATAAGTTCCATGATAATCTAATTTCAGTTGAAACCCTTTCTAAATCAGTCTAACTAACATTCATATGAAAGTATGATAATTAGTTCTTGTTTTAATGTACTGTGAGAGTACTTTTTTAGGTTGAACCATATGATTATTATTGTTGAGTTATTCTAATCCATTCATAGCAGAATATTAGATGAACCCCATTTCTAGGAGAATCTATCATCAATTATTAAATCACTCTAAGGCTTTCAGCTAAGTAGCTAGCTTTCATTATATATCAATTACTTTAAAACAACAAAAAAAATTAACTTAGTCTATGATTAATTCAAAGTAGTTAGTGGATCTTTAGTTTCAAATCACTATGGATATGACATTCGGGTCTACTACTGTGATCTGTGAAATTGCAGTTTAGTGAAGTGAGGAGTTTAGGCCATACATTATTCTGTTGCATTTTCAATTCTGTTCAATTTCTACTTGTGCATAGTCTACGCTTATACATTGTTCAGTTTTCATTTTTACATAGACTACGCCTACACCTTGTTAGTTTTTACTTCTAAATAGTTTACGCTTAAAACTTAGTCTTTTGCATTTTGTGCTTATACCAATAAACCAATCACACTCCACACAATTCACATCAATAGCTTCTCTTCACCAATCCCCTTCTTCCATACCAATCTGTTTTCCCTAATCAACACCACTGCTACTTCGCCGCTCAAGTTTACCAACATTCGACCACGTCAAGATCATTGACGACCATCTTTATAACACCATGATTTTTCAAATGGACAAAAATTACCTAAAAGCAATGGAATCTTAGGGGCAATGTGGTCCTTATAATCTTAAAGCAAAAAGTAGACCAAAACCTAAAAGCATGATTAGTTAGAGAGTAGATCAGTCCATGGCAAAAAGTGTAATAATGTAGCTCTGAAACCCTCCAAACCTTCTTCCCTCTCCCTTCTCCCCTCTCATCTTTCCCATTCGGCTGCAACATTCTTCAAGAGCTCAAGTCTTGGTGTTCTAGGCCTCCAACAACAAGAGGAGTTAGGAGACCAAGGAGCTATAGAAGAACTCGGTTAGGGGCAAAGGAAAGCTAGAAGAAGAGGAAACATCCCTAAAAGCATTTAGGGATTAAGGTATGTAATGTATGGACTCAAATGCCTCCTCATTCTAACACATCGTTGGAATGAGAGTGTAAATGTGAGCTTTGCCCTAGCTTTGATAATTTTGAGTAATGTTTTTCGTCATTCGTTTTAAAGGATTTGAGCATGTACATTCTAAATGGAATGTGATTGGTTTCTCTCAGATGGAACATGTTCGGTAAAACCTAGGATGACTATTGGGAATATGTTTGTGAATGATGGATTAAATGGTCATTTTTTGTGATTTTCGAGCATCAATCGGTTGACCGGCCGCATCGAGCGGTCAACCAATACATAGGTGTTGTTATGTGTAAACACCACTCTTTTAATCGGACGAAGTATCGGTCGATCTGCCCAGCGATCGACCTAGAGTCAGATGCCACTATTTAAATCAGACGTGACATCGGTCAATTGGAAGAACAATTGACCTTAGGGTCGGATGCTCTTGTTTATTTTGATTGAAGCATCGGTCGATTGAATGGCTATCCAGTCGTAGTTTGCCTTCAACCGGACGAGTGACCAACCACTGGTAAGTCGATCGACCGATCGAAATGTATGATTTCAAAGTTTTAACTTAATGATTTTTTTATCAATTGTTCATCAAATGATATCATGCTATGCTATGCCATGTTTCATGTTGTAATTGATATGATTGTCATGCTATTGATTAACTCATTTAAAATTTGACTTTGCATGTTAAGTCGTATGATTAAATGAATCATTGTATTGAATTGGCATGTTGAGGTTTAGTACTTGGCCTTTGCTGGATGGATATGTATCATTGTGTGTGCCCTTGTGAAAATGGTAATGAGAATGACATAGTAGTGGGGTTGTCATTTGGGTGCGAGTGCGACCCATGGCTTGGCCGACCAATGACACAAGGACAACTAAGTACCTTAACGTATTGGTAAAGGCTCATGATTGATAACTTAAATGAGATGATTGGTTGAGTGGCAAGATAATATTATTATTAATGTAATATATTGAACATTTCAAAGGTGAATGCAATTGAATGCTCTTAGCCACTATGGATATAAATAATTGAGCATTCACTAGTATTAATGCAATCGATATACGGAATTGAAATACGAATTTGAGAATTGGCTTTCATGATCAATTTTGAGGTCTTTATTGTTCATCGCTTATCGCTCTAATAGAAATTTTTTATGCATTATTGAATTGCTTATTTTAATGGCCCTTAGATACAATTAGTGGGAGGTGTGGGGCCTCCCCTGCATCCGAGTTCGTGCATGTACAAAAGAGCAAGTTGAAGTCGATGGTCAGCTCATGATGACAATTAACACATGGTGTCGGCTTTACGTTGGGCCTTGTTATGTCATAGACTTTGAGTCTTGTACGAGTGGGCCTTGTTATGGAGATGTCAGACTTTGTTTCATTTGTAAACTTCAAGTCTTATGTACTTGGGCTGTCCGCCATAGTATGCTTTGATGTTATTTGGGCATATTGTCTTATGATCATTTTGCTTTATCGCTTTCTCTATGATTTCAAGTATATTAATTTTAAAAGTTTATCATCTTCCGCTGTTTAAACTTGTAATGTTTCATTGATATGGTGTCAACTATTGCATGTCCACCGTGTAACACACTCTGGGACCTACTCGCGACACGTGTCGTGGGGCTAATTTCGAGAGCGTTATAGTTAGATATCAGAGCCTAAAATTCCTGGCTCTATGGTTAAAATTTTTGGTATTGTGGCCAAGGGTCAAGGCTAAGTTAAGTCTAAGTGTCATGTCCAATTTGCAATGGTCATCAACAATCACCGACAAACAAAATCATGGTAAGAACCCAAGTGTATTGTGATGGATAGTTTAACTAATGGTGTGGTTGGTGTTTCCTTGAAGGAAATGGCTGGTAGGAGAGCATTGAACAATGTTCAAGGGAATGAAGAGGGACCAACTACTCTTGGGTGACGAGGATGACTCAAGCAATAGAACGAAACACTACCAATCAAAGAAGGAGTAATATACGGAAGTTCCTTGATTTGAATCATCCTCACTTCAATGGGGAGATGAATCCTGACAAGACTGACGCATGGTTGGATGCCATCTCCAACATCCTTCATGTCATCCATTTTTCGGAGGATGATAATGTGAATTTGGCAGCCCATCAATATGTAGATGGGGCAAGGAAATGGTGGAGAAGAATGATGAGTACTAGATTAGAGGATGAAAAAGTCATCACTTAGAAGAAATTTGTGAAAGTATTCGAAGAACAATACTTTTCTCAATATGTGAAGGATGAGAAGTTGGTTGAATTCCTCGCATTGCAATAGATAGTATGAGCTTAGATGAATACTTCGCCAAGTTCATTAAGCTTAAAAAATATTGTGATTTGGTCGAGAATGAAATGA
The DNA here is from genome assembly GCA_030549335.1 of Pontederia crassipes. NCBI lineage: Eukaryota > Viridiplantae > Streptophyta > Magnoliopsida > Commelinales > Pontederiaceae > Pontederia > Pontederia crassipes. The sequence goes on along the minus strand of JAUKPH010000022.1, from coordinate 4,188,970 downwards.
TAAGAGTGAATCGTTTCATCCACGGCCTTAATCATGGGTTGATGAAGAGTCAATTACTAAGTGGAGAGCCTGAGACCTTGCAAATGGCTATGTCAAGGGCTACGAAACTGGAAGGAGAATTTGAAGCTCATAATAGTGCTAAGGGCAAGTCACATAAGAAAAAGCCAACGAACAAGGGAAAAGGAGGTAGGCAAGAGCACCCTACAAGCCTCCATAGAAGGAGCAAGTAAGAGATGTCCGGAATGCATGCCCGTAGTGTGTCATATTTTATGGTGGGGAGTGTCTTCCCAAGATGGGTGCATGTCTTAATTGTGAGAAATAGAAACATTTTTTAAGGGAATGTTTCGAGAAGCACAATGGCAATCAAGACAAATGCAAGGGAAAGATGGTAGTGGCATTTTAGCAAGGGAGAACCTACAATATGATAGCTGAGGAGGTACTTCAGTCCAACGACGTAGTGCAAGGTACACTACTTATCGTTGGGCGTCATACAAAAGTTCTATTCCATTTAGGTGCAACTCATTCTTTCATGTCCATGAATTTTGCTAATATTTTTTACTTGAAGGCTCAAGCCATGTTTTGCTCTTTAGAGATTGCGATACGAATGGGTGTTATGGTAACTAGAAGTTGGGTGTCGGATGTGCCCATGCTTGTAGGAGAAAATAACCTTTCTGCCAACTTCGTGCTATTACCAATGAAGGATTATGATGTAATACTAGGTGTGGATTGGTTATCCAAATATGATGCCTATGTCATGTATAGAGAGAAGAAAATTCTGATATTAGCATCAAAGAAGCCCCAACTAGTCATTCGTGGCATGCCGTCGAATTATCAAAGGATACTAGTGTCAGCAATGAAGGCCAACAACATGCTAAGGAAAGGATGTAGAAGTTTCTTACCTAGTGTAGTGATGAACAAGCAAGACCATCTTGATGGTCCACAACATGTTGAAGTTATCAATGAATTTCAAGATGTATATCCGGAAGATTTTTCGGGATTGCCACCACTAAGGGAGATCGACTTTACTATCGAGCTGCTACCCGGAGTAGCAGCAATCTCAATAGCGCCTTATAGAATGGCACCGGCTGAAATGCACAAGTTGAAAACTCGACTCCATGAATTGTTAGACAAAGGATTCATCCGACCAAATGTGTCACCTTGAAGTCCTCTTTATAAAGAAAAAATATAATTTAATTTAAATGTTACTTTATTTTTTTTATATTTCTTCATGAATAATTTAAATGATCATTGATGATAACAAAAACATGATTCAAATCATTGTCAACAATTATATTCATATTTTTCAAAATTTTACGAACTTATGTACATTATTGTCCTTCATAATAGATATACGTATTTTCATAACTTTTTATGTTATAAAGCTATTTTTTGTTGCCATCAACGATCATCTAAATTATTCATGAAGAAAGATATCGAAAAAATAAAGTAAATTATGCGTAAAGTCATTTGATATGCGCTTCACATGTAAAGCGCTCAAAACCTACATTAAACCTTAAATAGTAATAGAATGGAATAAATGTACCTGCTGAGCACTTGTTATCAGCATCGGTGCTGCGCACATCTAAAGCACCCTTAAAGGAATCCATGCACATAGATTTAAGTGAGGGAGGCATGAGATCCTGATCGTCAGTTTCATCTCAATGACTCAGATATATCTCGCGAGTGGTAAGGTTTCCATGAGAAATTGAATCTAAATCATCATATTCATGGCATCTCAAGGTTTCTCACCCACACTGCTCATCGTCCTTCATCGCAAGATTCGCTTGTTCACACTGCTCTGTGTTATTTGATAGGTGTGTCATTGCCACTCGTTAGATCTGCGCACGTTGCTCATCGTCCTTCTCCTCCAGGTCCCTTGCTGCTAGTTTGCACATGACCATCGCGAAGTTCACGTTGCCCTTCATCATTGTTTGCCAACTGCGTCTCCAGATCCAGAGTTCCAATATTTCTCTATTATCTCACATCCTTCGATATCTGAATCCAAGGGAAAGTAGACAAAGAGGTTAGAAAGACATGAAATTCTAGTCATTCTAAGAGGTGAGCTTGATGCATTGACTTTGGCCTACTCTATTCTTGAGCATATTCTGCATGCAGTTGAATCAAAATGTGTCAAACAGTCTCTGTTTCCTTCTGGAAATCCTTACATGGTATCTGTCCTAGGGGGTCATCTATGAGAGTAGACAACTTATGCTTGTTACAAAAGCGACTTTAATTATATTTGTAACCAGATTATAAGGTGGCAAAAAGATTAATGTGACAAAAGCGAAGTTGCTTGATCTCTTTATTGCTTTAAGCTCTGAGCTTTCTCAGTTGGATCTAAAAGGTCACGTTTTGCTTAATTAGGCATAAGGCAAATCAAGTGAATTTCAAATTGCAGCAAATGTTGAGCATTGACATCTAGTTTGTTTTTTTGCTCAATCAATCTTATTTGTTTGTTTGATCATGACCAAAAGTTTGTTGAAATTTTTATTCTTGCGTGGTGGATCAAGGTGATATATCGTGCTACAATGAAACTTGCCTTAGTTGGCTAAAGTTTCCGCCTTGAATCGTATATTATTGCAGAACTTGGCAGTGCACAAACTGGTCTGTTGGTAATCCATGCACTCATATGAGAGTGTTGCATTTGCATACATATGTTTGATATGAATTTGATGATATTGTTCGCATATTGAGTGTGTTGCTTCTAATTAGTACGTTATATATGTAATTATCAAATATATGAAAATACCTATTTTGATATTATGATTATTGCATGCTTTTTCATGTCTTCGCAAATTGATTAGTTGGTAACACATAGGCTATGACTTATCAATTTACTGAGCTATTTTAGCTCCTCTGTTGTTCATGAAATCTTTTATGATCAAAGAAGGAAGCTTCGACAAAGAAAGCGTCATCAACGAAAGGAATGGCTGGTTGGAGATATGAGGTGATGAGAAATCATCAATGAAAGGGGCAGTTGCTTGGAGATGTGAGGCAAGGAGAGCAGCCATGAAAAAGTAAAGATCCAACTCTTCATCTACCCTTAAAATACTACCACTCGCAAGATATATCTCGGTCATTGAAATGAAACTAATGATCAGGATCTCACACCTCCCCCACTTAAATTTGCATGCATGGATTTCTCTATGGACGCTCTAGATGTGCTCAACATCCATGTGATAATAGTGCTCAACAGGTACATTGATTCCTAATAGAATGCACATTACTGTCAAATAAATGGTGTAATATAATAAGTGATGTCAATGAGATTATACCAATCACTCATATGTAAATATCAATTATTGTTGTGTCGGAGCATTCATCATCATAAAGATATCATTCTTTAATCAACATGCTTATTTTCTTTTATTATTTTATTAATATTTCCCTTATGGATATTGTATCTTTCAATTTTGTAGAATATTTTTCAACTCCGTAAGGTATGTTTTAACTCATGGGGTGGAATGTTTTCGACTACCTAAAGGAGTTCTTCACTTTGTGTCTTACAACTTTTAGCTTCTTTGACTTATTGCTATCTTTGATTCATATCATTTAGAATGATAAAGATAGATGGAATCCATGTTAATTTTTGAATAAAGTATGGTTTGGCCAAAAAATGTCTCAGAACTAACTTTCTTGAGACGGCTTCTATTTTATATAGACATAACAGAGTGTGCTGCACAACGTATGTTAACACCTTTATACAAGGCCACAATACGCCGAACATAATAGAAATACAAAAACACGTGAGAGACACATGACAGGCATTACACACACAATAGCATGCCCCTGCAAACTAGGCATGGTGAACTGAAAACATGCCTAGTTTGGACATTAAGAAATCATGTTGTCGACGGCCAAGCACCTTAGTGAAGATATCAGTCATTTGATGTGACATCCCACTTCGTGACTGATTTCTAATCATAATTATTATTTCATTTAATCTTATTTAGCAATTCTAAAAATAAAATCGACAAAACCTCCTCCCTTACTTATCTTGTGTTATTTGTCAATACATATAAAAGATGCATATATACCAACAAACACCAACAACAAAGCCTTATCCCACTAGGTGGGGTCGGCTATATGGATCATACGACGTCATTCATTGATCCATGTTCATAAGATTCGATAGGATTTTATGCTGGCTGTCGGGGCCTAACACAACCCTCCTCCTTTATCCGGGCTTGGGACCGGCTATAAAATATAGGCGGAGTTATATAATTCACATATTATATTTATGCCGGCATATAAAAGATGCATATATATATTCACTAAAGTTAAATAAATAGTTATAAGACATATCATTCACATATTATCATTATAATTTTTTCCCACTAACCACCTCACATATAACATCACACAGGATAAAGTTTTATACAATCTTACAAAAAGTTTCTCACAAACTTAATTACAAAATCTAGGATTATCTATTACATGCATGTTTCAGAAACAAAAGTGAAGGGGAAATAAAATTGCTCTAATGGCTCGACCTCTTCTATATGCAACAAAACAAACTTTGGATCGATTCAACTCGAGAACTTACGAGTATCTGAAAAATTTAAAATGGGTAATGTGAGCAATAATCATTTGCTCAGTGAGTGGAATAAAAGTACAACATAAGGGAAGAATACGAGTGCATATAACATTTAAATAATCAGGTTCTCCATGCGAGAAAACATTTAAAGCATAACTCATATAACATAAGTTGCTAAATCATATGAACTTTTGCATAAATAAAAGTAATCCAATAATCATCATATTCATAGTAAAACTTCTCACATGCGTCATTGCATATACTCATCATGAGTCAATACGTATCCCTCTATGATCATATGTCATACAGTTAATCAGAGCTTCATAAACAAGAGTCTCAGATATGAGACAAAATCATAGGTTAATATGTATCCCTCCATCTAGAATATGCAGAGTATATTATGGGTCAATACGTATTCCTTCATTTGAAATATGCAGAGCATATCATATGTCAATACGTGCACACAAAGTAGCCCCCAAAGGGCAAAGACACCCGATATATGCTCCAAAGACTTCATGTATTTCGAATGCGATCTCAAAGACCTTTTTCAACTAGCATGGTCAATGAACATGTGGAGTTTAACAATATCAAAATACACATCATATTTTCGTATCAGTATCAAGTAAAACTTATTTTAAATTCACAAGTATTGTTCCTAGAAACATTTTCATGTAAGAGGTTATTCCATCTCATAGGAAATCCTTGAAACATATCATAAATACTTTTCATACCTCAAGATATGTTTCAATAATAATAATAATAATAATAATAATAATAATAATAATAATAATAATAATCTTTGCTTCAAATAATACCATAAATAAAAGAACTAACATATATCATTTTGCTATGTTGTAAATTTACCCACTCACCTTATACTTTATCCTTTCAAAGGAGGTCTATTAGATTTTCCTCATTTTACTTGTAGCTTGATAGTTTCCTACAAGCAATAATTCTATTTCACTTTCCAATTATTATTAATTATAATATGCAATGCATGCTCATGACGCATGAACCTTTGTTCAACTTAAAATGTATATAACTCCTTCTAATACTAATGTGTAATTTAAGATGTTTATAATCATACACTACTTCACACATGAAACTATTCAATCTTTCAAATCTTAATTAGGTGTTATCTCATATTTTTAGACTGAGTGCCTGTTAATGAATAATTCATAACTTTTTAATCACAAGTTTAAATCTTCTGATTCTAGATAAATTAGAAACTAGACTTGCTAAGGTTTCCAACTTCCAAATATTATTAACTAATTCCAATTGGGTAAGTAATAAAATTCAAGGCAATCTGACCTAGGTTTATGTTTTGGCAAACCGTGTATCACTGAATTATTAATTTATATATTTAACGATCCTAATTTTCTTACAACCTAGATTTTAGTTGTATTTATAAATAAAAATTGTAGAATTATCTCCTTGTGTTCCCTTCTAAAAAAATAATCAACTAGGTCCATGTTCTGTCAATGTCTTGAAACCCGACAGAAGAATCAATATGAAATGAAAAATTCATTTCTCCACATCTACACATCCAAATTGGATGATTCTACTTCTCGAGGAATCATTTTTAAGTCTAATTAAGCATATCCAAATTTCAAACCCTAATTTAGTTTACCCGTATAATATCCTAATCTACAAGTTGGACCTGTATCTGACTCGGGACATAGTGAGCGACCCATGAAGATCGGTTCATAAATTTCTATGTAAAAGTTATTTTTGGATGAGTCTTGTTCTCATTGAAAGTTAACTTCATAAGGATGATAAAAATATCAGGATTATGAAGAACGAACTAGGAAGATATCATCATACGAAGTTGAAGTTGAAGGTCAGTTTCGGATCCGTAGATTAACTTAGCAAACTTGTCAAATTTCTTCAGGCTGTTAGGCTATGGATTTGATCTTGGAAATTATTCGGCTTGTAGAGGATAAGAATAAGTGATTTGTATATCTTTTTTAGAATTTTAACACGTCATATGATGGTTTAGAAAAATATATTTCCAAGCAGTTGTGAGCTGTCTGCTTACTGGTTAAAATGAAAGACCAATCATTTTTTTTTGTTACAAATCAACATTTAACCTCTAATTAATCTTAGTTAATCATAGTTAAATATGTTTATTATAATATTTATAAATATTAAAATGTATTCCTAATAATCTTATATAATTTCTTTATAACGCTTATCGATAATTTAATTATCATTATGCTTTAATCCAAAAGTTAATTGCTACATGAAATCATGACTATATAAACATCTATACTAACTTAATATACTAATTATATGTATGATTACATAAAAATAATGTTTGTGTAGCACGTATGTAACATTTGATCACCAGAAGCAAGATGATATGGACAAATTAATCCTGAAAGAATTCGAGCCCGAAAGAAGTGGCAATCAACTTCATGCTTAGTAAGTTCGTGAAATATTGGATTATTAGCGATGTGAAGAGCTTTCCAACTCTGTCACACCCAACAGGACTAGGAAGTTGATCCTAAACCCCAAGTTATGCAAATATCTATTGTAACCATACATTACAATAAAATTAACATTTAGGGACTACACTATTGGGGCCAATCATGATTAAGTCCCCAAAAAATATTTATTTGGGACCAATAAAAAATTGGACCCAAATTCTTTCTAATTTTAGAGACAAAAATTTAATCTGTGCCTAATAGAAATGTTACAAGAACCAATTAAGATATTGGTGTCTAATAATTTCTCATAAGCACTAATTTTAGGGTTCAATCACAATCTTGGTCCCCATTTAGTGGTTTCACAAATCTTATTCCGTTTTGTTATAGGTTTAATTCATATGCTACCAACTTAAGTTGGTAGCATGTTGCTATCATCATCTGGGTCGCTCGATTCTTCATCCATGATCTACATTCGTTGATCGGTCTCGGCCGTCCGATTTCGATCTACGGCCCAGATTACTTTTTTTCTTTTTCAATAACCTCGGCCGCCCGCCCGCCCGTAGCCCTATCCTCTCTCTCTCTTCTTCGTCCGCTCACGCGCCCTCCGCCGCTCGCCGCCGCGCTGCACGATCACGCCTCCGCCGCTCGCCCTCGGACGAAATTTGCCCTCTTCTTCGTCCACGACTCCGCCGCCCTCGGGATGCTCTCGAGACCTCCGCCAGTAGAGATCGGCTGCCGCCGTCCGACCTCTCGCCGTCCGCCGTCGATCTCGCGCACCGCCGCCGCCGCCGACCGTTCGATCTCTCGCCTTCCGCTGTCTCACCGAGCCGACGCGCGATCCGGCCACCCACGCCGATCCGACCTCCGCCGCTTCCGTCAGATCTGCACAGATCCGCGACGCCGCCGACAGATCTGCGTAGATCTGCGATGCCGCCGACCTCCTAGCTCCTCGCCGCCGACAGATCCGTAGACCGTTCGACCGTCTCGCTGCTCGCTCCTCGCCGCCGATCTCGCGCCCTCCGCCGCCGCTGACCTCTCCTTCCGTCGCCGCTGACCTTGCCCTCCGCCGCCGAGCTCTGCCGCCGATCTCGTCCCTCGCGATGTCGTCCCTCCGCCGCTACCCCTCGTTGTCGCCGGCTCGCCATCCCTACCGCCGGAAACCCTCAGCACCTCTCGATGCCCTAATTTTTTTGTCTAATTTGTGTGATCATAAGAGTGTCAATTGCAATTTGGAATTGTAATGTTGTAATTGTTAATTTTGAGTTGTAATGCAAGGATGTTTGTGTTGCAATCTAGAGTGGAGAGCATGAAAAAGTGGGATGATAGTTTCAAAAGTCATTGATTTTTATCATCCAGGCGAGCGTGAGTGGCGGCGTCCGAGGAGCTTTGTTGGCCATGGATACGACATTTGATCATGCTGAGTTGCAGCCCTTCTTTAAGCCTTCCTGGAAGACCTTTACTCTGACGGAGCTCCGAAGTGCTACGAACGACTTCAGTCCAGGTAACGCTTCCCTCCATTGATTTGTCTTTCGTACTGGAATCAACTCATCAGCATGCTCAAGCTGTGGAAATCTGAACATGGTTCTTCCCATTTCGAGCTAGATTTCGATGTATGGTCCTGAACGTTTTAGCTGTCTGATTCATTGCAAAATGTAAACTGATTCTTCCTTTGTTCTTTTTTTTTTTCTTCCTTTGCAGTGAACATCATAGGCATGGGTGGGTTTGCAGAAGTTTACAAGGGACGCCTAGAAGATGGCCAGCTGGTCGCAATCAAAAGACTTACTCAAGAGACCGCTGATGAACGAACACAGAATTTCTTATCAGAAATAGGAATCATAGTTCATGTGGATCATCCAAATGCGGCTAGACTCGTGGGAGTTGGGGTTGAAGGGGGGATGCACCTCGTATTCGAGTTGTCAATTCATAGCAGTCTTGAAGCTCTCCTTTATGGTAAGTAGCAGAACAGAACACTAAAATTCACAATCAGCACATCAGTAAAGTCTCTTTTTTTTTCTGCAAATCTAATTGTTCCACTGTCTTTTTGCACTGCAATGGAAGGCTCAGGTTCTTCAGGAGCCAATCTGGATTGGGGTACCAGATACAAGATTGCTTTAGGAGCAGCGAAAGGTCTCGAGTATCTTCACGACAAGTGCGCGAGGCGCATCATTCATCGGGACATCAAGGCAGCAAACATACTGATCACCATGAACACTTCCATAGCAAAGTGCTGTAGGTTGTCCAACACTTCCATAGCCTTCTTTTTGCCAGAAAAAAAAGGAATTTTTAATAGGAAGGGGTGAAAATCATGCATAATACTTCTTCTGTAAGAGGAAGGAATGGGAAGAATATGAATAGTATTCATAATCGTCAAGTCTTGATACCTTTTCTTTTCTTGATACTGTTTAGATGTATAAGAGCTTAGTTTTGACGGTTGTCAGAAAAATATTGCAGGTTGGATACCTTGAACCAGTTGATATATGGAAATCCGAGTTTTCAGACCTTTATTATGGTTGTAGTGAAAGAGCACCTCATTATAGATGTAAGTTCTTGTTCAATAACTTTTATCAGGATCTTATGTTTATTTTATTTCTTTTGTTAGAATAGCAGATCTGTTTCTCTTTTGAGTTGAGAAATTAGTGGACTTATTCGTTTTGCCTTTACATATAAATGTTATATACTCCTAGACAGCAGCACCATGTCGGCCTTTCTTGTGATTCTCCTTCAAGCATTTATCATAGACTCTTGAACATTGTATAGTGGCTAAGTATTCCATTTATATTTTTTATACTTTGTCCATGCGTACACTTGGAAATTGAAAACTGACTTACCTTCTGCTGCATTCAACCAGTGGAGGACTAAATCAGCAACGAACTGGGGTATTTATCTTTACTAATTCTTTTCATACTAGTGTTGTCTTTCAGTCTTTTGACCTCTTAAGTATTTTCTATAACTTTTGCCATAATTGCTTGAAAAAATGCATAATTTTCTGATTTTGTTCAACATGAAAGCAACCTTCATATCTTTTTGAGGAGAAAAAAGATGATCACCAAGATTTGAGGTTCTCATCCATGTATGTATTAATGAGAAGGATTATATGTCCATGTGTAAGCTCTCAGGAGAGAGCGTCAAAAGTGCCAAGATACACGACACTCTAACCAAAACCTCACTCACTAAGAGAGCGTCAAAGAAGCAACCTTCATTTTACAATTTTCCTTATCTGATGAAGAACCAATGTTCATAATCTTACAGCACAATTTCACTTAATTCTTTTTGTTGAAAATCAAATGAATTGTCCAAATTAATAGCCATGAACCATAACTATATTTCCTTTTCGAGCATCTTTGAATGATGCTACCACTTCTGATCCTCGTAGTTTCTTAGCAATCAACATGAAATATAGTTGTTCATCAGATTCTTGTATACATCTTAATCTAAACACAACAATTAATCAATAAAGTTTTACTTTTATTGTCAATGTTATATATATATATATATATATATATATAAGATATGTAGCAAGTGTCCCATGTCACTGCAGTACTATTTTTCCTTGTAATAAAAATATTTTGGTCTTCTTTTTTTTTTCTTGAAACAGCCATGCATGAGTTCATCCACTGATGGGTCATCATTGAGAAGCAAATATCTGCGTGCTGTCAAGTGGACTACTTGGATAGTTGGACACTGTGCTTGCTTGCTGGAGGAGGACCACAAAAGTATGGTAGCCAGACAAATCTCAGCATTCTCATGATTTCTGAAGACAAGGAATGAAATTTGTGCTCTTGCTTTTCTTTTCGGATGGTTAAACGATTAATTTACAGTGCTTGGAAGAACTGCTTGAGCTCTTAATCAAGTCTTCAAGTATGTGTTGCAGAAACAAATTACATAAGATTTGTGGATAGAGGGGTAATATGAAGTTTTGTGGATGACACTTCTAATAGTTTTTAAACATTACTTTTGTAATGAATCAAGGAGGAATAAGAAATTTTGTGGCTAAAATCCTTTTTGCATCTTAATTTTTATTGTCTAATGTCTGTAAATTTAAAAATTCATAAATTGACTACTAGTATATTGTTGGAGATAAAATATATACGAGGACCAGCATGTTGATCATGTTATTAGGGACCAACCTCTAGGTTCCTAAAAGTATATTATTAGGAACCAATTTTTTGGTATCAATCACTTGATTTTTATATTGCCAAAACTATTTTGATTTGGGACCAAAAGTTAGTTATTAGAGACCATTGCATAATTTTATAGAGACCAATAGATTAGTGTCACAAAGTGGTACTTTTGGGATCCAACATAAATTTTTTGTTTTCAATTTTTAAAGACCAGCTTTTAGGAACTAATGGGGGCTAAAAAAATTTTTATCCCGAAAAGAAATAGGGACCAAAATTGATGAGTTTGGAATCAATTTTTTTTGTCCCAATAAACATATTTTGTTGTAGTGATATAAGATCAGCAAGTAGAGCAACAAGATTGCAATACTCCGATTCAGCAGAAGAGCGCGACACAGTAGGCAATACTCCGATTTAGCAGAAGAGCGCGACACAGTAGGTTGCTTCTTAGATTTCTAGGAAACAAGGGCTCAGTTGAGTTGAACACAAAAACCAGTAATGAAACGTCTGTTATGAATGCAAGTAGCCCAATCCGCATCACAGAATCCTTGAAGGAAAGTTGATGAAGTAGCAGGAAAAAAGAGACTTGAACTTGGATTCTTTTTCAATAAATGAACCACACAAAGGCTTCTGCCATGTGAGAAGCTTTTGGACAACTAACTAAGATGTTGAACAGTGAAGGAAATGTTAGGGCGCATAATTGTAAGATAGATAAGCCTGCCAATTAGGCGCTGATATTCAACAAGATCCTGCAGCACAGTGCCAGAGGAAGAATGAGGAACAAGTTCATCATACTGAACTGAAGTTAATTTGACATTTTGCTCCAGAGGTACGTCAACAACTTTAGCACCATAAAGGCTAGAATTAGTAATTAAATCCAATGCATACTTCCGCTGGTTAAGAGCAATACCAAATTTAGAATGAAGAACCTCAAGACCAAGAAAAAATCTTAATGGTCCAAGATCCTTAAGTTTGAAATTTGAACTAAGAACTCCCTTAGCTTCTTGAATGAGCTCATAGTTATCCCCTGTAATGATAATATCATCATCATAGACTATAAAGACAACAAGACCACACAATGTCCACTTAGTAAACATTGAGTAATCAAGCAAACTCTCCTTATAACAAGCTGTGGTCAGAACAAGTGTGAGTTTGAGGTTCCATTGACGGGAGGCTTGTTTCAATGCATAGAGTGATTTGCGAAGCCGACAAACCTTATGAGAACAATGATTCTCAATAGTGGAAAAAAGGAGGAAGTTGCATATACACTTCCACAAAGAGATCTCCATTAAGAAAAGCATTGTTAATATCAAGGTGAAATAAGGGCCAGGATTTTTGAGCAGCAATAGAGAAACGGCAACAAATAGTAGACATTTTCGCCACTGGTGAAAATATTTCTTTATAATCGATGCCCTCAAGTTGAGTAAATCCTTTTGCAACGAGTCTCAGTTTATATCGTTCAATGTCAGCATTAGAGTTGAGTTTAGCCTTATATACCCACTTACAACCGACATGTTGATTTTATAGGAGGAAGGCTAAAAACATCCCAAGTATGATTGTTATGTAAGGCTTCCATTTGTGCTTTCAAAGCTTCTACCCATTTAGGGTCTCTAGCAGCTTGAGAAAAAGTAGATGGTTCATTAATCGCGTTCAAACAAACTAAAAAGGCATGATAACAATCAAGGAGATGTTGATAAGATATGTAATCAGAAATTGGATGAGTCCTTGAATCTCTAACATTGGAGATGGAATTGTTGACAATATAATCATGCAGCGAGCTAGGAGGTTTGGGAACTCTGTGAGTCCTAGGATTCAATATCAACAGTAGAATCTACAATAGGAATAACTGAATGTACAATATCATTGGATGAGCTAGGAGTAGAACGAATATCGAGAGAGGAATGAGATGGAGAAACAATTGGAATATCAGAATGTAAATTATTACTGTTGTAGTAAGTGGCAAAAAAGGATGCATAAGAAGCACTGATAGAGAAGACAAGTTATCAGTAGAAGTATTAATAGCAGAATCTGAAAAAGGAAATGTTTCCTCACAGAAATGAACATCCTTTTTGTGTGTTGGAATTGTAGTATCCCAAAGGGCACCAACAGGGGGAGGGTGAATTGGTGTTCAATTTGAAAATGTCGATTTAACAAAAACCATCGCGGAAGCTTAAAATCGATTCTTAAATCCTTTACACTTCATATCATAAATTCAACATTAAAGGGAGAGAGAGAGAAAGAGAAAATCAAATGCAAACACACGATGATTGTTGACGAGGTTCGGCACACCTTGGCCTACGTCTCCACTCCGACTTCTCGATCTCGAGACTGTCAGAGATTTCACTAAAACTCTTCCTTAATTCCAAATGGGACAAGGAAAAATGCCCTTTACATCAACCACATTTTCTTCGCTTCGAGAGGCAATGCAACCTCTCCTCCTAGGAAGTTAATCTTTTTTCTCCCTCAAGTGGTAAGATTTTGAACCTCTTTTACATAGGAGCTCTCTCAGTATTTTTCTAAATAAAATATTTCTCTCTTTTATAAAGCTAAGCTCACAAGAGAAGAAGAGAGAAAGAAAAGAAAACTAAAAATGAAAACTTCAAGAAGAATGTCTTCTTTTGATAACTTGAAGTTTTTCTTCAGGTCTTGGATGAGTGCACTTCCTTCTAGTTTGACATTCCTTTTATAGGCTTCTTCAAGTGAGAAAGTCGTCCAAAAATTATTCCACAATTTTCTCTTTCAAATTTGACCATTACTGTACATTTGACTCGGAGGTCGGTCGACCGCACATATAGACCGGTCGACCGGTACACTTTCTTTTATAAAAAATGTGATCATTGACGAATTCTACACTGTTCGGTCGACTTGTATTTTGGACCGGTCGATCGGTACATCGCCCGATACAGTCTCGATATTTTGTTGGTTGAAATTGGACATTTTTGCACTGACTGGTCGACCTGTGTTCTGGACCGGTCGACCGATATTCTGAAGCGGTCGACCTGTGTTCCTGACCGGTCGACCTGTTATCCAGCCGACAGCTCGATCACCCTGTATTATTTTAAGCATAACTTTTTGCACAGTTATCCAAATGAAATGATTTTTTATTCTATGGAAAGCTAACAGAATTTTCTACAATTTTGATATTTATGATTAACCCAAAATCGAATAGAATCATAGTTAATTATTTAATCAAATTGTAGTGCATAAAGTTATTCCTTTTTCTTTAAATTTTTTTAGCATTTTAACTTTAATCTTTCGAAGTTTGTATCATCAAAATATAATTGTATATATCATTAAAACTTATATCCAACAATATCCCTCTTTTTGATGAAGACAAACCGAGAAATATGAAAAATGTATAAGTTGCGAAAAAGTTATAAAATCAATTTTACTCTCCATAACATTTAACTTTCCTTACAAGGATAGATATTCATATAAGTATAAATTGTAAGGAACTCTTTATATAAAGTGATATTCAGATCATATTTCTCCTATATTTCTCCCCCTTTTGTTTCATAAAAAAGAATAATTTGTATATGAAGCATATAGGAAATCATATATAACTCCCCCTTAATCATGTCATCTTTGAAAAGAAATTTATTTTCCCCTTTTATCATATTAGAAACATGTAAAATATTGCATAATAAAGAGTTAGTATGTAAGAAATAACTCCCCCTAAATTTATGACTATTTTATAATGGCGAAATGAAAACAATTTGATGAAGGCCCAAATATATATATATATATATATATATATATATATTAATAATCAAAATATGGCATAAAACTTTGATACAACAATGATATTCATGATATGCCAAAATAAAGTTTAGTATACTCCCCCTATCACTATTATCAATTTTAGATGTTCTTTCTTTTCAAAAAAATAGTAATTTCGAATTTTTGAGTGAAATAAAAGATAGATGATACTTTTACCATAACCTTTGTGCCTTCGCATTTCCAATTCCTCCTTTGTTTTACATGTGAGGCACACTTGAAAAGCAATCATTTAAACTTTGGTACCCAAACTTCTTTGGGTCCAATTTTGTTAGTTAAAGTTCCTTTTGGAACCCACATCATCACATATTTTGAAGATTTTCTTACTTTGCATTGATAAGCATAATGACCATAAAATCCGCATGCAAAACATGTAATATGTGATTTTCTAGCATAGGAATGATTAGACTTCCAATAAAAGTTTTCATGTCCAAAGTATCTCCTAGAATTATCTTTCTTTACATAAGAACTAGTTTTATCATTATTTTGTGAATTTTTCAAAAGATCATTTTCATTCTTTACTTTTTCTAAAGAATATGCTAGTTTTACAATTTCACATGCATGTGTAATTTTCAGAGTTTCAATTTCATTTTTTAAGTTTTCATTCTCCATAAAACATGTATTCTTTCTTCTTTTAAATTTTTAATCTCATGTCGTAATTTCTCATTTTCCTCTTTAAGTGAGTAATATCTTTTTATAAGGGAGGAAAGTTCTTTATTTATATCTAAAGAAAGATTTTCTTCGAAAGAGCTCGATGAGTCATTATTTGAAGGATTAAAAGTTACCTCATCATCGTGTGCCATTAAGCATAAATATGCTTCATCATTGAAAGAGCTTGGCGAGTCACTATTCATACTTTTTCTTTTTACCTTTTCGAGATGTCTCTTCTTTGTTATTTTTGTATGATCTTCGGGTAGGCTTCACATTCTTTTTCTTTCTTCTTCACCAACTTGAGATACTTATCTAGTTTTCTTATGTAGCGAGCGAGTCTCTTTTCGTCCACTTTTTCTTCACTTGAGTCTTCTTCATTTGCATTTGCCTTTAATGCCAATGTTTTTTTTCTTGGGGGCTTTTTCTTCTTGATCTTCTTGAATTGAAATCTCATATGTTAAAAGTGGACCAATAAGATCATCAAAATCCAATTTGTTCAGATCTTTTTCTTCAATCATAGTCCTCTTCGTATGCCATTTGGAGGAGAGAGACATGAGAATCTTTTTCACTTTTTAGGGGTTAGTTCTTGGCTCGCCCAGTGAGGCAAATGTTGGAGCAAAGTTTTTATGCCATATATAATTATGTTTTAATGATGCAAACCTCAAAAGATTAGAGTTATATTTAAAATGCCGAAATAGTTTAAATAGAAATGAGTTGCTTCATGCATTAATCTTTTGATTAATATTTCTTTATTTTCTCACGAGATTTAGATTAATGGGTGAATTTATAGTTATAGATAATTCTCTTATCTTTATGGAGAATCAAATATCATCTCATTTGGAAACTGGTATGAAATGTTATGTATAAAAGAGTAAAGATATAAAATGTTTTTATTTGAATTGGATAATTTTATATACTGAATTTTGAATCAATATTTGACTATGATATTATTAGATTCTGGATGAATGATGAATATCTAAATTGTAGATAATTCTTCTAGCTTTTCATAGAATCAAAGATCATATCATTTGGATAACTGTGCAAAAATTTATGCTTAAAATAGTGTAGGAAGGTCCACCAGTCAGCGTGCAGAATGCACTATAACGGTCATATTTTGACCTTAAAATTAGAAAATAAGCCTCAACGGTTAAATGGAGTTAAGAAGGTTATAAAAGAGGACCCAAAGGTGTAAGAATGATCAAGACTTATAAGGAAAAGTGGGAAGAACATTTGAGAAGTCCATTTGAGCTCCAAGTTGCCAATCTTTTAATTCTTTCTCTCTTACTCTTGTGTGAGGTTCCAAATTGTAAAAGAGAGATTGTTAAGTGTTCTTGTGATATTGTAATAGTTCTTTAGCTCTTGAGTGAAAAGATGTTGTGTCTTACCTCTTGAGCGAAGAAAAGATGAGTGAAAGCCTACAAGTGAAAGATGTGTGCCTTAACTCTTGAAAAGGAGAAAAGGCAAGAGTTGTAAAAGGTTTCTTCCTTGCTCCATTTGGAATGAAGGAAGGGAGTTAGTGAAATCTCTGACAGTCTTGATGTCGAGAAGTCGGAGCGGGGACGTAGGCTAAGGTGTGGCCGAACCTCGTCAACAAACCACCGTGCACCTTGTGTTTATCTTTCTCTCTCCTTCATACCTTATTATGCATGTGATATAATCGCTTTTGTGTTGGTTTAAATATTAACGAATCGATTTAAGCTTCCTCGACGATTTTCGTAAAATCGATATTTTCGGTTAAACACCAATTCACCCCCCCTCTTGGTGCTTTGTGATCCTATAATTGGTATGAAAGTAAGGTTGTTCTCATTTCTTTTTTTAAGATTTAACCATATTTTAGAGCATGACACTATTTTTTGAAGAAAGATCTTCCATTTTGACCCACCGAGTTTTAATGTCTATTGTTTTTCTTCTTGAAAAATTAGAATGAAAGCATATTTATGTTCAATTGATTTTGATATGTGGGAAATTATAGAAAATAGTTTTGAAAAGCCAAAGAAGATTTTGAATGGTGTTTCCATTGATCTTTCCTACTTTGAATATAATGATTTTCAAATTTCACTTGCCAAAATTGATTCTAAAACTCGAAATATATTTTATTGTGCTTTAGATAAGGAAAGCTTAAATCTCATTTCTAAATGTTCTACTTCTCATCAGATTTGGCTAAAGTTATTATTTAGATATGAAGGCGAGCAAAATGAAAGATATGACACATCGGATGAAGGTGAAGAAAAAATTGTCAATTCTACATTAAGAACATCCGATGAAGATTTTGATCTATGCTTAATGACAAAAAGTGAGGAAAATGAGGTAGCATCAAACTCCTCTTATAGTTCTACATCTACTAGCAATAATGACGTTGATATCACTTTTGTTGTTCATAAAGAATTTGATTCTCTTATTCAAAAACAACTTTCTCTCAAAAAGAAAAAGGAAACCTTAATAAATGATTTTTCATATCATGAAAAACAACTATGATTCTCTAAAAAAGGAATATGATGCATGCTTAATTCAAATAGATACCTTAAAAAGAAAAAAATGATGCATACTTAATTCAAATAGATACCTTAAAAAGGAAAAAATGATTCTTTTTCATTATCTTGTGCATCTTATAAATCTTTAAGAGTTGAAAATTAAAAATTAATTGTATTGCATAATTCTCTCAAAAAGGAAAACGATGCATTCTTAATTCAAATAGATACTTTAAAAAGGAAAAATGATTTTCTTTCATTATATTGTGCATCTTATGAATCTTTAAGAGTTGAGAATTCAAAATTGATTATATTACATGATGAGTTACAAAAGAAAAATATTTCTTCATAAAAATTTTTAGATAAAAAATTATTAGTTCTTGGAAAAATATTAATAATGTTAAGAAGCTTATTCATGTTGTCAAAACTCCTATAAAGAATATTTCTCATGCACCACAAAAGACAAATGATTCAAACAAAAATTTTAAAAACACAAATGGATATTATTTGAAATATTCTCATTATTATTATTTGAAAAATAAACCCTTTTATGATACTTCTCTTTGTGCTAAAAATTCTGATGTCTCTCATAATGATACTTTGAAGTTTGGATATCATCATTATCACTCTATTAGACCATCTACCATTTGTCATTATTGTAATTCTCATGGTCATTATTCATTTGAATGTCAAATTAAAAAATCTATCAATATGAGCATGAAATTGATGTGGGTTCTTAAAGAAATCAAAATTAATCATGTTACACCCAAACAAGTTTGGGTACAAAAATTCAAATGATTTTTGTTTGTAGGTGTGCTTCACAAGGAATGAAGAAGAATGTTTCAAGTAAAATGAAGGCACACACTTTGTGATTTGTGTGGCATAAAAAAACAACAATGAAGTTGAAATGAGTTGGAGGCATAAAAGTTTGCGGTAAAAATATTTTAATATATGAAAATGAAAATTTGAACTCATTTTAATATGAGGCATATTTATGTCTTGAATTTGTCAATTTATTATCATGATATATGCATAAAGATAATATTTGATTATGATTCTTGTGCATATTAGAATTATGTTTCTTATTTAATTTAAAAGTGTCTATATTACTCATGTTGCCTAAATATGTTTGATGGGAATATGTCACATGCATAATGGTTGATAAATTGACATTTTTGGACTATCTTACTAATTCAATGTGAAAATCATATTTATGAAAAACAAGGACACTCATATCAATACTAAAGTTTCCATGCATGATTCTTGACACTCAAAATATGTTGATTTTGGCATTAAGCATGTGTAATTGATTTATGTGAATATTGTGTACTCTTTTTCATCTTGATATTTGTGATTCAATGCGATTATATAATGCCTATGAGTTTAAAGTATAAAAGAATAATATTTTCATAATAAATGTCTTTGTTTGATTGAAATTTGATTCTCACATATTTTTTGTTGATGACACGATCTTCTAAGATCTTGGTATAAGAAATGAATATCTTTTGAATATTTCGAAATGTAAATTTATGAAAATTTTTGAAATTAATACATAATATCTTCTTTTGATTTGTGATAATATAGTTGCAAAATCTATCTTCACACGTGCCAAAGAAAGGGAAATATATGTCTATTTTTACCTTTGACATGTTTATTATCATGACTATTCCTTGAATTTGACAAAAGAAAAAAACACATGAAAATATGAATGCTAAGTCTTCTAAATTTGAATAATTCTTGTTTATCTATAAAGAAGACTTCATATTTATAATAAATATGTTTGGTAGAAGATTTATATGACTCTTATTTTATGAGCCTTAGTGTATGAACTTATTATGAATTTTGACTTATTATACTATATCATTTGTACACGCATGCACATTATGATTTGGAAAAAAGATGATTAGTCATATTGATATGCCATTTAAAAATTATTGCATAATACATTTGACTCTATGCATATGCATATGTTTGAAATAAAGCATATCCCTAAAGAGATCATTTTTAACTTGCTATATACATCTTCTATCGAATTTGATTTCTATGCTCATCGTTGTGAAATAGATCTTATTCTTTCATATTTCAAATTATCATGGCATTTAATGAGAGTTATTTCTCTTATCCATAATTTGAAATAGATATTAACATTTTAAGAAAGTTTAAAAAACTAAATTTTGAATAGCTTTTTAGTTTTAATTTTTTCACTAATTTTGATTATTATCTTGTGAAAAAAAAGAAAAGGAAGAATGGATTTAAAGGAATGTAAACACAAATTTTATGGTAAACATATTATTTTGAACATAGAAATAAAAAATTGGATATACTTGTGCATCACAATTATTTGTGCTTTATATTTGTCTACTAGTTATCATAATTTGTGTATAAACTTATGGTTGTTCAAAAGTTTATTTTTGAATGTATCTTAATATGTTAAACTTTGGTTATACCTATGCTATTTATTTGGACTTTACTATTTACCACATTCGATGCTTTGTGAGTTTGCAATTGAAGAAAATAAAGTTTTGAAAATTTAATCAAAATTCGAAAAACATTTTTTTTTCATGTGTTACATTTGTAGTTGTTTTTCCATATAGAATCTTGTGCTATAAGATTAATATGCATAAATTTATGTGGTCATAACTTGTTATCATTTGAGTATTCCTATATCGTATGACATTTGACCATCAAATTTGGAATGATGCTTAAATGATATCTTTCTTGCACAAATGAAGATTTATATATGTATTTACATTTGAGATGTTGATGTCATACAATGAAATATATTAATTATTTGACTTACATGTACATAAATCTACATTCTCATGATTTACAAAACTATTTTCTCATATCTTGACATGACCCTTATGCTTTAGGCTTAAAAACTCCATGTTATGAAAACCAAACTTTGACTTTTCAATCATAACATATAAAGAACTAAAGAAAGAAATATGATGAAAATTGTTCATAATGTTAGGGGGAGCTTGTTCAAAAGTTCAAAATATCATTTCCTCCATTCACTTGTTATCATTATTGTCAAATCTTTAGTTACTTGATATTATTCAATTTAAATTTGATATATCATTGTTGTCTCAAAGTTTTATGCAATGTTTTAATTCCTTTTTTAGATGTGTTATTCATTTGTTTTTATGTTTTGCTATTATGAATTATTCATGACCTTAGGGGGAATTATTTTTGCTTATCACATATATTATACATGAAACAATTTATATAGATGTGTTAAAAGAATAATTTTTTTCCATCTCTCTTATGATATTACATATCGTATCTTACATGACAAAAGGGGGAAGAATAAAAATTTTGGAAGATGACATGATTAAGGGGGAGTTACATATTGTTTCTTATATGCTTCATGTGCAAACTACTTTTTGATGAAACAAAAAGGGGAGAAATATAGGAAAAATATAATTAAAACATAAGAGAAATTTATATAACCCCTAATTTATTACATGGACTCATGAATATAACTCTACATGAGAAGTGCCTTATAATTAAGACTTATGTGTATATTCATAATTCTAAGGAAAGCTTTGTTTTAAAGGAAGTAAAATTGACTTTAATATTTTTTACTTCCCAACTCATATACTTTTCATATTTCTTGGTTTGTATTCATAAAAAAGGGGGAGATTGTTGGAGCAAAGTTTTTATGCCCTATATAATTATGTTTTAATGATACAAACCTCGAAAGATTAGAGTTATATTTAAAATGCCGAAATAGTTTAAATAGAAATGAGTTGCTTCATGCATTAATCTTTTGATTAATATTTCTTTATGTTCTCACGAGATTTAGATTAATGGGTGAATTTATAGTTATAGATCATTCTCTTATCTTTATGGAGAATCAAATATCATCTCATTTGGAAACTGATATGAAAAGTTGTGTATAAAAGAGTAAAGATATAAAATGTTTTTATTTGAATTGGACAATTTTATATACTAAACTTTGAATTAATATTTGACTATGATATTATTAGATTTTGGATGAATGATGAATATCAAAATTGTATATAATTCTATTAGCCTTCCATAGAATCAAAGATCATATCATTTGGATAACTGTGCAAAAATTTATGCTTAAAATAGTGTAGGAAGGTCCACCAGTCAGCGTGCAGAATGCACTATAACGGTCATATTTTGACCTTAAAATTAGAAAATAAGCCCCAACAGTTAAATGGAGTTAAGAAGGTTATAAAAGAGGACCCAAAGGTGTAGGAATGATCAAGACTTCTAAGGAAAAGTGGGAAGAACATTTGAGAAGTCCATTTGAGCTCCAAGTTGCCAATTTTTTAATTCTTTCTCTCTTACTCTTGTGTGAGGTTCCAAATTGTAAAAGAGAGATTGTTAAGTGTTCTTGTGATATTGTAATAGTTGTTTAGCTTCTGAGTGAAAAAGAGGTTGTGTCTTACCTCTTGAGCGAAGAAAAGACGAGTGAAAGCCTACAAGCGAAAGATGTGTGCCTTACCTCTTGAAAAGGAGAAAATGCAAGAGTTGTAAAGGATTTCTTCCTTGCCCCATTTGGACGAAGGAAGGGAGTTAGTGGAATCTCTGACGGTCTCGAGGTCGAGAAGTTGGAGTGGGGACGTAGGCCAAGGTGTGGCCGAACCTCGTCAACAAACTACCGTGCACCTTGTGTTTGTCTGTTTCTTTCCTTCATACCTTATTATGCATGTGATATAATCACTTTTGTGTTGGTTTAAATATTAACGAATCGATTTTAAGCTTCCGCGACGATTTTCGTAAAATCGATATTTTCAGTTAAACATCAATTCACACCCCCTTGGTGCATTGTGATCCTACAGCTAAGCCATTTAAAATATCATTAAATGGAGCTACCATATCCTTTATTAATTCATTATCATGTATTTTGAAAGAATCATATTGATGATTTAAAATATTCAATTTAGATTCTTTAACTTTATTGATTCCTTCATAAGTAGTGATGAGCTTTTCCCAAATCTCGATTGCAGTTTCACAACTTGAAATTCGATTAAACTCCGTTGAATGCAAAGCACAATAAAAAATATTTTTGGCTTTTCAATAAAGTTTTGAAAAAAATCTTTTCTTTTTCTTTAGAATCAGTAGGTAACTTTTCATGAACATAATAATATTCTTCAACTATGTCCCACATGTCGATATCAATAGAACAAATATATACTTGAATTCCTATTTTCCAATATGCAAAATTTGATGCGTTTAAAAGGGGAGGACAACTAATTGATTGCCCTTCGGCAAAACCAATTCCACTTGATGCCATGGCTCTTAAAGATTGTTAAAACTTAAAACAAGATGATCAAATATTAAAATGATTAGATTTAAAAATGATTAAATATTAAAACAAGAGCAACCCGCTTGCCAATTGTAGGATTCCAAAGGGAAACAAGAGGGGGTGAATTAGTGTTCAATTTGAAAATGTCGATTTAACAAAAACCATCGCGGAAGCTTAAAATCGATTCTTAAATCCTTTACAATTCATATCATAAATTCAATATTAGAGGGAGAGAGAGAGAGAAAACAAATGCAAACACACGATGGTTGTTGACGAGGTTCGGTCACACCTTGGCATATGTCCCCGCTCCGACTTCTCAATCTTGAGACCGTCGGAGATTCCACTAAAACTCTTCCTTAATTCCAAATGGGGCAAGGAAGAGCGCCCTTTATAGCAACCACCTTTTCTCCGCTTCTAGAGGCAAGGCAATCTCTCCTCCTAGAAAGCTAATATTTTTTCTCGCTCAAGAAGTAAGATTTTGAACCTCTTTTACACATGAGCTCTCTCAGTATTTTTCTAAATAAAATGTTTCTCTCTTTTATAAAGCTAAGCTCACAAGAGAAGAAGAGATAAAGAAGAGAAAACTAAAAATGAAAACTTCAAGAAGAATGTCTTCTTTTCATAACTTGAAGTTTTTTTTCAAGGCTTGGATGAGTGCACTTCCTTCTGGCTTTGACACTCATTTTATAGGCTTCTGCAAGTGAGAAAATCGTTCAAAAATCATTCCACAATTTTCTTCTTCAAATTTGACAGTTACTGTTCATTTGACTCGGAGGCCGATCGACCGCATATATGGACCAGTCGATCGGTACACTTTCTTTTATGAAAATGTGACCGTTGACAAATTTTGCATTGTCTGGTCGACCTGTGTTTTGGACCGGTCGACCGGTACCTCGACCGGTACAATCTCGACATTCTGCTAGTTAAAATTGGACAGTTTCTGCACTGACCGGTCGACCTGTGTTTTGGACCGGTCGACCGATATTCTGACTGGTCGACCTATGTTCCTGACTGGTCGACCTATTTTCCAGCCGACAGCTCAACCGTCCTACACTATTTTAACCATAACTGTTTGCGCAGTTATCCAAATGAGATGATTTTTTATTCTATGGAAAGCTAACAAAATTCTCTACAACTTTGATAATCATAGTTAATTATTTAATCAAATTGTAGTGCATAAAGTTATCCATTTTTCTTTAAAATTTTTCAGCATTTTAACTTTAATCTTTCGAGATTTGTATTATCAAAATATAATTTTATATATCATTAAAACTTAGATCCAATAATCTCCCCCTTTTTTTATGAAAACAAACTGAGAAATTTCAAAAATGTATAAGTTGCGAAAAAGTTGTAAAATCAATTTTACTCCCCCTAACACTTAACTTTCCTTAGAATGATATATATTCACATAAGTATAAATTGTATGGAATTCTTCATATAAAGTGATATTCAGAAGGTGAAGAATGAGGCATGAACTTGTTTGAAGTGGCTAGATTGCTAGCATAGTAGAGGCATCCAAATACTTGCAATAACTCCAAAATAGGCTTTGAACCAAACAACACTTCATGTAAAAGCAATTTATTGATTGTATGTAGAGCAGTTAGAACACAATCTCCCCAAAATTCATTGGGTAAGGAACTTTAAAGTTTTAGATATCGAGCCACCTCAAGTATATGGCGATGCTTCCTTTCTACTACTCAATTTTGCTGAGGAGTATATGCACATGATGCTTGATGATTAGATTAAAAAAATGCTTTACAGTTGGTAATAACAAACTCTGAGCCATTATCAATTCTAACAACCTTTAACTTCTTATCAAATTGTGTCTCAGTTAAGTTCACAAAAGACTTGAGGTACATAGCTGCATCACTCTTAAACCTCATGAGAAAAATTCAAGTCATTCTATCATCATTATAGTAGGGAAAAAATGAAACTGGTCATAAGTGGGTTGGTGATAAGGACCCCAAACATCCACATGGATCAAATCAAAGCAAGATACAGAGATTGTGTTACTATGAGGAAAAGAAGTCTAGTTTGTCTTGACATATAACAGATATCACAATGACATTTGTCTAATGACTTGTGAATGCTAGTCTTCAACTTCACAAAAGGTAGACATCCCAAGCGACGATGCCAAAGTACTGCATTTTGGTCACTGGAATCAGCAAGTGAAGCAGCATGTAGTTTCTTTGAACCATCAATTAGCATATCCTGAAATAAGGTCCGGAAATAAAGTCCTTTCTCATGTTTCTTAGAATTATTCAGCATGAAATAAAGTCCTTTCTCATGTCTACAATCCCCCGGTAAAAGGTCCGGAAATAAATAGAACTCGAGATAAAAAATTACTTCACAAAGAAAGTCCTCAAATAAGCAGAAATCAAGATAAAAAATTACTGCACAAAGAAAGTCCTGAAATAAGCAGAAATCAAGATAAAAATCAAGATAATTACTGCACAAAGAAGGTCCCCGACTACCTTGGAAATTGATAACAAATTGTAATGAAAATTAGGGATGTATAACACATCATGTAGCAATTGTTCTGAATTAATAGAAACTTTTCCAACATGCGTGATTTGAGAAACATTGCCATTTGGTAACTTAACTTTGTTAGGCTGTTGCAAGACGATAACATCAGTGAGACAAATGATATCACATACCATGCCAGAATCAACTATCCATCTTGCTTTTGAGTTGTTAAGGAACATACAATCATTACCTACTATATCAGCACTAACATCAATAGAGTTTCATTCTTGATTAAGAATTCTCAAGATTTGCTGATATTGATCTCGAGTTATCATAGGTGTCTGATTAGAGCTATTTGAGTTTGCAACAACATCACTAGTTTGTGGGAAAACTGCTGGAATTGTTTCTTGTACTAGATTAGTAGCAACATTATTTGAACTTATTTGAACAATATTAGCACTCCCCTGAGCCTGGTTTTTAGTAAACTTGAACCTCGATGGAAACCCAATGATCTTGTAATGCTGAGCCTTCACATGTCCCACTTTGTGACATGATCACAAATTATATTCTTATTTTTATTTTCCTTTTGACCAGAATTTTGATAAGCTACATTAATTTCTAAAACTGCAACTGAATTGGCCACTCCATGATTAACAGGATAAAGACTAGTTTTCCTCTGTTTCTCTTCATCAAGAAGCATTGCATAAACCTGATTATCAGGCTTCATAAAAATTATTTGTGATCGAACTACAGTATATGACTCATTCAGATCCAAGAGAAATGGAAAAACCTTCAATTGCTTGAAATACTCTGTGTTGCTAAGATTGACAACACATAGTGAAGGAATGATCGTATACAACTCTTCCCAAAGCAAGTTAAATTTAGTATAATACTCAGTAATAAATTAGGTGCACCAATTGAATCCAACCTTTCTTTTAGATCCTTCCGGACCTCTACGACATTTGAAACATAAGCAATGCTCCTAAGAAGTCCATCTATTACGATTGAAAGAATCTACGAGAGAACAAGTGCATTACATCTTTTCCATTGAAACTATAATCCTTGATCAAATTGCTCCATACGAAAAGAACCATCAATGAACCCTAATTTATTCTTTGCTAATAGTGCATTTGAAAATGCTTGACTCCACATTGAATAATTGTCAGATCCATTAAGGTGAATTGGAATCAAAATCAATCCAATGAAGGATCTAGGAGATCTTACCAAGAAAACCAAGCTCGATGCATGAGATGTGATCAAAACCGGCTTGCAAATCCTCAATAGCTAGGTCGGTCACAGCAAAGAAGAATCAACACATCTTTGGAGGTAAAAACCATGGCCATCTGAATCTCCAGAAACACATTGCTTTGATACCATGTTAATATTTGAACAAAGTATAGTTTGGCCAAAAAATGTCTCAAACTACCTTTCTTGAGACACGACTTCTGATTTATATAGACATCACAGAGTGTTGTACAACATATGTTAACAACTTTGTACAAGGCTACAATATACCGAACATAACAAAAATACAAAAACACGTGAGAGAAGCATGACATGCATTACACACACAATAACATTCTAGAGATGGCCCATACAGATTCTAGAGGTGTCTCCGACCATGAAACAAAAAACAAAATGATGATTTTTCTGGAGGGGGATATATGATAACATATTGAGAACTAATATTGAAACAAAATAGCAATGAAGGAGACCTTCAATGTATAATTACATCATGTAATGTTTTACTATACTATGAATCGATGAAAGGAACACGCGGATCAAATAATAACTAATCAGTGAAATGTGGATGAATTAGGACATCAAGGGGAAGTTTTAAGAAATTCTAAATCAAGAATAATCATAGATCACTTTATCAAGGATCATATCATAGTATACATTCATTCGATAGAGAGTTTTGATGGACTTTCAATCATGGATAAAATCATCTTCTGGCATCATATGAATAATCCATGGGTCATAGCTATGAAATTTTATGTAATGATATACATGTTGAGATTCAAAAATACAAGAAATAAATTCATAAAAATGGATCTGCATAATTGTGAGTAAAAAAAGAAAATTTGACATCACATGATTGATGACTTAGGTTGAGTGCTGCGGACATAGGATAGTTTGACACAGCCTATGTCAATGATAGGCACAAACTTGTTCAACAACCAAAATGGGACACGTTCGACTACATAGAGGAATTGGATGAGTTGTTCTTGCTCATGGTCATAAAACTTAGTCTCAGACTTGTGAGATCCATTTTGATGACCAAAAAATTATTTCATAGTCATGTATGATATTGAGATTTGACTAGACTCTCATTCATGGTCGTGTCATGACTCCACCCATGGAGTGCTTTTTCATGATTTTAAACTCATTTTCCACAATAGCTACATGCTCAAAATTTGGATTCATAGTGTGAAATGAAGTGCAAAAACTAGAAAAGCCAACATACATAAATTAGGGGTTTTCCTATAAACTCATGAATGTTGACAAAGTTGAGTTTTTCTTTGAGTAATATAGAGACCTTGATGTTATCGTAATATGAGTATCTAATGACACTATTGATATCTTAGACATATAAAAATATGATGGAAGATTCATAGAAATAAAATAAAACTCAAATTTTAAGCGAGAAATCAGTTCTGCAAGTAATATGTATTCAAGAGATAAAACTATTTTACATCATAATTGAAAATTGATTTATTAACAAGTTATAATTCGTAGGGATCATCCATAGAATCCACATGAGCATATCTATAGACCCAAGGTTAAGAATCAAGAATACCAATGCATATTCCAAGGCAACTTTATATTTGGTCACTCGCTTCATGTTCATTTATTTGTGACTGTAGAGGGGTCATATGAAGTTAATCCAGTCTTGTTTTCATTTTTCCAATTTTTTATAGATACAATTGGAAATGCATTCTAAATTTATATAGGCCATTGACTCAAAGCAATAATATTTTAATGAGTTCGAGAGTGTTACAACATACCTCACTACCTTAGGTATACAATATACAATTACATAGCACCGCGAGAATCCATCATATGTATGTACCTTTTGAAGATCAAACAAGGGCCTTCACATTCTTTTCTCTTCTCCCTCCTCGTTTGATGATCGTCCATGTAAATTCTCTGTCTTTCTCCTCTATTCATGTTTGCGAATTTAGAGTGGAGGGGAAGCTCATGAGAGTACAATAGGAAGAGAGGAGGTTATTGTCATTTCGTCATTCTTGAGTGCAGGATCAAGTGCACATGCTTAAGCGCTTGACATCCAAAGGATTATCTAAAGGATCACCGGGCATCGAAAATGGTCAAATGGTGTGAGTTGTTACCCATGCTCAAGATCAATGCACTAAAATTAGGAAACTACTTTTCATTAAGTAGAAATACTAAAATACATATGCATGTGGGCAAGAATATCAAGATCGGGATCTTACATAAGATCGGAGGAGGTTGTAATACCCCGAGATTTCAATAAGGGAAATAGAGTAATTTGCTAATTGGAAAAGAAATATGAAGAGAAGGAAAAAAGCTAATCCTACTTTGAAAAGAAATTAAATTATAGTAGGATTAAAAGTATGGTTAGAAAGGATAAAGGAAAAGAAAGAAATATTAAATCATATAGGGAGTAGGAATAGTGATTAGATCATAATTAAGAATTTCGATTTGATTTGAGATCCAAAGACAAGCCTAATGGATAAAGCACTCCCAAATGGGATATGAATTAAATTAGTTTGGGGATCCAATTAAAATCAAACTCCGCTCAAATGGCTACAAATAGGACCCAAAATGTGTTGAGTCCTCCCCAATCCACACACTAAGACCAAGCTTCTGCACAAAGCCCTCTCTTTCTCTCCTCTTCTGCAAAAAAAATCGACATACTTCAATGGACAATAGTTTGACGAGCTCGAAGTCCCAACATAAGATAATGTTCAAGAGTTGGTTGACATGTGTTTCAAGGTGTCATCATAGAGTAATATTCATTCAAAGTTAAGCGATAAGACAAAAGATTCATAATGAGTTTTTCAACCAACTTGAGGTACGTAGGAGATCTCTATATTAATATTTTTTGTCGATATGACTTTCATGACCCTTGTCCTAAATAGTGGCTATTGTATGGATGAATTGTAAATTGAATTGCATCGTTAATTGCAATAAAACAAGGTTGAAAAGTTGAGTAAAAAATGTGACTTTGCACAACTCTACAAAACTCGGCCCACTTTTTGTAGTGCTCGACTTGGGTTCCTTAGAATCTAGGTGGCAATCAGAATAGTTTGGAAAACTCAGTCTGAAACTAGAGACCTAGGCACGGCATGGTAAAATCTTAATGAATTCGGACCGAATTTCATTAATGTAATTGAGATCAAATTTAGTTGAACTGGCTCTGCCTAGGGCTGAGCAAAATTGGATTCAAGTCCGGGTCCACTGTGACCCGATCCCGACCTAGTTTTGTCCGGGTTCGGTACCGGTACCGGTACCAGTCGATAAATCGGGAAAAATCGGATCCAAATAAATATTAAAAAATAAAAAAATATAAAAAAAGTTTATACAATTAATAAAATCAAATCACGATTTGATTAAATAAACATCAAATAACTTAAGATTACATCAATTTATCATATAATAAGTCAACATTATTTTAAAACATTTTTAAATGAAAAAAATGTCCATCAAATTAATAAATAATTAGAATTATTACCATAATTATTATTATAACTGGGTTAGGTCAGGGTCAGGTTTTTATACATTGGACCTGGTCCCAACCCGGGACCCATCGGGTTTTTTAGTTTTTGGACCCGATCCCGACCCGGTTTAGAACCGGACCGGGAATATTTCTCAGATAACCGGGTCGGTGCGGGCCGGGTCGACCTGCTCAGCCCTAGCTCTGCCTGAATATCATTCCATTCGGCTTGAGTTGAACTGATAT
Source organism: Pontederia crassipes (assembly GCA_030549335.1). Classification (NCBI taxonomy): domain Eukaryota; kingdom Viridiplantae; phylum Streptophyta; class Magnoliopsida; order Commelinales; family Pontederiaceae; genus Pontederia; species Pontederia crassipes. The sequence continues at coordinate 4,158,295 of JAUKPH010000022.1, read as the reverse complement.
GATTGGAATAAGAGTGGATAGCAGACGAACCAGCCTAGGTTCCACCCTTCCCGACCTAGTTCTAACGAAAAATGAATAGAATTGGATTGTGAAAACACAGCCCGAGTTTCACTTAGCGCGGGTCGAGTTTTGAATATAGAAAATGGGTTTAAGGTTATTAAAGTATATTTAATTGTGATAATTATATTATTGATTTTATCTAATCATATTATTATGGTATTGACTTCATTGTGATGGTATTCATCCTATGACTATGATATATTAATTAATATCTTGTACATCCAAGATTGTGAAGAATCTTAAAATGGAAATAATGATAGACGTCATTGGTTTCACGAGATAAATGTAGTAATAGACCTAAAATTGGGAGAGTTGTCAAAGCAACTTATATGATTGAAGTTGTCCTTGTGGTTGAAAGATACTTCTAAAGATAAGAATAAATAATAAGCAATTCTTGCGGTTGAAGCAATGTTGAAGTTAATTAAAGGATAGAAGTTACATAATAAATAGAAAATAGTCATTGTGGTTGAAGTAACATTTATAATTAAAGTTAATTGAGAGATTAAAAGCTATAATCGACTTTGCAACCTTTATGGTTGAAGTATAAAGATAATTGGTTACAGTCTTTCTGTTTAATGTTAAAGTTAATGTCAGCCTTTATGATTGACGTTAAAAGATGATTGGATTGTTGATTTCAGCCAATTAATCTTTATGGTTGATGGATAATGCATATTAATAATTGATGTTGAATGATACGGTAGTATTGATAATTACTTATCTTTATGCATATGTCTATTATTATTGATATGGTTCATATTTTTATGAATGATCCTATGTACTAAGTGTATTCTCTGATGTACTTGGAGTCTTGGACCCATATGGGTGATGGCAAAGCTGAGACTGTTAGATTGACATACACATTGGATATGAACATTCACAGGGTCATTTATTGTATAATTGTAGGCCCATAACCTATAAATTATCAAATATTGTATAGATAGCTTTTCGCATATCGCAAAGATTATTGTATTTTGGTCTTCTACTATTGTAAACCAGTAAAACAAAAAATTAAGTCATAAAATTTGATAGCATCACTTAGCCTTCTAGGCAAGCAAATCTTAGAATGTTAGGGGTCATAAGATCAAAGATTGCAAGATTGGATTGGGATCGTAAGATCCTACCTAATAATAAAAAAATATTTAATGATAATAAATATATTTGAATGATAATAAATACATTTTTGATATTTTTTTGCATTTAAATATTAAATTATACCCCACTAAGTTATTTTTTATTGATTCTTAAGCCAAATTTTATCAAAATATATTTAAAATGAAAAAATATTAAACATCATCTAAATTATTATTATTTTCACAAATATATTTTTAATTAATATTTAAATAATTTTATTAATCATATGTGATCATATATGATCGAAAAATTTCGTAAAATAATGTGATCAGAATTAAGATAATTTTAAACATAAGATCCTGAAGCGATGAGGTCCAATAAGATCATAAAATGTAAATTAAGATCAAGGTCTAATAAGATCGTAAAATCTAAATTGAGATGTTGATAACCATGCATGTGGAAAGGGATTAGGCTCATCTCACCTCCTTAATATATCATGGATATGAAAATTGAATCCTTGACATTGGATGTACTCCTCAAGTGCAATTTTATTATCACTTGTATTATAAGGGTGATATTATGTAACTCATTTTTATGACTAATAAAAAAAATGTATACAGATTAAATGGTAAAGATAACATGGGTCAGTCGTTGAAATGACCTTACAACATGATAGCATTTGGTGAATAACTTGATACTCCTTAGGAGGAGGATGTAGTATAGAGCGGAAACGGTTGAGCGATGTTGGTGTCGACAAATTTATGGGAGAGATAAGATAGGAAGAGGATGTAGTATAGAGCGAAAACGGTTGAGCGATGTTGGTGTCGCAAAATTTATGGGAGAAATAAGATATATCTTGTTCCTCCCTCTACGTTTTTATTTCTTTTTCTTAATTGTGGGTTGTTGTATAAAATATGTAAATTATAGTTATGCAATGCATATTTCTTTATCCCAAAGAGTAAATTTATAACATTTAATATAACTTTAGAAAAAAAATCATCAGTTTTGTCGCCTAAAATATGAATCTTCATCATGCCAATTCCTCTTTTTCGAAACCTTGAGTTGGTGAACTAATAGTTCGACGGTGAATTTTATGATAAGAGAAGGGCGTAGGTCCAAACTCGAGATGTTTACTTTAAAATTTTATATTTAGTAAATATATTATATATTGGTAGGCTTGCAAATGACCATTTCAACGATAACAAAGAAAAACGAGTAGTATATGTGCATATTAATAAATATTCCATATAATAGTGACGAGGGAGTTATGACATATTATTATTATTATTATTATTATTATTATTATTATATTGCAGTTTATGACGACGCTTTCAGAGTCTTGAGACTTGCCAATTCCGTAGCTCCTCCATTAAGACATCGTCACGTCCTCGCTGTGCTGCCTGGTAATTGGCCAATTTTAGTCTTGGACTTATTTTTAGTTTAGCAGTCAATGCCCTCAAAATAAAATTGCTGAATTTCACCAAAGAGAAGCTTCATGTAGTTCATTTTGAAATTAATAAAGATTTGAAGGTAAGCGGATTTTTTTATACTTATTTTTAAAAAAAAACATCAATCGTTGTTTTGCTAAACATTAATGGCATTTTTTGTATCTGACTGAAAATTTTATAAATAAAAAAAAGAAGTAAAGCGACTAAATAATTGACTCAGTATTCTTTTTTTTTCACGACTATATTTGTAATGATCGTGTGTACAACATATTTGTAACAAAATACAATCGTCATGAATCTCAAAATGATGATAATTATATTTTCATAAATGATTATGATCACCAATTACGGGCGGGCAAAAGCACGGTGAGGGTGGAGAGTGCAAGTTTGCGTGAATTATGCTAAAAAATGTAATAATATTTTTATCAGAAATTAAAATTTTAAAGTTATATGTTCGGAAAAAAATAACAATGGTTAAAAGAATAGTGTAAATGGGAAAGTAAAGCAACAATTAGAGAGCAAATAAACACAAAACATAAATAATGAATTATACCTAATATAATGACAAAAGTGATAGTGAAAATATTGGATAATATTTCAAATAGAAAATAAAAGTACGGTAAATACAAAATGAAAAGTAAAAATAATTAAACATAATAAAAGATTAAAAAATGAAATAAAAGATAACAAAGCAAAGAGAAAATTTCGGAGGCTTTTAAATTTAGAAATAATAGAATAGTAGCTAAAAAATAATTATAAAAGATATATATCGATTGGAAAACTATACCCCTTATTTGCATAATCTTATTTCTATTAAAATAAATGGGATGAAATTAAATATCAAATAATAAAAAATTTGATGTTTTATATTTTAATTTCTCTCGTACATTTTTCAACTAAATGACGTACTTCTCAAAATTTCACTTGCGTAAAAGTGAACACAAATTAGGAATTTTCATTTAAACCTATTTAGTTTCTCAACTATTTCCTTTTGCATTTAACCGCCGTATCCCTTATTGGTTTTCTAATCAATCGGACAAATAGTTTGTAAATAGCAGATCACATTGAAAAAAGAAGTCTTGGGGTGGTGATATTTTAATCGTGAATTCATCTTCTTAATTAAAATGAAAAAAAAAAGAACAGAAAGCATTAAATGTGACCTAGGCCTAATTAAGAAGTAGATAAGTAACATCGACCTATTAGAAAATATAAATTTCATAAACATTACCAAAAGACTCATGGTAAGATATTACTACCATTCAAATATTTCTCTCTAATAGATATTTTTCCGATCAAAGGCGTGTGGATCGATCGTGTTGTCCACATCTGAACAATGGACGTTTGCACAGAAGCAACACAGGATGATAAGCTCCAATATATATATATATATATATATATATATATATATATATATATATATATATGAGGTATATTAGGGTGCATTCAGTGCATTCACGCACTGTCATCCGTCCGATTCGCGATCTTTTGATTGGAGGGCCTGCACGATGAACTGGAGGGCGCGGAGGGCGTGCACGATGAACCGCGATCTGCGAGAGTTGAGAACCGCCGTGTGTTATGAACTGCGATCTCCTTCACTATCTGCGCGCGACCTAGGGCACAAAGGTACCTCCACACGAAATCTCAGCGAAGACGGAGGAGCCACGAATTCGTTCCCTAGGATTTGCACGGCCTCTTCAAGCTTCACCTCTGGCGTTCGCTCGCGAAAGGAGATCTCAATGAAGGCGGAGGAGCTGCAAATTCGTGCCCTAGGATTTGCACGGCCTCTTCAAGCTTCACCTCTGGCGTTCGCTCGCGAAAGGAGATCTCGCTCCAGTGGACCTCCAACGCGCTGCCCCTAACGATTTTTGTAGAGGTACGCTCTCCGACAGCCCTCTCTCGCTTGACCTCTGATGCCCTCTCTCGCTTGACCTCTGGTGCTCTCTCTCTCGATTGACCTAGGTTGCTCTCCAACGCTCCCTCTCTCTGCGCTTGCGACCTCTTCAATGTGCCTAGGGCACAAAGTACCTCCCCACGAATTCAGCGAAGGCTCCTCCATACATTCAGCGAAGGATCCCAGGTACATTCTGCTTCACTCTTTAATTTTAGTTCATATTTGAAGAAATAAGAACAATATTTTAGCTTCACTTGCAAAACAACATAGAATGAAGTGTCTCTGTTTATTACCAAGTGATGTGTATTATGATTTCCATTAGTTTTAATTGCATAATATACCCGAGTGACTAGACAATAATGCACCTTTGTTCATATCGCATGTCATCTTGAAGAGTAACAATAATGTCATCCCACACTCAAATTGGCTCAACGATGGATCTCGAAGAAAGGTAATAAATTGTTGCTTATTTGTTGACTCTAAAATGAAATATAACCCTCATTATTGCAATTTCACACAGTGTGCATGCCACCGAGGAATTTACTAATATTTGCATTGAAAGTATAAATGAGGATCATGAACATTCGCATAGTGTAGATGAAAAACCGCTCGTTGGGATGACATTTGATACGGATGATGCAGCCTATAATTTTTATAATTCTTATGCTAGGAGAATTGGTTTTTCTATAAGAAAGTCATTATATCTAAAGACTGATGAAAGAAGAAAGTTTGCAAGTAGAATTTTTGTTTGTTCTAAGGAAGGGCATAAAGATATGAAAAGAAATGTTGGACCCGATGTGAAAAGAAGGAGAGAACAACTGACCGGTTGTGAGGCTCATCTATTTATTAGTGAAGGAAAGGATAAAAAGTGGTTTGTAAAAAGATTTCGTGAAGAACATAATCATTTGCTAGCCACTCCTTCGAAAGTCGGGACACTGCGATCACATAGTAACTTATGTGATACTTCTAAAGATTTAATTACACAATTTCATGGAGTAGGGATGGGTCCTTCTAGTATTGCTAAGGTTCTCAATTTCTCAGGTGCTCCAACAGTTACCACACAAGATTGCATAAATCATTTGATTGCGAAGAGACAAAATAATGTTGGTAAAGAATGTATGGGAGTCGTTGCTTATTTCAAACAGAAGAAGAATGATCGGGTTTTGTTTTGAAATGGTATTGGACGAAAGTAACACTGCAAGAAATGTGTTTTGGGTAGACAATAGATCGAGAGATAATTATGCGACTTTTGGAGATGTCGTGATTTTTGACACAACGTATAGAACAAATAAATTTTGTATGCCATTTGCACCTTTTACAGAGGTTAATCATCATATGCAATCAATTTTGTTTGGATGTGCTCTGCTTGCAGATGAGACGGAAGATACCTTCATTTGATTATTTCAAACATGGTTAGAGTGCATGAGATGAAAGGAACTAATATGTATCATTACAGACCAAGATATTGCCATGGGAAACGTCATACATAAAGTATTTCCAAACACAAGACATCGTTTTTGTATTTGACATATTTTGAAAAATGCACTTATTAACACACGCAATTTAAATGCCCATGGTAACTTCATGAAAGATTTCAAAAAGTGGATATATGGATCAACGAGCACCATTGAATGTGAGGAGAAATGGCTCAAGCTGAAGCAAGCTTGTGAAATTTCAGATGGTCATTGGGCAGAGGTTATGTTCAATAAGCATTATTTTTGGGTGCCAATTTATTTCAGTGAAATTTTTTCTGCAGGCATGTCATCATTACAAAGATCTGAAAGTATTAACTCTTTTTTTGATAGTTTTGTAAATTCTCATACGTCTTTAACAGAATTTGTTGTACAATATGACAAAGCCCTTCATTCTCGACGTGAAGCAGAGGAACGAGAAGATTTTAAAAATCTGAATTCCACACCTGCCCTTAGTTCAAAAAATCTTTTGGAGGCACATGCGGGAAAGGTATATACTCAAAAGATTTTTTTCTATATTTCAAAAGGAGTTCAAAGTTATTAACGACTTCAGAGCACAAAAGCTTTCTAAAGATGATAATCAAGTTGTGTACTCTGTGGTGATGGAGAGTGGCGATCAAAGTTATATTGTGGAGTATTGCAATCACAAAACCATTTTAGTAAGATGTTCTTGTAGGAAATTTGAACAAGAAGGAATACTATGTGTCCACATTTTAAATGTTCTCAACAAGAAAGGAATAACTTATTTACCTGAGAAATATGTTCTTCACCGTTGGACAATTGATGCTCGATACTTGAAGGCACGCTTGGTTCACTGTACTGCAACAAGTGAACAATATTCTATATGTACTATGAAGAAATGGGCATGGCGAAGTAATATATGGAAAGTTAGTAATTTTGGTTTGCGATCGGATGATCATCTTGATTTTGGCTTGGAAATTATAAATGACGTTCTCCAAAAGTTTGAACATTTCAAAGTTGGGGACACACATCAAATTGTCGAGGCATCAACAACATTAAATGAAAAACAAGAGGTTACAATTAATGACCCGACATATGTGAAATCAAAAGGAAGACCTAGAAAACTGTAAAGAATTAAATCGGGAATCGAAATTTCAATGTCACAAAATGAGGTTAAGAAAAGGATATGTGGCGAATGCGGCAACCTCGGTCATTACAGGACTACTTGTCCGATAGCTAAGGTAATGTGTCATATCCTTTAATTTGTTGCGCTAATTTCATTCTTGTTTCTAACCACATGTCATGTGTCTCATTGTTGTTGGTTCAAAGGCAAAAGATTATGATCACAAAATGAAGGGCAAGATGAAAATGCTTGAAAAAGATGCTTCCGATGGTGAATGGATTGAACTTGGCGAGGATGTTTCCGATTGAGTACATTTTTTTCAACATAAGTTGGCAAGTACATTTCCAATTGATAATCACAGTTTTCATAACAGATATGCTAAACGTACTTTTATTTTCTGTTTGTGCAGTCTTGAACTTCCAATTTTGAATGTGCTGTTGCTGGTGTTGTAATATATATCATGGACATGCTGTTGTAACCTTTCTTAAAATACTGGTGTTGTAATGTAACAGAGATGCTAAACTTACTTTTGTTTTCAGTTTGTGCAGTCTTGAACTTCCAGTTTTGGATGTGCTATTGCTGATGTTGAAATATGAACTAGTTTCAGTCTCATTTTTATGAAATATCATTTTGCTTGATGTTATGAAATATCATTGTTATGAAATATCATTTTTATGAAATATCATTTTGCTGATGTTGTAATATGAACTAGATTCATTGTATGGATCTGAAGGATTTGTTTATTATGTCGTCCTGTCATCAGTGAAGGATCTGAATAGTGTCATAGTGTTTGATAAAAAGCTGAGTCTGAGCAGTACTTTTGATCCTAAGCTTTTGATTGCAGCTTCTCCACTTCTTGGATTATGCTACAAGTACTGAGGGAGTGAACCAGTTAATTCTGAACTCAAATGATGATAGCCAAATGCTTCCAAACCAAAGTTCAGATGATACCATATTGTGAATTATTTGTTGGGACTTGCGACTTGGGACTTGGCAGAGAGTTCATTTTTCAGTGCTGACTTGATTCAGCGAATTATTTGCTTCATTTCGAAAGATAATCTAATGAAATAATGAGATTTCATACTTTGCATGTGGCCATTTCCCATCACTAACATGCTGTAATTGATTTTTTTTCTTTCCAGTAATTTTACTGTCGCATTCTGCTCAAATTTGAATTTTGACTGGGAGCAAACAATCCAAAGAGTTGCATTGATTTGTTTGGCGTCCACCGTGGTGGAATCTCTTCCTATTAGTCACGTCATAGATGATAACAAATTTGTTCCATTAACAAGCATGTTAACAGCACTTATATTGTTTGAGTACGTTCCACATTGAGTTGTTGCTTTGGGGCTCCTAAAAGAGAAGAGTGAATGCTTACTTGTGTTAATCTTCGTTTTGGCTCGTTTATTTATATATATTGTCTACTGGACAACAAATAACTCGACAAGGGTCATAAGCTCGCCATCAGTTGATTGTTCATGCATGCGAGTAATCGCTGCTGGAGTTTTCTCCAAAGGGCGTGTTGGAATGAACAAGAGGAAGTGTAGGATCATCCATTAGATAGATCATGTTGCGCACTAAGTAGCCTCATGGTTGCCACTTGCCAGAAACATGCTTATGCCAGGTTTGTTCTCAGGTGAATTTGCAAAGACAAACTTACACAATTCTACTATTTTGTGTAACCGGCCAATATAGAACCATGACATAGGACACAAATTGTGCAAACAAGTAACACTGATGTGAGTTCGGAAGTTTCAAAATAGTAAAGGACACTTCTTTTCTTCAAATCTATCGGCCCCATAGCAGTATAGTGTTTGACCATATAGTGGAAAAACTAGAATTTCTAAGAATGTTTAAACAAGATCATATAGTTGAAAATGTATGGTAACAAGCACATAGTACTATAAAAGAATGCACAGATGAGCAACAAGAGTTTGTATCATGAATTCATTTCAATACATCATATATAATGAGTAGTTCATATATAACTCATTTCAATACATCATATATAATATTACTACTACCAAGCACATAGTTATAATCCTAAAAAACCTACATTTCCTTCTTTCATCCTCGATAATAATTTGAAACTTTTTCCTTTCATCTTCAATAATCGCTTGAAACCTTCTCCTTTCGTCTTCACCATTGCAATCTGATTCTTTAAGCATCCTCAACAAACCATTAAGAAGAATTTGATATCGAGGTTCGACTTTTGGATCTAGCCATTGGAAGTACCGACAACCACCATTTTGCTACAGAAAAAAAACAAATTATAACAACTTAAATGAATATGAATTATTAATTGTTAAGATAATGGCATAGAAATATATCATACTTCGTAATATTTGCAACCAAAAAATTTACGACCCGGATTTGCTTCGGTCCATGAAGTCTTAATGACAGCTTCTTCGTGGCAATGACAAATTGTTATAGTTGTGCCTTTAAACTTCGACATTATAACCTCTCTCGATGGCTATTCACACGCAAAGGAAAGGGACGATCCACGACGGAGGCTGAATTCGCGGGGAGGTACTTCGTGCCCTAGGCACGTTGAAGAGGTCGCGGGCGCAGAGAGAGGGAGCGTTGGAGAGCAACCTAGGTCAATCGAGAGAGAGAGCGTCAGAGGCCAAGCGAGAGAGGGCGTCAGAGGTCAAGCGAGAGAGGGCGTCAGAGAGCGTACCTCTACAGAAATCATTAGGGGCAGCGCGTTGGAGGTCCACTGGAGCGAGATCTCCTTTCGCGAGCGAACGCCAGAGGTGAAGCTTGAAGAGGCCATGCAAATCCTAGGGCACGAATTCGCAGCTCCTCCGCCTTCGCTGAGATCTCCTTTCGCGAGCGAACGCCAAAGGTGAAGCTTGAAGAGGCCATGCAAATCCTAGGGCACGAATTCGCGGCTTCTCCGCCTTCGCTGAGATTTCGTGTGGAGGTACCTTTGTGCCCTAGGTCACGCGCAGATAGTGAAGGAGATCACGGTTCATAACGCATGGCGGTTCTCAACTCTCGCAGATCGCGGTTCATCGCGCACGCCCTCCGCGCCCTCCGGTTCATCACGCAGGCCCTCCGATATATATATATATATATATATATATATATATATATATATATATATATATATATATATATATATATATCATGTTGGGAGGCAACAAGTCTATACTGCACTGAGAAACAATTATTACAATTTCAGGCAACATCAAGGTCGATCGTTGTTCATTTTAAATTCAATTATTTTTTTTAATCTGCCGCATTTTAAATTCCTTTTTTGCTGTCGAATGGAACGAACATTCCAATGAAATTCAAAACAATGTTTTGTTTCATTGTTCTGTCCATTACATTGACAAATTGATGATACAGTGAAACGAAAACCATCTCACAGTTCAGATTTCTTCTGTTCAGATAGAACCAAAAATCAAAAGAATTAATTCAGAAGAAAATAGAGAGCAAAAAAAAAGTTTTAAATCAAACCTGTATAATTTTTCTGTATCGCTCTTCTCTCTCTCTATCTCCCTCCCTGTTTCAGATCGAGAGAGAGAGATATATATATGATATTAGGGTATAATTTTAATAGCCATCAGCGAGGCATGTCTCCCAGAAGAGCCGATTGCTTTGATCCGTCTCTTCCACCGCCATCTCATCCTCTTCCGCCGCTTCTTTCTCGGCGCCCCGGCGCTCACCTACCTCGCCATCTTCCATCGCCGCCCGCTCCATCATCCAACTCCGCCACGTCGACATCCTCCTGTACCGATCCCTACCGCCGCGGTCCCGGAACTCGTCTCCGTCACCGCCGCCGCAGTCGTCATCGTCGCTGGCGCACCCGCCTCCGCTGCACGACTCCGCGTCGTCCTCGTCTTCGGCCGCCGCGAAGGATTGCGCGGAAAACAGCGAACCGGCCTCGGAGTCGTCGCTGACCTCCGACGTCGCCGGAGAGGAGTCGACGTCCGACGCCGCCGCGTCCATGATCGATCGGCGGCGGCGCTCCTCACTACGATATCTCCGTCTTTGCTGCTTTGCTTGGAGCAGCGTAAAGAAAGAGAGACCGGTGATTTCGGGGAACCCCTTTTTATAGCCGCAGTGCTGCGGGCGTCGTGGAGTCGTTCCCCCGTGCCTCGTCGGACGGGAAAATATTAATCAAATGTTATTAACCCTTTCGGGAAAGACGAGTAAAACATTGACCCGTCATCGACCGCCACGTGTCAAATTTCCAAGCTGAAAAGCGAGGTAGGTGACACTCATTTATGCACATCTGGGCCGTCGAATATATAACATTAATGAAACTTTTTTTTTTCTCGATAAGGTAAGGAAACTTCGTGCATTGTATTTTATTTATTTATCTATTTTTCTACGTTCACTATTCAACTCGTACGATATATTTAAGCGCAATGGTCATAAGTGAAATCAAACAATTTTAGATTAGAAAGAATATTACTCGTTGGATAGAGACGGCAAGGAGTGAAATGAATATTGAGCAAATTTTTGGACCAAATATGCTGATTAAATTTAATCGTCATCCTTCTTTTATAATAGAAAAAAAAGAGGGCAAAAAGTGTTAAGGTAATAAAATATGCATGCAATTAAGATAATGATGCTGGTTGAATTATTATGAATAAATTACAATTATAATTTTTCAAGTTGCGATCGTAAGGTCGAAATGCACACTATCGAATTGTCATCTAGCTGAACATAACGGTGAAGAGAAAACAAATTCTGAGAGAGAAAAAAAAAAAGAAGAATAGGAACATATGGCTTGTTTTCTCAAGTTTAATTTATATAATTGTTCGTTTCAATTATTATTTTTGTTGGCCAAGCATAGAAATTAAGCATAAGATACGACGCAGAAGCGGGCGGTGACCGGCACTCGATCGTCCAATACTTTTTAACTATTTTTCAATGCAATGTTGTTGTTTGGTTATTAATTAGTTGGCTAATTTTCCAAATAAATTAAGAGCTAGCAAGCGAGCTAGAGGGATGGAGATGGTCCATGGAGGAAGGAAGGGTTCAAACAAAGACCCCCAAAGATTGGCCAAGGAACGCGGTCTTCTTCTTTTCTTTCTAGATACGCACCACCACATGCAATGCAATGCAAGGTCAAGGTTGGCTTGGACGCCTTCTAGAATGAAATTTTTATTTAGTATTTGTGAAATTAATTGGTAAATTAACCCCTTTAACTTCAAAGTGAAACAATATTGTAACAATAAAAGCGGACAGATCATTTTATGGAGAAAAATAAACTCTTTGTACTATTATTTTTTTTCCTCAAACAATTAATATGTCATAAATCAAATCTTTTGATTTATGCGCATATACGAAAAAAATACATGTGTGAAATATGTGTTTAGTGTAGCATGTTTAATTCATGTAATGTTTCCATATAAAATGTGTAGTTTGACACATTCTATAGATTTTTTTTAAAAAAAAATTTGTTTGATTGACAAATCTATTTACGTAGTAGCTCGAGAGCTTTGGTTCTCTATAAATTTCTGTCATGTCAACATTATGTGGTTTAATTATTGAGTCGTTTGCAGTAACAATAAAAAAATAACAAATTGGTATTAAAATATATTATTATTGCTCCAATTAATTACCCGCGTCTCTGGGTTAAGTTCTCATTATGGAATCAAATTGAGATCTCAAGATCGTATGTTGATCGATTCGGACAAATATTATGGGCACTAATCTCTCTCTCTCTTTCTCTCACACACACACACAAAATTAAGCATTAGATTCATATCTTTTTTAAAAGAATTATATCTTAATTGTCATATTTTTTTGTTAATATTTAAATAATTCTAGTTTTGTTAATATCAATAATATAAATTATGTACTAATGTTTAACAATATTTTTAATAATAACAATATATCATTTCATGCTAATAATTTTTAGTAGCCTATGATTAATTCTTCATGTTATCATTATATACATATTTATATCTATATACTATTAAAATGAAATGTGGAAAACCGCATGGCGTTTCCTAATGAATTCATGCAATATATGATGAAAATATATCATACTTAGCGATTAATACATTATTTTGCTTATCTTTTTATCTGTGCAAGTGTATTTTGCTCCATTTCTCATAGGGAACAGCACATGCGGACATATGGGCATAAATCGATATGGACTTTTTTCGGTGGGAATATAGACTTTTTTTTTTGAAAAGGTAGTTTTCATTCGTATTAAGTAATTGCTTCATTGGACTTCGGGTACAAAAAATTGAGCAAGACAAGGAGGTAGTTTGCCTAGTCAAAATTTATCGTTATGTTGTGCCAAAATACGCAAGGTAATCAGTTGCTTGATTGGCGTTGCGATTACAATGCGATAGAATAATAGGGGTAATAGCCGTAATGATCATCCGGACGTCGGTGACGATCCCCCTCAATCGCCATGGACAGCGCTGCTTGCCATTGACACTACAAGAAAATTACCATTTTCCGACGGGAAATTTCTGACGGATAGAAATCCGTCGTAATTTGCGACGGATTTTGCGACGAAAATGTTTTCGACGAATTTTTCGACGGTTACAACCGTCGGAAATGAAAATAATAAATTATGTAATTTATTATATTATTATTTTATTTTTCGACGATTAAGAACGTCGATATTGCCGACGGATATCCATCCGTCGTAATTTCCGACGGATTTTTCGATGGTTACGACCGTCGAAAATGAAAATAATAAATTATGCAATTTGTTATATTAATATTTTATTTTTAGACTATTAGGAACGTCGATATTTCTGACGGATACCCATCCGTCGCAATTACCGATGGATTTTTCGACGGTTACAACCGTCGGAAATAAAAATAATAAATTATGTAATTTGTTATATTATTATTTTATTTTTCGACGATTAGGAACGTCGATATTTCCAACGGATATGCATCCGTCGCAAATTCTGATGGTCGTAACCATCGGTAATTGTATAATAATATAATATGAGAAGTATTTTATTAATATAATTTATGACTGTCCAAACCGTCGCAATTTCCGACGGGTCCGACCGTCAGTAATAATTAGCGACTATTCAAACAGTCGGTAAAATAAAAAATAAATATTATATATAACTAAATATAGTATTTTATTTTTACAATTAAAAATTTTTTGACGGTCACAACCGTCGATAACTTATAAAATAATTAATATATACTTTTCCGACGGAGTCGTCGGTAATTAAAATTTCGTTATCTCATTTTTTTTCATTTTCCCGCTTTCTCATCTTTCAACTTATATATATATATATATATAATACCTCTTATATTATTTCTTTCCTCCTCTCCTCTCTCCCTCCTCTCCTCTCTTTCTCTCTCTCTCCCTCCTCTCCTCTCTTTCTCTCTCTCCCTCTCCCTCTCCCTCTCCCGGCCGACCGACGAGCCTCTAATCGGACGTCAAGCCAATACAAGAAAATGGGCGCTTAGCGACGCAAGGTAGCGTCGCCAACATTCGTGACGCTATATAGACGCCACTAGCGCCTTTGTAACGTCTACTTCGCGTCACGAGAATGAGACGCTACTTGCCTCTCGATAGCGTCTAATTAGCGTCTTCTTAGCTACTCAGAGAATTGACGTTAATTCTAACGCAATCGAGATGCTACGTAGACGTTATTATTTCGCGCCACGAACCGCAAATGCGCAGCAATACCTAGCGCCGTTCTGACGTCGACGACTTTAGACACGACACTAGCGTCGCACGACTGGAGACTCTAAAGAGACGCTATATGACATCTCAAAGAAAGGAGACGCTACTGTGTTACTCATAACTTATCTACATTTATCTCACTATTTGTTTTATATTTAAACACTATATATTATATATACTATATGTCAATCAATAAATTCATTAAATATTATATTAGTATTAATTACACGATTATCAACATATTATCAATAGCGTATTATCAACATATATATGTATTAATTACACGATTATATATATATATATATATATATATATATGTATATGTATGTATGTATGTATTTTTACATGATAAGAGTGTTCCTAAATATATAATTTGTTACCTATATTATTTATGTTATCTATACATATAATATATATAATATCTTAATTATGCATATATTATTATTATATACTTAATCATGAGATTACGATGGTTGATTAAGTGAGTGATTTGCTACCATTTTAGCGTCATAGTGACACTCAATAGCGTCCACCTAGCGTCTAACTAGAGCCGCCGCTAGTGTCGACGCTGTGGTGACACTATTGGCGTCTCTCTAGTGTCGCAAGTTTGAGACACGAAGAAATTTTAGACGCTAGTTCGGCGCTACGGTGTCGCTAAATGAATATAGCGACTCAATAGCGTCTGTATTGCGCCTCCTAAGCTGACTTTTTACCCCTCGCTTAATCGGGTACATATAGACATATAAAAACGCCCTCCGCATTCGATTGCCGCCCTCCGCATTCGACCGCCGCCCTCCGCCTCCTCCTCCTCCTCCCTCCCCGACACCCGCCCTCCACCGCTGCTGCCGCCCTTCGCCTCCGCCGCCCTCCACATTCGACCGCCGCCCTTCGCCTCCTCCTCCCTCCACCTCGTCCGCCCTCCACCGCTGTCGCCACCCTCCGCCTCCACTGCCGCCCGCCGCCTCCGCCTTCTCCTCTTCCCGCCTCCACTGCCGCCTCATCCGCCCTCCGCCTCCACCGCCGCCTCGTCCGCCCTCCGCCGCGTCCTCCCTCCACTGCCGCCGACGTCTGCCTTCGCCGCCACTGCCCTCCGCCTCCACCGCCGTCTCGGCCACCCTCCGCTCTTTGCCGTCCTCCGGTTAAGAAGGTACTAGCCCGCCACCATGTAAATTAAGTTAATTATTAATGCATGTACTTCCACATTCTTGGTGATAAAATGAGATTATGATTCGACGATGAAGTACTTGAAACATGTGATTTTGAACTTCGTAAGTTCAAAATCACATGTTTCAAGTACACGAATTTGATTACTTGACTTAATGTTCTCCGTTACAGAAATGATAAAGCCAGATCGTAGTTGGATTCGTCGTTGGAATGATAAACATGGCGTCATAACTGAAGAATATAAGGATGGTGTTGATGAATTCATTAATGTGACATATCAAAATGAAGGTGTTGCTTCTTCATATGGCGAAATCTTATGTCCATGCCGGAAGTGCAAATGTTATCAGTGGAAACAAGTTCTTAGCTACTGCGGCGTCATAGTCAATGGATATCGATTCCATACAGAAGAATATAGCCGACAACGTTCAACTATTAATAGTGGCATGGTTACTAGGGGTCGACCATCTGGGTCATCTCGCTCTTCCAAGCGTTCACTCCAGATGAGTCAGCCATCACAACCATCAGGTAATATATTTATTGTGAGCTGCTTATTTATAGTTGATTATAATAGTTAAATTCATTTTTTAATAATATCAGTTCCTCCGCCGTCGACGGGGTACGTAGCTAGATCATCACATAGTAGGCGATCCATTGGTGGGTCTGCTCAGCGTATCACTCCAGGTATGTGACACATTGTAGGCAATAGACAGTAGGAGATAGAGTTTTTTTTAAATATTTTGCTTTTGTGACAGTTGCTCCACCGTCGACGGGGAACATAGTCGGTACGTCTTGATCGCACGACGACGATCGTCATGTCACACCTGATTATTTTTTGTATATTACATAATTTTATATAGGAGCCAAATTTTATGTATTTTCTTATGATGACAGTTGCTACCCCACCGCCACCGTCGAGAATACCAGACGCTTTACCACATTCTAGCGTTGGCGAGCGACATCTTACGCCAGATGATATATTTATTATTATTGACATTTCTCAATTAATTATATTAATTATTTTTTAATAATGTCAGTTGCTACGCCGTCGATAGCACAAGCACTTGACTCAATTCATTCAGACGAGCGGACTGCCACTGATCATGCGGTACACATCAATCGAGGTGAGAACATTACTGTACATTTATCAATTATCATAATTTTAATTTGGTATGACACTAATAATTTATTATGTATTAGGGTCTGTAGCTGATGTCGGACCTTCACAGCCTACCCCAGTTGTACCGGATGATGATTCATCTTCGAGTGATGAAGAGGGGTTACACGATAATGGGGTGGTCACAGTGAATAATATTGCTCGATCGTAAGTTAAATAATTTGTACAAATTTTGTTATAATTTTGGTTATCATTGAAAATTAATTCTTTTTTGTAATTGGCAGGACCACTTTCATACCCGCTAGTACCGTACGGGATGTCGGTGCTCTCGTTCTTTCCCACTTGCCGCAAGGGGCAGGATCCTGGAAAGATGTCCCAATTCAAGTGCACGATGACATCTTTTGAGCCTTTACGGTACGATCTTCTATTTGGGTTACTAATTTGATTTATATTTATTTTAAAATTACTAAGTTTTAACGTTCTAATTGTAGGAGGCAAATCAGTTTCATCTGGATCTTAGTTTAGGGATGATCCGGAGAGCTTTTGAGGAGGTCGCTGCGAAACGTCTCCGAAATTGATTATACAAGTTTTGCAAGGTCGTCACGTTCGTCGTCCTCACTTTGGAGCAGGGCATAAAAAGATGCCCAAGACATATTAGGCGCTCAGTTTGGGAGTCCCTCTGTAGGAAGTGGTAAGTATGTATACTTTTACATTATTTTTATGAAAATTATAGTTTTTTGAAAGTGTAAGTATTTGATGTTCACAAAAGATGGATGAACGATGGCAAAAGAAGTCGGAAAAGGCAAGAGTTAACCGTCTTTCGAAGCCCGAGGCCCATATCCACACAGGAGGATCGATGCGATTTGACGAGCATCGACGACGCATGATAATTTACATATAAATTCAATTTATCAAACTTTTGACTTATACTTATGTTATCAAATTTGAAACTTTATTGTAGGAGGAGAAAGAAGATGGTCACATAGACTTTCGTGTGGTCTATGAGGCCACGCATAAGAGCCGGAAGACAAACGATTTAGTCACGCCCACTGCTCGTAGGCTTCTGGTAAGTCTCATGATATGGTCATTTAGTTGCACTATTTTTGAAATACATAATGTTTAAATTTTATAGGATGAGTATAATGCGAAAATGACTGAAAAGTATGGAGATGATCCGAGTACTCAGCCACTAGGTAATGTTTCTTCGTTGGTTTAGTCATATTTTTAATCTATGTGTTTCTTGATATATAATTTATATATTATATGATTGTATAATTTTTTTATTTCGTAGAGGACCCTGTTGTTTGGGAGGAGGTGGTCAGCACGACACGAGGGGATATTTGCGTGGCCTCTGCACAGCCGCTTAGATACCTAGGAGGATCGGAGGATATGCAGGAGGTGCATCTGCTCCGAGTTCATCTGCTGCACCTGATATGACACAGCTATCATAGCAGCTATCTCAGCTATCATAGTAGCTACAGTTATTGACGCAGATATCGTAGCAGGTGTCGCAGCAGTTGGCTCCTCTATTGCATGCGATTCAGGGATTGATCCCGACGCAAAATCCATCCCTGCGAGGCCATGGACCGAGCACGTCTGGGTCGAACATCCGGAATGATAACAATAACTCTCAAACCTAGGATAGAAAACAAACTATGCATTTGTTACTTATAGACTTACACATACATATAGTATGTTAGTTTGATTTAGTAGTTTTCGTATTCTTATGTTATATATTATGCCTGTGATGATTTTATATTGCATGTGATGCTTTTATATTGCCTGTGATGAATATCAATGCATTTTGAGATGCGTTATAAATTGTATGGTGTGGGAAAGGAAAAATTAGGTTGGGATGGGTAAAAAAATGAGCAAGTAGCGACTCCATAGCGTCTCATTGGCGTCGCAATACATGTCAACGCTGATTTAAATATATCGCACTTAGCGCCATCTTAGCGTCTCATTGGCGACGCGTGCACGATCATATTTGTGTCAATTTAGTACCCTCCTAGCGCCTACCGTAGCGACACGTGGGCGCCGGAATAGCGCCTCACTCTAGCGCCCCTTGCGCGTCACTTAGAGACGCGCTCCTACTTCGCACAGTCGCAAACATCGCGTCTTAATAACGTCGATATAGCGTCAACAAGGGGCGCTAGTTGCGTCTCATTTTCTTTGACTCTAGTGCAATGCCACTAGTCACCGATTTCCAGCGTCTCAATTTTGCGGCGCTAGTTAGACGCTAAAGAGACGCTCTTCGCAACGGAGACGTAATAGCGCCTCCCTAGCATCACCTATCTTGAGTCGCTAATCGCCAATTTTCTTGTAGTGAGCGTCGACCGTCGGCGTCTCTCTCTCTCTCTCCCTCTCCTCTCTCTCTCTCCAGCCCGGACCGCCAGGCGGCTAGATCCGGCTCGCAGCGGCCGGATCTGTCTCCTGACGGCCGCCGGGCGGCTAAATTTTTTTATATTATAAAAATTCTTTGCGACGATTTTGACTGCTTAAACTTCGACGGTCGCCGGACGATCGCCGAAATTTTTGGCGATAGCAACCGTCGACATTTGCGGCAATCAACGAAACCGTCGAAAAGTTTGACGATCATGACCGTCGAAGTTTCGACAATTTCGTCGACCGCCGCAAATATCGACGGTCACGACCACCGAATTTTTGACGGTTTTATTGACCGTCACAAATATCGACGGTCGTGACCATCGGAAATCCATCGAAATTTCCAGCGTTTCTTTCTCAACCGTCGGAAATTGATTTGCGACGACCATCATTTTCGATGGTTTTCGAGAAAATTACAGATGGTTTCCACCGTCTGTAATACTCATTTTTCTTGTAGTGTGATGATCTCGACAAGGGACTCCGAGTCTGAGTAGATTTGAACGCAAGAGAGCCCGACCTCCCTACACTTCCGGATACCGATGATCATGGCGCGGGCTTCAATCTCCAACAAGTCTGCCAACATGGTGCCGGTACCTGCAAAAATAAAAGAGCCGTCGTGAGAGAGGGTTAAGTATCTGATACCTCCTACCCCAGTCGATCCCAAAGAACTATTTGAACTGAAGACAACCTAGTGCTGGAGTAGGGGCTCCCACCAGATCCGCATACGTAGATCTTGGAGGCAGAGTGCCTCAAGTGCGCGGGCGCCAACATAGTCATGAAAGTCAGCCAAAGCCCTTTCCCAAGCTGAATCCACGGTTGCGTGTCATGATCTGAAATGCACATTGTTTCAAAGATTCCAAAGCTCCCAAAGGCATTGAACAAAAAGGGATAAAAAAGATTTTCTAGACTGTTGATCTAAGTCGGCTCTCTTGTGGATTCGAGAATCGTGGTGCGATTTTGAAAATGGATATCTAACTTGTTCTCAAAGGTGTTCCAAAGTTGTTGTGCAATAGGACACTAAAAGAAAAGGTGTGCATTTGTTTCTAGGTGGACACCACAGAAGGAGCAAGCTGGATCAATAGTACTGTCAAATACAAGAACAATGTCAAGCGTGGGTATTTTAGTGTGTAAGAGATCCAAAGGAAGATATGGAGTTTGGGTGGAGCCGGAATCTTCCCAACCCTTTGCCACAGTGGCCCTCCAATGGGAATCGACGACATAGAGCGACGACTAACATAATAATAGACTAACTTTGCATTTGCACGTCCATAAGTATCATTCACCCATACCCACGCGTCATCATTGGCAAAATAAGAAAGGTAAATACGCTTTGTCCGAGAACATATATCCAGGCCAAAGGTGGCTGAGAGGAGGGAGTGGTTCCAAGAACCATTATTGATGAAGTGGTTGACCATGAGGTTGTCAAGATGAGTCTCCATATTGATGAAGGCAGGTGTGCGTATGAGTAGCGCGATAAATATCGAGGGATAAAAAGGACGGATGTTGAGTTCCCTAAGCCAATGCACTTTATGAATCCAGATCTAAGAGTGTTGATGGAGTTTAGGATTTTTTTTCAGGAGTCCGCGATATGGGTTCGGGGCATCTCTCCATATTTTGCTTTAACGAGGTCGGTCCATAGTGTGGGGTGTTTGTTTAGTAGATCATGTATGCGTTTCGCTACAAGGGAGTGACGAATATCCATTAGATTTCAAATGCCAAGTCCCCCCATGGAAAATAGTTTGGAAGATTATCGAATATCCAATTGATGAATATAGACTTTAACAGCGGTGAAAAGTGCATTACAATTTTGTGTGTGTGAGATGCTCTTTAATGAAATCGCAAATTATATAATATTATTGAAATAAAATATTTTAAAAATTACTTATAAAAGCAATTATGTTCATTAATAGTATGTCATTACGATATTTTTTTGTTTTTTCTAATGACAAAATATGTTGAAATTCTATGAAGTTAGCTAGAAATTTTAATTTTCAACGGACGATGTTGTCGGAAAAATGCTTGTGAAAATAATTTTTTCGATGGACACATTAACATTGTCGATATTTTTTACGGATAAAGACGTCGTTCGAAACTTCGATGGGAGTACCCGTGAGAACTTTGAAGAATGACAATCCTTCAAAATTTTTGACGAGTTTACTTGTCGAAAATGTTTTAAAAAAATAAAAGAAATTCAATCGCTTGTGGCCAAATCTGGCTGCAAACGATCAGATTCGGCCGCAGGTAGCCCAATGGCTGGATCTGACCACAGGAGACCTGATCCGACCATTTGCGGTCAAACCTCAATGGCCGATCTTTTCACCTACGGCCGGATCCGACTGCAACCCGGTCGTAAGTCAGCCATGGGTCCAGATCGGACAGTAGGCGGTCGGGATCCCACCACAAGCCAGCTGTTCAGATCCAGCCACAAGTGCGGACAGATCCGGCCACAAGCAGCCCGACAGTTAGATCTTGCCGCAGGAGATCAGATCTGGGCACAAGTGGCTGATCTTGTGGGGGGATGGAACTGTCCAACGGTCGTTCTATCTAGTGGCCGATCGATCACAGGATAGTCGGATCCGGTTGCAAGTGGTCAAAAGAATCTAGTCGAGAGAGAGAGAGAGAGGGAGATGAGAGAGAGGGATTGCTCTGGTCGCAAGTGGCTGATCTTGCGAGGTGGATCGGACTGTTCAGCAACTGTTCTATCAGCCAATCCGATCGTAGGACAGCCGGATTCGACTATAAGTGGCCGAATCTAATCCAGAGAAAGGGAGAGGGAGATTAGATCGTCGGAGTTAGGGGTCACCGGAGCTGCGGGATCGTCGGAGTCGCACGTGAGAGTGAGAGTGAGAGAGGGAGAGAGAGATGAGGAGAGAGGGAGGAAGGGAGAGAGAGAGAGAGAGATAGATAGGGAGAGGGAGAGAGAGATGAGGCATGGTACTTATTTAATATACTTTATATGAATTTTATTACCAATGGGTCCTAAACATTAGAATTATCGACGACTCCTAGCCTTAAGAATTATCGACAATCGCCCTATCCGTTAGTAATTTTGAAGTTTAAGACTATCGGTAATCTTAATATTAAAATATAAATCATATGTTGATATATTGATATATAGCATTATACTATGTTTTATTATACATTCAATTATCGATGGGTCCTCACATTCAAAATTATTGACAGTCGCTCTATCCGACGATAAAATATTGACGGTTTGAGCTCGTCGTTATTTCGGAAGGTCATTTTTTTTCATCGCAAAATTCGTCATGAAGGATTTTAATCCGTAAAAAAATGGTCATTGGAAAATGCAATTTTTCTTGTAGTATGTATAGAGAAATATAAACGATAACAATTTGTTTTACCCACTTAAATTGTAAAAAGATCTATAAAAAATGTTATATCACTTGAAAATTAAAAAAAACTCATGAATTTAGTTTGAGAACTATTATCTTTTTATCACATTTCAAACTATTATCCTTTTTCAGAAAAAAATGAGTATAAAATGGTATATATGTATTGCAACATTTTTATTCGTAGGTCAGATTTGAATTAAAAGTTTTACAATCTACGTATGGTTGCATGCTCGTCCACCTCATATCCTTTCTTCCTTTTTTTTTATTTCGACTCAACTCCGTGCGGGCATTATTATGTCAAAATTTAATTGTTAGAAAAATATTTTTTTATTGTTGCATCTCTCAGAAATACGAACGGCCCAGAGAGAGAAAAAAAAGGAATACAAAAGGCGAACTAAGTTTTTTTTTTCAGCTTCTGCGCCAACAATAAATAAATTCGCATCAATTAAGAACATAAAGAAGGCGATGGTTTGATTGCTTTGAGAAAAAAAGAAAAAAAAAGAAAAGGTATACGACGAGATATGATCGATAGTCCCAAAATATCATGCATTTTCCTAATCTTTTATAAAATAAAACGTCTCTTAAAAGTAATTGCCTTGCATCCATCATCATACCCTCGAGTCTTCTGAAACAAATAGCAATAATAAATGTACTCTAAAATCATTCGCCCAAAATTATTTAAGGATAACCTCTGGAAATGACGTCCTTTTTCAAATTCATGTTAAATGGATAAAACAATTTTGTTTTCACTTTCTCAATTATGAGTTTTTTAGTGTGCGTATATGTGTATGTATATATATACACACACATTTAAACATTGATGATTAACATCGTTATTAACGTGAGTGGAACGTAGCCTTGTGGAAGGATGCGTGCCAACAAGGTTCAAAAGGATACCTCATTGACGTTTTGTTCATTTTGATAGTTTACTTGATGAAATTGACAGAAGTCCAATGAATTGCCATGTACGCATGCATGCATGCATGCATGCATGACTAATTAATTAAATCCAATTTCATATACTAAATGTTTGTGTCGCATCCGGTGGCATGCACTGCTAAGTTAAGCACTTCCACTTGTTCCCTTCACTTTTCCTAGTGTCAACTTTGGTTTCTATCATGGGAGTCAAAAGAAGAAAAAAAAAACAATGTGGACAACTCGAATATTTGACGAGATAATTTAAATATTATGTTGCAAAAATATTTCAAAAAGGCTTTGTCCGCGTGGGAAAATTATATAACCACGACCTTTTATATACATAATAATTGCTAACTTCAATATAAACCAAAAATATTTTACTAATTACATGAAGTAACCACAAGAAGACATATTGTGAACTATTACAAGAACAAATCCAGGCCCATAAACTTTCTTTAGCTTCCTTATTGTTCACGAATTAGAACTACAACTCTATTATTTACTTGTCTGTGTGCAATTTTGAATTACAGCCAGTTGTTATTAGACAATTATTGTACACTTTCTCTAAACTTGTTGTTAACTAGAATTGTTGGGTTTTGATAAAATTATATATATATATATATATTAATTTCATTTGACCATTCGAATTTTTAACTTAAATTCGAAATATTTTAAAAAATCGAAATTAAAAATATTTTTAAAATTTTCAAACTTTGAGTATAAATTACAAGTTTTCAAATTTTGAAATTTAAATTTTCGAATTTTACACTTTTTAATTTTTTAAATTTTGAAATTTAAATTTATAAATTTCATATTTTGAAAATTAAATTCGAAGTCGTTTTCAAATTTTTGAAATGTAAATATTTTTTAAAAAAATTCAAAATTTTAAATTTAAATCACAAGCTTTCAAATTTTCAAATTTCAAATTCCAAATTTTCAAATATCAATTTTTAAATTCTAAAATTTCAAGTTTTAATACTCTTTTTTTATTTCAGAAATTTAAATTCCTGAATTTTAAAAATTTGAAAAATATATTTTTTAAAATATCCGATTTTTTTTATTATTTTAATTTTAAATTCGGCTTTCAAATATTTTATATTTAGTTATCTGAATATTTTTAAAATTTTTGTATGTATTTTTTAAATTTTGAAATTCAATTTTAAAAAAAATCTAAAAAAATCTAAATTTCTAAATTTTCAAATCTTATTTTATATTGTTTTTTGAAATTAAATTTCAAAATTTATAGTAAAGTTTTAAATTATAATCTAAAATTTATTTCTTGAACACTAAATATATTTGTTCGACATTTTAGATAAAAAAAAATGTCAAAATTTGTTGCTGCTGAACTGACCAAGTTGGAGCGCTTTAATAGCACCAACTATGATACGTGGAGTCGAATAATTCAGTATGGGTTAGTCAAAATATGTTGATAATGTCGCTCCAACACTTCCAAAAGATGCCACAGATGAACAAAAGTTAGCTCATACAAAGGGAAACAATGGAAGTTGAATGACAAGAAAGCAATAACCTTTATACTTATCTATATGGAGGACAATCTCATCAAAGTATTTGAAACACATAAAAGTTCACATGAACTATGGAATGCCTTGAAGGACAAGTCATCCAAAAGAAATATGAACTTAATTCTCCCATATGACAATATATCATATCACGTCAATCAAATGATATTGATGACCAAGGACTTGGAGATTGCAGGATGCCCCTTACGCCTTGAAGATAAAATCAGTCCTGAATAGTTTGCCACATGCATTCAATATGGCTATGGCCACTATTCGAGTGAATGAGTCTATCAAACAAGTGGCACAATTGCCTTCCATCTTAGCAATCGAGCAAGACATAAGGGAAAGAAGAAAATATAAATCTTCGATGCTAAAGAAAATGAAGGGAAAGAGGATGAGGATCATGTTATTCATCGCAAAAGGAATCACGACCCAAATAGAAGGCAATTCAAGCCCAAAGACAAGAAGACTCAAGGTGGAGCTTGTTATGGTTGTGAAAATTTTGATCATTTTAGATTCAATTATCCTACGACATATGGATATACCAAAAACAAGAGTCCACAATGCGGACAAGGCGATGGACAGCAGAGCAAAGCAGTTCAAGCAAGATGGCATTCCTCGGTTTTGTTTAGTGCAATGCTGCACCGACAGATATAGAAAGGTGGTGGATTGATTCTGGAGTAACCCGCCATATTACAAAGACAAAAGAAAGTCTAATAGAATTCAAGAAACTACAAAAAGGGGAGCAAAGAATCTACATGGGAAATAACACCTACTTGGACGTTGAAGGTGTTGGAAAATACAAGCTCCATGTTGGAGATAGGTTCATGATACTCCAAGAAGTTTTGTACGTGCCAAGAATTTGACGAAACTTAATCTCCGTCCCAAACCTACTGCAGAATAATTTAGAAGTTAGATTCTATAATGGTCATGTGACAATTGGCAAAGACAAAAATGTTTATGCCATGGGAAAATTTGTACATAAACACAACTTATTATATCTATCTATAACAAATAACAATGAATCAATGAATGAATCTTCTTGATATTACTCTGTATTATGTGTCTAACTTTGATCTCTAGCATGAGAGACTATTTCACCCAGGAAATTTTAAAATGGATCAATTTAACTTAGTTCTTCCATGTGAGCATTGCTTGACCTGTAAGATGACTCGTATACCTTTTCCAACA
This sequence comes from Pontederia crassipes, assembly GCA_030549335.1. Taxonomy (NCBI): domain Eukaryota; kingdom Viridiplantae; phylum Streptophyta; class Magnoliopsida; order Commelinales; family Pontederiaceae; genus Pontederia; species Pontederia crassipes. The sequence goes on along the minus strand of JAUKPH010000022.1, from coordinate 4,131,988 downwards.
GGAACAAGGTTGATGAAATTGTTGAAATTAGTTTATTTTGATATTTGTGGATCATTGAGTGTTCCTACATACAGAGGTAAGAAATATTTTATTACATTCATTGCTCATTATTCTAAGTATATTTATCTCTTAGAAAGAAAGCTTGAGGCTTTTGATACTTTTGAGAGATATAAGAATTTAGAAGACCAAGTGTTTTAAGAACAAATAGAGGAGGAGAGCATACCTTTTGGGAATTTGAAAGTTACTGCATTGCAGAAAGCATACATAGACAAAGTACGATGCCATATATGTCACAACAAAACGGAATGCCAGAAAGAAAAAATAGGACATTAATGAATGCAGTAAGATGTATGTTATCCCACTCAGGTCTACCTAAAGAATTTTGGATAGAGGCAGTGTTAATAGTGAGTTACATACAAAATAGAATTCCCACAAAGTCTATAGAATTGACATCATACAAGGTATGGAATGATAGCAAGCTCGATTAGACCATCTCTGAAAATGGAGATGTAAAGCGCATGTATTAGTTCGTAATCAGTTGAGGGACAAATTGGACTTTAGGATGGAAACATGTAGATTCATTAGATGTAGTCAAAATTTCGAAGGGTATAGATTCTTTCACCTAGATAAAGGTCTCATAGATAGTCGCAATGTTACTCTTCTAGAAAATGAAAAGCAATGCATTCAAAGGATGATGATCCATTGATGACTCTATGAGATGGTGGAGTCAACTTTGAACATATACTGAATTATCTAATAAGGGGAGTTGATGCTACATAGAGAATATTATACCTTTGAACGAAGTGGAGGAACCCACACTCTCCACGAGTGTAATTAACAACAAGAGACTACAAACGAAGCCCACACATTTGGATGACTATGTGTTGTACGAATATGAGGCATCATATTACTTCGTTGATGTTGACATAGAAGATAGTACAGATCCTATTACTTATAAAAAAAAAAGCAATGGCTTTCTATGAGTCGAAATCATGGTCGGCCGCCATGAAATTTAAATTGGACTCAATAGATCGGAATGGAATATGGACACTATATGACTTGCCAGAAGGTAGGTAATCCATAGGGTGCAAGTGGATATTCAAGAAAAAGCATATGGTTCTCTTAATAGGCACAAAGCTAGATTAGTTGCCAATGATTATACTGAGCAAGCTGGAATTGACTTTCAGAAAACATATTCTATAGTAGCTAAGTTTACGTTGATTAGGATGATCTTAACGATAGTCGCGTATATGGATATGGATGTTAATACAACTTTTGAAAATGGTGACATAATAGAAGCTATATACATGCATCAACCTAAAAATTTTCAGGTTGAAGGTCAGGAAGATAAGGTGTATAGACTAAAAAAAGTCATTATATGACTTAAAAAAATCGTCTAGACAATGGTATTTAAAATTTTATGAGATGATAGTCCAATTTAATTTTAAAGCGAACAAATTGGATCGTGTACATCAAGAAAAGTGGGAGCAATTTTATGATATTATCACTATACGTAGATGATATCTTGCTCGTTGGTAATGATGTCACAATGCTTAATGAAGTAAAAGATAAATTGAGCAAACAATTTGAAATGACAGACATGGAAGATGCATCTTATGTACTAGGAATTCAAACTATTCGAGATAGAAACTCAAGAATCTTGAGCTTAAGTCAAGAGCAATATATTAATAAGATACCAAAAAGGTTTAGGATGCAAAATTGTAGTCATGTGCCTGCACCAGATTAGAGAAAGAGTCAGTAAAAGTTAGTATCCTAATGTAGGACAAAAACCTTTAGAGGAACCTTATGCACAAGTGGTGGATAGCTTGATGTATATGATGCTTTGTACACGAAATTATTTAACTTATGCATTAAACTTGGTTAGAATATTTCAAAACAATCCCAGAAAGGCCCATTGGGAGGTCATTAAGAGAATTTTAGGATGTCTAAAAGGCACGGGACAATTGAGATTGACATACTTATACATTGGAGGCTATAGGATATTCAAATGTGGATTTCAGGAGTGATATCAATGACCAAAAGTCCACATTATGTCACTTATTTTTGTTGGATCAAGAAATTGTTTCTTGGGGTAGTAAAAGCAAGAATTTGTGGCAAAACACACGTAAGAGGCTGAATACATTGCATGTAGTATAACAACCACTCATGCAGTTTGGCTTAGACATTTTCTCTTTGAACTACAGCTCAATTTGGTCAATGGACTACTTCAAATGTATTGTGACAATCAAGCAACAATAACTTCGATAAAGAGTGGAGCTAACAATTCTAAAGGGAAACACATTGAGATAGAATATCACTATATTCAAGATATAGTGGAAAAGAAAGAAGTGATTGTGACATATATGCCTAACAATGGTATGTTAGCCGATTCCTTCACAAAAAAATTGCAACTGCATTAAACATATTGGTTTAATGAGACTCAGGAATATACGAGTCAAAAGAAAAGTTCATCTCCTGTTAATACTTCACGAATAGTGAAAGTGTTAGAATTGCATGACCACATTGGTCAAGTGGGAGATGTTAGTTATCTTAGTGACCAACATGGTCATCAGCAGGCTAGATGACGTGTTCCTCAAAAGCACGACCGATTCCTATGGAAACATGTGTTGAAGTGGCCATCAAAGGACGTGACTGAAATGACGAAATTGGCGCAGCGAAAGGGCAAACGGGCTTGATGATGAGCGCCTATATAGATCCCAATTTGGGGATGGAATGATCACTCATACGGGAACCTCATCCGCAAATACATTCTCAAGTTGTTTCACACAATCCATGAAGCCCAAGAGAATATCGTATAGAAGCGAAAAACCATGATCAAGCACGAAGAAAGCCCATCTTACTATGACATAATTCAAGGATCCAATATCATAACATTGCATTGGAAGGTCCATGTAAAATATAAAATAAACATTGCATTGGAAGGTCCATGTAAAATATAAAATATTAAATCATTCGAGTCAATCTTATAGATACTATATCAAAAGCCCATAAATGCTTTATCGTGAAAAAAAATAACAATGTTTAAGACAACAATTGAATCCATCGCTGAAATACATAATTGATTAAATCCATAATGCATTGGACCTTGAATAAAAGACCTAAATAAAAAGGCTGACTCCATGTGCAATCCGTTGTCATAAGCATGGCACCTTCCCTAATCATCCTTGCATGCATGCACGAACTCAAATGCAAGGGAGACTCATATATTCATTAAAACAATTTTGAGATTTAAAACATAGATCTCACTTATCCATAGAATTATTCATATAAAAATGATCAATAATTGCATTTAATGATCCGTAACAATTTAACTAACCACTAATAGGAGAATTACAAATCAATACCTTGAAAATGATATTTCAGTATGAGGTCGATCGACCTTACTCAACTAACTATTGGACCGGTTGAGAAAAATTACGACCGGATGACCAATTTGGTCGACCGAGAGATCGATCGAATAAACGTCAAGACTTCTAACCTTATGATTAGTCGAATATGACCCTCGATCGATCGATCGAAAGCTCGACTGGAAAATGCCGAGACTCCTAGTGATTTTGCCATTTAAGGAGCGGTCGACCACTTTACCAATCGGCAGACCGTTTCGGAAGTGGAAGTGCAACAACTATATAATTGGTTTGTAGCATCTGTTCGGTCCGACCGGAAGCTCGACCGAAAAATGACAAGACTACAACTACTATGCTCCCTAAGGTTTGGTCGAACATTCCTTCAATCAGTCTATCGTTCTGGTGTAAACTCCCAACGCTCATGCTGAGCGGTTGAGAAAACTCGATCGGTCGCTTGACCGGTCAAACGGGCTATGGCTGGAACTCACCGTAATCATTGTTATATCATTTTACATCCATTTTAATGAACATTTCGTACTTAACCTTACATGTTCCACATAGGTAGGGTTCATACGCATGAAGAACTTGGGGAGAACAAGCTCACATTGCGATCATTCCAAGTTTTAGGTGGAATGAGAGTGGCTTCTTTCTTTACATACCTTAATCTCTAATGAAGATTAGGGATAATCTCTCCTTTTTCATTTCTTCTTCTTCTTCTTCTTCTTCTTCTTCTTCTTCTTACTTAGACTTACATGTTCTACATACTTAGGGTTCATACACATGAAGAACTTGGGGAGAACAAGCCCACATTGCCTTCTTCTTCTTCTTCTTCTTCTTCTTCTTCTTCTACTAAACATCCAAAATGCTTGATCGATGGTTGGCATGAAGGTTGTGAATGGAATGCTTGGTGGAAGTCGATCATCAACTACTCTTTTTCAGATTCCATAAGCCCGTAAGAAAATAAATATATAAATACTCATATTAACTATCGTTGGTGATAGTAAAAATTCAAAATCTTTAACAGATACCTTGACTAAAAAACAATACAAAAATTCTTTAACTTCAAGTGTTAATTGGAAGGATTGTCTTATCAAAATAGTCACAAAACATGGAAAGTTTATAAAAAAACAATTTAAAGAAGCGCCTTGAGCCTAATTGGTGTGTTGTGGCTAAGGGGTTTGGAGGGGGTGGGATGGAATATGCACTATAACATTTTTGTCTCTTTCCGATGGATTTTGCCGTCGGAAATAAGTTTCCGTCGGATTTTCAATGCGATGATAGTGATAAAAAAATGTTTGTCAGTAATGATTTTTCAATGGATGCCAAAAATTCGTTAGTATTTTTTAAGGAAATCGCCACCGCAAAGAACTCTTTGAAATTTTCAAAGGGTGACTATCGTAAGAAGTTAGGACTCTAGCATTCAAAAGTTTTGATGGGTGTCAATCGGAACTTTCGAAAGGTATTCTTCCGTCGAAAAGTTCGATGGGCATCCCGATCGGAACTTTCGACGAGGCCTACCCATCAGACATTTCGACGGGAGTCCCATCCATGAATTTTTCAACGGATTTGCCCATTAAAATTCATTTTTAAAGTGTCGATCTTGCAGGGAGAGAGGGAGATTGGAGCTGGCTGCCAAATGGTAGTAGCTGAGAGCTGTGTGTCACACCCTTAATCTCCTCTTAGAGATAGTGATGTGCATCCTTAACACTCCCTACTTGAAAATTTAAGTCAGTCTCTCACTTGAAAAATGTCGACAGACACTTAATCGCTCATTCGTGGACTCTCACAAAGAATCGCTCAAGTACAATATAGAAGAACACAGAAGTAAGGGGAAAGCAATGTGCATTTTCACTCATATTCAAAACTAGGACGAGTACATGTATTTATACAGGAAGGGGATGACCAATTGTCATCTCATAATTCAAATACAAACAACCATCCACACAACTGGGCGCCCCTCCGTGGTGTCAGTTTGCACCAAAACCCCTATGCGGCCCCACGACCTTCCTACCTGAAGCACAATGCCTCGATGACTCTCCCACCATCCTCCTATCGTCTGCTCATTGTTGGCCCTGCAGAACACCCGCGAGCCTCTTGCTCTAGTGTTATGCCCATCCATCGCTCACTTGGCACCATGGCGGTTATAATCGCCACTCCCGCCAACTATCGTCATCCAAGAATTCTCCTGCCTGAGAATTCCTCCAACCAATGACATCCTTGTGACTTCCTTCCTCCTGAGGAGTGGTTGGGATGAGTCGCTTTGATCCTAGGATGTAAACATCCCAGAATGCCAAAGTGGGCATTCGGTACATGCCACTTGCGTCGAGCATACCCCATCGTCCCAGATGACTTTTGCTCATCCCACTCCACCTAGGATGTTCTGTCAAGCCTCTTGCTCGATGTCTGATCGTCAGGATGTAGTTCCTCTGGACTGCTTCCTAGGACGGATATGTCCCATAGGTGGCGCGCCTTACATAACGGCCGACCGGTGCACGTATAGCGGGTGCCTTGTGCTCGTCAGCACCACCCACCATGTCCTAACATTTCTTCCTAAGGAGAGTGGTGACAATTCTCCTCCACCAAAGGGGTTTCCGACCTCGGTGACCCATCTTTGCCCTTAGAGTGCACCCATGTCATTGACCATGCCACGGTCATCCCTCACCCTTCAGGGGTCTTTAGAGTCTTCATGAAACCTTTTCAACATATTGAATAGGATGTAACTGCTACAAGTATCGAAGGAGATAGGCTACATTGCTTATTCTCTTGGTGATGACAAAAAGACCTTCATACCTTCTCAATAATCCTTGATGTAGATTGCGGAGGGCCTTGAACTATTCATGTCCTCAACTTAACTAGCACTCTATCCCCAACTTGAAACTCCACATGCCGTCGATTCTTGTCAGCAATCATATTCATTTTTCGCATTGCCTTGTTTAGGATGGCCTTGGACACCTCCACATTGTCCTGCCATCCCCAAGCCATGTGGAATGCAATTGGGCACTTTCCTACATACCTAGTTGCTATTGCGTCCATGGTCAAGGCTGGCACCCTGTGACAATCTCGAAGGCACTATACTGAGTGCCTTCACTTCTCTGAAGGTTGTAGGAGAACTGAACCACATCCAAGAGTTTGGCCCAGTCTCCTTGGTTTGCGGCCACAAAATGTCGCAGGTAGATCTCTAGTAGATGGTTCACATGCTTGGTTTGGTCATCCGTCTGAGGGTAGAAGGCTGTTGAGAAATGGAGCTCGGACCCCGGACTTTGAACAACTCCCTCCAAAAATACCCCGTGAACCAAGGGTCATGGTCACAAATAATGACCTCGGGCATGCCCCAATATTCACCACATTCTTCACAAACAATCATGCCACCTCCTCAGTCGTGCAGTGCTTCGGTGTTGGAACAAAGGTCCCATACTTGGAGAACTTGTCAATCACCACTAGGATTGACCCAAATCCTTCAAACTTTGGTAGGGCAGAAATGAAGTCCATCGTAACCATCTGCCATGGCCGTTTTAGGATGGGCAGAGGTTCAAGCAACCATGTCGATCGCTGCTCCAATTTGTCCTGCTAGCACTTCAGGCACGTCCGCACATACGCATCCACATCCTCGGCCATCTATGGCCAGAAGTAGGCATCCTCTACTAGAGCCAAAGTTTGGGCCATGCTCGGGTGTCTACCCATTTGGAATCATGGCAATCCTTCAATACTTGGCGTAGAAGGCCGTCCCACCTTGGGATGTACATTTGCCGCCCTATTGTGAACAATAGGCCATCCTCCATCCAAAACCTCCTTGTCTTGCCCTCCTCAATCATGTGAAGCAATTCCATGGACTTGGCATCCTGATTTAGTCCCTCGCTGATCTAATCCTAGAAGTCCATCTTGACCGCACTGATTGTCGCCAATCGTGCCTTGCGACTCAGGGCGTCAACCACTACATTGGTGTGCCCGATCCTGTACTCCATGCTATACTCAAACTCGGCCAAAAATTCCTACCATCTTGCTTGCTTGGGACTGAGCTTCTTCTGGTTCTGGAAGTAAGAAGTCGCCACATTGTCCGTCTTCACTATGGACGCACTCCCAAGGAGGTAGTGTCTCCATGTCCGTAGGTAGTGCACTATGGCCGCCATCTCTTTGTTGTGCACTGCATACTGATGCTCAACATCATTGAACATCCGATTCTCCTAGGCCACAGGGTGTCCCCCCTGCATGAGGACACCACCCAAGGCATAGTCGGATGAGTTGGTGTGCACTTCAAAGGGCCAGCCTTTGGCAGGCCCAGGCATGGCACGCCACGGCCATGGAGTTCTTCACTTCGTCGAAGGCCGCCGGCACTGGTCTGTCCAGAGCCACTTCACGTCCTAGGGGTCTGTGAGGGGTGTCGTGTGTCTGGAATGGCCTCCATGAACCTCTGTTAGTAATTATTCAACCCTAGGAATGACCGTAGCTCCGGTACACTTGAGGGTGGCCGCCAATCTAGGATGGCGTGGACCTTAGCCTCATCCATGCTTATCATCCCAGTACTGATCCTATGCCCAAGAACATCACCTCTGGCTGTGCAAAGGTGCACTTCTCCAACTTGATGAAAAGCTCATTTGCCCGGAGCAACTTGAAGACCTCCTCTAGGTGCTTCAGGTGATCTGCAAGGTTCTTGGAGTACACAACAATGTCATCAAGATAGACCACCACACATTTGTCCAATAGTGGGTGGAATATCTTATTCATTAGGGTACAAAAGGTGGCTGGTTCATTTGTAAGGCCAAAGGGTATGACAAGGAATTCATAAGACCCATACCTAGTCACACATGTGGTCTTTTCTTCATCTCCCTTTGCAATCCAAACCTGCTACCTCTAGAACACCCTGGCCTTCCCAAGGCGATCAAAGAGATCCTCTATCAAAGCAACTTGTTGAGTGTTCTATAGTCTATGCACATACACAAAGACCCATCATGTTTCTTCTGGTGCCTTTGAAGGCCTTATGAATCCGACCTTGAGCAACTCCCCTAGTTGCTTGCGAAGCTCTTCAAGTTCTAGGGGTTCCATGCGGTATGGCCCCACGTCGGGTGCCAACGATGTCACGGGGGAGGGGGTGGGGGCGGTGGGGGGGAGCTCCTGAGGCAACTCCGAGGGCATCACATCCTCCGGACCTCCTCTGGCGCGTCGTGTCCCACCTGCTCATCCTTGTTCAATTTGAGGGTCGCCAGATACGTGACCTCGCCCTTGCGCAGCCCCTTGCCTAGTTGCATGGTCGAGAGCATGCGAGATTTCACGCTTGCCCTTGTGAGGGCCACTTCATGGGACGCGTCCTGGGATAGCAACACAAGCCCTTGTGAGTGATTCTTACCTCCTTGAATCTGTCCATGAATTTCATGCCCAACACAAATTTATGATCGTCCATTGTCACAATGGTGACATTGATCGCTCCTTCCCAATTGCCAATTTGGATGGCCACATCCTTTGCTACTCCATGGATGGGATGAGACAAGGCATTGATTGTCTTAATCAAGCCTGGTTCCTTGATGTAGGTGATTCCTAGGCATGCAGCCTCCTACAAGGACATAAAGTTGTGAGTGGCGTCCATGTCCACTGATGCATGCAAAATACAACATATTTTAATTTATTATTTTAATTAATTTTTCTGTAATTTGTTCATGGAATGCATCATTTTTAGTCACTTTTAGTCGTAATTCCGGATTTATCGATTTTGATTATTAATGTTTTGAATATTTTAATCGAAGAGGGATTTACTTAATTCTTATAATTATTTTGCAGGCAATATGACTCGGCCGTAAAGAATTAAATTTCGGCCGAGATGATCTCATGGTTGAATAAGTTACATCTTACTTCGTTGGGGGAAAAACGAATGCAACTTGAGTTTTGGGCATAACGTTAAAAGACTCTTCTTCGTTTTGGCCGATATTACAAGAAGAAGTCTGTTTTGGTCGAGATTTGGAGGGGGTAACGGAAAGAAAACTCATCGTTTTGGCCAAAATTAGAAGATGTGAAGGCATAATGGAAAGGTGTAAAGATATGAATTGTTTATCATTTTGGTCAAGATATGAAGGGAGTAAAGATAAAATGATAGTTATCTTTTTGGGCGTAATGGCAAGGAAATCTCCGTTTTGGCCGAGATTTGGAGAGGGTAATGATAAGGACTCCTCTTTGTTTTGGCCGAGATTTGAAGGGGGTGATGATAAGAGGTCTTCCTTACGGCCGAGATTCGAAGGGAGTAAAAGGATTTATCTCAAAGGGCGTAAAGATAAAAGAGTTTCATTTTGGCCGAGATTCAAAGGGGGTAAAGATAAAAGGATTTATCTTTTGGGCGTAATAGTTAGAAGAATTATCATTTTTGGCCGAGTTTATCCCGTAGATTTAAATCCAGCCGTACGATGTTACGGCCGGGATCAAATTAAAGGCCGTCCGCACCTATAAATACGTGAAGAATCCGTCATTTCAAGGGGTGCTCTGAAGTTCAGGTTTCTTCCACAGTTGAGTCGTGAGCTCTGCAGGCTACAATCGAAAGGAGAGAGGTGTGATGGCTGGAAGTTGATCGCGACCCTGATCAAGTCCGAGAGGCTGCCCAACTGTCTGCCCGTGATCCGAAACTTCGACTTTTATCTATTTGGGTGTAATTCTTCCAATTTTTATAATTCATGTTTTATTATCTCTCCAGAATTTCTAGGATGAACTCCATATTTCTATTTATTTCATTTTATGAAATTATTATTGAAGGGAAACTATTTGGACCCTACATTATTTGTTTTAATCTTTTTTGATCAATTAGTTAATTGTGCTTAGTGCTTTCGATTTAATTAATTGAATTTTTGAGTTGAGTAATTACCAGTTTGTGGACTATTTAATTTCAGAATTTATTAATTAATTTAATTGATTTTATTTGAAATTAATAATTGACACAAATTTGATAATTAGTGTGTGGAGAATTAAATTTGTGTGGTCTGTTAATCTATACCAGTTTGTGGAGTGATTAATAGTCTAGGGAATCCAATTTAATGCATCTTAATTTTAATATGATTTGATGGGATGCCAGTTTGTGGAGACTTCAAGTTTTATTAAATTAAGATAGTTTAATTTGCATACTTAGATTGGGGGGATGCCAGTTTGTAGAGACCACAATTTAATTATGTCAAGTTAATAATTTGGGGAGACTCTAATCCATCTTTAAAGATTAAATTTATCTTTTATGGTTCAAATATTTATCCTGATCTATTTTCATCCTAAGGCCTAACTTCAACACCATTATCTTATCTTTATCTTATTTCCTTTATTTTTACAAAACCTTTTCCAAAATCTATGTTTTTGTTCTCTTATTAATTTATAAATTTAGATATTGAATTAATAATATTCCTCGTGGGTTCGACACTCTTTACTCCTATTTACTATATTACTTGAGCGACTAGTGCACTTGTTAGCGATTTTATTTTGCTACATCATTTCAACGCATCATCCACCAAAGCGGCCGTGGCATGGCCGTTCAGGTTGCCTCTGCAAACATAAGTCCCCTCGTAGCCTTCTTGATGCCTTTGGTAGGTAGAGTGGCTGCCACCGTAGTCAGGGCCATTATGGACCCCATGTGTGCCATGCCTTCTTCCTCCTCTGAAGTAGATGCCATAGCAGCCAGGCTCGCCCACCGGTTGGACTCTCTAGCATAATGTGCCCCCACACACATAGCACTTCATTGCTTTCTTGGAATCCCCTTTTACAGTCTTCGTAGCCTTCTTGTCCTTCTCCTTTTTCTCTTTCTTCTCGGCCTTCTTCCTGTAGGCACACCCGTTGTCCTCAGGTTTGCCTTTGTCCTTGGCCACACTAAGGTCCCGATTGGCCGTGAACTCGATGAGGGCCTTAGCCACCGCCAAGGTTTCTTTGATGGTAGTCACCTTCTGCCTCTTGACCTCCTAATGGCCCACAGTTTGAGTCTCTTCAAGAAGAAAGACCCATGTCCTCTCATCCATGGTGCTCGTCATCTCTAGCATTAGGCGCTAGAACCGCTCGATATACTCCTTAACCGAGCTGGTGCCCTAGTGTTGTGAGTTTATTCATGGCAACTTCTTGGGCATTCCTAGGATAGAACTGCTTCTTCAATTCTTTGGTGAAGGTTTTCCAAGTGTCGATCATGATCTTCCCTTTGGCCACTTCCTCCTCCATCCGCCGCCGCCATAGTAGTGTGTCCTCCGCTAGGTACCGCACGGCCATGTCTATTTGGTTCTTCTTCATTGTGATTTTGCTCATCTTGAAGCCCTTTGCCAGGCGCCATAAGAAGTCATCGATGGCCGTCACCTCTCGTGCCCCATCATACTTCTTAGGTTCAGGCCCCATGAACTTGGGCACGGCCGTTCTTGCCTGTAGACCATCGGAGTTCATTAGGTGACTACGGACGAGTGGAATGTCAGCCTCCATTGCCTTCATTCTAACCTCCATAGCCTCCTCCAAAGACTTCAACTTTGATATCTGTAGTTCAGCCGCCGACCACCCTTCTTCAATGGCACCAACCGCCCTTCTTTAATGGCCAAGCCCTGCTGAACCATAACCATCTCAAGGTTGCGGACCGCCATGTTTGTGCCTTGGAGGTTATGATCCAATAGGTCTATGTGCCTCTCAAGATAAGTCAAGGGGTCAGTGGATGTTTTCTTCTCCCCTCTGCCATTGTCAATGCCACCACCGCTTGTGGCTGCATTGGTCTCCAACTAGCGTCCGCGCGTCACCGGTCCCTTGTTCTCCTCTACCATTGTACCAACTCGTGCTCTAATACCACAAATGTCACACCCTTAATCTCCTCTTAGAGATAGTGGTGTGCGGCCTTAACACTCCTTACTTGAAATGTTTAAGTCAGCCTCTCACTCGGAAATGTCGATAGGACTAACTACTCGTTGAAGTCATACAAAGAATCGCTCAAGTACAATATAGAAGAATATAGAAGTAAGGGGAAAGCAATGTGCATTTTCCCTCATATTCAAAACTAGGATGAGTACATGTATTTATACAGGGAGGGGAGGACCAACTGTCGTCCCATAATCCAAATACAAACAACCGCCCACACAATCGGGCACCCCTCCATGGCGCCGGTTCGCACCAAAACCCCTATGCGGCCCCTCCCTCCATCCTCCTATCATTTGATCATCGTTGTCCATGCAGAACACCCACGAGCTTCCCACTCAAGTGTTATGCCCATCCGCCACCACTCGCTTAGCGCCATGGTGGTTATAATTGCACACTCCCACCAACTGTCATCATCATAGAATTCTCTGGCCGATGACCTCCTCGTGACTTCCTTCCTTCGGAGGAGTGAATGAGACGAGTCAATTTGATCGTGAGATGTAACCATCTCAGAATGCCAAAGTGGACATTTGGTACATGCCACATGTGCACCGGGCACACCCCATCGTCCCAGATGACTTCTGCTCATCCCACTCCTCTTGGGATCTTCTATCAAGCCTCCTGCTCGATGCCTGATCATCGGGATCTAGTTGCTCTGGTCCCACGATGTCCCCACTGCATTTTGGGATGGACATGGCCCTTAGGTGGCACGTCTCACATAATGGTCGACCGGTGCACTTATAGAGGGTGCCCGGTGCTCGTTAGCGCCACCCGCCATGTCCTAACATGTCTTCCTAAGGAGAGGGGTGACACGCGGGCCCGCCGAAAATCATAGGTTGTCGAAGTCGAGAGAGGACGTGGGGGAGAGGCTCTCACGTGGTTGGATCCAGCCGTGGAGTGACCATCGGCCGATCAAACCAACATGCGGCCGAAATGATTTGGCTGCTTGGCAGCGATCACAATGGCTGCCCGCTACAATCATAGTTTGTCGAAGCCGAGAGAGAGAGAGCGAGAGAGAGAGAGAGAGAGAGAGAGAGGACGTGGGGAAGAGGCTCTCACGCAGTCGGATCCAGCTGCAAAGTGGCCAATTTGGCCGCTTGCCATCGGATCGGGCCACTAAGAAGCCGGATCCGGCCGATGCGGCCGAAATGATCGGGCTGCCTGGAGGCGATCACAGGGCGGTTGGGCCATCGGAATCATAGGTCGTCGAAGTCGAGAGAGAGAGAGGACATGGGGGAGAGGCTCTCACGCGGTCGGATCCAGTCGTGGAGTGGCCAATTTGGCCGCTTGCCACTGGATCGGGCCACCAACAGTCTGATTGGGCCACTAAGTGGCCGAGTCCGGTCATCGGCCGATCGAGCCAACATGCGGCCGAAATGGGCTGCCTGGCAGCAATCATAGGGTGGCTGATCGAGCCGTCTGGCAGCTGCATCCATCACATGCACCAAGATCCGATGGTTAGGCGGTTGGACTTGGCCACAGGCAGTCGGATCCGGCCACTAGGTAGCGGGATCTGAGACGGAGAGAGAGAGGGAGAGGGTCGGAGGTTGTCAGAATCGTCATCAAAAGTTTCGACTGGGCCTACTCATCTGTCAAAGTTTTTGATGGGTTTGCCCGTCGGAAATCTTTTTTAAAATGTAAAAATAAATCGATCGACTGTCAGTCGATCTTGTTGAGAGAGAGGGAGAGGGAGGTTGGAGCTGGCCACCAAGCGACCGTAAATGAGAGCCATGGGCCCGTCAGAATCATAGGTCGCCTGAACCGAGAGAGAAAGGATGCGCAGGAGAGGCCCTCAGGGGCCGGATCTAGCCGTGGAGCAGCCGATCCGGCCACCTGCCATTAGATCGGACTATCGACGATTGGATCGAGCCACTAAGAGGTCGAATCTGGTCGTCGAGCGGCTGGAACTAGCCGTCAGGCAGTCGATCAGGCCGCCAAGTGGCCATAGGGCAATCAATCGTGTAGGGTGGTCGATCGGGCCACTTCACAACCGGATCTGTCGCTTGCGTCTAGACCCAACGACCAAACTGCTGGATTTGAGAGGTAAACTTTTATTTATACATAGATAAATATAAATATAGATAATATATATGATGTTATCAAACAAATAATTATATGAGAGAAATATGTTATATATATATATATATATATATATATATATATCATTAGCTATGCCTTGAAAAGTTGTTGGGACACTAAATTTTGATGAGCATAATAAATGAAACCAACAAATGAGTTAACTATTTAAATAAAGTATTTTAAATTTAAATAATCAAATATTTAATCTAAATAAATATATATATTATTTTAACTTATGAGATATTTCATTATCTTTTGTGGTTATGCTTAAAAAATATTATTACATTTTTCAGTCTCAATAGTTATAATTATAATAAAATATTATTATTTATTTTAATATTATTTATAAATGGATGATGATGAGTATTATTATCCCAACATTATTTGTCATAAGTTATGAGCCAAATATCTTTGATTAAAGTTATGAGCTTTATTGATTAAAAAGTTATTTCCAGAAACCACCTCTAAACTATCACGATTTTTCACACATAATCCCAAACTATGAACTTATTTTTTTGGACTCCTAAACTATTACAATTTTTCCAATTTGATCATTTCATCGACTTCTATCAACTTTTCTTTTATGTTCGGTTTTTTCCATTTACGAAATTCAAAATTACCCTTCATCTCCCTCCTCTGATGTCATCGGCAAATGCTTTGCTGAAAAGGGGGTCACCCCCTCCCCCCTCCTTATGCGACTTTCATTCCAGAGGGTCGTAGCAAGGGGTGCCCCCCCCCCCCCCCCCCTCTTTCCCAGCGAGTATCGGCGTAGGGGAAAGGGGGTCGCCCCCTGCTGCAACGCGCTCGGTGACCGTCAATGGCCGTAGCCGGTGCGCGAGGGGGGTCATCCCCCCTTGCTGTGATGCTGGCGACCTTCGATGGGCGCAGTGGGTGGTGATCCCCCTGCCCCACTTTCCTGAGCATCGGTGCAAGGGAAAGAGGGGGGTCACGTCGCAGTAGGTGGCGACCCCCCTCCCTTTCCCCTATTTCGATGGACGTATGAAAAGGGGGGTCACCCTCTGTTGTGACCAGCGAAAAGCGGGTCACCCTTCTTTTGCAATCTTCACGTCGAAGGATCGCAGCAAGGGCCGACCCCCGCCCTTCTTCCTTGCACGTGTCGGCGAGGAGGGTGACACACAGAGGGCGACCCCCCTACCGTGACGCGATCGGCAATGATCGTTGGTCGCAGCCAATACACAGGGGGTCGCCCTCCTCTGCGATGGCGACGACCTTAACCGATCACAGCGAAGGAGCGAGCACCCCCCACCCCCTTTCCCTGCGCGCGTTGGCACAGGAAAAAGGGAGGGTTACCCCCTGCTGCGACGCAATCGACAACCGTCGATTGCGATCCACGATGATCCCCTTTCTTTCCCCCTGCGTGGGCCGACTGCGACCGTCGTCGGTCATAGCAGCCCCCACCCCCCCCCCCCCCACCGCCCTTTCCCCCTGCGTGTGCTGGTTGCAACCGACAACCGGCGCCGATCGTGTCGCAGGGCGGGGAGGGGGTTTCCCCCTGTTGCGATCGTCAAAGGTCATTAGTCGCATGGGGGGCCATCCCCCTCTTTCCCCCGCTCGCCGGTTGCAATTGGCGACTGTTGCTGGTCGCGTCGCAGCTGGCGGGTCTCGCCCCTTGCTGTGACCGACGGCCTTCGCTTCGTCAGTCACAAGTGGGCAACCCCCCCTCCCCCCTCGATGCGATGTGACCGGAGAAATCTACTTTTTTATTGTTTTAATGTGTTATCGATGGAGGGATAATTTTGACTTTTCATAACAAAGTTAATGAAAAATTTGACAGGAGTCGACGGAAGGATCAAACTGAAAAAATTATAATAGTTTAGGGATCTAAAAAAATAAATTCGATATTTTGGGTTAGATGTGAAAAATTTTGATAGTTTAGAGGTGGTTTATGAAAATAACCCTTGATTAAATATCGACTACATCCGACAACTATCAATATTACAAATTCTCCCTCTTTTGTAGTCTTAATCGTCTCTTTTGATGTTGCAAATTTGAAATGTGGGACAAAAATAAAAAAAATAATTAGTTTAAATATATTTATTATTTAGTCTAACAATTTACATAATATATTATCTATCATATCTAGAATATAACATTATTCAAATATTATGCAATGTATTTATCTAACAATACCTACTCCAACAAGTTTAAAATTATTTAGATATTGTCAAAAAAATTAATTTAGTTAAGACAAAGTTTTATTACTTAAATAATTTGTCCTAAGACTTCTTTCCTTCTAAATAGACTTCTTTCCTTTTAAATAGATTAAAAGGAAAGAAGTCTTAGGAGAAAGTGGTGTTAAAATTATGTCTTAATTGCATTAAAATTTTTAACAAAATCTAAATAATTGGCGTTTGTTTAGATAATTATTTTTAGGCAAAATGTTTTACATAATGTCTAAATAATTTTATATATGATAATATACATTATTTAAATAAATAATATAAAATTTGAAATTTGACAATAAATTCAAAACTATTATCCGTGTCATTTACTTTAGTCCTACATTTGAAATTTACAAAATCAAAAGGCAAGAGTGGGACTATAAAAAATGAATTTATAATCTCCCTAGCTATCTTACGGTATGAAGTTAATTTTTTATCAATAAGGTTCATAACTTTGATAAAAAAAAATGTGTTTGATACTAAAAATAAAATTTTATTTAAATAAGTTTTAATGATTATTTATATAAAAATAAAATATAATATTAATCTCATATCTATATTATATTATTAGAAAAATTGACTTTATGTGTTAATTATGAAATCAAATATATATTTAATTATATTAAGAATTTATATTACGTATAAGAAGAACCTTTCAGAATAATTAATTTTTAAAAAATATTTTATATTTTAAAAAATAAATTTATCGTAAAGCAATTTCAAATATACGGAGAGTAATTTATATTATTTAATTAGTCCCACACCTATACCATAACTACAGTAGAAGATGAAGATGATGATGATGATGATGATGATGATGATGATGATGATGATGATGATGATGATGATGATGATGATGATGATGATGATGATGATATTATTATTATTATTATTATTATTATTATTATTATTATTATTATTATTATTATTATTATTATTATTATTATTATTATTATTATTATTATTATTATTATTATTATTATGCGCATGGCATGTCCATAATTTTATAAGATTTTTTAATTAATTAAAATATATGAATGTTCAAAATAATTTTGTTAAATATATAATATCTTATAATAATTATAAAGGATAACTACAAGATATCGACTATATAATTTCAGAATTATAATAAATATAGTTACGCAATAACTCTTTATTATCATATCTCAATAATATTTATATTGTAGCTTAATTATTTAATAAATATGCAAATGAAATTTTTAGCAATAATAAAAATATGATATGGTTGAAAACATTAAAATTAAAATATGTTTAAATAATAATTATATTAAGATTGCATGCGTTATAACCAAAGTAAAAAATTGCCACAATATTTATATTAATTATGATAGTTAATATTAAATAAATAATAAATTATATTTATAATTCATATATCCTAAAACTATTTATGTGATGTACTTATCCAATATGTATTAAGATATTTTCAAAAGTTTGTTATCAAACAATCACTGATTTAATTATTTTTATATGCTTTATATTTGTAACTATAAATATAACGTCATAGAAGTTGAAATTGTATCTTTGACAACAACACAATTTACATCATCTTCAAGAGAAAAGCACATACGTGTTTTCTCTTAAGAACAAAATTTTAATTATTTTTATATATAATTTTATATAAGTTAATTTATTTTCATGATATATATATGTATTTAAGGCATAGTTATGAAATATAAAATAATTACTAATTTAACTATAAGATATTGTAACAAACCAATCACACAACTAGAAACAAATCATGAAATGTGTACAATTATAATATTTTTAATATGATACATAATAATATGTAAAAATGTATCCGATATTCTCTAATAATTTTTTCGTCATCTATTATCTTTTCTAACTATTTTGAACTATATATGAAATGTATAACAATTTAGTCCCACGTTTGAGATTCATTACAAAAAAAATTGAGAGCTTTTATAAGATAGAATGTTTGCAATGGATTAAATTATTCATGGATGGGTGAGAGGCCCGTGTGCTTTACATAAAAAAAATATTAAAATAAATTTTACTAGCTTAATTATATTATTTATTAAAAATGCTTCATTAGTGTTATATATATATATATATATATATATATATATATATATATATATGGGCGGACCTAGGATCCGGGTACAATGGGTGCAAATTATAATTATTTTATACTTTTTATAATAATCTAACACAATTAAATACAATTAATTAAAAGTGACTAAATAAGTGGTTACAAGCCATTTAAATTTTTTTAAAAAAATCTAAAATAACTAATTATTATCCTTTTAATCTAGCTAATTATATCATCTAAAATTAAATATAGCCATTTGGTTCCATGTACTTATAAATTATTATTTCAATAAAATAGTTAACAATGATGTAAGGCAATTTTAAAATTGTTTATAGTGATTTATTTTAAAAGTGAATTAAATAACATAAAGAAGAAGTATTTTTTTTATACATGATTATGTTAGAAAATAATAAAATTGGTTATGCAAAGATATTTTTATCAACAATTTAAAGAAATCTAGGTGGATTCAAAATTTTAACTTATAGTTAACTAATATTAGTATATTGTATAACTATTTAAATACCTAATAATATACATAACCTAAAAATTATGAGGTCAATTGAACCCATACTTGACCACGTAGGTCCGCTCATATATATATATATATATATATATATATATATATATATATATATATGTATTGAAATTATGATAATAAATCATAATGAATTAAATTTAATAAAAAAGAATAATATGTGATAAAAAATTATATGATAAATATTTGTTAGTTACTAAATATTATAAGTAGTTTAATATACAATAAAGGGTAAACATAACTTTTTCATAAATAAAATTGCCGTCATACCACCTAGAGGGTGAAAGTGGTTCGAGTCGGGCTAGTGTTTCAATTCAAAAAAATCATCCATTATTTTTCAAGTCAACTTTTTTAAATTATAAAAGCCACCATAAAATCATTTAGAAAAAAAGAAAAAAAAACATTAGCTAGTAGGTCAACATTTTTAGGTGATTTTTTCGGATCTTTATTTTAATAAAATTATATTTTCAAAATATATAATAAATTAAAATTATAATTAATATATTTACTAAATATAGGATACCATATTAAAACTATTAAATTAGAGTTTAATAATGTGATAGGAACATATTAAACTATATAAAAAAACTATTATCCCAATAATAAAAATAATTACTTATAAATTAATTGTATAAACAAAAAATAATGAATAAATATGGGCTCCACGGGCCTCTACGATTTTTCGTGTGAGACCCTAGTTTAAGTGGGTCAATTTTTCTTTAATACAAAACGTCCTAAATCATATTTGGTCCCCTAATTTTTAAATTTTTCGAATCGGGTAAATTTTTTAAGTAGGTCGGATTTTTATTACACCCCTAATATCACCATACATTTTTTATAATTTATTATTCAAACATGAAATTTCTAATATCACCATACATTTTTATTACACATCACTCCCTACACCACTCTACCATCATCCCTCTATTAGTTATTTGAAGAGACTAGGGCATAGCAAACTCGGGACCGGGTCCGGGTCTAGGCGGACCCGGTCCTGGCCCGACTTTTGCCGAGTCGAAAATTTTTTGACCCGGTACTGGACCCGGACCCGACCGGGTCTGGGACCGGGTCAGAACCGGTAGACCGGGAATCAGACTGAGTTTGCATCCGAGAATCCGAAATCACGCCGATCCGATCCGATCGCTGGCGGCCGGATCGGCCGATAGCTGCTAGATCCGGCGCCTGGCGGCCGGATATGGCCGCCAGCGGTCGATGACCGGCCGGATCGGTCACTGATGCGGCCACATCCGGTTGCCTGGCGGATCCAACTGTCGGATCTGGCCGCCAGTGGCCGATCCGACCGCGCGAGTGGCCGATCCGCGTGGCCAGATCCGGCCCCAGGCGATCGGATCTGGCCGCTAGACGGCCGGATCGATCTGGCCGCTCAGACGATCGGAGTAGAGAGAGAATCAAGAGAGGGGAGGAGAGGACGGCCGAAATCGAGGGTCGCCGCCGTCGTGAGAGAGAGAGGGAGAGAGAGGGAGAGGGCGCTGAAGTCGTCGGTGCTGCCGCCGTCGCCGTCGTGAGAGAGAGGGAGAGGGGGGAGAGAGAGGGGGAGAGAGAGGTGGGAGAGAGAAAGAGAGAGATTGAAATGAGAGGTGAGAGGAGAGAGTGAATTTATATAGTAAGTAATATCAATTCGGGTATCTGCATTATAGACCCGGTCCTGACCCGATACCCGACGAATTTTCCCGTCAATAGATCGGGTCTCGGCCCGGATCTAATCCGGGCCGGGTTATTTTCCCGATTTTTCGGGTCGGGCTGGGCCGGGCGACCCGGCCCGTGCTCAGTCCTAGAAGAGACAGAGCCAGCATATAGTTAGGGGAGCCATCCCCCCCCCCCCCCCCACTTTTTGGGATATTAGTTATATAATATTATATATTATTATTTACATATATAAAATATATGATAAGCACCTCTTAATTTTATGAATTTGACATAACTAAGCCCCTCTTAACTTTTTTAAACATTATGTACAATATTATTATTATTATTATTATTATTATTATTATTATTATTATTATTATTATTATTATTATTATTATTATTATTATTATTATTATTATTATTATTATTATTATGTAGAAAATATATGGTAAGGTCCCCTAATTTTGTGTCATTATATTAATGACAAGAAATATGTGTATATTTATAAAAGATTATAGTATACTATGTGTATTTATCAAAAAATATAATATATGTACTAATAATTTTGACTTCTTTATATAAAAATCAAATTAATTAGTTGTCATAAAAAGGTTACTTTCATATATCTTCCTTTAACATGATAAATGTAAAAAGAAAAAATGCATGATGAATAAAAAATATTTTAATCTAAATAAAATAATTATTGTAATTATATGTTAATTCTAAAGTCTTATTATTATTTCTTAATTTTATATATATATATATATATATATATATATATATATATATAACATGGTTCCATCCCTGGTTATTTGTCACAATAAGTCCTTATAGTTTAGGAAAGGACCGCCCTAGAAAATCGAGAGAATTATACATAGATTTGTCTGATTTGACCAACTTAAAGCCAGATAAAAGAGAGAGAAAAAAAAAAGAAATCAAATCCATTGGCCATAAAGGAAGGAGATAATGACGAGAAGAACTTAGAGGTTAACTCTACTCATTTCATTATCATTAACTTTTTATCAACAAATACTAGTTAGCTTGATTTTAAAATATGTTGAAGTTCAGTTTTTTTTTCACTCTCACCAACATGAGTTTCTCACTTGAGCCAAGCCTTAGGATGATTTCTCGTAGTTGTGATGAATCTATAAATTTATGATTTATTTTAATTGACAAAGATTATGATGCGAGAGAATGTGATATATCTCTCTAAATTAGAGTGGTATGAGATCGATGGCTAATCCTTTTCTTGATCGATTTCGAACAAGTTGCATATCCACTACAAAATTCCGAGAGCTATTCTAAGTATGATTTTATGTACAGCGGATTCGTTCTTACTCTAAGTTCCTATATATGATTTTGGTCAAATCGGAAATACTCGAAAGATTACTGAGTCGAGAGGTCGATCGCGAGTCTAGAAGGAGATGATAGCTAGCCAGCCTATGCAATGATGGAGTGGTGTGTGACAGTCTTGAATTTGTTATTATAAGTAAGTCACTTCTCATTTGGTTCAAATAGGAAAGGGGGATCAATCACCCAATATTCTTAAGTCAAGGGACTGTGAATGCCATGGATAATAGTTTGCCATGGACGAATGTGACTATTATTTTATTGTGACTATTATTTCATGCTTGTTAAGGCTCTCTTTATGAATAAATTGAATATTCTCTAAAGTTATGGACAAAATAATATTTTTTTAACCCATATAAGATCACATGAGTTGAGGTGAAAGCTACTGCAAAATATTTGGTTGAATTGATCATATGTATTGTCCCATCTCTCAAAGTATCTTTATTAATAAATTTCTAAACACAACACTTAAATGAACATTTCAGCCACTATTTTTTAATAATTTAATGCCAGCATGAATTTGTTTACTCATATGTCAACATTGATGTGGTAGTCATGTTATCTTGATAATGACCAGGTATCTTGATAATGACTATCATAAATGAAGAGAACTAATCTTACAAAAATATATAGACAGAGGATCAAAATAGTTATGAACTAAAATTAGAGAAACCAAATGGCACCAAGAGAAAAGTTGAAGGACTCAAAGAAAAGAGGGTTTAATGGTTTAGTGGGGTGGATGCTCCTTCTGGACACGATCAAGAGCATGGTTCATGCACGGCTCGAGTGAGACAAAAAGAAAAAAACTCGCGGCTCAGAAGGAAAAAACCCGAGCGACTAGACTCATCTTCACTCTTCTACTTCAGCTCGCAACGAGGATGGCAACCCTCGTCAAGGGCAGATCTCAATGGCGAGATCTGATGATGATTTGCGATGGCGGAGTTGGATCAACAGCAGCAAAGGTGGATCGACAGCGACAGAGTTGGATCAGCAGCAACAGAGGTGGATAGGTGGCGGTGAGATCACATGATGATCAGTCGCAGGGACGGAGCCAGCCCAAAATATTAGAGGGGGGGGGGGGGGGTGGAGGGAGGGGGGCAATATAAAATTTATTATTAATAATTATATAGGATATATGCCTATTTTTACAATATTTGATAATAAATTTTATTAGTGTCAATTAGAAGATTCAAAATGGAAATTTTAGATATATATATTATAAGTAATTATGTGATTTATAACTATAATTATAAGAAGATAAATATAAAAGGAAACATATATATTTAATGTCCATTCATTGGGGGGCCAAATTAAGTATTATTTTAAATTATATGTGAGACTTTCATATCATTATAAGGTGTAAAAAAAAATTGGGCAGGGCGGGGATTCAAAACATATCTCCATCCCTGAACAGTAGTGTGTGATTTCGCCCCTCACCGAAATCCCCCAAACCTCACCCTCCCTCGACTTCGCCACCCTATTGCAGCGATGAGGAATGTTGAGGCCAGTGACGCACAAAGATGATGAACTTTGAGGGCATCAAGATCGTCAAGGGTGGCGGCATTGAGTAACTTTGAGGACGTACGTTAAACTCTCGAGCCAAACTCTTAAACTCTTAAGTAAGTAAAACGAATTAAATCGACATAAACTTTGAAATAATCTAGACTCTTAGATTTTACATAAAAATTAATTTAAACAATTTTGTAGACTCTTGTAAACTCTTATAGAGTCTATACGAATACGAGCTTACAATTTTCTACAATTAGTACAATTATTTATTTTGCACAATAAAAAAGTTATAAAATCTTAATTGTTCTATTTATTAATGTATTTGTGATTAGAATGAAATTATTAAAAAAAATATAGTGTAATAATTTTACTTAATTTTGTATAAGTTTTTTTTATCTCAATCAACACAATAATAGAAAGTTAGTTAGTATTTATTAGTATAATACTTATTTTTTTTATTACTTTCATATTTATTTTATTTTAGTAAAATACATTAGTTATTTCTAATTTATGCATCATATATATGGTTCATAATTGTATAGAATTATTTAAATATTTAAACTTATTTGGTACATAGACTTTACGAATTTACGAGTCGATTATACAATACTAATTTATCGGAGAAAAGATAAATTTATTTAAACTCTAGAACTTGACAACATTGGTGGAGACCGTTGAGCAGCGGCTTTGTCATTGAGATGTCAAGATTGTCTGAGGGTGGCAGTGGCCTTGTCATTGAGGCGTCGAGGACAGCGGCGGCCTAGTCGTTGAAGGCGTCAGGGACAGGAATGTTCATTCGGTCTTGTCTTGTGTAGGAACAGAAATGTCACTAGCGGTGAGCGGCAGCGGCGGCGTCGTCCAAGGGTCAGAACCGTCTGAGCCACGGTTTGTTTCCTATCCCATTTGAATCGCGAGTGAACCATGCTCGTCAAATCTTGAACACACGGTGCCAATATAGGAAGCAGCGTCCACCTCGTTAATTCCAAGAAGAAAAAGGTTGAAGGAAGAAAAAAAACTAATCACCTATTTGAATTCATTCTTAACATTTTATTATCTGTGAATATTCTTAAGGACGATAAAAAGAAATGGATACATAATATATATACATATTAATTAAGTTGCACACATGCTTAGTCGGTCACGTAATCTAAACTTCTAAATGGAAGATTCAGTTTATAAATCAAAACCACGTCATTACCTACCTAACTAACCATGCAAATTATGATTAATTAGACTCAGTTTCCATGTATAGGCGAGATAATTCATGCAGCTCACATGCTAACGTGTCATACTCTCATTGGCTAGAGTTGAATGTTTATCATTAAAAAATTATTTGGTACTTTCTTTTTGAACTTATTATTATTATTATTATTATTATTATTATGCACTTAAGAAAAGTATTACGAATATAAAAATCCATTTAAATTTTCATCAATAAAAAATACATGATGCTTTGTTTAAAATGTATGATTTATTGTTATTGTTTATTCTTATGCATTTAAAAAGAAACATTAGAAGAAAAAAACTCTGCCGGGCGTTTTCCTCGTCATTCGTCTTCCTTCCGTTCTTCCTCTGTTTTGCTTGTGGAACTTGCAAACCCTAGAAGAAGACTCGGTTTTGGTCTCCAGAATCGTCTGCGACCGGGACCAAGTCCTAATGAAGCCTTCTAGTGAATGGATTTGGGCTTCTTCTTGCTACCTGGATAACCATTTCGAGTTGACGACCCCTCCTGCTGCGATTTCGGTGCTCCGGGCGGCTCTTTGTTGTTCGATTTGCTCCTTGCAAGATGAACAACCCTCTATCGGTAATCCCGAAACTTCCGTGTTAAGTTGGATTTGAGTCTACCGTTTTCGTCGTAAAAGAGAAATTTTTGTTCTGATGCTTGAAATTGTGAGCGACTGCTCTGACACAAGACTTGTTTTATTCTGAAAAGAAGTATTTCTCAATTTGGGTTCCTGCCGTTTTAAGCATCGTTTTACCTTATGATGGTATGATTCTATGTGTTTTAGGCAAAAGTTGGCTTTGATTTTGGAGAGTTAAAGTATCTGATTGTCTGGATTTTTCAACACAGAAGAAATTAAATGAAAAAAATGCGTGTTCCTGTGTAATACGTCGTAGCTTTTGGCTCTTTATATATTTGTCTTATTTCCTCTTTTCGCTCACAATCACGAAGTAGCTAATTTATTGATGGCCACTGTGTTAGCAATCGTTCGAGCTTGCTCGAGATGAAGGCTCCGGACTAGGAGATATAGAGATGGGACAGTCGCATTTGAATTCAACTGAATTGGGTTTGGAAGATTTCCACAAACAGGTGCCTATATATTAATGTTTTAAAGAAAACAATGGAAAAAATTGAGCAATGTACAAATGAGAAACTGATTTGATTTTCTGTGTTTACTCACTCAAATTGTTCTTTCTTTCTTTTTTTTTCTTTTTTGGCCTCTTTAGTTATTAACTTACTGGTTGAATAGTTGGATTACTAATGTTATCTTCCTTAGGTTCGAGTTATAGAAAAAGATATTCAGAAGCTATCCGATCTGCTCAAGAAGCTTCAGGTATGAAATCTACTATTCCGAACCAGACAAATTTAGATGGAGTTGTTAATTGTGTTTGATGCCAGATCTTATATCTTCTATTACATAGCTTACAATAAATTTTGATTCTTATGATGATAGATAGCAACTGAAATTATGCAGAAGTCACCTTGGAATCCTGTATCCTGTCTTGGTTGGCATCTTTTTTTCTTTATGTTTTGGGTTACTCTGTACACTAAAATTCTGTTAACCTGCAGGATGCAAATGAAGAGTCCAAGTCTGTTACCAGGGCAGCTGATATGAAGGGTAATGTACTTGCATAGATTTTAATTCTCAAACCTTTCTAAAGAAACATGTGTTTTCACTTTAAGTGAAAGAAATATGTGAGAAATCATATGCAAGATCATGCAGGATCTATTTTATTTTAGGAAGTTTTCCTTTTGTCAATATATTGTATTTATTAGAAATAGGAGCACATAGGGAGCTTTCCTATTCCTAGCAGGCTGCCCCATAATTATGGGATTTGATTCCAGCCTTCTAGATTTCATCTTTCCTAATATGTTTAAAGGTTCAAGTCTTGTATATAAGTGATTGAATTGACATAAAATAATAGAGATTTTTGCTACAATTTTCTTATGAGATTCTTGTTTCTAGCCTTTGAAACTTGTGCCCTTCATTGCCAAGCAGTAATCCTTGCATTCTCGAAAGGATTGTTTATCTACATATTGTCATTCAAGATGTCCAAGCTCTAGGAATTTACTACAGTAATTCAATTAGAAGAGCAATCCAAATTCAACAATCTAAAGCATTGCAGAATATTCGTGCCTCTTACATGTTAGATGGGCAAACCTATATTTCCATAGGAACACAAAATGCATCGAAACCACTACCACAAGAGCCAAATGGTTTCAATTAAGATGAGATTGATAGGTTGAGATCACTGATTAATAATCTTGGAGAATTTGAAAAATCTGAAGGTACTTGTTCTTTGGTGCATTCAGGTGCACTTCCATCTTCCATTGGATTAACTTCTTCAGGTACAACCTTTACCAACTCCTGGATAATGAATTCAAGAGCTACTGATCACATGACTCATTTCTCCAATATTTTCTCAACCTATACCCTTTGCCCAAGCAATAGAAAAATAGCTATTGCTGATGGATACTTGACTATTGTAGCCGGATTTGGAGATGTCAAAATTAGCCCATCAATAATTCTAAGAAATGTTCTTCATGTTCCAAAATTATCCACAAGTTTTACTTCATCATTGTCGACTTGGACATCCATCCTTTAGGGTTATTAAAGTTCTATTTCCTTCTTTATTTAAGAATTTAGATGTTGAAAGCTTTCATTGTGAGGTGTGTGAACTTGCTAAACACAAGCGTATCTCTTTTCCAATCAACAATAAAAGAAGTTATGTTCCTTTTTATCTCATTCATACAAACATATGGGACCATCTCCTATTTCTAGTTTCTGGGGCACGTGGTTTCTCTTTTGTTGATGATTGCACTCGTGTTACCTAGATTTTTTTGCTTAAACAAAAATATGATCTTAGTGTTGTGTTCCCAAGGTTTTGTTCTATGATCAACAATCAGTTTGGTGTTAAAATAAAAAGATTAGGTCTAACAATGCAAGAGACTAATTTAACCAATTTCTTACTCCATATTTTCAGAAAGAAGGGATAATACATAAGTCCTCTTGTATTAATACTCCACAACAAAATGGGATAGCAGAGAGGAAAAATAGAGATCTCCTTGAGAAGACCAGAGCTTTATTGTTTTAGAATCATGTTCCTAAGATGTTTTGGGGAGAAGCAATTCTTACATTCGCCTATTTTATAAATCGTTTGCCTTCAAGAGTCTTAAATTTTAAGAGCCCTATGGATATGCTATGAACATTCTATCCTGATGTGAGCACTACAAACAATCTGGTTCCCAAAATTTTTGGATGTGTGTCATTTGCTCATGTTCATAGTCACAATAGAGGAAAGTTAGACCCAAGGGCTCTCAAATGTATTTTTGTGGGTTACTCTTTAACTCAAAAAGGTTACAAATGTTATCATCCTCCATAAAAATAATTCTATATCTCAATGGATGTCACATTCAATGAACAAAAGCCTTACTTCCTAATCCTCATCTTCAGGGGGAGAATTCCAATATAGAAGATAAGGAAGATTCCTTGTTTGATTTGTTCTCAATTCTTTTATCTGAAATACCAAATTCCACACGTGTACCTCCTTTGTGTTCTAATAAGATGCCTAAGAATCCTTCTGAACTTGGGGTTGTGTTAGGCCCCGACAGCCAGCGTAAAACCCTGTCGAATCTTATGAACATGGATCAAGGAATATGGCGTCGTATGATCTATGTAGCCGACCCCACCTAGTGGGATAAGGCTTTGTTGTTGTTGTTATTGTTGGGGTTGAACCAATTGTTGAAACCCATGTGCATGAATATGTGACTGAAACATATAGAAGCCAATTCTAACCCTAATAATGTGATATTCGACAAGGTGTACACAAGAAGGAATGCAAATGTTCCTAAACCTATGCAGATCCAAGAGTCCAACTCGAATTCTTTGAATGAGGTACACACTTTTGAACCAACAGTGCAAGAATCTGAACCTTATGTTGGCAATCTCGAACAAGACCTTCCAATTGCTATTAGAAAAGGAACAAGAAAATGCACAAAGTAGCTAGTGTACCCTCTTGCAAACTTCTTATCATTTAAGAATTTCTCTCCAACACAAGAGCGTTTCTTGTAAGCCTAAATGTTATAATCCTACCTACTACTTTATCTGAGGCTTTATCCAATGAAAAATGGAAACAAGCTATGAATGTAAAGATGGAGGCATTAGAAAAGAACAAGACATGGGAGTTAGTGAAGCTACCCAAAGGAAAAAAGACAGTAGGTTGCAAGTGATTATATACAGTGAAATATAGAGTTGATGGATCAATTGAAAGATACAAGGCAAGGTTGGTAGCTAAGGGGTATGCGTAAACATATGAAATTGATTATGTAGAGACATTTGTTCTAGTTGCAAAGATGAATACAGTTAGAGTGTTGCTATCAGTAGCTACTAATTGTGGTTGGGAGTTGCATCAATTTGATGTCAAGAATGCCTTTTTACATAGGGAGTTAGAAGAAGAGATCTATATGGAGGTTCCACCAGGATATAAAAGGAATTTGGCTGCACAAACTGTTTATAAGCTGAAAAAGGCATTGTATGGCCTTAAACAATCACCACGAGCATGGTTTAAACGGTTTGCAAGAGTTATGCTAGCCATGGAATACAAACAAAGTCAAGGGGATCACACGTTATTTATTAAGCACTCTTCAGGAAATGTTACAATTCTCTTGGTGTATGTTGATGACATAATTGTTACAGGAAATGATATCAAGGAACAAGAAGCTTTGAGTCAATACTTGGCTAAAGAGTTTGAGATTAAGGCATTGGGGAGGTTGAAATATTTTCTCGAAATGGAAGTTGCTCACTTCAAGAAGAGAATTTTTATCTCTCAACAAAAGTATATCACAGATCTTCTCAAAGGAACTGGTAAAACAACATGCAAACCAGCAAGTACCCCCATGGAACCTAATTTTAAACTTGGGACAGCAGATGAAGATGTTGCAGTAGATAAAGAAATGTATCAACGCCTTGTGGGAAAACTTATTTACTTATCTCATACAAGGCCAGATATTGCATATGCATTGAATTTGATTAGTCAATTTATGCATAATCCGAAGGAAGTTCATTTGCAAGCAGCTTATAGAGTGTTACACTATCTTAAGGGAATGCTAGGAACAACAACAACAACAACAACAAAGCCTTATCCCACTAGGTGGGGTCGGCTACATGGATCATACGACGCCATTCCGCTCTAAGGGAATGCTAGGAAAAGGTATTTTATTTAGGCGGAATGGAAACTTAATACTTGAAGCATGCTGATTTTGCTGGATCAATTGTTGATAGAAGGTCAACTTTAGGATATTGCACATTTCTTTGTAGAAACCTTGTGACATGGAGAAGTAAAAAACAATATGTGGTAGCTCATTCAAGTGTAGAGGCTGAATTTAGAGTCATGGCTCAAGGTATGTGTGAACTACTTTGGTTGAAAATCATTCTTTAAGATTTGAAGATTAAGTGGGAAGGCCCCATAAGACTCTATTGTGACAATAAGTCCGCAATCAATATTGCTCACAATCCAGTACAACATGATCAGACGAAGCACATTGAAATTGATAGGCACTTTATCAAAGAGAAATTGGATAGTGGACCGATATGCACACTTTATGTTTCTACGCATAGTCAACTTGCTGATGTTCTTACCAAGAGTTTAAGTAACTTCAATTTTCAGGTTATTTTATCCAAGCTGGGAATGGACAATACGTATTCACCAGCTTGAGGGGGAGTTTGAGAAATCATATGCAAGATCATGCAGGATCTATTTTATTTTAGGAAGTTTTTCTTTTGACAATATATTGTATTTATTAGAAATAGGAGCACATAGGTAGCTTTCCTATTCCTAACAGGCTGCCCCATAATTATGGGATTATGGGATTTGATTCCAGCCTTCCAGATTTCATCTTTCCTAATATGTTTAAAGATTCAAGTCTTGTATATAAGTGATTAAATAGACAGAAAATAATAGAGCTTTTTGCTACAATTTTCCACAAAATACATGTGCCTTTTCATGTGCTGGTTTCTTCTATGACTGAAATACAACAAAGTGTACAATTATGAAACATTGCAGCTGTCAAGCGCCAAATGGAGAAAGAAACAGATGAAGCTTTGAAGGTTGCCCGTGTGGCTAAATCAAAAATTGAAGAGCTGGACAGAGATGTAAGCCTATTCTGTTTTCCTTTTTTCTTTTTGTCCTGTCTAAGGTCACTATTGGCACTCCAGTTGAAGTTGAGTTGGACTATTATATATGGATTATTATGCTTCTTTTTCTCCACAAATAATATGCAACATGTACTGAGCTTTATGTACCTTGGGTCTGTTGGTCCTGCTAGAACTTAGCCAGCAGGAAGAAGCCTGGATGTGGAAAGGGATCAAGCACAGATAGAACTAGAACTGCACAAACTGTGTAATTTCTCTCGCCAAGTCAACAGAAAAGTCGTTCTTTTGTGATGAATATATGGCTGGATGCATAACGTTCACCAAACTGTTAATATCTGCAGGGCCTTGAGAAAAAAGTTAAAAGAAAGGATGACTGACTTTCAGGTATGATATATCTCTATGCAATTTCTCTTCGCAGGGCATTTTTGGCCTCCTACAACTTAATAATGTTTACCTACGAGTTCAAAATCTCATTTAACACTAGTTTCTCTTCTCCTTCCAACCATTCATCCACCCCTTCCAAGTGGATGATGCATTTAGCGCTTGGAAATATTCTGCAGAGAATTTCTTACTCATTGCTGTCTTTTAACATAATTCCACTATGCTATTATTGAATATCAAATGGATTTTGGCTGGCTGATTCATGCGTACAACACAATAAATGGCAAACAACTTCAACAACA
Source organism: Pontederia crassipes (assembly GCA_030549335.1). Classification (NCBI taxonomy): domain Eukaryota; kingdom Viridiplantae; phylum Streptophyta; class Magnoliopsida; order Commelinales; family Pontederiaceae; genus Pontederia; species Pontederia crassipes. The sequence continues at coordinate 4,100,364 of JAUKPH010000022.1, read as the reverse complement.
ACAACAATGCCTTATCCCACTAGGTGGGGTCGGCTACATGGATCATACGACGCCATATTCGTTGATTCATGTTCATGAGATTCGACAGAGTTTTACGCTGGCTGTCAAGGCCTAATACAACCCTCCTCCTTTATCCGGGCTTGGGACTGGCTATAAAAAAGGCAAACAACTTCACACTGATAATTATGTTTCGGGATGATGTTGAAATAATATGAACAATGTAAATATAGTAGTTTCTCCATTGTTAATTGTTCTTCCTAACCTGCAAATCCATCTTGTAATGCTTTAATCTCTTGTAGAGCTTGAGAAAGAAAATCCAAACAGAATATCATGAGGTTGTTCAGAGAAGGGTATACACAGGTTTTTTCTGAACTTTATCTAAACAGGCTTTGCTATGTAGCTTTCCACTGTTACTTTGACAACATTTCTTTCAGATATGCATTGTTATCTAACTTATATTTTCTTCTGATTTCCATAAAAAAAACCAGTAACAGGAACTCATCCCGATTAAGAGGTAAGATCATGCTTCACAAAATTTATCATCACTTTTAATGGTTTTAGATTAATTTTTGTTATGTCCCGTTTTATTCAATCAGACAATTGACCGGCTAATAGAAACGGGAAAGATGAGCACATATTCCAGAAAGCAATTGAGGAACAAGGCCGAGGCCAGGTTTTCCCTCAGCATGTTGATCACTATATGAGTGCTAATCAATCGCTCTTATCTCTAAAAAATGCTTTTTTAGAGCTCTTTAAAAAAATGTTAGCACTCCAATAACTTTTTGTCAAACTTAATGTCGTCCTTCTCTGTTCTTTAACAAACAATATATGGTTATAAGATATAGATAAACTTTCTGAACCTTTCTGGAGAGCAACGTAGGTATAAAATACAAGTCCATTTTCCCATTTCCTTGCAGGTGCTGGACACCCTTGTAGAAATCCAAGAGCGTCATGATGCTGTGAAAGACATTGAAAAGAAACTTCTTGAGTTACATCAGGTAATTCCACTTTTAACACAGAAGCTTGAATCAGAAGTCTAGAGAAACAAGGTTGAAATGTGTTGTAGAACCAAGCGCCATTAAAATGGATATTACTATTTTTTCCATAACTTTTTCATGCTGGCTCACAAGTAAAAGTAAGATATGTTCTAGACATCTAGCCTCGTGACAATATGTTGAAATACACTATTAAGATGAAGTGCTCAAGGAATATTTATATTCAAAAAATGAGAAGTAGAACCTTAACTCCAAAGTATCTAGAAAAGGTGACTCTGTTGCCATGCGATAATTCACTCTAAGGTCCATACTGCCTTCTGACTAATTATGTCCTGATGGTTTGGCTTCATTTTGTGCGGTACTTTGTGATGATGTCCCTCACTGGACTTTGCCTTAGCTTGGATTTAAGATAGCTGACCTGTTTCTTAATTACCACATACTTTTTATTACATATTGTTGAGGTTTCTATAGTGCCCCAAAATTTTACCCTGCCACGTGGCGAAATCTTCTTTCAGTCGCTACTTTATTCAATCCTTCTTTGACTCTTTCGTTGACCCAGATGGTCAATAAAATTGAGACGTAAGCGGAAGACTTAAATAAAAGTATTACAACAAATAATATAAGAAAGGCGGAAGCTAGATAAATAAAAAGTACATCAAATGTCTCGACATAAGGCATACAAAAGTTCATGCCATGGTACATAATCAAAAGGTCCCATACAACTCCATATTAAATAAATGACTCAATAACGACTCTAGATAACCATGTGCACAAGCCATCCGAACTGTAGTCAGCGCATACACATCAATTGGCTCGCAATCATCTCATGTACTTATGGAGATCACACAGGGGAGCAAGCTAGCTGATGCGTTAAATTTGTAACAAATAAAATTGCTAACAAGTGCACTAGTCGTATTAAGTAATAAAGTAGAGAGTAGAGTGCCGATCCCACTAGGGATTAGTTAAATTTAATCTATCCTAATAATTTACTAAGAGAATAAAATGGTGTTGCGATATAAAAGCAGAAAATAAATGTGCATAAAATTAAATAATAAAATAAATTAGTGTTGAGACTAAGGATTTTGGATGATTAATGATGATGATTAACTAACATGAACAACTATGAAGATTGAATTATAACGATGATGAATAGATTCAATTCTTGAGACAGATTAGGATTACCTAAATTAATGATTTCTACGTTGAGTAAATCAAACTATCTTAATTCTCGCAAAACTTAAGACCACAAACGATGAGTTAATCTTCAGTTAAGAAAGATATTAAGATGCATTAAATTGTAATTCTTAAACTAACAGTTATCCTCGCTGGGTAAAAATTGATAGACCGCACAAAATCTAGCACAAACGATGAGTTACTAGTTTCGTGTTATGATTGCTTCAACTTTAAGTTAAGAATCGATTCGTTGAGAATTGTTAAATCCTAAAATTAATCACCCCAAATCTGATTTGTAGTTTTATCTCAAAATATAATAATCTTAGTAAAAAGCATTAAGCACAACAATCATAATCAAAAGAAACTAAGATAACTATATTAATCCAAATTTAACAAATAGTTCATGTAGTTTTCTCATAAAGATTAAATATCTCTATTACAGAATTAATTAAGCATAAAAAGTATGGGTAAAGAACATCTAAACAATAGGGAGAGAACAAGAATTCTTGCTTTAGACGATCTCTAGAGAGCCCTATCGCTGAGTTGCTCGTCGTTCTTCTCCAGCAATCTTCTTCAACTTGAATGTCTCTTTTGCAATAAGCACGACTCCCAAGGTCTCAAGCACCTCCAAGCACCACAAGCACACGTTTTTTTTGTCTCCTATGGCCTCTATTTATAGCCTTCGGGGTCTCACGAGTTTTCATAAAGTTTCAGTTTGATTCGAAGTCTTTTCATGTTAAAACAAGTAAATTCAGAATAGACTTTGATAGGTCTTTAAAACCATCTAAAACTTCTTCAAATTTGAGTAAATATGTTTCCTAATCATCCCTGAGGCTTAGGATAAAGTTTGAGTTTGATCTGGACTTGAAATTCACAAGAAAAGTCGAAGAAATCTTGAAAACAACTTTCATAACGGCCCATAACATGGATTTAACAGTCCTTACGGTGTCCAAATCGAAGTAGGACTGAAACTGGGCATTTTAACAGGCCGTAACGGGTTTTTCACGCCCTATTGTTACGGCCGTTATGATCATATAATGACCCGTTATATTTAATTTAGCCTTGGCAGCCTTCAATTTGTTTCTGTGGATTCCTAACTCTATTCTTTTGCTCTTTTTGCAATAAAACATATAATTTGGGTGGATTTTCATTTTTATAAAATTAAAGCAAATAAGGTCGAAAAATTATGCTTGCTATATGAAAAGGAATCGAAATGTGATTAAATGCATGGCTAATTATATGTTATATTATGCATGCATCACTAGCATAATGCTAAGTGTGAGTTCGTATATGTCATAAGATAATCCATCAGAATATGCATGAAGCAAGTATATAAATTAAGTATGAGAGGAAATCATCATGGAGAATCAATAAAGATATCATCATCATCATGGTTCATGCCTTTTTATTTCATTTCATGTTCATGTTCATAGCCCAATGCTCATGTTCATAATTTATAATTCATGATTCATATTCATTTTTATAAGGACAAAGTCCTTCCATTAATCTTTAGCCATGCATATTCTTTCATCTTATCCATGTTGGAAGAGCTCTCCGCTTTTAGGAATACCATTGCAAACACACAAGTGTGTAACTATCTAGACTGATGAGGATCAGTGCCACGGCCAATGCCTCGTCGGGCAAAATGACCTCGCGCTAGGCGGAAACATCTATAGAGAGAAACTCTCATTTAGATAGGTAAATGGTAATCCTTCTTTTATCTTATTAGTCATGAGCCTCTTTGTCACTTGGATCAATCAAGGTTGTAGGGAGCAAGATGACTCTGAATCATTTTTAGGTTCATAATCGATCGATATCAATCAGGTGGACTGAAGCTTGTCAAATCAAAGGGGTTTAGATTAAGGTCATGTTCTGTCGTATTCAACAGTCATCCGAAAGAGGAGCGGGCACCCGTTTTTGTTTGTGTTCATCAATCGACCGAAAAGGATGCAATTGTCCATTCTGAGTTCATTTTTCGACCGTTCCAAGACTATATATCGGTCGATCGAGAGAGGTTCGGTCCTCCATTATAACATGAGAAGGTTCTAGGACTTTAAACTATCGATCAAAAATTAACCGGTCGTCAGGCGAGAACAATATTGTCTTCCTCAGTTGTTCGAGGGTGGTTTTCCCGTCCACCATCGGAAGCTCTTCTGACTTGATAATCCAGATCGGTTGACCTGCTGGTTATCATCGTCATTTTCGAGTTTCGATATTTTTCAATTCGGTCGTCCAAAAACATTTCCGACTTCTGTTATGGTCCACATCGGTCGTCCGATCGAGTTTTAGACGTCCGACATAGATGTCGCCATACTCTTGCCGAGTTGAATCGGACGTCCGTAAGGGTTTCGATCGTCCGCTTCAGTTTGATAGAAGGTCATTGCGGAATCCTTAGGTTTTCAATCAGTTTTTAATACAAAACAATTCTAAACTTATACTAACTTTATTTTTTACGTATATCATGCTCTAGAAACATAACTAAATATCAATCTCATCTTAAACATGTCGTTTTTAAAAATTTCTTTTATATGAAATAACTTGCCGATTTGTTTATCATCTGTCATAGAAAATTATTCCAATCTATCTTAACTCAAACAGCAGAAAGTTATCAATCCAAAGCATGTAATAATCTCTCGATTATTTGTCTAAATCATATGCCAACTTATCTTATCACTCATCAAACAAAACATGTCATAATATCATGCAATATCATTCGGCCGAGTTATGTAGTCAATGAAATCATATCTAAAATCTCATAATAATCATGAGGCACGATTTCTACCCACACTAGCATGAACTGAATCTTATTGGAGTCCTTAAAAACATGCAAAAATTCTCAGGAAACTACCTCATGAACTAGATCCCGAAAACACACCTTTTTAGTCGCATTTCCTGGTTCGTCCTCGCTGGATGGAGCCTCTAGCTTCTTCCTGTGCTCCCTCCTGCGTCATCAACGCCTGAAAGACCTGTCGGACCTGCCCTCTCGTGCTCTGTCGAGACCGATGGAGAGGGAGCATGAAACACGTAGAGGAAAATGAGGAACAACAGTAAAGATGAAAAGGAAAGGGAGAGATAAATGGATTCTTATAGCCTTCAATGTGGGGGTTTTCGTGATCCTTTAAATCCCTCACGATCATGAGTGCAAGAGTTACAAAATATGTGTTAATGAAGAGTATGGTGAAGAGATCAGAAAACGATTGGGATTTTCCGTTCCATTGCATTTCTCGACGTCCGAAAGAGATTGTCCGGTAGTGCGTCCACTGGGTTTCGGTCGCCCGGAAGTCCGACGTCAGATAATAATACATTTTAATTTTTATGGAAAATTTGGGGTATTACAGTTTCTGCCTAAAAATAAAAAAAACTTCACATTGTTTTTATCATTTTAATTGGAGACATCTTTGTTAAATGCTCATTGTTCAATTCAGTTTTATCTAACCCCTGAATTTATGCATCAGATGTGAATCTTCTATGTCCATTTTCTCGTGCAGATATTCCTTGACATGGCAATCCTGGTGGAGGCGCAAGGTGAAATGCTCGACAACATTGAATCTCATGTAACATGTCAATACCTTCTTCTTCACTAGTCATACTTTCCTGAAACAAATTTGCGGTGTTAAATGTAGCTACTATTCAGTCTCCAACTAAGATTTTTCTGGCGTGCCTTCTCAAAAAAAAAAAAAAAGATTTTTCTGGCGTGCAGGTTGAGGGCGCTGTCAGTCACGTGCAATCTGGAGTGAACATGCTGCACAAGGCAAGAAAGCTGCAGAAGAACACACGGAAATGCACATTCATTGCGATTATCATTCTTCTCATCATAGTTTTGGTCATCGTGCTGGCTGTGATAAGGCCGTGATCGAATAGCTTTGTGACGATGGTTTTCTGCCATGTAAATTCCTCATCACCCATATCTTGAACTTGGTGAAGACAAAACATGGGCTTTGAATGCGTGGAATTTTGTATGCAATTTCTGTAAGCAAATGGCATGGTGCTGAATTCAGTGACATGTTACTATGTAATGGTTTGGTTCAATAATGCACTGTGCCAAATAAAACTTTGGTGGTCGATACGAGGCGCATCAGGATCAATTTGCAAGGCTGCTGACTTTACTCTAAGCGGCTTATGAAAGGAATTGCGTCGTGTTGTTTTCAACTAGGCACATTTTATGCAAAAAGTTGCCGTGATCATTTTATGCATAATATTGCACGTAAATAATGTTAAAAGGATATTTCTTTTACCAATGGGCGATGTCTCCTGAGTTCTAGATCTCGACGTTGAATCTTGGCAAATATATCGTTCAGACATAAAATGTAACATCCCTAAATCGATCTCGATCCTTGCCGCATGACAATCAATTTGAAGACACTAAGAATATTATAATTTTGATTATACATTTTGTTAGGATTTTTGCACGAGAGAAATTATGCACCGCGAAAAAATTTAAGAAATTTAAGGCGACGCAGAAATTTATTAGATGGAAGAAACAGAATAAGATTTTATAAGATTAATTTCTCTTTGGACCCCTAGGAAGTTTATATATGCACTGGTTTTAACAGATGATAGGAATTAGATATCAATTGGGACTCTATATTAATCATAAAAATAGGACACTTACCTTGTGATAAGGAAATAAATCAATTCCTTAACAATCTTATGATAAGGAAATATACGGAATATGTCAGACAGATTTTCTTTTATTTTAGAGTTTGAGTCCAGATGGATTTCCAATTGGAGTAGCATTCAAGGCATTATTAATAATCTCCACCTTGAATTGAATTCTCCAATCAGATATCTAACGCTCTCTTCGCCGCCAGTCTCTGTTCTGATTCTACACGTGCGATAGCATCCTCATAACTTGATCTGGTGATTCCACCTCTTCAACTACTTAAAATGCATATGCAACCATGTCCTCAAAGTCATAATGATTAGGAGGACCTACCTATCTGCGTGCACGTCCGGCAGCTAAACTTGTCATTGCTTCTTCTACTTGCTCCTCAGACTCTGGTTGTTCAGATGAGATCCAAACTCCACCTGTTTGTTGACACCCTCCTCTGCTGAGTCAACAACATCTGATTTCTACTTGAGCATAGACATCTCATCAAAAAATATATTTCTACCGTGAATAACCTTCTGATATGAAGGAGACCAAATTCTGAAGCCTTTTACACCTGCACCATATCCCATAAAGACTCCTTCTTTGGCCTTTGGTTCCAACTTTCCTTTGTTGACATGATAATATGCTGGACAACCAAAGACTTTCATATTAGTATAATCAGTAGAGTTTCCTGACCATACCTCAATGGGAGTCTTCATATCGATCGCGGTTGCAGGATTTCGATTGACAAGGTAACATGTTGTGCTAACAGCCTCAGCCCAGAATGACTTGTTCATACCAGAATTAGAAAGCATGCACCGTGCCCTCTCCAGAAGAGTTCAGTTCATACGTTCTGCTACACCATTTTACTGTGGTGTATCTCTGACGGTGCGATGTCTAGCAATGCCTTCATCCTTGTAGAATCGATCAAATTCAGACGAACAGAACTCCAAGCCATTATCAGTATGAAAGCGTTTCACCTTTCTCGATGTCTGATTCACCACTAGAGTCTTCCACTGTTTGAAAGTTTCGAATGCCTCTCTCTTGTGCTTCATCATGAATACCCATGTCATCCTTGAGTAATCATCTATCACAGATACGAAGTATCTAGAACCTCCTAGAGATGAAACACAATGGGCCCCAACACTCAGCGTGGATGTAATCGAGTGTTGCCTTCGTCTTGTGCACGGCTTTGCTGAATTGATGTCATCTTTACTTGCCAAAAACACAGTGCTTGCAAAATCTAATTTCAGATATCTTCTAACCATCCAAAAGATTGCGCTTATTGAGGATATCCATCCATGCCTGACTCATATTTCTAAGTCGCATGTGCCATAACGTGGATGCTTCTGATTCTGATTTGGACGAACTACCTACTACAGTCATATTAGAAATTATTGTGCCTTGTAGTATGTACAAGGACTTTTGACTGACTCCTCTTATGACTTCAGCATCACCCTTGATGACCATGAGAATATCTTCTACGGCATCCATCCGATATCCTTTGGAGTCCAGAATTCCTAATGATATCAAATTTTTCTTCAATTGCGGAACATGACGGACCTCTGTCAATGTCCTCACCCGATTGTCATGAGTTCTGATCTTAATTGAGTCGATTCCAACTATTTTACATACTGCATCATTGCCCATGATGACGTTTCCACCATCAATGTTCTGATAAGTTGAGAACCACTCTTTGTGCGGAGTCATATGATAGGAACATCCTGAGTCGAGAATCCAACTCTTTTTCGAACATCTCTGATCAGACACCATGAGAGCCAAATCGTCATCAGATTCACTATCCTGGTGAGCTACTGCAGCAACTATGTCTTTCTTCTTCTTCTTGAGGTAGTCCTTCTTCCAGTGATCAGATTCTTTACAATAGTTGCATATGTCCTTTGGATTGACGTTCTTCTTTGACTTACCCTTTTTAGGATTTGTCTTCTCTGTGGTTGTTATCAACCCTGTGACCTGAATCTCTGCAGAATTTTCAGATGCCCTATGCCGAAGTTCACGAGTATGAAGACTTGATCTTACTTCTTCCAGACTTATAGCTTCCTTCTCGATAATCATAGATTGAATAAAATTCTCGTATGATGAAGGAAGCGAATCTAACAGAATTAGGGCGGCATCTTCATTTTCGATCTTAACATCGATATTTCTCAGTTTCATCAACAAAAAATTTAACTGATCAAGATGATCTTTCAGAGGGATACCTTCTTGCATGCGAAGAGAGAGCAGATGTTGCTTCAATAGCAACTTGTTGGTGAGAGACTTTGGCATATATAAACTCTCGAGTCTCAACCACAGACCGACTGCCTTTTCTTCATTTGCGACCTCGATTATCACCTCATCCGCCAGACACAACAGAATCATCGAGTACACATTCTCCTCATGTGCCGCCAAAGTAACGAGGACGATCTCCTTTTCTTTGCCTTTCGAGTCTTCCTCCTTCGGTTTGTTCTTCGGCGCGTTTGCAAACGGCGCACAGACTCCTTATTATTTCAGAAGTGCCCGCATCTTAATCTGCCAGAGGCTGAAACTGTTTCGTCCTATGAATTTCTCAATGTTGACATTGTGCGATGTCATCTCTATGTCTGACAGAGGATCACCGATGAAGCCTCGCTCTGATACCAATTTGTGAGGATTTCTGTACGAGAGAAATTATGCACCGCGAGAAAATCCGAGAAATTTAAGGCGACGCAGAATTTTATTAGATGGAAGAAACAGAAGAGGATTACAAGATCAGATTAATTTCTCTTTGGACTCCTAGGGAGTTTATATAGGCACTCTCTTTAACAAATGATAAGAATTAGAGATCAATTGAAACTCTATATTAATCTAAAAAAATAGGACACTTACCTTGTGATAAGAAAATAAATCAATTCCTTAACAATTTCATGATAAAGAAATATACAGAATATGTCAGACAATTTTTCTTTTATTTCAGGATTTGAGTCCAGATGGGTTTCCAGTTGGAGTAGGATTCAAGGCATTATTAACACATTTGACTAAAACTAGTGATCAACATTAAGGAATTCATAGAAATAGAATAGGAGAGAAGAAACATTAAGGAATTCATAAAAGTAGAATTGTAACATTCTTCACTAGCGTGTGATATTGTCCGCTCTGGGCCTCGGCCCGCACGGTATTCTCAAAACGCGTCACCTGGTATCAAAGTAGCACAATGGCTCACCTCTATAGTCAGCGTGATACTGTCCGCTCTGCCCTAGGCTCACGGTTTTCTAATGCGTCACCTAGTATCAGAGTAACGCAGTGGCTCACCTCTGTGCATGGTGGGGTGCGATCACAGTGCATGAGGCATGCCTTGAATTAGTCCCACATGCATAAGTCACGGGAGAGATGCTGGGTATATATGGGAACATGTCCTTCACCAGGTGTGACGCGTTAAAAAACCGTGAGCCTAGGGTGGGGGCAGAGCGGACAATATCACACGCTAGTGGAGAATGTTACATATGGTATCAGAGCCACCCCGTGTGGACCTCTGTGCATGGTGGGGTGCGATCACTCAACGATGACGTTGAGTCCCCTAAGGGGGGAAGGGTGCATGAGGAATGCCTTGGATTAGTCTCACATGCATAACTCACGGGAGAGATGCTGGGTATATATTAGAACATGTCCTTCACCAGGTGTGATGTGTTAGAAAACCGTGAGTCTAGGGTGAGGGCAGAGCGGATAATATCACACGCTAGTGGTGAATGTTACAAGAATAGGAGAATTAATAAGTGTAGAAGTTTAAGAGTTACTACATAATTTCAAATAACATATTTCATAGCTATTACATCATAATCTAATAAAACACAAAACAAGATAAATAGATCCCTAAGTTTATGTGCCTTGTTGTCTCTTGAGCATCATCGCAGCACATCACTTCAACCATCACGAACTTAGGTATGTGGGAATCAAACATAGGAGAGGCAATTCTTCCGTAAACTTGACATCCCAAGTAGGGAAACAATGATTAATCTTCAATAGAATAAATCGATAAATTCATATTAAAAGCATACATTTTATTGAGATGGGATCAAGAGGTTGATGATAATAATTGATAATAATAATCAATAAACATATGAACAATGAGGTATAACATGTTAGAGCACTATCATTATTGATGATGATAACAATTATCTGATAAGACATAAATGAGCAATGATACAATGATTCAGTAAGCATGTTCGGTATTAATAATTTGGTAGTCATAATCGGTAATAGTAACAATGATTCAGTAACTATGTATGATAACGATGATTCGATATTCATGTTCGGTAACAACGATTCGATGTCCATTTGGTAACAATGCTTCGATATACATGTTCGATAACAATGATTCGATATTTTATTCAATATCAATGAGCTTCATATTAAACAACATCATGATGATGGCACAATGATATGATAATCCATAGTAACAATAATATGATTAATAGTGACATATTTTGTAATGGCGACAATGCTTCAATAACTGTAACACTTATTCGATACTTTATTAGCAATGCTTCGGTAACTTTGTTCAATAATTATGTGATTAACATACAAGTGACTTTAACAGTGACTTCAAAATCCCTCATCTTTTCATTTATAGGATGGGCTCTTTAATTCGGGGGTGTGCCGAGCAAACAATATAACCGCGTGCCAATGATCAATGGGCGATCAAACCATGACAGTGCCCTCCAAAGAGGAAAGAGAATGACCCTTAACAATGAACGGTAATGATAATGCATTTGGCTTTGACTGTGGACCCAATGTTTATCTTATTATCATCTTGGTAAACTTTACATTACTACAATCAGTAGGCATCATCTTGAGGTTCATTGATGAACAAACAAATCAATAATGTCATAATGTCACTACAATAAATCATGTGTGAAATGAATAATCAATTAGGGTAATTATACAATCAAATGGAGAACAAAGTGATCAATAATCAATCAATAATGAGATATCGTTGGATATGTGTGAACATATTTGTCCTACAATCAATAAATAAATTATAACTTTACTTATCTACGTTATATTTCATGACTTTTAATTTCCCTAAAAATAGACAATCAAGGATGTCATGCATAAAAAATTCATATTTTAATCCCTCGACAATTGTTCTCATAAAATGTCACAATCTATTTGAACTTATTCTGTCATGATGTCTTAAGTGGTGAGAGTTGCAAAAATAATAACTCGATCTACAAATGTTATTTTTCAAAGATTCCAATTGAAAAAGAAAGCTAACAATCTCTTCTAGCATCTCCTAAATTATTAGATTTTTATCACATCAATATAGTTTTTAGCATATTCTACAATTTTATTTCGCTATTGTCCGTGACAGTCTGACAGCATGACGATATTTCATTAATAACTTTTGATCGATAACTCTAATTGACATTATTCTTGAATCTAAAAATTAGATTTCAAGGGCTATCGTTCAATTTTTTCATTATTTAAGTACGACAAAATCTTATCCTAAATCATTTAATAATTTTTGCTATGAAATCTGGACAGCAAGAAATGGAGGAAAACTTAAACAGGATTTGATCAAATCTATTCTAAAGAGATTAATTAAGGTGATTCCTTATTCACCCATTTGACAATGTCATTCGTCCAAGGTTCCTATCAATCACTTCCGCTGTCGGCGACCTCATGGTGCATCCTCCACTTGCCATTAGATGGGATCATGAGAGGGAGAGGGGGGAAGAAAAACACGATGAAGAGAGAGTCCTCACCCCTTTTTATGTCTCTAAGGAATCTAAAATTAGTGGCCAGATTAAGGGGTTGTGAGGATATTAGTTAGGCGTTTAAATCTTATATTTTATGAAGTTTGTTTGGATAGGATTGGATCTTATTTCAATGGGAATTAGGATCTTTTTCAAGTGATTAATAATTGTTGATTAGTTTTCCTAATTTATCATTTTTTCTCAGTGGTTGTTACATACACTTTTTCGGCCAACGGGATTAACTATTAGTAGTTCTTAATAGTAATTCTTTTGATTTGTACATCTCGAATCTAAATTTCATCACTAAAACTTATATCTGGGTCATTTATTTTTTAATTTTTTTATGAATAAAATGAGATATTCCTTTTTTAAAAAAACGAAAACTGTCACATATGTTTTAAAATACTGGATTTGATCTATTTTATTCAAGATGATACATATATTAGAGAGAATGGACTTCATTTAAGTTTTTTTATACTAGATTTTTGCAACTCCCTTTATAACCCCAAAATAACACTTCTAAAAAAAATCTATTGTCTTATCAATTATGTGGAATGATTCTTCCTCCTAAATAAAATGGCAAAAGTTTGACTTTTGATCTCTCATAGTTGATGTTTCATTAGTCAAGGCTTTTGGACAATCCCAAAAATCAATTTTTAAAAAAATTGGACTGGGCATCAAATCATTGGGTTTGACCGAATTCGATCGAATTGAACATGATTTTTATTAAAATAATAATATTTAAATTTCTTTCAAAAAATATAGTATAAATAAAAGTATAAAATATTAAATAATTAAGTAATCATGTAATAATCATTATTTTAAGCATTAATTAAAATTTTTAAGCATATATTTATTATAATAATTTTAATAAAATAAATTTCTTATTTTAAAATATTATCTTTAGAATTTTGTATATATATTTAATTTCTTTCCTTCTTATTCATAAATTTAACTTCCTCATTATTACTTTCCTATTTTTTATACTTTCTACTCTTTTCACCTTTATTTTTTCCCTACAAATTCCAAATCTAATTTCCTTATAATAGCTTTCCTTTCTAATTCACACTTCATAATTTACTCTATTACCTAGTATCTCCACATTTATTTCATTATTATACCTTCCATATTTTATTATTTCTGTCCATATAATAATTTTTTATTGATTTGAAAAAAAACTGATTTGAACCAATTTTTCGGTTCAACCCAGTTTTGTCCGAATCGAACTGTAATCCAGTTTTTTTTCAAAAATAAATTTTAATGTTAAACTAGACCGATGATTGGTTCGCGATTGAACTGGATGGACCGTTCAGTTCGATTTTAAAAACGCTGTAAAAAACACAAATAATATGTGGGCTTCTCATCCTGGATCAATTAAGTTTGCCTCTCTCTTTTTTTTCTCGCAAAATTGTTTGTTTGGTCTTCTATTTCCTTTCTTTTCTTTTTTGGGGAAGACCGCTGATGAGAGAAATAGGTCGATGAAGAGAAAATCTATAATTTTCTTTTAATTTTTAGGTTATATTCTCCGACAACGGCAGCAGTTTTTCTTCTATCTGAAAGAAAAAAAAAGCGGTAGATGATACAAATGTCGTTAACCTAATTCCCAAGATTATATAGATACCTTCAAAAATGCAAAACAAAAAACAAAAATTGTACGGGTTTGAAGGTTTTTGCCTCCCAAGGTCAACTTAAGATCGCTTATATTACATAAGTTAAAAATATTTTATTATATTTTCGCGACCCAATTTTTATTAGGATTAAATAACTTAAGCAGTTAATTATTTCAAATCAATTAATAAGGCATCTTGAATTTTTTTGTTACCAAGATCTAAGGCCAAAAATATTTTGAATAAACATGTGATCATTTCAATAGGCTTTCCTTTTTCTTTTGCTCATTTTTATCTCTTCTTTTTCTATCGATCTTTTATACTAGAATCCTTGTTTCTATTCTATTCATTTTTAGATTACAACAAGGAGCCCATAGGTCCTAATTAATAAAAAAAATTGAGATTCACGTTATTAACATTTAGGGTTATTTTCATAAACCTCCCCTAAACTATCGCAATTTTTTGCATCTAACTTCAAACTACGGATTTATTTTTTTGTATCCCTAAACTGTCACTATTTTTTCATTTAAGTCCTTCTGTCTACTTCTATTATGTTTTTTGCTACTTTTAGTTTTTCCCATTTATGAAAATACTAAATTACCCTCCCTCTAGAAAATATGAAATAAAAATTTAAAAAAATTTAAAAAATCGTTGGAAGAATTAAAGTGGTAAACAAAAAAATTGTCATTTATGAAAAGCCTAAATTACCCTCTCCCGATTTTCTTTATTTCTTTTTTATATTTATTATTTGATGTGTTATGAAGGGATGGGTAATTTAGTCTATTCATAAATGAGAAAAATCAAAAGTAACGAAAAATATAACAAAAGTAGACGAAAGGACTAAAGTGAAAAAAATGATAGTTTAGGGATATAAAAAAATAAGCTCGTAGTCTCGTGTTAGATGTGGAAAATCGTGATAGTTTAGGGGAGATTTATAGAAATAATCCAAACATTTAACTAATTTGCAATCGGAATGAAGAATATAATAATCATTTAAAACAAAATTAACGAGTCAAATTTGAGACTACTATATCGCTAATAAAATGTGTCAATCAAATTTAGCTAAAAGTTTGAGATATTTTGAGTTTAGCTGCATCACATCATTGAATCTGCCGCAGCGGCGCCATCCAATGCGACCGTCGCGATCTTCACCCATATCATGGCCGTGCCATTCTTGCTGGAATTTGAATCATCACGCTCGTCGTTGGATCCATCAGAAGTGAAGGAGATGCCGCGGTTGCAGGACTCAGTGCCATTGTTGTGGTCGGCAGCTGCTTCTGCCCCGAACTCTACAACATCTTTGGAATCGCCCACGGCCTCCTGCATCACCGTCAATGTCATTATTGAATCCAATTAGATCGGGTCGAGTTGGTTTTGCTCATTGGACATGCAGTTTATTTTATATAAATGGTGTTGATGCGACAAAATAAGAAAGTGTTACAACAATATTTTCCCTTGATCATCTCTTGTATATTGATATGTTTTTATATACACGGTAGCAGTAGTTATCCATAACAATATATGAATAAGTTGTAACAAATTGTAATGAGAAGATCAAATCTATAACTAAGTGCTAATTGTGTAGTTAAGATTCTAAGTGATATCTTCTCTAACATCCCCCCGCAAGCACAGCCTACTAACGAGGGAGGAGGCGAAACTTGTCTTTGAAAACTGGAATTGATGCTTGGTGATTGGCTTAGTTAAGAATCGGCAAGTTGATCTTTTGAAGAGATGAACTTCACAATAAGGCGGCGTTGTGCAACCTTATCTCGAACAAAATAAAAATCGATTTCAATATGCTTTGTGCGAGAGTGAAATATAGGATTGGAGGTTAAGTATGTAGTACTTAGATTGTCACACCATAGGACAGGTGGTTGCTGGTGCAATTCACACAATAAAGACTTCAACCATAACAACTCAGTGGTAGCATCAACCATGACATGATATTCAGACTCAGTAGATGAGCGAGAGACTGATCGTTGTTTCTTGGATATCATTGTTTCTTGGATGTCCAGGAAATCAAATTCTTGCCTAGAAAGATAACAAAATCACCAATAGACTTGCGGTCATTCATTGAGCTTGCCCTGTCTGCATCTGAGAATGCATAAAAATGGATCTCAAGTGAAGTCGAGATGAAGATCCCATAATCCATAGTATGGCGATGGTATCGCAGAATTCGCTTGACATCTTGCCAATTATTATCGCATGGTGCATGCGTATGTCGGCTAACAACACCAACAGCATATGAAATATCAGAACTAGTGAATGCCAAGTACCGTAAGGAACCAACAATTTTTCGATACATAGTGACATCTTTAAAAGATGTCATCGAGATAGATGAGGTTTGTTGTCGTGGAGCCGCTGGAGGCTTAGCATTGTTCATGTTGGCTCGACTCAAGATGTCTTTGCTATACTTGCGCTGAGACGATAGAAGACCACCATTCTGAGGTATAACTTCAATCCCCAAGAAGAAGCTGAGCGGTCCAAGATCTTTGAAAGCTACCCTAGACTAAAGATGAGATATCAAGCATTACAAGAGAGAATCATTGGATCCGGTGATGATGATACGTATATCAAAGCATACATGACTAAGGTACCTTTTTGAAAATTGAAAAGAGAGACATCAATTTTGGATGCTGAAAAACTAAAAGAAGTAAGCTCCGCATGAAGAAGTTGAAACCAAGCGTGTGGGGCTTGCTTGAGACCATATATGGATTTTCTTAAATGGCACACAAAGTTGTGATGTTGTTCATCACGAAACCCCGGTGGTTGCTCCATGAAAACATTCTCTATGAGATCTCCATGCAATAATGCATTGCTAACATCCAATTGATGGATTGGCTAGTTTTTGGAAACTGCAATAGAGAGCACCAGACGTATAGTGGTTGGCTTGACGACAGGACTGAATGTATCACCATAATCAACACTTGGTTGTTGATGAAAACCCTTTACAACTATTCGTGCCTTGTAACAATCAATGGTGTCATTAGGGTTAAGTTTGATGCAAAATATCCACTTGCAGCCTATCACATTCATGTCAGGATGTCGTGGAGTGAGACACCAAGTACCATTTGATAGCAGGGCATTCAGTTCATTGATCATGGTTCCATGCCAGTGTGGCAATTTGATTGTTGTGGAGTGGCAAGTGGGAGCAAGCGGAGGCAAAGTGGACATAGGAGGAGTCATGAATGTAGTAGTGGAAACAAGTGCTGAGTGTTTCTTAGAAAGATCAAGTTATCTATAATTCACTCGAGGTCTATTCCTCAATTGGCGTCCCTCTCATGCCAGTGAGAGCACCTCCACGAGTGGCAAAGAAATCGATTGTGATGGAGGAGTGCAAGCAATAGAGGGTGGAGTAGAAGCAATCGCAAACCATGGAGTGGAGGACATTGGAGAAGGTGCATGAGAGGACATTGGAGGTTGAGTAAAGGAAAATGAGGACTCATTGAATCGAGCATGTTGAGCTACATAAATTCGACCAGAGACTCGATCAAGGCACCTGTAACCATGATAGGAAGAAGGATATCCTAGAAAAAAATATTTCACTGATAGGAAAGCAAATTTATGTTTATTGTATGGATGAATGTATGGAAAACAGTGCACCCGAAGACACGAAGGAATCAAGAAGTCGAGATCATCCTTGAGCTACAATTTTGCTGCGCAACT
This sequence comes from Pontederia crassipes, assembly GCA_030549335.1. Lineage (NCBI taxonomy): Eukaryota > Viridiplantae > Streptophyta > Magnoliopsida > Commelinales > Pontederiaceae > Pontederia > Pontederia crassipes. Next base: position 4,082,603 of record JAUKPH010000022.1, on the reverse strand, counting down.
CTAATCATTAACTTAATCTGAACGAAAATCTTTCATTCTCGTCACTTCATCTATCTTCAGTCCTTCGTGTGCACACACGTGGCCTTCCTCATGCGTCCTAAATAACAGCACTTAATAGTCTAGTGTTAACGACTCCTGGTGATAGTCCTAACTATGCCATCATATTATCTTGTATTCCCAAGATTCTTGTGTGAATCTCAAATCTTTAATCAATCTTTATGAAATGGAGATCCTTCTTGCACCACGCTTCCGTTGCGCCACTTTAATGCTTAACTTACTCTAAGTGTCAAGTTACCGACCCTGATCCTTGATCCTTTCATGTCCTTATTGAGGTCATATAGCCCAAGTAGAACAATTCTCATTTTCTTCATACATTAATCATCCTTCTTATGACTTTGGTGGTTTTCCTTAACCTTCCTCATTTTTAAGAATTATGATTACGTGTCTTATACTTAGAATATTCCATTTAACACTTCAAATAATCTTTATGTCTATCAAGCACACACATTATAATTAGTATGATTAATTAGACGTTAAGCGACGGTTACCTTGAATCGTATTCGGAACTTGGTGAACTTCTTCGACTTGCATGGCGTGAACTTGTTCCAACACCTTTGGAGAGTTGACACCTAGCTTCTCTGGGCAATTCTTCACGAAATGTCCTGCCTTGCCACATTTTAAGTAAGTTCCGGCCTTGAAACGACATTCATCGAGGTGACATCTTCCACAATGATGACATATGTCACGGACTCATTCCATCTTTTTCAGAGAATGGTAAGGAGGTTTCTTCGAACTCTTCCCTTTTTCTTGCTTCGTCATTTTTCTTGATGTGTTGTCCTTAGAGTTCACAACTCCATCTTTGAGCTTTCGTTCTAATTCAACAACTAGCTCAATAGCTTCACTCATTGTCTTAGGAGCTTCACACATCATCCTAGTCTTCAATTCGGATTTAAGTCCTTTCACAAAGTGATTCACTCTCATCATTTCCGTCTTGACCAAGGTACAATACATTTCGAGTTGAAAGTACTTGATCGTAATCATTAACGGATATGTCACCTTGTTGGAGGTTAAGGAACTCCTCTTGTCTTTGCTCTCTCATACTTATGAAAAGTATTGGTCTTGGAAATCCATCATGAATTTCCACCATGATGGACTTTCTTCTTTGCCGTACTCAGATTTAAGGGTGGAATTCCACCATTGCTTCGCCTTTCCCGTTAGGCTATACACGGCATACTCCAATTTACTTTCCCTTGGACATTTCATCATCGTGAAGATATCACAGATGCTATCCAACCATGCTTCAACTTCCTCTGGATCATCAATGCCATTGAACATAGGGGGATTGAAGCTTAAGAACATCATCAAAGAATCTTGGCATGAGCCTTCATCACATTCCATAACTTGAGTCGTGCCTTCATTCGTTGGATAATTCACATTCATCTATCATCATACAATAACCATACATCAATGTCTACCATTACCCAATTAAAGTAAAACACATACCTTCAGGTTCGGTGGCACCTCATGATGATTGCACATGGACTTTACACTTAGACATTTTACTTAGACATTTCAGCTAACCAATGACTTACAAATTCTAAAACCCTATACATACGAGCCAAACTATGGCTTAGACATACTAAGATCCTATACATACGAGTCAAACTATGGCTCTGATACCAACTGTAACGCCTCCAAAATTCGGCCCCAAATTTAAAACTTTTGTCGAACCCCGGATGGCGTTACGTCAACTTTGACATGACCTAATTTCATAAACATTGCAGCGGAAATATAATAATAATAAACATAAACAATAATATCGTAAAATAGTTGAAGACTTCATAGGTAAATAAAATCCCAAGACAACAATACTAGCACATGGGCCACATATGCTCTAACATCAAGACCCAACATAAGGTTCGTAATACATAAAGGAGTCCAAATAAAAGTAAAAGACTTGAAGGTCCATAAGCCATGCATACTTAACTCTTATAAGAGTTCATCGTCATAACATAAAAGACTAAGTGATAACTTGGGCCTTAGCCCGACCAACCCATGTGCAACGTCTCCGTCATGAGGCTCTCGCCGTCGAACCTAAGCCTCGTCCATACCTGCACGGATCCATGTGGTGCAGGAAATTTCTCCCGTTAGAGTATGTTGAGGCGCATGCATGCTATGATCGTATGATATAATCTCTATATGTCATGACATATGCATATCATCATCATGGAACATAAATCATATGCATGCTATGAGCTACTTATGCACATTATATGGCATATGAACATATCATCATGACAAGATAAGATAAACATATAGCATCATAATCATTATGTCAAAGCATATCATAACTTATCATTATGCTAAGGCATATCATTATTCATCTTACGTTACTTTAACATCTTCTTTCATAACATCTTATGACATGGGGACATACATTAGCATCCGATTGGAGCTTTCATCAACATCTTTAACTTTATGTCACAAATCATCTTTGTAAAGTACATATATATTTGTAAGACTTTACTTTCCACTTTACATCATCTTTTCATCTTCTATCTTGTTTAAGATAGCTTATTATCTTGGTGATTGGGAAGACCATGTTGATTCACGAGAACTTGGCTAGCTAGGTCGGGACGATTGCCCCACTTTTGGAATGATTCTTCCTTAGGAATACGACACATCAGCTAGCATGTGAAGACTTTATTCCCCTCCACGATTACAAAAAGACACATTCATGCCAATCCATCTTTTACTTTCATTCATCATCACATACAATCATTCATCACATATTGCATGTTTTAACTCTATTTAATGTCATACATACTTCAAATCATACTATGTGTGGACATTCAATCATAACCAATCATCTGTCCAAAACGGACAACCGTTTCTTTAGCGGTCGATCTCTGGACCACATATCGGACGACCGGTCAGATTATCGGTCGACCGATTTGGCCATTTCGGACGACCGACATAGAGTTTCGGTTCGTCCGCTAATGACATAATGTAACACTCTTCTAAATCGGACGATCGCTGGATTATCGGTCGATCGATACATGACTTTCGAACGCCCGAAGTGAACTTCAGATCGTTCGCTAATCACAAAATGTAACTGCTACTCAAATTGGACGACCGCTGGAGAAATCGATCGACCGTTACATGGTTTTCAGACGACCGAAGCAAGGTGCTTGGACATCCGCTAATCACAGAATGTTTCGACTCCATATATTGGACGACCGTTTGTATATCAGTCGACCGGTTCCAGACTTTCAGACGACCGAATCGAAGCATTCGGACGTTCGCTAATCACATAATATGTCTGCCCCTCCAGAATGATCAACCGATAAGGAATCGGTCGCCCGTTCTGGGGCGGAAGATACTCGATTTTTACATAATTTGATTCCAAATCTTACATACATTAACATGGTCACTACATGTTGATATTCAAACATCATAATAGACATCTCATGACTTTCTTAATACACTAAATATGAAACATATGAGATTTTCACATGAAGACATTTAGCATGCTAAGCAAGTTCATAAATGTACGTGAGCATAAAAATATTTCATTTTTGAGCTAGCATAATTTACAATGAGCATCATAATTCTAAACATGCTTAGCAATAGAACAGAACTCTAAATCATACATGAGGTGCATATCATGATTAGCAATAGTATAGTAACCTATAAAACATGAATCATTAAATGCATATTCTCTAATCCTTTATCTAAGAACAAGGATTATTCTTAAGTCCTAATCCATACATTAAAACATTATTAGGGTGAGGTTAAGGAGGTTTGGATCTCCTCAAACATACATCTTTCACTAATCAACACGTAGGTTAAATATGAACATTTCTACTATCTTAATCTTGAACATATGTAGGAATTTTCCTAAAAAACATTAAGAGTTACTAATCATATTAATACGAACACATAAAAGACATCATAATGAACCAAACATGGATAGTCATGAACATTCTAATATAAACATGATTAGCAATAAAATAATCACTTTAACTAATCATTCAATAATGCAATTAACGCATGCTTATCTCCAATCATATAACCTAAGAAGATTCAAGCTTCAAATTCTTAATTATTCATTCATGCATCATTTAAAATTGAGATTAAAATTTTGGATCCCCTCAAACATATCTTTAGAGTTTAAGTTAGAACCCTAATCCTAATCTTCTATCTTTTCTTCTTTCTTCTCCCATCTATCTTTCCTTTCCCTCCTTTCCTTGCTTGCTGCTGTCCTGCCGTGATGTAATGTGAGGGAGAGTGAAAAGGAGGGAGGCTCCTTGAAGGTGCTGTTGCTGCTGTTGCCGAGAGGTGTGGAGGTAGCTACTGTAGCTACAGTGGCGAGTTACTGTAGCATGAGAGAGCGTGAGAGTGTAGAGAAGATGTGGGTTGTTTCCTCTGCTCTTCTCTGCTGCCGTGAGATTGAGATGGAGAGAGTGAGGCTTCTTGGGGAGCTGCCGGCTGGGGAGATTGGGGGAGAGAGAGAGGAGAGTGTGAGGAAATGAGAGGGGTTAGATGAGCTTTAGGGCATTTTAAGGCTTTTATATGTTAAGTTTAGGATCTCTTATGTCAATGGGCTTCATTATGAGCCTTTAAACATCTTTATATTTATTTTTACCTATTTTATTTTCCTTTTTATATTATTTTTTAGGATATTACATAGGGTCACGAAGCGGCGACGGTGAGGGAACACGAGGTCGGGCGGCGTGCGAGAACGTGTGCTCGTGAGGATTAGGGCAGAAGCGCGCGAGGAGTGAGAACGCGAGGTCGAAGGGATTAGGACAGGAGATCACGTCGCAGAGGGTTGAAGAAGGGGGATTCGGCACAGGGGAGAAGGGAAAATCGAGAGGAGAAAAGAAAATGGACACGGATCTGAACCGTCACGTGAAGATCCAATGGCTAGAAATGACGCACGACTTCAGCCGTTGGATCTAGATCGGATGGTTGTTAATATGGGAGCAGGGTGCTCCCAATTTAACTTTGGATCACCCCATTAAATCCTTAAAATAATTTGAAAAAAAAACAAAATTTCAATTGTCGGCATTTTGTTCTTTCTTTAAGGAGAAACGACAACATTCTAAAAGGAAGGTGGTCGCTTGCCACAATCAGTAAGGAGCATTACAAATTATGTTTTCATTGAATGGTAGTGTTGAACTGGTGACCGGTAAGGACCAAGATTTTTTTAAAAAAAAAAAGTTACTTTTATCACCTTATTAGCAGCCCGCAGTTATGGATAACTTTTGTTTTTCTGAGATATATATATATATATATAAGCAAATGATTGAATTCCACTGAGAGCTCTCTCGATCCAAATTATTCTCACCCCTACAAATCAGACATGACAAACTATTATCTGTAATGTAAGAGCAAAGTAATCGTTATTAAAAAGGTACTATTATAATCGTTATTAAGAAGGTAGTGTTTAAAATCAAGGTCCCAACTAATTTTAAATAGTCTCAAATAATTCGAGCAGTGCTAGTCCCAAAATCGATCTGCGAAGCTATCACTTTGACAAGGATGGTGGTTGAGTGGGTAAAAAAAATATAGTATAAAAGAGCACCGTCCTAGTGCCTTCTAGAAGCAACTAGAAGGATTGATATTCTCTCTCCCACAGCCGGTGGGCATGTGCATGTCATCATCGATGTGCCTATTTGTACGAGTACCGTGCATGAATTGAGATGCAACCATACTCAAGAAGAGTCCAAAGACTACCATATCATCAAAATAAATTAAACTCGATCATTTCCGATAACACATGCAACACATGCGATTATTAAAGCTACAAGATAACAGCCACCAGCCACTCAGGCGGTGAATCATCACAATTCACCAAACAAATAGTATACTTGTTATCTAGCGAAGAAAACTTTGCTACTGAAACATGACGCAGATACATTACCTTTTCTTTCCTTTTTCTTGATTTTTAATAGATGACAACGCTAACATAAAGAATCCATATGAAACATTTATGCAATCCTGCCGGATCCAATTAGGAAAGACGGGACTCGGTGTCTAATGTTTACTGGTTAGAGTTGTTTCCTCTGTTTCCGCCAAATCGAGATTGTAGATTCTCATAAGTGCGTCCTACGAGCACAAGCCGTGGATCATCTGCTGGTATTTCACGTTGCTGGAATAAAGGAAACAGGCTGTGGTTCATGGGAATAGATGAAATGCAAGACTATCGATAATATAACATGAACATGAAATGAGGGCCCTTCCCACTAAAACAGAAGTAGGTATTTAAATATGTGAAAGCTTGAATTTAAGCATTATGTATTACCTTCAAACCTTCATAATAGGCCTTAACTGCAGGGAAATTCAAGTTGACCCTCTGGCGACTGTTTTGCACAAGATCCCAAATGTAATTGGCCATGGTGTATCCACCCGTCTGTGTGCATCAATCAGATCAAGACATCAATAATGTCAAACCAAAGAAACCAATGAAAAAGAAGTCCCCAACAGAGAATGTACTCTGATTTATACAATGACAACATGCACACGTGGCAAAATATATAGGTATTGTGATTATGTCAATTCTCATGAGCATAATACTATGCCTTTCAAACATGGAAGCCTAAAGCTCTTACAATATTCTTACCTTTTCACCTGCTGCTGCAAGAAGGAGATCACTTCCTATTTTTGAGTTCAAGAAAAATCCCTTTGTAACCATTTTCTCCTGCAAGAAGTGGTTATTATTACTATCTGTCACAGTGGATATGAAAGAACTAAAAAAAATCAAAGTTACCAGGGTATCTTGAGCAAGTTGCATTCCCGTTGGAGTGTATCCAATCATTGCACCCTCAATCAGTGTCTGGAGAATCACACAACAAAGTAATATAATGTATGACACCTTACTTAAAGAAAAAGGATTAAAAATAGATAGTAACTTGCAGCCAACTTTCAGATAGCCAAATTGCAAATACACTTATAGATGAACACAGTGAAGACACCAAAAATCAACGACAGTAAGATAACAAACATTCATATCTTGACTGAGAAGTTTGCAACATTTCTAATAAAGAGGATCATTGAGGATCACATTTATTCACTAGATTTGTCGACATACTTACAGCATACAATTCAGCACCTCCCATTCTTGAACTTGCATGCTCCTCAAAGATCTTAACAGCAGAATCAATGTCGCCACAATTACAATAGCACCTGTACAAGACAATATAAACAGTAAACAAATTAATAATGCTTTGAGAAAAAAACCTAAATATGGTTTGGCATGATTACAAAAGGAAATAGATTAAGGACATTTATAAATATTCAAAACATTTATTTCATTCACAGAACTGGAACCAAGACAGAGTGAAGGCCATTTATAAAAATGATAATACGAGGGATAAAATCAACGAGTGAACCTTAGCAACACATATGACATTTTTATGTGTCATATTTTTACATGTCATATTTTGGTTTCAATCATGCAAATCCAGGAGAACAAAACATTAACTCAAAAATCAATTCTGAGGAAACAATGTCGTTAAATACTAATGAAAGACAGCCATAAGTTTATCGCATTATAGCACGACGTCTATAAATTAAATCAGATGTAACTAATACCGCAAGAGAGAAAAACCATTAACATTTTCTCCTATTATGGTTATGTTAATTAGCATACTATGACCCATTTGAACATGATGCTACGAACAATGCCACTTTGTAGACAAAGTTGATCAAACTTGGTCTATTTTAATTCAACAATATTGACAAAAAGAAAAAGTTCAACGAAGTGAAAACCCATTAGTACTACCAATGCACCACACCTTATATTCTTATATACATACAATTTGTAGTCATTGGTATGATTGAGATGCACAGGAAAATACATTACTTTTGCATAGGTCCAAAAAAATAGTTCTATGGGGAATTGAGGAAAAAATGAACTTCTCCGTGAAGATTAGTCATATTCGCAACATAAAGTGTTTAGGATCCACAAGTACATGATCGCACTTGGAGTGGAAAGAGATTTTTCTCTAAAAATACTACTAGAAACTTTAATATGTAAATAAAACCGATAAAAAATTCTTCATACAAGTAATCCCCAAGCCGTTAGTTATTAATTATCAGAAGTTTTGATTGATAATTACCTCATTGCTTGCATCACAGTGAAGGCATCATGGGAATAACCATCCCGTTTAAACATTTCAAGAAGTGTTTCCAATGTCTTCATAAAGAAAAGAAAAACAGTTAGGAAGTGCTCCTCATAAGTTTTTCATGCTACCCTCCAACAATTTAATAAGACATTGCAAGAATATCTGTTTCATGAGTGTCAAGCTAGCCATAAAGTATCAGATCACATTATAAAAAAAATGAGACAATAATGTTCATTATAAATATTCATTTCAAACCCTAAACCTGCAATGTTAGAAGTTTGATCAAAGACAATTAATCACAGAAAAGCTAAGCACATAATTAAACCACAAAGCTCTAGGATGGTTTCACTTCAGACATTACGATAACCACATATCAGAACATGATAAGCCTGAATAGTTGGTCAAGTACTCACATTTAAAATGATAAAACTGTATATTTAATCCAGGCCATAAGATGACAATCAAACATGGTTAAGCCATATATGCAGTTTGGTGAAACCAGAACATGCAGATTGTGTGTGGAAAGATAGTTTGATGTACCCTGCTGATGAATTCTGGGGAGACCATTCTGATTATGTCAGGGAGATGCAGCTCTTCCAATATGAGACATTTTTCCTTAAAATGGTGTTGTCTTAAGAAAAATAATTTTGTGTATTGACTATACAACTTAATCTAATTATTTGCCATCACACTGATATTACAATAGTTAACTCCATGAATCATGAAGAAATTCAGAGGCAAAACTTGAATTAGATAGTTGTTTATTAGGATCGTGAGCAAAAACTGCCGTGCACCCAATCATCTACTTTAGATCACTTTGCTTCAGATCCAATTCAGCTAAACTTAATGAACGGGAACCAACTATACAGGTGCCAAAATATGTCTGAAATGGATCCAGGTAAGGTACTTACCTCTTTACTCTTCAATTCTGCACAGGCATGCAAAGCTACATGATACACTGTCAACTGCCTATTTAAAAAACCTCTTCTATGTGTAAATTCTGCAGTAGGGATATTATACAACTCTTCCTCTGATATATTCATCATGATATTCTCTCCACCATCAGTTTTAGTTTCAACAGTAGACCAGCCCTTAGATTGCTTCACAAGATCAATAATCTTCAGAACAAGAAAAGGAAGAAACCAATCTTAGAATTGTTTTAACAAAAAACAAAATAAAATAAAATATCCAATCATACTTTTGAAGTTGACTCATCAGTTGTTGGTTGCTTGTTTTTATGTGCAGTTATAAGTCCAGCATAGCAGAATTTATTGAGGCCAAGACCTGCAGCAGTCATATCACTGACGATGGAGTATCTGTATCATAATTATGGATCTCAATGTCAGTCAATAACATCCAGATTCACTAAATCGTGCCTACAAATCATATTTTATAAGAAATAAGTTACATAGAAAAAGTACAATAGGATTACTTCAGTTAAAATGCATTCGATCAAAGAAAATATAGAAGGATATGATGACACTGACTCTGTACTAAATGTATGACATGTAAAATTAATATACTCTTTCAGTTGTTTCTTTTTTATCTTCACCAAATGGACTCCTGTGCTCGTTTCTAAGGTCATCAATAGGTTTCAGATTAATACATATCAACAGAAAAAAAAAGGATGACCACCAGAGTTGTAGTTGTGAACTATATATATAACTGTGAACTGACAGTCATGTATAAATGTGGGCTCTCAAGGGAGAGCAACAAAAGATAGAAAGTGACTCAGCTAAACAAAACCCCACTCACGGATAAGAAAGAGGATGTAGTGTACAATACGCTCAATCTGACATCTCTCCCCACAAAAAATGATTCGGTTGCGCGGGAGTCAGCCAAAAAGGTCGCCAAAAGCTGTCTCCATCCCTGTCTCTGGGCTAAACCACAAAGTGAGTGCCACACAATCTCCGGATCACATAAGAAGAGGCCGCAATGCTGGTCTGTTGCCAGATGCCTCGAGATGTCGAACAGTCAAAAAATAAATGGATGATGTCCTCGTCTGCCTCGTCACATAGCACGCAGGATGTGTCACTGTGAGGCATCCATCTCACCCTGTACCTCCTAGTGAGAAGCCAGCCATGCCATAAAAGCCAACCAAAGATCTTGACTTTCGACGGCACCCGGCCATAGAAGTCTGCAATCGAACATGAAATCCTCTAGCAGAGTGATGGGTGGTAGGAATCAAATGTAGAGGCTGCGCACTGAGGACACTGATAACCGTACCCATCCATCGGATCAGGACTGAGGGCAGAAGGGGGCAATCCGCTGATGAAGTGCTAAGAACTCCGTGAACCGCTAATCTGAGAGGTGTGATCTGAAAAGTGGAGTTCAGGAGCCCGAGCCTGGACCGTCAGGTCTCCGCTACTGTCACCTCGGGGTGCACCGCAAAGTCCCATAATTGAGGGAACAACTCAGCAAGGGGCCCCCCAAGAGCCCAGTCGTGCCGCCAAAAGGAGAAGTCCTCCCCCAAGCCGAGAGAGGGAACCATCAGAGGGCTCCACGCTAGATGAGGCCCTGCAGGGCAAGATGATCCTCAAGTCATAGGATAGATCACGCCCATAACATGTGTGAAAGACCATGTGCCACAAACTATCCTCTGACCCCATAATCCGCCTCACCCACTGAGCTAGGAGAGCCAGTTGGTGCAGCGGAGATCCCAGACTCCCAGGCCGCCCCGAGAGGAGGGGCAGCAAATACTGCTCCAAGAAACTAGGTGGACTCCCCGTGATCGAACTTGCACTCCTGCCAGAAAAATCTGCTCCTCAAAGAATCTAAACGTCTGCGAACCTGAGCTGGCAGCGAAAGAACTGTCATTTAGTATATCGGAAGTGCCAAAAGGACTGAATGTAGCAGGATGAGACGGCCTCCTTGTGATAACAATCGGGAACTCCAGCCCTGAAGGCGGTGCTCCATGCGCTCGATGATCGGAGTCCACCCCCTGGAGCCAATATGGCAGTGGCAGGCCCAAGTAGGTGCTCAGAAGGGAGGTGATCTGGGTGTGGAGCTGGGCTGCACAGCGGACTGCCTCCTCGGGAACCATATGGCGGAGTCCACCCCCTGGAGCCGATATGGCGGTCTGACAGTGGCTGGCCCAAGTAGGTGCTCCGTAGGGAGGTGACCGGGGTGTGAAGCTGGGTGCACAGCGAACTACTTCCTCGGGAACCATGCCAAAGGGAATGAAGGAGGATTTGGCATGCTTGATTTGGAGGCCGATCATCACACTGACCAGGACAACAAGGATGGCAACTCGTCGAGCCTCCTGCTCAGAGCCCTCGATGAAGAATATTGTATCGTCCGCATACTGAAGGAGTGGCACGAGGCCTCCGGCGAAACCACTGAAAAGGCCCACCTCACAGGACTGAGTGCATCTTGTGAGGGCGTCGACTGCCAAGACGAACAACATAGGAGCAAGGGGGCAGCCCTGAAGAACCCTCCCTCTGTGGCTGCACCCACCCTCCGAATCAGCCACGTTAACCAAGACCGAGAATGAAGCAGAGGTAATGCACCGCTTGGCGATCCAAGTCTCTCGGAAGCCTTTGACCTACAATGAGTGCCACAAGAATACCATGAGACCATGTCATAAGCTTTGGAGAAATCGACCTTCCATAGGAAGGCCCAACAGCTAGTCCTCCGCCACTGAGCAACGATCTTCGAGGCGATGGTGTACCTGTCGGTGATTCTCCGTCCCTGGATGAAGGCTGACTGTGCCGGATGGATCAACTCAAGAAGCACCTCCCAAAGCCGGTACGCCACTATCCGAGCCACCAAAAGATAGATGGCATTGGATAAGGCAATCGTCCAAAAGTCCTCCACTCGCTCCGTTGGGGTGTGCTTCGAAAGTAGAAATAGCAAGAACCGCTTGAGGTGCTCGAAGCGCCGGTTCCCGCTCGTGAACTCCTGGATGACCGCCAAGACGTCCTCCCGTTCCAGCGGCCAAAACTCCATGCAGAAGAAGATTGGGAAGCCATTCGGGCCCAGAGCGCCATCGCTATTGAGATCACGAAGGGCCTCAGTGACCTCGTCCTTGGTGATAGCCTGCACTAACAAAGACGATTGTGCATCAGTAAGTCGAGGAATGTCACCTAGGGCCCACCGCCAGTGCCCCAAGGGCCGCCCCTAAGGAGGCCTGGAAGTAGGAGGTGATGGCCGCCCCGACACCGGTGGCCGACAACCCTTTGGCCCTGCACCTCAATCTGCTCGATCCTGTTTGCCCTCCGGCGAGAGCTCGCATATAAGTGAAAAAACCGAATGTTGGCATCTCCCTCCTGAAGCCAAGTTTGCCGGGAGCAAGGAGCGCTACCTCAACTGGATCGTCGCTTGTGCCCGTCTGCGCTCAGCCGCCTCAAAGTCCGAGAGAAGACGGGAGTCCTCGACCCGGTCCGTCTGGGCGATCACCCCAAGAGCCTCCGTCCTCCATCATGCTCGGTCCTCGCGAATCTGACGCCTGTGCAGGCATAATAAGGACCGCAACTATCAAGGCGGCTTGCGAGCGTCCTGGCTGCCGAATTTGAGGCTGGCACTCACTGCCACTGCTCTGACACCAACTGTGAAGCCATCCTCAAGTAACCAGGAGCGCTCAAAGCGGAAGAGCGAGCGCTACCCCTGACCTTCATTGGATCGCCACAAAAGGGAGGTGTGGTCCGAACTACCATCTGGTGGGCCTCCGCTAACTCCAATGAATCGAGAAATTTGTCAACCCTCGATATAGCATATCGCTCCGCTGTGCTTCTCCATGTGAATCGACAGTTGGAGGCCAAAAAAATCGACCAACGACTACGAATCAATGAAGTCTCTAAACTCTTCTGCCCAACGTCCCTCCCCCATCATCTGATGGGGCGATTTTCAATGTCCAGCGTGACATTGAAGTCGCCCCCGATAAACCACCTGCTGTCCGGAAGGTGGGTGCACGCACATCTGAGCTCCTCCCACATGGTGCCTCGTATTGATGAAGGGCAGGGGTCATACACAGTCATCTCCATCCCCCCCCCACCACGCAGATGAGCAGTCAAAGATAATATCGCCAACCACGAGACAACCAGGTAGAAAAGATCTGCCCGCCAACCAATGATAGCATCCACTGGACTGACCCACTGCGTGAAGAGAGAGGTGCACCGTCAAACGTAGGCCCCCGATCTGGGCACAAATTCCAGAACTGCAGTCAGCCAAATTGGTCTCCTCGAGGAGAGCCACATCCACCTCCCACTCCCTGAGATAGGGGCCCAGGGTCCGCCGCCTGCCGGGGTTGCTCAGACCCTGCACATTCCAAGTGAGGGCTCTCATCGGGACACCGTGTCACTCCACTGATCTGTCCGGTGCTCCGTGTCAGGCAATGCCTATGGCCGCTGTGAAAGAGATGCAGAGGGCAGTGCAAGCCCATCCTCCTTGACATCGCCATGTGAGTGTGCCGGAAGCTGACAGCGTCTGCAACCAGTCGCACCTCCTCAGATCTCCCAGCGAGGAGACCTCCATCAGCGCTGGTTCCGGCAAGAGTCGGCTGAGGGCCCTCCTCGGGTGGCAGAGTCGGCTCCGGTTGCTGCGGCTCATGAGGGTTCTGTTGTCGTGGCGGCGTCGGCGTGGGCCCATGTCGGCGGCGCCAGTACTGACCGGGAGGGGCCGTCATTCCTGGTGTCACAGTCGCCGTGAAGGTCTCCAGGAGAGTGGGGTGGACGTCGGCGAGGGTGGAGCGCATGCGCCGTTCTCAAAGTGTAATGGGTGATGTGGGGGCTCGGTCGTTCAGGCAGGGTTGTTCCAGTGGAGTTGGTGGTGGGGTGATAAGATACCACTTTGTATTAGTTAGTGGCCGGTTAATTAAGTAGTGGGTAATTAGAAATTGTATGAGTTAGTGGCTGGTTAAGAAGTAGTGGGTAGTTATATTTGTATTTGTATTTGCATGTTATAAATACATGCATGGGTTTTAGATTTAGGGGAGCCTTTTGAAATGTGTTTACCAATTAGGTAATTGGAGTTTGGTCCACTCCATACGGACTTATGGATATTTGTCATCTCGAATTGACAAGTTATTAGTAGTAATTGTGTTTAAGATTCTTGCATTTTTACTACTAATAATAGTTATCCTAGTTTTATTTTAGTTGTATCTTCAGTTTGTATCATGGGGCTGTCTTGGTAGAGCTGGTGGTCGGTCGAGGACAGTCAGGTTGTAGGATCACGTCGCCGGCTCAGCGATGGAGGAAGAGGTGGACAGGTTGAGACTTGAGTACGCTTGGGTTCGTGTTTGGGCTCGCGTTCGCATCCGATAGCGGGAACGGGTTCGGGGCTGGTGGAGTTCGGGTGCCGGGTTTTGGTTCGGGGAGTTGGGCTCAGAGTTGAGGTGGGCTGAGCCCGCCCGAGAGTGGGCGTCGGGTTCAGTATTGGTCAGGGGGATATGGGCATGGTTCAGGAGGGAGTGGTTCAGGGCAGTATGGGTCAGGGGAGTATGGGCATGGGCTGTTGGGTTCAGGCCGGAGCGGTTCAGGGTATGGGCGTGAGAAGGTAGGTTTGGCTCGGAAGGGTTATGCATTTCAAAATGGGCTCGTACACTCGCCCTGACCATGTCTGCCCACGAAGCTCCGCCGTCGGAATACGTCAGCCGGAGGATCAAGCTGCTGCCGCCGGCTTGGAGAATCAGTGATGTGGGGCGGGCGTAGTCCCGGTGGAGCTCAACGGTGACGGTGGCAATGGACAAATCCGGCGAACTAAGGGTTGGGAGGACGATGGAAACAGGGTTCCCGATTAGTCGCCCCACCACCAGCCCGACCTCCTGATGCGGAAGCAGTAGAATAAATCTACGAGTTACCGGAGCAACCTGATACGTTGTGACGTATCAAACTAACGCACGCAACAAGAAAAATCTGTTCTGCAAGCACACAGCAGTAGCAGAACAGGGGAAAGAACAATTCTGCAAGCACACGGCAGTGGCAGAACAGGGGAAAGAACAAGTTGAATATGAGTCAACTTGAAGAACTGAAATATATTTCTGGAGCAATATTGATCTGTCCGGTAAATAAAAGTGTGCCCTTTATATAGAGCAGTTACAAGATCTGGTCTAGAGATAAAATTCTAAAATTAACTATGAAACAGAATTTTGCTTATGAATTCTAAAACTAACTATGAAACAGAATTTCACTAAAGATAAGATTCCGCCCCAACTGCACTATAATCGAGATAACTATCTTCCTGTTATCCAAATCCTGCTACATCACCTCCAGTCGCTGAGATGGAGTGGAAGGCCATGGATATCAACTGTGCAGCATCGCCCAGGTGGTGCCGGCTGTGCGCTGTCCTCTGTTCTCCACAGTCACCAGGAAACAGAGGTGTGCGGCGGTAAGTTGGTCAGCGCCGCAGGAGCATCTCCCTCTACTGTACTGACCCCGGAACTAGCAGCCACAAAGATGGTGATATGCAGCTTAGGTGGGACGGCGGTGAGGTTCCCACACCGGCGATGACCACCGCACGAAGAATCGCCGGTTCCAAGGGTACACCCTTGATCTCGCCGACAACACAGTTGCGAAGCATGTCGACCCCCCGCTGGTTCACGGGATGGAGAGGGAGGCCTTCAGAGCCACGAGTGTCCAGGGGTGTTCACCGTTCGCCGCTGTCGGGCTGGCGGCATCCCAGTTGGCTGTTCACCCAGGGCCTGTGGACACGATGACCTCCACTGACCCTCCCCCCTACACCAAAGGCATCTGAGGGGACATGTGCAGGATCGCGCAAAATGCCCATCTTCTAAACATCTGTAGCAACGCGTCGCCAGCCGGAGATGACCATGGGTTTCTTGAGTGAGGGTCAGGGTGGTCCAGCCGTCAGCGAGGCGGAGCTCCCTGCAGCGCATCTAGGTGTGATGGCGGTTGGGATGTTTGCAGTGCAGTGACGCCGCCAGCGAAGACCGCTGGAGACGGGGATGGTGGCGCTGTCGGCAGGGGCGCCGGAGACGGAGGTGGCGCCTCCGGCAGGGTCTGCCAGAGACGGGTTGGAAAGATAGTGAGGCTACACGCCATCCACTATAGTTTCGAATCAAGATCCGCGCTTCACATCGAGATTTTGAAGAGGGTTCCAAGATGCATTTGGAACAAGGCTCAAGTATAGTACGGCTTTTCACCCTCAAACGGATGGCCAAAGTGAGAGGACCACGGGATGGAGAGGGAGGCCATCGGAGCCACGAATGTCCGGGGGTGTTCACTGTTCGCCGCTGTCGGGCTGGCGGCATCCCAGTTGGCTGTTCGCCCAGGGCCTGTGGACATGACGACCTCCCTCCTACACCAAAGGCATCTGAGGGGACATGAGCAGGATCGCACAAAATGCCCATCTTCTAAACATCTGTAGCAACTTGTCGCCGGCCGGAGATGACTGCAGGTTTCTTGAGTGCGGGTCAGGGTGGTCCAGCCGTCGGCGAGGTGGAGCTCCCTGCGGCGCATCTGGGTGTGATGGTGGTCGGGATATTTGCAGTGTAGTGACACCGCCAGCGAAGACCACCGGAGACGGGGATGGTGGCGCTGTCGGCAGGGGCCGCCGGAGACGGAGGTGGCAGCAGGGTCCGCCGGAGATGGGTTGGTGACAGGTTTAGATGATATTCGCGCTTCCGGCATATACCTTATTTACAATAGATCACTAATATTCGTAAATGAGGAAATTATCTGTTCTTCAGAGAGTTGCTAGCTGTCTGTCCAAACTCCAGTGATTTTGTCCAACAATAAAGGTGCCAGAAGCTGCTGATGTAAATACTTGATATCACTAAAAGTGTTTTTTTAGAAGAAAAAGGATGACCACCAAAATTGTGGTTGTCATCCATGTATATATACCATCATGGAATGAACGTCATGTACAAGTGTGGGCTCACCACAAAAAGTGTGTGTTACATTAGCTTGTCCTGTGTTTTATTTCTCATTAACTTTTACGTTGTAGTAGCACTCATACGGTAAGACATTCTGAGAGGGAAACATGCATATCACATACACTTGATCTGTACGGCCTGTTGCAGCAAGTGCATTGAGGAGGCAAATATAAGTCTCTCCTTTCAATTTTACCCCATGTACCTTCATTTCTTCCAGAAGCTTCAGAATTACAGAAAAGGATGATTTCAGGAACAAGTCAATAATCAAAGAGGGTAAAGATGAATAAGGTAGTTGATCATAGTAATAACCTTGTCTTCTAGCTTTCAAACTCAAAACATATACTAAACAAAGGAAACACTAGTTGATCTTGATCACAAGACAAACAACAACGGCTTACCTTAATTGCTGTATCGGAGCTTTTACATTTTCCACAAGTGGAGATCAAGAAATTGTATAAGTTCACCTGCAAATCCATGAAAGGCCTCGTTTTGGCATTTAAACGAACATATTTTGATTTCTTAAAATTCCTCAAAGTCAAAACGTGAAAAGTCCAAAGCTACAGCAACTACTACTAATACTACTAGACAAGAAGCAAGGACTTTACATCGGGCGGCAAACCCATAGCTCTCATCTCGTCTCGAAAGAAGAATGCATCCTGGAGACGGCTCCCCTTCATGGTGCCGACAATGAGGGAATGGAAGGTGTCGCGAGAGGGCTGGACCCCGTCGAGCATCATGTCGTCGTACACATCCCTCAATAAATACCACCTGAAAGGCCACGAACCCTCTATCAGAAGCAAAAACGCAAACATCTTTAGGGTAAAGCATAAAGACGTCTTCCTCCTGCCTCCGTTGGAAGATGAGGGAGCCGATGACGGTATTGTATTCGGAGACATTGTTCGCGTAGTTCCGCTTGGCGTACTCAGCCGTGTCCACCGAAAACGTCCGGCATTTAGTCAGCAGCGCCGGCGTCGTATTGTGGCGACGAACTATGCGCAGAAACCAAGAATGAGAGCCAAAAAGAGGTCGAGAGATAGATTGGAGAAGAGCGAGAGGGCGTCGGCGTACCAGAGGAGAGGAGGGCGTTCCTGATCAGATTCATGGAGGCTGCTTTATCGAGCCTTCACCGATGGCACGGGAAAAGCTCGATGGAAGGCCGGCGACGGAGGTGTATATAAGCGGACTGGAGGCTGAGCAAGCGCGTTGCGACTTGCGACTTGAAGTCGGAACCCACACACGCGAGGGTTTCTACTTTCTATATGGGTTTTGGTGGCACTGCAACGATGCACGGTGTACGAGTCGAACCAGGATGGTTTGTTATCTATCGTAGGATGCGATTCTGGACCATGATCTGGACCGTTACATTTCTAGAGAATGAAATATCCACATGAAATCATGTTTTTTCTCGATGGTGCGATAATTTTTTTAAAAAAAAAAAGACTAATGCAAAAATTCATAGTTGGAATTATCTATTTCAATTATTATATTAAGCTTTAGTTGTTGTTATAATTTAGCTTTATATTATCTTTTATCTCCTGTCACTTTTCCCATTAAAAACAATTATTTTTTCTACTATATTTTGTTAAAAAAATGTTTAATTAGGCATGCTTGTTTTTTTTTTAATTTGCATAGTTGATCCGAACATGTATTATAGTTTTCAGTGGAAAATGAAAAATGTACCATCTCATACAAATTCAGTGTAATGCATCATTTCTGTTAGATGGCATGGTCGTATTAGCGCACACTTGCATACTTTATTTTGACAATGACCATCAAATAATATTTATGGCTATTTCACTCATTAAGCTAATTTCAAGATTTTCAACCTTCTTATACCATATTAGGCAATATGACGAGTTTAAAAAAAACATTGATCCAGTGTTGTCAGAGCCGGACCGGAATGGCCGGTTCGACCGCTGACAGAAAATTGGACCCTAGTTTGAACCGGATTGAACCATATCAAACCGGTCAAAATCATATTGAACCACGTTTCAACCCGATTTTTTGGTTTAGTAAAAATTTTTTTATTAAATATTTATTAACTAAGAGATAATTTGATAAAAAAAATATTATTATAAATTTAAAAAATATTCAAAGATGAACTTTCTTCGTAAACATGCATATTGGCCCATTAATTTTCTCCTTCATTTATATTTGTCCATTTACTCTCACTTTGTTACTACTATCAATGTTGGACTATTTTTGTACACTCGCTCACTTTTTTTTCCCTTCATTTAGCCTTGAACTTATTAAACTTTGAGTTTTAACTATGGATTATAATCTTATTCAATTTTTTTAATATCATAAATGTTTGTTATAATATAAATTATTTATATATTTGTTATATTAATATAATATTTATCATATTAGATAAATTAGTTATGAATGAATGGTGCAAACTATAATATGCTTAGTATAATATAATAATATATATAACTTTAAATTTCTTTCATTTTCTATGTAATAAGTCAAATTAAATAGTTAACTACTAATTATACTATATATTTATTTATAAAATATATAATCTTGTCATAATATTTTGAAGAAAAATATGTATTTGATGTTTCTAACATAAAAAATAAAGATATGACATACAAAAAAAATTAACCAATAGAAAATTTGTATAAAATAATCAAATTCAATGATTTTAATTTATCAAGTGTATAATAATTTTAATATCAAATCTTAAAATTAATTATACATTTATTATTATTATTTTTTGTATAATTACATTTTGACATCATTATATATTTATATAATCAAAATATCATAGCTTGATTTATTATATCATAATAAATATAATATTTTATTATTATCCGGTACGACCGGTCCGATCGGTTCAATCTAAAATGGACACTTTTCCGAATCATCGTCCAGTCCGGTTCTAACAACATTGCATTGATCACAGCGCATGATTGTACAAAATAACCTAAATTACTTATGAAGTTAATTTGCTCACACATCTTTCTTCTTTTTTTCAATAATAATTACACAAATTTAGCATAATGATTTATGAGAAAATATTTTGACAACACTAAACTTTAGTTCCCCAATATGTGATCTTTATTCCAGCAAATTAAAGTATTTATGTAACACACCAATTTTGTTATTAAAATTTTAGATTTTTAATTATCTAACGTCGGATTTTTGTACGTCTGAGACTCAAAACATGCGTCCAAAGTCGCGACGATTCAAGCTGAGCTGAAACACCACCGGACGACCAAAACCCTTTTCGAACGTCTGAAAGATGGGCATAGACGAGACGATTTTGATCTCTCTCATTACACCCTTATTACTTCTATAGATTTGTAACTCATGAAGTCATGATCTTTGGACTTGTTAGTGATCATAAAATCTCATCAATCTTTGCCTCTCTTCTTCACGTCTTCTAATTTTCTTTTCCTCCATTGTTGTGTCTCCACGGTTTTTTTCTCGACCAAAAGACATAAGGGGTGATCCAATAGGTCGCGCGAGCAACGCAAGAGGGCGAGTGAGAAGAGGCTAGAGCTTGATCCGGTGAGGAGAAGAACCAGACGACATCGAAATAGTTGTGTTTTCGAAATCTGGTTCGAACTGTTTACATAAATCTTGCATGTTCTAAGTACCTTGATAGCAAGGTTGTTAAAAAATTGCATTTTAATACTTAAACTCGTACGAGTTTACGTTTCTAGAGCAGGAAAATGTTTTAAGCCATTCTAAAATCATAACTTGGGTGGAATCGATTCAAATGCATGTTGTCAATCAAAATCATCTAGAAATGTAACGGTACGAGTCAAGTAGTTAACGCAGTTAACGCAGTGATTTCATGATATAAGGTTTTTGCTACATGGTGGTAGCATGTGTATAAGAATTGGAAGTGGTCTCGCGTTCAAACATTGCAGGAGTTTTCTTTTTGTTATTTTTGCTATTTCTTTTATCTTTCTATTGTTTCTTTTATTGATTGATTTATTTCTTTTTCACCAATATTTTTTAATCACATTATTCTTAAAATATATATTATATTTTTTGAGAGGGAGATATATTATATTTTTCTATTGTTTGGTTTGTTTCCTTTTCACTATTATTTTTATAACTATATTTCTCTTTAAATATATTATAATTAATTAAAATCAGAAAAAAATTTAAAAAATTATTATAAGTGGTATAAATATTTATTCCAATTAATTATTTTATGTTTTCATTTTTTTTACCATAACACCTAAATAATATAATGAATTGATGCATGATAATATTCTAATATTCTAGTTATGGTGATTCTTATTTATGACAATAAAATAATAAAACTTAAAATATTGAAATTTTTTATTGTTTTGTCCCCAAAAAAGACTCTTACCAAAAGAATATAGTATATTAAATTAATAAGATTCATATATGACTTTGTAGGACATCAATTGAATTTCACAACATTAAAATGTATTATATTGAACCTTTTGAGTTTATGATATGTAATTTATTAATTATTCATATTATTATAGGTTTTTATATAGTTACTATTATATTTGATGTGATTTTCAAAATTGTTATTATTAAACTATTATTATAACTAAATTCTACGTGTTTACAAATGCGTACCGAGTTTACAATACGAGTCTACCCCCTCTAAAATGAATTTAGGTAGAAACTCGAACTTGACAACATTGCTTGATAGGCTTAGGACTTGTGCTAGATTGGGTAGTAAGCATGTCTTAAGGTTCCATTATGAAATCGTGATATGTGTTACTCATTTTGGGCTCTGTTGAATGATATAATGTGTACGAGTTTATTGATGCATGTTATCACGTTAAAAAGATCATTGGTACATGTTCAATTATAAGAAATCTATGATTGTCCTTATACTTTATTGTGATGATTGACTTATCTAAGATATGGTAACATGATGAAATGATTATATAATCTTTAGCATAGTATTTAGGTAGAGAAGTTAAGCGGTTCGAACATTGCATATAATGAAGACGACTTATACATGATGAAATTGATGATATGATTCGCTAATAGACTTTACCATGTGTTAGTGATGATATTAGATAATGTTAAATATTTGATTGTGATGATAACTGATTGAAAACGTAAGGATTCTATAATGACTTGCGCCTTCATTCGAACTGAAGCGGGCGTCCAAAATATTTTTGGTACCCGATTCAGCTCGGCAGTATAGAGACATGCCATATCGGACGTTCGAAATTCAATCGAACGATCGATATGGACAAAAATGGAAATCCGAAACTCTTTTGGATGACCGAACTGGAAAATGTCAAGACTTAAAAATGGCGACAATAACTAGTCGGTCGATCAAAATCATTTCGGACGATTGATCTGGATTTTCTTATCGAAAGAACTTTCAACCGTCGACGGAGAAATCCAACAGACTGAGAAAGAAGACCATTGTTCCCAACGAATGACCGGTCCAATTTCGACCGACCGAAACTTTCAATCGGAAGTTCGAGAGACTCTACATGTGATATTGGATGACCGAACCTCTCACAGTCGACCAAATGTATATGGCCTTGAAATGGCCGATGGATGAACATAGAATGGGTGACCACTCCCTTTTCGGTCGACCAATGAACATGGATATAACGGTCACCCGACCACCTTTCAAATGATCGTTGAATGAACTTCAATCGAAAGACCGATCAATTTTCGGGCATTCGATTTATGGACAGAAAGAACATGACTTTAATCGAAACCCTCTGATTTGATAAGTTATGTCCACCTAATTGATACTGAATGAAATGAACTTAAAGAATCATGAACCACTTTTGCTCCCTTATAACCTTGATCGATCCACGCGATTGAGAGAGAGACTCGTGAATTATAAGATATGATAGAGGGTTACCATTTGCCTATTTAGATGGGAGTTCCTTCCTACGGATGTTTCCATCTTACGTGAGGCACTGATCCCCCATTGGTTCATCATGATCTAGATAGTTACACACTTGTGTGTCCACAATGGTATTCTCTAAAAATGAAGAGCTCTAGTATGGACAAGATAAAAGAACATAAATGATCAAAGATGAATGAAAGGACTTTGTCATTATGAAAGTGAATATAAATTTGAACCATGAACCATGAACCATGAATTATGAATATGAACAATGAACACGAACATGGATATGAATAAAATAAAATGAAAAGGCATGAATTATGATTACGACATTATTATTGATTCCCCATTTTGATTCATTCTCATATCCGATTTATATACTTGCTTCATTATTATTATAATGGAATTATCTTATGATCTATACGAACTCACGCTTAGCCTTATGCTAATGATTGAGCTTGCTCCATG
Source organism: Pontederia crassipes (assembly GCA_030549335.1). Taxonomy (NCBI): domain Eukaryota; kingdom Viridiplantae; phylum Streptophyta; class Magnoliopsida; order Commelinales; family Pontederiaceae; genus Pontederia; species Pontederia crassipes. Next base: position 4,059,349 of record JAUKPH010000022.1, on the reverse strand, counting down.
ATCCCATAGGTACATAATATGGATGCGAGCTTAATTAATGTGTGTAACATCCTTACACTTGCGTAGGATATTGTCCGTTTTGGGCCTAAGCCCGCACGGTTTTACCAAAACGCGTCATCCAGTATCAGAGTAGCGCAACGGCTCACATTTATACTTGACAGGATACTGTCCGCTCTGTGCCTCTCTGGGCTCATGATTTTCTAACGCGTCCTACCAAGTCAAGGCTATGTTCCTATATATACACAACATCTCTCTCGAGACTTGTGCATGTGGGACTAATTCAAGGCATGCACAATTTCCCCCTTAGGGGACTCAATGTCCTCGTTGAGTGATCGCACCCCACCATACACAGAGGTTCACGCAGAGTGACTCTGATATCATATGTAACATTCCCCACCAGCGTGTGATATTGTTCGCTTTGGACCTCGGTCCGCACAGTTTTACCAAAATGCGTCACCTGGTATGAGAGTAGCGCAGCGGCTAACCTCTATACTCAGCGTGATATTGTCCGCTCTGCCCCCACCTTGGGCTTACGATTTTTTAACGTGTCACACATAGTGAAGGACATGTCCCCATATATACACAGCATCTCTCCCGTGACTTATGCATATGGGACTAATCCAAAGCATGCCTCATGCACCCTTCCCCCCTTAGGGAACTCAACGCCCTCGTTGAGTGATTGCATCCCACCATGCACAGAAGCTCACGCGGAGTGACTTTGATACCATATGTAACATTTCCCACCAGCGTGTGATATTGTCCGCTTTGGACCCCGGCCCGCACGGTTTTACCAAAACGCATCACACCTAGTGAAGGACATGCCACTATATATACCTAGCATCTCTCCCATGACTTGTGCATGTCTTGGATTAGTCCCACATGCACAAGTCACGGGAGAGATGCTGGGCATATATAGGAACATAGCCTTGACTTGATATGACGCGTTAGAAAATCGTGAGCCCAGGGAGGAGGCAGAGCGGACAATATCCTGCCAAGTATAGAAGTGAACCGCTGCGCTACTCTGATACTGGAGGACGCATTTTGGTAAAACCGTTCGGACTTAGGCCCAAAGCGGACAATATCCTACGCAAGTGCAAGAATGTTACAATGTGTGTGCGGCGACCAAGTTCGGGTGATGTGTGCACATGGTTATCTAGAGTTTAGTGGAGTCTTTCATTTCCCTTATATTGAGTTGTATTTTCTTATTTGGATGGGACCTTATCTAGAGTTTATGGCATGGACTTTTATATACCTTATGTTGAGACATTTGGATGTACTTTTATCTAGGGTTATTTCCTTAAATCCTCCCATAAACTGTCACAATTTTTTGCATCTAACTTCAAATTATGAACTTATTTTTTGTATCCCTAAACTATTGCGACTTTTCCACTTTAATCCTTCCGTACACTTTTGTTATATTTTTCATATTTTTAAATTTTTTTCTCATTTATGCAAAGACTAAATTACCCATCATCAAACAATACATCAATTAATAAATATAAAAAAGCAAAAATGTTCGACTTGTTCCCTTCGCCGAAAGCGATGGAGACCCCCTCTCACGAAGGGAAGGGTCACCCCCTACTTTCTTTGTGAAGGGGGCTCGCCCCTCGCTGGAAGAGAACCCTTCTCCGAAACAAAGGGCACGACCCCCCTTCACTTCTAGCGAAGGGACCCCATCTTTCTCAATGAAGGGGGTTCACCCGCTTTACTTTTGACAAAGGGCCCCTTCGCATCTCTGTTGAAGGTCATGCAAAGGTGGGGTCGCCCCCTTCGCTTCTGATGAAGGGCCTTCTTTAGACGCTTCCGATGAAGGGAAGTGAAGGGGACAACCCCCTTCTTTACCTTTGCTTCCGACGAAGGGAGGCACTCATTGAGCTTGTTTATTATTTTTAATTGATGTTGGAGATGTATTTTTTACTTTTCATAAATGTGAAAATAGAAAATAATAAAAAAAATTGACAGAAGTCGACAAAAGGATGAAATTGGAACAATCGCGATAGTTTAAGGATGATTTATGAAAATAACTCTATTATTTATTTAGCTTTCACATTTTCTTTATTTGTTGTACCATTAAGTCTTCTACTTACGTGTCACTTTTCTTGACTATTTGGGCCAATAAAAGAGTAAAAAAAAAGATTGAAGAAAGTAACGACCGAAAGGAGACTTCACCACATTGTGGGGTCGAATTTTGGGGTGTTACAATTTAATTTTGTACGATGCAAGAGTTTTTAAATCCTTTAGTAATAAGTTTGATTGGTTGAAATTTAATTATCATGAACTAAAACAATCCTTGGAAGAGATATTTTGTAATGCTTCCAAATCGTCCTTGTCACATGACAAGATCTAACTCAACGGACACTATCACCTATACAACTGATTGAAATATTGAGTTTGACTGATTCTTTAATGAAAACATTAATTAAGCAAAAGACTAAAAATAGCTAACATTAAATATATCAATAAATGAGAAAGTCTAATAGAATCTCAAGTACAAGTCATAATACTAATAATCACCAATCGCTAAAGTGGTCTAATAAAGTAATGACACATCTATGAAAGAAATAACTAAGTTGTAATGAGGACAATATCCTAAAATAACTCTATGTGCACATGACCATCACGAACATCTTGCTGGGGCTCATTCTTCATTATTTTGATTACCTACAAGATCAATGCAATAGAAATAATAACTCGTAAGTTTCACGATCCAATAGATGAATAATAAACCAATGGATAAATAGTAACAATAAAGAAGTATGTAGTCAGTGTAATAATAATCATAATCATCCATGGAATAATCAATGGAATGGAACGAATCAATGATATGCTCTCTGTATAATCAATACTATACCTGAGTGAATTAATGAATATTAGTGAAATAAATTAATACTATGCATTAAATAAGATTAATGGAATGGAAAAATCAAGATTATGCTCTAAGTGAATTAATATAACATCTAATATAGTATAATGTTATGAATGGTTCCTCAATACAATGTCCAAGAGTAAAATAATAATCCATGCTAAACACTACTGAGGACTCAATGGAAGAAATTAATATTCTCATTGTCAGTTAATAGAGATCAATGTGATATTTATAGGTAAAATCAAGTTGAGTTTAAGTAATGTAATAAATCATTGTGTGAGAACAATAATGAAGATTATGGCCATTAAGATAAATCAATTCAATGCTCTAAATTACTTTAGTTTGTATATACTATGCTCTGAATCAATGTATATTTCTATGTTCACTAGTTAACGTGTTCGATGCAATGAGGTAATATGCACTTCATGATCATACATCCTCTTTCATTATACAATGGGTAGGAATTATGTAACGGGGAGAAATTATATCCCAACACTGCTATACTATGTCAAGAGCTCCCATTAATCCGTAATTTGAGTACCCAAGCTTTTATATTTAATTAATTAGATTCTTGGCCTTGCCCATATTGAGATTTAGTCATAATGACAATAACCAAGATCAAAGAATCATGTAATCAAAGAGAAATTAAACCTCATATATCATATATGAAATGAGATCAGAGTAATAGAATTCTGGATCTAATGACAATGTATGACAGTAATAGACTTCAAATCATGACTTGTAAATCAATAGTTAATGACAAGACATGAACTAATCATTTTATATGATGACAATGCTTTAGATCATGATATCAAATAGATGATTAATCATGGATAATCATAAATATAATAATCAAATGACAATACCTGAATCAATAGCAACATGTCATGTTATGCAATACAATACGTTAGATATAATATAGCTCACGAATCAAGAATAAAATAATAATCAATTAAAAATATAAACATAACATTAACTTCAACATAACCCGAGCCCGATTGGGTCGAATTCGAGTCGTGCTTTGTGATGTTGTTGTGTCATGACGATGCAGGTCTAATGTAACCCGAACTCGGCCTGAGCTAATCTCTGGTAATAGGTGTCGAAACTCAAGTCGAGTTTAGGGGAGCTCAACTCAGGTTCCAATGACAAGTGCGAGTCGAGCGGTGTGGAACTTAGGTCAGGTTCTACACCATTTTGCCGGACAACATACACACTAGACCCGAGTTCTCTAAACCCAATTTGGGTTATGAGATTATGACATTTGTTGCTCGATTTTCGATATGTTTCGCTTCCGGCGAAGGGACCCCCTTCTTTCTCAATGAAGGGGGTCACCCGATTTACTTCCGTTAAAGGGGCCCCTTCGCATCTTTGTGAAGGTCATGCAAAGGGGGGTTGCCCCCTTCGTTTTTGGTGAAGGGTGTTCCCTTCGTCGGTCACCCTTCATCGAAAGGGAGCTACCTCCCTTAGCAGAGATGCAAAGGGGGGCCCCATCGCTTCTATGAAGGGAACCCTTCTCCTCCCTTCGTCGGAAGCGAAGGGGGCGACCCCCCTTATATCTCTACAAAGGGGGTTGCCCCCTTCGCTTCCGGTGAAGGGCCTTCTTTCTCTACGAAGGGGTCACACCCTTTGCTTAGGCAAAGGGGGGACCCCCCTTCGTAGCAATGCTTCCGGCGAAGGGGGTGACCCCCCTTCTTTGCCTTTGCTCCCGGCGAAAGGAGGCGCTCGTGGAGCTTTTTTATTATTTTATTGATGTTGGAAGGGTATTTTTGACTTTTCATAAATGTGAAAAATAAAAAAATAAGAGAAAATTTGACAAAAGTTGACGAAAGGATGAAATTGGAACAATCACGATACTTTAATGGTGATTTATGAAAATAACTCTATTATTTATTTAGCTTCCACATTTTCTTTATTTGTTGTATTATTTTACTCATTACTCATTAAGCCGAAATGAGGATGTTGAGATGGATGTGTGGTCATACAAGATTAAATAAGATTAGGAATGACCATATACGTGAACGAGTCGGAGTGGCTCCTATTAGTGAGAAAATGATAGAGAATTGTTTGAGATGGTTTGGTCATGTTAAGAGAAGACCATTAAATGCGCCAGTAAGAAGAGTAGATCAAATAATTTGGAGTCCGATTAAAAGAGGGAGAGGGAGGCCAAGGCGGACACTTGGCGAACTAATAGAGCAAGATCTATTGGTGAATAATATACCGAAAGGTTTGGTTACTAATAGAGCGGAATGTCGTCGTATGATCCATGTAGCCGACCCCACCTAGTGGGATAAGGCTTTGTTGTTGTTGTTGTTGTTATTGTTGTTGTTGTTGTATTAAGTCTTCTGCTTACGTGTCATTTTTTTTGACCATTTGAGCCAATAAAAGAGTAAAAAAAAAGATCAAAGAAAGTAACGACCAAAAGGAGATTTCACCGCATAGTGGGGACAAATTTCGGGGCATTACAATTTAATTTTGTACGATGCATGAGTTTTTAAATCCTTTAGTAATAAGTTTGATTGGTTGAAATTTAATTATCATGAACTAAAACTATCCTTGGAAGAGATATTTTGTAACGCTTCCAAATTGTCCTTATCACATGACAAGATCTAACTCAACATGCTATCAACTATACAACTAATTGAAATATTGAGTTTGACTGATTCTTTAATGAAAACATTAATTAAGCAAAATACTAAAAAGAACTAGCATTAAATATATCAATAAATGAGAAAGTCTAATAGAATCTCGAATACAAGTCATAATACTAATAATCACCAATCGTTAAAGTGGAAATCTAATAAAGTAATGACACATCTATGAAAGAAATAACTAATATGCAATGAGGACAATATCCTAAAATAACTCCATGTGCACATGACCATCACGAACATCGTGCTGAGGCTCATTCTTCATTATTCTAATTACCTGCAATATGCAGTAGAAATAATAACTCGTAAGTTTCATAACCAATAGATGAATAATAAACCAATGGATAAATAGTAATAATAAAGAAGTATGTAGTTCATCCATGGAATAATCAATGGAATAGAACGAATCAATGCTATGCTCTAAGTATAATCAATATGATACCTGAGTGAATTAATTAGTATTAGTGAAATAAATCAATACTATGCATTAAATAAGATCAATAGAATGAAAAAATCAAGACTATGCTCCGAGTGAATTAATGTAACATCTAATATAGTATAATGTTCTGAATGGTTCATCAATACAATGTCCATGAGTAAAATCATAATCCATGCTAAACACTACTAAGGACTTAATGGAAGAAATTAATACTCTCATTGTCAATTAATAGAGATCAATGTGATATTTATAAGTAAAATCAATAAGTAATGTAATAAATAATTGTGTGAGAACAATAATGAAGATTATGGCCATTGAGATAAATCAATTCAATGCTTTAAATTGCTTTAGTTTGTATATACTATGCTTTGAATCAATGTATATTTCTATGTTCACTAGTTAACGTGTTCGTTGTAATGAGGTGATATGCACTTCATGACCAGCCAGTGATTGTGCACATCACAACGATCATGTATCATCTTTCATTACACAATGGGGAGGAATCATGTAACGGGGAGAAATTATATCCCAACACTGCTATACTATGTCATGAGCACCCATCAATCCGTAATTTGAGTACCCAAGCTTTTATCTTTAATTAATTAGATTCTCGTCTTCGCCCATATTGAGATCTAGTCATAACGATGCAATGACAATAATCAAGATCAAAGATCATGTAATCAAAGAGAAATTAAAGCTCATATATTATCTATGCAATGAGACAGTGAGATCAGAGTAATAGAATTCTGGATCTAATGACAATGTATGACAATAATAGACTTCAAATCATGACTCGTAAATCAACAATTAACGACAAGACATGAACTAATCATTTTGTATGATGACAATGCTTTAGATCATGATATCAAATAGATGGATAATCATCAATATAATAATTAAATGACAATATTAATATAAACTATGTTTTGATCGAATCAAATGGATAATAGATCATGAATCAATAGCAACATGTCATGTTATGCAATAAAATACTTTAGATCTAATATAGTTCACGAGGCAAGAATAAAATAATAATCAATTAAAAATATAAACATAACATTAACTTCAACATAACCCGAGCTCGATTGGGTCAAATCCAAGTCGTGCTTTGCGATGTTGTTGTCTCACGACGATGCGAGTTTAATGTAACCCGAACTCAGCCCGAGCTAAATCTCTAGTAACAAGTATCGAAACTCGAGTTGAGTTTAGGGGAGCTCGACTCAGGTCCTAACGACAGGTGCGAGTCGAGCGGTGTGGAACTTAGGTCAAGTTCTACACCATTTTGCCGGACAACATATACAGTAGACCCGAGTTCTCTAACAATTTGGGTTATGAGATTATGAAGTTTGTTACTCGATTTTCGATATGATTTTGTTAAAATAAATCTCTTATGATCAAAACAATCATATGGGGCAAATCATGAATAATACAAGATGATGCTTATGACTCTAATTGTTAACAGTATACAAATATCCACAGATTACTTGAATTATCCTACTGTTTATGTCAACAACCCCAAGAGTACAGGTAAGGAAAACAACCATGAAAATTATACAAGAAGTTCCATTATGACTGTTACAGAAATTCACGACTAGATTAAAAGAGATTTTGTTTGAAGAAAAAAAAATATAAGTATCAGTCAAAAAACAGAGTTGATTATAACTTTTTCCATATGATCCTCTGAGTAATTCCAATCAAAAATTTGATTTTATCTTTTGATTAACTTTAATAATATTTTTTTAAAAAATTTTCTGCCAAGCGTTACATATTTTGCTAACATAACAAATATTATAGGCTTAGTTTTACTGAATCAATGTACAAAAATATAGCATCCGATTATCACAAAAGAAAAAACAAAACAAGCATTATTTTGGAGGCTTGAGCTTTGCTTTTGTTTAAACATAGATAAAAAAATCGAGTAGGTCTACTTGTAATTAGTACGTGATCAATGCCTACACAATATACACAAGAATATTGGCTCCAATCTCATCTGAGCACCACGTTCAATTTACTTTCCACTGTCTCTCTAACATTCCACTGCAAACAAAGCATACAGAAACAACTCAATGATTTGCTTCACAAGGCATTTTGATAAGAATATATGTTTGTTTAAAATATCTTGCAAACCTGTAACTGGTTAATCTCTTCATCGGTCAGTGACCGTTCCATAGATCTGTAAGCAATCCTGTAACAGTGACTGGTCATACCTTTCTTGTTAGTAAAATTATCAATCAACTTCACCTGCAGATCAAACAGAATTAACAATGATCAAGGGAGGAATGTGCAGAATGCATTCTCAAAAATGGAAATTTGCAGAATAACATAGAACGCAAAAAAAAAATGACTGGACACAGTGGTTTATCATGAAGCGCACAGACTAAAATCCTGATGTTGATGCCCTCACATGAACAATATATATACTTCTATCCTGATGTTGATGTCCTGACGAACAGTATATATACTTCTATCCTCCTTTTCTTCTGAGAAAGCAAAAGATGGTTACCAGCAATGTTGTCAAAATCGCGTTTCAGATCGTAGAATCGTACGACTTTACGTCCCTACCCAAGAAAATCGTGCTCGATCCTACGCAGAAACGTTTTTGGCCACCACGCGGTAGAATCGCGTGCTGGCACGTAAGATCGGTAGAGACGCACGTCTCCACCGATCCAACAATCCCTTCTTTTTACCTTTTATAACTTGTGACGGGCACTCATCAATCTTTTCCTCCTTTTGTTTCCTGTCCGCCGATGTTGCTCTGCCATCACCGTCGCTGACCTGCTGCCACCGTCGCCGCTGTCCTGCTGCCGCCGCCGCTGACCTGCTGCCACCGTCGCCGCTGTCCCGCCGCCGCCGATAGTCTGCTGATGCTGCCATCACTCATCTTCTGCTGTCACTGATGTCTTTACTTCGCCGCCGCCGCCGCTCTCTGCTGTCGTCTTGATGCTGTCGCCGACCAGGTATGCCCTCTCCCTTTCTCTTCTCTCCCTCTCCCTTTCTCTCTTCGCTCACCCGAGCAGGCCTTCTCTCCCTCTCCTCTCTCCCTTGCCCTTTTCTCCCTCTCCGCCGCGGCGCTCATGGACGGGGGCATATTTAGTTTTTTTTAATGTTATAAATTTATAACAATTTTTATAGTGCTGCTATTGTTAATATTTGTTTAATAAAATGAGATCATCAACTACTGTTATTATTCTAAATTTATTGTTGTCTTAATTTTTTTATGAATTGATCACGAATTTTTTTTATGAATTGATGTGCTAATTTTTGTTATTATTATAATTTTAATGATGTATTAGTTTTTCATGAATTAACTGTTAACATTATTTATTGATTTATCAATTGCCATTAGTCTGTTCTTATTATAATTTTTTGAGGTGTTAATTTTTCATGAACTAATATTTTAATATATAAGAAAATAGTTGTTAATGTCATGAATTGATCTTAAAATTAGAATTTTGCTTATGTAATATTGCATTTGGTACTTATAAGTTCAAAAGAATTTGCATCTCACCACTAATTACTTATATATACATATATATATTTACATGTATATATATATAATATATTAAATAAAAATCCGGTAGAATCGGCCGTGTAGTGTTACGTGTTCACGATTTACGTGTTTTGCCGACCCTCCGTGTCGAGCCCGTTTTACGTGTTTGACAACATTGGTTACCAGGTTGTGCAACCATCCATTTTTTTTCTTATTGATGAACTGCCTATAGTAAGGGAACAGCGTATCATAGAAAAACTAGACAAAAATCAAATCCTCATCCACTCTTTGCAGAACCTTCATGCTAGAAATATAATGTTATTATCATAATATCTTTTCCTAAGAAATAACAAGCATCTGAAACTAAATGGACCATGGAACTAGTGAGATAACTTGACATCTCTGAGAACAAAGTAACTTACACTGAAGGAACTATGATTAGGCCCAATGCTGATTTCACAGGTACACTGACAGAAATACTGAATTATAAGTCCAGGAGGAAACAATATGACCATGGCATGGCTTGCTATACTTCAGTCTACACAGGTATTAATACCATACAACAACAATAACAAAGCCTTATCCCACTAGGTGGGGTCGGCTACAGGTATTAATACCATGGCACGTGAAAATGCAATATAATCTATAGTATTTTGCATCTTGTATTGTTTACACCCAAACAGCATATGGTATAGTACTACGGATCATACTTGAAAACTCTGAATATTTAGCCAAGATGATCTATGTTACATTTATTTCCATGGGACGCTGGTATTCAGAATTCGGTAATTGGTAAGCAATATTAAGATTAAATTCTTAATAGGTGAATACCACTTATGGCATGCATCAACTTGTGGTTCTGTAGTCACACATAATAGAAACATACCTATCAAGCTAGCTGTTCACATGATTTGAATGTGGTGACTTAGCATTGTTTATATATGACAGATAAGTTCATAAATGTACTTCGAGAGCCCGTACTTTTATATGATTTCCATTTCATAGTTAATGTATATCTGGATAACAACCATATAACCTAGCGGTCATCCTTTTTCCCCTAAAAAAAAGATTCATAAATGTAAACAATACAAAACCACAGGACACTTCAGCTTGCACACCATCCAACTTCGAAGGTGGCAGGGTTTAAGTCAAAACTCATACCTCCTCCACAAGATCTCCAGCGATTCCTCTAACAACTTCACACAAGTTGTTCTCTGTGAATGAATCACTTATCCAAAAACTCATATCCTTATAGCATGGAGGAAACTGCACAACCATTATTACAACATCAGCAAAATGACACAGTTACCTAGGGACTGATAACAGCATCAGCATATAAAAACATTTGATGTTTTCTGTCATTCTTTCTGCACAAGATAACAATAGAATTTGAGTACAGCCTTAGATTCACTCTCAAACCTCTAAGAAAGCAAAACATTATTATTGCATAAAGCAAAAGAAGTCTAATAATCCTGAAGTCATGCATGCCAAAACTGTGACTGCGACCTTAGAGGTAAAGCCTACAACATTACCATAAACAGTTACACTCACGAATGATTCGTTAGTCAAGAGTGGATAAACTTCTTGTTTTTAAGTAAATTGCTACTGCTGTGGGTTTTTTTTTTGCGAATTCTTATTACTTTCTTGATTATCTATTATATTTGTAATATACAATCGAAATAAAAGAGGAAAAAAGGTAACCCAAAAGGAAAAATCATTACCTTCGAAAAAGGCTTGAATTTGACTCCAAGTTTGCCTTCTGAAAACTGAACCAAACAATAGGTTATATCAGAACAAATAATAAAGGTGAATACATAAGAGAACCTCATCATATCTTCCAGCAATGCTCAAAGTATGAGTACCCACAAAAGAATGCTCCCAGAATTTTTTTTTTGAGAAAAAGGGTGAACACCAAGTTAGGGTGTCACCCATACATACATATATATATATATATATATATATATATGTATGTATGGAGAAAAAAATGTACAAATGTAAGCCCTCAAGAAGAGAGCAGAAAAAAAGGGAAAATACAACCACTAGCCAAAACCCCACTCCCCAAGAAAGAAGGAACAATGGTGTACAATACCCTCAACCTGGCAACTCACCCCGCAAAAAATGATCCGGTTATGTTGAAGCCATATGGCCTAGGCACCGGCCAAAAATGTCGCCAGTCGGCGTCGTCCACTGCGACCCTGAGTGAGTACAAAATGTCTCCGGTGTGGAGGGGGGAACCCCCAGACAAGCTCAGTCGTGCCCAAATCTCATGAGCCACGGTGCACCCGAAGAATAAATGTGTGATGTCCTCCGAGTCACCACATAGGATGCAGGATGTGTCAGTCGAGGGCGCCCACCTCGTTCAATATCGCCTAGTGAGGATCCGCCCATCCCGTATAAGCCAAGCAAAGATCTTGACTTTAATCGGCACCTTGGCTCGCCAAATATGTCTGAAGTTTGCCTGCATGGTGTCAAAGATCGGGCAGGCCGAGAGAAATCGAAGATACAAGCAAGATACAAGCTGCGAGCAGAGAAAGTCTCAAAGATCCAAACCCAAGCATAGCCCCAGAAGAGTCGGGCTGTAAAGAGCAATCCTCTCATGGAGGGTCATAAGCTCCGAGAAGTGCATGTCGGAGAGAGCTGCCCGAAAGGTGGGGGTCCAAGAATCGGTGCTGGGACCGCCAATTTCAGACCACACCTCAGCAACAGAAGAGTCCGAATGTGCCGCAAGAGCCAATAAGCGCGGGAAAAATGCCGCCAGGGGGCCCCCCATAGCCAATCATGATGCCAAAAGGAGGTCTCACCAGAGCCAAGGGAGGGAACCATATGTGGGAGAATCAGAGGAAGAAGAGCAGCAACATCCTGCCAAAATGCAGAAGCCCCATGCGGGAGAGTAGAACGAGAGTCCCATGAAAGAAGACCGAACACCACAAACAATCATGAGGACTCATGATCCGTCCAACCCACAGAGCCAAGAGGGCCCACTTGAGGTCACGAACACCAAGTCCGCCCTGGGAGGTAGGGAGACAACAGGTTTGTCAGGATATGAGATGAATAGTTTGCTGGCCTGAGGCACACCCTTGCCAGAAGAATCTGCTCCATAAGGAATCCAGCCTCCTCTAAACTTGTCCAGGCATCCGGAGAAGAGACATGTAATAAGTCGGAAAAGCAAATAAGACCAAACGAAGAAGAATGAGACAACCCCCGCGTGAAAGCAACCTCGAACTCCAGCCCTACAACATGTGCTCCATCCGCTCAATAACTGGTGTCCACGAGAGCCAATGCGGTGATCAGATAGCGGAAGGCCCAAGTAAGTGATTGGCAAGGAGCTAGTCGGGGTACGAAGCTCAGATGCACAGGCAGCCACCTCCTAAAAAACCATGCAAAAAGAGATGAAAGATGATTTGGCATGGTTAATTTGAAGACGGGATGCAATCCCAAAAATGTCCACCATGATAGCCAACCGCCTAGCCTCCTGGGCCGAGCCCTCAATGAAAAATAGGGTGTCATTTGCATATTGAAGAACTGGGACAAGGCTGCCAGTGAATCCCCTAAAAAGGGTAGACTCACAAGATGCCTGGGTGCACCTAGCGAGTGCATCAGTGGGCTAGAACAAATAGTATGGGTGCTAGAGGGCAACCCTGCCGTACCCCCCCTATGTGGCTGAATCCAAGTGTCGGTGGATGAACCATTGATTAGGATTGAGAAGGAAGCAGTGGTAATGCAACGCTTCATCCACTCAATCTAGGTCGTAGGGAAACCTCTAACCTGGAGGGAATGCCACAAGGACCATGAGACAAAATCATATGCTTTGGAAAAATGAACCTTCCACAGGAAAGCTCGACAATGGGTGGGTCCGTCTCCAATGTGCAATGATCTCTGTAGCCATGTCGTAGCTATCAGTGATGGAGCGACCATGAATGAAGGTTGACTGTCCTGAATGGATGAGGTTTGGGAGCACATTGGCCAGTACTCAAGCCACCAAAAGGTATATGGCATTGGATATGGCAATCGACCTGAAATCCTCCACACACTCAGCTGGGGCATGCTTCGGAAGCATGAAGAGCAAGAATGGTTAAGGCGTTCGAAGCCCCGATTTCCATTGATGAACTCCTAGATGACTGCCATGACGTCCACCTAGACCCGGTCCCGACCCGATTTTGCCCGGGAATACAAAAATTAAGAACCAGTACCGGACCCGGTCCCAACCGACTCAGGTCGAACCCGAAAAGTCGGGAATAAAACGAGTGGAATCGAGAATCAATTAAAATTAAATTTCATATTATTAAAATTAAATTAGAATTTATATAAGTTAATGTATTATTATAATTATATTTAAATTATGAACCGAGAATTAACCAAGAGTTTCACGTAGAATTGAACTAATTTTAGGTAAATCATATCATATTTTAAAATTGGATACAATAATGGTAAAATTATAATATGTTATTTAAAATTAGATAAGTTTAATATATTATTATAATTATATTTTATTTTAATCGGACCGGTCATGGGTCAAGTTTTTTAGCGATGGACCTGGTCCCAACCCGAAACCGATCGGGTTTTCTATAACATAGAATCGGTCCCGGTCCGGTTACATACCGGGTCATGAATTTTTCCCAGAAAGTCGGGTCGGTCCGGTCCAGGGGGTCGACCCAGATCGTGCTCACCACTACACACGATCGGCCAGAACTCTCTATAAAAGAACAGGAAAGCCATCGAGGCCGGGGGGAACATCACTATTGAGGTCCCGAAGTGCCTGAGTGACCTCCTCAGAGAACACCTGTAAAAGAGAGGAAATATGCTCATCAGTGAGGGTGGGAATTCCCCCGGGCGCCCATCTCTAGTGGGCTGGGGGCTGCCGCCTAGAAGTCTCCCAGTAATATGCAGAAATGGAATCCTGCACTGCTGACCAGAAATCTACTACCCCTGGACCAATAGTTGGTCAATCCGATTCTGTCGACGGCGAGCAATGTTGTCAAACTCGCGAGTCAACTCGTGAAATCGGCTGATTTTACGACTCTACCAAGGGAAAACGAGTTGACTTGGAGTTCAACTCGTTTTAGACCAGCACACGATAGAATCGCGTGCTGGAACCTAGAATCAGTTGGCACGGCGTGCTGCCGTGCCAACCTTTTTCTTATGAAGTGCGTACCTCAGTTTTCCCTAACCACTCGTTCCATTTGTGCTGCCGATCGTCACTGCTGGTGCTGTTCCTGTCGCCGATCATCGCTGCTGGTGCTGGTGCTATCGCCGATGATTGCTCCCCTTGCTATTGCTATCGCCTGTTGTTGCTGCCCTTGCTATTGCTATCGCCGGTTGCTGCTGCCCTGCTATTGCTGTCGCCAATGGCTGTTGCTGCTGCCCTTGCTATTGCTGTCGCCAATGGCTGTTGCTGCTGCCCTTGCTATTGCTCCCACCCTCCCCTCTCTCTATCTCCCTCCCTCCCTCCCTCTCGACCTCTTCTGCTCGCAGCTCCAAGGCATTCTCTTCCGCTCGCAAGCAGAAGAGGACGAGCCCTCTCTGCTCACGAGCAGCGTGTGAGCCCGCGAGGAGAGGACAAGTCCTCTCACGAGTGGCCTGCGAGCAAGAGAGGACTCATCCTCTCTGCTCGCACGACAAGAGGACTCTTTGTTTGCAAGTGGTGTGCAAGTAGGAGAAGAGGGCTTGTCCGGACTTCTCTCACTCATGGGATATCTTTATTTTTTTATTCCAATAACATTAATACAACAACAACAAAGCCTTATCCCACTAGGTGGGGTCGGCTACATGGATCATACGACGCCATTCCGCTCTTATTCCAATAACATTAATCTGAAATGAAAAAAAAAAGAAAGAAAAGGGTCGACTATAGAGACCACATCAGCCTCTAGCTCAAACAAACATTCAATTAAGGAGAAGTTAATATGGAACACAGGTGCTGAATTGAGGATCTATGTATATGTGAAACAAAAAGGTCAATTTTCAACAAATAGAAAACCAGATATCACTAGAAATATGATTTCCCAAAAACAAGCACAACAGTTTAGAGGGAAAGTTGAAAGTCCCACCAGCAGCAACAAAAGATTCAGAACTGTACATTTTAATTCAATAGCTACAGATTAAGTCAGCCTTTGGAATGTTTTTTTCACATCACAACGTTTGTCATCTCAGGAGTGGACTAATCAAATGATTATAAAGTCGAACAAAAATTGCAATCTTAAAGTTATGGACATATCAATCAATTATGTGAATATGTTGACCTACTTGTGATGTAAATCGCTGATCATTGGACCAGAAAAGTCGAATATCTGGGATATCAAAGAGAACCATTGCAAGTCTTTCCAATCCAAGCCCAAATGCCCATGCAACAGAGTCTGCTTTACCATTTCTTTTAAGAATCTCCTGCTCAGTCACACCACATCCTAAAACTTCCATCCATTTTTCCTAAGAACATTATTAGAAAAGAAAGCAAATGTGATTAGAATCACACACAACATGTTAATCATAGTTATGATTAGAAATCAATTAGCAATAATTCTAATTCGATTCTATGGAAGCTCAGCCCTGAGAAATATAGTCCTCGAATTTTAGGCATATTGAATTGGCAAAAGAACATTTGATCAGATAAAAAGGCCAAACTTCCTATGTAAACTATTATGGATCTGAACTCCCAGTTAGCTATCCAAAAATAGCCAAGTCACATTCACAACTCTTAACAGGGATAGTTACAGTGAAACAGTGACATCACTTAACAAAAAGAAGCATCAACCTGAAAGTAAATCTCTAGTTCAAATGATGGATTAGTGAATGGAAAGTAAGTATCAACCCATCGCATCTCCACAGCACCTACATATATAATAAGATCCATAAGATTATGAGCTCTCTCAGGCAAGAAAATCAGTTCATGAACCTGGGTATCAAGTCATCCCTTATACATTTAGAATTTAGGATAGATAACACAACTATGAAGGAGAATTTAGGGGCTCAAAGTACCAAACAGATGTCTCGCCAGCCCCTCAAGACACTTCTTCAAATCTGTCGCTGCATAAGTTGTACCATCTGTGCCAAATTCCTCCGGAGAGAAGACACGAACTCCTTCCATCTGTTTGAGGCACTTAAAATAACAACCTGCTGAAACCCTTATGAAAACTTAAATAATAAATCTGCAGACAAACAAACCTGATGGAACACAGGATAATGTGTTGAGTCGATAGAATCTCTACGATAGACATCGCCTGTCACAAGAAAATGTGTATGCCCTTTCCTCAATAGTTCAGCCTGATGAGCACTAGTGTGACACCTCAGGACAGTATTGGTGTCCACATAGTATGTATCATTATAACTCCTGCTTACGTGATCAGCAGGAACCAATACTTCATCAAAATTCTGCAAGGAAAACAAATATAGCATAGTGCAATCAAAGGAAAATCTCCATAAACCAACATAGTGCATATTAAGTAAATATTTTAGACATGTAATCGTGTGTCGCACAGGGAGACCAGAAGGGAAGATCATTATCTTGCTCTCACCTGCTGAACTGAAACGATAGGGCAAAGGTCATCTAGCTTGACGAACTTGCCACCGTAATCCTTATCGAAATAACCATATATTGCATTCTTCAATATCCCAATGGGATGGTTGTCTCTCCGGTGGAGCTGCAACCCAATCTTTGAAAAGATAGTATCGGGTACATTGTTCGTCGGGTCGCTCTCCCTCACCACATCTATAAACAAAAAGCCCACCAAGCAAAACAATCAAAACACCCTCGACAACAGCAAAAGAAAGAACCCAAAAGTTTGCCGTATCAAAGCAAGATCCAATGTTGATCGAAAGAGCAATGACAAAATCCAGCCTTTAGGCGACAAAGCGACTGAGAAGTACCATCTTTGGAGATCTTGACGCCGCCCACCTCGACGAGGGCGGCACACGGGGTATTCGGGCGCTTGGCGTGCTTGGCAGTCGAAAGCGAAGAGAAGCGAGCCAAGCGAAGAGTGGGAGGGATGGGGAGGAACAGAGAGAATGGTTTGGAAGGGTTTTGGTGGGGTAGGCGAGAGAAGAGGAGGGATCTGGGGAAGGACGATGCGGCGCCGGCGGAGGCCATACGAGCGGCGTGATGGGCGCAGAGGGCGAGGGCGAAGCCTCTGCGGATAAGCATGCTTTCTTCTTCCTTCCGACAGAGATGGGGTTAAAAACGGGAACGATCCGGATGGATGTGCGAGGGGATGTGCAAGCCGCTCTCCCTCTCGATCACTTCACTGGTTTGGAGGTGTAGTGGCGGCAATAAGAAAGTAAACAAGTGGGTTCTTGAATTGTGTTTTACTGCGGGGATAAATTTACTGAATATCCAATAATTTTACTCATTTTTTTAATTCTATTCTACTGAACTTATTTCATCAATTACTTTTTTTTTTTCACTTAGGATGGTCTATTTTGTGATTGTGCCATCTGTTTGACATGTTTTCCGTTCTCCTGATGTCCAAAGTGACATATTCAATAATATTAAAATACAAAATGTTTTTAAAAAATTAAAAAAGGCGACCACCATCCTCCTCTACGTGAGCTTGCACGCAAAGGAGAGGGGATGCCCCCTTCCACGGGTAAATTACACGATTGGTCCCCAACTTTAAGTCGATTTCCAGTTGGTCCCCCGACTTCAATTTATAATCAGAGCATTCTTTATCTTTTTTTTTCTTGCACGCTTAGTCCTCTTGACCGATGATAGTAGGTTTCCCGGTTGCCTTGCTTACGTGGCCGACTTTCTCTCTCATCCACGTCAGTTCAACTCGTCCACGTCATTATAAAAAATTTAAAAAATAAAAAATAAAGTTGTCCACGTCACTATAAAATTAAAAAAAAAGACCGAACTTTCTCTCTCCGAGAGAGAGCCCTCCCTCTCGTCGGGAGAGAGAGGGAGGGGGTGATCGCACCGTGCGCGAGATTGAAGGAGTGGGGCGGTCGCGCCCCCTCCCTCTCTCGCCGTGCGCGAGATTGAAGGAGGGGGGCGACCGCCCCCCTCTTGTCGACAAAGCGACTGAGAAGTACCATCTTTGGAGATCTTGACGCCACCCACCTCGACGAGGGCGGCACACGGGGTATTCGGGGCGCTTGGCGTGCTTGGCAGTCGAAAGCGAAGAGAAGCGAGCCAAGCGAAGAGTGGGAGGGATGGGGAGGAACAGAGAGAATGGTTTGGAAGGGTTTTGGTGGGGTAGGCGAGAGAAGAGGAGGGATCTGGGCAAGGACGATGCGGCGCCGACGGAGGCCATACGAGCGGCGTGATGGGCGCAGAGGGCGAGGGCGAAGCCTCTGCGGATAAGCATGCTTTCTTCTTCCTTCCGACAGAGATGGGGTTAAAAACGGGAACGATCCGGATGGATGTGCGAGGGGATGTGGAAGCCGCTCTCCCTCTCGATCACTTCACTGGTTTGGAGGTGTAGTGGCGGCAATAAGAAAGTAAACAAGTGGGTTCTTGAATTGTGTTTTACTGCGGGGATAAATTTACTGAATATCCAATAATTTTACTCATTTTTTTAATTCTATTCTACTGAACTTATTTCATCAATTACTTTTTTTTTCACTTAGGATGGTCTATTTTGTGATTGTGCCATCTGTTTGACATGTTTTCCGTTCTCCTGATGTCCAAAGTGACATATTCAATAATATTAAAATACAAAATGTTTTTAAAAAATTAAAAAAGGCGACCACCATCCTCCTCTACGTGAGCTTGCACGCAAAGGGGAGGGGATGCCCTTCCACGGGTAAAATACACGATTGGTCCTCAACTTTGAGTCGATTTCCAGTTGGTCCCCCGACTTCAATTTATAATCAGAGCGTTCTCCATCTTTCTTTTTCTTGCACGCTTAGTCCTCTTGACCGATGATAGTAGGTTTTTCGGTTGCCTTGCTTACATGGCCGACTTTCTCTCTCATCCACATCAGTTCAACTCATTCACGTCATTATAAAAAATTTTAAAAATAAAAAATGAAGTTGTCCACATCACTATAAAATTGAAAAAAGACCGAACTTTCTCTCTCCGGGATAGAGAGAGAGGGAGGGGGCGACCTCACCGTGCGCGAGATTGAAGGAGTGGGGCGGTCGCGTCCCCTCCCTCTCTCGTCGTGCGCGAGATTGAAGGAGGGGGGCGACCGCCCCCCTCTGGTCGAGCTCGCCGTAGAGGGGGGCAATCGCCCCCCTCCCTCTCTTTCGCCGTGCGTGAGATTGAAGGAGGGGGGCGACCGTGCCCCCTCCCTCTCTCGTCGTGCGGGAGAGATTTCCTCTCTCTCGTCGTATGCGAGATTGAAGGAGGGGGGCGACCGACCCCTTCTGGTCGAGCTCATCGGAGGAGCACAACGTGGTCCACACCACGCGCAACGAGTTCTGCGTCTTTGACTCCCGGAGCCACCCGTCGAAGCACGGCATCGTGGAGTCCTGGAGGCACTGTTCGCCTTCCTTTTCACTTTCTTCTCCAAGCTCGCGAAGGCCGCCAATAGAGATCATAAGCTCAGATTGCAGTGAAGATTAATTTTGTTGTTTGCGTCTCATCCGTCGATCGATTGATCTGAAACTTGTCATTTTGTTCTTGTTGATTGATCGATATCTTTGTGATTAAATTGCCTGTGACGCGCGAGGAGCATGAGGGGGGCCGCCGCCCCCCTCCCTTCTCCCCCAAAAAAAGAGGGAGAAAGGAGGGGGGGTGATACCCCCCCCCCCACCACTCTCAATCGCCCGAGGAGCATGAGGGGGGCCACCGCCCCCTCCCTTCTCCCTCGTCGTCACAGAGGGAGAAGGAGGGGGGCGCCGTCGCCCCCCTCTGCGATGGTGTGCCAGCCCCATTTATTTTTTTAAATTTTTTTTATGATGATGTGGAGGATTCCACATTTTTTTTATTTTTACAATGACGTGGACGACTTAAGCTGACGTGGATGAGAGAGAAAGTCGACCACGTAAGTAAGACAATCGAAAAATCCACTATCACCGATCAAGAGGACTAAGCGTGCAAGAAAATGAAAGATGGAAGACGTTCTGGTTATAAATTAAAGTTGGAGGACCATTCGTGTAATTTACCGAATGGACCCCCCCCCCCCTTTTTCTTTTGCGTTGGAGAAGGGAGGGGGAGGGGCTCCTCCTCTCACATAAGTCGCCCCCATCCCCTCTCTTCTTCGGAGAATAGAGGGGAAGGATGCAGTCGCCCCTCCTCTTTTGCATGTTACACGTGTGTCATGAGATTATTTTTCGACGTTTAGACATGTTTAACATTTAAACAAAGCTCTTTTGTTGCATTTTGCGGAAGCTTTCTTATGTCACTTTCTAATGCCATAATTTTGGGACGCTCAGTCCCGAGAAGACGTTTCGACGAAGATATTTGTGAACAAGCAGGCGCCTATCTCTCGGGATGCTTTGGCACACTTTGTGATTTTTCACACCACGCTTGAGGCACAATACTAAGTTTTGGAAAGCTTTGAAATCTTTATTGAGTAAATAAAATGAGTACAAAGAACTTTGGGGGAGAACTAGGGAGATATGTAACATCCTTGCACTTGCGTACGATATTGTCCGCTTTAGACCTCTGTTCACACGGTTTTATCAAAATGTGTCTTATCAAATCAATGTCTTGTTACTATATATATCCAACATACTTATACATATGAGACTAATACAAGGCATGCCCCATCCTCCCTTCCCCCTTTATGGGACAAGTCCTCATTGAGTGATCGCACTTGTCCATGTATAGAGGCTCACGTGGTTCTATTTACTCAATAAAGATTTCAAAGCTTCCCAAAACTTAACATTATGCTTCAAGCATGGTGTGGAATCCACAAAGCATCCCAAGAGATTGTGTTCCGCTTAGGTGTCCGTTTGTTCACAAACGTCTCCATCGAAGTGTCTGCTCGGAATCGAGCATCTCAAAATTGTGGCATTACAAAAGTGGCATAAGAAATCTTTCACAAAGCGAAACAAAAGAGTTTGTCTAAACATTGGGCACATCTAAATTCCGCACAAAAAATGATCTTGTGACAAATGGTATCAGAGTAATTCATTCTGCTCAGATCCATGCGATGATGACTCGTTTGTGTCGTCGCAATGTGCTTTGGCATAAAGAAAAAGGTGCTTCCACTCGAAACTTCACTATGTCCATGGTCTCTGATCGTGCATGCCAATGATAATGCTTGGCAAGCTTCATCATTGCACGCACAATCATGCCCCATAGTAAGTTCCTCATACGCCTATATCGTGTCAAGGAATGTCAGTCATGCACTATGATGATGGATCGATCGCCCCGTCGGGACGGTCATGCATCGCTCACTCGAGCATATCACCACACCAGATATGCAGTTGGCAATCTCGAAGTGTTGCGCTGCGTCAAGAAGAATGTCATCATGCTTAACTATGATGGTATTTGCATTACCCATACCACGAGGTTGGATTATACAATCATCGTGTGATAAGTGAAATTGAGGAGTATAATGATAACTTGCTGAATTTTGGGTCAAAAGTCATTTTTTTTTCAATTTTTGTTTAAACTCCCTAACTCACTCTCTACTGCAGTGTACAGGTCAATTGTAGTAACCCTAAATGTCGTATCTATTGTGATTTGAAGTCCTAGACTACCTAAAATCAATTTAGACTAATCCTATTTAAAGTGACAAAAAACAGATTTTTAAAAGAAGTGAAAACAGATTTTTCTTTTGAAATGCAGAATGATAACTTATTGTAGATTGCTGAAAAATTGATTAAACTAAATTGTAAATGCTAATCTAGAGTCTAAAAGAGTTAATCTATCAATGAGGAAGGTCCTCCTAGGAGTTGGGGTTCATCTAATCTAATTATGGATGGAAATGGACAAGTTATCATTTTTTTAGTCAAATCCAATTCAACTTTCATTATGGCTGTTTTCACAGCTTAAATTGACCAGAACTAAACAATATATTGTCATATGATTATTAGCCAAGTTGAATTAGAAAAGGATCTGAAAACCAAATTATCATTAGGTTCAATTCAAGGCACTTGCTGATTTTTTGACAATTTCAATAAAATCTGAAATGATAACTTCTATATTGCACCTTGAAAATGAAAGGAATGCTTCAATCAACTAAAAAGGGATGAAATCAATCCAATATTGATGCAAATTCTCCTTGGTTTATCTCTAAACTACAAGAGGATTTAAATTCAGCTTCTCAGCTACAAATTCAAATGGAATCCACATTTTCATTAATCAATTGGATAGAAATTAGCACTTAATTCATATATGGGAACTCAGCACAAGCAATTGCTCCTTAATAGATTCAGAGGCTTAACAACTAGCAAAGCAGGTTCCTAAATTTGCAGGAAATCAGAATTGAAGATTCAAAAAAATCAGAATTGAAGAATTGCAACAAATCAAAGAGTTGAACCTTGGAACACCATTGTTTCTTCTTTCATTTCTGAACAAGAAGGAAACCATAAGTAACCTCTCAGTTATAAATTAATTAGGCTCCACAATGATGAAAACTGGTTTGGGCAATTCAAAAATCAGATTCAGGAAACCAGAAAATCAGCAACACATACAAATCAGGGAAAATCAATGATAATTACATATTTGAATCATGAAGTGTCAAAGTTTCTTAATTCATTTCTGAACAAGAGTGGGACATATGAAAACTTCTCAGTTGTTCAATTAATCAAATCCCCAATGACAATTTAGATTTAACAGCTCAAGGAAATCAGATTTGCAGGAAGTTCAGAAATCAGATTTGCAGAAATCAGATTTTCAATCAAAATAGAATTCAGAAACTTGGCATGGATTCTTTGCTCATTTCTAAACAAAGATTAGACCTAATGACAACTTCTCAATTGTAAATACAAGTAGGGTCTTCCAATGACAAGAACTAATCCGTAACAGTTCAGATTTCATGAATAAGAGGTTCAATTGATTCAGTGCAGGAAACTTGAACTTATCCCTAATCCATCCACAATATATATAGACTACTACCCTATCATAGGAGGCATGAGATTTAGCTCCTCATGTTTACAAAGTTTGATACAAAATGTAGTAAAGAGCAGAAGGAAATCATCTTGGATTCAAGCTGTCCAGAAGTCTCCTTTGCAGCACTTCAGCTCCCACTCTTTTCTCCAAACCCTTGCCGCCTTCTCTCCAAATCTGCAATGGCCGACCCCCCTTTTGATCCAGGGTTTCTTCAATTTATATATGGCCTTTAATCACCCTTGGATCAGCATCTAGATGTCCCTTAGCCTCTATTGTGACCCACCTGTCCAGTCTTGACATTCCAGCTGCAGAAATCAGCAGCTTTTTGGAGTGGTCCCCCCACCTTTTTCCACCTTTATATACTTTATTTTCCCTGCTACAAAGGATAGAACACCAAGCATCAAAGTCTTCAAATAGTTTATGAACAAATAAGGGTAGGGAAAGCAACTAAGATCAGCTCAAATGTCAAGTATGATTAAGTGTTGTGCAGAGTTGCAAATCAAGGTTAAAAAATGATAACTTATAAATGCCCGGAATGATAACTTTGCATAAATCTTGGAAAATGATCAAATAAGGATGGTTCAGAGCATTGAAGGCATCAAATGAATTAGGGTCGCAAGTGAGTGAAGTCAAAAATCAAATATGAATGAGATTTCATAGGAATGATAACTTGGGTGTCAAAACGATAACTTAATTGCCTTAAAAATGATAACTTGTCATAACTTTTGTTGTGGTTATCCAAATGTGATTAAATTTGAACAGAAATGAGTTAGGACAATAATATAATGATTGCCTAAGGCCTTTGTGCATAATTGATAGTTTTGCATATTGAAATGACAGTTTTGCCCTTTAACGATAACTTGACATTGGAAAAATGATAACTTGTTCAAATGGACTTAAAATTTTGCACAAGTTGAGATATGACCATTCAAATATGATTCATTCATGATAATAATAGATTTAGGACAAAAAAATCATTGAAAATCAGTTCACTCAAAATAATGATAACTTGGCCTATTGGAGTGATAACTTGTCCTAAAAATGATAACTTGGCATAGAATTTAAATATTTATGGATTTTAGCATTTCAGAACCTCTATACACATGAATATAAGTATAAAATGAGGAATATCAACTAGTTATCACAATCCATGCATTCCAAACATAATTAGTCAAAAGTTGGGCAATTTAGGGGCTCGATAAGGGTAAAATGCATCCAAAATGGGATAAAAAAATTATAGTGATCAGCTAGTGATAAAGTAAAGCTGAAGAGTAGAGTTGAAAAGCGGTCAAAGTTGAAGGACATTTAATGAAACTACAGCCAATTGATGTGATGAGATGACCAAGATCTCGTGCTTTAAAATTCTTTACCCAAATATGGATAATTCTAATTTAATTTTAGGTTATGGATTTGCATTATGGTGATATCTCAATGTTCGTATAAAAAATGGATTTATCTTCATAATTATGATTATCACCAAATACTAGTACTAAGACCCATGCGATACATCAAGAATATAAAAAAATATATATAATTATAATTTAAAAAAAATATTGATCAATTTGAAAAATAATTTGAAAAGACAATTTAAAACATGATAATGTAATTATATTACTCCACAAACATATATGTGATACCTTGCCTCATCTTGGTGAAACTTTCTTTGTGATCGTCTATGTGTCTTTCAAGATTGGAAGCATTTTAACGTACTTGCTCAATAACCGAAACAACTCAATCAATAAATACATTGAAAGGATACAAAGATTATGAATCTAACATCAAACTACGAACTTATTTTTCCGCATCTAATGTCCTCTAAACTATCATGATTTTTCGCATCTAACATTAAACTACGGACTTATTTTCGTTACTTTTGATCTTTTTCATTTATGAAAATACTAAATTACCCCTCCATACATAACACATCAAATAATAAATATAAAAAATGAAAAAAAACAAGGGAAGGTAACTTAGTCTTTTTCATAATTGATAAAATTTTTTGTTTACCACTTTAATCCTTCATATGATGTTTTTATTTTTTATATTTGTTATTTCATGTTTTTTGGAGGGAGGGTAATTTAGTCTTTTCATAAATGAAAAAAAGTAAAAGTAACGGAAAACGTAACAGAAGTAGACAGGAAGACTAAAGTGGAAAAGTCGCAATATTTTAGGGATCCAAAAAAATAGTTCGTAGTTTGGGGTTAAACGTGGAAAATCGTAATAGTTTAAAGAAGGTTTATGGAAATAATCCTTTTTTTTTATTTCACTCATGGGTGGTTGACTTGCCACTTGAAACAATTCATGATTTCACTCTAGTAAAAAAATCACTCAGCCATGTTAAATCGTGTGATCCACGCATTGGGAGTATCGAGTATGGAGTGTATATGTATTGCCCAAGTGTTTTTTTTTGTGTATGCATATATAGATGATGATTATATTCAATCCCCTCTACTTTTCTTCATATATAAATATATGTGTATACATATACACAAATAACTTTTATCACAATTTCTTTTATTTATATACTATTATTTTTTAAAACTAACTAATTTTTAAAAGAACATGTCATTTGACATATACTGTGTCTATTTTTATAATAAGATATTTTCTTGATTTAATTCAACAAAAATTTCTTCTCCTATTCAATTTGTTAATTTTTATATATTTAGTCTCATTTGATTTTTAGGTATACATATTTTTTTTGTCATTTTTTACTTTATATTATAATTTTTTTACTACAATTCCTATTTATACATAATATAACATATTCATATTTAAAAAATTCAACTATATAAAAAATATTATTTTGAAAAAATAAACTAAAATTTTATGATCATGTTATGCGGCATGTATTAGAGGCATTTTTTTCTTAATAAATATTTCTCAATTTAATTCAACTCAATTTAAATTAAACCTTTTAATATTTATATATATATACAATATATATATATATACAATATTTAATATCTCTCACACAGATATATATATATACAATATATAATATATATTATATGAGATTTATTAGGGTGTAATCATAATTTACGATTGCATTATGCAATAACATAGTCCTGGATCATCATATTGGTATCATTTTATCCAATGATCTAGATTACTTATGTTTTGGTATGCCTTTCATTTATCTATCAACTTCCTAATATTTAAATTGCATATATATATATATATATACCTTTCATTTTATTTGATGTCGTGGTTTTGAATTCTCTATTGTTGTACCTCTAAAACTTCTAGTCTATTGTGCTTTTGTTAGACTACAATTTCCTTAATTATTTTTAATCTTCATCAGATCGAAAGATCTATTTAGTTGTTATCATTTTGTCTCATTCGAGAGAAGGGACATGTTATTCCTTCTTGCAGTATCTCATTAATATAATTGCCACCAATTACAAGTAGCTGAGAAGCTCATTTGATAACTATTGTGAGGTGAGAGTCCATAATAGTGACTAGTTGTCTTAGATTCATTTTGATTGTTCGGATTAGGATCGAAGGTTGGCACTTTGATGATCGAGAGATCGACTTCTTTTCTGGTTAGGATGAGAGATCAACTAATCAGTCATTTCTAATCCACCTATTAATAGCCTATCCCCTTTAAACTCAAAGATAGATCGACAGGTTTAGGCAGAGGGTAGTTGATTCACATGATAAGGATCGATAGATCATTCACCTCATGACGGAGAATTAAAATAAATAGCATTAACTAATTCATCACAAAGGAATCCTCTCTTCTGAATTGTAGTTTTCTTCGTTAATTACTCTTTTATTCTACTTTTGTCTTTTAATTTTTTGTGATAGCATTTGAGATATAAATATGTTAACATTCTATCTAAATCAGTCGGGTTATGACACTCGTGGTTTCTACTTGAATTGTACGTTTACAGTAGTGTGGACTCTAGGGTAAAATTTAAATACAACTAGAACTATATTGGCATGTGTGAAAAATTACATCTTCTAAAGTTCACGTCACCGTGCATCATGCACGCCAGCATCACGTGTGTGCATCAAGAGCTCTTTCAGCATGCCCGTTTCTTGCACATGGGAGTAGCACACACGACCCACCAATAGTAAAGTAGCTTGTTTATCCAAAGTGATAAATGGATCGTTCGACCTACGAGTACAAGCACACCTCTTTATAGGAGCTATAAAAACATATTATAATTCACAATCACTCAACCATCTTTAGAGCATATGTCAAGACCATTAGGAATTCATGAAAGCTGAAGTGAATCAACAAATGCTCAAATAATCATGTAAGTCATTATGCCTTAAATGTGTCTTACAGCATAGCCAAAATAACATATGTCTTGCTCCGCGACAACTAAATTTCATATACACTATATCTTCCAACATAAGAAAAATAATTAGTCAATTGTATGTGGAAGCTTAATGCATCTCATAACAGTTCTTTCCCTTGCACTCATGCCTTTCAGTACTAGTTTTTTCTTATATTCGTCTCAACAAGCTACTTTGCTTTTCGCCTTTGAATATCCCTTAACGTAGCATGCACCAATCTTTTCCTTAAGACATAGTTTTCACATGCATAACAATAATAATGAATTTTTATAAAAGAAAACTTTTATTCATTGAAAAAGTTTGAGTACATCATTACGTTTATAGTTTACACAACCCTAAAACATTTGTCTCAAGAATGCCTCTTTAGGCAATGGTCGGATCAACAACCATTTTATACATTAATTAAGATCTCCACTTTGACTTCTTTGTCTCATATAAATTTATAATTCGTGTCGATATGTTTTCCTTTGCAATAGTACTTCTCATACTTCACATAAGCATCAACTGCTTGGTTATCACAATGAAGTATCATTTTCTTCATTGTGTTATCAGAAATCCTTAAGTTTTAAAGGAATCACTTAAGACATAAAAGACTTTTGTATTAACAAGCTATGAATTCCTCCTTGTTGAGTAAGTGAGTGTATTCTGAATTTTTGTTCATCAATGTCACTAGCCAATATGACATCGGTGAATTCAGCAAGTAATAGACTTTCTCCATGATAGCATAATGTAAGATTAGCAGTATCCTTGAGGTATCTTAAGATTCTTTTCATCATCTTCCAGAGTTGGTATCCTGAATTAGCCTAATATCAACTAAGGACATGATGAAACATATGTCTAACCGAGTACATAACATAACATATATTAGGCTATCAACCACACTTGCATAGGAAACATTGGACATTTGGCACAACTTAAAACATTACCTTTATAATAGAAGTGTCAATAGTTTTGCAACCATGGACACGAAAGTGTTTTAAAATTTTCTTTATGTATGATTCTTGAGATAAAACAAGGAGTCTGGTCTCATTAGATTTTCACACCCAGATTATGGGTTGGTTCATCCATATCCTTTCCTTGATCTTAAACTCGAAGAACAACCATTAACAAAATACTTATTTTCTTCGGTTATTAGAATGTAATTAACATATAGTGTTAGGATGGAAAAAATATTCAGTGGCTTGTGAACGTACACACAATGATCTTTCAATCATGTTAAAATTATACAAAATGATTGATTGATTGAATTTCATATATCATCATTTAGACTATTTAAGTTCATAAATAGACTAACGCAGTATGCAAACTTTGCGCTATTCTCCTTTTACGATGAATTCATGAGGTTGCTCCATGTAAATTTTTTCATCTAGTTTTTCATTGATAAATACAATTTGTACATCCATTTAATATAATTCTAAGTTCATATGTGCGACAATAGCTAATATTAGGTGAATTAAAGTAAACCTTAGAATAGGTGAAAGATTTATTCATAATCAACGCCCAGTGTTTGGGTGAAACCTTTTATCAATAGACAAACTTTATATCTTTCAATTTATCCGTTCATGTCATGTTTAATTTTAAGAATACACTTGTTCCCATTTGTGTTAAGGCTTGGCAGGAGATTAATAAAGTTGCAGACTAAATTTTTCTACATGGAAATTAACTCTTCTTCCATTGCAGTGTCTAAGTAGCACCGAAAACATGCGACGCTGGTAATAGAGCCAAAGATGAGGAGACGCTACTAGTGTCAACAGTTAGACACTAGCTCGACGTTAAGTTGATGTATAATGTCTCGCTACAAGCAGTCGACAGGCGTCGCTACGTCAACACTATCGTGTCGTAGACACTTGAGGCGCTATTCCGGCGCTCAAGAGACACTAAGTTTATGTATTAGCTGACGCTATTTCGATGCTACTATGACGCTCCGACGATGTGAAGGATGATATATTTAATGCAGCCTCAACTATGTGTGCGACGCTAGTGTGACGCTATGGAGGCGCTAATGTCAAAAATTTTTTGCCCCGTTACAGCCATATTTTCTTTCCTTCCCACACCCATACAATTATATAATGCATATAAATACATTGATCCATCACAGGCTAATGTCAAATTTTTTTTGCCCGTTAATTTGTTCGTTTATTTTTCAAGTCCCGATGTTCATCTAATTGGAAGCATAAATTTGATAAATAATAAAGTTTGTTCATCTATTTTCCAAGTCACAATATTCATATAGTTAAGTTAACATAACTAAGAACATATATTCATATATTCATCTAAATTAAGGCATAATAAAAAAAACAATTTACTCTATTCATATATTCATCTAAATTAAGGCATAATTAAGAACATGACCATATTCAATTTCAAGTTAACAAAAATCAATCAACAAAAAGGGACTTACTGTTCGGCGGATGAAGGCAGCGACTGACGGAGGAGCGGGGAGGCGTGGCGTCCGTCTGAGGGCAACGGCGGAGGTTGAGGAAGCGACCGATGGAGGAGTGGCCGAGGGCGGCAGAGGAGGGGCAGCTGATGAGAGCGGTGTCCGACTGGGAAGAGAGAGGAGCGGCCGAAGAGGGCAGCATCCAGCGGTGAAGCGACTGAGGAGGGCAGCGGACAAGGGCCATGTCCGGCTGTGGAGGATGGCGGCGTCCGGCAGAGACAGTGGTGGACGGCGGTGTCCGATTACGAGCGGAGGAGCGATAACAGGCAGTGAAGGATGGCGGCGTCCGACAGAGAGGGCAGCGGACGAGGCGGTGTTCGGCAGAGGAGGCGGGGTTAGGCGGACGAGGAGCAGCCAAGAGGGCAGCAGACGAGGCGTCATTTGGCATAGAGAGCAGGGGGTCGGGGTTAGGGGAAGAGGCCGAAGGAGGTGTCAGGGTCGGAGGAGTCAGCGGCGGTCGGCGAGCGGGGTCGAGGTCGGAGGAGGAGGCGGTGGTAGGTGGGCGGGGTCGGGATCAGAGGAGGAGGCCGGAGGCGGTCGGGGTCGGAGGAGTCGGCGGCAATCGGTAGGCAGGGTCGGGGTCGGTGGAGTCGGTCGGAGGCGGGGTCAGAGGAGTCGGAGGGTCAGGCAGTAAACAGTAAAAGTAAAAAGTAAACGAAGGACTTAGGGATTTAAGGTAAGGTTTTAGCGCCGCATCATGATGAGGCACTACATAGACGCTAACAGGGCGCAAACAAATTACATTAAAGTGCAACGCTATGAAGATGCCCAGGTGACTCTATAAGCGAATGTGATTCTAAGTAGATGCTAAAGTGACTCTATATATTGTAATTTTCTATTATAGTATGTTAAGTCTATATATTCAAGGTAGCGTATGTGTATATGACAAAATTGTGTATATGTATATCTAATATATGTGTATGTATATGTCTATGTGTACAAGATTAAGTCACAACAATGTGCATATGAATATGTTAAGTATATACTTTCTATTATATGTATGTTAGGTCTATATATTCAAGATAGCGTATGTGTATATGACAAAATTGTGTATATGTATATCTAATATATGTGTATGTATATGTCTACGTGTGCGAGATTAAGTCAACAACAATGTGCATATGTATATGTATTATAAGTATATACGTGTATGTATATGTCTATATATGTGCGAGATTAAGTGACAATAACGTGTATATGTATACGTATTATAAGTATATATATATGTGTATGTATGCATATGTTTATATGTGCGAGATTAAGTGATAATAATATGTATATGTATACATATTATATATAAGTATAAGTATATATGTGTATTTGTATGTCTATATGTGCCCGATTAAGTATGTGTAATAAAGTCGGCCCTATATAGACGCTAATGTGTCGCTAATACATATTAGTGACACCCTAGCGTCGATGTAGCATCTCAGACGTCTTAGCATCCCAACAACGCGATGCTAGGGAGACGCCAATGGTGCATCGGTAGCGTCGACAACAATCACTGCGACTCTATTGTAGCGCTACGTAGAGAGTCGCCATTATGGCGCTCAGATGGGATATTTTGTAATAAATCATGTCACTTAATTCATAAGTATGCATAAGTAGCATATATAATATAGTATATTTAAGAACACTCCTATGATGTAGGCATATATAAGTAATTATGCATAAGTAATATAGGTAACATATATATTGTATGCATAAGTAACATATATAATATAGATAACAAATTATATATTTAGGAAAACTCCTATGATGTAGGCATAATAAGTAATTAAGTAGGAAGACATATATATATATATATATTAACATATATGGGTTGCGTCAAAATAGATAACATATAGTTATATAAATATAGATAGTGTATATATAGTTATCTATTTCTTAATTAACATATATGTTCCTCAAACATATATAGTTATGAGACGCCAAGTAAGTGTTAAAATAGTGACAATCAAGCGTTGTATGTGTTACATGTGTAGACAACAATAGGAATATGATTTTATGTTGGCGTCTCAGTAGCGTCGAATTACATGTGACACCATGTGGCGTCACAAAGGCCGGCACCACAACTGTGCAAATATATGGCGCCCATAACGATCGAGTCCTAGCTAGCTCAACAGAGCGACTCATCTAGTGAGACGCTAGATTCACGTCGAACGTTGTCGACGCTATACAACTAAGTTCTGCTGTGCATTTTTGCCCCATCGCACACAATATTAGTGACTATTTGGCGTCTCTATGGTGCCTCCTTTAGCGTCTACATCATGAAACGCTAAACTAACGCTAATGTGATGCTATTGAGAGGCAAATTATGTTCTCAATTTGTGACTCAACTGCGACACTATATCGACGCACATGGCGTTGACTTAGCATCACTGGCAATGAAGACACTATTTTGCGTCGCTAATCGTCAGTTGTCTTATAGTGTTGTGTAACCAACTCGAGATCTTCTTCTTCATCTAAAAAAAGTCCATTGTCTATCTTACACTACTTTTGGGAGTCATTGTCTACCATCTTCCCTTTCACCTATGAATACATAACCCTTAAAGGTTTCATAATTTCTTATGTAGATATATTTCTAATCTCTTGGACCCAACTTCCCACAATTGTAGGAATTGTTTAAAGCATAGATTGCATAACCTTGATGGTGTAAATAACTAATATTAGACTTTCGACTTGTCCAAAGTTCGTAGGGCATGGTGGCATTGGATTTTGATGGTATATGATTTAAGATATAAGCAGCAGTCAATAGTTCATATCCTTGGTACGAAATTGAAAGATTACCTTGTGCTATCATGGATCAAAGCATATTGAATAAAATACAATTTCATCTTTTTGCAACACAATTTTGTTCTGGAATTTTTTATATTGTTAGCTGTCTTATTATACCCTTTTCACCATATAACTTCTTGATGAGATATTAACGCCCACGATCTAATAGCAACACTTTAATCTTGCGAACAACTTGATTTTCAATTATATTCATGAATCATACAAAAAATCCAAAGCTTTGAAAGTCAAATATACAAACTTGTGTCATTGCGTGAACATTCGACAACATACATCGGAATGGACTAATTGTAATGGACACTCAACACATTTTTTTCTTACCAAATGATGTTCTTGTTTTTTTTGCCAGATAGACATTCTTCACAATTTGATCCCAAGAGATCTTATCTAGAAAGTCTATTCACTCGATCTTGATCAATGTGTTTCAGTACAGTAATATTAAATATTGCCATTTTCATTCACATAATGATCATTATCGAAAAAAATTATTGCAAAAAATATCATTGTGAAGACATATTGTAATTTGTTTTCTTTGAAAATTTATTACATAATCAAATTTAACTAATGCTGACACAGAAAACAAATTTTGTCTAAAAGCTAGAGCAAATAAAATGTTGTGAAAAATAAAGAATTTAGTTGTTTCTAAGTTCTAACTTGCATGTTCCAATGCCTTTAATTTCAACCTTTTTGTCATTACCAATGTAAATACATTTGCTCCTCGCACTTGTTTGACAAAATTTCACAAAAATCTCGTGCTCTCTTGCTACATGGTCGATGACTCCTGAATCTATAATTTACGAATGATGAATTTCAGCAATTAAGGCATAACTAGGGACAAACAAATGAATCGTAGTTAGGACATATCTTCTTAGGCTCAGTGCAATCACGAGCGAAGTGATCATGTTTGCTATAGTTGTAACATTTCACTTTGTTTATATCTTTTTTGCCGTCATGTTTTCCACGTTCACGCTAGTGGCCTTGGGCTTTCTTCTATCCAACATCTTCGTTCCATTTTTTTGGTTGCGTCTTATGCGACCTCTTCCGTTTAAGTTGGAAATCAGCTTTTTATCCACCATTTTTACCAAGTAGCTTTAGAGAATTGATACATGACTTGAATAGCCTCATCCTATATGGCGATCAGCTTGGTCCAAGGTTTTGATACTTTCATGGTGCATTAAGTTAGAGTGCATTTGTTCCCAATTTTTAGGAAGAGAGAATATTAGATTCTGCAGTTGTTGCTCATCATTGAGCACTTATCCTACATTGTTGAGTTCACGAATGATGTTTGGCATCTCTTGGATATACTCCCTAATTGTATGATTTAGTAGCTTTTGATAAGAGTTAAATTTAACTGTAAGCTTCCGACGTTTGGTGGTCGTAGTCTCACATTTTGAAGGTTGTCGTATAGACTTCGTATTTGCATATAAGGGAATTGCTCATCATGCTCAACAACGTAATGCAGCAATATGATTTTCTTTTGCACTAGGCCTGATTTGCCTCCATATCCCTCTGGTATTGTGGATTATTTTTAGGTGTAGATTCATTCGCAACATAGTTAATAGTCTCCAAAACCTCTTATTCTTCTAAGAGACATTGGATCTTTTGGTGTCAAATATTATAGCTATCCGTTCAACTTTTCATTCTTATTTATGTTAGCAATGATTATTTTGAATGATATAATTTAGTCATAAATAGAAAAATCAGTTAATGTATGTTATAATTTGTGTGCTAAAATATAAATAATGAAATGACAATGCTCATGAAATAATGAAATGGAGAGATTGTTGTGCTTCCACTCATCTCCACTATTTTTAAGAAATATTATAATTCATTATATTAACAATGGGACACAATTAATCTAAGTTTTTGAATTTTTAATGAATATATAATTCAAAAATGCATATTTTATAAATTTTTAATCAACTTATAATTTAAAATCACTAAAATTCATTTCGTGTGATACACCAAATTATTTCTAGTCTGGTGAGCTCTTCCTTGTGGGTGCCAATTAAATAGTCACACACTATCCTTCGTCCCAACATGAGATCAAGAAAATTATGCTACTACTGTCACACATCAATCGTACTTTTAAAGATTGCGTCAACAATGAGTTAGACTAGTTCTTTAGAACTTTTCTAAACATGAATTTTGTATCATGCACCAATCAATAAGAACACATTGATTATTATGACAATATTTGAATTGATGTCTTAATGTTACAAAAAAACTACCTATATTTCATATATTATTTAATTACCTATAATTTTAAAATTAGACAAATTAATTATTTTTCATTATAGGTCTGTATGAAACATTAATTTTAGCACATAGTAAAAAATAATATTGCACATATATTAATTTATTCTTACAAAAAGAATAAATTTAATGTCTAATTTCAAGTAAAATTGAAATTTAAGTAAATTATCATGCTTAACAAATTTGGGCATACCAATTTTAAATTTAAATTACAAATTTAGCACGTAGTTTAAGAATACAATTATTTGCAATAAATTCTAGACATACAATTTTTTAATTCAAATTCAAAATTTATATCATAATTAAATTTAGATAATCACAAAAATATCAATTATTACATACATGAATGGTAATATTTATTTCATGCATGATAACATATTTATTTCACAATATATGACTCTAGCATATAATTTTAAATTATTTAATTATTGCATTAAATTAACAAATGATTTTCTTTAATAGTATTAATTACATGCAATATTTTAAAATTTACAAAAAAAACTTTTTGAGAAAAAAACGAATATTTTATATTATTTTTGGAATTATAAAATAAACATTTTTTTCCAATTATTTTAATATTCTAGCAAAACTTGACCCAAAAAATGTTTATTAGGCCACTTCAGCCGTCAATCAAACATTGGTGCAGCACATGTGCATCCATATTGGACCCTCCCAATGGGCTTTGTGCCCGTGAGAACACTTCCTTTTTTAATGCATCACATGCATAAAAGAATTTGAAAATTTTGTTACAAATACAAATATTAGAATAAAGTAGAATAAATATATTATGGTTTAGTTTTATACATGACATGTCTGTGATGACAAAAGTTATTGTCCCTCTATTGTGATTTATCTCAACCGAATTGAACCAAGCTGCACTAGCCGGTGGGACCCGGCGACAACATGCCATATTTCAAATGCTAAAATCATAGTGGCTTTTTTACCTGATTGAATCGGTCAAATAGGATAAAATCCAAAAAAAATGAGTTAAACCATGTTTCTATCAGAATTAAAAAAACATAAGCAAAAAAGCCCAATACCCTCTACGGTAAAAGAAATCCTCACCGTTTGACAGTGATTTCCTTGGCGTCTTGAAAGAAGAAGAAGAAGAGTTCTAGGGAAGTAAGAAGAAGAGGATAGTCTTCAAAGAGAGCTCTTCAAAGCTATGATTAGATGTATGAAAAGTGGATCCCTACCTTGGTTGTAAACTAAGGTAGCCTACGGCCTATTTGATTGGATTGTCAACTTTGTACATTCTCTCCTAAGGACATTTTGTTAGAGAAAAATCAGTTTGTTTCTAAAACATAGAAGCATGTTTAGGTTCATGAAAACTTAGGACTTGGCATGTTAGAAATTGATTATGAATTGTGTTTATGCCCTGTTTGAGTGTCCAGCATGTTCTGTGATGGAGTGGCATATTGTATGTTATATTAAAAATTGAAAACGTAGTAAAAAACCTTACATTGCACTCTGCTGGCAATGATCAGTTGACCGCTATTGATAATTGGCCGACCGATGAAAATGTCGTGAATGTGACGGTCAACTTCCGATATAAGATTGGTCGAACGGCACAATAGCGAGAGCGCTATGACTACAATGCTCGGTCGACCGATAACCGGTGTCAATGACGCATCAATACCGGTCATATTGTAGCATCCAATCGGTCGACCGCTGAGATGGTCCGGTCGACCGGAGATGGTTTAAACGACCGCTAGAATGCCAAAACAGAAGCACCTACGCTTTTGTACATGACCTCGACCGAATGTTCAGACCGGTCCACCACTCATGCATAGAAACATATTGTTTATCATTTTTAAATGGATTGATTGGTAATATAGATGCTTACGAAATGCATGCTAAGTCGCGGTGCCATCGGGCGGTCGGCCTCACCGCGTGTCGAATTGTGATTTGATGGAACGGGAGCGACTGACCCGGGGGCGTTATGGCTTAGGTATCAGAGCCTAAGTTAAACATAAATATAGTCTAATGAAAGCCTAAGTAGTGCTCTATTTCATTATTTAAGCCTAAGTTGTCTTAAAGGTTAAGTCCATGTGTAATTGTCATGAGCAGCACCAAAGATAAAGAAATGTATATTGGTAAGACATCCTTCATATGCATATTGATTGCTAATGATATAATGATGGATTATAGTTTTGATTTTCAGAAGTATAGAACAAGGCAATCCATCTCACCGGTCTAATCAAGAAAAGGGTCAAGACCTTTGAGGAACAATATCTCCTTAACCAAGTACGTGAACAAGTTCATTAGCTTTGAGAAGTATAGTCCTTTCATTCCAGGAGAAAGGATAAAGACAAATAGGTTCACTGATGGGCTGAATCCATCACTAAGAAACGCAAGTTAATTATTGTGAACCAACCAATTTGGGCAAGGCAATTGAGCATGCCACTACTTTTCAAAGGGACTACGAAGAGCAAAAAAAATATCTCCAAAGGAAAAGGCTCTATCAAATATGAAGGGTACAGCAAGACGAAGTCCTCAAAGAAGTCGAACTACCCACCAAGGAAAGAGGACAGTAGGAGGGGCAAGCCAAAAATAATTGCCTTACATGTGGAAAGAGGCATCCCGATAAATGTTATCGTGAATCGGGAGCTTGTCTAAATTGTGGACAATAAGAACATTGGGTAAGAGATTGTCATATAAAGAAGGAAAATCCCCAAAACAAAGGCAAAGGAAAGATTGAGGAAGTCACACCAAGGACCCATGGTGGGGTCTACACAATACAAGGCAATGAGGCTCAAACTGCAAATGAAGTTATCCAAGGTAACTTACTAATAGCAAATCATCATGCTAATATATTGTTTGACACGAGTGCTATGCACTCGTTCATTTCATATGATTTTGCTAAGTTACTAAATATTAGAATGAGAAGGATGGGTTGGGAAATGGAGAT
Source organism: Pontederia crassipes (assembly GCA_030549335.1). NCBI lineage: Eukaryota > Viridiplantae > Streptophyta > Magnoliopsida > Commelinales > Pontederiaceae > Pontederia > Pontederia crassipes. The sequence goes on along the minus strand of JAUKPH010000022.1, from coordinate 4,021,256 downwards.
ATTGACTATAGTTTGGGATACATCTACAAGAAGATATATCCCTAATGTACCTGTGCAAGTTGAATGCTACAATTTGCGAGCTAATTTGATAGTGATTCCAATGGTAGATTATGACATCATATTGGGCATTGATTGGCTCCTATTATGATGTAAATGTCTTTTATCGAGAAAAGAAATTAATGGTGAATACCATTAATGGATAGCAAATTGTAATTTGAGGGACACCATCTGGTGAAAAGGTGTCGATTTCAACAATCAAAGCACATAAATTGCTTAAAAGAGGTTGTCGGGAATTTCTTGTAAGTGTTACAATGAATGACCCACAACCTACAGTTTTGGATTGGATTGATGTGGTTTGAGACTACTCGGATGTGTTTCCCGAAGAGCTGCCCAGATTACCACCGAAAATAGAGATTGAGTTTCGCATAGATGTAGCACTAGGGACAACACCTATCAAGAAGTCTTCATACCAAATGGCACCTGCTGAAATGTACGGATTGAATATACAATTTCCAGAGCTGTTAGATAAAGGTTTTATCCGACCTAATGTCTCTCCATGGGGCACATCGGTGTTGTTTGTGAAGAAGAAAGATGGCTCACTTCGATTATGCATCGATAATAGGATGCTCAACAAAGCAACAATCGAAAACAAGTATCTATTGCCTCGCATTGATGATTTGTTTGATCAATTATTATTGGCAATGGTGTACTCGAAAATTGACTTAAGAAGTGGTTGCCATCAGCTACGTATGACTGAGGATGACGTGTCCAAAATAACTTTTAGGTCGATGTATGTCCACTATGAATTTTTTATTATGCCTTTCGGACTAATAAATGCTCTTGCAACTTCTCCCTCTTTCCCTTCTTCCTTGCTGAAATGGGCAGCTCCTTCTCTTCTCCTTTTTTTTCTTGCTGCTGTCCTAGGCGAGTGAGAGTGAGAGAGAGAGTAGAGGCCTCTTGCTGCCGTGAGATGCTCTTGGTGAGCTGAGTGGGGGAGAGAAGGGTGAGAGAGAGATGGGCTGTCGGCTGGGGATGTTGGGAAAGGAAGGCAGAGGTGGTCAGGTGAGAATTTGAAATGTAAAAGGTATTTATATCTTAAGCTTAGGAATTTAATAAGGTAATGAGTGTCATAAGTGAGTCTTAATTGATTTTATGTTTCTTTTATTTTTATTTTATTTAATTTTTGAGAATATTACAACAACAACAAAGCCTTATCCCACTAGGTGGGGTCGGCTACATGGATCATACAACGTCATTCGTTGATCCATGTTCATAAGATTCGACAGGATTTTATGCTGACTGTCGGAGCCTAACACAACCCTCCTCCTTTATTCGGGCTTGGGACCGACTATAAAATATAAGCGAAATTTTTTGAGAATATTACATCATTGATAAATAATAATGGCATCTCCGAAAAAAAAATTGGTGGCATAGGGGTGCGAATAAGTTACTGATATCAACGTAGCAGCTTCGTGTTTTCATGTTTTGCTGGTTTTCTTTTTTTTTTATCATACCATATGTTCTTTAATGACAGAGAAGATGCTGACTACGGCGGGTGGCATTCGGAGTTGATGGACGTGCCCCGGCAAATGACATTGTCCCTGCGTCGCGATGGGCGGCGGCATGTAAGAATTGGAGGACCACGAAGGCTATTTTGTAAACCAATTAGCTAGTTATTCCATATAGAACAATACAACAATCTAAGGAGCCCACCTCCAAGGGCATGTCGTCCGTATCAGTTAAATTATAATGAAATGGACAAGATCAATTAACGACAACATGATCAGCATTACACATACCCGGCCATAAGGGAAATCCAGACATCTCGTCGCACCACCAACGCATGTGGAACGAGAAAGAAACTCTCAAAAAATTTCAGAAGCCAATTAATGTCTATGTAAGAAACAGGGAGCTGATGACACGAGCAGAGATTTCAACGCTTACACTTTTTATCTTACTTGGGAAATTAAAATTACAAAGAACAAATGAATGATAAATACAAGATGTGCATGGAGGTCCGGTGTGGAGATATGACGAAGGTGTTATGAGGGATCACACATGTTAATTCACCATGGAACTGCAGTGTAAATGAACTAATGAAGCACATTGGTACATGCAAAGCTGCAAGAGGGTCAAGGGGAAATCCGCATGGCTGGAATGAGTGCACTACGTGCAATTATTAACTGGAAGAAACTGACCAGCTTTGTCTTTCAGCCATATCGTTGAGCGGGTCCTCTTAACGTGATCTAAGAAGAGTTCATGTCTGATGATAGGAAGAACGATGAAGAAAGTTAGAATGCAGTGCAGCTCAAAAACCCATTATTAGAACTTGGACTGAGGAACTAACCTGCCATAATCTAACTTCTGGATGACAATACCATTGAGCAAAAGCTCTGGGCTGAAGATCCGAGCTCCTATTATCAAACCAAACCACCAAGATGATTTTGCTAAGTCACACATGATTGTTCAAAAATCCAGAGCGACAGGAATATACCTTTCTCAAGCAATGGTATGCATAGAGAGTAATCTTCTAAGCAAGAAATAATCAAAAGATTAGCTGGTACACCTGTTTGCTTCGTTATGGATCTCCCAATTCTCGTAATTGCCTAAATAAAATAAGATCCATGAGTCTATTTGAAGATAAGCGAAATTTTAATCCATCATTGACACTGCATAAATTAACTGGGATCAACTCCTCTACCATTTTCCCTTTATGTTTGTGGTAACAAAACAAATAAGTGTTTACAGTCCCATGAATGTGTATTACATAACTCATGCATCATGACATAGAATTATACTGATAGAAACAAGTTGCATTACAAAATCTTCACTGCAACATGTATCAGAAATAAGATCAGAACTTATTAGATGATTTGAATTAGAAACAATGGGTTAATTATTGAAATCAGGCTACGGTGCCTTCGGCAGGAGCAAACCCAAGTATCTAACATTTTGCAGGTTGTAGGGAAATTCAATCATGACCCACAAGCAGATGGGACATAACCTATACTAACATTTTATAGGATCACAATAGGTATGAAGCAAGAAGTGCTATACTGTAGCAGAATTACAATAAAACGATTTACGTAGATAAAATAAAAACCTGTCCATTAGCTGCCTTCACTACACTCGATAGAACTTGTCTACTAGGTTTTACATTTGGTGTCATGTACACCGTTTTACCCTGCAAGGAAATTTGTGAAACAGAATGAATTGGCAAAGTAAAAAATAAGGTAGTTATCTAACCACATATTGTCAGATGCACTACTAGGAATTACCAGCAAGATTGGACGTTGGCGTGCACGAGCCAATGAAACCTGCATGTTGAATCCTATCTCCTTTTCCCTTTTAGTATCTCTCAATATGTAATTTTTCTCATCAAGAAAACTGCTTGCTTGACCACAACTTTCGAGCCACATAGGTGTTACCACTGGTTTACCAACAGCAATTGCTTCCAGCATATTCTGTGTCCGCACAAACTTATCTGTCACAAAGTGTGTAGCATCTAAGATCGAGAATGCAACTGCAAGTCCTAAGCGTGTGAGGATCTACAAACACAAATTAGCAGGATTAGTTCGCATAGTTTAGTATTCAATGATTGAAGCAGCATTTTCACAATTCTCCAGTCCGGAGTTAAATAATAATAATAGAATTACCTTCTTCTGCTGCTTGACTGTATCCTCACCCAAATGATTGCTGAACAAAACATGGACACTTGCCAAATATTTCCTTCTTCGTAAGTCTTTATGTATGGGAGTTGCTGATGCTTCTGCTGGTTCCAATCTAAGAAGCTCACGGGCGACAGATGTTATTGAGTCTCTTTTTGGTGACCTTGGAAGATCTTCAGCCATACAAACAGGTGACAAAACATTTTTCCGTTTGGATGGTGTTGCACATGCTAAACAAGGTGATTGAATAGTTCCTCTAGATGAACATTTAAGTCCAGCATTTTCTTCTGCGTGCATACCATCTTCACTGAAACTGTGACTAGATAATTTTTTGGCATCGACCACATGATCATTTAGATCGTCAGACCAAAGAGTAACAAGCTCAACAGGACCAACTTGATTGCAAACTGATCGGGACAAGCATTTATTACTTTCTAAAGGAGATTTCTGCACGGACCTTGTCCTAAGAGCCATCCCAGGTGCCAATTTAGAATCTGAAAGCAATGCGTTATATTCCAACAACATTTGAGTAGAAACAATTCTTCTTTTCTGCTTTGCTTTAAGCAAAAGCTGTGACACACTTCTTATGTACACTTTATTCCTTTCTCCATTCTTGGTGTGTCCGTCCATTCTTGCTTGATTATCAATTGACACAAATGGTTTATTACCATTATCTTCCGAAATTTGCTTCGCCAAAGTATGCTGAGCCACCTGAGTTGTTCTTTTATGTTTAGGTTGATTATCCAAGGCCCCCAGCAAGAAATTGACTCTAGATTCCTCAAGTACAGTGTCGGAGATTGGCACCCCACTACTACTTGAAGAACACTTTCTAACTTCCACATCAAGTGGTGGGCCTATATTAGGAGACCCTGCTCTTGTTACCTGTGTTACAGATGCATCAGCACTAAACTTACCCTCTTTCTGCATGCCTATAAGCCCATTTCCATTTGGTTCACTCCCCTTGTTTAAACTCTCAGCATCTTCCAGTAACTTAGCCCTTTTTGAATGCCTGGTGCGATGGGCAACAGGAGCATAATCATCATCTTGATCCCCATTTTTTAGTTCCTTGTTATGCAAACTATCACCATTCTGTTGGTCCACAGAAATATCAACATTCTTATTAGAAGTTTTATACAACCTACTTTCTCCCTTCTTTCTCTTGACTGACTCAGAAGTTGCATGTCTCTCTGAACTCTCAGCAGCCAATTGGCCAAGCAATTTCAGTTTTTCCAACCTCATTTTCATCTCCGAACATCTATTTTCTTGACTCTTCTTCATTCTTGATTTGATAGATAAATTTGTGTGTAAGATCGAGCTCTCCCTCCTTTCTTTGGTGGCTCGTATCCTCCTCCTTGAATGTGTAATGATTCCTTCTGCATTAGATGGATCAACTAGAGACGTCACATTCTGATGCAAAGCACTCTTCAGAGGAGTTCTTTGCTTTGCTACACTATTGGTTTTCTGGACAGAAATTCCATGTGTCAAATGTCTATCCTCCTTGTCAGGCTTTACTGGTGACGCATGGTATAATGTTTCCATACTTTCAGCTGCCATTTGAGTATCGGAACCACAGTTATATACAACTTCAACATCAGTAATCTCTATATTAGCCCCTTGAGCTCTTGGATTTGATTCTACATCCATAGTATTCAAGAGATTCTTCCTTGTTTTGGTTTGAGAAATATGAAGCACATTATTCTTTATTGAATTGTGCATCATCAAGTGTGAATCTGAATAAGCAAAAACACTTGCATTGTTACAGTAAATTTTACTTTCACTTTTGATTTTCTGGTCATTCCCAAATACAGCTCTACTTCTACCAGAGATGGAACGTCTGATCTTGTGGTGGCTCTTTGCATTTCTTATAGCAGTTGTGCCTTCAAATAACAAATCTTTCCTTTTGCAGAAGAACTCACCTCCTCCCTCATCCTCACAGTTATCATCCCAATCAAATATGCTTGGGATTCCAATTGAATTTCGACGATAAGTTTTTCCAGCCAAGTGTCTGAAGATTTTCGTACATGAAACAGGAGCACACTTGACTATATCAGATATCCCATTTTTAAATTCTTGAGATGATCCTATATCATTAGTTAACAGAAACTTATCAATAACCTCCAGTGCATTATCCTGGGATTGGTCTCCTGGTTCTTGTGAGACAACATAACTTAAACCTGCAACATTATCAGCTGCAAACAAATGGGACATGCCTTTTGGTTCATCAGTGTCACCAGCCTGGCCCCCGCTTTCATCCTTCTCCAGATATGTCTCATCAAAAAGTTTCCTAACCCTGCTATTTCTATTATCCTTATTTCCTTGTTTATAATGGTCCTCTGAGGACCAAATTGAGTTCTCCATGCCATTTTCAAGGTGCAGCTCACCTATTTCACTGTAACGATTGGTGAGGTATCTTCTACTCTCAGCCCAGTTATTCATCCTGAAGCCATCTAGTTCCTTAGAAGCAAGATGACGAGAAGCAGCAAGACCAGAAGACCGTACAGCTTTTGCACGTATATCAGTAAAGCTCCTCCTTCTAGAACCTGATAAAAATTAGATGCATTTTATGCAATGAAGACAAAATATAACCTTGTAGTTACCATATTTGCTTGTCACAAGATAAACATAGGGTATCATAACATTTCCTGGATAAAAGCAAAGAGGTGAGAAGCTAGAATTGATTTTCGGAGAACCTCCATGCAGCAGTGATGCAGGAGAAGCATTATTTCCTATTAAGTTGAAAAAAAAATCAAGAAATGCAAAACATCAATTATCGAGTAGATCTCACTTTGAAAAAAAGTCAATGCAATTGACATTTGGCACGAAAAAATACAATGGAACAACCAAGGAAAAAAGCCACAAGTTGTATGAGATTTGTTTCCTGAATCAAGGATGATAACTAGGTCAGAAATAAAAGTTAACAAGAAGAGTCAAACAAAAAGATATATGGATATGTGCTAGCAATACTACTTGTTATAGGATTGCAGATGGTTATGTCAAAAGCATGGTGGTCTCTTTGCAATCTAGATAATGAGTTAACCTTAGTAGATAGATCACTGGATATGAATTTCAATAAATCGTAGGGACCATAATATCTTCGCATGGTCGAAGGTCTGTTGCATAAACAAAAGCTTTTAAACATGAAAAAGAACTTTATTGTGAACCAACCTACAACCATTGGGAAAAAATAAACAAAGAATGTCATCAATATATCAAATTAAAGATCTCCGAAACAATCAACTCAAAAGAGATTAAAGGAATAGCCCTTGTAACTCCTAGCATGATGTAATGAGTAGAGGTCTCATAGAAGGTGGACATCAGAAATATTTTTTACTGGCCCTTCTGATTCAGATTAAAAGCATAATAGAGAATGAGGCAAGTGATGAAATATCCAAGTTGCATAAATAACAGCAAGGAAGAGGCAAAAGGATTCCTAAATTAAACTGAAAAAGGTGCCTAATGCCACCGTCAGATAGAATCCACTTCAGCAAGACGCTCTTTAGTCGTTTAGATTTTTAATAGTAAATGCTTTCGAACGTGGAAAGTAAGCAACAATTTCAATGCGGAAGAGCGCGGAGTCACAAACTAACCCGCACTGATATCATCCTCATTATCAGACGAAGCATCAGAGTCAAACGAGTCATCTTCCTTTTCCAGCGGCCACTGGCCACCTCCGTCGGCCCTCTCCTCGGCACATCCTCTCCCTCCGCTACTCGCATCACACGAAGTCCCTGCAACGGTTGATGGTCCTGCCTCCTCACTCACCATCTCGGTCCGATCCGATGGCTCGTCCGCGCACGTATCCACCAATTGGGTCTCATGGCGAACCTTGACGGCCCAATCCCGACAGCCGTAATCCCCACTGTCCACATCGTCCAGCGTTTGCGTCTCTCCATACAAGACCGGGATCTCGTCATCGCCGCCGCATCCGTCGTTGGTCTCACAATCTGATTCCATCGAATCCATACGAACTCATCAGAATTTACACGAGACCTCCAATTACTCCGAACGAAAGAGACAAATAAAGCAATAAAGACGCCAATTTTTCTGCAAGGGCAGTACCGGAAGTTGCAGGATCGGCGTCCAGGACCTGGGCACAGCCGCCGTCGCCGGCGACGAAGAACATGTGGGTCGATCGAGATTGCTCCGAACGGGGTTTTGGTGGAAGAAATGGTCGAGGAATCGACAGCGAAGGGGAAGGGATTTCGAGGAACTAATTGAAGAGGAATATTAAAATATATATAATAAATAAAGCTTCAAGTTTTCGGAGCGAGCGGGCGAGAGATTTTGGAGGGAAACGTCTAACAGCGCGCGCGGATGGTTTTTAGGACGCGCTGTTGTTGCTTTTTTTTTTAAAGAAAGTTTGCATTAATTTAAGAAAGACTCATAGAGCCCTGATACAAAAATATGTGGAGGTCAGGAGGAGGATTATCCATCAAAAAATGCTCGTCATTTTGGCGGCAAAAAAATACCAAGTGATCAGCAGTAGAGTTATACATTCGGGGGCAAAAAGCTACATGATAAGGCTTAATCCGCTCAAAGTAGTCCATGATGTCCGAGAGCAAAGACTTCAGACGTCATGGCCAGGGGCGCCGACGCAGAACCATGTGTAGCAAGACCTCAGAATCTAGCCAAACGTAGAAGTGGGTAAAGCCTCTAGAAGCGCAAACGCGAAGACCACAAAAGAGCGCCCAGACCTCCGAGTGAAGGGCAGACATAACGTGAGCAACACCTGCACTTGCAAAAATAAAAGATTGAGAGTAAGAGCGAAGCAGAAAGTCGTATCCCCTGAGCCACCGGCCCGTAAGTACGAGCCATCTAAATTGAGAGAGACCCAATTCGTGCCGGGGAGCTCCTAGTGAATTCGCGGAGGATCCCGGGGAAGAGTTGCCTCAGGGGCATGGGTGGTACTGGTCGAAAATTCATGAAACGCGGTAAGGACTTTTTCCCAGAGCACAGTGGCGGTTGCATATTTGGAGCGAAAATGGATGTTATTTCTAAGATTCCAAATAGACCAAAAATAGAAGGCAATGATGGAAAGAAGCTTCTTCCTGGATAAAGGGTCAAGACTCGTGCCTTCAAGGAGCCAAGAGCCTGAATCCCAAGAAGGAAAGTAGCAAAAGGAGTAATGGAGATTGAGTTGCAAGAGGTCCCAAAGTTGAAGAGCAAGGGAGCAAGAGAAGAAGAGGTGAGAAATAGATTCAGGAGCCAGACCACAAATGGGGCAGCTAGGGTTTAGATTGGGGTTGAAAGTGAGGATATAGTCCAATGTAGGTAGTCGACGATGGAGTAACTTCCATAGAAAGAAGTGAATCTTAGGAGGAACATTGACATTCCAAGACGCAGACCAAGGATGCCGTCCAGCCACAGGTGTCGGCCAAGCCTGCTGGGTCAAGAATTTGTAGACTGAGCTAGCATTAGGCTGCCCATGTAAGTCAGTCGCCCAGACCCACGCGTCATCATAGGCAGAACGAGGAAGAAAAATGTCACAAATAGTAGAGCAAATCGTATTGCCAAAAATTTGGGACAAAATGGGGGTATTCCAGGAGCGCCCGATGATAAGATCAGAGACCTTTAAAGCGCTAATGTCAATATCCATATTAATGTAGGTGGGTAGATGGCTAAGAGGGATGGAAGATATCCATGGGTCGAAGAGGACTGATGTATGATGGCCATTACCTATGGATTTTTGGAAGCCTAAACGGAGCTATGGGAGGGACTCAGATACAAGCCGCCAAACACGGGCAGCACTACTAGAAGGCGGAGGGTTCCAAAGGGAGAAGGGGCCATACTTTTGACGGACCAAACACGCCTAGGGGGATTGAGAGCCAGAGAAAAGACCGAAAACACGACGTGCAAGAAGAGACATCCGAATAAATCGGAAATTCCGAACACCAAGACCCCCCTGAGACTGAGGAAGTTGCACTGTGGACCAATTGAGTAAGTGGAGACTACGATGACCAGATCCAGAATCCCAAAGGAAGGATCTGGAGAGATGCTCGAGCGAGGCGATAGTACCCACTGAGAGGTAGATGGAGCTCAGAAAGTAAGTAGGAAGAGAGGAGAGGCATGATTTAATTAAAGTTGTGCGACCGACTTGACTGAGAAGTTTACGATGCCAACCAGATAATCTGGAGGAGAAGCGTTTAACGAGGAAGCCTTGATCATAGGCAGAGATGGGCTTATCCGAAATGGGAACACCCAAATAAGTAAGGGGGAAGATACCAATTGGGATATCCAGAGAATGAACGAGGGCCTGACGCCGACGGGGGTGGAAGCGCCGGGGGAAGTAGACAACGGACTTAGAGGAGTTAACCCTCTGTCCGGTGAGCAATTCGTATACAGCGAGGATGTCACTAAGCCGCCTGGCATTAGGCAGGTTAGCCCGAATGCAGACCAACAGGTCATCAGTGAACAAGAGGTGACTGAGAGTGAAAGTGCCGAATTTAAAAGGACGAATACGATCAAGATCCATATGGTGGTGAATCAGAGAGGTGAACACCTGTGAGACAATAATAAAAAGATACGGGAAAAGAGGGTCCCCTTGACGAATGCCACGATATGGTGTGAAATAAGGTGAGGGCTTTTTGTTGATGACACAGGAGAAGATAGGAGAAGTAACACAAAGATTGATCCAGTTAATAAATTGAGAAGGGAAATTCATCAGGATGAGGATATGGCTAACTGCCTCCCAGGAGACCCGGTCAAAAGCTTTTTCCATATCGAGTTTAACCAGCATATGCTTAACCCGGCCAACCGAGAGGGAGTGGGCAAGCTCCTGGGCGAGAAAGATATTATCCTGAATATTACGGTCAGGGATAAACACGGATTGACTTTTACAAATAAGGCTCTCTAGAGTGGGTTTAAGGCAATTAGCAAGAATTTTAGCAAAGACACGATACAAGGTGTGACAGAAGGAGATAGGGCGAAAGTCCCTAATGGTGCGAGGCGAGTCCTTTTTAGGGATAAAGATCAAAGAGGTCTTTCGCCACTCCAACGGGAGCTGAAGGTTAGCGAAAGCCTGCTGCATAGACAAAGTGAGGCGCAGACTCACAATATCCCAAAAGTTCCGATAAAAATTAATAGTGAAGCCATCCGGACCCGGCGCACGGCCAGACGACATAGACCAGATAACATCTCAGATTTCATGAATAGAGATAGGACTGGTGAGGGATGAAAAGAAGCCAGGGTCACAAGTGGGGAGCACAGGCCAGAGGCCAACGGGAATGGACAGATCTGGAGAGGGACTCCAGAGATTGACATAATGATCTACAAATTGTTTTTCTATAAGAAGGGGGGAGGAGATGACATCACCAGAATCCGAGTGGATCTGACGAATAAGGTTCTGTTTTTGACGGATAATAGTTTGAAGATGAAAGAACTTAGTGTTACTATCACCATGACGAAGCCACGCAGTGCGAGACTTACTCCACCATTTGATGGAGATTTGACGAAGGAGAGCCACGTGGAGATGGTAAGTAACTCTAAGGGAGAGGAGTTCGAAGGTAACAAGCCCCTAGACACATCCATATTCTCGAGATGCAAAATGCGGTCCAGAGCAACCTGAGCACGTATTTCAAGCTTCCCCAGAACCTCACGGTTCCAATGGATAGTGTCCTTACGGATAAGTAACATAGTCTTATGAATCGATTGGGAGGTCGGGGAAGAAGACCAGTGACGTCTAACAATGTCCTTAGCATCCTGATAGAGAAACCAAAATTGTTCATATTTGAATAGTTTAGAGCGAGGGAGCCTAAGGTCAGCTTGAAAGAGGATTGGTGCGTGGTCAGACGCACAACGGGGGAGGGTCGTCAAGTCGAGACCAGGAAAGGCGTGAAGCCAAAAGTGATTAACAAACATCCTATCGAGTCTACAAAGAATGCGAGTAGAGCCCGCACGGTTATTACACCAGGTAAATGAAATGCCAGAGGGCTTAAGGTCAAAAAGGCCATGAGAGTCAATAAGATTTTGCAGAAGAGTAGAAGACCTAGAACTCCTGAATGGAATACCCCCCCCCCCCCCTTTTGTCCTCAGCAAAGTTAATACAATTAAAATCACCGATCAAAGCCCATGGAAAATCAGACGAATTAATTAAACTGAGCGTATTAAAAAGCTGATTCCTATCCGCAGGAAGAACACTAGCATAGACGCAAGAAAGCAGAAAATGAAAGCCATTGTGAGAGATAGCCGCATGCAAAAGATAATCGAAGGAGAGGAGAGAAGTAACCTGCGTATCCTGTCCACGCCAGGCAAGGATAATACCTTTTGAGGAGCCAGAGCCCTCGCAAAAGGTGCCGGACCAGGAGGGCCTGAGCCGACGAATAACCTGTTTAGCTTTTACAGACCCACCATGGCTTTCAATAAGAATTACAAAATCAAGCGCAAGAACAAAAATTAAATTCCTAAGCCTATCGCGAACTTTGGCCCGGAAAGCACCACGACAGTTCCATGCCAGAATCTTCATACGTAACCGTGATTAAGCATCCCGCCCTGCACGAGAGAATCGGAAGATATATTAGTACTAGAGGCTGAAGATTTTTTCTTACCTTTAACCTTGGCCGGGGCCGGAGGCGGCCGAGGGCGGAGGGCCAAGGAAGGGGTAGGGGGGAGGGTTTGTGAACTCTAGACTTCTTTCACTCCGATCTGGGGGGAGGGGCAAGATCCAAATCTTCTAAATCATCAAGGGAAGAGTCATCATCCAACTGAGCGAGTGGGGGAGCCGACAGACTTGCCGAGACCCGCACCACCAAATCGGAATGATCAGCGATGACAACATGGTCAATGGGGAGAGAACCAGATGGGAGGTGAGACATAGCGGTATCGTCTAGGCGAGGAAGGGGAGAAGCGGCCACAGTGGGGAGAACCAGGGGGGCGGAGAGAGCACGCGAGGGGAGATGGGAAATGTTAGGGCATACAAGGGAGAAGGGGGCAACCCGGGGAGGAGGGGTAGGAGAGGGGCGTCCTTGGACACGCGTACAGACAGGATCGTCAAGGGGTACGAGCCTGCGCATCGTGATTAGCAGAGGTATCCGGAGAGCGGCAGAGGACACATGTAAGATTCGGATCGACCGAAGGATGACAAACAACGATGGAAGGACCTGAGACCTCCTGAGAAAACAGGTTAGTGGAAAGCAAAAGCGGATCCGGGCCATCCATAGGGGTAGAGGCAACACGGATCGCTGATGTGGCAAAATCCTGCGAGGGCAGGAACATCCCACAGATTGTTGATGTGGCATGAGGCGAGGGCGCCGGACTCCGCACAACGGACGGAACGACGCTACTAGCCATTAGGCGAGCCCCGTCCGTCCGGTGATCGTCCAACCACCGGACGCTGCAAACGAAGTGGCAAGCACCCGACGAGAGAGGAGGATCAATCGGGAGATTGAGATCCATGGCGAGGCTGGTCGGGGTAGGTGGCGCCGGACACGTAGGCAGTCGATGAAAAGGTTCCGCGGCCGAAGCCACGGACCGAAAAGCAACGTCGCCGCCGAATCCCCCATCGGCGCCTTGGGACAGATCTCCCGGTGGCCAATGATACCACACCGGTAACAAAAAGTTGGGAGATGCTCATAAACAGCCTGCTGGAGAAACCTATCATCATTAGGCAGAGAGATCCAAGTATCCTGACGAAGAGGAGAAGAAACATTTACCTCAACGCATGCCCGCACACAGGGCGAGTCAACGGAGCAGAGTGTCTACTCATCAACACAGAGAACATTACCGAAGGCAGAAGCTATTCTTTTCAGCGAGACGGGATTGCGGAGCTCAAGAGGAAGCCCCGGAAGTTGTATCCATAAAGGTGAGTCGAGGGAGGATGCTACATCAAGATGGAAGAAAAGGAGAGATGGAAGCCAATCGGAGCGTGTGGCCGCCGAACTCCTAGGGGCTGCCGGTGAGAACCTGCAAGCGAGAAGAGACAGATTTAAATGCGAATAGAAAGAAGGAGTTATCGAGGGGGGAGATAACACAGGAGATATCCGGGCCCCAAAGAGGGAGGACACCCTCCTTGAGGGTTGCCACTGATCCAACGAAACGCCCGATGAGGGAGGACTTGAGCAGCGAGGAGAGCTGTGAGACGTCCTCGACCGGGATGACCACCTCCGCAGAGGTAGCAGCACCGAGCTCTCGAAGCTGCCGAGGAGAGATGCGCGCAGGGAGAGAGGAACGAGATCCTTTGGCAACATAGTTCGAAGGACGGGAGAGCCGCTGAGAGGTCGGAGGAAGTGGAAGTATGCCAGAGCTGGAGAGGGACTGAGGAGGAGCCAAGGCGGAGGGGAGAAGGGGAAAAGGGTGGGAGACTCCTCCGACGGGGGGAGGGGGCTCCATGGAGAACTAGCCGCCGGATAAGGCTACCAGCTCAGGCCATGGGGCAACAAGACGGAAAAGAGAAAGGAAAAAGCGGTGGGAGAGCGAGAGACAACTGAGAGGAACAGAGGAAGTCGGAGGGACAACGCCGCCGACACGCACGAAGAAAACCCTAGCGGAGCTTCTCTCACTAAAAAGTTTAGAGAGAGAGCGTCATGTGTTTATAACCTCGAAGATCGCTGTTGTTGCTGACTTTGCTAGGATTTAGTACAAGAAAAGAAAAACATAAGTATAGAAATAAATGAAATTAAAATAAATAAATACAAAGATGCCAAAAATTTTCAAAATCATGCACCCACTACGGGTGTAAAAAAAATCGGACCAATCCAAAAAAATTCATCTGACCCGAAAAATTCAAATAAAAAAATTAAAAATTAGAAATCCGAAAAAAAATCATAAGCTCTTAGAACCCATTTTTTATTTATATAATTAATATATATATTACTATTTTTTTATTATAAATATAATATTTTTTGTATAAAATTTCATACTTTTTTTCACATGATCAAACTCTAATTTAATAACTTTAAAATTTGAGTAGTATATTTATATTTAATTATAAAATTAAATATTTCTATATTAATTTTAAATTATTAAATATATTTTTAAATATAATTATATAAAAGTAGAGCTCCGAAAAAATCATTCGAAAAATCGACTCGCTAGAGAGTGATTTTTATTTCTTTCAAAATGATTTTAAGGTGATTTTTTTAATTTTAAAAGTCTATCAGAAAAATAACGATTGATTTTTTTAGATCGAAAGTCCGACCCGAACTACTTTCGCCCCTAGGACTCACCATATTTTTTATATTTCATTCTTAGTATAAATACTTACAAAAAAATGTTAGCTATATTTCGTTTTGGACAAAAAATACGTGTTAAGTGGAAAAAAAAGTGTTTGACACATTAGTGGAATACCTTTTTTTTAATTTAAATCCAGTACTTGTGAAATTGTAAATTGTAAAACACTGTCGAGGTGCTCGCATAATAATTGATCCTTTAAATGTTTAATTTTCTTTACTCGATGATGTTATCTTTAGTAGTATTATTTTATTACAAGTACGAATTACTGCAAATAATTAATTATCATTTTTTTTATCGATTTCAAAAAGCCGAAGTCAACGAGTTATAAGCGTGGGCATTCTAGTGGTATGATTCTCGCTTAGGGTGCGAGAGGTCCCGAGTTCAATTCTCGGAATGCCCCATTTTTTAATGTTGCTATGATTTGTTGTGTTTAGCAATGCACAAACATACATCTTTTTGCTCGTTGAAATAAATAATTTCAGGGTTCTTTGTTGAATGCTTTGAAAAGGGGGAACGATCAACGAGATTAATTGGTAAAATATGACAGTTACAGTGGGAAAAAACCACGTGCAATATTGCAAACAGAAAATTTGAACACGACATAAAGAAGGGGCAGGAACGTAGTATTGTCTCCTGCATATTAACTGCAACAGAGGACCTGTTGCATGATTAAACATGCGTCATTCAGCAGCTGCTACAGCAACTGTGCAATGATCAACTAAGGATACGAATAAAAAGGTTCAGTATGTATTGATTAATCATATCAAAACCTACGGAGGCTCTCTCCTTTTCAGCTTGATTGAGAAACTACATATCAAACTCCAGAGTTAAACAAAAGTATGAAGACAAAAGAGATCCAACAAAAGGGAGCAAAAGATGTAAACTAAGCTAGGGGACTGATTTATAGCTTTAGGTCAGACTTTTGTACAGTGACATGGGAAGGATAACGGAGTGCCCAACCTACAAAATTTTCGGACAGCGACATCTGCTACCTCTCAATTCTGGCACCTGCCTCTAGCCTAAAACTAGAGCACAACAACATGAAGATTGAGCAGACTCCTGCAACCAATGGATGACAGGACACCCGTTCAGTATTTTTATAAACAGTAACATGAACTGAGAGGAAAACACAGTGGTCCCTTCCTCAACAAAGTCCTACGTTGACAGTAGAGGTCGTGGAACTGATGCAGTATCCAGCTCCCAGTAGTCTCGTAATTTCCCACCATTCTCAGTTGTTAATTTGGATGCAGGGATCTGATGAGAGAATACAATGCATTCACAAAATGGTATCTCAATCACATCCGAAGAATTTCCATCTCTTACAGGCTTGAAAACAGCAGCATGTCCAGACAACTTCGTCAGAGGAACAACTTTAACACCTGAAACAGTAACACCAACAACCTGTACCACATCATACTGACAGTCTTTGAGGTCAGAGCGGTTCCATCCAACTTTCCAGTTCTTGTACATAGCCCAAATCTGGCCACACCCAGGAAGGATAAGTATTTTCTTCTTATGGGATTCTATGGCATTTACGAGATGAGAAAAGCATTCAGCAGTTTCCAATATCTCCTTTTCTCCATTAACTTCAAATGTTCCACAAGAGAGTGGAATTTTTTCCTTTGCCCAACGTGCCTCTTCTTTTCGTACAGGACATGGTTCAAGCCATAATATATGTATTCGAATGTTTACCGGTTCAACCTTTGTCACTCGTGCATAGTACTTGGGATACTCATCGATGTCACAATAGAGGGCCCAAATCTGACCCCGTTGGAATTTTTCAATCCCCCTTGGGTGATTAAAATCACTAAACTCTGTATTAGGACAGTTAAAAGGCCCATAATATGAGGTTTTGGACAAATTATCATCTTCAGGATTTTCATCATCTAGATCTATCATGCCAACATTATCTTTCTCATTCTTGTTCTCTTTTTTCTCAATTCTATCCAAACAATCCTTTGCAGAGCATGAATGACTGCATACATCTCAATTTTCAACTTGAGTTCTCTTAACGCCAAGACTAATGGAAGGAAATGCACCTTCGAAATTATCAGGAAGAGCAGCAGGGTCAAGTTCCAAAGAACCTTTGGGAATACCTTCTCTTTCATTCCCAGACATTCTATACGCAGGAACGTTATGTGAAAATCTTAGCATTTCACTGGCTGGAATCACAGTTGCGGCTCCTTTTTCTTTTATACACATGAACAAGCTCACAAAACCTTCTATCTTCACTAAGGAAACAACACTAACTCCAGTATCTACTGCAAAATCAGAAATGATTTCTACGAGTTCATATTGGTAAACCTTGTTGATGTCAGCATTTCTCCATTCAATACTCCAGTCCTTGAAAAGAGCCCAAACCTCACCTTTTCTAGGATAAATATCATATGTGTTCTTCATCCTCCCCATTTCCCAAGATGCAACATGTGAGAACATCAGCCGATCTTCAGTAAGCTCGGAGTATCCATGAGAGAAGTTCCCACAAGAAACAGGCAGTTCCCCATACAACCGCGTGTTCTCAGAATTGGTTCTAGGACTGCGCTCCAGCCAAGTGAAATGCAACTTGAAGTCTGGGCCATAAACTTTCTTAATCCGAGCATAAAATCGAGGCATGCCATCCACGTTATCATACAATGCCCAAATTTGATCAACTGCAAATTGATTAGCACTCCTGGATTCACCAAAGTAAAAAAACTCTGGGTCAGGATAGCTGAATGTGCGGTCATCTGGTGTGTCATAAGAGCTTGAATTGACACCATTTTCAGCTTCCGTCGTTATTTTCTCATATTTGAATTGTTCATTTTCTTTCGGCCCATCAGTTGGATGCTTTTCCAGTTTGCAATTTTCATTAACCAAGCCAATTTTATTGACTCCCACCTCTACCTGATTGACATTGTCATTAGGCAATTCATTGTCATCCCCATTAACATTAGTTAATGATTGACCATGTAGCTTTTTATTACGACGAATGACAAAGTCATTGTCATCTTCTCCACTCCCATCTTCATTATAGGCAACTTTCGGTTTGAACCTGGTTGATCTTCGTGGTGTGGATGCAGGAGCAGTTGATTTGCTAGGAGCAGTTTCTTTGGTGGTTGAGTCTTCAATGTCATTGTTTTCTGATTCATTAGAACTTGCAACTGACTTTCTACCTCTCTTATGACTCACCTTTGAGGTTGGCACCTTGACAGCTTTTTGTTCCTGATCAATAGGACAACTATATTGATGTTTTGCATCTTTTACACCCACCTTAGCATCTACCTTAGTTTCTGTAGGCTCACTTCTATGGTCAGACTTGAACCCTGGACTTCTGCTCATACTTTCCTGAGGCAATGTGCCAGCAGTGGCATTTGCAGAATCATGACCCGGAACATGCTGTTTTGGAATTCCAAAATTGTTGCATGCATTTCCTGTATTGGCATTAAGAGGTACTGCTTTTGAATTTATGTCATATGCAACAAAACCATTAAGGCAATTGGGACAGCGAAGAGTTTGGTTCAATATGTTCCGGAAGCACTGGCATCTCATATTGCAAGTAGAGCACATAGTCCAGAAAGTCTGTGAAGCATGAGAAGCTGGTGGCTGCTGCTGGTTTAGGCCATTAAAATTCACTTTAGTGAAATTACTTTTAGCATATGATGTCTTCTTAAACTGATAAGATGGCTGCCTCGTTAAGTCAGTTTGGTTGCTACCCTTCCGTTTCTTGTCATGAAGGACCCGTTTTCCTCGATCAGGTAAAGTCATATGTGCTTCGCCAACAAGCTTGAAAGCTTCTTCAGCACCAGAAAATTGGTTTTTATCAGGATGAAGTAAAAGTGCAAGCTTCCGGTATTGTTTCTTAATTGATAAATCATCTGCTGTTGGTTCCACCTGGAGAATCCCATACCAATTCATTTCTCCATTGACTTTAATTGCAGCAGCAAAATGAACTTCACACACTGTTAAAAGCTGAGAAAGGTTCTCCAAGTCAGGAAAAATTTGTTGGGCCCTGAGGGCTATTTTTCGTGCTCCTAGGAAATCCCTGTTTTGCATTTTCTTTAGAGCAATGTCCTTAGCTCGGGTAGCCTCTTCTTTGTTGCAATCCATCGTGGATAGTATTTAGACAAGTGATATCTTTCACATGAAATTACTCAACTGGAAGGTTCAATTTAAAATTCCATGATTCCATTGCACCACATTTTATGCTTCGCAAATGTCATGAAAAAAGCAAGACACATCTTTCTTGGTAATCTAAGATACCACTGTTTGGTAATGGACTCAAATCATCTTCTTGTTCAACCAAAACAGCTTCCAAGACCTAAAAAGACAAGGGGAATGACATTATCAAATAAGAGATTTTAGTATACCCAACAACATTAAAGAGAAATGTATCGCATGATCCAAAGTAAAATTGTACAAGTATCTGTCTCTTTTTCATACAAAACGTTCTCAAATGAATCAAACATGTAAATACACATATATCATACAAATATGTCTCTTTGCAAAAAGGGTCTCAGGAAACTCTACTAAAAGACCTAAACTAATTAATTAAACATGCATGTGAATGCACACCATGTCATGACACTTCCTATTTGCCCCAAGACAAAGAATGCTTTTCATGAAAGGTGGGCAGCATATAATATCTGTTATCTGAAAAAGAGTACAAGTGAAAACAATACCATTGTAGTACAATATATGTTGACACATGAGCTCACGGTGATAACACGAATAATAGTAGAATCCTAAATTCCAAATTTTAGTATGATTCTACTTTTTTTAACCTAATATAAAAGAGCAAGTATGGAAGGAGAATTGTTCAATTAATGATGCATCGATAAAGTTTTCTTTCTTAGACTATTTGTTTGCAAGTATTTGTCTACCTCTGATTATTTTAAAATATTTATTGCTTCAGACAGCCTTTGCTTGCATCATCAATGTGCATCCTTTTTACTTTTTCTTTTTTTTAGGAGATGTGCATCCAAATTTAATATTTTGAATCACTACGGAAATTTTTTTTAGGAGAAAAAAGAATGACCACCAGATGTGTGGGTGTCATCCAAATATATATAACTGTGGAATGGAAGTAATGTACAAGTGTAGGCTCTCAAAGGGTGAGCAGCAACAAAAGGCATCAAGCCAAGGCCCCAATCGCAAAAAGAAGATGCTGAGTACAAAACATTCAACCAGGCATCTCTCCCCACCCAAAAGTAAGATGGCTGCACTGGTGCCAAAATGGCCTGAGCACCGGCCAAAAAGTCACCAATGGCATCCTCCACCTCGATCTCTCTGTCGTGCTAAACCTCGAAGTGACTGTCATACACCTCCATGCCAAATATGAAATAGTCTTCGGTGCTCAGACTCCGAGGGAGAGCACATCCACCGTCCATTCATCCGTCGCCTTCCATGTGATTGTCATCCCCTTGTTGGGAGGCCATTACTTTTGCCCGAGGCCACCAACGTGTGTGACGGATTCCAGCGGCCTCCGCAACTAGGCAAACCTCCTCATCCGACCACCCGGCGAGGAGACGCACCCCATCATCCCTGTCCTCAGTAGCCAACGAGTCCAGCTCAGTCAGCCATGCAACCCCCGTCACGGGCTGCTGGGGTGGCGACAGCGATGACTGCGTGGACGGTTGATGTCTCGCTGGCGGTTGCTGTCCTTCCGATGGTCGCGGTGCGGGACTTTCCTCTGGCTACTCCTAGGGTGGGTGAGCATGCGCTGTAGGGGCCGGTGTAAAGCCACACCTCTTGCAAGTGCCCACCGCAGCAAGGCCAGACTCCTCATTCGCCCCGTGATCCCCATCGGCGCCGAAGTCCGGTGAAACTGGTCCATTCTGTGATGCGCCTCCCACAGGCTGCTGAGGCAACGGAAATGGTGACCGTTGTCCTGCTGGCGGTGGTGGCATAACAGGCTGAGCAGGCCAACGGTGCTGGTAGCAGAGAGGAGCTGTGAGAGCCATCAGCGGGAGGGGGGATCGCAGCGCGACAGCCATGCTGAAGACGAGGGGGCGGGAGGGGGGGGGGATCGCGGCATGGTTGGTGCAGCTTCTATGGCAGTGGGGGAGTTGCAGGCGGGGTGGACGTGGCCAATCTCTGGAGGATTGCCGATGGCTTTCCGTGGTGGAGGAGATTGTGTGTTGGAACAGTGGTGATGGGAAGCGGTTGAGGATTCAAAACAGGGTCGGTGATTTGAAATGGAGTACGGCTGTCACGTACTGTCCGCTCGTGCTGCATCAGGACAGGCTGTCCAGTGACCGACCGGATGGTTGACGACTGAGGCGACCTTGGCGGACGACCTGCGAACACCCTACACCCGTGAATGAAGCAGACCCCTCGATGTACTGTACCTGGATGAGGAAGCTGTCGACGCCCACGCTGAGGACCAGTGACGACGGTGGATGCTGGTTCCAGGGTGCAGGTCAACCTCGACGGAGGTGACGGACAGATCCGGCGAGCCAAGCGCTGGAAGGGCGATGGAGATGGGGTTCCCGAGTTGTTGTGCCACCACCTGGGCGATCTCTGGCCGCTGGAGATGGAGAGGCAACCCATGAATGTCCACTGACCAGCGGATCCCTTGTGGCACCCTTGCTGCTCCATTGTCTGCTTTCCAGTGACGCCACCGGACCATGGTGCCCAGCGACACAGCACTTTGAGTTGCCAAAAGATGGTCGTGCTGCTGTGCAGACCTGAGGATGAGCAGTCATAAGGACGAGGAGATTCGATTTAGGTGAAAAGGAGGCGATGCGCCAACTCCGGCGATAACGGCCGAACGAAGAGCCACCGACTCTGGGGACGCCACTGATCTCGCCAATGACAGTCGCTGAGGATGTCTACGCTTCTTTGTATCTCCGGCGACCATGGTAACATTATGGTGGGAGTCGCCGCTGCATCGATCGCAGGGGGGGGGAGGGATTTGCAGGTCCGGTGACTGTTCACCTCAGCAGAGCTTGAGTGCATAGCGACTGCCGGTGGCCCTCGCCCCTACACTGTGGGCATCGAAGAGGGCTAGAACAGTCTCTCATGAAGTGACCGCCTTCTAGGCACCTTAAGTAGTGAGAAGACGATAGCGGTGGGGGCAGGTTTCACGGGTTCAAGTAAAGGTGGTCCAACCATGGACCAACTGCAGAGGGCGGTGACACATCGTGGTCCTGGCGGTGGTGATGATGGCGCCGCCGGCGGGGGTCGCCGGCAGGGTTTGCCGGAGGTGGGCTGTTGAGGTGGAGCAGGTCGCTAGGTCATCTCCTCTTGAGTAGGTTAACTTAGTATGGTTGAGTAACCTTCAACAACCCACTCATTGTCTATAATGGATTTCTTAGAATCATCAAGGCCTAGAAGGAGGGTTGTGTTAGGCCCCGACAGCCAGCGTAAAACCTTGTCGAATCTCATGAACATAGATCAACGAATATGGCGTCGTATGATCCATGTAGCCGACCCCACCTAGTGGGATAAGGCTTTGTTGTTGTTTGTTGTTGTATCAAGGCCTAGAAGCCAAAGAAAGTTATCACAAACGCACTCTAGTAAGAACTCGTTACGGAAATCTTTTGTTGCTTGCTGATTCTAAATCATTAACTCTGCATGACAACTCTGTTGATGAGCTACATATGTGGCAAAAGATGGGTAAATGATGTTTCTGATGCCATCTCATGCATGGTTTTCTTCTGATTCCCAATTGATGAATTGACAGATGATGGTGTTTGTGCCCACTGGCTGATCTTAATTAATGCTCCTCCCTCTTTGCTAAATTTTACAAATGAATATTAGCTTGCATGATCTCCTAAGGTTGCTTGTTTATGACTTTAAGGGATTATAGATGAGAAAGCTTAGTACGTCATACTATGTTTGTTGTCCACCTAGTTGTATCTTGTTATTTTAGTTTTACTATGATGTAATGATGGCACTTTGTGCTTGCTATAAAATGTTATCAGATCTGAGACCTGTGATTCTATGTCATGACTGTGTGACGAGTATGTGACTCTGGACTTGTTTTCAACATAATAATTTGATCAATAAAGTTTGAGGTTCATTGTGAAATGTTGGAAGTTGATGGGAGCAAATAATCCTTGATATAGTTTGAAATGATTGATCATTCATTTGGATTTTGAGTTAAGATTTAAGCTTGAATCTTACTTGCATTGATGTTGCTTTGGGCAAGTGTTACCACATATTTTTTAATATTGTGAAAATATATAATTGAGAACAACGAGGTACAAGATATTGTTATGTAAACATTACATGAAACTTTTTAGGATTACTTTATGTCTAGTGGAATCTAATATGACATGTTTACAATGTATGGAATGTTATCAAATTTGAATTTTGAATGGTTGACCTGACGTTGCTTGAGGTGAATGCTGCTGCTGAAGTTATATATGACCTTGTTGATCCAAATGCTAATTTGATATTTGGAGCCGTCATTGACCAGTCCATGAATGGTCAAGTAAGTCAAAGTCTCCTGAGTTTTTCACTATCTGAATGCTACAGAATATTTGTACTGCAAATATCAGTACCTTATCTTCTTTTATCTATCTACAAAGCAGCCATTTCTTTCTTTTTTTTTAACTTTTTGGGCAGCATAAATTTGTATTGATCAATATTATCTTTTTTGGCCGGTTCCTGGGCTATCTTGCTCCAGCGTAATAGGTTGATTTTTTACGATATTAGATTGAGCGGCTCGGACACCATATCTCTTTTCTTCTTCCGGAGTGTGGTTTTGGCTAGCAAGGATACTTTTCCATATTTTGTTGCACTCTAGTTGGGAGCCCGCACTTTGTACATGATTTACTTTACATAGTTATATATATAGACAACCACAATGGTGATCATTCTTTTTCCCCTAAAAAAATGTTAGGTTCCTAGTCAAACTAGGATCCTAATTAGATCACTTCGAGGGGATCAAGCCTCCAATAGACCACTTCGAGGGGGTCAAGCCTCCAAGATAGTTGTTCCAAGCAAATATCAAAAGAAGATTGTATTCTTATATATCTGATTAAAAATAGTTCCAAGGGGGTCCTATTTATAGGGTAACCTAAACAAGTCCTAGTAGAACTAGAAATAAAATAAAAAGAGTGCTACTCAAACTAGGAAGTAAATAATTAAAGTGCTAATCAAACTAGGTCATCAAACTAGGAAGTAAATACCTAATTCTAATTAAGAAAATAAACTAATTCTACTATTACTAGGTATAGGATCCTATCATTCCCGCCTCCTTTAAATTAGCCTTGTCCTCAAGGCTGAGTAGCAACAAACTCAGGAAACCTTCTTTGCAGGGATTGATAACGTTCCCAAGTAGCATTTTCAACTGGCGAATTCTCCCATTTAATCAACCACTCAGTAACTGCATGATTCTTTTGTTGAATAAAACGACGCTTCAAAACCATTTCAGGTATTGCACGAACATTGCCTTCTAAATCCAATTCAGGAAGATGATGTAGCGCAGAAACATTATTCCCAAGCTTCTTCTTAAGACAAGAAACATGAAACACTGGATGAATACGAGATGTTGAAGGTAGATCAAGACGATAAGCTACTGGCCCAATTCGCTCCAAAACTTTATAAGGCCCATAAAATCGAGGTGCTAATTTCATTGAACTCCGAACAGTAATAGAAAGTTGTTTATATGCCTACAGACGTAAATAAACTGTCTCCAACTTGAAATTCCCTCTCAATTCGCTTTTTGTCAGCTTGTTGTTTCATTCGAGATTGAGCACTAGTAAGATTATCCTTTAATAGCCTTAGTACTTGCTCTCGATCACGTAATTCAATATCCACAAGTAGTAGCGCCTGTTGAATATTGGGCAATAGCAGGAGGAGGATATCCATACATAGCTTCAAAAGGAGTAAGTTTTGTTGAAGAGTGAAAAGTTGTGTTGTACCACCACTTTGCCCAAGGAAGCCACTTCACCCAATTTTTAGGCTTATCACTTGAAAAACAACGAAGATAAGATTCCAAACATCTATTGACAACTTCAGTTTGTCCGTCCGTTTGAGTATGATAAGCGGTGCTCATTGTTAATTGGGTTTGTTGTAAACGACAAAGTTCCTTCCAAAATTGGCTAGTGAAGACTTTGTCTCTATCACTTACGATTGATCGTGGCACCCCATGCAACTTGACAACATTTTCAACAAAAACATTAGCAACAGTAACTGCTGTATATGGATGAGACATGGCACAAAAGTGGGCATACTTAGTAAGGCGATCCACTACCACAAATATTGTAGTTTTTCCATGCGAAGAGGGTAAACCCTCAATGAAATCCATAGATATATCTACCCATGCTTCAATAGGAATTGGAAGTGACTGCAATAAACCTGGACTTGCAATTGTTTCCCCTTTATGACGCTGGCAAACATCACATTCAACAACAAATTTCTTGACGTCATTTTTCATGCCTGTCCAATAGAATTCTCGAGAAATACGCTTATATGTGCGAAGTACACCAGAATGCCCAGCCATTGGGGAACCATGAAATTCCTTTAGTAATGTTAACTTATGAGCTGAGTTTGGCACTAAAACCATTCTACCTTTATATAGAAGATTTCTAGAGTGCCAAGAATACGGTGAAACTGAAAGAAGTTCATCTTGTAACCTTTGAATTAAGGTCTTGATAGCAACATCCTCTTGCCATTCTTGACGAATAGAATCCAAAAGGACAGTGGACAAAATAGATATAGCAGATAAGGTTCCATGCTCAGAAAGACGAGAGAGAGCATCAGCCACAAGATTTTCAGTTCCTCTTTTATAAGTAATCTCATAATCATATCCCAATAATTTAGAGACCCACTTTTGTTGTAGCATAAAAGTGATTCTTTGCTCTAATATATGTTTTAAACTCTTATGATCTGTACGAATATGAAATCGATGACCAATTAAGTAAGGTCTCCATTTAGTGACAGCATGAATAATGGCAAGCATCTCTTTATCATACACAGACCAACTGAGATGTGTTTTTGTCAGAGCCTTGCTAGTATATGCAATTGGTCGTCCTTCTTGCATCAACACAACACCCGACTCCATAATCCTTCACAAACTTGCGATAGTATCCTGTTAAGCCCAAGAACCCTCTAAGTGCTTTAACTGTATGAGGAACGGGCCACTCAAGCATTACTTGAATTTTAGATTGATCCACTGAAACACCCTCATAAGAGACAATATGGTCAAGGTACTCTACTTGCGGTTGACCAAAACTGCATTTAGATTTCTTAACAAATAGTTTATGCTCCCGAAGTATAGTAAAAATTATCTTCAAATGAGATAAGTGCTCCCGAATTTGATGATACCCAGAACGCAGGTCGAGCTTAGTGTATAACTTTGCACCTCCAAGTTCATCAAGCAACTCATCGACCACTGGAATAGGGTATTTGTCCTTGATAGTGACTCTATTGAGAGCTCTATAATCCACACACATACGCCATGAACCATCTTTCTTTTTTACCAATAACACCGGAGAAGAATAAGGACTAACACTAGGACGAATTATTCCTGCTTCAAGCATTTCTTGAACTATTTTTTCAATTTCAGCCTTTTGAAAATGAGGATAACGATATGGCCGAACATTAGTCGGAGAAGAGCCTGATAAGAGGGGTATTCGATGATCATGTGATCGTTGAGGTGGCAGTCCTTCTGGTTCTGCAAATATATCTAAAAATTCTGAAAGCGAGAGCTCAAGTATATTATCAACAGTTGACGGTAAATGTGTTACTCCCATAAGTTGGAGTTGAACAATATAACCCCTTTTTTCCTTCCGAAGTATTTTTTTCCATGCGATGATTTGATATAGAGTTGATCTTGCAACGTTTTCCTTTTAATATCACATTTTGGCCTTCCAATTCAAATTTCATTATTAATTTTGAGAAGTCCCAAGTGATTTCTCCCAATGTACGTAACCACTCAATACCGAGCACAACTTCCTCAAGGCTACACAAAAACATGTGAGAGAACTTTTCTTTTCGATGCTTGATCAGACGAAGTCTCTTGATAACTTGAATAAAATAGAGATCCTTCTTGAGAGCGTAGCTTTGGCTATGCATTGATAGCATTGGAACAAGCTTGCATCTTCTACCGAAAAATTCGAAGTTGGCCAAATTCTTTTTGCATGAATAAATTTGTCTTTGGACATTGAAGCCTTCGACATTCTTTGATGTTGAGTCAACTATCATAAGTGTGAACGAGTCCTTATGAGTATCTTCATACATTAATGATTTTCCAATAATAATGCCTTCTACGGTAAACTCCGCCTATGTTTTATAGCCGGTCCCAAGCCCGGATAAAGGAGGAGGGTTGTGTTAGGCCCCGACAGCCAGCGTAAAACCATG
The DNA here is from genome assembly GCA_030549335.1 of Pontederia crassipes. Lineage (NCBI taxonomy): Eukaryota > Viridiplantae > Streptophyta > Magnoliopsida > Commelinales > Pontederiaceae > Pontederia > Pontederia crassipes. The sequence continues at coordinate 3,994,131 of JAUKPH010000022.1, read as the reverse complement.
ACGAATCGCATGAACATGGATCAACGAATAGCGTCGTATGATTCATGTAGCCGACCCCACCTAGTGGGATAAGGCTTTGTTGTTGTTGTTGTTGTTGTATATTTTGACAGCTTTACCCCTTGTTCACTATCAAGTGTAAAATTGGTTGTCACAAGGCTCTATGTTTTTTTTTTTTCAGAAGAAAAAGGATGACCACCAGAGTTGTGGTTGTCATCCAGTAATGTATAGAACTATGAAAGAAGTGTACAGGTATAGGCTCTCAGGGAGAGCTAGAAAAAGAGTGACCTGAGCTCCCAAAAAAAAAAAAACTAGCCAAAACCCCACTCCCTGATAAGAAAGGATCTCTCCCCACAAAAAATGATCCGGTTGCGTTGTAGTCAAATGGCCCAGGCACCGGCCAAAAAAGTCATCAATGACACTCTCCAACATTGTCACTGATGTACAAGTCCCCAAAAAGTCTGCCACATGGTCTCGGAGTTTGAACTAAGGAGGCTCGCAATGCTCGTCTGCTGCCAGATGCCCCGGAATGTCGGACAGTCAAAAAATACCGGGGGTCAGAGGAGGATGTCTCACATTTATTCTTCAGCTGTGGTGTGACCCGGGAGGTATGGTAGCGGACGACTATTTCGGTCCTCCTTCCTATACCTCCGGAGGACTTTTGGCAGAGGCTACGGGATCTTAGTAGGCAGAGGCGCTGGAGAGCCCCATTGATGACTTTCTTGGCAGGTGCCTGGGCCATCTAGCTTCAGCGCAACCGTATCATATTTTGTGGGGAGAGGTGTCCGGTGGATAGCATCGTACACCACACTTTTGATCTTCGCGAATGGGGTTTTGGCTAGGGCATGTACTTTTCCTTTTTTTATCACTCTCCACTGGAGAGTGTTTACTTGTACATGGTAAGCCTTTTTCAATGATATATATATATATATATATATATAGTTGGATGACAACCACAACCTTCAGTTAGTCATCCTTTTTCCCCTCAAAAAAAAAGATGGAAGATGTCCTCTACTGGCTCGTCACAAAGCACGCACGATGTGTTGCCATTTGGTGCCTATCTCGCCCTCTAACTCCTGGTGAGGAGTCGACCACACCGTAGAAGCCAAGCAAAAATCTTGACCTTCGGCGGTATCCGGTTCCGACAAAGTGATGGTGGGAGGAAGCAGAAGTAGAGACTCCATGTGGAGACTGTGATCGGTCCGAGCGTAGACCTGCCAGCCAATGGAGGGCAAAAAACTCTGTAAATCGCTGGTCAAATAGATGTGATCTGAGAACGGGTGACCAAGTGCCAGATCCTGGCTCTCCCTCCTCTGTCCAGGTCTCTGCTACTCGAGGAATGTCAGCAGGGCCCAAAGGCACATGCCTCTGCAAGTGAATCTCTGGGGACTAGGTGTGTTGCCAGAAGGATAAGTCCTCTCCTGAGCCGAGGGAAGGAACCATGAGGGGGCGGGCCTGTGGGGCCATAGAAGGATGAGGCTCCACGAGGTAAGATGGTCCTCGACTCCCAAGACAGGTCCTGCCTGGAGCAAGTATAGAAGATCGAGTACCAAAGGCTATCTTCCGACCCCATTTTTCGTCTGAGCCACCAAGCTAGGAGGGCCTAGTTGGTGCACCGAAGATCTCGAACCCCAAGCCTCCCTGGGAGGTGGGCCGAGCCATGGAGTTTGTGCTCCATGCGCTCAATGACCGGGGCCCTATGTTAGAGTCAGCTCAAGAAGTTTATCATCACACTTTTATTAAAAAAACAAGGAGAAACAAATTGATTTTGGAGAAGGGAGAAACAATGTGATGGTCACATGCTTCGTGTTGACCAAGGCCTTTAAATAACTCCACAGTCCCTTATTTTAGAAATTAAGATAAAGAACCTAAATTCACTGGCATTTTCTGTACGATCTCCATTGAGGAAACACAATACATATACCATTTTCACTTCATCCACTGATCTCAATATTTTTAGGAAATATTTTTCCCTTCAAAACATTGTGTCATTTTGAACCAAATGAGCAAGACAGTGGTAAATATAATTGTATATCATGTCTGCAAATACATAAGTGTGCCCTGTCCTTCTAGAGGTATACCCTTGACATTTCACACTTCCAACAACTCCATCCTCCATTAGTAACTCCATCCAAAACCTTGTACATTGTTCAGTGCCTTGGTGGAATCAGCTATATCTTTGAGGGGCATGTCAAACTAACTATATGGACACACTATTCTTTGGAGGATCTTAATTGGGTGGGGCTAGTTTTTTAGGAAACCCAATTGAGCTAGATTACAGAAACCATCAAGGAAATGTGACAAAGCCAAGGTTTGGCACAAATTGAATCTCACCTGACTAGTGTGCTCGGATAAACAATGTAGAAAGTCAATCTGCAAAATTGAGCTAGTTTTTTAATAATTCTCAGTTTTTACTAGGAAAATAGAAGATCCATTGAAGAACAAGTGAAATAAACAGACATCCAGTGAAGGAGGCACATTTCTGAAGGTGAGACAGAAAGAGCTCGTTCACGAATCTTGACTTCTCAAAGGGATTGTCCAAAGCTAATTATCTTTTTTTAAAAAAGACAAATGCTGTAACTAATACCAGTACGAATACATGACAATCCCCTCAATCGACACTATATCCAGAAGTTTAAAAGAACGCACAAAAATACCATAAAGAACGCCAAGCAACAAAATCTCAATATGTTCTGGTACATAGGCAACCAGGAAGATAATAAAAGAGAAAGTGACAAAAAAATTCAATGCAGAGAGCAACTTTTAAACCCTACAATAGGCAGCAAGCGAAAGGAGGAAAATAGGTTCGGAAAAGCAATGGTAGCACCTTCTCCCACTCCTAAGCGTCCGAACTACGAACAGACGTTCTCAATAATCCCCCAGAAAAATCCCGCCCAAGAATGGCCGTCAAGGAAAAGACGAAGGGCAGACAAACCTAAGCAGCTCCGTCGCAGTGCAGACGAACTCCTTGACCTCCCGTCCAGGCGCGTCAAGATGAGGGAGACCAAAGAGCTCGGTCGCTCGATCCCGAGATAGAATAGGCGGTAGAGGGCGTCGTCGTCGTCGGAACCTTGTCGCACGCAAGTCGAAGAGAGATGGATGTCAAGGCGATCCCTCAGGAGGTGGGAAGATTAGGGTTTAGAGCCGCGGGATGAGAGAGAGGGAGGGAGGAATTGCGAAGGCGCCGCGCGGAGGCGGCGGAGAGGCGGCAGCGGGAAGCAAAATGGAAGGCAAAAATTTGTCTTACCGCACCAAAATCAACCCTCCTTCCTCTTACACGTAGGCACTCGTAACGCTGTACTCTTGACCATACTATTATTTTAATCATTCAACAAATATAATACGTGATAACAAATATTATAATAAAATAAATAAGAATTTTACTGTTGGAGGAGGAAATGTCGGAATATTAAAAAACGTCAACATCATTCATTATGGGAAAAGAAAGATAGTAGTGTATCCCAAGCAAATGATCATATATTTAGTTTCAAAGAAAAAATCAAATTATTTATCTCACGCGGAAACTAATTATTAAATCAATGCAAATAAAAGGAAAAAACACTATTGAGATTAACGAGTCATTTACAACGATTCTTTGTGTCCTCCATCACTCCTCTCTGAATAGAATTCTCACATGTAAAATTTTAAATACAAAAAATGTTCAATATAATAGAATCATATATTATAAAATAATAATCAGATCATGGTGGAATTAATAACGAATAGGCAACATGCTTTACTATGAACAAGTGGTCCCATCTTAAAATCGAACCGGCCGGTGTGATCGGTTCAATCGCGAATCGGCCATCGGACCGGTCCAGTTTAGTATTAAAAATCATATTGTCAAAAAATTGGATTGAACCGGATCAACCCGGGCAAAACCGGGTTGAACCAAAAAATCGGTTCAATCCGGTTTTTTTCAAAAAGAGTAAAAAAAAGTTGAAATAACGGAAAACAAATAGAAAAAAGGAAGTATATTATAACATTAATGATGGAAGAATATGAAGAGGAGAAAAAAAAGAGATTAGATTTGATAGGAGGAGAAAAAAATAAGGGATTAAATTTTATAGAATGAATGTAAAAAAGGATATTAGTAATAAGGAAGTTACATTTGAATTTGAAAATAAAATATAAGAAGGTAATATAAAGTCAAATTTAAATAAAGAAGAAAGTTATCATAAGATGGTAAAATTTAATTCATTATAAATAATTTATATTAAAAATTGAAACATAAATAATATAATAAATTTGATAGGATGATCGTGAGAAAGGAAATAGATAATACTAAAACGTGAAAAATAGTATAAAGAAATATTCAAATAAAAAAATAAAGTTATTCATAAAATTAACTAAAATATAATTTAAAAATATAAAAATATTTTTTTACTATTTGATTAATTTAAAATGATGATAATATGCTTTTTATTTTATTACTTATTACCTTTTATACTTTAATTTATAATATATTTTCTTGAAGTAATACAAATAATATTATTTTAATAAAAATCTAGTTCAATCCGGTCGAATCCGGTTGAACCGATCGAACCATGACCTAGTTGGCCGACCGGTTCGATCGTCGGTCCGGTTTTAAAAACATTGGTCTCATCTTATCATAATCTATACCTTGGTTGCACAAAGGCAATGAATTATTTTTTTATCATAACTATACTTTATTCTTTGTTATAATCATATTCTCTTTTTTACTGTGACAATACTATGTCTTTACGATATCATGCTTTGTATTTCACTATAATAATACTTTGTCATTAATATGTTACTTTATCATATCATACTTTACTATACTTTACTTTATCATGAGTTATACTATATCTTTTACATTACTATGCAGTCCTTGAAATTCGTTGTTCTATGCGAGCTCGACTTTATTAGGTTAGAAAGTCAAAGGTGCCTCTATAACATCTGTGAAGCAAAGGATGTTCACTTTGGGGAAGGTGTAATGTTCCTTTTCGAAATACAGGTGGGAGAGGACCCGTACCCCAAAAACAGTGATCATTAAAAATTCGTAAGTTCGTTGTCTCCTCAGCTTAGCTACCTATCACTCTGACGCTATTAGTTTGTAATCAATATGATGCCTTCCTTGGAGAAGGAAGAGATGTCAATGCATAACCCTTTTCGGAATACAGGTGGAAGATGACGTGTACCCCAAGAGCAGTGGTCGTTACGGACCTGTAGGTTCACTGTCTCCTCGGCACAGCTACCTACGCCTCCTCTTTATTATATCAATGATCTTTAATCTTTACCTTATGGCGGCACATGACAATTATGCGGTTTCATCTTTTCTTTGCTTAGCTTGTTTATTATCTGTGGAGTTGAGAAATCATAAATCAGAGAAAAGTTAGATTCAGATCCCTTTTCTCTGATGCAATAAAATTATGCCTTATTGCTTTATCCTTTAGGGTTTAGGGTCAAATCCCGACCATTAGAAAATAGGTTTAGGGAAAAGCCCATTAGAGTCTTTGCAGACATGACCTCAAGTGGGGGCCCAACTATGAAAGATTGGGCCTAATCAAGGAGCAGTTATGTCTTTCATAATAGAACCCGGGCCGGGTAAGGGAAATCCGGGTCGAGTCTTCTGTCGAGGGTCCATGCGCAAGACTCGGGCCAAGTCGGGGTTTGACTCGGGCCGGATCAACGCTCACGCATTGAAATCGGCCCAAAACTCTGATGGCATGGCCGTGCCACCTTCCGGCACGTTCGTGCCATCATCGCTCGGTCGTTCCTTCCCTGGCACTACTGTGTCGTTGTCACGGTCATGTCGTTGTCACGGTCATGCCGTCGACACGGCTGTCTCTCTGACATGTTCGTGCCGTCGTCACGACCGTGCCTACATCTGGCACGCCTGTGTCCTGACAATTAGCCACCGAGCGAGCGTCAAATTGATCGATCGCTTCATCGATGTCGGTCGACTGCTCCCATGATAAGGCACGCCCGTGCCGAGGCGATCTGTCACCGTTCATAATCAGGCATGCCCATGCCACTCATGTCGTCGCGGCTAGAACAAGGCGCGAAACTGCGCTCATCTTCTTCCTCTTTTCCAACCATCCTCTGCCCGTCGAATCGCGATGATCATAATATGAAAAACATAGTTCATGATCTCTATGAAATCATCAAACACATCATATGATTAACGATTCATAGCTTAAGGGGATTTAACGTCTAGAGTACTTTTTTTATCGCTTTCCGTTTGCTGGCGATTCCTGCATCGCCTTCTCTGACTCTGATCACTCTCGAGGAGGGTGTGGTTCACTTCATGAGTGCATCGAGGGTGGCTGTCATGCACTGGATGTCCACTGTCATTCCAATCATACACGCGCGGTTCGCTAGAGAGGAAGAAGAAGAGGAGGCAACAACGACTAATTGAGTGAGATCGAAGGGGGTGCGAGGGCTTCTCCTCGTGCCCTCTTATAACTTTAGGCCGACCGAATCCGAGGAGAGATTGGGGGGATCCGAATCGGAGAAGGAAATGGAGGAGGTGATTTCTCTCCCAATTTTGAGTTCTTTGTTTCCTTTTTTTGAATTCAAATCGTTTCCTCTTTTGATTTTTCCATGCTTTGTTGAATTTTTGTTTCCAATTTGATTTTTGCCATGTTTTTTATCTTTCGTATTTGCTGGTTGTTACAATACAATCCTATTAAAAAAATTCGTCCTCGAATTTTAACTAGAGTTAGGACTTACCGAACAGTCCTTTTTGCGCATCTCCGACTCTACCTCCCATGTTGCTTCTATTCTATAGTGATGCTTCAATGCCACATTGACCAATGATGTCTTCTTCTTCCCTTTTTGGTACTCGAGGTATTTCAAAATTTCTGTGGACTGCTCCTCATGTGTTAGATCCTCATTGAGGTTTGATTTATCAATTTGGATCACATTGGCGTAATCATGCTTATATTTCTAAAGCAATGAGACATGAAAAAAATTGTGTACTCTGCCATACGCCGGAGGTAGAGCCAATCTGCATGTTGAGTTTCCAACCATATCTAAAATTTTGAAAGGGCCCACACACCTTGGGCTCAACTTCCCTTTCTTGCTAAACCACATCACTCTTTTGATCGGTGAGACATTGAGCAGAACTTGATCATCAGCCTTGAAAGTGTGCTTTCGTCGCCTCTTATCTGCGTAAACCTTCTATCGATCCTAGGCCGACTTCATCATTTTCTTTATCAGTTTTACACGGTCCATGTACTCTTGGGTCTACTTACGTAGTTTCGCGTTTAATATCTTCCTTTCCTCCGCTTCGCCCCAACATGTTGGGGAGCAGCATGAGTCGGCCATAATGCTTCAAACAGGGATATCTCTATACTTGCATGGTAGCTATTGTTGTAGGCGAATTCGATGAGGAGAAGATGACTGTCCCAATTGCTATGCCAATCCAAGGCGCATGCACGAAGCATATCTTCTAACGTCTGGATCGCCCTTTTTGATTGGCCATCAGTCTGTGGGTGGAACGTGATACTATATCGGAGCCGCGTCCCGAAAGCATTTTGGAGGCTCTTCCAAAACTTTGAAGTGAATATGGGATCCCTATCGGATACAATGATTGATGGAATCCCGTTAAGTCTAACGATCTTTTGCACATACAGATCCATTAGACTATCAAGCGACTGTATCACCTTAATGGATAAGAAATGGACCGATTTAATGAGTTGGTCCACTATTACCTAGATGGAGTCATGCCTTTTCTAAGTCCGTGCAAGTCTTGTGATGAAGTTCATGGCTATCTCCTCCCATTTCCATTGAGAAATCCCAAGACTTTTTATTGTGCCTTGAGGTTTCTGGTGTTCCACTTTAAGTTGCTGATGGACTATGCATCTGGAGACGTACTCTGCGATCTTCTTCTTCATGTCGGGCCATCAGAAATTTCTTTGAACATCCTTATACATCTTTGTACTTTCGATATGGGTGCAAATTCTGATTTGTGACATTCATCTAAGACTTCCCTCCGAAGTGTTGAATTATTTGGCACACATAAGCGATCATGGTACCGAATGCCACTATATGAGAAAACTTTGAAATCCTTTGCTTCTTGATCAGTCTTTATCATCATGGATTGGTAATCAAGATTTTTGACATGTGCTTTACTCTTCCAATGAGGTCGGACTCAATTCACTGCACCATCATGAGTGAACCATCGTGTCTTACTCTTGGCGCCCATTTAAAGAGTTCTTCCATCAATTCAAATTGTCGGCCTTCCCATTTCCGACTGAGAGCGCTATTGTGTTTGCCTTGCTCGGATGGTAATTAATGACAAACTCATAGTCCTTCAGAAATTTCATTCATCGCCTTTGGCACATGTTTAGGTCCTTCTAAGTAAATACATACTTCAGGCTCTTGTGGTCTGTGTAAACCACGAACTCTTCTCCGTACAGATAATGACGCCAAAGCTTGAGGGCAAATACTACTGCCGCAAGCTCGAGGTCATGTGTAAGATAATTGATCTCATGCTTTTTTAGTTGTCTTGATGCATACGTGATTACCTCTTATTATGCTCATAATTATTATAGTTAAATCCATGAAATTACATAAAATCTGAGCATACTTAAATAGTTTTTCAATTATATGGGAGAAAATTTGAACAAGTAAAAGAAGGACTAACTACTTTTCAAATTTTGAATTTTGAACAGAAAGGAAACAAAAAGGGAGAGGAGAACCCGAAGCAGAGGGGGGAACGATAGGAGAGGAGGAGATAGAGAAGAAGACTAATGCCCTGAAGATTCAGGATGAACTAAGAAAGGATTTTTTGGTTCCCATGATGATAATTTGTTGATACTACTCTTTTGACTTTATGATGCCACACATCTGACTCCTCATTTTTATTCACTTGATACATTGCAATCTTATTATTCATGTTTAGTTTCAATTAGATCGAGAGATCGATTGTCTCTTCATTATCTAGTTTCATCCGAGAGGAGAAATTGTCTACATTACTTGCTGTGTTTCTAGTGATTGTTGATTTAATATTCATATATAGATCGAGAAACCTACCATAATGGCCGTTGTGAGGTGAGAGCCCTCGACAGTTACAAGAGGTGTCAACTGAATTCTGATTGCTTTGATTAGGATAAAAGAATGAGTTGTTGAAGATCGAGAGATCATGCTCTTCTTTTGATAGAGAGGATGAGAATCTGATTTATCAGTAATTCTAATCTAGTGATTAACGGCTACCTTCCTTCTGATTCGAGGAGAGATCAGCGAGCCGAAAGACAGAGTAATTCATACGCGCTGTGGTAAGCTCATTTGATTAGTAAGTCGAAAACTAAAATGCAATAGAGTTCATTACAGGGGAATCTCTTCTATTACATTTCGATCTTCTCTTATTTTCTCTTGTTATTCTTAAACTAAGTATTTGTTTCCTTATTATCCAATTTACCTTTTAATTATTTTGTGACAATTTTTGGATATAATTAGGCTAGTAATTGGTCTAAATCAACGGGGTTACAATACTTAGGTTTTCTACTCGACCTGTGCATTTGTAGTTGCGTAGACTCCAGAGTAAAAATTAAACATGACTAAAATTACATTAGTGCGAGAATCCCAAATTCCACGTTCACATAAAGTTCACGTCAAGTTTTTGGCGCTGTTGTCGGGGATTTAGATTATTACTCTCTATTTACATCCTTGTCTAGTTTCTTTTGTAATACTTATTATTAAAATTTTTTCTTTGATTTCAGGGATTAGTATATGCCCAGAAACATTCGCGGACAATTGATTGAACTAGATCCTAAGATTGATCGAACTTTTAAAAGAAGAGTGCTAGAATATAAAATAGAACATCTTTTCTTGAAGGGACAAGTAGCACTCAATCCACAGAGCTCGAGAAGAATTCTGATCGAGAAGCAGAAATGTTGGCTCAAAAATAAGAGCCACTTCAATCATCAGTCCCATCATTGGAAGAACTCTATACTCCCACTGCAAATGGGCTAGAGTCAGCTATTTTGAAGCCGGCTATTCAAGCCAACAATTTCGAATTGAAATCCTCTCTAATCTCCACAATCCAACAGAATCAATTTGGAGAAACTCCAGATGAGGATCCGAATCAACATCTCAAAGATTGAAAACATGCGATACAACAAAGTTGAATGGAGTATCACCAGAAGCATTGAGATTAAGGATATTTTCTTTTTCACTACGAGGTAAAGCAAAATAATGATTACAGTCACTGGAACCTCGGGAATTAACTACATGGGAACAACTTGTAAAAACTTTCTTATCAGAATATTTTCTTCCAAGTAAGACCATCAAGATCAGAAATCAAGTCATTGACTTTGTTAAAAAAGATCAGGAAACATTGTACGAAGCTTGGCAAAGGTTTAAATCATTACTAAGATCATGTCCCCATCACGGTCTGAGCAAATGGATTTTGGTTCAATCCTTCCACAATGGACTGAATTATGCTTCAAAGATGGCACTTGATAATGCTGCGGATGGTGTATTTATAAAGAAAAATGTAGACGAGGCTTATCAACTTATAGAAGAAATAGCAATGAATTAACATTTCCTAGCTCACTCTAGGTCTAATGAGCCAATTGCTTTCACTCAAACACGATTGGACGGTAAAGATTTTTCTTCTAAAGTGGAGTACATCATTCAGAAGGAAATTAGTACGCTAGGACTCAATGAAGCTACTCCTTGTTAATATGATAGCAAGATGCTGCGAGATATGTGGTTCATCCGACCATATTTGCGGGCACTGTGAACTACTAAAGCAGCATCGGGCAAACGCGATAGGCCCTTATCCATCTAATAATGATCCATACTCTTAACACTTTTAATCCTAGATGGAAGAACAATTCAAAGTTTTCTTACAGAGACAACACTCAACAAACTCAAGTTCCTACTTGGCAAAACAGATTCAATCAAAGAACACAACCTCAAAACTCTTCAACGAACCAAGATTATCTTCCACGAACAAGCTTAAAGTAATGATGGAAAAGTATATGTTGAAACAAGACACTCTGATGCAGAAAATGTTTGAGAATATTGAAAGCCTCTTCATTCATAACAAAATGCTAGAAACACAAATAGCTCTCGCATCTTCTTTAAAACACTCAGAAATATTACTTGGACAATTAGAGAAGAAATCGAATAAACAGAATGGATCCAAGCAACAGCCTACGAAAGGACATTCCGGCTATTCTGCTCGGATACCATTTCCTAAAGCCTTAGAGAAATCCCGACAAGATTAGTAGTTCGGCAAGTTTTTTGAAATTTTAAAGAAACTCTACATTAATGTACCCTTTGTTGAAGTCACACAAGAAATGCCAGCATATGCAAAATTTCTTAAAGACATTCTATCGAAGAAGAGAAGGATACAAAAGAATGAAACAGTTGCATTAACTGCTGAAGCCATCGCTGTAATTCAAAACAAATTGTCTACGAAGTTAAAAGACCCTAGGAGTTTTTCTATACCCTATGAAATTGGAAACAGAAGGATACAAATAACTTTATGTGACCTTGGTGCTTTAGTGAGTGTTATTCCTCTTTCACTATGAAGGAAACTTGAAATGAGTGATATTAAGCTCATGAACATGTCCCTCCAATTAGCAGACCGATCTATACAAATCCCATAAGGAATTCTATAAGATATACCAATCAAAGTAGGGAATTTCTACATACCAGCTGACTTCGTGGTCTTAGATATGGATGAAGATAATGAAACGCCCATTCTGTTGGGAAGACCTTTTCTAGATACTACAAGAGGACGTGAAACAAGGTCGCCTTACTTTTCAAATAGGTGATGACACAATCGAATTACGATTGAATCATATAATCAACTTTCCGGACATAGAAGATCGCCATCTTTAATCTGAGCAAGTGGATCCATTAATACAGAAGGTGGCATCAATTATCCATATATCTAACCCATTAGAAATATCCCTTGAGGCTCAAGAATCATCTTTGTGGACAGAAGAAGAAGTGAACATTTTTACAAGTCACATGCTCTCTACAAAGATACAACACTCAACCAATTCACTAGAAGACCAATCTACAGATCTCTTGCAACAATCTAACTCAAAGAAGCCAATGAAGCCCGAGTTAAAGAAACTTCCTCAAAATCTCAAATATGAATTCTTAGGGGAAGATTTCACTTATCCTGTGATCGTCGGCGTAGATTTAAAGACAAATAAACTTCAACAGTTATTAGATAAGTTAAAAGCCTACAAGCATGTCATCGACTATACTCTGCACGATCTTAAAGGAATCAACCCTGCCATCTGCATGCATTGCATCCATATGGAAAAGGATTATAAACCTTCCATAGAAGGACAAAGAAAACTCAATCCAACAATGAAAGAAGTAGTGAAAAAAGAAGTGATTAAACTTTTGGATGCAGAAATTATCTATCCCATATCAGACAGCCAATGGGTGAGCCTCGTACATGTCATGCCAAAAAAAGGTGAAATGATTGTAGTAAAGTCAGAGTCAGACAAACTCATTTCGACACGAACTGTAGCCGGATGGAGGATGTGTATTGATTTCAGAAAGCTAAACAAAGTCACTCGAAAGGACCACTTTCCCTTACCTTTCATCGATCAGATGTTAGAAAGGCTAACAAACCATTCTTACTTCTGCTACTTAGATGAATTTTTTGGATTTCATCAAATTCCTATACATCCAGATGATCAGGAAAAGACCACCTTTACATGTCCTTATGGAACCTTTGCATATAGGAGAATGCCCTTTGGACTATGCAATGCTCCAGCAAGCTTTCAAAGATGCACGATGTCAATTTTTTCTGATTACATTGAAGAAATAATGGAGGTATTCATGGACGACTTCTCGGTGTATGACACTTCCTTTGAAATTTGCGTGCAGAATATGGGAAAAGTATTACAAAAATGCGCTGAATCTAACCTAGTGTTGAACTGGGAAAAATGTCATTTCATGGTACAAGAAGGAGTAGTCCTGAGACATATTGTTTCAGGCAGTGGCATTGAAGTTGATAAGGTTCCAAGACAGAGGTAATTGAAAAATTGCCTCCACCTACTAATATTAAGGGAATCAGAAGTTTCCTTGAACATATAGGATCTTATCGACGTTTCATTAAGGATTTTTCTCTTATTGCAAGACCCTTAATAAAGCTCTTATCTAAAGAAGTAGAGTTTATATTCGATGACCTGTTTAAAGGCTTTTGAAACTCTGAAAAAAGCTCTTACAACAGCTCCAATAATTCAACCACCTGATTGGTCTTTGCCCTTTGAAATTAAGTGTGATGCTAGTGACCAAGCCGTGGGAGCAATATTGGGACAAAGGAAGGATAAGAAGCAAAATGAAATCTATTATGCTAGTAGAACTTTGGATGAAGCACTGATCAATTATGTTACAACCGAAAAAGAATTCCTAGCAGTTGTTTTCACAATGGACAAATTCAGACCCTATCTGGTCAGTTCCAAAGTCATTGTGTATACCGATCACCAAGCCATCTGATACTTGATTGCTAAAATGGATGCCAAACCTAGATTAATTAGGTGGATTCTTTTATTACAAAAGTTTGATTTAGAAATCAAAAATCGAAAAGGAACAAAAAATCAAGTAGCTGATCACCTCTCTCGACTCCAACTATCAGAACAAGACATTGATCCTAGCACTCATAGAGCTATTAATGATTCCTTCTCACATGATCAACTATTATTAATTCAGAAAAGACAACTTTCATGGTTCGTTGATTTTGCCAACTATTTAGCCTCCGAGTTCTACGACCCGACTTGTCTTATCAACAAAAGAAAAAATTCTTCTCAGACATTAAATATCATTTCTAGAATGAATCATTTCTCTTCGAAAAATGTGCTGATGGAATATATCGAAGGTGTGTACCAAAAGAGGTACTATACTGCAGGAGTGCCATTCATCTCCTTATGGTGGTCATGGAGGATATCAAAAGATGACTTCTAAAGTTCTCCAAATAGGTTTTTATTGGCCTACTCTGTTCAAGGATGCAGTCCACATTGTCAATTCCTGCGATGCTTGTCAAAGAACTGGAAACATAGGTAGAAGAAATGAAGCACCTCAGCATACTTGAGATAGAAATATTTGATGTATGGGGAGTTGACTACATGGGACTCTTTCCTCCCTCATGCGGATACAAGTTTATACTTCTAGCAGTTGATTATGTCTCAAAGTGGATTGAAGCAATCCCTACAATTTCAGCGGACTCAAAGTCGGTTATCAAACTCTTTAAAGATACAATCTTCCCAAGATTCAGGATTCCTAGACTGGTTATCAGTGATGGATGATCACATTTCATCGAACATAATTTTGAGAAATTGTTGTTTAAATATGGAGTCAAACATCGAATTTCTACTACATATCACCCTCAAACCAACGAAAAGTTTCGAATAGAGAAATTAAAATGATTCTTGAGAAAACGGTCTCAATAACTAGGAAGAACTGGAGCATGAAACTCAATGAAGCACTATGGACATACCGGACTGCATACAAAACACCAACTAGAACAACTCCATTCAAGCTGAGTTATGGCAAACATTGTCACCTACCTATGGAATTGGAACACAAAGTTTTTTGGGCAATTAAAATGTTAAATTATGATTTCCAAGCAGCCTCTGAAAATCGATTACTGCAGCTCAACGAGTTAGATGAATTGAGACTAGATGCCTACAACAATTCTCGCCTTTATGAAGAAAGAATAAAGAAATGCCATGACATGCATATACTAAGAAAGAAAAGGTGACCAAGTTCTGCTATTCAACTCCCGACTATGATTTTTTCTTGGGAAGCTAAGAACGAGATGGTCCGGACCGTTCACCATTGAAAAAATATATTTTCATGGCGCGGTGGATATAAAAATGGCAATTAAAAATTTTTTAATGTCAACGGGTAGAGATTAAAACACTACAACCCGGGTGCAGTAAAGTTCAAAGAAGTTCTACACCTGCAACTGGACCACTAAAGGAAATAAGGCCGAGCCAACGACGTAAAAAAAGATGCTACAGGGAGGCAACCCAACCAAATAAACGGCTAAAAGCCATGTCAGCATTCACACAAGACCAAAACTATCAGAAAATCCCCTAAAAAGTACACTTGATAGATTTAGTTGAGAATCCCAATAGAATCTAGTACCATATCTACCCAAATACCCATTTTTTCAAATCGCACACAACTTCGCGTCGCCTCGTACTCCACCCGACCCACTATTCCTTCTCCAACACCTACTACACTTCGGCCACCCGAAATCCCTAAATAGCCTCCCATCATCCTTTGAGCAACCCCCTAAGATCGCAGACATCCTCGACAATCGGTCGACAACATGAAGAGAACGCGTACATCATCAGACTCCGAGACCAACAGCTCTTCTGAGTTCATCAGACGTCGGCTACATCCGGACGGACTCCTGCACCCAACAACTAACATTCCCCACTAGCATGTGATATTGTCCGCTCTGGGCCTCGGCTCGCACGGTTTTCTCAAAACCTAGCATCTCTCCCGTGACTTATGCATGTGGGACTAATCCAAGGCATGCGCTTCATGCATCCTTCCCCCCTTAGGGGACTCAACGTCCTCGTTGAGTGATCGCACCCCACCATGCACAGAGGTTCACGCGGAGTGGCTCTGATACCATAACTAACATTCTCCACTAGCGTGTGATATTGTCCACTCTGCCCCTCCTTAAAAAAATTTCATCCTCGAAATTTGGTTACCTATTTCAGGAAATAAGAATGGATACTTTTCTCTTATTTGATTCTCTCGCTCCCAAGTTGCCTCTTCTCTTGAATAGTTTCTCCAAAGAACCAAAACTAATGGAATCTTTCGATTCCGTAGTTCTTTTTCCTTTCTTTCGATAATTTGCACTGGATTCTCTTCATATGACAAATCCTCTCGTACTTGAATAGATTGGGGCTCCAATACATGAGAAGGATCTGATCGATATCGTCGAAGCATAGAGACATGAAAGATATCATGAATACGTGATAACTCTGGTGGTAGAGCTAACTTATATGCAACTGGTCCAATACGCTCCAAAATTTCATACGGTCCTACATATCTCGAACTTAACTTTTCTTTCTTTCCAAATCGTATAACACATTTTCAAGGTGAAACTTTTAAGAAGACCTACTGCCCACGTCATACTCCATTTCTCGACGATGTTGATCTGCATAACTCTTTTGTCGATCCTGTGTTGCCTTTAATTTTTGTTTGATGATTTTTAGGTTATCGACAATCTCTTGTACTTTTTGTGGTCCCAAAAGAACTCTTGTACCTTTTTCATCCCAACATAACGGTGTTCTACATTTTCTACCATATAATGCTTCAAAAGGAGCCATCTCAATACTTGAATGAAAACTATTATTATAAGCAAACTCTGCTAATGGCAAGTGTTCATCCCAAGATCCTTTAAATTCTAGAATACAAGGTCTGAGCATTTCTTCAAGTGTCTGAATTATTCTCTCGGATTGACCATCTGTTTGAGGATGAAATGAAGTACTAAACTTTAATTTGGTGCCTAAGGCATTTTGTAAACTATGCCAAAATCGTGAGGTAAATCGAGGATCTCTATCAGAAATGATAGATGTTGGAATACCATGTAGTCTCACAATTTCATCAATGTATAACTTGGCTAATGTATTAAGAGAATCATCCTTTCGAACTGGTATAAAATGTGCTGACTTGGTAAGACAATCAACTATAACCCAAATAGTGTCATGATTTCATTTCATTCTTGGCAAATCCGTTACAAAATCCATAGTGATTTCATCTCACTTGTATTCTGGTATCGGAATTGATTGAAGAATTCCAGCTGGAGACTTGTGTTCGGCTTTTACTTGCTGACATATTAAACATCGAGAGATATATTCTGCTATGTCCTTCTTCATACCGTGCCACCAAAAGTTTCTCCTCAAATCTCTATACATTTTAGTACTTCCTGGATGTATAGTATAAGACGAATAATGAGCTTCCTCCATTTTTTCTTGCCTAAGATTTCCAACATTAGGAATACATAACCTGCTACCAAACATTAAAGTCCCATCATCCTTTAATGAGAATTGTGTTTACTCTCCGTTCTTTATTTGATTGATGATTTTAACTAACTCTTTGTCTTGATCTTGTACTTCGCGTATCCTCTCGACTTGAATGGGTCTAATTCTAAAGTGTGTCAAGAGTGCTCCTTTCTCACTTGTCTTCAGCTCAACTCCTAAGGATTTCAGTTCAAGTAGTAGTGATAACTGATAAACTTTTATATGGGCTAGAAGACTCGATGATTTTCGGCTAAGTGCATCTGCAACCACATTAGCTTTACCCGGATGATAATCAATTATGCAATCATAGTCCTTTAGTAACTCCATCCACCTTCTTTGGCGTAAATTTAATTCTTTTTTTGTAAGGAGATATTTCAAACTCTTGTGATCCGTAAAAATGTGACATGTCTCTCCATAAAGATAATGCCTCCATATCTTAAGAGCAAAAATAACTGCCGTCAACTCTAAATCATGTGTTGGGTAGTTTAACTCATGTGGTTTGAGTTGACGAGAAGCGTAGGCAATAACTTTTCCATGTTGCATTAGAACACAACCCAACCCTTGTCTAGAAGCATCACTATACACCACATAGTCTCCATTGTCTGTTGGGGGTGTCAACACTGGAGCAGATGTTAAACATCTCTTTAACTTTTTGAAACTATCTTGACATTGCTCTGTCCATTCGAATTTTACATTTTTTCGAAGAAGTCTAGTTAATGGAACTGCAATCATAGAGAAACCTTCAATAAAACGTCGATAATATTCTGCTAAGCCAAGAAAACTTCTCACTTCTGTCACACTTTTTGGAGGCTCCCACTTCAATATTGCATCAACCTTTAATGGGTCTACACAAATGCCCTCTGCTGAGATTACATGTCCTAGAAATACTACTGAGTTGAGCCAAAATTCACATTTGCTGAACTTTGCAAATAATTGTTTCTCTCGAAGTATTTGCAAAATAATTCTTAAATGTTCTTCATGCTCTTCTTCGCTTCGAGAATAGACTAGTATATCATCGATGAAAACAATCACAAACTTATCTAAATAAGGTTTGAAAACACGGTTCATGAGATCCATAAAAGTTGCGGGCGCATTTGTTAAATCAAATGGCATCACCAGAAATTCATAGTGTCCATACCGAGTTTTGAAGGCAGTTTTGGCAATATCAGCATCTTTAATTCTCAACCGATGATATCCTGATCTCAAGTCTATTTTTGAAAATACATTTTCTCCTTGCAGTTGATAAAAAAGATCATCGATCCACGACAAAGGATATTTATTCTTTATAGTAACTCTATTTAATTGTCTATAATCTATGCACAACCTTAATGTACCATCTTTCTTTTTCACGAATAATACTGGTGCACCCCAAGGAGAAACACTCGGTCGGATGAAACCCTTATCTAATAATTCTTGTAATTGTAGCTTTAACTCTTTTAGTTCTGCTAGTGCCATTCGATAAGGAGCAATAGATATGTGTGTTGTTCTTGGAATAAGGTCAATACTGAACTCAATCTCTCTTTGCGATGATAATCTAAGAAGAGCTTCTGGAAAAATATCTACAAATTCAGATACGATTGGAATATCTTCCAATCGTGGTCCTTCTACCTTACTATCAATCACAGAAGCAAGGTAAGCTTCACATCCCTTCTTGATTAATTTCTGTGCCACCATTGCAGAAATAATACAAGAGGAAAGAATTTTACGTTTACCACAAAAGATAACTCTTTCTTTTTCGGGTGACTCAAAGTAAACTTCTTTCTTAAAACAATTTATAGTGGCATGATGATGAGCTAACCAATCCGTTCCAAGTATGACGTCAAAGTCTTGAATATTTAGAGGAATAAGATCTGCCATCATGTCTTGCTCAACAACTTTTACTCTACAATCCTTATATGATTGTGCGACAATAATAGAATCTCCCACGGGTGTATGTACTAACATGGAACATTCTAAAGGACTAAGTTTTCTATCGGCATGCATGGAAAAGTCTTTTGATATGAATGAATGAGTAGATCCAGGATCAATAAGAACATATGCACTTTTATCAAAGATAGTCAACGTACCTATCACCACGTCAGGAGTAGCCAAAGCATCAGGTTCAGCCATTGCAAAAACACATGCTTGAGTTTGTGGTCTCCCTGGTGGATTCGTCGGTTTCGATGTACTTGAAACATTTTGATTACTCGCTTTCATGCTTGCACTAGGAGTAGCTTTGATTTGAGTCTTCACAAGAGGATAGGCTACTGTTTCAGAAATATTTTTACCCTTTTCCATGAATCGACAGTCTTGTATCTTGTGTCCCCTTTGACCACATTTAAAGCAAGCTCCTGTGAGTACTGAGCATTTTTCAAAATGATATCTTCCACAAGTTGTGCAATATGCATTTGTGCGATATTGTTCTTGTCTTGGTCAAACTCTACTTTGATTTTTTGAAAATGTTCTTCTGACTGCACTTGCTTGTGTACTCATATTTTTCTAGTTGGTATGATATCTTTGTGTACCTTGTGATCCATTTCCATGTTTCCTATTATTGTAAAAGTTACCATGAGACTGAAATGTACTATCACTGTATCTTGCCATTTTATTACTTGGCCCAGTCTGAGTAAAGTTTGAGTTTAGTCTTTTCAAATGTTAGCTAACTTGATTTCTTTCTTCTATAAGCTTTTCAGCTCTTAGTGCTGCTGCCACCAATTTTGAGTAGTCAGTGAACTCCAACACTTCAACTTTTTTTCTGATGTTCAAGTGAAGTCCTCCTTCGAATCGCCTACACTTGTCACTTTCATCTGACACCAAGCTCGGTGCATATTTTGATAGTTGTGTGAACTTTAATTCATACTCAGCATCTGATAATGCTCTTTGTGTCAGATTTAGGAATTCCTTCTACTTCCTATCAGTATATACTTTGGGCAAATATTTTTTTCGAAATTCTCGAAGAAAGTCCTCCCATCCAAGAGTAGCCGGAAAACTTTGACTTCCTGGAATTGTCTCCCACCAATCCAAAGCATCTTTTTGCAACAAAGACACAATATAATCAAACCTTTCTTCATTGGAGCACCTCATCCGATTAAATATTCTATCCATACACTTTAACCGTGCCTCTGCCTCTGATGGGTCAACTGTACCTTCAAAATCAACTCCACCTTGTTTTCTAATTTTTTCGTAGAATCTATTTCTTTGCATAACTTGGGAGGTCGGGTTTACTCCACTCATAATACCCCTTAAAGCTTGTGCAAGAACTTGTGCAACACTTTGATTCTCAATAGGATTAACTTACTCAACAACATGAGGAAGTCTTGATGGACCCGCTGGGATCTCATCATCATGTAAGGTGGGAGGGTTATCATTCACATCTCGTGCCACACCTTGTACCGATGCATGAGATGAAACTGATGGACTCCTATCCGGTCGACCGCCTGGTGGAGCAGAATGATTTGGGCCATGGCCATCGCCACGATGCCTACGTGGTGGCATTTTTATCCCTTCAAATAAAAATAAAAAGAAAGTCAAAAGCATGCACTATCAATCTAATGCATATAATGTCACATAGCCTTAACTTAGATTATACTGTCTACAGAATCTTATAACCTAAGCTCTGATATCAAAAAACTGTCACACCCAACTCCGTGACTAAGTTTTAATCCCAATTATCATACTCTTAGCTATGTTTAGCAATTCCAAAAATAAAATCGACAAAACCTCCTCCCTTACTTATCTTATGTTATTTGCCAATTCATACAAAAGACACATATATAATCATCAAAGTTTAATAACAAGCAATAAGATAGGACATTCACATATTGTCATTATATATTTTTTTCACAAACTATCTCACTTATAACCCCACAGGATCAAGTCTTATGCAACCTTACAAAAAGTTTCTCACAAACTTAATTACAACATCTAAGACTATCTATTACATATGCATGCTTAAAAAAAACAAAAGTGAAGGGGTTAAAGTGCTCCAGCGGCTCGACCTCTTCTATGTGTAGCAAAATAAGCTCCGAGTCAACTCAACTCAAGAACTTACGAGTATCTGAAAAATTTAAAATGGGTATTATGAGCAACAATCATATGCTCAGTGAGCGGAATAAAGTACAACATAGGGAAACAATACGAGTGTATATAACATTGAATAATCACATTTTTCATATGATAAAACATTTAAAGCATAGCACATATAACATAACTTGTCAAACCATATGAAACCTCATATAAGTAAAAGTAACTCAAACCTCATATAAGTAAAAGTAACTCAAAATATCATCATTTTCATAATTAAACTCTACACACGTGTCATTGCACATACTCATCAGGGGTCAATACGTATCCCTCTATGATCATGTGTCATACAGTTAAGCAAAGCTTTATAATCAAGAGTCACAGACACGCAGAGCAAATCATGGGTCAATACGTATCCATTTATGATTGTGTGTCATACAGTTAAGCAGAGCTTCACAATCAAGAGTCTCAGATACACAGAGTAAATCATGGGTCAATACGTATCCCAATCATGATTGTGTGCCACCCAATCATGATTCTCAGATACGCAGAGCGATCATGGGTCAATACGTGCATGCAGAGCAGCCTCCAAAAGGCAAAGACACCCGATATACGCCCCAAACGCTTCATGTATATCGAATGCGGTCCCAAAGACCTTTTTCAAACAGCATGGCTAATGAACATATGGAGTTTAACAATATCGAAATGCACGTCATAATCTCATATCATTATCAAATAAAACTTATTTTGACTTCACAAGCATTGTTCCCTGAATATATTTTGATGTAAGATAATACTTCATCTCATATGAAATCTTGAAACATATCATAAATATTTTTCATAGCTCAAGATATATTTCAATAATAACAATAATAATCTTTGCTTGAGGTAATACCATAAATAAAACAATTAACATATAATATTTTGCTATGTTGTAAATTTATCCACTCACCTTGTACTTTATCACTTCAAGGAGGTTTATTGGATTTCCTCCCTTTCACTTGCAACTTGAGGTTTTCCTACAAACAATAATGTTTTCTTACTTCCCAATCACTAGTAAGGTAATATGCAATGCATGCTCATGATGTATGAATGCTTATGCACCCTAAAATGCATATAACCTCCTCTAATACCAATTTCTAACTTTAGACATTTATATTCATAAGCTATTCCACACCTAGAGCTTTTTAATTCTCTAAAGCTTAATTAGGAGCTATTTCAGGATTTCAGACTGAGTGTCTGTCAATCAATAATTCATAACTTCTTAACACATGAAAAATTCTTATGATTCTGGATTAATTAGAAACTAGACATACTAAGGTTTTCAACCCTCAAATATCATTATCTAAATCCAAGTGAGTAAGTCAGAACATCCCAAGCAATCTGACCTAAGGTTTGTGCCCTGGCAGACTGTGTGTCACTCAAATATTGATTTATATGTTTCTTCATACTTATCCATTTAACTAGGGCATAATTTTACTGAAAACTAGACTTCATTAGAGTTTTGTCATAAAAAATAGAGAATTTAACTCGCTATATAGACTTAAAACAAAAATAGTTAATTCGGGTCGCAATCTGTCAATGTCCTGGAATCTGACAGAAGTATCATTATGAAATGACAAATTCATTTCTCCCAAAATACAAGTTCAACTAGAATGATTCCACCTCTCACCGAACCCTTCGTATTTTAAGCATATCCAAATTTCAAACCCTAATTCACTCTATTCTAACCGTGCCCTAATTTACAAATGGAACTTGTATCAGACTCGGGACAGGATGAGTGACTTGCAAACGTAAGTTCATAACGTCCTCTATAAAACTCCTTTTTAGGTGATTCAAGAGGCCATAGAAAGCTAACGTCGAATGGATGAACCATACAAAATTTCATAATTTATGGTTTGTTTATCACCAAGTAATGATTCTCTCAATCAGAAGAAAAATTTCCGAATCAAAACTCACCTGGAACAGCCGACGTTCCCGATTTTCCCTAGGTCGGTTCACTCAAGTTCTTCCTCTGGTACTTTTTCTACGGTGAATATATAATCTTAAGTGGCTTATATATTTTTTTTCAGAATTTGTGGTGATCTTATGGAGGTTTGGAAAAATATCTATTTGAGCAGCTCTCACCTGTCTGCTTCCTTGGAACTTAAGTGATGACCAATCACATTTTTTGTCATAACTAAGTGTTTTAACCCTAATTAAGCTTACTTAATCCTATTTAAACATATATATCATATTATTTAGAAATTTTATGATTTATTCCTAATAACCCTATATAATTACTTTGTAAAGTTTATCGATAATTAAGTAACCATTATGCACTAATCGAAATATTAATTACTATATACAAATATCACTAAATGGACATCCAAACTAACTTAGTATGTTAATTAAATGCATGATTATGCATAAATGATGTTTCTAGGGTACGTCCGTGACACAACATCCAACATACGATAGTTGGAAAATAGCGAAGAAGCTCAACGCCTCCTAAACACCAAGTGTAGAAACTTCTCCACCAGATTTCTAGATTTTTTTCACTCTCAAACCTCTCGGATTGTTTGACGATGTAGAACCATATTCCACTGATCTCATCTCTTACCCTTTTTTATGAAATGATGGGACCTCTATGAGGAGGTATATAGGGACTCTTTATTTCACCGGCTTTGATGAGGACGGCGTTCCAGACCATATCAAATTCCGTCTGTGTAACCACGACCTCGCCATGAGCCTTGATGCTTTTGCTCATTTTCTGAATCTCTCTAATACCGGCCACAGAACCCTTCCACCTGCTTTTCTCGTATTTGAAGTTTGGTATCAACTTACCGGCCGACGTACTGATAACATTCTTTATTTAGTCGACCAATATCTTAAAAACCCTGTCTTCCGATACCTCCATATCCTCCTTACCAACACTATACTAATCCGTCCAAATGACTACGAGATGGATTTTGTTTCGGCTGACGAACTTTTTATCCTCTGGTATCTCCTCTCTAACACAGAGGTTAACTTTGCATCATTTTTCATGCAAAGTTTGCTCACGGAATCAACCCGCGAGTGCAATCAGATTCTTTGTGGCAATCTCATCACACCTTTAGCTGAACATTATGTGTTCCTAGGAGACACCACTCCAACAGCTGCAACCTTGATTGATCTAGACTTCTTGACCAAGGAAGGAGTTCTCCTTACGATCAATGGCCAACACTTTTGGCAACAGTCTAACCCGTCAACTCTATTCTAGCTGCCCAATCCTCAACAATTTTCAATCCTTGAAGGCAGGAATTGGTGGATGAATGACTTCATCCAGGTTACAAGACCTATCCCCACACTTCCCCCATTGCTTCTAGCTTACACTACAGCTCCGCGAATTCCATCTGGCCCAAGAACTCCCAGAAAACACATTATCTCCTCTTCCTCTTCATCAGCACCAGACGCCTCACAATCTCTACCCCTTACCTCCTCCAACAAATTGAACCTCATCTTGGAACAAGTGTCCAAACTTGCTGAAGCTACAACTCGTCAATACCAAGACATCCAAGCACTCAAGGACCAACTGCACACTTTGGAGTAACAATGCTTGGCGCATCAACAACAAATTCAGGGAATAGAGGTTGTCCAAAACTCTGTTCTAACAACCCTCAGCGACATACAATAAGTCACCGATCGTATATTAGAGCTACAACCACCTCTTGATCCCTCTTCCTAGCATTATCGACACTGATGACAGAGTCGATACTAAGCTTGGGGGAGTGGACAACATGGTACATTTCTACGCTCTCCTTGATATATTTTTATTTACATTCTTCACAATCTCATCACCATTTTTTCAAATCATTTTTTTCAAATGCATTCTTTTAACACATTGCAACATATTATCTCCAAGCAGTACAGTAAGAGCTGTTGAATTTACCCCGTAGCCATAGCCTCTTTTGCAACCTCCTGAAACCTTGTTCAAGAACATCTTGCTCATCTTGTCACAATTTTTACATACTTCACGACCCAATTCAATGCTCTAAGTGAAGGGCTGACCAGTAGAAAGTGACTATTTTGAAACATTAAAAGCTTGACGACCAATTCTACTTATGCTCACCTTTCAAATTAGAAGACTGCAAATAAGAATGTTAATATCTTCAGTGCAGTATTAAACTCAATGAAAATGGAATGGTGAAAAGTGAACAAAACAAAAGTTAGAAGCAAAATAAAAGAGGGCCAATGCAGGCCCAGAATATGCAAAAAGGGTGCATTCCTGAACTTGGGTGAGTAGATCCGTAGGGGTTCATGCCTGGTACCCTAAGAGCAACTGCCCTAGGATGTGCCGATATAAAACCTGCTACATAGATCACCCTGAGTACTATGGATAATCACATGATTACTGGATAAATGCAAAGAAATATGAATCAAAAGGAAGTTCGTACTGCACAAGTATATTTAGCATTAGCATTCTTATTTTCTGTTCTTCTCATTTGATTTCTCTGGGTTTGAGCTGAGTAGGAGGAAGTTAAAAATGTCTTGCTCTTAATATCTTCATTAAAGTTAAGGAATGAAGGCAAAGAGATGGCACTTGAGCAAGGAATACAAGAGTCTGAATATTAAAAGAATGGCTGGAAACTAAGGTGGAGATTGAGCCCTCTTGTCTTGAACATTGCTTGAGGACAAGCAAAAAGCTAAGCTTGGGACAATTTGATCAACTCTTATTATGCTCATAATTATTATAGTTAAATCCATGAAATTACAATCTGAGCATACTTAAACAATTTTTTAATTATTATTGGGAGAAAATTTGAATGAGTAAAAGAAGGACTAACTGCTTTTCAAAATTTGAATTCTGAACAGGAAGGAAACAAAAAGGGAGAGGAGAACCCGGAGCAGAGGGGGGAACATCAGGAGAGGAGATAGAGAAGAAGACTAATGCTCTGAAGATTCAGGATGAACTAAGAAAGTATTTTTGGTTCCCTTGTGATGATACTTTGTTGATGCTACTCTTTTGACTTTATGATGCCACGCATTTGACTCCTCATTTTTATTCACTTGATACATTGCAATCTTATTATTCATGTTTAGTTTCAATTAGATCGAGAGATCGATTGTCTCTTCTTTATCTACTTTCATCCGAGAGGATAAATTGTCTATATTACTTGTTGTGTTTTTGGTGATTGTTGATTTAATATTAATATATAGTTCGAGAGATCTACCATAATGGATGTTGTGAGGTGAGATCCCTCGACAGTTACAAGAGGTGTCAACTGTATTCTGATTGCTTTGATTAGGATAAAAGAATGAGTTGTTGAAGATCGAGAGATCATGCTCTTCTTCTGATAGAGAGGATGAGAATCTGATTTATCAGTAATTCTAATCTAGTGATTAATGGCTACCTTCCTTCCGGATCGAGGAGGGATCAATGAGCTGGAAGACAGAGTAATTCATACGTGCTGTGGTAAGCTTATTTGATTAGTAAGTCGAAAACTAAAATGCAATAGCATCAACATGGTTCATTACAGGGGAATCTCTTCTATTACATTTCGATATTCTCTTATTTTCTCTTGTTATTCTTAAACTAAGTATTCGTTTCCTTATTATCTGATTTATTTTTAATCATTTTGTGACAATTTCTAGATATAATTAGGTTAGTAATTGGTCTAAATCAACGGGGTTATGACACTTGGGATTTCTACTCGACCTGTGCACATGCAGTTACGTGAACTCCAGAGTAAAAATTAAACACGACTTGAATTACGTTAGTGCGAGATTCCTAAATTCCACATTCATATAAAGTTCACGTCAATACGCCACAATTTTCCCGTGTTGCATCAAGACACATCCAAGTCCCATGTAGCTAGCATCACTATAGATCTTGTACCCATCATTGCCCGATGTTAAGTTAAGGATGGATGCTAAAGTTAATCGTTTCTTTAACTCTTGAAAATTTTCTTCGCACTTTGGAGACCAGATAAACTTCTCCCCTTTCCTTGTAAGCTTAGTTATGGGTAGCGCTAGCCTGGAGAAGTCTTTAATAAAATGTTTGTAATATCCTGCTAACCCGAGGAAGTTCCTGATCTCAAAGACATTCTTCGATTGTATCCAATTTGATACTGCTTCAAACTTGGCCGGATCAACCGAAATCCCATCCTTGAAGACGATATGGCCGAGGAATATCATTTCCTCTAACCAGAACTCGCATTTGAAAAACTTTGCATATAATTTCTTCTCTCGCAAAGTTTCTAATACAATCCTCAAATGTTCCTTATGCTGGTCTATACTTGACGAGTAGATGAGGATGTCGTCGACAAAGACAATTACGAATTTGTCAAGGTGCTCATTGAAAATTCGATCCATGAGGTCCCCAACCCAAATGACATAACAAGGAACTCATAGTGTCCATATCATGACTTGAAGGCTGTCTTGGGGATGTCCTCTTCTGCTACTCTAAGTTGATGGTATCCGCTTCGTAGGTCAATCTTTGAGACAACTGATCAAACAGATCATCGATGCGGGGCAATGGATACTTGTTCTTCACCGTTACCTTATTCAACATTCGATAATCTAGAGTCTTAAAGAGCCGTCATTCTTCTTGACAAAGAGGATCAGAACGTTCCATAGTGAGACGCTAGGTCTAATGAAACCCTTGTCCAATAACTCCTAAATCTGGATCTTCAACTCTTTCATCTCTTCCGGGGCCATACGGTCTGGGACTTTGGAAATTGGGGTCATCCTTTGTACCAACTCAATATGAAAATCTACCTCCCTCATGGGTGGTAGTCCACTAATGTTTTCTGAGAACACATCAGGGAATTCTCTCACTACTTCTATTTCTTGCAGGGTCTTAGTAGGTACTTCGGCCTTGATTACGCTGGCCAGATACCCCCTGCATCATTGTCGAAGAAGTTTGTGCGCCTTAATAGCGGACACCATGATCTTGAGTTCCTTCCGAGTTATGCCCCTGACCGTGACCTTGTCTTTATCATGCGTTCGTATGACAACCTTCTTTTGTTTGCACAATATAGAAACATCATGGAAAGTTAACCATTCTATGCCCAAGAAGACTCATACTTTACTATCTGCACATCCAACACAAGTAATTTCTAATTTCATATTAAGAATCATTCATATATATCTATAAAGTTTTCGTGATCATATTCATATTTCACTTAGGTTATTTATAGCAGATTTTGCAAATCGATTTGTAAAGGCTATTCAAAACAACATAATTATACTTTGTTCTGATTTTTTCTATCTTCTTATCCACATATTTTATTTGGATAAATCTCAATCTTGTAGAATTAAGCTTCAAAGTCAATTTATACATAGGTTATTCAAAATTTTGGATAACCATAATCACTAGAAAGTGTCGAACAATTATAGTGTTCAAATTCAAAGAGTTTTGTTCTTTGAATATCCATGATGTAATACATAACTATTATCTTATTCTCATACATATAACTAATCCAATGTATGCCAACTACGAAATTGCGAATGATGGTTTATAAGTATCCTAGCATCATAAATTTATAATATTTAAATGTTTGTATTTCAAAACACAATGTCACATTGTCAAAAGTTTTGTAACACAATACCTTAGGATGTGACTTTTCTTATATTTTGCATTCCTTTACAATGTAAGATACAAACTAGTTGTTCTTAGGTGACAAGTTCTTGTTCAAATCAATAAGTTGTTCATACCTAGTCATGGGTAAATGATTAGTTCACATTTCCTTAGATTGGGTACGAGGAAACACATTGTGCCTTCTTTCTATATTAAGAAGAAATGACTACATGATAAATAATTGATCAAACTCATATTTCAGATGGTCATATGCACTAAGGACATGGTTTGTTTTCCTTAGGATTGACATGATCTAATGCCATGAGATAAGGCCAAAACTCATTCATAGTTTGGCTCTTAGTTTTATTTTTCCATAAGAATTTTGTAAAATAGTGTCTAAATATCTCTCATGATGTGCACGACTTTCGGAATTGAGATATCATAAGTTTATGAGTGGGTTGATAGTAAAAAAATTGTAATAAGCATACCAAATTCCTTGTATATAACTTTTGAGATATCACATTCTTTAACTTTAGCCAATGATATCCCTATCTTAAATTCATTTTTGAGAATCTGATAGTACTTGTAACTGATCAAGCAAGTTACCCATTCTTTATAAGTTATTCTTCATAATCACTTAAAATGTATATAATTCATGTCCAACTAAGGAACTTATCTTTCTTCTTTTTGGAGTTAATGCATACCTCATCGGAAAGCTCCTATAGTTCTTTTAATCTTATAGGTGTTATACAATAAGGAGTCTTGGAAGTAGGAATAGTTCTATGGACTAGATCCATAAATAATTCCCTCTATCTCCTCGGTACATAATTTAAGAAGATCTTAATATTTTAACAAATTCAGATATGATTGGAATATCTTCCAATCCTGACCCCCTTTTACCTTTATCTCAATAACAGAAGCAAAATATGTTTCTCATTCATTCCTAATCAACTTCTTTATCATTACTATATAAATAATGCATGAGGGTAAAATTCTAACATTTATTAGAAAATGTAACTCTTGATTTTTCTAATAACTCAAAATAAATTTCTTTCTTAGAACAATGTGAAATGGTACGATGATGAACTAGTCAATCCACTTCAGGTAAGACAATGCAATCTTGAATATTTAAAGAAATGAACTCTGTCATCATTTCCCACTCAACTACTTTCACTCCATATTCATTTATATCTTTTTGCAAAAAATTAATCAATAGTTTGATCCTTAACATTGTCATCATGAAACATTATTGATGAACCCATTATGATCACATCATCACAGATGGGGAATCATTATTGACATCAAATGCTACATCCT
The DNA here is from genome assembly GCA_030549335.1 of Pontederia crassipes. NCBI lineage: Eukaryota > Viridiplantae > Streptophyta > Magnoliopsida > Commelinales > Pontederiaceae > Pontederia > Pontederia crassipes. Next base: position 3,964,284 of record JAUKPH010000022.1, on the reverse strand, counting down.
GTATTGATGCATGATGCATGAGATGAAAATGAACTCCTAATAGGTCAACCATCATACGGAGCAAATTTACAAAGGTCAATAACATAAAATAAGCCCTCACCACATTACTTATGTGATGATATGTTTATTCATTCAAAAATAAAATAAGAAATGTAATCAAAAGCATGCACTATTAATCTAATGCACATAATGTCACCTAACTTTAAACTTAAGTCATACTATCTACAGAATCTTATAACCTAAGATACCAAACTCTGTCACACACCCCACTCCGTGACTAAGTTGTAATTCCAACTATTGCCTTCCTTAATTATGTTTAGCAATTTTATAAATAAAATCAGCAAAACCTCCTCTCTTACTTATTTTGTGTTATTTACCAATACACACAAAAGATGCATATATATATTCATCAAAGTTTAAATAAAAGTTATAAGACATCACGTTCGCACATTATCATTATTATTTCACAAACCATTTCACATATAACACCCCACAGGATCAAGTTTTATACAACCTTACAAAAAGTTTCTCTCAAACTTAATTACAACATCTAGGATTATCTATTGCATGCATATTTTTTTAAGAATGAAAGTGAAGGGAAAATAAAAGTGCTCCAACGGCTCAACCTCTTCTATATGCATCAAAGGCAAGCTTCGAATCGAATCAACTCGAGAACTTAGAATTATCTAAAAAAATCAACAAGGGTAATGTGAGCAACAATCGTTTGCTCAGTGTGTTGAATAAAAGTACAACATAGGGGAACAATAGGAGTGCATATAACATTTAAATAATCATGTTCTCCATGTGAAAAAATTTCAAGCATAACTCATATAACATAAGTTGCCAAATCATATGAACTTTTACATCAATAAAAGTAATCTAAAATATCATCATATTCACAGTTAAACTCCACACATGTGTCATTGCATATACTATCAATACGTATCCCTCTATGATCATATGTCATACAGTTAAGTAGAGCTTCATAATCAAGAGTCTCAGATACGCAGAGCAAATCATGGGTCAATACGTATTCCTCCATGATTGTGTGTCATACAGTTAAGCAGAGCTTCATAATCAAGAGTCTCAAATATATAGAGTAAATCATGGGTCAATACGTGCACGTAGAGCAGCCCCCAAAGGGCAAAGACACCCGATATACACCCCAAAGGCTTCATGTATATCAAATGCAGTACCAAAGACCTTTTTTAAATAGCATGACCAATGAACACATGGAGTTTAATAATATCAAAATACACATGTCATAATCACATATCATTATCAAGTAAAACTTATTTTAACTTCACAAGCATTGTTCTCTGAAAACATTTTCGTTTAAAAGGTTACTCCATCTCATATAAACTCATTGAAACATATCATAAATACTTTTCATATCTCAAGATATGTTTCAATAATAATAATAGTAATAATATTTGCTTGAGATAATATCATAAATAAAAGAACTAGCATATAACATTTTGTTATGTTGTAAATTTACCGACTCACCTTGTACTTTATGTTTTCAAAGAGGCTTACTAGATTTCCCTTCTTTCACTTGTAGCTTGTTGGTTTCCTACAAGCAACGATGCTATTTCACTTTTCAATTACTAATAAGAATAATATGCAATGCATGCTCATGATGCATAAGCACTTGTTCACCTTAAAATACATATAATCCCTTCTAATACTACTGTATAATTTCAAGTGTTTATATTCATATGATATTTCACACTCCCAACTATTCAATCTTTCAAAGCTTAACTAGGTGCTATTTCAAAATTTCAGACTAAGTGACTCTCAATGAATAATTTATAGTTTCTTAACCACATGAGCAAATCTTATGATTCAGGATAAATTAGAAACTAGACATATAAGGTTTCCAACTCCCAAAATGTCAATCACTAATTTCAAATGATCAAGTTATAAAATCCAAGGTAATTTGACCTCACTGATTAATTTATATCTTTAATAATACTTATCCATTTGACTAGATACTTATTTTCTTACAAACTAGACTTCCTTAGTATTTAGTCATAAAAAATATAGAATTTAACTCCTTGTATAACTTTATAACAAAAATAGTCAATTCGGGTCGTGATCTATCAATGTCCTGCCTCATAGAAGAATTACTATGAAATGAAAAATTCATTTCTCCACATCTACACATCCAAATTGGATGATTCCACTCCTCACTGAACCCCTTGTGAAGTCTAATTAACAAAATTCCTATTTCGTTTTATCCTAATCACGCCCTAATTGACAAGGTGAACCTATCTTTGACTTAAGACAGAGTGAGCGACCTACTATGTTGGGTACATAACTTTCTCCATAAAATGGATTTTGAGATGATTCCAGAGGAAATGGAAATCTATCTTCGAAAGGATGGACCATGTAAAATATCAGAATTTATGTAGAAAGAAACATGAATATATGTTATAATCACGCCCTAATTGACAAGGTGAACCTATCTTTGACTCAAGACAGAGTGAGCAACCTACTATGTTGGGTACATAACTTTCTCCATAAAATGGATTTTGAGATGATTCCAGAGGCAATGGAAATCTATCTTCAAAAGGATGGACCATGTAAAATGTCAAAATTTATGGAGAAAGAAACATGAAGATATGATCTCATGAACATGAAGGTCAATTTCGGATCTACAGATTCACCTTAAATCAGCGGTCTTGTAGAATTATTGTAGGACATTAGAATAGGACTTTTCCCCTGAATATGTTTTGGCTCTCCGAGGATAAGAATATGCAATTTACATATTATTTTCAGATTTTTAACACGTAGTATGGCGGTTCAGAAAAATATCTTATTAAGTAGCTAGTGAGTTGCCTACTTCAGCTGCTCGATACCTTATTGGTTAAGGTGAAGGTCCAATCATATTATTGTGTTCAAAATTAGTGTTAAACCTCTAATTAACCTTAGTTAATCATAATTAGATATGTTATTATAATATTTACAAATATTAAAATTTATTCCTAATAATATTATATAATTTCTTTATAACGCTTATCGATAATTTAATTATCATAATGCTTTAATCCAAAAGTTAATTGCTACATGGAACCATGACTATATGAGCATCTAGAATAACTTAATATGCTAATTAGATGCATAATTATATAAAAATGATGTTTATGGAACACGTCCATGACAAGTCTTCCACACTTTTAAAATTTATTTATTATGGATGTTCCAACTCCTTTGACATTATGAATTATTAGATGTTCTTATTATTATTTTCTCACTTTATAGAATTTATTTTAAAAAACTAGTTTTATTGAAAATTGTGTAACGTCTCTGGGACGACTCTGAGCACGTGAAAGTCACGTGGGTCCTAGGGCATTACAATTTCCTGTGAAGTGCAATGGAAGACGACATTAGACATGCATGGCAATGGCAATGGGTGAGCAAGTAAGCGAATGAGCAAGACAGGGAGATGCAAAGGATAGGTGTAACACCCCTCAAATTTGCCTTACAACACATGTCACGAGCGGGTCCCAAAGGCAGTGTTTGGATCCTAGAATTTTAATTCTAATAAGTTGTAAGAACTTTGTGATTTGATGTTTTTGTTAATGCACTGTGTTTGGATGGAAGTTCCAACTTATGAGAACTTTGTGCTTTGATTTGATGTCGAGTTCATAGCTCCAAGCGAGAGAAGTTCTGAGTTCTTGCTTCAGGCCAAAATTTATTCGCAGAAACTTGTGAGAGCTTTTGGTGTTGATCAGAATTTTAATCCGCGTGGGTCCCACCATAAACTCAACTCCTTGTTTGGCAGAAGTTACCAAAGTTCTCACCTTTAGTTCTGATCCAAACACTCCCAAAGTGTGTCATGTGGTGAACAATATGATAGTCAATATAATATTAATGGAACATAACTATAACTGAGCTATGAAAATGATATAGAACATAAAACATAATTCATAAGCATAGAGCGAAAGCATGATATAATATGGAAATAACGTGATAAAATCAAGGTGGTATGCCTAATAATAATATAAGACTCGAATTCCACAAGACTACATAATCTATAACGTTCCATCTCCATGGGGACATAAGAGATGAGATAGTAATAATGGTTCACAACCATGAATCCCGTGGACTAATGCATGACCATACTCGATTATAATATATAAGATCCAACATAAAGGACCGCTGTCGTGTGCAACACCAGCTTGCCACTAGCCCATATCACTGCTTCATACTTGCACACCACCTCCCATTAGTTGTATGTAAGGACCATAAATAAATAAAACAATTAACAATGTGATACAAAAGGAAGTAAAACCCAACAATTTCACATTATTAATGACCTCCATATAAAAATATCATACAAATCAATCAATGAAGGAACAATTAAAGGATAAGAGTATGTCCTTCATGGTTCATAACCATATTCAATAAGAACAATGACATTATTTATCCTTAGTGTCCAATTCAATTCCATTGGTGGCTTGGAACATCCATCGTATGGCAACCAAAGAGCCCAATTAACAATAGTTTCAATATGTTCAAGCCACACAATTCAATATGATTAAAGTTAGTCATTTAACTTCTTATACAATAAGCAATCATTAGACAATCTATCTTTAGTGAGCCATTTAATCCATTGAGGGACTTGGTTTTGCCTCAACGAGGATGTGGTTGGTCAAGTCGAGTCGCACTTGCACCCATACAATACAATACGATACAATACGACGAGGCCAACTGATCCAACAATGGATTCACTCAATATAATAATTTTAACCCTACATCTTAGCATGCAATGACATGTTCTAGGTAAGTTAACCAATAGCATGAATCAAACATCTCATATCATTCATCCAAGTATAACATAACCTAGCTAACATGTGATCATGGAAAATAGATGTACAATCATAATAAGGAGTCTAGTTACTAATCAATGAAGGACTTTCAAGGTCAAAAGTCAGCAAAACAAAATCTTGAAATATGATTGGTCAATTAGTCGACCTTATGTGACCAGTTGTTGGACCGATCGAGAAAAATGCGACTGAATGACAAATCAAATTGACCAACTACTCGATTGAAAAGTTGTGAGAGTTCCGATTGAAGTGTGGCATTTAATTAGTCGACCGAAAGCTCGACTGAAAAATGTTGAGACTACAAAGCATTATGCCATCTGAGGAGTGATCACTTTGCTAATTAGTTGACCATTCTTAAGGTATTTTCTAAACGATTAAGTTAAGTGGTTGAGAAAACTCGACGAATCTAGAACTAGCACTCATAAAAACTATTATTCAATCATTTGCATCCATATTCGACAGCTAGAAAAAAATCATACCACATTTAATCCTACTTTTTTTCATGCATCTAGGGTTCATGAACATAAAGAGATTGAGAAGGTAAACTCACATTCCATACACATATGCCACTCTTAAACCCTCACATGAACTTCAACATTTCATATACAAATTCATAGTAAATAGACAATAACAATGATGATGAAAACAATTGATTGGAGAAATCAAATCTGATCAAAAGAATGCAAACTACACTTTCACTCTAAGAATGTTTAGAATGAGATGATAGTTGGGTTCACCCTTTTTATATGCCTTTAGGCCTAGCTTAAGAGTTGATTTCTCCTTCTTCTTCTCCTACCTCTCCTTTCCTTCCATTGATGCTCTTCTTTCTAACTGGTTGCCTCCCCTTCTTTTTTCTCCTCCAAGATGAGCTCCTAATGCGTGTTGCAGCTCCAAGATGGGAAAAAAAGCAGCAGCCCAATGAGGAAGAAATGGAGAAAAGAGAAGAGGATTTTGGGGAATGGATGGCTGCTGGAAAGTGGGTTGAAGGAGGAAGAAGAGGGGGTTTGGCTGGAGATTTTTAGCTTTAGATGAAGGACCAATTTGCCCCTCAACTAATCTCACTTTTGGGGTATTTTCATTTACTTTTTACTTTCTACTTTTTCCATTAAAAACAACATTTACCATAAAGATGCTTCTACTTTTTGGAGCATTTCAGTCTTTCCTTCTCTATTGTCTAAGGACAAATTGCCCTCAAGATATCTTTGCTTTTAGAGTCATTTTGGTATTTTATTTTATTTTCTCAGAATATTACAATAGGGGTGGGGGAGGGCACATTTCAGTAGTTGTGTAGCGCTTGTTCACTCTGCACAACTCGTCGCCTCAATGTGCTTGTTTGGTTGGACGGTGGAATGGAGTACATTGTGAGATTTAGCATTGTCTCCATCCAGGAGCTCCTCGCCGATGATAGCGCCTCACTCCCCCCTCCCATTGTCTCCCATGAGGCCATTGGAGGGAGAGGGGGAGGGGCGATATCCCTCATCTCCCTTTATATTTTTTTAATTTTTTTAATTTATTTTTTTAAATATTATAAGCAAAAATTTTGATAAATTCGTATATCTAATTAAAGGGATAGTGAGTGACATAAGTTAAAAATCATAGGATGGTCATGTTATAAAAGTAAAGATTGAGTATAGAATTGAGATAGATGATAAAATTCGAGGTCAATTAGAGAAGTTTACCCAATTGTAGCATGGACGAGGATTGCATTTCTCAATTATTAGTTTATTATAAAAGATTCTAATCTAATTATTCTAGCAATTTGATCACTTTTTCATGTCATATGGAGTTATATATATATAATCAAAGTAAGCTTATTTTTTAACGATTATAATTCATAGAAAAAAAAACTTATAATCAGAGCACATTGGAATGAACTCAAAAGAACTTATTTGGTTAAGTTATTATGTGACTACGATACTATGAGATACCAAACACACGCAAAAGGCTTGGAATAAGATACTAGCAGAAATGAATAACAAATTTCCAACTAATAAGTTTGTGCTGAGACAAATTAAAGATAAAAAAACAAGAATTAAAGAAACATATAAATGATATAATATCTAAAAGAGATGAAAAAGAGAAATGATAGTACAAAATAAATATCATTCTATGATTATGTACTCTTTATCAAATTATATCAAATTCTATGATGATATTACACAACAAGCTACTATCTATGTTAATTTGAATTAATAATATAAAATTTTCATATTATTTATATAATATTAATAAGGTAAATTTGAATCTAGCAATCTACTCTTTATCCATGTTAATCATCTAACTTTCACAATGCGATTAAACAATGGATTTGATTGTGAATCATTTCTGACAAATAATCTAATGATCATGAATATTAAGTGTATTTACTTGACTTTAATTTTATGGCTTATGGAAACAAAAGTGTAGCACAATGATGCACACAATCACTCAAAGACTAAGAGGTCACGAGTTTGAACCTCATTAGTAGAACATATGGATCCCTTTATTTTTAATATTTACTTTCCTTGCATTAAGTCCATAGACAGAAAAAATATAACCTTTTTATTGGTTGATTGATAATTATGCACACATCCAATGTATGAGTCAGATGATGCTTTTGATCATGCTGCATGACTATCAACCAATATTTTATATTAAATGTATCGTGGAATAAATTGCATCATCTAACATTGGCATCTTCGAAGGTACAACTATAACAACCCAAAAATTCATTCTAAAAGTTTTGGTCATTTAGGAAAATTTCGTGTCGTTAGCCCGTTCGCCATACTTCATTTAATAGCGAAAGACTTGATAATTTAGAAAAAAATCATAATAAATAAAAACTTCATCATAATCATTTTATAACTAATACTTCATAGGACATTAAATGTCTAAAATCTTCATTACATCATTAGACTCAATTTTCAACTAGAACCATAACATTTATTTGAACCTAAACATGTGCAACTCTTCGTCATGAGCTTGAGCTGCCATCCATCACTTAATCTTGGTTACTTGCACGGATTCATAGTGCAGGATTTTCCAACTAGAGTATGTAAAGGTCATGTATGCCATGATATCCTATCACATGCTTCTCCATGTGATGCATCATTTATCATCATAATAACATAACATATTAACATGCATGCCATGAACTATACCATGATCCTTACATGACAATATATCATGCTTAGCATTCCTTCTTAACATGTCATTCTTGAAACATAATCATTTTGACATACCTACCTTACCTTAGAGTCATCATATGTAAGTATCATATATAACAACATACATTCATATCATTCATAGCATACATGACATAAATATATCATTGCATTTCATTTTCATTGTCATGTGTATTCTAGGAGTTTCTTTATAGCTCCTTAATCCTTATTCATTACTTGACATTATTTCTTTCTTTCTTTTCATTCTTTACTTTACATTTCCTTGCAATTATTGTATAACCCTTTGGATATTCATCCATTCATCTTTCTTCTTTTATTACCCTATGATATCCTTGAGGCACATTATAACATTGCATACATTAACATTATCATATGGTATCTTCCATCTTTACATTGAAAAATCTCAAACACCTTTAGGGTGATGGCATTATTTCCCAAGAAGTCTCATTTACTTTTCATCCTTACATTAATGAGTACCGAGGCATTTCCTTCAACTTTATACTTTATTAGGGTCATCAATACATCAAGCATTCACATCAATCTTTCATCTTTTAGCCTAATTACAATTGAACATACATTTCTTATATCTTTGTTCATACACAATTAACCATCACCAATCATCAATACATAGTAATGAAATCATGAAAATAATTTAAATATATCATAGAACCTATTTTTTCATACGATCACGGCCGTGATGGGATGGTCATGGCCATGACAGAACTCGAAAATGATTCCCCCTTCTGTCACGCTCATGACTGGTGTAGTCACGACCGTGCTTGGCGTTGTTATGACCGTGATAGTAAGCGTCACGGGCGTGACAGAACCCTATTCCCCTTTGCATTTTCCTTCTCGCTCACGGTCATGACAGGGAGTGTCACAGCCATGATAGAACATATCACGGTCATGCCAATGCGTTTGACAATTGGCCGCTCTCAGCCTCTCGATCACGGTTGTTTCGAGAGTCGGCACGGTCATGCTGGCGGCGTAGAATCCGACGACCAGCCAGAATTTTCATAGATTTCGACGTAAAAATATTGGGGAATTCATATGCAACATCCTAAAACATTGAAGCATGATTCCTATGCATCAGATATTCATAAAACATATAAAAATCATACAATCCATTACTTCTTATAGATCTAGGGTTTCATTACCCCAATTCATGTAAGAACATAATTATAATCCATTAACCCCTAACATGTAGATCTAAGCATGAATTTCATGTAAAACTTTTCATATATAATAAACTATCATGCATCCCTCAATCACAATCCTTTAGTAGTAG